>CM059599.1:318425003-319675003 GCA_030412105.1 Cyclura pinguis
AAAATTAGTCTAGACATTATTCAGAATAGAAGCCTGTGTTTTAATCTTCTTGTGTATGTTAATAAGCATACAATATCAGGTGTAACTTGTACATGGGTAGTGAAGCAAAGGACTCGCTAACAGTAGGGCAGCTTCATACGGTCACCTTACATCAGTTAAAACAGAATAATTGTCCATGGAGGCAGGTCACACAGTAAGCTGCAAGAGGCTAAGTAATTAGCTTTATTATAAAGACAGGAAAAGGAAACTCTAGCTTGCCAAAATGTTTATCAGAAATACTGACACACTAAAGTAGCAATGCTTAATCCTTGGAGTAGCTGTCTCTCAGAACTCCAGCTCTAAATCAAAGACTTGGAAACCAATACTCTGATGACATTTTGGCAAAATCTCTGTGACAGCTGGATTAATCACCTAAACAGTGTATGGCGCTTTTGTTTTAACCGAGTAGGACACTTAGATATCTGGTGCTTCAAGAAGTGCTCTTTATATTACTTCATAAAGTATAGGATATCTAGCTCTGTTTGGGTTTATTTGGTGCTCTGAGGCCACATTATACATGAGATCCTTCTTATTAATTGCTTGCATATGCCAATGAAGTAGCAGAACACAAAAATGCTCTGAAGAGAGGGAGGGAAGCCAGAGTGGGTGTGATAGCGAAATTCTCAGTATGACTGTCCCTGACACACTATGACCTGGATTCTGTTTCTTCACGCTGGTTCAACATTAACCCAGACTGGGCTGCAATAGTTTCCCTTCTGTTTCCCTTCTGCATTTCTCCTGCAGTTTGGGAACCCACAAAATGGGACAGCGCAGAACCAAAATGCTGAGGATCTTTCTCCTCACGAGCCTCTTGCATTTCGCCCTGAGTTACGACAAGGGTAAGAGTACACAGGAAGGGTTGAGGGAGTTTGAAAGAAAATTGTCAAATTATCCCTCCTTTCATTGAAAGGAGGAATCCTTAATCAACCAAGGAAGGAGTGTGTTGAACTCAGTGGTGTTTGTCAGTCGGCAAAGTCAGGATAATGCTGTGAGACTGGAAGAGTAGAATAAAATGTTCATTCTGAAGGAGAAGGAGAGAATCCTGAACATCCTTGCTGTGAAGGAAAAAACAGCCAAATTTGAGAGAAATACAAGCACAGTGGAGAGGAAGTGGGCATGTCAGCTGTACAGAGATATACTGTATCTCCGCATGTTTCCAAGATTCCTAACTTTGGAACTGGAAGGACCAGAACGTGGAAAAGTTATAGCTTCTAGAATCCCTGGAGTATTCTGTGAGTTTGTAGTCCAAAAAAAGCAGCTTTGTATTAAGCTCTGGAAAAGTGCAGGTTTGGAAAGGATCTTCTTTGATACTTGTGAAGGCAAGACTGGAAGAATGCTGCTGGTGAAATCTGTCTTCAGGCAACTTTTTGCTTTCTCTTTATACTTGAGTGCGCATATCTGAGTACAGATTATTCGGGAGCCACCCTAGGCTGGAGCACATGTTTGTCTTTGTCCAGGCTTCTTCTGGGGAGAATGACAGGGTGTGTGTCAAAGGAGGGGCACCTTTAGCTGTTCCCTTTGGTTCCAGGTCATTATCTGACCGGACTTGATTGAACATTATTGATGATCATCAAAAGTTTTAAAATGTACTTCTCTAGGCTTTGAATATCATTTTTTAAAAAATATTTGGTTGTTTATTTCCTTGTTTATTTAGAGTATTTATACTGTGTCCCTCAGCCAAAAAGTTTCCCAAGGCAGTTTACAAATCATTAATTTGACAGTTCCCTTCCCTTAGGTTTACAATTTAAATAAGACATGACACATAAAGAGAAGGGAATGGCATTGGGGAAGGCGACTAAGTCCAGCAGATGCTGGCTGCTCTCTCATCCCTCAGAGACCAGAGCAATGGCAGTTGAAACATGGAGAGGGCCTCTTAGCAACTGCTGAGCTAAGGCATGATGGAGCTCCGCCTGGCTGCCCTTCTGTCCCTCAGAGGAAAATGTGTGCACATGCACAGGATGAGGAGAGGAGCTGTTTGATCGCTTCAAAGTCTTCTTTTTTTACTGAGCAAGTTGGTGCCTTTTGTCTCCAATTCCAACTTCCGAAAGAAAATTCTATTAAATTTGTTACTATCAAATGAACAAAGAGTTTTTGGAAACCTTGAAAAATAAGAAGTTGATTAAAGTATAAGCTTTTGCTTACTACAACCCATATCATCAGATGCATAAATCTGTTAGTCTTTAAGATGCCACAGCATTCTTTACTGTTTTTGTCTCTAGTAATTCAACCCAGCCTATCTGTTGCCGGTCAGCCAATGCTATATTTTTCCAGTCTTGTTGCTGGAACTAGGCTGCAAGTTTTCCAGTCTGAAAAAGAAAAAAAAAAATGAGTGTCCCAGCACGTTGCATTTGGAGAGGACTACAAAGGGTCAAACACTGGGGTTAGATAAACAGGAGAGCAGCATGTGCCACCAAAGAGGCCGTCACTGCGTGAGGGCTGAATAAACAGGACTTTCTATGCATACAGGAAAAAATAGATGGAAATGCACATAAAGCCAAACGATGCTCCATCATCTTGCCAGTATTTGTTCATTGATACAACTCTGATATTAAACTAAATGGAAGATCTGATTTCCATGTATGGCTGTGAAACCTGGAAAGTTAAGAAACTTGACAGGAAAGAATTAGTGAGTGGTGCTAGAGGAGAGTTCTGCGGATACCAGGGACTGCCAGAAAGACCAACAAGGGGTCCGAGAACAAATGAAACCTGAACTCTTCTCAGAAACCAAAATGACCAAACTCTGGCTATCATACTTTGGCTGTATCATGAGATGACATGACTCATTAGAAAAGTCAATTACGCTTCGTAAAGTGGGATGCAGTGAGAAAAGAGGAAGACCACGTTATAGGTGGATAGATTCAATCAAGGAAGTTGCGGCCCTGAAATTACAAGACTTGAGTGGAGCTGAGACTTTTGGAGATCTCTCATTCATGGGGTCACTGTAAGTTGAACCTGACTTGAAGCAATTAACAAGAAAATCTGGTTCTGGCACCTTAAGTCCATCATAGGCTGGACATATTATTTTATCTTTTTTAACATTTTTTATTTATTGTGGGCCTATGCTATACCCTCCAATCGTACCAATTTGGCAGCGACAGTCTTGATTAATCTTCTGTCATTCTACTTTTTCAGCCGGATTTGAAATGCCCCAGTTTTCTCACTTCCTCTCACTTTCCCCTTTTGCCCTTAGATTACTACAATTGCTACAAACTGAATTCAGAGTGCAAAAATAGTTTGCATGCAATTGACTCAGCAGAGAAGAGAACGGAGTGTAATCCTGGCCTCCTCAGAGGATTCAAGCAAAAGCAAACTGCTGCAAACTCTCCTAGCTTGTGTGTTCTTCTTCATTGATAACTTTTGCCATCTCAACCACATTCCAATGTAATGTGGCCACATGTGTCTCAGTTTTCATCTGTAAAATGGTGGAAGGTACGCTATTCTAGTGTTAGGGTGGCAGAAACGGATCTTAATTTGCACATGGAACTGAAAGTTTGCAAATGAAATTTGCCCTTTCTCACCTATTCCTTCCTATCTGCACAGAAAGGCCTCTTTATGATAGGAAGAAAACAGTAATATAGTAAAGCTTTTGAAAAATAAAGACAGCAGATTTTATACCACCTGACCAAGCAAAATCCTTCTTCTTGCAAATCCCTTACCCAGGGAATGTTGGTGAGTTTTAGATGTGGAAGAAATTTAACCCAATCAGAAGACAACACTGTAACACAAGCAATAAAACAGGAAGGAAAAAAAGAAGAAAGGGTCAGGGAGGAAAATTTTGCAGCTCAATGAAAACGAGATAACTTGGTGTTTTCTACTCAGAACAATTCTAGAAATGGGGCCTAGTAATTTGTCATAAGTTTCTATCCTGTCTGTTGTAACATAGGGCAGTCAGTAGAACTAATAGTTTGGGGGTTCATTACATCTGCATTAATTTCAAATGTTTGAACCCTTGGTAAGTAGCAGAATCACACAGGAATGCACTGTTGGAAGTACCCCTGACCTGGAGTTGTGTACCTAAAACATACCAATAATTTTCCTTGTTGTACTGTGTGTGATGTAGTTCCCTGGACTGAGTTACTTGGAGTTTTTATTTGAAGCACCTTTCTGCAGTGATGTAGACTTAAGTCAATAGACACTGGCCATTTCCACACTGGGCTTCTGAAATGGTGTAGAGCGACCTCTCACGGAGGTCTTCTACACCGTAGAGTGGACTGGCGTGGACTACTTTTCGTAGTTCCACACCAGAATCCACTCAGGAGCGGCCAGAACTAGCCGGGCTGCATGTTTTTTAAAAACCTCTTTTTCGAGGTTTTTAAAAAGTACAGAGTGTGCAGCCCCGCGCTGCTCCGTCGCCCGGCTCCGACGCGGATTTGCAGGCGCGCGCAAATGCGTGCCTGCAGATCTGCCGGGGGCGGGCTTCCAGCTGGCGAGCTTCTCCGGTTGGTGGAGAGCCTCCACCAACCGGAAGCCGCCATTTGGGATGCCGGAGGACTGGGAGCAGCGAGCTCGCGCTGCTCCGCGTCGCGATGGACTTACCCGGCTGCCGGTAAGCTCCGTTTTTGGGCGTTTTCGCCCGTTCCCCCCCCCCACATGTGGAAAGGGCCTCAGACTCAAGTCAGACTTAAGTCACTTCAGTGATTCAACTCGGACTCTACTCAGCCATAAATGAGGCACTGACTCAACTCAACTTGAGACTTGTACATTTTTAATGACTGACTTGATGCCCTTGGTTCAGTAACATAACACATTCATCCAGAAACCTTATGACTTTGAACAACGCCTCCGTCTCTTTTTGCCTACTGGTCACATGACAATCTCAAGCCCAAAATATGGGTGCATTCCTCAGAGGGGAACAGCAAACAGGTTAGGCAATGGGCTTGAGGCAAGCATGAGGTCTGCTCAGCAGGCTGTCCCTGCTGCATATCAGAGGAGCCTTCTGAAATGCTTCCTAAGAGCAAAAGACAAGACTCACCCCCAGAGTGGAGGGTGCATTTCTCAGAGGGGAACAGCAAATGTGTCAGGCAATGGGCTTGAGGAAGAAGGATCCTTCCTTCTAAATTTTTTGAATCTTCAGTAATGGGGAGTAAGATAGGATCCTATTCCCCACTTCCAAAGCTGCAGATGGCAAAACTGCAAATGTGGAGAGATGACTCTGCTTAAATTGTTAAAACTGAATTTATTTTTCTCTATCCAATAATTCTGGAATTTAGGTTGGAATATAAAGTTGGCTTCCAGACTTGAGACTTGACTTGAAAGTATCTTCAAGAACTTGAGACTTGAAGGTAGAGACCTGAGACTTGACTTGAGACTTGGAGAAAAAGACTCAAATACATCACTGCCTTTCTGTTGGGTGTCCCTTTTTTCTTCTTCTGTCCTAATGAGGCCAGCATTGTATAGACCAGAAGAAGTGTAACTTGTTTTACTTCCAATGTGGTTGAACCGCAGCTCTTACCAGCTCAAGACAGTAGAGTCACTGGAGAAGGATCATGGAAGTTGCAATCCAAAAACATGGGGGGGGGGATAGTTGCGTCCCTTGTTGAAGCTGATCTGGAAAAGGTGGCAACTCGTTAATAGGAACCTTGTTGTTGTTAATTGCTGTTAAGGCATATTCAACTTATGGCAACCCTATGAATGAAGGACTTCCAGGTTACTCCATTATCAACAGCTTTGCTCAGATCTCGCAGATTTAGGGCCATGCCTTTCTTGATTGAACCTATGCAGCTGAAATGTGGTTTTCCTTTTTTCCTACTGCCGTCTACCTTATCAAGCATTATTGTCTTTTCTATCTAGTCTTGTTTTCTCATGATATGTTCAAAGTACAACAGTCTCACTTTAGTCATCTTGGCTGCTAAGGAGATTCAGGCTCAATCTGTTTATTTGTTTATTTGAAACCTACCTTGCAAAAATTACTTTCCTCGGGGTCTTTCCTGCTGTTTTCTATCCATTTAGATAAGCAGTGAACAACTAGAGCCTTCCAAATGATTTGGACAGCTTCAGGATTGCCTATGATAGCTAAGGGAGATAAGTGCTGGAGGGCAACAGTTGTTCACCCATGATTTAAATAGTATGGTTCAGCCAAGGCTTGCAAGGTCAAAGCTCCAGGATTTTTTTGACTAGCAGGACGTATGACATCCTCTGCCACCAACCCCTTGGATTCCACTATTCCCCATAGTAACTGTGGCTGTAATTCCCACAGTATCAGGGATAGAAATTAATTTTCCTGGTAACTGATTTTCCTGATCAATGATCCCTGCTATAATCCAAAATATTGGGGGATGGCTTGGTCTTGTGTTGGCAAGATGCATTGGCTTTGCAAAATACCTGCTCCAGGTAGAATGGGAAGGCCAGTAATTGTTCTAGACGAGCACAGCTACTTGCTCTTTGGACTTTTTGTGGGGTGTTGATATAGAGACTGCCCTGGTAGAGACGTGCGCTTCAAACGTTATCACTATATCACTGAATCTAAAACTCTTCTTTTAAAAAAAATTGAAGAAAGAACCTCCAGGAAGAATGTTGTCTCTTTCTGCTCCACCGGTGACTGGGTGTGTGTTTTACTCTTGTTAGTCTTTCTTGAGAAGAGACAAGCACTCTCCTTGCTGAAGCGCACGCGCCGAGCTAACAAAGGATTACTGGAAGAGATGCGCAAAGGCAACCTAGAGCGGGAGTGCCTAGAGGAACTTTGCAACTATGAGGAGGCCCGTGAAGCCCTTGAGTCTGACATACAAACAGTATGTATCATTTAATGTTCCTTGCTGCCACAAGTAAGTAGATTGAAGTCTCCAGCTACCAATGGCCGGCATCCTGTTAGTGACATAAACATGTGTAAGTTGTGCTACACTTGTGGGATGAATTATGTGTCATAGTGCAAAGGATGTCTTCTGTTAACAATGGTGGAAGTTTAGTTGTGCATACAGCAAGATAACACATTGTGGCTGTGCACTGGACAACGATCCCCAGTCATTGCCATGTTTGGTGCAATATTACTAATCTTCATGGGATTGCTTAGTGCTGGCATGGCATTATCTCCACATGTGGTTATTTACACTGTGCTGAGGGGCTCCTGCATTGCAGCGAAACTGAGTTTTATCTCCAGTTTCCTAGGGAAATACGGATTTATTGTCATTCATTCAGTACTTGTCTTAGAGTTATTTGCATCTCACCATAGCAGAAAAGTCCCCATCATCTCACCAATGGATTTGTGACAGCAGATGCAAAGGTAGTCCTCATTCTCCTTTCCATTTCTTACTGACTTTTCCGCCCAGGCTGGATGAGCTGTTTCTTGTCCAGGCAATTTACAGAGCTAGATCTGTATAGTGCCAGAGATAGGACTGCAACATTGGAGTTCTGAGCCTTCTCCTTGTCTATTATTCTAAAGTGAGTACTTTTGTCTTGCAGGATATCTTCTGGGCACAATACACAGGTATGTTTGCTGGAATCCACTCAAAGAACCCAATGTTTGTAATGCTTTGCTGGTCAACAAGATCTGGATTGTAGTTTTCTTAACAAGATCAAGAATAATCTGTTCCAGAGGGGGGAATCGTGACCCCTCCAGATCTTGTGGGACTCCAAGTCCCAGAAGCCAATTGTCAGGAATGCTGGGAACCATAGTCCAACCACATCTGAAGGACCACATGATTCTCACCTCATCTCCTCGCAAGCCAATGTCGGCCTTAGGTATTCTAGAAGATCAATCCTGTTCTATTAAATAAATAAATCCTTTACATTCAGTGGGACATGACTTGAGTATAGGATTGTATAGGATTGAATTATAAGCACAGTAATAACATCTTTTTCACATGATGATATTAGCCTATAGAATTCTTCACTTAGAAGTTCAGTTCCCTCAACCCATCTGGGATTATTCTCTAAATTGTCCACATTCTTTGGACCTTCTTTGCCAATGGGACAAATATACACATCCTGTGTCCTTTATGGTTATATTGATCTGTAATGATGTTAATTAAAGTTAATTAAAAAGTTAAAAAGTTAATAAAAAAAACAAATGTACACATCCCCACAGTCAAATAGTTGCTCCAGATTTTATCCTCTAGTTTTATTTCTCTCCCTGCCCCTCTTTGTCCAAATTTTTCAGGTTCATATATGTTATTGTAGTTCACCTTTTCATATCTAACTCTTGGCCAGCTAGAGTTTTGGTCATTCTCATTCTTTTACTGCCAATGTCTCCAAGTCTTTGCCCAAATGTTTCCATGCACATAGAATTAAGTCCCCACTCACTATTATCCCGTACCCAAGCAAAAGAGGCATATTTGTTAATGTGTATAGCCAGACTTCAAAAGGACATTAGATTCTTTCAAACATTATTATAGCAGAAAATCAGCCAATATGACAACTTTCTCTAGGTCAGGGATGGATAATTCTTGGCTTTCCAGAAGATGTTAGACTGCAACTCCCATTATTCCTCACCACCTCACAAGGGATGATGGAGATTGCTGCCCAACCACACCTTGAGAACCACAAGACCCATATTCTAGAGTCTAGACAATTTCCTATAGTTTCTAACTGCTAAGGCTGGACAACTCATCTAGTTTAAAGTGGGGAGCAGGAAAGACCACAACTTCCATATCCAGCCTTGTTCCATTTTTATACCTTTTGATATATAGTTCCACTTCCACTTTCAAATTAATTAAAATTGGCAGCAATGGGTTAATTTATAACAGGGAAAGGGATTAAGATTGCTAATGGTTGTGCAGAAAGGGAATTTCCAGTAAGTGTTGCTCCTTACCTGGTTCTTGACAAGCAACACTTGCTGAAATTCCCTCTTCCACAAGACCATTAAAGGTATAAGAGCCTCTCTCTAGTTTTCAATCTGGTAACCCTAGGGGAATTTACAGCCTACAAGCTTAACTGAGCTTGTGAATGATCCAAGTACTATCCTGCCACATCTTTTTCACTCTCCCAACAGGGAGCAAAGGGGAATGGAGGAGTCTCTTCTTTTACCTTCAGTCTTAAATCAGAGATAGCAGCAAGGGGGTTCCTCTGTCCCATTTTTCAAATTGGAAAAGTGTAGGATTAGTAATGCATCAAAGTCCCTAGCATTTGAGTGTTCCTGCAGATTGCTCTGTGGTCAGTTTCACCCACCTAGTATTTTCCCCCGTTGGAAAGAGGATAGAGCAAGTGGAGCTGCACAAGCATTCCTGTGATGGAGAATTTCTTTCCCTGGAGTTGCTGGACCTGTGGGACAGATGGCTTGAACTAGACAGGGAGGCAGTCTGTAGAACAGGTGAACAGACTCCGCTCGTTTTTTCCCCCACCATCATTTGAGAAAAGCCATAAGAATGCTCATGTTTCTTTTGACTTAACATTTTTCTAGCTCATTTATGAATAACAGGCGAGAGCAATACCCTATGCAGAGACATGGCCGTGGGCTTTCCTGGTTGTATCATCCACTGGCGGAGCTTGGAGTGTGTGGAGGGGGGGGCTACGGTGTGTGTGGGGGTGGCTATGAGCCGGGATGCCCCCCCCCAACATTGCCGCCTGGGTATCCCAGTTGTAGAATGCCACCACCTGGTACTGAGATTACCTTCATTTCAGTACCAGTTTGAAACCTGCCTGTTTACCTCAGTTTTGGGTTCTAGTGACATTATGGCTTACTTTTGGATTCGCTGGTTTTGTTATTAAAATCAGTTGTTAAAATTGTTTTAAAGATTCATAGTTTTTAATGTGTATAAATTGTTTGATATTGTTTTATGGTTATTTTATTGACTGTACGTCTCCCTGGAACCTGTTGATATGAAGTAAATTACAAATATTTTAATAAAATAAAATAATAAAATACAAACTCTCTTCTATTTCACTTGCTAGTGTGCAATGCTCAAAGGAAGCCCAGATCAATGCTGGATGAGTGCTTAAAAGGTAAGAAAGTCACAGAGAATCCTGATGCCTTGGCAATGGTGTGTGATAGGAATCATGGAAGAAGTGATGGGAAAATATGGGCACATTGCAAGTGGAAGAGGATGGTGCCTGGACTCCCTATATAATTCCATGAACAAGGCCAGAATGTTACCCATTAAAAGTGCTGCTCCTTTTTCTAAGAAGATCTCCTTCTCTTCCTATTCCTACTCCTCCAAGGGACAATGCACCCTTCACACTTTTAGAAAATACTTATGTGACGTACATGGTAATGGTATGGTGTAAATTGTGAGCCAGATAAACTCAAGTTTTGAAAGATACACGTTGATATGAAAACTGTGTATGTGTAGCAAGGAGCTAGAGAGGGAGTTGCTGCTGTTTTGTTTTGCTACAAGTGTCCTCAGAAACATGTGTTTGTCTCCTGTAATGTGTGCCATGGTTGTAATATAGTCTATAATATATCCCATCTGTGTTTATGGGATATCTTAGCTATTCCCAACTGTTGCACTGATCTGGCCTGCTCTCTCTCTTTGTTAAATGGCCCAGGGCGCAGAAATAGGAAAAAGATAACACTATCTGGTGCCATCAGAAGCAGCCATATCCTAACTCAGTATTGCCTACATATTACGTATCAGCTAACTCAGTACTGCCTGCATTGACTGACAACTCCTGAGGGTTTTCAAGAGGGAGTCTTTCTCAGGCTTACCTGGAGATCCCAGGAACTGAGTATGAGACCTACCTGTAGCTGTCAGACATTGGGACCTTTGGCATGTAATGTATGTGCCATAAGAAAATGCTGTTGCCATTTTTAACCAGAAAGGGAGAAGCGCACGTTGTTTTGCCTTTACCTTCTGATGTATGTATGCTATGCTGGACATTTAAAAAACACATCCTTTGATCTGGCTGTGAATTTGTACCTTTCTTTTGTGAATATGTTGTAAATATTATTTTGTGAATAAATGTGCATGATATTTTTTTATTGTATTCATTAACTGCTTGCATTGGTCATATATAATCCACTCCAGGAGCTTGGCCAGCTAAAGTACAGGAAAAATATTGAAATAGTATACGTGTGTGAATATATTTAACAAAAGCTTTTGTGTAGGTTGTTTGATGCATATTCATTACTTGATGGCTGCTTGGGTGCATGGTTGTTTTTGCATCTCACATCACAAGTCACTTTCATATAACACAGTCTGTGTGTTTCAGTACAGCAAGTCCACACGTGGAGTGGCACTTTCTGAAGTGTAGAGTCAAATAATAATGCAATAGATGTCTGTGTGAACAAACCCTATGTTCATTTAAAGTTAAGTTTGAAATGGGATGTTTTCTCTGGAAATGATAATGGAAATGATGGAAATCACCTTGGCTTTTTGTATTTTTGAATTTTAACAGGTGACTGTGTCCGAGATATAGGGCAGAATTACAGGGGAACAATTGCCATCACCAAGTCAGGAATTGAGTGCCAGTACTGGTCCAGCAAATTTCCTCACAGACCAGAGTAAGTTTATCTGTCTAGAAAACTGTTTTATACCACCTTTTAACCCTGGGAAATCCACTGAGCTAATTTTACAGCTTAAAAGAAAATAAAAAGGGCATTGATAGTCAACATTAGATAATTAATGCAAACCCATAGCTAGCAAAGTAAAATAATATCATCTACAACATCAGAGATTCATTTACTTGTTCTTCCTCCAGTGTGATATATGCCAGCAATGCCCCTTTACACTCTGCATTGGACAGACAGAACAGTTTCTATGCAAGAGGATAAACAAACAAATCAGACGTTAAAGTGTCAATACCCCAAAATCAGTTGCAGAACATTTCAGCCTCCTTAGTTATGCAGTATGGGATTTAAAGATCCCAGTCCTTGAACACAAAATTACCAAGAGAGACTAGAAAGAGAAACAGCAGAATTGAATTATATTTACAAATTTCAATCCCTTAGCAGAGGCATGAAGGAGGACAATGACTTCACGGCACACTACACATAATAATACATGTCCTCACTCATTACTCGACATGTAACAGTAGGAATTTTCTCAGAGGTGATTTTGAACCCAAGAAAACTGACTTTTGGTAAGCAGATCTATAGCTTTCACACATCAGCAGCAAGTGAACTCTTAAAGATCTGAAAGACCTATATCACTTTATGGAGCCTTTTGAAAATTTAGGGCAAAGCATCTTTATGTAGGGTTTGCATCTTCCTGGATCCTATTACATTCCATCCCATTTCCACAACTATGCAGATATGCTTTATATCTTGAGGCTTGAATATCACTCTGCCCTGCATTTTGTGGGTTTATATCCACAAAAGCTCGTGCTAAAATAAAAAATAGTTAAGTCTTAAAGGTGCTGCTACATTTCTTATTCCTCCCTTCCTCCTTTTTATAAAATTAACTAAAAATCTTGTAGAATTGCACCATCTTGACCCATCTGAATTCTTTTCAGAGGGGAACATTCTTAATTGGGTTGCTACCATAAAGAAAGCCCTATCATGTGCCCCTTCACCAATCACCAGTCACACATGTCTTTGTCCTGGAATGCAGAGTAGAGCTTCCAGAAATGGACACAAGTAATGGATAGGTTTAGCCAGGAAGAGAGTGTCTTTTTAAATATCCTGGTCCCAAGGCACAGAACAAGGCTGAGAGCGTTACACAGTAGGCCATCAACTGGAATAAAGCTCAGAAATGAACTCAAAGACAGTGCAGTTTGTACAAGAGTGACATAATTTGCATTAGTTTTGTGTGGAAGTTGGTGCTGGGATCATTAAGAAAAACTGTGTTAGCTGAATGCAAAGCATTTATTAAGGAAATTACTTGTGTGCTGGAGAAAATACATGTCTAATAGAGAATCTGCTCTGACAGAGATCTGCTCAGGTGGTTATGGCTATAGGACTAATAAAGAACTTGTTACACTACACTCTTATAGCGCACTTATTCCACTTTAACTGCCATGGCAATGTCCTATGGAATCCTGGGATTTGTAGTTTAGGGAAGGTCATTTAGAATTCTCAGCCAGAGAGCTCCAGGGCCTCACTAAACTACAAATACCAGAATTCCACAGCGTGTCACTATGACAATTAACGTGGAATATAGTGCTATAACAGTGTAGTGTATACAGTATAGTATATCAGTGTCATGTGAGAAGGAAAGAAGAGGAGAAGTGAAAGGAAATGAAGTTAGACTGGAGAATACCAGTCGATCGCAACTGTTACAGTAGGCATGGACACAGTGTGGCCAATAAGCTGCAAATCCACAGCACTCCTCTTTCTTTGATACCCTCTAATTGGGTTTTTTTAATTAAAAGATGCCACTGACACCCCCTAGGACAAGGACGGGGAACTATGGAAGGGGGCAGGGACCAATATTCACCCCTGTGGCAGCGGCATGCCTGATATAACTTGGAGCGTCTTCAGTTTTGGCAGATTTTCAGGTTTTTCTCTCTCTCTGAGGCATATGTGGAGGGCTTGGGGAGGCAGGGGACAAAAACCACTGTCTTTTGAAGCATTTTGCATTTCACACTGGTTTTGTGCCATTGGGAGGGTGATTGGGTGCAAAAGCTCTGATTTTTTATTTTATTTTGGGGGGCTCTGGGGGCTTTGGGAGCTCGAGTAAGGCCACGTTTGGTGGGTTGTATTTTTCCCACCCCTGCTGTTGAAGTATGGCAAGGTATTCATTATGACATGTGGAGCCTCTCCCTGTCTTAAGCCCAGGGAGGACTTTCTGCAAAACTGAAAGTGATTTTCAGACACTTCTAGTTTTTTATTTTAAAAATCTCCCTCCCCAGCAACAGTTGAACAAAATATGGTAAAATTGTCCCTTGCCCCCGGGGGCTTTTTAAGTTAAAAAAAAACTGGGTGTAAGGGAAACAAAGGCAAACCCCTTCTGAACAAATTTGGACAAGAAAACCCTGGGAGAGGTTTTCCCTAGGGTCTCCATAAATTGGAAACAACTTCAAGGCAAACAACCACCACCAAGTGTAAGGGAATGCAGAAGATGCACAACATGCAGGGGGTAGATACTGTTCTCTGAAGGGAGAGAGTGGGTGTTGTTGACTTGTGATTTATAGGCAAGGCAGCAACAGCTCGGATAGAAAACGTTCCCTGACTACTGTCTCTACATCTCCTGTGAATACATAACACTTTTCTGCTTCCAACAATTTGGTGGGAAAAGGAGACGCTCTACATTATTCTAAAAACAGCAACCAGAATTTTCTATCACCTATTCAGTTAAGTATCCTTAAGTAAGCTGAACTCAGTAATTTCTCCTGGCTCGGCCTGCGCAAACTAGATGGGAATGTCATTCACCCATGCTCTGATGACTGGCAGAATGTACCACCCCGTCCCCAGTCAGCTGACGCCCAAAAAAGTAGGGTGGGTAGGGTGTTGCAATTGTGGCAACAGTGTCTAAGTAATGATCATGAATATCAAATAGTTACAGATGAGTAAATCTAGGTAACTGTTCCATATTCATAAATGCTATTTATTCAGGGTTTTGATGCTATTGTCACAATTGTAACTCCTCCTGGGCATCAGCTGCAGGGGGGAAAAAAAGGAGGTCCATTCTGCGAGCAATCATAGCATGAGTGAATGACATTTCCATCAGGTTGGAGAGGGCAGGGCCTGGAGAGTTTATTTAGTTAAGTTCACTCAAGTACACTTAACTAAAGTAACTGATAAAAAATTCCAACCAGCATTTTGCATCAGCTGTAGGTTATGAATACTGACCTAACTGTACTTGGAACCTTTGGTCAGCTGTATGCTGCTTTGTGTACTTTTTGTGTCCTTAAATAATTTACATGAATAAAAATAAACAGTGAAGGAAGATGTTTCATCTACGGAGGTGCTACTGATCTTCTGATGGAAGGCTGCCTAATCAGCTTCCAGAGAACAATGGAGTTCCTTGGAAGGTTTATTTTAGGGATATCTCTCTAAGAGGATTGGCATTGCCAGTGTTCTGATAAAAGCTTGTCTCTCGTGACCAGCCTTTAGTCTGAAATGCACAACTGCAGGGGATAGGGGGCAGGGAAAATCCTCAGAGTAGCCTGCTCATATCATACAGGGCAAAGGAAGGTGTAATAGGCAAGATCAGCACATCACATAAAAAGAAGCATAAATCCTAGGACAACGAATTACTCATCCTCTGCAACATGCAGGGTTTCTCAGCAGATGACAAGGTTCCTTCAATGACCAGTAGGTGTAAAAAGGGTTTCCCAGAGACAGAAAGTTCAAAAAACACTGAGCTATAGGGTAAGAACGAAGGCAGCCTGTCCACCCAATTAGTCTGACCACATCACTGGAAATCTGAAATTTGTGTGCAAATATATGTACAGTCTGTTTCCTTCTGTATATATGTGTGTGGTGTAGTTGTGCCAAGGAGCCACAGACAATCACAGCATTTCAGTATGTATGCAGAGTGAACTTTGGACACAGGATTGATTTGTGTGTTAATTGTTGCTGGTACAAGAGTATGAGCAACATATGATATATGTTTTAATCTTTTTTTTAATATGGTTTTTAGCTTCCTTGAGCACTGTTCATTACTAGAAAGGCAAGACAGAAATAGAATAAACAAGCACAGAAGTATGTGATTGCCTATGTATACACTTTCCTCCCCCCCCCTCCATGAATGTGTTCTCCATGTCAAAAAAGGATCAAGTGCTATGTGGTCCTTGAAGCTGAGAGATCCATAGCTCCCATATTATATATCTGATTGTAAGAGACTTCTGTTTTCCTATATTTCTGGTCCCCTTTACTGTGCATAGTTTCTTCTTTCAGGTTCAATGTGACAACCCATCCCCATGCTAACCTTAGTGAAAACTACTGTAGGAACCCAAATAGTAACCCACTGGGGCCTTGGTGCTACACGCGCAACCCACTAGTGAGAAAAGAAGAATGTGCGGTTCCCCTCTGTGGTGAGTCTCAGTGCTAGAGCTTCATATTTCTTTTGATTAGACCTCATCCTTAATTTATAGGAATATACTTGGAGCTTCCCTTCCACAGCCAACTTAGAGGTAGTGAAGGAAAGGGACACTCTCTTCTATTATTACTGCACATGGTATATCAGGCTAAACCTTAGCACTCAAGACTGATTCCAGGCCACAGCAGTGGTGGAGTTTGGTTCAATTGACAACACGGTCAGAGAACTGGGAAGCCCAGACTTAATTGGGGGTGGTTTTGTTACACATTTTCATGAAGGTTCTGGAGATGTCATTATACAGAATGAAATGGCTAAGTAAGCAGTGCTGTCTGGGAAAGAGACTAATATATGCCCAATCAACAGTATTCATTTGGTCATAGCATTGATTCTAAATATGTATGATGGCCAGGGCTTAATAAAAAATATGTTGGGACTACAGAGTCCCAGCAACATCAAAACGTTATGGCCAGTGGTCATGTTAGCCGGGGAAATCTAGATGTTATAGTCCAAAAGTAACTTTTCTGAGGGCTAATGATTGCAGCAGAGAAAACAGTTCTAAGGAGTTCATGCTACATCATGCTGCTTTTTCTTGAACAATCAGCATCCTTTTCTGATAGTGATAGCTATCTTGTTCCTTTTCTTCAGGTGAGAACCGGACCACCGTTCCATTTTCTCCAAGGTCCATTCCACAACAGACAAAACAGAAGCAGCAACCATGTGTACCTGACAAGGGGCTTCTATACACTGGAACTCTTTCAGTTACTCGGTCTGGGGCCCGGTGCTTGCCATGGGCCTCAGAAGCAGTAAGACAGTTTACCAATAGAAGAGACTTCCTACCCAATGTAAATCTGGTGGAGAATTTTTGTCGCAATCCAGATGATGATGGTGAAGGAGTCTGGTGCTATGTAGAGAATCCCAATGTGACCCATGAATATTGTGACTTGGATTACTGTGGTGAGGAGCAGCCTGTGAGAGACAGGCCTGTATTTTGTTACATAAACAGAAAAGACTCATGAACATGAAGATGAGGTTGGGGAATGGGAAGAATAAGGAATAGGACTGAAGTCACATATGCATGTTGGTATTTACCGGAGGTTGCATGTTGGAGGCATTGTGAAAATAAGGTTGATTTGTTTTTCCTTCATACATAATGCTACATACAGGCAGAGCAATAGTACCCTCGCCTAGATAATCTGTGCAAGATTTCTGGTATTACGAAATAATGTTCCTTCAAGACTTGGGGGAATTTTCAACAAATGGCTACTCTTAAAAGGGGTTTTAAGGTCCTGGAGATCCATAGGTTCCTCACCATGACGCAGGAATGTTTTATTTTGGCTTCTACCAGCCATCTGCAAAACACGGCCAGTGAATCAGTAGTCACATAAGGAAGGCCTCTGACCACTTATCTACTTCCCACTTTTCCTGCAGAAAAGGAGATCCTTAGCAACTTAGGGCACTTCTGTGTCACATGCTTGATTGGTTTTTGTGGTGGTTGAAGGTTAGGATCTGGCTGAATTATAGTTTGGTGATTAATGCTGTATTCCTTTGGGTATCTAGTCAAAAATAAGTCTGCACTCAGTTCAGTGGAACTTACTTCTGGGTAAATTGTGCCAAGAATTCCACCCTGATTTTTCTGTAAAACAGATTCTTTCTTGTTATCCTCTTCTCCACTTCTACTTCTTGTCTTCTTTTTCAGAAACTGTTCTGAATTATGCAGATGATGTGGGTGAAGACCAAAGAGGAGGCCGGACCACTGCTGTAGAATATCAAACCTTATTTGACCCCAAGACGTTTGGTGAAGGTGAAGCAGGTAAGAAACTGAGCCAAGCGAAGTAGCAGTAGTAGTGGTACAGTAGATTCATAGAATAAGAACCATAGAATAATAGAGATGGAAGAGACCACAGGAGCCATCCAGTCCAGCCCCCTGCTATGCAGGAAAGTGTGTCTTCAAATTATTTCTGACTTATGGCAACCCTAATGTGAATCTATTATGGGGTTTTCTTGGCAAGATTTGTTTAAAACAGCAGAAAGAAGTTATACTACAGCTCTTTCTTTTTCCTACAAAGAAATGCCGAACTAATAAAAACTTCTGATGGAGGCTTGTGAACCTGATTTCACTAGCTGTTACCCAGGCCAGGACTATCAGCTTCTCTGCTCATTCCATATTTATGCTGAAATGAAGCAAATGTAAATTTTCCTGGGTAGGAGAGAAACAAGAGGGGAAAGATTCACATGTTGTAAACACACATTGCCTTGTCCTCTCTCTTGTCCAGGATTATCCCCCACCCCAGATCACATCTCCCAAAATCAAAAGTCACTTACGTTTTCTTTCTACTCATCCATCTCAGCATCTCCTTCATTCCTAAATACACAAACCTCCCTGTTGGGCTAGCAATAATATAATCTGCAGAAGGCCAGTGAACAAAAGAGAGCAAATCCAGAGGAAAGGGTTAATGCTCATTTGTTAAGAATATTTATTTGTTGTTTAATTTGTATCCTTCCTTCCTCTGGACATAAGACCCATGGTGGCTTGCATCATTCATCCAAACAAAATACTAAAGACCTGATGATAAAAAAAAGTTAAAGAAGCGTTTTAGTAAGGTATGCTGTTGAAACACCACTAATTTAAAATGGTATAAAAATATTTAAAAACAGAACAATAAGAATAACAGTACAGCATAATACTCCTTTAAAAGACCTTTGTGTACAGTAAGTTTATCGCCAAATGCCTGCTGATAGAAAAACAGCATTTATGGGTTATAAACACCACTTTGAATTGTGCCCAGAAATGGATTGGTAACCAATGAAGCTGTTTCAACAAGGGAATTATATGCTTACTGTAATCACTGCAAGACATATGATCATAGACATACTGACATACTGATCTATATGAAAACCCAGGATTCCATAGGATGTTGAAAGTGGAATAACAACACCATAACAGTGGAGTGTGGAAACGGCCAATGTTTCTGCCATTTTCACTGCCATTTATTTATTTATTTCTCACCTTTATTCCAAGGTTGAAACAGAAGGTAGGCTAAACAATATGAAAGCAATCTCAGTAGCCTAGCAGAAAATGCAAGTTCTCTTTGTGATAGATCCATATTTGTGAACTGGACAGTCATAGATAGCTGTGGGATTGTGTTTCCAGATTGTGGTCTCCGTCCGCTGTTCGAGAAAAAGAAAATTGCTGATAACACCGAGCATGAGTTACTGGAATCCTATCTGTCAGGCCGAATCGTGAAAGGTTCAGATGCTGATGTAGGCAGTGCTCCGTGGTAAGTTTTGTCACTGATTTGATTCATCCATGTCTGTTGTTGATTGGGGGCATTTAGGTCAGGTCCACCCCACTGACACGGCCCGCTGGAAGCTCTCTCCCTCCATCTGTAAAAGGGAGCCTTCACTATGTCTGAGAAGATGTCTGAGGTTCAGATATGAGTTCTGGAAGTTCTAGGTGACATAGTTTTGCTCCTTTGCCCTTCATTCCAAAGTCTAGAACCCATTCTGATTACAGGTTTATAGCCATAAGATTCCACTTTAACTGCCATGGCAACAGCCTGTGAAATCCTGGAAACAGTACTTTAAGGAGGGACATGTAGATTTCTCAGCCAGAGAACTCTCGTGCTTCGCCAAAGCACACATCCCAGGATTCCATGGGATGTAGCCATGACAGTGAAAGTGGAATTGTAGTGGTATAATTGTGTAGTGTCAAAGGGCCCCTGGTTTCTGGCCAAAGTGCCACAAACTAGATGACATCAGAGAGCATTCCCATGCCCTCTGACAACACCCAGTCTGCTTAAGGCACTGGGTGCAGGGAATTGATCCCCTGACCTGTTTTAATTCAATAGCCATAATTTAGGACCTTCATAAGTAGCACTGGCCAGTACTTGGTATGCTACTGCCATGGCAAGAATTTTTACAGAGGGAATTTATTTAGTTCTATTTATTTATTTTCCAATATATGCTATATCCTGCCTTTCCCTTATGAATATGATTCAGATGGCTTCCAATACAATAACCATTGTTGTTGTTGTTTGCCTTCAAGTTGTTTCCAACTTATGGTGACCCTAAGAATACAATTATGTAAAATGACTGAAAACATTTTAAAAATAGTTTAAAAACACACCAGCAAAAGAAAACAACAACAGCAGCATCTATCCCATTAAAAGCCTCTTGTGCAGCAAGCCAGGTCAGTAGCCAAAAGCCTCCCTAATTAAAAATGTCTTTGGTGGCAGGCAGAAAAACCCGGAACGGGAGAGCCAGGCTAGCCTCGCTTGGTAGGGAGTCCCTGAGGCTGGGAAAGGTCATTGAGAAAGCCATCACCCTTATCCTTCATAGGCATGCCTCCGAAGATATGTGTGTGCTTCTGCCTCGTTCCTCTTTTGTGTACATTGAGCAATCACACAAGCTAGCCTGCCATGGCAAAGGGAAGAGTTGGAACCCGTGTAAAGAATGTGCTAGGCTGTTATGTACTGCCAGGCCTCTCGGCTTTGTGATCTCTCTACTGAGCTGACTTCCTGACCTTATTCTAGGCAAGTGATGCTGTTCAAGAAAACCCCACAGGAGTTGGTCTGTGGTGCCAGCCTCATAAGTGATCGCTGGGTCCTCACGGCTGCCCATTGTATCTTCTACCCACCCTGGGATAAGAATTTCACAATAGATGACCTCCTCGTGCGGATTGGCAAACACAACCGAAAGAAGTAAGAGCCTGGCGGGGGTGGGGCTGGGGGTGGAATTCAAAATCAGTCAAATTAAAGGAGGGCTTCTAGGACAGATTATTAACCAACCAGTCTGTGCAGGCTTAGAAAAGAATGCTGCGATTACGAAGAGCCAACATGGGTTTCTCAAAACATATCTTGCCAAAATAATCTTATCTTTTTTTTTACTTTTTGAGATAAAAGCTTGTTTTCTGCTGCTCAGTAGACTAAAACAAGAACCAATGAATTCAAATTACAAGAAAAGAGATTCTGCCTAAACATTAGGAAGAGCTACGTCGCTGTTAGGGCTGTTCATCGGTGGAATAGAGGGCCTCATGGGGTGATGAACACACCTTCTATGGAGGTGTTTAAACAGAGGTTGGATGGCCGGCTCTCAGAAGGATGGCAAATAATTTGACCAGACAGCCCTTGCAGTCCCATCCAACTCTGTGACTTTACTATTGTATGTATTAGCCATGAGTTTGAAAGATGTATAATACCATTTGCCTCTTCCGTCTGGGAAAAGGGAGATAACTTGGAGAAGACTGACAGAAACGATCCAGGAACACAAAGGACTGTGTCTGTTGGCATGAAAGAAAATCTTTCTGAAACCAAAGTGCTGTACATCCTTACAAAATACATTCCTCTAATTTATTAGTCCATTTCTTCTACTTCTTTGAGAGGCAAGACATTCCACAGATATCAATTACTGGTATTCAGTTTCTTATAGACGGAATTCATTGAAACCTTAATGGAAGTTTTATAATGCTTGTTTCCAAATATACAGGACATCCCCTACCATTTTGGATTGGTGTACATACTGGGAATTTTGGCCACTCACAATACACCAGTTTCACAGAAAGGCAAGTTGATGAGGGAGGGGTTGCTTACATGTAACTGTAGTTCTTCGAACAGTCATCTGTGAATTCATATAAATGGGGGTTTACTATGCCTGCGCAGTGCATCATTTGGAACATTCTAGAACTGTTATATAAGTATTTCAGCAGTAGCTCCTTTTCCCACGATACATGTGACCAGCCTGATCCCCATTCAGATCTTGGTGAGATGAATCTGGGGAGAGTTGAAGAGTCAGTAGAAGAGGGAGAGGAATCAGACCTGCAGCTCCCAGAATCACATCCATCCTGGTGGTGAGCAAAATGATTGTGGTACCATTGGTGTGGGGAGTGGGAAGAATGACTCCTGGAACTGGCGTCAGACAAGTCAGACTGACTAGGAGAGCACAAGGACAAAGGGGAGGGATACTGATAATTGACACTGAATTGAGGGACAAGGAGGAGAAGGCAGCAAGGGACCTTCCTTGTCTAGAGGAGCCAGTGGAGTAGAAGAAAGGTCTGCTTGGCCCTCAGCAAGCAATTCAGGGGACAGTTGAAGAGTATCTACAGGCAACTCCACTACCTCTTCCTCTGAGGCTGTAACAAATTGAATGACTTGTGGAGATCCCTCCACAGAACAGGGCTAGTCCATGGCTCTCAAACTGGAGAGTGATGGGATTGTATTGAAATTGGTACCAAAGCTTCCTTCTTTTGGCCTTGCTCCATACAAGGCAAGAGCATCTGCTGTGGAAAGGACAATGTAGACCTCAACACATCTTTCTCTTTCTTCTTCCTATGATGTCTATTTTCAGAGCAGTGTTTTGAAGAAGAAGCTTCTGCTTCAAGAAGTTAACCCAGTGTTGATGAAATTCGAAATTGAGCCTCCAATTCAGCCTCCAAAACTGGTGTCAGTGACTCTTTCAGTCAAAACTTCAGAATCAGAAACAAGCCTCTTAGCACCATTTCTAGTGCCTGAGTTTTAGCAAGACCTTTTAACAGTGAGACGGACAGAGGAGCTGGAGGCAGTCAGTGCAGATGAGGATTGTGGAACTGAACCATGACAGAATAATCAAAGGGCGCATCCATAACTTTTAGCATACTTTTAGCTTCGAGAAGGTTCCAAATGCTGTATTGTGCAGTTCTGAAATACCCAATTGTGTGAGTCACAGAGACCATGAAGAAGAACTGCCAATACGTGCTTGCACAGAAGAGCTTTAAGCCTAGGCAACCAGTTTTTGCATGCCTAAGGGGACGTTGCTTTACAGTGATCACACAACCTAACATTTTGGTCTTCTGTGAGGCACAGAAGACTGCACACATGCCCATTGATACCTGAAATTTTAGCTCCAAAAGAAGTGCACTTCTTAAAAGAACCAGAGGATATTTTAACAGTTGAGGGAAACAAAAACAAAGCTAAAACATAGCTGAAGAACAGTTTGAGTCAGAACAATCTTACTCAGAAACCAGACAAAGTCCAAAGCCAAGACCAAATCAAAATCTGAAGAGAGAAACCAAAATGCAGTCCAATAATCAAGAAGATAGCAAATCTGTAAAACAAGCGATACAGCTCACCAATAGTTCGTTCAATGCCGCTGCTGTGGCGGATGAAAAGGAACTGAGGGGTTAAAGCAGGAGTTGGGATGGTCACGTGCATCTGAAAGGAGGGCCTACCACCGAAATGCTTAACGTAACAGCTCTAGAAGGTTCCAAATCCTGCACTGTGCAGGTATGGTAAGCCCCGATTTGTGTGAGTGACAGAGACCACAAAGAAGGACCTAGAAGACAAGTAACATGCCAGTGAATCTCAATATAAGACAGAGGTAGCAAGAGCTTTCAAGAGCAGTTGCCAGACTCTCTTTCCGTCTCTCTCTGTCTCACACAACACTGCAGATAATGGAAGACCTCCCTCTTTTGCAGGATCACCTATTCAAAGCCACACTGTACTGCTCTCAGCTTAATTTCTAAACTCCTTACACACACACGCACACGAATACACCATTCATGGGAATATACACACACATGTACACGCGCGCGCGCGCGCACACACACACACACACACACACACACACACACTCACACACACATCCACCCACCACAGAAGCACCCACGTAGCCTTTTACCTCAGTCCTTGTCTCCCCTCCAGCTCCATCACCCTCCAGGTTTCTTCTACAATATTCACAATTACCTTGCCAGTCTGCAGCCCACCCGCTACAGTCATCTAAGTTACCTCTCTCTCATCCACGCAGCTTTCTCTAGCCATCCCTTGCCCACAGCCCTCTCAAGCCCTCCCAAACACCCCATCACTCTCTCTGCCAGCCCCCAAGCAGGTTGCCCTCGACCAATCCACTTCATGTTATAACTCTCCCTCCCAGTCCCTTGATCACAATTCCATCCCAAATCGCCTTATATTCCTTCCCATGTTTACCAGATCAGAAATATCAGGGAACCTTCCAACCAGCCAACTCACCTCAAACACAATACACCATTCTTGCCTTCCCTTGGATGAGGGGACAGGTTCTAGAAAGCAGCCAAGTAGGTACACTATAGAACAAAAGCCTGATCATTATAATGGATAGCCATCTATTATCCGGTCCTCATAGGTCCCAGAAAAGGAAAATGACAGAGGGCTAACAGCCAGGGATTTTTACTCTGCTGTGTTGATTGTTTTGGGGGTTTTTGTTTTGTTTTGTTTTAACTGGAAAGAAAGCAAGACATCCATGAGTATCAAGGGTATATGGTATTATAAGAAAAGTCAGTGGATATGAGGTGCCCCTTCTTTGGATCCCAAACATAGGTGAAGGCACAGCATGACATCCAAGGGATGCTCAGATCCATGGGCCTACCTCAGATCTCCAAAGAGAAGTGGCTCTTCCAAAAGGCCTTCTCTCTACAAGCTTGCAGAGCCCCCAGAATCAACTCTCTGTAGTCCTGTTCTCAAGTGTTAAGCCTGAACAGGATACTTAAACATTTTTCAGGAGCACAGAGTGGTATGCGTTGGGCAACAAGGCCTGAAGAGTGTTCTCTTGTTTACTTAAATTATCTTTACATCTGTATCTGTTTTTATCTCGCAAACCATCTTTAACCCGAGAGGGAAAATCCTTCTCTCTTCCTTGCTGGTAGAACTGTGAGTGGCTGGCCACTTTACAACTCAGGTAGCAGTCCACTTTCGCCCTTGCTGCTCAACACAGCAGGAGAGTAGTGGGGGCAACGTGTTCACAGACAAAGCGGTTGGGGTCCACCGAAACAGTCCCATGCCCTTTACTTGTATTTTTATAACCTACTCAGTTTTCTGTCTCATGCCAAAATGAGAAACTTGTCTTCTCTTGTCTCCCTAACTTATATCATCATAAGCTTCTACTGTCTTTTCTAATCCTGCCTCCTCTTCAGAATATCTAGGAATAATCTTGACAAAGAATCAACTGTCCAAAAATTGTTCCCATGGAGATGGATCACTTGAATATATATCCTTTTAGTTTCTGTAAGAAAAACAATTGCCTGGTAACTTTGCCACTAGCCACTAATGGTGCCTCCATCAATATTTCTTACTTCATTACTTCTGCTCCCTGTTTTACAATAGTATGCCCTCAGTCTTTTGTGGCTGGGTTGAGGATGGGGCTCTGTTGACTTGGAGGTTCAATGTACTTGAGAGAGAGAGAGAGAGAGAGAGAGAGAGAGAGAGAGAGAGCGCTTATATCTCTGGAAACTTTTCAGGTATGAAAGAAACATGGAAAAAATTGTCATGCTGGATAAAATCATCATCCATCCCAAATACAACTGGAAGGAAAATCTGGACAGGGACATTGCATTATTACGATTGAAGAAGCCAGTTGCTTTCAGTGACTATATACAGCCAGTGTGTTTGCCCACCAAGGAGATTGTTCAAAGGTGAGGATGTAGTGTTGTTGTTGTTGTTTCTTTTTAAAGAACTTGCCCTGTTAAGCAAGTGCCTTGCAAACTTTGAGAGAACGATCATCTTGATACTGCTACAATCAGAAATAATGCTGTAAGGGTCGCAGACGACCAGCATCCTAAATCCTGCTGCTAATGAAGAGTAGAGTAGCAGCAACTTTGGGAAAGGTCAGAATTCCTTTTTGGCTTTCCACTAATTTCAGTAAGAGGATTTGAGTTGCATAAAGTTGGAGCTCTCATCATAGGCTCCTTAGCTGGTTCCTAATTAGAAAACAAAAGTCAAACAACAGTGTGAGGGAATACAATTCAGTCTCTTGGAAGAATTGCTACACCTCAGTGAAATAAGAGCTTGATGATAATCTTGATTTTGGGAATAAGTCCTATTTAGCCCAGTTACTTATAAACTGCTTTTTGTTCCAAAGTTGAGATCCAAGGCAGCCTGCACAACGTATTGAAACATCTCTATAAAGCACCATGTGCTAATATTAACTGCACATTAATTTAAAAGGTATCAATGAAAGCACTTTAACAACACCACATTAATGAAGGCATTAGAGGTCTAGCATCTCTGTTTAGACCCAGTTTGCTACTGATGACCTGCTGGCAGAAAGACAACAGGTCAGCCTGCTCATCCAGAGTCAACTTGAGGGCATTCACAACCAAGCCTGGGTGTGCTCAGAATTTGCATAATACTAGCAGCAAGCAAGATTTCCCATAGTTTGGTCTCTTTATTATGGCACCCACCATGTCTTCCTTTTTTACTACAGATGATTGCCAACTCGTTTCCTAACAAGGTCACCCAATGCTTCCTATCACATCACATTCTCTGCCAAACAATTCAGGGAGTAGAACAGACACTACTGGAGGTGGGAGGTATCATAAGAATCTATTGTGCAGATTGAATATAACTATTAGATCAAGTTCAATGGTTTATCAGAGGAAAAGTTAAGATGTTTTGTCTGCCCAGATTGAATATTTCTCTACAGTGTTCTCCATCTGGTTTTCATGTAAAGTTTATCTGTTCTGCAGCCTATTGCTAGCTGGATACAAAGGGCGTGTGACTGGCTGGGGAAACCTATTTGAGACGTGGACTAGTAACCCTTCAGTTCTGCCCAGTGTGCTACAACAAGTGAACCTGCCCATTGTGAATCGGGAAACTTGTAAGGCATCCACCACGATCAAAGTTACAGACAACATGTTTTGCGCAGGTAAGTTTAACCTTTTCCTAAGCGTTCATTGCTTTATTCCAGAAGATGAAGAAACTGTGGGAATTGGAATATTGAAAGATCAAACTTAGTAACGTCAAGAAAGTATATCAAGCCACATGCACATGGAAAGAAGAGAATGAGCCAGTCTGATTTAGATCATGGATAGTCAAATTCTTCAGCCATTGAGGGTGAGGTGGAACAACCTTGTCTAAAGGACTCTGGCAGCTGGAACCATTCCACTGTGTTAATATATCTTCTCACATGTACATTGCCTGGGAAGGATCTGGTTCCTCAGACTGAAGAACATGATGGGTGCCCTACCTTCTGCAAATAGTTCAGTGCATAGGAACTTTTGGTGCATAGGAGAGGCTTGTCAGAGCTGCTCTAAGACATTTTTTCTGCCTGAGGCAGAGGATGACAAGATGCCCATCCTATTCCATGTACAAAAACTGAGCTTCAATAAAACAAACTCTTAATTTCAACGCTGGCAGTTGGATAACATCCATCACAACACTGCTCATTACTGCTCCCTTCTCCCCAACATTTGCCACATGAGGTGGCTGCCTCCTGCTTAGACTGGAAGTACTGTTCTGTGGGTAGAATCAGAAGGCAGTTTCTTAACTAAGAAGCAACTTCTAATTCAAGGAACGATACAGGCCAAGTGAGAACCTTAGCTAAGCTAGCACCATTGCCCTGAACAACAGAAGCTTCCAGCTTGCACAGAGGAGTGAGAATGAGGTGGAGAAGGAATAATGTAGATCAAGTTCAGCTGAGAAGACACACAAGGCATGCTGAAGGTCAAGACTGTTTCCCAGTTCTTGTTTGAACTGATATGTGCTTCTGGCTTAGACACACATATGGGAAGACAAATCCATCTCATGATAAAATCGGGCAGGAGAAGGTCCAACCTCTCTCTTGCATGGTATCATCTGCCTTCCTTCAGTTACAATAGAAACAGAAAGGTAACTTCATGGAAATATATCAGGTTTGGGACTTAACCATGCATCAAGACCTGCCATCAATTCAGGACATTTTGGCAGTACTTTTTAAATCAGAAGAGTATTGAATATAAGGACTGTCATGAAGCATTTATTCCAATCCGGGTAGCTATGTAAATTGTTGTTAATGTTGTAAAACCAATTAAAAACATACAACAAAAATTGTAACAGGAATAATTTCAAATTGATTATGATTGCTATCAAAAGTTATCAGTAATAAGGAATAAAGGTGAAGGGCCCAGGTAGCTTTTTAGAGTGGAAGATGGCTCCTACGTTTAGTCGAGAAATCACCACACTTGATATTAAGGGAACTAATATTCCATTTCTAAGAGATAATTTATTTCTAAAGATAAGGTTCCTTTGCAATCAGACTTGCAGATTTGGCCCACATTTACTTTCTAGAGACCAATCAAAAACAAAACATGCTGTTGTAATATATACAAGTGGGGGAAAAAATAATGAGCTATGACAAACAGATTTGAGACAGAAACTATAAAAGCCTGCTGAACTTGATCCTAAGTGCTGCACTTTCTGTAGCAAACTTTATTACCTTCCCCTGATGATTCCTACTTTAAACTTGCAAGTTTAGAATTTGCAAAACTTATACCTACAGGTATACAAAAGGGCAACCTGACTGGCTCAAGAGCTATTATTTCTTTTGTAGTTTCAATCAGCTAAATGGACTGTTACTGTCTTGTTTAAAAGTTGATTTGTTATTATGGGTGTTGTTTTTATTTAATACAACATATCTTTAGAAAAACAATTTATCAGATTTCTGGCAACACTACCACTCCAATGAATGTTTTAAACAAAAACAGATTATGTAATGGAAGCTCAAATTATGATGCATCAATAGATACATTTTAGCAAGCACTATATTACTATTATAGATTCCAATGGGTACTAAAGTAATGCCATTTATCAGCCACTTTTTAATAGTTTGTATACCAGTTCTGAGAAACAGCACAGTGTAGTGGTTTGAGTGTTGGATTACAACTCTGGAGACCAGAGTATGAATCCCTGCTTGGCCACAGAAACCCACTGGGTGACCTTGGACAAGTCACATTCTCTCAGCCTCAGAGGAAGGCAAAGGCAAGGCTTCTCTAAACAAAGCTTTCCAAGAAAGCCCTGTGATAGGTTTGCCTTAGGGTCTCCATAAGTCAGAACTAACTTGAAGATACACAATAAATACCATTTCCACTATGAATATGATCTGTTAACCTCTCAATTTCTACATGTTCCAACAACCATTGGTGAACTGATGGAACTAGAGGATATTTCCAGTATTATACGCAAATAGGTTTTTTTTTAAATATTGGGAATGTTAATCTGTATTTTATTTAAAATACATTTATAAGGTTCTCAGATTATCCTGTCTAGATGTACAGCTTCACTACATGTAGACCAGATGTGTCCCCCAGATTCTAGTCTGTAAACACTTTAAATCATGTGACAGCAAACATTATATGAAAAGTAGATATCTCTTGTGCTCCATGAACTTAGAGACTTAGCAAAAACAATGTAACAAAAACTTGTACATCAAACCACATCAACTATATGAAGGATATGAAGCTGTAAGTTGCAGGATGGACCTTGCTGGTTTCTGGAAGTGAGAGGATAAGCACCGGCTTCCTAAACGAAAATTGGTCATATCAAGTTGTTAAAGGCTGCAAAGGGAATCAGCTACAGAAAACAGGGAAGAATGTGAATGCTTCTCTATTCAGCAACAGCTAACTCTTCTTCTTTTTAGGGTACAGTCCTGAGGATTCCAAGAGGGGAGATGCCTGTGAGGGTGACAGTGGGGGCCCTTTTGTCATGAAGGTACGTACAATGGCTAGAGCACTGTAATATATACACAAAAATTTTAAAGAGCAGCGATAACATATTATGTATTTCCAATTCTGCATTGAAATGAAGGCTGGGCTATATGACCTTCAGCTATACAGTAGTTATGATGTCCCTTAGGACTGCTGAGATCAGTACTGGATGAATTAAAGGGATTACCTCTATCTTATAGAATGAGTTAGCATACACGAGGCCTATGTTCAGAGAACATAGTATTGATCACATAGAATCAAGCTTGTAAAACAGTTGGTTCTCTGTTAATAACTTAAATACAACTTGTCTTTAGATTCAGTGTTGGGAACACTTAATAAATGCATTCATCAGCTTTGAACATGGCTTTGTTCTCATTGCTTTAAAAAACTGTGGAGTTTTGATACTATGAATTCTATAACATTTCATGTAAATTAAGAACATTTGCATGGACTTTTGTTTTCCATAATTCAACCTGCTGGTGGAATAGTCATACAAAGCACAGAAAAACTGAAAGCCCTTCTTCCTAAGCACTGGTATTATTCAGGCATTCTAGTTATTTCTAAGAGTTAAACATGCATATCCCACAAAATTAAGAAACTCATGCTGTCAGAAGACTCCATTCTGCAGCCAGTATCATTCTCTTGATCTATTCTAACAGCCTTGTAGTTAATACAGTCATGTTGCTATTTAAACCATGAATATTTATGACTTATATACCTTTTGCCATATGTTGACTCTCTTCTTAGTATTCTTGCTCTTGCCTCCAACCCCTATCCTTTCAGCATCCAACACATGAGCGATGGTATCAGGTGGGTATCGTCTCATGGGGAGAAGGCTGCGATCGTGATGGCAAATACGGATTCTACACCCATGTATTCCGCTTGAGGAAATGGTTGCAAAAGGTTACAGAGAGACATGGGCTTTAAAAGGATTTTAACTTCAGCACTTGCACCTTGGTTTATAGATACTGTACTAATTAATCATTATACTAACTAAAAGCCTGTAAAAGGAAATGGTAACTGATCACAAACCCCCCCAATAAAAGTTTTGGGCCAAGTACTTATTCTCTGGTATCAACTGCGAGAGATACTTTTGTTCATTCTAGTGCAAAACACTACTGATATTGCCAAAGTGGATTCACATGTTAAATAAGTTCATAGATGTAAAGGTCAGTTCTGTGCAATTCATTCAGACGCTAGCCCACTGAATCCCACAGGACATGATGATGGCTATCTAGAATTACAACCTCGCAAGGAGCTGCAAATTACATGCCTTATGTGAAGAGCAATGCAGGAGGCGGCGGCTCACAAACAACCTAAGCTTAATTTTTCAATTTAAAAACAGGTAGGAAAGGTTATGTGTACATGTGAGAGAGATTCTCTTACTTAGAATTTATCTGTTTGAAGACAACAAACAGGAAATAGCTACTGAAACCAGGGTTATAGGGTCCCTGTTTTCTTCAGTGACATAGGGCCATGGAGAAATGTCAACATGAAAAATGCTTCTCATTAAATTTAAAGCGAAACTATAACCAGCACTCCGCAGAGCATTTACCGTAGTAAACCAAGGGTCAGCTTGTATATACTTTGTGATCTGTGGGCTAGAAAAATCCCTTCAGCTTAGTTAGCTCTCATGTTACATACATAAAATATAGAAGGCCAGTGATGCAGGATTGGGGATGTGGTGGCAAAGTAGGGAATAACCATGTGATTAGTGCTTCCACACATCAGTGTCAGTGAGATGGGGGGGCGTCAGCTACAAGAGACAAGTTTGCAGCAGAATGCGCATGCTGGCCAGGCCCAAGCTTAATTATCACGGCTCAAAGATAATTTTTCTTCTATTTTGGAAGATTATTGGCTCTGATCTTCACTCAACTCAGGAGGGGAAAAAAGCAGGCCAAGCAATGTTGCCACTTTCACACTCAGTGACAGACTGCCTTACTGATGAGCAGAACTGTGAGCAACAGTAGAACAGACGCATTGTGGAAGTATTTAAAGGGACGTAGTTTTATTCAGTTGATATTTTAAAAGTCACAGTAGCATTTCTGCAAGCAAAATGATATCCCACTAGATCCAGAGTTGTTAAGTGAGCCTTTTCTACAGCAGCAAACATTCCTCCACTGAGTGAGTGAAGCTCTAGAAGACACAGAAGGGGGGAAACTGGTCAAATTCTATGACTGTTGACTAACTTATAACGTCCTTTGCTTCTTAAACATTCTCTGTACTGATACTGGTAAACCTCTGGTCTCCCAGACACTAGTAAAGAAAGTTCTGTTTCTTCTGGAGTATTTTCCCCAGCTACAATCACCAAGATTCAGGAACTAGAGAAATTTAGTAGTAAAATGTAACATTTATTCAAATGTATGGTAGAAACATTTCCATTGGCTCTAGGTTAAGCTAAAAGTGGCTTAAATTGGGTATTTCTGAAATCAATATTGAAATGGCAAATATTTATCAAAACTAAAGCCACACATCAGGCTTGGGATAGGGAAAGTATTTTTTTAGACAAAGCATCAAGTTTGCTACAAAGGCTTCGCTATATTTCCAAACCTCAGTCATGCCACACATCTGTAAATGGTAATTCTGACTGCTATTACCGTACAGTTCAGTGCATTATACCAATGTAGTGATTACGCAGCTGCAACAGCATTTATTTCAAAACATCTAAGGAGGGAGAAGCAGAAAGTACTATCCTAGAAGATGCTACAGAAACTTTGTATGCTGCAGCAGCTTTGGGAATCAGACCATAAGAGGCACACAAATGCATTGCCCATACGCACAAGACAGTATTGTCACTCAGACAATTCCTCATAATCACCTAGACTGGTGTCCTTCAACTGTGGCAATATCTGACCCACTTCAGTGCACAAGCATTTTGGAAGCAGAATCCCACCGGAACATTCTCAGCTACCAGCAGCAATCACTGCTCATACATTTAGTACAAGCTTTCTAGCAGCTTTTGGGCTGACAACAGAACTGATCGGTGCACAGGTGAAATGACCACATCTAGATATTTTGGGTTTCAGCATGTATATTAATGACATGAAGAGAGAAAATCATTAGAAGAACCCAGCCCAACTTGCCCTGAATATGGGATGTGGGTCATCCACCTTGTTAAAGTTCCAGTACTCAAAAACAATTTTTGAAATTAATTCCTCAAAAGGAATACGAGTGTTACATACAACTTTCTGGCTAACTAGTCTAGATACCATGAAAAAGGGCTTGGGAAGGCATTGTCTATAAAGAGTAAAGTCTTCTGCCTCTGCCCAAACTATTCTGGAAGCAATGGTAACAGCAACAAAATTACTGACAGATATCAAAAGCTTCCTTCATGTGGAGCATGTTCGCATTTCTAGCTTCTCAGCTTCTCCAGGTAGTCCCAATGAAAGTTAATCCCCTGTAGGATTTTGACAATAGCTCACTAACATGTGGAAACAATGGGTCACTAGCAACCTGGAACATAAATGGACATTTCCCTTCAACAGTCACTGTTGTTCCCACAGAGAGTTAATGCAAACTTTATTTACAAAAAGACACTTAAATTAGTTACTTCATGCCATGCGTCCGTACGGAAACAGTTCAAGGATTATATGTAGAAATTCACAAAATTAAAAACGAATCCACTGAAAAGTTTCTAAGAGTTAAGGGAGCTAAAAAGAGATAAGACAACTCAACAAATAAAAAGTTATGAGGAACTGGACTGAGAAAGATGATGGTTGTTTACAGCTCTGTACACTAAAACTAATACAATGACAGTCTTCTACAGTAAAGAAATGCTTACAGAGAAGCAATGTATGTACAAGACTTGTGCCACAATGACTTGGATCCTCCTCCAAGATCTGCTGTATTATACACAGAAACCAGTTTGTTTACATAAGGCCTACATGAGGCCACTTAACTATGAAGACTTCTAGTTTAGTAAACTAAAGAAGGACAGCTCTGCAACAGCCACACTGTCTCACGCAATTTCACTTGCGACTGCTTTTTATTCTCTCCAGTCTTTTTTTCAAATCATCGATATTGGATGCTGTAGAGGAGGAAGTAGTTCCAATGCCAGAGGAGTGGGTCTGATTGGAGTCCAGATCGATGTGCTGGTATTGTTCCCGTGATTCACGGAGCTGAGAAAGCTTACTGTGGAGCATATCCGTGGAGGATGCAACTGTAGGAAGTGATGGTTTGGACAGCTGGGAGGTCAGTGGGGCTCTGTCTTCCTGCTGCAGATAGAGAGAATGTTGAAAACCACTTACTTAAGCACAGGGATTATAAGCTCCCAGAGTATTTTCTTCATTATATAAGAAAACATTCAAAAAGCAAAACTGTGTCTTCAGAAATAATTAGCGGATTCACACTTCTGTCTTATATTACAATACAGATGATATTACTGATACTTCTATTACATCTTGATTTACTTCAAACATAATCTTTATACACAGAGTATCTGTCATCTGGCGAGAGGCCTGCTCACATAAGCTTAATATATGACAAATTAGTACATAGTTGAAGACTGAATCCACATGAGGGCTGAAGCTTTGATGCATACCAACCTACTACTGCATCCTAAAAGGGAAAAGAATAATTTCAGCTAATAAAGTAAAGAGTAAATTCAGCTAATAATACCTATGTGTCTGGACAATTCAAAGATTGTGAGAAAAAAAATCAAGTTACAACCTAATAGTTTCCTGAAGGTATCCTTTCCCCTACATTAACTTAAAAGGGTTCAACAAATGCTTGCAGAATCTCAATCATAAACCTGAACTAAGGGAACACTGACTCCTAGCTGCTAGAACTGTAGTACTAGTAAATTTACATCTTCAGTAATTCGCCTGGTTTTAATATTACTGATTATAAACAATATATAGTTTTAAGAATGTACCCACTGCCCTAGCTGTGAAAGCACTGATATGTTTGAAAAAAAAAAGTACAGAGGTAATAAAATTCATACCCTCTCGCTGCAGAACTCAGTATTTCATTATGGATTACTTGCAATCCTGTCCACATTTCTTACCTTTAAGACTCTACTCCCCCCACTGGGAACAACCAACAGTAATACAAGAGTCTATCATTTCAAGCAGGGTTGGGAAACACAAAGCCCTCCAGATGTTCCCAAAGCCCTCCAGATGTTCCCAGGTGAGCTTCATCCCTCACCTGTCATGAAGCTAGCTAAGGCTGACAGGAGTTGCAGCCCAACCATATCTGGAAGGCCATTTGTTTCCCATCCCTGTGTTAAGAGTTTTAGCATGATGATCACTTTTTGCAGGCAATCTCCATAGTCATGGCAACAACTACAACAGCAACATAAAGAGATCCTGTTCTTTTCCCTCCAATGGTCAGTTTGTGAGCTACAGAGAAGCAAAAGTAGTATCTGTTGCTGAGAAATCTGGGGAGGGGATGGATTTCATGGTAGGCGGTATTGGCAAGCTTCATCTTTCTATTATGATGAAAATAGGAAAAGAGTGCCATCTAAGCCATATCACTCATGAGTGGCCTACCCTCATTTTTATTTAACTTCAGAAGCTGCCTTGAGATCCAATTGCATATCCCAAGAAAATCTGAGCAAAAGCAAATAGTTTGTAAGCAAAACACACAGAGACTTCCACTGCAAAAGCAAGCATGCCATAACAAAAAGGGATTCAGCATAAAGACCTCGAGTACATTTTCTCAACCTGGAACCGTAGCGTTCTGCAAGAGGTCACCAAGGCTTACACGAGTTTATGCTTTTAAAAAAGTTTACATTTTTTCTAACTTGGTGAGGCACACAATTTTAGCACCTGCAACAGGGGCAGTGACCACGCAGTCCCATTAGCAATTTCATTTTGAGGTCTTTCAACCCCCATATGGCACAGGGGGCTAGGACCAAGCTCATTTGATTGAATCCATTCTCTGTTTTTGATACTAGACGGGGAAGCCACTTATAATCAGTGAGTGCTATAATGATTATATCAGCCTCTCCCTCTCAAATTACCTCCCACAACCTCCTCTTATGCATTGACGTTACTGAAGTTTCCTGTACCTACACCTCAGACTTGCATTCGAGCTGATATCTTTTATGGAAAAGGGGAACCCCACAAAAAGGGTGGGCTAGTAAGTTGGCCAAAACACAAAAATCTGCAGAAAAATATCATTCCATACTCATAAGGGCACTGACCATTCTTATTGGATTATTTTATTTACAACTTACACCTCACACACTAAGGTACCATGAGCTGTAGATATAATAGTTTTAAGTAGGAGTTTCCTGAGATCTGAAAACTAGTTCAAAGCATCCTCCAGGATAAAAAGGCTGGTCTACAGAGAATACCAGAAAACAAAAATCAGTGCCCATGCAAATCTGTTTTAATACCTTTGCATTGTCAAGACCACATCGCTGCCTGAGAATTTTTAGCCTTTCCAAGTAGACAGAAGGTCCCACCTCTTCCCCATTTGAATTTCCTATGGTTGAGGAGACTGTATTGGTGGGAGTGGGGACACATGATACCTCCATCTGTGGAGAAACCCCTGGAAAATGAGAACAAAACAAAAAAAACACAACACACAGAATGAATCTAAGCAGACACCAACAGAAACAGTGATATTTTGCAGGTCAGAATTAGTGTGGTGTAATAGCTGCTGAGGTGCTGCTTTTTCCAACAATTATGGGAAAACCTCAGAAGCCCTGGATGAATCCCCAGTGCTTTTTCTTCCTATGTAAATGTTGCTTTCTTGAGCTATATGGGGAAAAGATATAGCATGATTTCCTTCCAGTATGTCTTCTCATTGTGTACAAAAAAAGAGCCATGCTGTGATTACTTCTGTGCCGTTCACATGTCAGAATGGCTCCTTCTGGTTTCAGAGATCTTTATACATCTTTGCATTTGGTAATGCAAGACCTGCAATATATACAATATTTTATGTTCAACAGCTATTTTTGCAGACTACTTGCTTTTGCTAGAATTTTCTTGAATTGGGAAGGTTGAGTCCAAGACTCTTTATATGTTACACTGAAACAGGGAAAAACAAATTGCAAGTGACCTATGTCAGTTTGTGCAGTTGCTTTCCTTGCTTACATTGAAGCATGGAAGGTAAGTCTTGCTGATCTGAAGCTCATGTAGCTTAACCTCCAGTAATACTGTTTTACTTTCTTCTACAGCACCCAGTGACTGTAACTGTATGGCTTTCTGATGTTGCTGAATGGCAACTTCCAAAGTTCTCCACCTTTCACTATGTTGGCTAGTGCTGCCTAGTATCTGCCATTCAAAAATAGTGAGAAGGCTGCACAAATCTCACCCCAAAGTAACTCATGAACTAGTTTTGTTTTTAATGATCATTCAAACAAACATGACTTTGAAACCACCAGTTCAGCCTCTTAGAAAAAGAACTGGCATCCATAATACTTCTCAAGTCCTCTGCAGATACTACTAAGTCTGAGTAAGTCCACCAGCTGCAACAAAGCAGTAACAACTGGGTCTCTCAAGTCCATTCTGTCACAGTACTGGGGAGTTACCTGTGGAAGACGGAATGCGCCCTTTGCCCTCTCTTTCCATTTCAATCAGCCGGAGACCTCGTTCCACATAGTTCTGGAAGAACTGTGAGGAATTTTTTAGGAAAGGTTCAATGTCTGCATCAGAATACTTCTTTTTATATTCATACAGCTCTGCTAGACCCTGGAGAAATGAAAAAAGCAATCAGTCAAATGTTACAAATATATAACTCAGGTCTAGGACCCCAGGATACTGCTAAATCGGCTCTGTGCAGACAGAGACTCATATGTACATAGGAAGATGCCTGACCCCACGTCAGACCACTGGTCCATCTAATTCACTGTTGTCTGCAAGTGCGGTGGGCAATTTGCACCCAGGTTGTAGAGAACAATGGGGACCATTTGCACCCTTCTCCTGGACCTTAGTGGGTCACACCCATACTCCCCCTGTCCCCAGTGCTTCTGGGAGGCACAACTGCCCATTTAGAGATTATTTCAGGCCCCATTAGGTCTTTTAAATCCCAAAATGGACTTTAGAAAAGGCTATTTGGGACTTCAAAATATCCCCCATAGCATTTAAATGGCCCATCATCCACCTGTGACTTCCATAGTGTGACTGGCCATTTTTAAAATTCTCGGGGGGAGGGTGTAAGTGTGGAGAACATGAGGTGAACTTTTCCAGTCCCTGGTCTGCTCTGACTGGTAGTGGCTTACCAGGGTGGCAGGCAACAACCTTTCCCAGCATTAACTGGAGATGTCAGGGAAGGAATCTGAACCTTCTGCAAGTGAACAAAGCACCTAGTTTTCAGCTGACCAGTCAAGGAATGGCACACAGAGAAGTGTAGGACTGCACACATACAAAAAAAATCATAATTACCAATTTCCCAGTCTCTCCATTGTGATAAAGCCCTTACCTCTTTAGTGTTTTCTTTAGAGCCAATTTTCTTAAATATCTCTGCTAAAATATCATTCACTTTGGCCTTTGGTGACTTCTCATCCTACAAAGAGAAATTGAGACATATTTTTAAAAAAACTCAGAGGGGTGGAAGCTAAAGCAACTGAAACATTTCCATAAGCACTAGAGACCTCTAAACACATAGCCTCTTTTTTCCTTCCCCCAGTAATGAAAGAAATCAGCGAAGACTACTATTTTGTTAGGTGCTATATTAGCTACAGTGAACTTCATCTTGTCAGTAGTAGATTCTGTATATTCTGCACAAGTTAGAATTGACATGGACTAGAACTGTGCAGTTCACAGTGTAAATAAACAAGCACTAGGTACAGTACCACAGGTTGCACACCCCAGGTGTGCACAGTGGCACAGTATAAGGGAATAACTTGCCAGCGACATAACACTGCCATCATGCAACGGGCAAGCTTGTGATCTATGGTTAACTGGTGTGGGAATCTAGTCCCAAACAGGATACAAGACTCATTGTGGGAGCAAAAACAGGATATGATTTACTTCTAGTGATCATTCTAGGAAGTATTTTATTATTCTGTACAGGATGTTCCTTCTCTACAATATGTAATTTCATCTCTTTGGTCCTTTAAAACAATAGTGCCATCAAAAAACACCCATCTGTTTGCATATTATGCCTTACATTTAGCCCTGGGAAGAGCAGTCTAAACACTCAACATTTTACACTCCAAGAAAGAGTAACTCTGCAATCCAACTAACCAAGGAACCAGTTAAAATAACAAGCACTCAATGGGTGTTAGCAAAGTAATATTCTCCATTCTATGAGCACATACCATTTTGTAACTTATGGCAATTCCAAATAGAACACAGGTAAGTGAAAAATCACTTATATTTGTACTAAATTTATATAAATCTGATGAAAATATTAATACCCCTTCTGACAATCACTTTTTGAAGTGAACATGCCCCTGCTTGCCTTCTTCTTAGTAAGAACCCTGTCAGGAGATGGGGAGACTGCAGACTGTGGCCATCCACCCCCTAATAGGAAAATTGTCTGAAATATTATCAGGTGAGGCAGAGACCTTCAGTGGACAATGAAATGCTTTACAAATTGAGCCCTCTGTGTTCCTGACCAAGTGCTTTTATACTATTATACCAAAGAACTTATTCAGCCTTCAAATGATTTACATTAAAGACATGGCACAGTATCATTCGCAATTCAGAATGACTCCAACTGTGTTTAGCAAATTAACCAACTTTACATTTGACAGCCATTTTTCTTTCAGTTTTAAAAATGGAACACTTACTATGCGAGAAGCTCCTTTTTCTGTGCCTTTATCTGATTTACTTCCAGTTTGGTCCAAGGAGTGTTTCATTACTCTGCATAGGTGAGCTTCCAATTCAGATTCATTCCTGTTATCTATCATTGTTAGATGATCTAAGATCTAAGAAAGAGTGATTGCTTTCAGAGAGAAATCTTCTAAAAGTCTAGAGAGCAATACAAAAGTTGGACTGAAGTAATTTGCTCTTACCTTCGGTCCCTTAAGCTTGCATAAGGTATGAATCAAAGTCTTCAGAGTCCGTATTGGGAACTCACTCTTACATTGCTTCAATTTCTCCTTTGGAAACACCTTCATAAAGATGTGGATATCCAACATAATTCGGTCCAGATTGATGGTGTTGATAGTTTCAGGGAGAAGTCTTACCATTCTCCATAAACACTAGGAGAGAGGGAAGAGAGAATTTATAGCAGAAAAACTAACCACCAAGATAAAGGAAGTCTTTCCAAAAACCCAGGACTGCCAATGCTAAACACGGATTTTTTTAAAAAGCAAAACTAAAACGAAAGTCCCAGAACAAATTTATATATAGCAGTTATCCTTTTACAGCAGCTTTCCAAACTCTTCATGTTGGTGACACACTGTTTAGACATGAATCATTTCGCAACACAGTAATTCAGTTTTACTAGCAAAATGGAGGTTAAACTAACCCCTTATAACAACCCCTCCCCGAACAAACTAACCTCTTATAAGAGATACAAATACATACATAAATTGTAATAACAAAATGTATGGGAACACAGCGTATCTCATGAAAACCTTTCATATTTTTTTAAAAATATATGATTTATAAGTAACATACATTTCCAAGATTGTAGGAGACACACCTATACACTTCAGGCAACACACTAACATGTTGCGACACACTGTTTGGAAAGCCCTGTTTTACAGCATCCTGTGTCTCTCAAATGCCTGTTAGTTATTGAGAGGAAGACGAGTTCTACAGATACCATGGACTACTATAAAGACAAAGGAGTGTCTGTAGTCTGTAGAAGCCAAGATGACTAAACTGAGGCTGTCATACTTTGGCCATGTCATGAGAAGACCTGACTCCCTAGAAAAGACAATACTGCTGAGTAAGGTGGAAGACAGCAGGAAAAGAGGGAGACCGCAATATAGATGGATATTCAATCAAAGAAGACATGTCATCGAATCTGGACCTGAGCTGGGAGGTTGAGGTTGCAGCAGCAGCCTTTAATGACTAGAAATAGAGATTGTTTCCCTTTTTTAAGCAAAACACTTCTGCGCTTAACAGGATTTCAAAGTAAGTTGTAATCATACTGATTTCTTCTCTAGTGCAGCCAGAAAAATGTAGAAAGGCCTTTGGCTATACCTGTTACAATGTGTAGTCTCCCCTGCTAATGTATTATGCAGAAAGAAACTTATTTAAAGAACACTATTATGCATGCTTACCTTCATTACTAGCTCTGAGAACTTGGGAGAGCCTGCAGTTGCCAACAGGCTGTCCTGAAGTAGAACAAGCAAGGCACTAGGGAGAATACAAGCAGTAGTAGCATTATCCATACAGAAGATTAACACAGAATTACTCTCACAAGGCTAATTTTGCTTCTATCACAGTGCTATGTAATTTCTTGCATGTTTTTAATTAAGATATCAAGAGAAGGCAAACTTAGTAAGCCAGTGCTTTAGAGAGAAGGTTCTCTAGACAGCTTTGATGACCAAGTTCAAGGCCCTGTGCACCTGAGGCAGACCAGAAAATAACTGCCTCCACACTAACATAATTGGGACTATGCTCTCTTTCATTTATGCATGCATGCTCCTTCCCTCATATGAACAGGTTGCTTACCTGTAACTGTGGTTCTTTGAGTGGTTACCTGTGCCCTCACACAATGGGAATCTTCATGCATGCGCAGTAGCTTTTTGGAAAGTTCCAGAGCTGAGCAGCTAGGTGGGAACCCCTACCCCATCCGGTACTGAGCATGCTCAGTCCCGCCAAGCCAATGGTCTCTCCTCAGTTTTGAAGTCCACCGAAGCAAGACCTAAAAGAGGGGAGGCTGGGCGGGTGTGTGTGAGGGCACAGATGACCACTCGAAGAACCACAGTTACAGGTAAGCAACTTGTTCTTCTTCTTCATGGTCTCTGTACCTCACACAATGGGAGACTGAGTAGCTTACCACTGGACGGCGGGTCAGGTCCTAGAAGGTAGAAGACAGCACCACACAGCCGAAATAAGCGTCATGCCGGGCCCTACAATCAAAGCAGTAGTGGCAGACAAAGGTCGAAGGCCACGACCATGTAGCCACACAGCAAAGCTCCTGTAGGTCAACTCCCCTGAGAAGGGCTCCTGAGGAGGCCACTGCCCTGGTTGAATGGGTCCGAAGCAAAGCCGGGGGAGGTTGCCTGGCAAGTTCATAGGCAAGGTGAATTGTCCGGGTAACCCATTTGGAAAACTGTTGAGACGAGACTTTATGACCTTTCCGGCGCCCACCGTAGCACACAAAAAGGTGGGGAGTCTGACAGAAGGTGGAGGTCCATTGAAGGTAAAAAGCAAGCGCGTGGTGCACATCGAGTGAGTGAAGAGAGTGCTTGAGGCGCCATGCAGGGTCTGGATACAAAGTAGGTAGAGTCAAGTCTTGATTTATATGGAAATCGGAGACTACTTTAGGAAGAAAAGAAAGATCAGGATGGAGGACCACTTTGTCCTGGTGGAACAAAAGGAACGGCTCATCACAATGCAACGCAGTTAGTTCTCCTGCCTGCCTGGTTGAAGTAACGGTGACCAAGAACGCTGTCTTCATAGTGGGGAGGTGGTCATCAGACGCAGCCATAGGTTCAAAGGGATGGCGCATGAGTTGGGACAGGACAAGCGACAGTGACCATGGAGGAAGCAGTGGAGTGACAGGAGGATAGAGGTGTTGCAAGCTCCTGAGGAATTGCTTTACTGTAGCGTTCTGGAAAAGGGCAGAAGAAGGAGAACCCTGTGGCTGATAGGCCACGATTCCGGAGAGATAAACTTTTAGAAAGGAGAAGGTGAGGCCCTGATCCCGCAGCACCAGGAGGAAGTGAAGCACTGTGGACAGGGAGGTAGAAGCAGGTTCATCACAGAAGACGGCAAAAGCCACAAACTTCTTCCGTTTGTACTCATAGGACCTACGAGTCAATTCTTTCCTTACAGCCGTAAGAACAGTTTAGATAGCGGGAGAATCCAGAACGTTATCCTCCAAGCGTGCAAGTGGAGAAGAGGGAGGTCCAGGTGCAGTACCCGACCCCTCGAATGAGAGAGGAGGTCCAGCGCATTCCGGAGCCTCATGGTGTGGCCCCGCGCCATGGTGAGGAGGGGGCCGAACCAGTGCTGCCTCGGCCAGAAGGGAACGATGAGGATGACATCTGCCTTGTCTGTCACGATCTTCGCCGCCACCCGACCTAGGAGAGGAAACGGTGGAAAGATGTAAAGAAACTCTCTGTTCCAAGGAAACTGTAATGCATCGCTGAGAGAGCTGGGGCCCAGGTCGGCTCTCGAGCAACAACGGGGACACTTCCTATTGCAATTGGTCGCGAAGAGATCGACGGTTGGAGTGCCCCATTGGGACACTATCCGCCAGAAGGCGGCATCGGACAGGGACCATTCGTGATGACACGCTGTGTCCCTGCTCAGCATGTCCGCTGTCACATTGTCCCGCCCCATGAGGTGGACCGCAACAGAGTGTATCCGTAGTGGAATGCACCAGTCCCAGATGCGTAGAACCAGATGGAACAGAGTAGAAGAGTGCCTCCCTGCTGATTCACATAACAGACAGTTGTCATATTGTCTGATAGGATCTGGACGGTCTGTCCGACAACAAGGTTTCGAAAAGCCCAAAGCGCTTTGAAAATCGCCAGTAGCTCCAATGTGCTGATATGAACATGCAACTCCAGGCCGGCCCAGTGGCCTTGGACTGCGCAACCATGACAGTGAGCTCCCCAGCCCAGGAAAAACGCATCGGTCATGATAGTGAGAGTCGGACGGGGCTTCCGAAATGGCATCCCCGATAAAAGATGGCTTGGGGACAGCCACCAACGAAGTGAGTCCTGCACAGGATGGGGCACCCAAAAAACATGATGTTGATCGTCGAGGAAAAGGTTGAAACATCAGAGAACCCAGTGCTGGAGAGAGCAAGCATGAAGGCGGGAGAAATAGGTGACCACCGTCATCGCAGCCATGTAGCCTAGGAGCTGCTGAATGTTGCAGGTAGAAATGGACGGATTGCGCAGGACGACGGCCACAGCCTGTCGCAGAGTCCGTGTGCGCCCCAGAGGTAAGAAGGCCCTGGTTCGAGTGAAGTTGAGGGTGGCCCTGATGAAATCTAGGATGTGCGAGAGCTCAAGGTGGGACTTCTTGGGGTTCACCCTGAGTCCGAGATCGGAAAGGAGGGAGAGGGCAATATGGATGTCCTCATATAGCTTTTGTTTGCAGGATGCCACCAGGAGCCAGTCATCCAAACAGGGGTAGACCAGAACATTCTTCAGGCAGAGGTAAGACACCATAGGGGCTAGGCACTTTGTGAAGACCCGGGGGGCGGTGGAGAGGCCGAAGGGAAGAACCTTGTATTGGTAGCAGACGGCGTCGATCGCAAAGCAGAGGTACCTCCTGTGCTGGGGGCGAATGGAAATGTGGAAGTAGGCGTCCTGTAAACTGATGGATGCGAACCAGTCCCAGCGCCTCAGAAAAGGTAGAATCGAGGACAGGGTGACCATCTTGAACTTCCGGGGGGCAATGAAGGAGTTCACCCCCCTGAGGTCCAGAATGGGTCGGAGTGTCCCATCCGATTTAGGTACTGTGAAGTACTGGAAGAAGAAGCCCGTGGATTTTGCTGCAGGCGGAAGTCGCTCTATGGCCCCTTTGAGAAGGAGGGTCTCGACCTCTTCGAGGAGGGCTGGGTTGACAGGGGTAGAACAGAAGATGCCAAGAGGAGGAGTACTTCAAAACTCGATGGCGTAACCAAGATAAACAATGGTCAAAACCCATGAGTCTGAAGTGATTTTGCACCAGATGTTGAGGTGGTGGGCCAGTCCTGTCATTCTGGCGAGGCAGTTGGAAGAGGAGCAGAGGCGGTGACCTGCAACGGGAGTCAAAAACGAGATTTGGCAGTCGAGGAGGATTTCTTGGAAGACGGTTGGTGACGTCTAAAGGAACGGCGGGAAGAGGCCGGTAAGGAAGATTGCAGAGATGAGTGGCAAGGAGAGTGTGACCTGTAAGAGTAGGAAGGGCGCCTCCAGGAAGAATGTGATGAAGGTGGCCTTCTAGGCTGGGCCGAGGGGTGAAGGCCCATCTTTTTAGCTGTCAGACGAGCTTTCACAAGTTGGTCCATCGCCTTGTCTGTAGTGGCATGGAACAGCCCTTGGTAGTCAAAGGGCAGGTCCTCAATACACTTTCAGCTATCCTCGGTTAAACCGGTAGACTGGAGCCAAGCAAAAGGGCAGAGAGCAATTGCACTAAGCATCAAGCACGCCGCACCATCAACAGCATGTTGAGAGGACAAAATCTGTTGATTCGAAAGGGCCACAGACTCGTTAAAATATTGAACAGCAGGGCCCTGTGATCATCTGACAGGTGGGAGAGGAGGAGAAAGAATCTATCCCAGATGTTGCGTTGATAGACCGCCAGGCAAGCTTGAGTATTGGAGATCCTGGCAACCAACGAAGAAGCAGAATAGAAGCGACAGCTGAAGACATCTAAACGGCAGCCCTCAAGATCAGGCGGGGTCGTATGAGCCCTTTTGCCCCCTTCAGTTTGGGACGACTCAAATACAATCGAATTTGGAGTCAGATAATTGAAGAGGAAATCGTCTTTCTTCTGAGTGCGGTAGAGATGCTCCAGGTGATGAGCGATTGGTTGCAGTGAAGCCAGCTGGGCCCAAGGGTGCTTCAAAACCTCCTGCAGGACGGGTAGAAACAGAATTGGCGCTGTTGACAGGGGGTAAGTGTTGACATAGTGGAAGGCCGGGTCCTGGACAGTAGGAGCAGGTCCAGAGATGTCGAGGCCCAAGGCAGTGGCCATGCACACTAAAGTGTCTGAGAACTGCTTGACGTCCTCAGGAGCAGAATTGGCAGACGGGTCTCCAAATGCTAGAGGTGATAAGGTATGAAATTGCGGTGTGGAATCTGTAGAATCACCGTCGGAATCATAAGAACCAGAAGAAGGAGACGATGAACGAAGGGATTGAGAACAATGATGTCGGGCTGGTCTCATCGCAGAAAGAACAGCAGATGGAGCTGAAGCCAGTACAACAGTCAGGGCCGGTAGCGACACTGGAATCTGCACTGGTACCAAGGCTGGGGTGCGAATTGGTACTGAAGCCAATGCCGACGAAATGGGTAGTACGGTTGGGATCAGTGCAACGACAGACTGTGTCAACAACGAAGCCAACAGAGATGGTGGCAGAGTGGACGCAAGTTGAGTATCCGGCGGAGGCCGTGATACCGTGGCTGTCACCCGAGGAGGAGGTGAAACGGCCCGACAATGAGGTGATGTGTCTCGTAACCAGTGGCAAGACTGAGAGCGGCAGCAGAAGGCCGATTGGGACCGAGAACGGAATCTGAAGTGGCGATACTGAGGGGAACGCCGGTAACGAGATCCCGAAGGGGACTGCGATGGAGAGCGTGAACGTCAAGGGCGGTAAGGAGACCAACCATGAACATCGGGATGATACCGATCGTGGTAGGCCAGCGAGTAAGAGTGGTACAGCCTGGCTGCTCTCTCCAAAGATGTTTGTGGCTGTACCTGGCGATATAGGAGGCCGAGGAAAAGGGTGAATCCACACTCGCCAGCGAAGGCTCATAAGCAGTGCGATGTTGGTAATCCCGACAACGTGGGGATCTACTCCATTCACTACATTCCAGAGAGTGAGCCACACTAAGCTGTGGTTGGTCTCGGGAAACAGCCCGAGGAGGGACCGAAGCAGGCGGACGGTCGAACTCAGGACTGCCAGAAGAGAGAGTCGGAGCCATCGGAGTTTGCGGGCAGCCATCTCCGGATTGGCCAGAAGTCACAGGCAAGGAAGCCATCAGCGAGGATCTACGGTCCAAGTCGGAAACCGAAGTCACAGTAGCTGGGACCGACAGTACCGGTAGCTGAGTAGTGTCCCGTACCGGCGAAAGGGCGGGAGCATCCTCCTCCTTGACGGTGGACGTCGCAGGTTGCGTTGGCAGAGGAGTCAGTAAGGGACTGAGAGAGGCAGATCGAGTAGGCAATGGATGGGTAGCGGGAGAAGGAGAGCGGTGCTTCTCCTTTCTCTTTTTCTTCTTTTCCTTGTTGGAGGAAACAGAAGGATGGTGCGACGAGGCGTGTTTACGCTCGGCCAAGGTAGGGACCTTGCGAGCTTGTTGCAAGGTCGAAGTGGCATCTCCGGCGGCTTGAACAGTAGGCATCTTGGAGAGCTTCGGAATCAGGCAGAGAAGAAATCGGCAGCAAGGTCGACAAGGCTGCCGTTGGTACCGGTACCAAAGCTGTCAATACTGAAGGAGCAGATGCTACCGATAACTTTGGGGCCAACGTAGAGGACGTCGTGGAAGGCACCAATACTGACACGGTGGACAGAGCGGTATTCGAAGAAGCCTGCTCCTTAATGTGAAGGGCCTGTTCCCAACACTAGGATTTCAACTGAGAAGCTCTATTCTTAAGAGTCTGTGAGGTGAAGTCCTTACAAATAGAGCAGGCCCTAACGTTACGGTCCTCCCTGAGGTAGAACAAACATTTGGGGTGGGCGTCCGAAAGGGAGACCTTACGGCTGCAAGACACGTACAACTTAAACAAAGACGACATAAAAGGGGAGGAAGAGTTCTTACAGTTTTTGTTGTAAAAGAAGAGAAAAAAACGAAGAAAAAAGGCCAAGAATAGAGGAACTGCTCAGTGAGGAAGCCTTCCGAGCTGCTAACAGGTCGGCAGACGAAAAGAAACTGAGGAGAGACTCTTAGCTAGGCGGGACTGAGCATGCTGAGTACTGGATGGGGGCGGGGTTCCCGCCAAGCTGCTCAGCTCTGGAACATTCTGAAAAGCTACTGCGCATGCGCGAAGATTCCCATTGTGTGAGGTACAGAGACCACGAAGAAGAACAGCTGAATATATTAAAAGGTAGTTGGAGATATCATCAATTTCCATCCACATTCAAAACACAAATGCCAGTGTTAACTCTATATATATTACAATAGATATAACTAAACTTCTGGATCTCAAAAATTCAGATGGGGTTTTTAGACTTAAGGGATGAAACAATGGTTCAAATCTACATTTCCTATACTTAAATGCTTCATTTTATTTGGCACTTTTATTTGGCAAAATAAAACTCATGCTGAGACAAAATGGAAAGGAATGGGGGGGGCTCGTGTGAGTTCTCAGTGCTGGGGCAAAATATGTAGGAATGGCAGGGGGAGCTTCCCCAACCCCATTCCCTTCCATGTTGTGTGGGAAGGGGAAGGGAGGAGCTCTCAAGGGGGAAGGGAATGTTTGTGTGAGTCATCCCCCACCCCACCCCATTCTGTTCCATTTTGCGTAGGAACAAGAAGCAATAAGTAATAAACAAGTAATAAAATAATAAATTCAAGAGTGGCAAAATGAAATAATCAAGATTAAAAGTACTAAAATAAGGGAGCAACTGTTAAAATTAACTGGGGTCATTTCTGCACTAGACTGTTACAGTGCTATTATTCCACTTGCATCATCCTATGGAATCCTGGGGTTTGCAGTTTCCGGCCCCTCCCAAAACTGCAAACCCCAGGATTCCATAGGATGTTGCAAGTGGAATAACAACGCTATAACAGTCTAGTGCAGAAATGGCCTGGAAGATGGTACAGAACACAACAGAAATTCTCATATATAATAAAAGATATGCCATTTAATTGTTGGCATGGATGTGGAAATGAAAGTAAAGGCACCTATACATATGTGGTGAGAGTGTTGTAAGGTGAAGAGATTTTGGCAAGAAATAATTAGTGAAATAAATGGAATAATAGGAAGAAAGTTGGAATCAAATAAAGAAAAATGTATGACTCTAAATGTAAAGTATTTGGGATTGGATATAAATGAGGAGTATTTGCTAAAACAAACGTTATGGGCAGCTCAGGTGCCTACTGCATTCAGATGGAAAGATGAACAAAAATGGAAGATGGATAGATGGCAATTATTATATTTTGGAATATATAATGTTTGATTTTATATGAGAAGGAAGAATTGGGTATATGGGGCAGATGAAAGGTGTTTGGTTAAGAAAGTGGAACAACCTAAGAGAAATACTTAAAGAAAGGAAAGAGTACAAAATTATAAAAGATACAACTAATATGATTCTCCATACCAAACGAAAGGGGTTTTAAATTAAAATTAACTTCGTTCCCTAGGGGGGATGGGGGAGGGAGCAATGGAAGGGTTATAGCAAAAAGAACATATATATATAGAGAGAGAGAGAAAGAGAGAAAGAGAGAGAGATTGAGAGAGAGTTAGTTTTAATTTTTCAGCTTTAGGTGAAGCACTAACAATTTTATTGTACTTGCTGGAATAATTATTTTTGTATGTATATTAGTTTGTTAATCACTCCAATAAACAAAGAAAAACACAAAAAACATCAGATTTCTTCGTGACAAAAGGAAATCTACAAATCCAATATTCTCCATGTTTATACTTGTGTCTTATGAAGAAGAGATCTCTTGATTTCAACACAGTCATTTTATTCTGCTACCTGATTTATGTACATCACTGTTCACAATGAGATCTGAAATCCTCATCTGCTAAGGCCTGCACCTCTTTGTAAGAGAAAACAAAAAACTGTACTGACTTTTTAAAATTAAGAAATGAGAATTTATACCTGAGAAAACAAGTGAGAACATTTATCCTTATCCTACTTGCCTCCTATACAAACTACACAGAGTGATCAGAAGGTAGATTCTCGCTGTTGCTCCACCATTTAATATCTGCCTGAGGTGTTCTGTGTCAGCTGGAAATGCTCAGAGATGTATGTACCCAAGGGAGTTTGACTCCTCCTGATCTGGACTTTGTTGTTTGCTTAATTACCTTTCTTTCAGGCCAGCCTAGCAAGGGGACCTGTCACAAGCAGGTACCAGCTGAGGGAGGGGAATACACTCATTTCAGACTCTCTCACTGGGTCTGGTCTGCTGCCTGAAGCAAGAGATTCACAATACCTAACTGTAGGAATATCTCCTGCTCCTTAAAGCCTAAAGAAACTATCCAGTCTAATTTGTCTTGCTCAATAACTGTAGGGATCAATAACTCATTTATCCTGAGGAAGACCAAGTGAGGCAGTGAAGCATTTAAAGAAAGACCAATCATGTGCTGAAACTGTAGCAAGTGCTCAGTGATGAAATGAAGAACTTCTTGGGTCTTTGACTGTTAGCACAAACTTACCTCAAAATGTTGGTTTGGTCAGATTTCTCCAAAACTTTTACCACCAACAGATTAACAGATCTGATAACCTGTTGACCTTCCTCCAAGTCTTCAACTCTGGAATCCAGCATTAAGGTAATGAGGCCATGCATCAAGTCCTTCAGCACTCCTGCAGATGCCTCTCTTGCCAAACTTTCAATCTGGAATAGCTGTCAATTGAATCAAAAGATTAGATATCAGACTTCTAGACAAAACACTGCAGTTAGGCTATCCTCTGCACAACTCCAGTTCTTGTTGCTGCCTAAACTCTAAGGCAGGCATTGTCCCTCAAATGTTTGGGACCAAATTTCCACATTTCCCATCATAGACTATGCTAGTTAGGGTTTTGGGGAATTCAAGGAAAACGTTTGGGCCTGAATCCTATTGATACTCCTTGCTAGAGAAGATTCAACGAATCACTTAGACTTCCCTCCATGTTAGACTCAACATTCAACAATTATTTGATGGGTTTACTCTAGTTGGGTGTAACCAACTGGATTCCAGCCCTTAAGGATAAGGCTACTCCACTCCAATCTAAGGAGAAGTTATTGGGGAAAATGTATATTCCTTACTGATTTAGGCAATACACATGTGTTTCACTGTACCTTTATTATCATTAAACATTATCAGAAAATACTCTAATAAACGGCCAAGATCTTTCTGTAATTCTCTCCTACTTACCATCAGGTGCTTGAGTAAAGAGCTTATGTTTATCTCAAAAGAAAAAAAAAACACCCAAAGGATTTCTTACATTTTAAACTAGATTCTTGAATTTAAACAATTTTTATATCTAGCTCACTAAATTAGGGTTGCCAGACTGAAAACAGGAAAGGACTCCTATACTTCTAATAGCCACACATGAACAGGAATTTCAGCAAGTGCTTGTCACACAATTGTGACTATAATTATTCCAAAGACACTTAAACATTTAGTATGAATATGATTGCCAACCTATATGTTAAGAAGCCCTGGTACAACACAACAAATTACCTACAGATGTGACAAATTCATTCTGTTCCAGTGACTGAAAGTTTACTTTCCCTTTCCAAATACCAAAAGCCTTACCGAAATCATGTTTCCAATAATGCAGCTGTACAATTTGACTATCTCATCCTTGTCCAGTTTCTCGTCAGCCATATGAGTATTGTAAATGAGCCGGAGCTGCATGAATGTAGCTATTAGGAACTGGTCAATGTGGCCAGACATAGCTTCTGCTTTGTCTTCTTGCCTCAGAACCTCATCAATCTGCAAGAACAACCAATAATTGTTTCTCTTCATATAGGGCATTGCCTATCATATTGACATCAACATATTTCAAATTTATGGCAGAGTTCTCCTCTCTTTTAATTTCATTATTTCTTAGAGAATCCACAACTTTGGACATCACACCCAACGCACAACAGAAGCATTAGATATAACATTTGGCCATGTGTAGTGACAGCAGGAGTGGCACACAGTCTATTAGTGATTATTCTACTGTTTCCATTACATTTTCTTCATTCACGAACATCACTACACAACTTAAATGCACAGGATATAACCATCCCAACAGAAGCTTCCATAGTTAACAAAGCAAGACAGTAAATGGTGTAACACAATCAACTGGTAAGAGCTATATCAAAGTCAAAAAGTGATTGGATGAAAATGAATCCTAGAAGACTAGTCAAAGGAGAAGGAATTTAACAGCCTTCCTAGTTCCACTTGTTTCTACAAATGTGGTAAGTGCTATAAAAACACTACTATACCCAACATTCTCTACAGGAACTCATATTGAATGTTTCAAGGAATGGTGAAATAATGTCTTGCTGGTATGTTTTGATCTATTTAACGCTTACCTTGCTATTAATTGTAGCGAGTCAGATGGCCCCTGTGCACTTGGCTTTGTCATCAGAGGGGTTCTGAGTGGTGCTTGTGTCACCTGACAACCAGCTCCACTAAACGTGCAACTCATCACTCTCGCAAGTTACCTCTTGACTCCTAGCAATGACAAGCAACTGCTAACGACCAAGTGCACAACTTACCTGTGCTAGAGCTTGGATACTAGTATTTATATCACCACTGGCTACCTGGGAAATAACAAAGTTGATGGTGGAAGCTGTATTACTATGCATATCATCAAAGTGTGGGGAGACAGCACGAATCCTGGGTGGAGAAAGAATGCAATGATTTAAGGCGGTAGCACACTTAATAGCTTAACGCTTAAAATAACATGGCAGCCATAACATTATTTCTGCCACTCCAGATCAAAACTTCATCCTGTTTTTAGGGATGAAGCACCAAATCATAAAATTTCTGTGGCAATGTGCATTATACCATTTATGAGATGCAGTGTCTCAACTTGCATACCAAAGACATGTTATAAGGGAAAATCTTATTGTTCTCAATTAATTATCTGCAAAAGCATTATTTCCTTCTTTAATCTGGTGTAGTATTTGCTAAAGAAAATCTCAAAACAGCTACCTTTTGTAACAATGCAGAACAGATTTTGACATCCTTGATTATTTTTAAAATTTATTCTACTTCCAAAAAATTTTTTAATTATTTTTGCAAGGACTAAGTGAATGAGAAGAGAATGTAGAGATTGTTAAAAAATGGGAAGGATGCTCATTCAAAATTTTCTGATCAGCCTTTACAGACATTAACAGGTTAAAAAATCTCCCAAGCAACCCTACCCTATCTGATCTTCTCTTTACCATAGCCATTAAAGGGTAAAAACATGTCCTCTCCAGTTCTGTACTTGCACAGCAACATCATCTTTAACATATGTAATTCTAAATACTTATTCATAGATACAAAGGAAGGGTATAAGGAGATGCACATGGTGATATTTAAGGGGATGAGGACACCCTTCAATAGAAATAGAAAAGTATATGAAAGTCCAGCAACTTTAAAAGCCTTTCTTATCTGAAGTATAGCATTTAATGCTCCCTTTTTTAAAAAAAGTCTCTACCTACATGTAAAGCTGGTGGAAATGTGACTTAATCTTATATAAACAGAACCTCTATGCAGGACAAAGGGGAAACATGACACCCACCCATTTATGCAGCCCCTTGTTATTTTTGTGTACCTCCAAGTCGTTTCTGACTTACGGTGACCCTAAGGCAAACCTATCACAGGGTTTTCTGGCGCTCAGAATGTGTGACGTCCCTGAGATCACCCAGTGAGTTTCCATGGCCAAGCAACGAAATGAACCATGGTTGCCAAGGTTGTAGTCCAATGCTCAAACCACTAAATCATGTTGGCAGGCCCTACCACCACCAAATTCTGCCATGGAATAGATGCAAACTGAATGCGAAGTTGAAATATTAATTAATTAATCATATTTTTATACCACCTTTCTCCGAGAGTGGGACCAAAGGTGGCTTCCAACAATAAATTAAATACATTAAAAAATATTTGAAACAATTAAAAACATTGAAAATAAGACCCACAACTATTTTAATCCCAAAAATGCCTTTTTTTTTGCTACCCCAGACTGTTCTTTTCCCACTCCCACAACCAAATGGGGGATGGGGAATAGATATGTTGAAGTTTCTTACTCATTACGTAAGAGGAAGAAGAGGAGATTGTTGGTGGGAGAAGAGATGTTCATAACATTCTCAAAGTTTTCAGTGCTTAGTAAACATCCATCTGCACTTACTTGGGTTCAGGGATCAAGACTGGTTCAAAGATGTCATCCAGTTTGTGCTGGACAAGTGCTGGCATTTCACATCGCACTGTGCCATTATCATTTTCTATCTCATCTAGATCCAGCTGAAACTCCCGGGGAACAGCATGAGTTGTCTCTGGGTGGCCACTCATGTTACGGGCTTGGCTACAGAAACCAATAAGAGCATTTTTAAAATACAACAGTTCCAAAATCCTACTCACTATGTCAGTAGTATTGTTTGCCCTACCCTATCCACCCTGAGTTCTCCATGAGCTGCATATAACTTGGGAAAGGGTACATTTTCTTCCTTCCGAGAGTCTGCAGAAGCTGCAAAGTGCTGGAATTTTGTAGAAAGCACAACTTCATTACCTCACAGAAACTATCCCTACTCTCACTAAGTTCTCCACAATTCAGAGAGAAATCAGGAGAGAGAAGGGAAGATTTCTCCATTTCCCTCTGAACTCTGATAGAATTGGAAGAGATGAAGAGTGCGACCAAAGAAGTTGGCAGTGATATTATCTGGTTATTAAACCAAGCCAATCCTACCTACTACTGTCATTAAATGCAATAATCCAGAACACTAAAATCCACTGCCAATGCAGCTAAGGAATTTTATTCAATGCCCTTAGCAACTTTCCCAGCAGCTGGTAACCTGCTAGCAAGTCTGTCAAGGAGATGCTGATTTCTACCTACAACAACAGGTTTCAGAAATACCAAGCAATATAAGCACTATTGTATTATGTTAACCTCATATGTAAAATATAGTGCTGAGGAGTTAGTGACTTGAATCTTTTTTTTTTCTATTAAGGTAAAGGGCAGCACAATAAATATGCCCCCTTCAAGCCCAAATTCCCCAAGATTCCAAGATGCTTTAGCTGGAGGAATTTACTTTTTTCCAATTCACCATGCCTATTTTACTATGCACTGATCATGACAGTCATTCTAGAACAGCTGAACAGCATATGGCACTAGGTACAACAGGAAGCAATCTGTTTCCAGAAAAATATATGTTTACATCTTAATATCATGTATCACCCAGCATGTGCAAGCAGACTTCTAACCGTACAGAGGAACCTTGATTTTCCCTTCCCTTGTCCCTGTTCCCACCTCTGAAGTAGGTTTAGATGAACTAAAGGAGTACAAAGTTGGGGGAAGATCTATTCTTCTAGTAGGTCCCATTCCACTGACAGAGAGATACACCTGAATACAGCCCTCTGTGAGTTATCTAAAGATGGAACTTGATCAACAAATGCAATGCTACAGGCAAGTTTCCCAAATATTTTACTAGGAACTCTCACTGCAGTGCCTTAAGCAATTTGCATTTACAGTTCATTTCACAGTTTCCAAGATACTTCAAAGCTCAGCTGAATTAAAATAATCTCTTGGTTATTACTGAAATGTAGGTAGATTTAGAGACATGCAGGAGACTGACAGCATCAGACAGCTCCAAATACTGTGATTACAGCATGTTTAGTTCAACAGGAGTCCTATACAGCCTTGGTTTTACCCTTCACACCATCCCTGAAAGGCAGGCCATTATCATTGTTTTAATAATAGAGCTATGACTGAGACATAGCTTGCCTGATGCCACATAATTATAGCAGAAATGGAATCTGAACCCAGGCTCCTCAGAAACCAGGCTTCAAGTCCAACTTTTTGCTCCCCGAAACCTTTACAACCATATGCATATTTATTATTGCATTCAAATCAACTTATTTTCAAGTATGTTTCAGATTAGGGCATGGGAAAATGAAGACAATGCCTTTCTACCAAGGATTTAGTGGTCAGTACTTACATCCTATAAGTGCGATACATAATTCTGTCCATGGAGAAGCAGTGAAAAAAGGCACAATACCATTTAGAAAGCATTCAAGACACGACAAAACAAATGAAGAAAGGTTCAAACATTTTGCGTTACATTTTTTTCTTTGCAGTTTGTGACACATGCAGACATTGATGATTTAAAACAAAAGACAAACATGAGGCAACAACAAGTTATGTTTTTAGCACATACTGTGAAAACATCAGAGAATTTTTGCATTTGCCCGCATTACATACTTGAGTTTGGAAGACATGTCTTCAGCAGGTCCCTTACGAAGTATGTTTGCATTGGCATTGGCACTCTGAACGCGCTGTGGTTTTTCTTCCACCTGCCTTGCTAAAGCAGTATTTGGCCTCTTAGCAGACCTCTTTATTCGTTCCTCCAGCATACTCATGTCTTTTTCAGAAAGCTGCACAAGAAGAGCAAATCTTCAATGTTATGGCAAGTTTATCAAGAAGAACACGCCAATGCACTGTCTTTTCTGTAAAGTCTTACTGTATAGCTCAACCCAAAGGAGAGTTACTGTATTCTGAAATTTTTCCTTTATCCTGGTGTTTTGAGGGTGGGTGGTTTTTTTAGTATACAACACAAAGAGACTCCTCGAAGCAAGAAGCAGGAAGAAAAGGTTGCGTACCTGTAACTGTGGTTTGTCAAGCAGTCATCTGTGAATTCACACAAGTAAGTATACCGGCCCTGCGCAGTGGATCATTCTGAACCTTCTACAGCAGTTATGCCCTGGTCCATGCGACCAGCCTGATTCCCGCTCAGATAGTTCCCTGGATGCTGAGCATGACATGTCAAGGCGAGGATGGGTGGGTGTCACGTGAGAACAGGCACAGCATTTAATTAAATGAAATGCCAATACCATCCTGCACAATGTCAGAAAGAGTGCACAGTCTGGTCGGGAAAATAGTTTAAAGGATTTTGGACAGGTTGTGATGTTTAAAAACTACTTAGATTCCAAGGAAGACTGCTTGTTTACTGAAGCATTAAACAGTTTGAATTAACGAAATAGTAAGCTCCACTGAACACATCCTTTAGTATGTTTGTGCAACTGCGTTTTCAAAATATATTTAATGGGATTTCCCACTCTTGCCTGCTTTCTTTGTGGTTTTCAAGAGAGTCAAAATATATTCTTTTGCTAGACTTTATAATTTTAGGGCATAATCCTCCCTCCTTAGTCTATACAGCTGATAGACCAAGCACTTAAGCTAAGATCATAGGCTTAAATTGTTTTGTGAAGTGCCTAATTATAGGCAACATATAAGCTATAATCTAATTCTCTTCTTAGCTCACTGGCCTTTCACAAGGAACAGTGGATATATCACTGGTTCAATTCACACTTTTATTGCAGGCATGTACGTATGTATGTATGTGTATATATATATGTATGTATGTACGTATGTATGTATCTCTCTCTCTCTCTCTCTCTCTCTCTCTCAAAGCAGTGGCAACATACTTTATTATAGTACAACCTTTAAAGTCACAGCATTTCAAAGAAGTATTTTCCGTGTATTCACAGAATTACTCCAAGCTGTCCTGTCTAAAGAAGGTAGTATTAGTCCAGCTAGCTGCGTAGAAGGGCTCACGCTATATTTACTTCAGTTCCTCTCAATTCCCCATACAGATGACAAAATAACCCTGCCCCACTAAAATTTGAGCATTTTTCAGTTAACTTCCTTACATTCAGAATACTGAACTTGTCCACTAAGTTGGCAAGCCCTGCAGGATCTCCAGTGTGCTTTTGGGCTCTGCTGTCATGTTCGTTTCCTAAATTCCCATAACACAGTTTTGAATGTTAGGTCTGTAAAGACCCATCTACTGGCCCGCCCCTCTTGTGGTTAGAAAGCAAACTTGTACATAGTACTTGAACTCACAATGCAAAACACATTCCGATAAACATGTACACCTATGAATATGTATCTCAGGTTAATTGTCCTAATCTTCACACAGGCAATATGACCAGGATTACTTGCCTAAAACCTGGAGAAAAAGATCTTCTCTCATTAATATTAAGACTTATGTTTTACCACATTTGCTGGCATATAAGAAAAAAATTAAAAAATTAAAATGAGGTGCATCTTATATGCCAGCAAATACCAATCCCTTTCCTATGCATTTTACTACCATGCAAGTTCTCAGCGCAGAGGCAAAATGCATAGAAAAGGGAGGGGAAGCTCTAGGGGTCTAAAGGAGTGCTCCTGCGAGGCTTCCCGCCTTCCCCTTCTGTTTTGCCTCAGCGTGAGTTCTCTGTGCTGGGACAAAATGCACTGGAAAGGGAGGGGGAGCTCTGGAGAAGGAAAGGAACCCTTGTGCAAGGCTTCCTCTACCCACTCCCTTTCCCTTCCATTTTGCATGGGAAGGGAAAGGAAGTAGTTCTGGGGGGGGGGGAGTTTGTGCAGTTTTCTTTTTGCCCTTCCAGAGTTCCTTCCTTTCACTTCCCCTGCAAAGCAGAAGGGAAAAGGACGAGGCAGAAAGCTCCTAGGAACTTTCTTCTCCGCTCTCCAGAGCTCCCTCCTTTCCCTTACTCTGCAAAATGGAAAAGAAGGAGGGAGAAAGCTCCTAGGAACCCCCCTCCCGGTACCTGGAGCTCCCTCCTCTCCCTTCCCCCACAAAAACAGAAGGGGAAGGGAAAGCCATGCTATTTTGTTAAAATTATTTTTCCCCAAAAAATAACATTTAAAAATGGGTGCGTCTTATACATTGGCAAATATATATAAACAGAAGTCACATCAAACATTTTAAACATCTTACACCAGGTCTCAAGGAAGTGCAACCAGCAGGCCATATGGAGCTCCTAAAAACTGTATTTAAAGCCTTCCAAGCACCCCAACAACAACTTTGTTTACTCCAAATGTCCCACCCAAAGATGTGGAGGTAATTTTGCCATGTTTTGGGCCCAACTTAAGCTGTCTTAGACCCACAAGAGGCCTTTTTTCCAAAACAGTGGCCCTTCTGAGTGATTTCCATGTCATTTCCTGCTGGAAAAAAAGCCTCTCCCAGATTTAAAACAGCCTGGGGGAGGAAGGCCAAAACATGGGGACCTCTACCTTCAGTTTCATCCAGATAACACTGCAGCATAATCAAGCAGTCATGCTGCTTGAAGGCCTGTTCAGAAAAAATTCCACTCTCCCTGACCCAGTGTACCAGACAATCAGTCAACATCTGACCCTTCTTTCTTCGGTATATATCACACTGAGTCACAAGTGAGCTTCTATTCAGGTGATGATTTTAATTTCCCTGAAACTAACATCACACATAAAGTCCATTTACATAAAAATCAGGATGCTGTCAATGCAAGTATGCATTCATTTTCTGACTCTCTGTTGAACTGGGACTACAGAGCTAAGTAGGTCTCTTAAATTAAACAATCAGATTCTCAGTAATAGCTATAGCCCACTTGGCATCCTGTAAGTGTGTTGTACCTAATCCCTAACTAACTTGCAATACAGTCTAGAGGTGATGAGAATTACAGCTGAACACATCTTGAAGGCAGGGCAGTGTACAACAAAAACCTCACCTGAAAGCACATTTAACCATTGTCTCATGCATGTACTGCAACAGTGGTTGGTTATTAACATGATAACAGAGTGAGTCCCCCTCCATTTTTGGGTGCAGGGGGCTTGGGGTGGGTAGGCATCTGAGGAGCTTTTAGTTCCATACACCCCAACTTGGGGAAGTGACTCTAAAAATTGGGGGACAGAGCCACTTGTACATAGTAAGGACTCCCCCCCCCCAAAAAAAAACCTTCCCTCAAAAGCACATCTAGAATCATATCTTGTGGGAGGTCAATTTTTGGGCAGGTGTGGTCTACTGCTGGAGGCAGGGTGAGGGACCAAAAATCAGCCCCTACATTTTCTATAGCTGCCTACCCCATAATACAACTTTATAAGCTTTTCAATTTAAAAGAAGCTGCCTAAGAAAAAATATTATCATTATTACTGCAGTAATTCATCAAGAAATTTGTACGAATTTATACAAATTTGGCATATACAAGACAAACGTACAGGTTCTTTGAAAGAAATCACAGTTCTAAAAGCAAACATGACACTACTATATCCTCAAAGTTCCTTGGAAACCAATCTATTTTCTAGACACAGCATGACCACCCACAGTTCACATTCTGAATGCTCCCATCATTCCCAATAGACACCTCCAAATACAGAAGTGAGTCATGGAAAATTATGTACCTGTTAGATATCTGAAACCGGATTATGGTTGGCACTGATCATCCAGTACTATAAAACATTCCACAGGGGAAAAGAAAGTCCTGGATTTAGTTATTTTTCTCTTAAGATCACTCACGACTCCTTATTTCTGAGCAAGGATGGAGATCTAATAGTGTCCCCAAACAGTAAGAATTGAAACCTGCTGGATTCCTCACCAGAAAATTTTCTGTTCCTTTTATTTCTGAAGATGAAGACATCTAGCATTGCTGACCAACTGATATACTGAGAAACAGCCATTTCAATTTGGACCAGCATGAGCTAGTATGGACTGCATGATGAACTTGGAAGGGATTTCCTTGTAACTCCCTTTGTGAAAATATTATGGAGCGACAGGACAAATTGAGGAGAGGATGGGGTCGGGGAAGGAAATATTTCCTCCCTTTAACTGTAGTCAGACCTGTGCTTTCCCAGGCTTGTACTTTAGGTACGCCAGGTTCCTCTTTCAGGAATACTTGTTAAATCCACTGACAGAACTTAGCATGAAGGATGTCATTCAAAAATGGAACAGGTGTGCCCTAAATGCTCTCTTCAGTTCAGATTCCATCCAAAAGTTAACACATCTGTGACTTCAAATAGTGTCCATGCTCCAGCTGGGGTGGGATGAGATGTTATCAGTGGATAAAACAGCTCCCCAGAATGGTCAAGATTAGCAGACTGGTGGGGGAGGGGTTGCATCTGTATGGCTGGACTTTACCCCTAACGTGATTGTTTTCTTGTTTCTCTCATGTGGCTACTCAGACCTAAGTGAGTCACACGGCAGTCCTGGAATGTCCTTTGATTAGGAGCCATACATAATAGTTTTAGCCATATAATCCTTGAGTGTTGTCATTTTCTTCTTAGAAGGAGTAACTACCACCAATCTACCTTGAAACTTGGCAAGATCAAAACTAGAAGCAGACTGGTTGCTCCTTGTGATGTTATGAACCTTTTTGGGAGAAACTGCTGCTGCATTTATTTGATAAATTAAGATAACATAGTTGTGTATGCAAGGTATAGCAGATGTAGTAAGGTAAGGACCCATCAGGAGAGAGTGAGAGAATGGAATATTGGGAGTGAGTAGGGATTGGTGGAAAGCCTGAGTGGATTTTTTTTTAAAAAAAAGGCTAGTGTATGGCAGTTCTTTGGGGAGTGAGAGTGGAGTCTGTCAAGATTAGGAATCAAAGTCCTCCCTCCACATTCATGGACTTGACCTTTGTGAATCTGATTATTCACAAGGCATGTGCTTGCCTCCCCACCCCTATTCCCTCCTCCCATTTCCCTGCATTCCTCACCCCAGCTCTGTGAGAGTTGTCTTTAAAACGGATGTTTTGGGTGATACAGAGTGGTGGTGTCTGGTGGGGATAGAAGATGAATAGTCTCACACAGGAATCACAACGGAATCAAGGAGGTGTCAGCAGCTGGTGGCCAAAGTTGTGGCACAGGAGGAAGTCCACACACTGGTGACAGAGGTAGGGAGGAAGTGGAAATCCTCACAGTTGATGGCAGAAGAAGGACTGGTGGTAAACCTCACACTCTTCTACCAGGGAGTGCACATCCAAGTCATTACTACCTATCTAAGCAGGTGGAAAAAGAAACCTATCCAAGGTCATCTTTCTCCACTGTGGAATGCAGTTTCTTCTAATTCCATGCTGCCCTGCTGGACACCTGAAGCATTTGAACTACAAGGATCCCAACAGATGAAGACACCAAACCAGCCTATTATCTATAAAGACGTAATGGTTGCAACAAAAACAGCACTTATTTCCATGGCACTCTGTAATTCACAAGAATTTGAATCTGGAATTAACTATTTAAAGAAACACTATCTGCACTCCACTCTCATAACTACTGCAGTATCTTAGTTCTTAAGCAGAGCTCTCAGTATATATATTAAAAGCCAGAAGCCACCTGGTTACATCTGTTCATTCATTTCAAGAGCTGAATGACTCACTGTCAATTAAATACTGCATGCTCATTTAATAGTACTCACATTTCCAATCAGCTTGAACACTTGATCCCCATGCACATTGTAAACCGTTACAATGGTGTTAAGAGCAGCATTTCTGACAGTGTTATCTCTGTCACCAATATGGATTGCTATTTCCTTTAAGGCTTTGCCTGGAGTTGGCTGACACACATTCATGCCATATGATTCAATTAGACATCCCAGCTCTTCCAAACATTCTAAGGAAGTAACAGAAACAGATATCCAGAAACAGGCAGTATCCATTAAGATCGCAAAACAATGCAAAATCAGGAGACTTATCAATGCTTCTGTACTCCCAAAATTCTGTTGATTATGTAAAATAATTTCACTTTAAATAATACAAAGTAAATAGCTTGTATTTTTCACTGGAAAGAAATCCCTGCAACAAAATACCTAGCACTGTTACCACATTTTTAACACTCTTGAACCAAATTTAGGCTCATACAGACTCCCTCCCCACAAAAAAACCTGGAAGGATTTTCTCCCTCAAGCCTATCACTTCTTGTATTGAAAAAAGGCCTGAATAGGCATTCCTACTACAGGTGTGGATTATTAATACCAGGATGCTTATATTATTAACATCTACCATTACCACTAATTATTTTAGAAACATGTATGCTTGTACAAAATTAGAAACTGCATCTACACCAATGCACACTATGCTGGCCAGCTGAAAGTTAACACTTGATGTATCAAGTGAGGTAGCCTCTAGTCCGCAAAATGCCGTAACAGATTTGTTAGATTTATTGGTGTCATAAGACAGTTTGTTTCTTTTGCAAATACAACATTAAGCGTATGCTAAACTGTATTACTTGCTAGTTATCAAGCTTCCTACCTGCCCGCTGTTTAGAGTTTTTTGACTTTGTTCCCTCCATTATGAAAGTGAACATCTTGCTGGCTGGGTAGACAAGGCACATCCTGTTCAGGATAGCACGGACATCCCTTCGGACAACATCTTTTGGCTCCCCAACCTAAATGTTTAAAAAGGAAACACTGAGCATAGAGACAAAAAAACTAAGCGACACAACAAGTTCTTGGGAATAGGAGAGTTAACCCATTGTTGGAAGCCTCATCACACTAAACTAAACAAATATGTTCCAGTTCCAGAGGACTGAAGGTGCTCCTCTATCATTGTTTTTCAATTTATTTTATAAGTGACATTTATAAGTCAGATTTTCTCCTCTCCACACTCCCCCTCCCCTGGAATCAAGGTAAAATAATTATCCTGCTTTTCTAGATTTGGATACCTTCAGTATGAGATATGGGATGAAGGAAGTGGCTTCATTTTCAGTAAGATGGTACTCTTCTTGGTTCAACATGGTAAAGAGCAACTTGAGATACTCCAGGGCCTTCATCAGGACACTTGTGTTGGTGTCAAAGAATCTCAGGGTGAGCCACTTCAAAATCAGATCCAAACAGCTGATCACCCCTTCCTTCTCACTCTCCAAGTGCTTGAGAGAAAGTGGACAATGGTGGGTTAAGTTTTGGTAGAAGACAGCATTTTACATGAAGATAAAGCAAAGAGGCATTCGCAAACCAAACTATTAGCAGACAGTTTTACTGGTATCTCAGGCATTTAAGATGGCTACCTGATACATGCATACTGGCTCCTTGCATCATCTCTTAACAATCAAATTTAGGCACCTGTTGCACAATGCCTTGATGGGAAAACTGGAAGGATAATACTCCCTGCATTGTTTTGATCAGAGTATTATGTAGGTTCCTAAACTGAATAGGGTGTTTCCAAAACTCATTTGCTCAGGCGAGCTTCCTTTCTCCCACCAATACAGCTTCATTTATCATCACAACAAATTCATTCTTCTCACCTCAACCATGACACTAAGAGCTTTGTTGTGGTGCTGAAAATCTGCATGAAACATCTCATCTTGTAACCACTTGGCAACACAGCTGGACATCTGAGTCTTCAATTGCTCAATATATTCATCGCGAGGAGTAGTGAAATTCCATTTCAAAACCTGAATGGGAGGAACCCAACATTCTACTCAATACAAATTAAAAAATCAGCAATTTAATTCCTGGGCTAAGAACTTCTTTTCTAAGTCAAGATTGACTGATTAGTTTAAAAAGAAAAAAAAATCTGATGAGTTAATTTGATTGTTGACACATTTTGTTCAATTGTTTAGGCACAAGGAATATGAAAGTAGTATTCATCTTTTAATATGCAGATTCCAAAAGGAACTCAGATTTTTAAAAAAGAGATAGAAAATATACTTCTTCTACCTAAATAAGTGCAGCTTAAGTTATTTCACTGCCTAAAGACTCAGATCAAATCACTTTCTTTCGATGGATTAGATCAAAGTTTTACAGACAACACTGATTTGTTGAAACGGTGTTAAACCATGATTTAGTGCTATCAAAAAAGGCGCCTTACATTCACTTGCCCCACCCTCTCCACCATTCCTGCGGCATGACCACAAAGAAGATACTAGCAGCATCTACTTTTTTCTTTAACTAATCTAAGTTTATCATTACATTCAAACTCAGAACTTTTGTTCATTTAAACAAATGTAAACTATGGTTTATGATTCTGTCATTTCAACAAGCCACTGTGTAAACCAGGAGTGGGAATTATGCAATCCTCCAGTTGTTGCAGAATGCAACTCCCAGCATTCCTCTCCACTGGCTATGCTGGCTAGGACTACTGGACTCACAATCCAACAAGAGGAGGGCTGCATATTCCCACACAGTATATCATCATCAGCATCAGTATCATCAACGACATAAATTAAAATAAAACTAAAAACACATCATAGGCCCTTTCTGTTCACAAGCGTCATTAGAACATTGCCCTTCAACTCCGGAAAAATTTCAGAGGTGACATACAATGTTCCAGCGATGCCTGTGGATGGAACGGCTACTGGATGGTTATGACCTGTTGTGTGGAATCGCGCCCCTGAAACAACTACAATCTGTAGCTAATGCATGTTAGCAACACTTGTGAACTGAAAGGACTATAAATTAAAACACACTAAAAACACATAAAACTATTTAAAATATATAGTTAAAAACTGACGGTGTAGGCCTACCAGAAGAGATAGGTCTTCAGTACTTTTTAAAATTCAGACAGCGCATTTTGCTGTTGAATCTCTTCCGGCAGGGCATTCCACAGTCTAGGGATGGCCAATGAGAAGATCCTCTGGGTGACTGTTTCCAGTCTCGTCCTGGCTAGTTTAGGTAAATGGCCCCCAGAGGACCCGAGTGTATGATTGTATGGGGGGGAGGTGATCTTGCAGGTAACTTGGAGCCAAACCATGTAGGGCTTGAAAGATAATAACCAACACTTTGTACTTTGCCTAGAAACTAACTGGCAGCTAGTGGAATGATTTTAATATTGGTGTGATATGCTCACTCCTCACTGTACCTGTACCCATTCTGGTTGCCATATTTTGGATCACTTGGAGTTTCCAAACTTGGTACAAAAGTAGCCCAATGTACAGTGCATTGCAGAAGTCCAACCATGAGGTTAGTAGTGCATGTACTACCATCTTTATGTCTTCCAATTCTAGGAAGGGGAACTGTTGGCCTATTAGCTGAAGCTGATAATAAGCACTCCTGACTATTGCAGGGGTAACATTTGGAGGGATGTATTCAATAGCACTCCAAAGCTGCAAATACAGTCTGTCAGGGGCAGTGTGACCCTGTCCAGAACTGGTTGACACACCTGCAACCCCAGATTAGGCCCTTAACAGAAAGCACCTTTGTCCTGTCTGGATTCAATTTGTTTTTCTTCATCCAGCCCATTACCTCCTTCAAACAGTCATTCAGAGAAGATATTATCCTTATTATCCTTAGCTAAGGCTGTTTTTGAAGGCATGGACAAATATATTTGGGTATCATCAGCATACCAATAGCACCCCACCCCACGTCTCCAGGTCATCTCTCGATGGTTTCATAATGTTAAAAAGCCAAGAGAGTTCCTTTCAGTTCGTAACAATAAAAATAAAAGCCAGTTAATCTAAAACAGGAAGCAAATGCTTCCAATGTGTTCCACACAGCCAAATCCAGAGGTTTGCTTTAGCTAATTCACATAGTGTAAACTCATGATTTACTATTAAATCCACTAAAGGCTGCTGAGTGTAAAAGGTATTATTTCCTAATAAGTATACTTCTGTTCAATCAGTTCAGTTCACTTATACAGTTGCAAATCCATTCAAAAGTAAGCACACTTAAAGTAGCAGTCAGCGGCCACCTAATACATTTTCTAGCGCTGAATAGCTATACCCACTGTTTTAACACTTTTGCTCAAGGTGAACTGCAACGCTGATAGGTACACTCTAACTACATCTCATCTACAACTGCATGGTTGCAACATTTAACTGAATTCTTGCATTTAGAAGATCGTGTAAATGATCAAAGAGCAATATTCAAGAGCAAACAGCATTTCAAAATCTCTTTCCTAGCTTTCAGGGTCATGAGAGCAATACTGAAATGCGAATATATTTATTATGCAGACCTGTTCAACACCAAAATAGTTCAACTCTGCAGGCTTGCCTGCATTAGACTTTCTACACGATATGAATTGACTTGTCACACACAAGTATAAGAACACAGAAGAGGCACTTGATCTCAAAGACCATGATAAACAAAAGTAATCAGCAAGCGAACACTTACGAATTCTGCGCACTTACTACAAATATACTGTTGTCCATTTAACTGAATGATTCACCACATTATCAGCATCACTTTTTTCAGAAATCACTGGAAGAGTTTTTCTTTAAAGTCATGTCAAGTAACTTAACTGGTTTCTGTATTAAATATACAAACAGTATGGCCTACAAAGAATACACTTGTAAAGTGCCTCGCTGTATATCCTAGGCATATTAAACATGAACACAGAACAAGATGATTTTTAAGCAGCATTTTTCAAGATCAGATGATAAGGTCTCTCACCTTTAATGCCTTTTCATCTCTCATCCGCTGTTCTTTCCCATTTGGGACTAAGATAAAAACTGGGCCAGATCTGTCATCATCTTCCTTCAAGTTAGACTTACTTGGTACCTTCTTCCCTTGTATACCCTAAAACAAAAATAATAGTGAAGATCCCTCTCCAAAACCAGAATGCAATCGATTACTCCATTTTAGATGGCAATTTTATACCCGCTTGTCAGGGTGTAAGTACCACTGAACTCAACAGGAGACTTATTTCTGAGTAGAAATATATAGCACTGCACTCAAACTAAGCTTTATTTAGAATAAATTCTATCCCATAAAGCATGCCAGGCAAATATCTTATCAATACAGAAGCTGTGTTAGAAAGTGCACTGTAACCATCAAGTGTGTGTCTTAGTATTATGAAGAGAAACCCACCACAGTGTCCCACAGTTTTTAGTACAGCAAGTGTATAGGAGCCAGTACACTAGTCATTATTGTTTTCCACTTATTACCTGTTTGCTAGACCTGTTCTTTGTCAGATTGTTATTTCCTTTGGTGGGGCTTGTATTAACATCAGAATGCTGAAACAAGTCATTAAATGCTCAGTGGTTAATAGCAGATTCCAAACCACACCATCAGATCCTGAAACTTCAGACCTACTATGTATGTCATTTCAGTATTATCTTTAAAGCTGCTTAGCATTATGTGAAAACAGACTATGAAATATCCTTTGTTATGTGCAAACTTGCCACACCTACTCACAAATTCTACACATGAGTTTGGCATGCAAATTCCATTAGAATGGCAAGTCTTGACAATTCTAAATTGATGGTATATTTCCTCAATATAGCCTTCATATACAGGAAGATTTCTCAGTCTCAAAAATTCAAGGAGAACCATTTGTTCACATACTTTCCAAAGACTACTGTGTGTATGTGTGTGCTTTCAAGATGCTGGTCAAATTATGCAACCCCATGAATTTCATAGGGTTTTCTTAGGCAAGGAAAGCTCAGAGTTTGTTTTGCTAGTTCCTTCCTCTAAAACATAGCCTACCAATACTCCTTCTTAAATTACTTCTAGAGCTTCTTGGGCAGGCCAAGGGAGGGCTATAAGCTTCTGAACACTTACAGCGTTTCAGGGATTCTCCCTGAGCCCCTTCACTGTAAGGCAGAATCTGAAGGCTTCAGGACCACCCCACTCCAACTTGTGCTCTCTACGCACAAAGATCAAATTGAAACAAAACACTGGGCCATTGGTCTTGCATTGTGGCAGAACGTGTGCAACTGTTGAGGGTTACAGGGCTGTACTGGCCTCCCTCTGGAGACTTCCGAAGGATGCATTTGCGCTTCAAAAAAAAAAATTGAAATGCCCTCTATGGGGAAGAGTGGTAATTTTACCACGCTGTATGCCCCCTTTGGGCCCTTTCAAGCCCAGGACAGGGCTTTTTTACAACAGGAAGTGATCTGGAAGTCTACTTCTGGTTCATCCTGTTAGGGAAAAAAAGCAGCTTCTCCTGTGCCTAAAAGGGCCAAAGGCTCCACCCAAAGCACTGTTACTGATGTTCCTTTGATAGACACAGGAAGAACATCTTGAGGTTAACATTACTGAAGGATTATGTGACATTTAAGACAACACAACAAAAGAAAAATAACTAGTATCTAAAGATTTATGGCAACCCAATCTCTTTCCTTTCCCGTAAGTAGATATTAAGAATGTCAAAATTTGCAGAGTTCATCACTTCTACTCCAAAAAAGCACATTGCTCCCGTTATTTTAAAGAAAGATACAGCAGACCCTCTGGATCTGCTGTTTTCACCAACTGCAGATCACCACATTCTATACATAAAATGATGGCAACACGAATATGGACATGCTTGAATGTCTGTGTGCATGTCACCACAATTTAATAATCTGTCTTTTTTGGCATCTGCAGGCAGTCGTGGAACTAAGCCCCCAAAGATCCAGACAGTCTAGAAGGCAGCTATACAAAAAGGCAAGAAAAGAACCTTATCTACCTCACCCCTTCCTTGTGGTTGTATCAGAAACTACATAGTGGATAATGTGGACTCCCCATTCAGGTTCAACTAAATGCAGATCTATCGTTTAACCTTAAGCTCTGAAACTGTTCTCAAGAAAAAAAATGACCTTAATGACTAGGACAGCATAGCAACTGAGAAAGAATTATTCCCTTTCTCCCTGTAAACTACTTTGTCAAGTAGTGAACATAGCAAGAGGCTCTTTCAGATTTTTAAATACCTAGGAGACACGAACTGAAGAAAAGGAGTTTAAGATTTGACAAGGGAAACGATTCTAAGCAGGAAAATCCTAAATACATAGTTTTCTATGTTTATCACCATCGTGAAAAGAATTACACTAAGTCTAAGAAACTTCCCAAGTGCTATGAATAACTGTCTCACTCAGGAAACTCAGATATGCTAGCAGTTCATTAACTAGGAGCAAAACCTTCTACATTCATAAGAATATGGTACGCCAGGTAGAAGATAAGGGTTTTTTAAAGAATCATTACAAGAGAGATGAGGCACCTGCTTCAAAGTCTTCTGAAGAAATATTTCGCACATTCAGGTTGCTGACTAATACTGCTTGTGGACGTAGTCAGAATTGTTTAGGATGTGCAGGTAATCTTTCTTAAATCCCCCTAGCACTGGTATTTCTAACAGATGCAATATATTATTTACCCATGTTTAATTTTTGCTCCATAGTTTACAACTCACAGTCTAATCTCAAAGAATATGATGCAATCCTCTTTAAAAATAAAACAAATCTATCCCTATGGATCACACAATAACTGCTCTGAGCTATCTGAATAAAATAGGTGTATATATAACAAATCAGTCCATGCTGTAGTCTACAGAACCTTGGAGTTTCTTCTTGAGAAACCAGCTCTCCTGACAAAAGGGAAGGATCGTAGCTATTTTGAGAGAGAGGCTTACATTCATACCATATCTGCTGGCGTATTAGACACACCGGTATATTACTCAAATATCGCTACAGCCAAAATGGTGTCCATTTTTGCATCCAACAAACGGCAGTGACTTTTAGACAGTGCCAGCAAAACAAATCTTAGATCAAAATGCTGTACCTCAGATTAAAACTGCAAGCAATGCATAACAATCAGACACCTCTATATCCAAAATGCTTCAACTCAATTCCTAATGTTAAAAAAGGCCCCAAAACATGGTGAAAATGCCCCTATGCTTCCATAGGATGTTGCAGGACAAAAGTTTTTATTTTTATATTTTTTGGCAGGAGCAGGTGTGGTGTAGATGTGTGGCCCTCCAAGGTCACTTTGGGAGCTAATGCAGCAACTTGCCTTCTACAGTTGTCCACTTCTCTATACTCTCCAACAGCCATAATATTCAGTTTCTTCATGCAGTCCAACAGTTATAGTATTCAGTTTCCTCATCCCCCTCTCCTTTTATGGTCAAAAATCAGAAACCACTTCACACACTGAAGAATTGGAATCATCTGACTATCATGGACACCACTAAGTTTTACGTCACCATCCCACATTTTATTTATTCAATTTATATCCCACTTTTCCCTATGGGTGGGGAGCAAAGTAGCTTACACTTAAACAATGCAAAAAAAGGTAAAATGAACAAGAGCACAAAGGTATTAATACACCAATAAAACTAGGGATGGGCCAACCCAATCCTTGGGAAGGATTCAAGATTCGCAAATCCGAATCCCTGCGCAAAAATAGGCAAACCAAATCTTTCGAATCCACCAACCAAACAGTTTCTTGGAGACTGGGACGCCAGAAAACCCGGGAGACCAAACACACAAGGGGGGATGGCAAGTAGGTGAGTTTTTCCCTTGGAGTAATAATGGCTTTGCTAACAATTTCAGAAATTACATCAGAGGTTGTATTCTAACGTATTTAAATTGAATCTTTAATATTTAACTTCAGCACTATTTTCTGTGCTGAAAATCAATGGCAAGTATAAATGCTGGGGTCAGTGGGTCCGATGCCTATTAGAAGTAGTGAGGGAGAGGACAAGATCACACAGTCTCATCCAGTGATTGCCACATGTAGGCCAGCATACCTCCTTCCACAAGACCAGTGCCTGGTTGTAAACCTATAGCTAGAATAGGATGAGAAGTCAAATGTCTGTCATGGTTTCTCATGAGCCACATGACAAACTACATGTGGCAGAAAGGAAAAATTGTTTTTAAAAACTGGTGCCTCCGGGGCCCACAAAAGGCCTGATTGGCTGGGAGGTACAGTCTTCTTGAGCTTTCAAGGACAGCTGAAAGATTCCTTTGCATGACTCCCTTGCAAAGCTCCTTCATACACAAGTATGGGATCTGTAGTTTTACAAGGTGTCACAGCTTTCTCTGCCAAAGTATGTTAGTGCGTCATCAAACTACAAACCCCAGGATGCCATAAGGAGCTATGCAAAGAAAATCCAGTTTTGACCTGCATTATCTCTGTACTGTAGTATGTGGCCCTGTTTAGACAGGCAGGAAAATGTGGGATTAATCCAAATTTTCCTGCCCCTGTAAATAGGGCCTTCATGTCATTTTCAATCTGGGGAGATCCTGAGGCAAAACTATGACAATTTTCCTGGCCAGATTTCTTCAGAGGGAGGTTTGCCTTTGCCTAGGCTTTTGCTAAGGCTAAGAGAGTGTGTCTTGCTGAAGATTATCCTTCTTTCCCTTGCTTTTTAAACTTTTTAAAAAAAGGATTCAAAAGATTCGAGATTCATGGATTCCCTGAACCTTCCAAAGATTCAGATCTGGAAAATTCTGGATTTGTCCCATCGCTAAATAAAACAAAACCACAGCGCTCATCAACCTGAAAGCCCCTTCCACTGCGTGCAAGGAAAGTTGCCAAAAGGCCTGCTTCAGTAGAAGGGAGTCAGTTAGCTACCCTCCATATGGTGTTCAAGAAACTGGGCGAAGCGACTAAGAAAGCCCCCTCTAATAGCCAAACTTGGATGTGCCTCATACCATGACGAGTGGGAAACACAGATTTGGAGCACTATTTATTATCTTTTTATAGTACTCATATTTATTAAAAATTCACTCTGCTAATGTCACTGAATACTTCTAAGTGTGAAGAGAATATGATGGAATCGTACTCAGTATACATGGGTTATCACAACTAATCACAATTATCATGCAGAAAAAAAGTTACCTTAGTTTTAGGGGCAGTTCCTCCTGCTTTCGGCTTTTTGGCATCTGGTTTGGTCTCCACAGTGCTGGATGAAAAATCTTCACTAGAACCTTAGGAGCAGAAAATGTAACACAATGTGAACTACAGTAACATTGGCATCAATATCACCATGAAACAACTTCCCCACTTACACACAAAAAAAGTGTTGGGCTTGCATGGTCCAAAATGCTATCTCACTTTGTCACACTGCAGACTACTTCTGACACTGAGATAACTTTCAGAAGTGACTTGCAATATGAAAAAGAGAAGCCTCCTGCTTAAAAAAACTAGGGAATCCTATGTCCTTGAATTTGCTGAAAGTGGCTCTTTTAATTCCGGCCTAACTTTCATCTCTAAGGAAAAAATCACTGTCAGAAACAACAGGTCCTTTAAAACATTAAAAGAAAACACCTGGAAGCTTTATAGCTACAAAAAAACCTCATCCAATTGTATATCGAAGATTGAGGCCTGTAACCTACAATTATCCAGTTCTTTGTGCAAATATTATAGAAAAGAACACATAGACCTACACAGGGAATTGGAAAGTCAGTATTTATACAAGTTCCACTGATTCAAACGGATCTACTGTATAGTTAGCCCTCAGCATCCAAGGATTCTGCATCCACAGATTCAACCAACCACAGTTGAAAAATATTTTTAAAAAAATGAGTTGTTAACCATTTTATATAAGGGATGCCACCACTGTATATAATGGGACTTCAGCATCCATGGGTTTTGGTATCAATGGAAGATCCTAGAATCAAACCTCAGTGGATTCTGAGGGGCCTCTTTATATTGAACTAATGACTGAATTTCAAAAACTCTTTTACCAGCTCTGCAACAAATGGAGAACCAAGTCAGACAGCTCCCATCTTCTATGTCTTAAAACAGCTGCATCTTTGCTTAACATCAATCACGATTCTGTATTGATTCCATGTTGCTCTTCTATGGACAGTTAACATGTAACAGTAACCCAAGATGCTTCAGTTGGACCATACAGTTTACAGCCCCATGAGTTCTTTGATGTCTCCACTAATTTGTGCTGTTCTTTTAAAACATGAATTGCTTTGAGTCCAATTTTGGGGGGAAAAGGGTTCTAAATAAATATAATAAAAATAAGTATCTGTGGAAGCACATGGTTTACAAATTGATTAAAAAATCAATTTTAAAATTTAAAATATGGGTTCTCTCAAATGGGAGGAAGTTATTAGGAAGAAGAAAGATTACCTGATGCAGCTTGTGATTTGGCTGGAGCTGCTCCTATCGCTCTAGAAGATGTTTTACTAGGTGGAGCAGGTTTGGCAGGCATATTGGCTTTGGCTTTTTCAAGCATGACCAGTACTTGGTCTTTAGAAGTTGGCTACAGAACAAAAGGAAGACTTTGAAATTACCCACATTAAAGTTCACTCAATAAACTACATTTCTCCTACTTGCAAGCCACTGCACAGATATTTTTTCTCAAACAGCCCTCTAGATAGTGATCAAATTCAAAGTACTAGCTAATAGTGTAAACACATTTCACTTAATAAAGGGAAGTTGCAAAATTTTAATTTAAAGCATGCAATCATTAATGCTGTTTCAAAACTATTTACTTGAAACTCAATCATGATATTACTTGCACACACAGACACCCCGCCCTATTACATTCAGTTTACTGGCCACACTGTTTAAAGTGTTATGATTATTTGCTATACCTTCAGCTTGCCAGTGGCTTTGGCCATCTTCTCAAATCCTAGGTGCATCATAAAAAAAGGCAATGCATCTTGTGCCTTTTTACGGACATCTCCATTTCGATCCTCCAGGCAAGAGTACAGGTGAGGCACGCATAAAATCAAGTCTGATGGAACAGTGCGAAGAGTGGGCAACTTATCAGCCAGCCAGCCTAAAAGCTGAAAGAAAGCAGAGATCCCTTAACCCTGGAAAAAACAACACATCTTAGGGATAAATGAAATTGTACAGTTTCATGCTATTATTCAGCATCAACAAACTTTCTTTTTTGCTAAATTCTAAAATGTCCAACAGTTTCTTAACAATCACTTCCCACACCTTACAAAACATCCCCCACAGCCCTTGCACAGCCATAAAGTTTATTTAGTTCTCTTCTTATAGCCTAAGAACATCCTGTAAGAAGTCTAGAAAACATGGAGCTATACTGTCCAAGCTGCAGTCTAGCTACCTGCTGAAGGCTTAAATACGGAAGAGACAGAAGATACAGAATACAAAATACACAAGAAGAGGAAACAGATGGTGAAGGCATATACTGCTTAGCTGCCATAAGTAGAAAATGGCAAGGCCTCATTCTGTAGTTTTCAGAGGATTCCACTAACTAGTAATGGGTTGGGGCAATAGGCCATTATCAATTATCAGTGACTCACACCCAATGCTGTATGGACACTTTAGATGCAGTGTTACAGCACTAGTTCTATATGACCTGAGCCACAAAGCTCTGCCAGCAGGAAAGAATGAGGAACATAAAGAGAAACATAATTAATACGATTAAGATTATATAGTAACTAGTTCAACAGATGCATATACAGAGCTCCATTTTGTAAATTTACTCCTTTTCTCTTCAATAAACTACTTCTATTTGACACTTGCAACTCCTGCAATTCAAACAAATCATATTCTCAGTGTACAATACAATGAACATCCTGATTTCACTCTGTCTCACACACAATGCCTATTTCCACCATTCTATACAAAATGGATTGACTTTATACCGATTCTCATTCATATGGTAAAAACAAAGGCCATTTTCATTGCACAGCTCTTACCTCTTGCCTTAAAAAAGGGTTTTCCTTCTTGAGCTCTTCAGACAGATCCTCTCCTTCCAGCCACTCTTTCATGCCTGTCTGTTCTGTCCAGGCATTCACAGTTGCTAGGGAAGCTGTTCGTACATTGTTCTGAAGTAAAGACAAGATTTAAATTTAAGAAAGAATAAGAAAATCAACTAAGCAAGGTTCTTAGATCTCATTACACAAGGGCATGCCCACCCCATTTCTGTTCCTTGCCAAAAAGTTTATACAGGTATACATCAGTTAAGGAAATAGATGTGTTCTTCAGCATCAATTTTTTAATAGAAAATTTGGTATCGGAAGCAGAAACAGGGATAGGTTCCTGCACCACAAAAGAGAAAAGCAGTTCAACATGTTTCAGCAAAGTTTTCATCCAAACTAACAATATGGACAGGTCAAATAAAACAGGTCAGATAACCCTTGCAGAAGGAAACAAAAACATTCTGAACCTTGTACAGACCACTTGAAAGCTTCTTCCAAATGTACATAAGGATGATTTGTAAAATTTCACGTGCCTCCATTTTGGTTATAATTTCCATTTTGGTAACCATATTTACAGATCTAAGCTTCTTTAATGTGCTGGGGATGGGTAACGAGACAGCTTATCTTCTTTCTCCTTTTCTCTCTGTTTTGTCATTCACACATGCCCAGTAAGCTCCTGCTTAGTTTTGCCTGTTGCAGGCAGGCATATACATCAACATGCTAGAGCAGAATTCCATTTTTCTCGCTCATGTACTGTATTGTTTACTGCAGACATATACGTATAAACTGACACAGAAAGTCTGTGTTTCTCCAGACTTTCAGGTGTTTGCGTTGCCTCTCTGTAGAGCTGAGAGAGTATGATTGGTCCAAGGTTACCCAGTGGGTTTCCATGGGCAAGCAAGGATCTGAAACATGGTCTCCAACCACTACACCACACTAGCTCTCAAAAAGCAAATGAAACCGATCAGATTGCTAAGCACTAAACTTTTCACAGAACCAGTTACACGGAGATACATTCCCATTCACAAAGACAACTCTTCAAAAGACTGTAGCTAAGGAATCTAAGACTGCGTAAGTTTCAGAGAATGGAGGAGGATGGGTTGGGAGGATGCTTACCGTAAGGTCAAACACATCAGTCCCTAGGAACCAAGTTACACATACATATCCAAGTGTGGATTTGTTTTATCTATACCAGCATTTCCCAATGTTTATTTCCCTTTCAGACATTTTGAATTCATCATTCCTGATCAATGGCCTGAGCTGACAAGGAATGAAGTCTAAAACATTGGGGGACACTAAGGGGAGAGTTATCAGTATTATCACTTTCACTCAGGGATCACATACTTCCCTTCAGCAGGGAGTCCTACACCAAAGTCTGAGGCCATGTTTGCACCTTATTGTTATTTAAGGGAATAGCAGCAGGTATGGCCACCCTTCCACTACCATCAATTTTTAAGGGAATGATCTGTTTAAAGAGATAAAGAATTACCTCCATCTGTTTAAAGAGATCAAGAATTACCTCCATACCTTGAGGGCTTCTCAGGCTGTTTCTGCACCCAGAATCTGCATGACTGATCTTAACAGAGGGAGCAACGGTGGCAGTCTGAGGTTATGTCACATTCAAGTTGAAACTTCTTATATACGGTTTCATAGAATCAGGAGTGCCAGAAGGTACCTTGAAAGTCATCTAAACCAACCTCATGCTCACTGCAGGAAATGGAAGGCTGCAGGCAACTAAAGAACCACTTCAGCAAAGGAAACTCCACCACTTCTTCAATAAGCTGCTCTAAATCACTTAGTCAAATCCTGTTCCCCTTCAATTCTCACTGATTTGTTTGAGACCCATTCAGTGTCACAAGACTGTGCTTCACCCTCTGTGTGACAGTCCTCCAGACATCTAAAGAGTATCATTCTGTCTCCCCTTTATCTTCTCTTCTCAAGGGGCTTTCAATGTCCCAACTTCTCAATAATTAAGAAGTCTTGGTTTCTAGATCTCAATTAACTCGAAAGTTATTTTGGAGCACAAACACTTAAATCCTTTCTTTCCACTCTGGAACATTCAGTAATGCTTAAAATGTCCTTCTATCATAAGGCAAGATTTAGCAATGGGTAACTCATACTCAAGAGCCAGCATGGTGTAGTGGTTTGAACGGTGGACTACGGCCCTAGAGACCAAGATTTGATTCCCCACTTGGCCATGGAAATCCACTGGCTGACTTTGGGTGCACTGCGCACTCTCAGCCCCAGGAAACCCCAAGGTGAGTTTGCTTTAGGATCACCAAAAGTTAGAAACAACCTCAAGGCACACAACAAAAACAACAACAACAGCAGCAGCAGCAGCAGCAGCAGCAGCAGCAGCAGCTCCTCATACACATCGGAGACCCCATTCACAATGCTGTACTGAGAAATACACAAATTACCTTACTATCTCCAAGGACTGTGATGATGGGGATGCCCAAATTTTTCACATGTTGCTTGATATTTGGGCCCATGGCAGTGGCCAGTTGCTGGAGGATGGTCAGTGTTTGTTGTACCTGAATGGAAAAGGAAATGTATGAACTTCACCTGTTCTCTGGCTTTGCAGTAGTTAAATGGTAAAGTACTATGATCTTAGTCTGCTTGTCATGGCTACTTCATCTCCAGGATGGTGCAAAATAGAAGGAGCATGCATGCAATACAGTTGGCTCTTTGCAGTCATACTAGCAATGCTGTATATCCCTTCCCACTAGATCCTAAAGCGACATAAATTACCAGAAGCTCAGCAGAGCAGTAATTCTGACCAATCATCTAAAGATCAAATCTAATTATTCTGGAAAAGGAGTTCCATACACGGGATGGTCCTGCCTTGAGCCTCCACTAACCTCATCTTTCCAGGAAGTAGGACAAATAACAGGGTCTTAGACAATGACCACAAGATTTAGGCAGGTTTATATGGGAGATTTCCTGGCCCCAAGTCATTTAAACTTTTACAGTTAAAAACCAGCACCTTAATTGGTCTAGCAAACATACAAAAAGACAGCAAAATTGTTTCAAGATCACTGTTATGTGGTCTATAACATGCACAACAAATACAATTTAGCACTAGCAAAAGTGTGGCTTTCCTATATTGATGCATGATACCTATTGCCATTTATTATTTGCCCAGGACTCTGCTGGTCCAATCTTGTCACCATTGCTAAAAATTTGTAAGAGCTACATGCATTTTACAGCTGTTTGCAGAAGAACTAGAGCCCAACTTAATTTCCCCTCGTTTAAATCAAAGTTCCTGACAATCTCTGATGGGCTTGCAGGACAAACAGAATCACCATTAAAAGAGTACTATGAAATCTGGCCAGCTGTGCTTGGGAGCATGCATTACAAGGAGAAAACAAAGCCCAATTGTGCCTTTGTTCTACTTTCTATGATACAACACATTTTCTTTGCTCTGATAGCAACAGAGTATGGAGTGTCTACAACAGTATCGGTTTGTGCAGAAAGCAGTGCAAGATCAATAGACAAACTGGCAGTTACAGAACTATAGAGCCCTTGCTATATAAAAAGATATCACACTCAATATAACTGTCCCTACATTTTTGCTTAACTGAAGCTGATATTTGGACAATGGAAAGCAACAAGTTTATTTCTTTCTAGGATTTAAAGAGCTTACCAGAATTTTATTGGAATCATTGAGACGACTCTTCAGTGCAGGTGCAAGTTCTCCTATGTTTGGCTGTATGAATTTGGCTTCGTTAATGATGCTTGTTACTTCATCCAGACCTTCCTTTCGGATCTTCCAGTTTTTATCACCAATCTTAGACACCAATTCAGATGTGATCTTATCACTAAAAAAAGAGTTAACACTTTATATTTAGTTTCCTTTAAACAAGAAAGAGCCTGTGTGGTATAGTGGTTTAAGTGTTGGGACTACAACCCTGGAGACTAGGGTTTGATTCCCCGCTTAGCCACAGAAACCCACTGGGTGACCTTGGGCACATTACACACTCTTAGCTCCCGGAAAACCGCAAGACAGGTTTGTGTTAGGGGCACTATAAGTCAGAAATGACCTGAAGGCACACAATAAGAAAAGAGAAAGAAAAAACTGAGCATCTTATAGATTAACAATGACTATAAATAATTCAATTTACAAAATATCTTGGAGAAGAATAATTACAAGTTTGCGTATCTTAGTGGCAGAAGGAAGAACTGTCACCACAACAAATCTCAACATACCTGATATCAGTTCTTGGCAAGAGATCCACAACATCATTTCCTGCATCTTCCTGTTCTTCTCCTTCTTCACCATCATCCCCACTGCCAGCAGTATTCCGGGAATTGCCTCGAGTTGGAGCAGGTGGCGTTTGTCCTTGCATCTAAGACAGAAGATAATTATTTCTATAAACACAAAGAGATGACGAAATGCTAGATGGATGGATGTCCATCGTAGTTAAGTGGTCCACCATAACACTTTACAGGAACTATAAATCACGCAAGCTACGGTCAAAATATGCTTTGTAGATGTCCTATAATAGTCTCATTTTGAATAGAAGTCATTACACAAATTTGGTATTAGATATAGTGTGACCTCTGTATATGCGAGAGTTCCGTTTCAGGAATCCCCATGAATACCAGAATTCATGAATACTTGCAACCCATTATGTTTAATGGCAGTGACATGTGTGTGGATGCTTCAGTGCATTCATGTTCATGTCACTGCCGCTTTAGGTATAGGGATGCAACGCCTCATGTGAGCTTGAAATGACGCACATAGAGATTGCAGATAAAAACAGCCCACTATTCGAAGGATAATTTGCCCCCGCTTGTGAGTCAATGGACAGAAAACCTAACAAAGGTAGCAACATTTTAAAGAGTGGCATATAGGCACCATTTATAACAGGTGCTACATCCATTAAAATGGTCCTCCTCTGGAGACTAATGGGTCCAAAAGGATTCTGGAATGCCCTGGGAGATTTTCCAGTTGCTAGAGTTAGTGATTCTCTAGATGACTTGGATGATCTATGGAATAGGGAAATGACCCAAGCAACTGACACAGCTGCTCCCATGTGTTCTCTACTTGGGAGCAGAGCATGGGTTCCTCTGTCTTCTGAGGAACTCAGAGAAATGAAGTGCTTGAGTAGATGATTAGTGATAGTGGAGAAAGATGCAGGATGAATCCAATCAAGTATGAGTTAAGGCCTGTTTTAGAATCTTCTTTGTAGCCTCTTTTGCATCAGCAAAATCTCACCCAGCACAGCCGTTCTGGGTAGTTAAAAGCTACTACATCCCAAACCTTGTACTGTTGAGGAAGAACCCTCAAAAAAGCATTGTGAGGAATTTGCTAAATATTTTGCAGAGAAAACTGTTTGGATTTGTTCTGATTTGGATTCCATATTGAAAGTAAAGTCTGGGGAAGTAACCAAGGCATGCACTTGTCCAGTTTTGATGGGTGAATTTCAGGCTGTTCTGATGATGTGGACAAGTTGCTTAGAATTGAGGCCAACTACTTGTCCATGTTAGATCCGTGTCCATCCTTGATAATTAAAGCTGCCAGAGGAGGACTAGCGAATTGTGTGATAGAGGTTGTGAATGCTTCTTTGAAAAAGGGCTATGTTCCAACCTTTCTAAAAGAAGCAACTGTAAGACCTTTGTAGAAAAAACTTTCACTCAACCCCACCTCTCTAGGTAACTGTAGGCCAGTCTCTAATCTTCCATTTCTATGTAAGATGTTAGTGCAGCCTTTCTTAGATGAAACGGATTACTTAGATTCATTCCAATCTGAATTCAGGCCTGGTTATGCGTTACTATCAGTCCAGCAAACGGAATGAGATTTTCAGCTCCAGAAATTTCTGCTACTAAGTAGCATATTAGTATGTATAGTCTTTAAATATACAAAAAATTAAAATACACCATTAACTTTTATGTAGATATTATGGCATAATTATGTGTTCTCCTTTTGATTTTTAATTTGACATTTCTATTTCTATTTGTTTTTATGTAGTCCCTGAAGAAAGCCATTGAAATATATATATAAGGCCGAAACACATTGGGCTAGTACTAAAATAAAAGAATAAAAACCATACACTGAGCACTTGGAGATGTATCTCCCTTTTTCCCTCAGATTTCGTTGGGTGTTTTCCAATATTTGCCTCTTCCACTTTAGTGGATGACCTACACCAGGAGTTGGACAGGGGACTGAATCCCTACTGGTCCTCCTGGCATTTGATACCATTGACCATGGTAACATGTTGTGTCATCTCGCTGATATAGGGCTTGGGGACACTGCTTTGCAGTCATTCCAATCTTTCTTGGCTGAACACTCACAGAGGGTAGTGATGGGGAACTGTAGTTCAACCTTTTGGCCATCAGCCTGTGGAGTTCCACAGGCATCAATACTCTATGCTTTTCAACAGCTACATGAAGCCACTGGGAAAAGCCATCTGGAGCTCTGGAGTTGGATTTCATTAGTTTGCTGATGATACTCAGCTCTACCTCTCATTTACAATTGATGCCAAGGAGACTTGTGGTAGCACTGGATTGTCTGAATGCAGCAAAGGACTAGGTGTGGGTGAACAGACTGAGGCTTAATCCAGACAAGATGGAAGTGCAGATGGTCAGCAGGAAAACCAATCTGGAATTGGGATCACAGCTTGTTCTCAGTGGGGTTGCTTTCCCTGTCAAAGATCAAGTTTGTAGCTTGGGCATGCTCTTGGACCCACCACTGGCCCTGGAAAGCCAAGTTGCTGTAGTGGTCAAGAGCAACCTTGCCCAGTTTTGGCTGGTATGCCAAGCTGTGCCCTTTCTTGGGGAAGGCAGATCTGGCCACAGTTGCTCAATGCCTCAGTTACCTCTTGACTAGACTACTGTAATCCGGCTGCTCTTAAAAAGTGTTCAGAAGCTGCCTCTAATGAAAATACAGCAGCCAGATGGTGTCAAGTCTGCATTTTAGAGACCATGTAACCCCAGTCCTGCAAGAACTACACTGGCTTCCAACTTGCTTCTGAGCTCAATTCAAGGTGCTGCTGTTGACCTACAAAACCTTAAAGGCCTTGAGTCCAAGATATCTGAAAGACTGCCGCCCTCCATGTGAACCTGCCAGAAATCTGAGATCTTCAGAGGAGGCCCTGTTGTGCGTCCCAGCACCTCAGTAAGTTAGGTTCATGAGTACATGGGCCTCTCTTTGTAGCAGTACTTTGATTGTGGAACTCCCTATCCATGAAAGTTGTCTTTGAAACTGCTGCTTTAACTGCTTAAAAACTGGATTCTAGGATTAGTTTTAGACTGCTTTTGGGAATTTTTAAAGAGTATTTTGATGTGTTTTTAAAGTACTTTTTCTCTTCGTGTTGTTTTAATTTTTTTTTTTTTGTTCATCACCTCAGAAGCCCTTGTGGGCTAAGAAGCAACACAGAAATTGTTGCTGTGTGCCTTCACGTCATTTCTGACTTAGGGCGACCCTAAAGTGAGCCTATCACAAGGTTTTCTGTGGATGGATGTGATATGCCCAAGCTCACCCCAGTGGGTTTCCACGGCCAAGTGGGAAGAAAACCTTGGTATCCAGGGTCACAACCCAATAGTCAAACCACTACACCACACTGGTCATCAATACAGAAATATTTTGAATAAATTAATAATAAATATTTGCAAATGGACTTATATTGAAACATTTGGTTTACGCTTACTTTAGGAATAATTATGTTTTCTCCCCCCCTCCCTGAATGTTAGACTATTATAATGTGACTCAGATCTTTATTGCATATATTTATACCGTACATAGAAAAAGTAAAATTAAAAAAGTTATGGTCAAAATGGAAGAATGGGAATAGTGTGTCAGACATACACTGTGGAATTAAAAAAAATCAAGGTATTGCAGGTCTACATAAATGAATTGTTCCTTGGCTCAGTATATTATTCAGGTAACTGAACAAACCCTTCTCTCCAATTAAGTAACTAACTTGTGTTAGCACTAAACTGTGATTACTTAAAGTGGTTGACTTTAGCAAACAATATTCTAAATGCTTGGGCTTCAACAAATTTTAAAATGACCATCTGTTGACGTGTTTTTCCAAAAAAGTGCCTGAACAAATTGCTCCTCAACTTGAAAGTACTACTAGTAGTATCAGCTGAAGTGACTAGGCTGATAATGCTCCCACTCACACAAAAACTTGAAGAGTATTTCCAGACTTACTTTTTCAAACTCAGCATCTATTTGTGAAAGAAGGGCAGGTTTTTCATCCTCAAAGAACATGCGCAAAGGGGGCCCCACATACAGATACATGACACCTAATAAGCTAATGGCAGATGTTCTCACAGCCTATGAAAGAGGAAAAAGAAAACTTAATTTCAACTGTTCAGATAGTGTTGGGCTCTTAACCTGAAAAGAAGTTTACTCACAGGATTTGTTGCTGCCAGAGCAGTCTTAACATTGCTGATGAAAGCTTTTACGTTCAATCTGGGAGAAGAAAATACACAGATTAGCTAAAGGTAGCACAGCATTATGGCAATAAGACACTCTCATCCTGCAACAATAAGAAGAAGATACTCTGGGATTTAAACATAAAGTAAAGGCATTCAGTCTGATGGAAGAGGCTGAAAAGAGCATGTCTTATTTATGTTCAGATTTATGTATGTGTTTAAACTACTACAGGACTGATCTAACTCTAAGGCAGGTATGAGAAATATTTGACCCTGCAAATGTTCAGCCTAGAAGTCTTATTAACTCCATCCCATATGGTTAAATGTAAAAGGTTGTGAGACTTAATAGTTCAAAACATTGGAGGACCACAAAAATTCCCATACTTGCTCTCAAAGGCCAGACAGAGCTGTGCTATGCCAGACCACAGGTGAAAGCTTAAACAACTGCAAGTTTCTCTAGAGAAACACACACATATACATTCCCACAGAAAACTGGCACAGTGGGAAGAAATAAAGGATTTACTCTGATCTTACTTCCATATAACTGACTTTCTGCAAGTTTATGCCAGCCCTTCTCTAGAGGAGGCTAATTTTGTGCTAACGTCTTACTGTATCACATACTTTTTGTCTGCTCTTTGAATTGCATCCATATTCAAAATGTTACCAAGAAGAAAATATGCAACGATCTTGAGAACAGAATTAGCTGCTGTTACCACAGCTTACATCCAGTGTCTTGCTGGATAGCAAAATCAGTGAGACACTTATGGCTGGGAAACATGTGGTAGAAAGACACTGCCTGGAAGTGTGCACTAGGTCAGAATGACCTCAACACGGTCAAATCGTAAATTCAAGAGGATTAGAAGGAAACCCTAACATTAATAGGTGTGGAATAATCCTCTCAATGACCTGACCTCCAAATACAATAGAAGATGAAACTGCTCAAGTGAAGCAGTCCAGTGAGCATAACCTACAGAGACCTTTCCTATTCACTTTACCTTACCAAGTCATTATGAGACTGTCATGACTCCCACCAATGCTTTGTCACCTAAAGTTAAGACAATCAGCCCATTCAAGACTCTTTTGTTTGTTCTGCCAGAAAGTAATTAACATAACCCTTTCAGGGTAGGAAATAGGGTGTAAAAACCCCAGCTCCAACCCAGGTAATTTGCTAGCACATTGGGTATCACGCTATACCCAAGATTTCCGTTCCTCCATGTTGCCCTCAAACTCCTGTTTGAGCCACTCTGCTTCAGTCCTCTGCTTCAGCACTAGTATCATCCCTTCCACCTAAAATCTCTCTCTATCCAACCTTTCTTGCCTTTTCCTTCAATAGCCTTGTATGGTTCATGAAATCGCTTGATTCCTTGCATGTGTCTATTAATTCCCAATAAACATACTCTTTTAACTGGAGTCCTCTCCACAGTTAGTACTAGCATATACAGGTGAAAAGATCCTGCTGTCACTCTCCTCTTGCAGGCCTCCTTTGAGCTAATAATACCCCAAATCCTAAGGAGATGCTGATGCTGTTAGTGGACCCCAAGGTCCCCCATCTTTTAGGGTAACACTGCACACACAGCACCATTTGGGGACAGTTGGTTTGAATCCTCCCTGTTGACAGTATTGCTGCATCCATTTTAACTGGTGAGCAAACTCCTCTCTTCCCCTAAAAAGCTGACACATAAGCAGACACTGTGTATTCAGCTTTCAGTCAAGGACTAGATCTTAGTCACTTCAACTGAAACGTGGACGTTTCTTGCAGTTTTTACATCTTCAAGATACTTCAGTCTCACAGATGAAGCAATGCCCTTTAAGACCTGAAGCTAGATATTCACACTGGAGGAAAGATCAGCACTGTCTGAACCAACACAACATGAATGAATGAGAATAAAATAGACCACCACAGACAAAATACAATACCTCTTTCCTATTCCAGTCTTTTAGAGCTTTTTCAAAAGTGAAATATATACAATGAAGTTCATCACTGCCCCTTATTACTGATGTTTGTTAAGCTCATTTCAAGGGCCAAAATGCAGAGATTCTTCTATGTATCATTTGCAGTGTCAATTAGGAAGGCAAGGTACAGGCAAAGGAATTTTGCTGCTGTCTCTGGTTGGAGAGAGCAACAAGGCGTTCCTCTTTGCCCCACTTTCATTTCCAATGAGAAATGCTGCAGGGCAGAGGAAATCCCAGTGCTACCCTTGAGCTCAAACTAGAGACAGCAGCAGAATTTCTGCCTCAACCTATTTAAATTCGACACAAGGAACACAAGCAGCATAGGAATGAAATGTGCTTGGCATCTCATTCTCTGCTACAGGAGCCTGATTGAGGGGTGCCCTCCAACTACTCCTCATTTCAAAACAGTGATTCATCAATCAGCACAAAGCTGCTAGGTTGCAAATTTCTGCATATTGCTCTATTTTGTTGTTGCTGTTGTTTTTAAATGGTCTAATGTTGTTCTATTGTCTCTATGTTGTTTCTATCTTGGATCACAGTAGGGGAATTCCCTAGGCCTCTCTCTGTACATAGAAAGGGGGAAATGATGCCAGGAAGCAACAGGGTTATACGTCAAAAGAAGAATGAGTCTTGCATTGAGGCCCAATGACTTCATCTAGCTTACTATCATGGGTAATACAACCTCTTGAACAAACTCATTATGCCATCTCTTGTTCTTTAATTTTTCAACACTTACCCGGCAAACCCAAATTCTCTAATTGCATTTGACAGCCAGTTCAATGTTTCCGACTGATTCTTTGGATTCTTTTGAGAAAAAGCCATGGACATAACCTAGAATAAAAATAGAAGATTTTACACCTTTTCACAACTCCTCCTAATCGTCAGAAATATGCAACACCTAGACAGATTGGAGGAAGGGATATTTATTGACATTTTTGGCAGAGCAGCTTGCCAACCACAAGCTTTGTTACAGATGTGCTGACTGTTTTTACCACCCATTTGTTTCTGATAGTTAAATTATCTCAAAAAGAGAACAGCATGAAATCAGAAACCTGAAAACCACCACACTGAAGAAAAAAGAGACTTAATATTAAAATTAGTGCTTTTAAATCTGCAGCTGGAATTTATCCAACCCTCCCAAAAAAACAAAGAAGAAAATAGTAAGACTGGGTACATAAACAATGCACCCAGACCTTTCTACACAGATCTTAGTTGTTTTATTTTATTGGAAGAGTTTCACACACCTGTTCAGCAGTCCAAGGCAGTTGACAGGCCTCTGCTATTGCCGTCAATGCTTCTTTTGCATTGTTTCCACATTTCACATCACCAATCTTATCCACAAGACCATCTAGCACAATCTGAGCAGAGGTTTTGGAGAAGGTTCCTTTCTGAGCAACTAAGGCAACTATACGAAGCTTCATCTGCATCACCTGCAAAAGTGAAATGTAACCACATTAGGAAAAAGCCTATGAACAGTTACATTTGAGTAATAGAATACAGTATAATTTAAGAAGCTTTAAATGTCATTAATATTTAGCTGATCAGTCTGCTTCAGTATTTGCGTCACAGTTTACAATTTAGTAGACTTCGTTGATTCCTAATAATTTTTAGCATTCTTCTTCATATGACTGCATAAGGAACCAGGTCTCCATCTCACACCCAACCCTCCCACTTGGGGAAAATTTCTGAATGAGAAACACAGGCAGTTGTTGATCACAATTCACATCCCTATACAGATTCCTGGCCACATCAGACTTTCACGAATGACACAGACGATGAAAGTCCATTTCTTCCCAGGATATTGGTCACCTTGAATTTATCTCTCTCAGCACTCCCGCTGTAACAGAAACTTCCTTTCTCTCCATTTGAATAGCAAAAAGGAAAGAGAGACCTGGAACCACCGAGGGAGGCCTGGGGTCTTCTCCTCCTGACAGTTGGCTTGGTGACTAATTCCTAAGTATTTTGTAAGCTCAACCAGTTAAGTGTGTATTTGTTCATTTTACTTTGAAAGCAAAGATCTCCAAACTTTTTTCCACTGGATTCTTTAACAAATGTATTGAACTGAGTCTGAAACTGATTTGATTTCCTTGGATATTCTGAGGGGTGGTTTCGCCTACAGCACTGGTCACACTAATCTGATTATGAATTTGTAAAAGGGAGCTCAGAAAAGTGAGGCTATCTTTCTCCATATACTTACAAGTCTAGTTTCCTCACATAGTGAGGAAACTAGATTTCCTAAAAATGCAAATAACGGTGGTACTATCTCTAAAGAATATGCACAAAGTTTGTTGTACAGCTTATTCCACCTTGCAAGGTTGAAAGTGCAGGTATACAGGTTTGCCAGAATGTGTTTGAATGTTTTACCACAACAATATCATTTTCATTCTGCAAGCTTGGATTACACAGAACAGTACCACCTCTATTCACACAAGAGGCAATAAAAAATATAGCATGCTTTGTTGCCATATAATGGGTTTGTATAGGATGGGACATTGTCAGAAATAACATCTGATGTAATTTTTTTCAGACATAGCATATAAGTTATAAAAATTACTGCAGTTTAAAACTTCAGCTTTACCAGAGTTTGTTGTATTAAAAGGACAGCACACTGCTGTGTTACCTGAAAGTTGGTCTCCTTCCATCCAGGTTTTTTTGCCAACATCCTTACAAGGGCCTGGCAAGGCATTTCGCTTCTGTCCATCAACTCAACAGCCTTAAAGATTGAGAAGACAATCATTATGCACAGAAAATGTAAAAGCAATCTTCAGAACTGCAACATAGGTATTGCGTTGAAATCTGTTTCCTGATGGTATTACATTAAGGAAAGTCAAAGTAACCTGATGATACACACATCTTGTACATGCTACTTAAGATAAGGACTTAGACCTTATAAGACTAATTAAAAATGGCAAAACAAAACAAAAAAACCCAGAACTGTATCTGAAGCAAACCATACTTAGTTTCTAGCCTACTAGCATTATGGACTAGTTCAGACATAAAACTAAACCACATATAAACATTAAGGACAATGTGTCCAGTTTTTTGTACCATCAACCAAACAATGGTTACATAAAGGAATAACAACCAGCCAACTTCAAATGATAATTTTTGAAGCAGTCTTACAATTGTTAGAATTAGCCACATTTGAAGGTCATTGTACATACTAAGTTTATGTGTTGGTTCACAGAGCAGTTTTCTAACTAGCTTACAGCAAATTAGGTAAATTAACCGAAAACAATACAAACTGCCAAAGCCACTCATAAAACGTTTCTAAAACACTTTTTTAAGCAATTAACAGGGTAGATGTATTGCAAACACTATAGAATAGAGAAGAAAGGTGGTAATTGTTGATCTCCTCTGGGAATTTCCCCACAGCACCTACACAAGCACTTGGCTGAACTGAAAAAGCAATGTGTGATCAGAATCAAGAACAAAGAAAAAGCTTTGCAAGTACAGGAAAATATATGGGGGAAAAAGCTTAATACACAGCAAGACCGTTGGCTTGGTGGGCTGAGCATGCTCAGTACAGGCATGGGGGAGGGGTTCCTGCCAAGCTGCTAAGCTCTAGAATCTTCCGAACGCTACCGCACATGCGCGAAAGTTCCTAGTGTGTGAGACACAGAGACCACGAAGAAGAAATGCAGTTTAACTAGTTGAAGAAAAATGTTTGGGTTACTCAAAACAATTCAAAATTCATTAGTTAAAAAATCTATCCAGAAATTATGGAAGCATAATACAATTGCAAAATTTTCTGTGAACTGCAGAATAATTTACAGTAACTACGAACAGATCAAAGTGATATGATTACCTTTTGAAATTCTTCCATGCAAGCAAGTCTTTCTTTCCAGTTGCCACTATCTAGTTGCTGCAGGCAAGCAGCTGGGAGGACAGCCGAAGCCTTCTCTTCACACATCTCTATCTATTAGCAGAAAGCAAGGAGAGAAAGAGAGTGTGTGTCCTATTTTTTTTAGTAATTTTCAATGCCTATGTAACAGGCAAGCATATTTGGGTACTTTTTAATCACACACATTTTAAAAAATTGCATCAAGACATTATTGTATTATTAAATATTAATATTCATAGCTTTACTAATATCTATCCTAACAAATCTGTTCATAAAGTTCGGTGCATCAGAAAATGCATAGCATTTTCTGTTAGCATAAGATAAAGGTGGACAAAGTACTCTGTGCTCACATACATCCCTGAAGGCTGTTTTCAGTGTTCTCATTCCCACCAGGCTCCCTCTTGGACAAAAAGAGTGAATTGCCTCTCCTGGAAGCCACCCAAAGTAAAAATTCACCTTTCAAATAAAATGCAGGGCCTCCCTACGTTCTTTAATATTAAGAAAACACCTGCTGTTAAATCAGAAATGGCTCAATTTCTGGCTCCTTTATTTTTGAGCATTTTGGCAGTTTGTACAACTACTAGAAGATCCCAGGACAGAAAACTGACCCCTGTGCCTGCAACAATTGTCCAGCTCCTGAGTAAATAATAACTTAATGTTAGATAGTTTAAAAAGGGGCTCAGTGTTTGAGCTGTTGCCACTCTGCTGACATCTACTCAGTTTTCCCACTGAAGTTATACTCCACAGTCTTACATCCACTTTGCTATTAAGGAATCTGTACAGTAGTTGATTTCCGCTTAATAGTTGATTAAGAAACAAGTCATTATCTAAAAAGGATAACACTGCTTTACCATGTAGATCTTTTTGTTAAAACCATCCCACTATCTTATTCTTGTATTCCAACTATATTTGACACAACTATTTAGGCATTGTGTGTCATGTTACAGGAAACGCACAGTAAAGATACTTTGATTAACAATACAGCCATGCCACCTGTGATACTAATATTATACTGCAGGAACACTTACAATACATTTTTTTAAGAGTTAAGAGATATGTTAGGTTTCGACCTTAGAAAACTGCTGTAAAATGTCTTACACTTTCCCTTCCATTGTAGCTATGAATAAGCAGGTATTTCACATTCACAGTAGAGAAACAAGCAGACTTCAAGACTCCTTTTTACAATGCACTGAATTCGGGTTCTCACATTTTCTGTTACTTTACTTGCAACATACAAACTAGAGCCTGGAACAGTACAGTGTGATCTGAACAAAATACACAACCTGCCATTCCAGCTTTCTTTGATCCACCTGCATCTGTGGTTCCAAAACTTTGGTCCTCCAGTTGTTTTGGACTTCAGCTCCCAGAAGACCCAGTCAGCTTGGACAACATTCAGGAATTCTGAGAACTGAAGTCTAAAACATCTGGAAAACCAAGGTTTGGGCACCACTGATCTACATCCTTGCACCCTCTCTTTGGCACACTCAGAACTGAGCTGTCATAGTCAAGTCCACTTGCAATTTAAAGGCAACTTAAGGCAGTCTAGAAAAATAAAGCTTGTTCAAGAAGAACAACGACCTTGCTAATTTTCTATCTTCTTCTTTGGAAATAGCACTTACAGTAAAATGAAATAATTCTCCATCTCCACACTAAATATAAATGAATGTTTGACAGGAACTAAAGCAAACAGGTATATTTTGAAGTGTAGGGTTTTGCGCTGGACTCCAACAGGTGGCAATGTACGTACCGAGAGCTCTGGCTCAAATATCTCCTTTACTTCAGCTCCTTTCTTGCCTTTTGTTCCAGCAATTCCTGCTCCTCCAGCTACAGTTTGTTTACCTTTCTTGGATGGGCCACCAGCCTAACAGGAAAGAGAATAAGCTATTTATGTCTACTATAAGTCACTGCACATATTCCAGAACACAGTTTCAAAAGAGGACAGAGAAAGCAGTAGCCTGACAGATTCAGAGAAATGCTAGCGGAAGGAGGTGAGAGCTCTGCTCACAGAAGATGCTTCCACCACCCAACAATTCCCATGCCTTCTCAGACCAATTCATTCAGCAGGGTTCCTGGATTCTCAAGAAATTCCCAGGCTGTTGGGAATAAAAGGGTGCAGAAGCCACCTACAACCCACTCTCCGGTTCTGCAGTTTCTCCTCATTCAGCCAATTCTACTTTTCAACAACTTAAAAAACAGATTGCAGCTGATAACCTACACATTTTTATACTGCATTTATAGCATTAAACAAAAATACTGGATTCCTTGATATACATTATTACAAACTACTGACTTTCCCAAATGTAATCAGTGAAGATTTTCCTAGTATAGTCAGAAATCTCTGTTAGGGTAGGCCTATCTGGAGTTTACTCTGCTTGGCTTCACATATACATACACTCACACATGCATATAGTGTTTTCACCTGCCTTATAATTTAACTGTTTTTATATTATTAGTGTTAGACTCTTTGAACACTTCATGTCAAATGAAAGTGTGGGATAAAAACTTTAATGATTGAAAAAAATATCAGATTGGCTTTTTGTTTTCATTATTGACACATTTTCACTTATTTCTTGCAGAACTTTTTAAGCTCTTAAAGAAGACACAAGAAACCATTTTAGTCACCTTTAGAAGAAACGCATGCACATGCTATCAATCCTTCATATTAAGAAGAGGACTCCAATTCTGGACAGATTAATTTTTCATACCTTAGCAGCAGGTGCCTTTTTCAGTGGACCAGCTTTGGCCAAATTTTCTTTTGTATCTTTGTCCCCTGCAGCCCCTGAAAGAACTGGAGCCTTCCCAGCAACAGGCTTGTTCTCTTTTCTATCAGCTCCACCACCAACTCTACTGCCACCAGCCAACTCTACTTTTTCAGCACATTCTTTTATCTAGCAGACAGAATTAAAAGATCAAAAGCATCAGAAGTAATTTTCAATATGCAACTTGTATGACCCTCAAGCTTTAAGCAGTTGTATTATAGTGAAAACACAAGGTCATTATGCTTCACCTATCTCTGTTGTCACCGCTCTATTTCTTTTAAGTTATCACACACAATCTCTTAGATGTTCAGAATTATGAATCCCATATTCAGTTTAGTTAATGAAAGAATAAGACAGATTTATTTAATGTATATGCTTATTTATAATGGGATTTTACAGAAACTAAGCTTATACAATGGTCACAAAACTGCCGATGGAAGCTCCAGACACTCGAAAGAATGCTGTCCAAATGTCTAGCCCATTCTAAGCCCTTTCCCAATGCTTCTGTATTTAAATTCTGCAACAGTCTGAAAGTTCAGTCCAACTTACCCGGTCAAGTTTCAGTTTGTCCACATCTGTTAGAAAAGGGTTCACAGCTTTCTCACCTGCCACCTTCAGGGCAGTACCCAAGGCTTCAAATGCTGCATCTCTAACTTCAGGGGCTGAATCATTAATATGCTATAGCCAAACAAAAGAAATGTATATTCATCTAGATACATTTCCAGTTCACACTAAGCACAAAAGTTTTTTCTAAAGCATTCTACCACACAGTACTGTACTAAAAGGATAAAAATGATATTTAATCATTCTGGTTCTTAACTTTTGCCTGAACTGTTAGATTCTTTGTAAACAACACAACACAGTGAATCACTGAAAACAAAAAACAGGCAATTTAATAATAAAAAATATGTGGATGCCAAACTTAAAAATATCTTTAAGCTTCTGAACTCAATTTATAACTATTAGAACAATAAGGGTTCTCAACAATTTGGATATTTCAAGGGACATGAAAAATTATCAAAGAATTCACAATGAATATGGCTTCCAGAATGCCACAGAAGTCTGAAACCAAGCTCTGTGAAAGTACTAAAGCAGACAGAATTGGAAGTTAAAAGCAGGGGAGGTCCGTCCAATTAAATGCAACAAATCCTTTCAAGAGGCCTGTCTAAAAACCATGTGTACTCTTGGACAGCTTCATTCACTGAAGCAGAATGAAGGATCACTATTCACTTTTTTTCTGTTGTGACTGCATGTACTGGAGTTAATATAGTCAATATTTTAAGTAACTTATTCTTTCCAGGGGAAGGAAAGTATCAACCTGCTTCTTGCACACACATCTATTTTTTCCACATACCTCCCACCACAAAAAAAAAAAAGAAAAAAGATCTAAAATCAGTCTTGTCTCTAAAAATCTACCTCACTAAACCATTTTCATGCTAAATCAAGCACACAAAAGGCAACTGTGTTAATAACAATGGATGTTCTCAGCCAAGCTACCTGGGCTTTCTTCTGTGGACATGAAAACACAGTTCCTCTACCACCTCTCTTTTCCTTCCTCTGCTTCCAGATTTAGAAAAGTGTCTGCTCCCTTACTGGATTGAAACAAATTTTTTCTATAGGTTTTATTATTTGGTTGAATTACTTAAGAATATAGTTATAATGTGCTATCTTCGAATCTAAAATAGGCTTCACCAACCTTATTTCAAGAGCAGACACTGCTGAGGAAATATTTACCTTGAGAAGAGCAGCACAGAAAGGTTTGAGAAGGGCCTTGGGAAGGGTAGAAGGAGTGCAGTGACGAAAGCTTCTTGCAATGAAAAGTGATGTCTGCTGCTTAATGGTTGGATTTTTGTTATCCATCACAGCCAATATGTCCTCACTGAGGTTTTGTAATGTAGTCTGAAATGGTTGGATAAAGAATATAGTTTTAGCTAAAGAAAAGATTGCTAGGCTGGTTTAGAACATTCATCACCATACACTTACAGTAAGGAAGATTGCATCAATGGCTTCTTGCAAGGCTTGCACCACCTGTGGCTTTTTCTCCTTGAACTTCTCTAGGATAGTTGGGACAACCTATAAAATGTTATCCAAATGTTAAAGCAGGGAAAGTTTAATTTCACTCTGTGCACTACTTGGTACCACAAGGAAATTAATACCTATCTCACATATGGGAGTAGGAAACGTATTTAATCATACTTTAATCTTATTACATCAAGAAACTGTAAGAAAGGTGCTACTATCTAGTAAAAACAGCCCTTTAAAATAGGCCCAAAAAGATCTTTGCTGAAGAAAGAAAGAAAGAAAGAAAGAAAGAAAGAAAGAAAGAAAGAAAGAAAGAAAGAAAAGACAGACAGAAAGTTTTCTCCTTGTTTCTCCATTTGTAGCTCCATAAGAGAAATCCAAAAGACTGACACAAAGGACCAGGCTGCGAAAAAGAAAAGCCTTCTGAAAGATCCCTTTCCTGCACCTTTCAAAAGAGTCACACATTTTGATTACAGACTCCCTTTTACTTTCTGCAAAATCAGCCAAATGTCAGAGTACTATACTTTGTTAATAGAACTTAAACAGAAGTTTTCACAGATAATCAGCGGTGCTTTAGAAGTCTAAACCTAAGACAGTAGTTTTATTTACGGTAGGTAAGCTCAGTTCTACTTACATGACCAGCATACTGTCCAAATTTCTTCCTAAGTCCAGTAGCTAGTCCAGCAAGGCATTTGGCAGCCAAAGCAACCAACATCACATTGGTATCCTTTCCAACAACCTATGAAGACAAAGGAAATAATCTAATAGCATAACATTTCAGAACGTAAGAACTTAAGTTTCCCTTACCCATAAATCCAAAAACATTCCAAAACCAAAACTTTTTGTTGCCGGCTGCCCACTTCCACATTCAAGGAGGTGGTGCTTCTGTTCATTTGTCTCTCAGATCCTCAGTACGTGAGACTGGAGAGAGATGCCGGGATCTGTGAAATGGTAGGAATCCAAGCACAGTGCTCAGAATGAAGTAGCAGCTGCAGTACTCCCGCTCATTCATTCATGGGCCTCCTAAAGATCTCCTGTACAGTACTGTACTTTATGTACATGCAAATACAGCTATTCCAAAATCCAAAAAAATACAAAACACTTCTGGTCCCAAGCATTCTGGATAAGGGATAATCTCTATCTACGAAAGGGGTTAAAATGGAATTAAGATATAAGCTACACAAGGGAATCTCAGCAAATTAAGACTCAGATCGAGTGATTTTCCAACCTGTCTATCCAATTTCACGTTTTACTACCCATACAAATAGCACTTCCACATCTTTTCATTTTGGAATGTGTGAATTCTGAGAAGTTCACTTTTGGCAGATACAGCTCTCACTTTTTCTGTCTGCATATATACGTAAAGGGCACAAGTACTTCATTTCTACTTCCATGCAGAGATTTCTCTTATCATCAACACAAGTCTGTGAAGGATCATCATAATCACACTCCACCTTTTTAGTATAATAATAGTGGGAGCCTATGTTTGGATGCAAAAGATCCATTTGAGTGATATATAAATACTTGCCTTCTTAAGGGCTTTCACCAAATCTGCATAGTCTCCAGCTTCCAGTTTAGGATTTTTAACCAGCACTTCCACTGCTTCCAAAGCTTCTTTCCTTTCTTGCCATTTTTTGGCCTCCTGGAATGCAAACACAAAAATTATATATATCTTAATCTTAAACATTCTAATACTTACAGATAGCTGGCTGCATGTTAAGGAAGACAATGGATATGCGTGCAATGCACTATTACTAAAGAAACATGTACTCAGTATTAGGAAATCACAACAGGAACTACATCTGTATAGGTCCATTATCAAAGATGATACATTTTGGTCGTGTGCTAACATCTATATAAGAGATTACATACAAACCTTTAAAAATTAAGTATTCTTACTGTTTTCATACATAGTTGTACATATAATGATACAGTTCAAGATCTCCCAATGGTTGTTAATATTCTATTTATTATTAACTGAAAAATAAAATTGTTTTATATATACCTTTACCACACGCAACAAAAGAATACTAACTGTGCAAGAAAAGAAGGTAAATTAATTGAATTACTATGGTTCAAAGGAAGATTACAGAAGCAATAATTATTAACTGTATCATCACTTACTATCTTGTCATAGAAATCTTTGGGAAGTTTGGAGAGAATTTCAACAGCTTCCAGAAGTTCATAAGCATCCACCTGTGGAACAGCCTCATCACCATCATCTCCACCTGCAGGAAGAACAATTAGGAAATACTGCTAAACATGAGATAATTCTGCCACCATTTACACTGTATTAAAGATATAAATAGAGACTATGAAGCAAAGATACAAAATGGTGTAATCAACGACATTTTCTGTATACTGGCTTGCATTTAGCTTTGATGCTAGTCAATTTCATCTGATCCTTGTCAGCAAAAATTTCAACTTTGAACTTCCAAGTCAAAAGTTACCTCCATCTGCATCCCCACCAGCGGCCTGTTGCTGCTCAAATTTTGCTTTCATTTCTTGCTGGGAACGAAGGAATCTGGTCTGCTTGGGAGCAGATGATGGCAGTTTGACCCATTCTTCTTCCAGCTCTTTTAACTGCAAGAATCAAAATCACTGTTGGAGTCTGAACATGAAATGCTGTATTATTGGTATGGGTGTAGTCCTTCCCCACTGCAAGTAATGCTTCTCTTTATGTCTTTCACAAAGGAAGGTATAATCTGATCTTAGAACATATATCCTGCTCTGCTGAGTGAGCTCTTCTTGCTAAGAATGAAAGAAGATAAAGCTTGCCAAGCGTACCTGAAGAGAGTTTATATTTTGTAATGGAGGCCTGAGAGCATCCCTTATCCATCGATAGATCTCAACAGCAAGGAGTTTGGCTTCATCTCGAACAGCCTTCTCTCGAGACTCAAAGAGTTTTGGCAATACTTTGATTATTGGCTTTAATGAGATTATTTTTGAACCAAATTCACTGAAATGTAAAACAGACATAAAAATATATTCATGCATATAGAGTAACAGTTATACTACTATGACGCTACCATGTATACCAGCTCTCTTTGTCAGATGCATAACTGGCAATACTTTCAAAACACTGTCACTCTGGGATTACTCATGTTAAATCAACATTTTTACTTCCCACATTTAATTTTTTTAAATGTGAGTCTTTGAGATGATCTAAAGAGAAACTGAAATCACTGTGGCAGAAAAGACAGATCCAGTGTCAAAGGCAACTTGTCCTCATCTTATTCAAGTTGGATGTATGGATAACACTGCCAACTCTGACACTCTTCCAGCTGATGTCATGGCTACCAGAAAGAGAACTTTAAATGTCAGTAACCATGAAGAGGCTTCACTTAAAGGTATTATTGAAAGTGGCGAAAAGAATTATACCATCCTGGGCAGCCAAGAGGCCCCCAAGGCATTGTGTTGTTCCACACCTGCACTTCCATCAAACGAAAAATAGCTTTGTAATTTGAAATTGGTGCCAGAGATGAGTAAGTCCACTTGTAAGGCCCTAGCTCATTGCTCAGAAATTGGAAAACCTCCAAACTTAGTGACTATTCTCCCTGATGTAATCAGCTTCTGCTCAAATAGTCTTCTACATTCAGAGATCCCTTTAAATAGATAGCTGATATGGACATCATCTTTGTCTCTGCCCAGAATAAAATCTGATCTGTTTCTCTGGCCAACAGAGTTTATCTGGAACCTCCTTGTTTGGATACGTACAACTTCACAGACATGTTGTCTGTCACTTCCACATTCTGGTTCTTTATTAAATGGGCAAAATGTTGAAATGCTAACCTTACTGCCTTCAGTTCCAAGTAGTTTACACTACACTTTAAGTCCAGCCCAGTCCAGTCCACCTGCATTGTACTGTTCTCCCCCTGAATTGTGCTCCCCACTCCAAGAGGCTTGTGTCCACTGTTACTGTTATCACTTCTTGTGGAATAATAGAAACCCCTTGGGTTAGGTGTCCTCCTTGCATCTACCAGTTCAAATCTTCTTTTAATATCTTTAGAATCCTCACCAGACAATGGCAGTTGTGAGCTACTGACAACTGATGTGGGTTCAGAACATGCTGTAACATCCTCACATGCAGCCTTGCCCATGCGCTCAATTGAACTGCTGAGATTAGCAGTCCCATCACTCTTGCCAACTGCATCAGATCCACTGAGTTCTTTGTCATCAAGGTCTGTAATTGTTTCCTGAACTTTTGTCTCCTCTCCTGTGATAGAAATAAGCAGCCTTTTCCTGTATCTATCTGAACACCTAGGTGTGTTAATATTTTTGTTAGTTCCAAATGGCTCTTTACCAAATTTATCATCAAACTATATATCTGAAGTGTCTGTACTGTCTTTTCCAGATCCCCTTCTGTCTTGAATCTGCACCCTACTTTCAACAGGATATTGTCCAAATACGGGAAGAATTGTATACCCTCTTCCCAAAGATGTGCCACCAATGGTACTAATACCTTGGTGAACACCCTGGATGCTGATGCAAGACCAGAAGGAAGAGTCCGAAGCGGACGTGTTTGTTGGAATTCAACCTTAAATATTTTCTGCAGATTAGAGCCAAACAGATATACAAAAGGCTGTCTTCAAATCAATGGACACTGGCCAATCACTGGATCTTCAAATTGTCCAAATTGTCTTTGACAGCATGAAGCATTTCTATCATGAGCCTCTGGTATAAAACCAAGTTTAGATATTTGAGAGCCAAGATGGGATGGTAATAGCTGTTGCTCCTGGGTACTGTGAACATAATCAAATATACCCTTTTGAATTTCTGGGTGTGAGACACCTTCTCTATGGCCCCAATCTACAGAAGATATTCTCTCTCTTTCTGAATTATCTCTCTGTTTTCTGGATACCTCAGTACCAGCAAAGCAAGATAACTCTGTTTTAGGACCTCTGCAGACAGAATTTTGTACCTTTTGGTGACCACCCAATTGACCCAACAATCTGATGTTGTTTTTGACCATAGCGGCCCAGAACGCAGAAGTCTTCTTCCCACTAGAATATCTTGTCCATCAGTATTGTTGGTGACTTCTTCTACTGTTGGCTCACCGCTCTACTGTTTTGTTGGAAATCTTGCCATTGTTTCCTTTTTGATCTATTCCCCTGTACTGAAGGCTCCTTCTCTCCAAACAGAAGCTAACCAGTGAATGGTATATGAGCCAAATTTGTTTTTGACTTCTGATCAGCCTCCCAATGGACACACCAGATCAATGTCCTTGCCACTATAGCTGCCATTATATTTCTAGCAGCAAACATGGCAGAATCATGGCTCACATCCACTATAAATTGTTGACATCTTCTGTATTCTTTCTATTGCCTTAAACAGAGTTTGCATGCCCAAATCTTGAGTCTCCAAAATTTCCTGCAAACACAATACTGCTGCTCTAGCAAATATGGAAGCCATGATGAATGATTCAATTGCCAGTGTGGAAGATTCATGTGTCTTCTTTAAGGCTGACTCACTTTTGATTGCACCTAGAAGTCTCATTGCAGTGAGAGAAGCCCCCCACTCTAAGTCTATTTATTCTTTAACCATGTTAGGCAAAGGAATTTCCATTCCTCAGGAACTGATTTTTCCATTGCATAAGCCACTCTACTCTTTTCCCTCTCCCATTGCCACTTTCCTTTTCCTCTTGACTATCCTCCAAATCCAGAGCATGTAATTCACATTTCAACATGTGCTTGAAATTATCTATAGTATATAACCTCTTTGAAGCCAATTTGCTTTGAACATCACTGTCTGAGTCTACTTTCCTGTCAGTGTAAGTTTCAATATCTATCCCCTCCTCAGACACCTCAGAATCATCTCTGTGTCTGAACCAGTATTCTCTTTTTGTAAATACTTTGTTTTTGAGACACATTTATCTTCTACATTTCCCTTCTACGTGTCATTTCGTCTTCCTTGTTGATTTTCTTATCTTTGTTTTGCTTAGGTTTATTTTTATTACTTGTAGATTTTTTTGCTCCATCATATCACCTACTGAATTAATTGTACTGATGAGTTGGTGTCAATGTTGATTCCTCTCTTGACCCATTTTCTCTCATCCTTTTTATTTTTTTCTTTCTGTCACCAGCAAGCCATTAGTATTAGAATCCTCCCCTCTAATTTATTTTACTTTCCTGCACAATGTCTATTAATGAATGATTATATTTAAACCTAAGGTGTGATTAAGGTTCTAAATATGCATGGCTGACTTGGCAGAAATTTTAAAAACAGAAGATGAAGACAGTGGGAGTCAATGACATTAACTGAAAAAAAAAAGTCTGGACTTGGAGACTCCTGCTACACAATGCTGGTATGCAAGGAACCACCCAATTGTAATGGATTGCTCTTCCATGACATCCATACAATGTTTTGGCAACTTTTTTTTTAAGCAGTGTTGATAATACTCTTGTACTTATCACTGTGCTCAGTGAATAAACACTGTTAACACTGTAATTTTAGGATTTAGCAGTGGCTAGGAAACTCTGTGCAAGAACTGCAAAGCAAATATATGACACTGGAATATCTGGATTATGCTAAGCTTTTATTAAAACTTCATGAATATCTGAATACTGTTAAAGCAAAATTAGAGAGGCTACTAAAGACTGAAATCTTTTCATCAAAGACGAATACATGTGAATATCCTATTTGTACTCAAAATTTATATTAGGTTAATTGCTCCATGGTAGTAAATAAAAACAAAAAACAAAACACAAAACAAAAAGTACACACATCTAGGATGCGGTGAGGATCCCAAGAGGTACTTAGATGCAGTTCTAGAGTCCTATTTAATTCACAGTCAAACACTACATAAAAAGGAATAATCTGCCTCCAATAACTCTTGCTAGATCGTTTCGTTTTAGCATGAGAGTTCAAGGCTGGGAACAGATATGTGGAATACATTCTGCTGTTAGCAACCAGCTTACCCTGTTGTAATAATTACTGGGATGGAGAATGGGTTGTATCTGTATAGTTTCCTTTCCTTTAGTTTGTTCTTCTTTATATAATCTTGGGGAACTTACTCCTTACACTGTTAATTTACCTTACTCTGGGAGGGGGCTGCACTCTAGTCCAAGAAGCCGTTACCAAGGCACAGAGATTTGGAGCATCTGAGTAGAACTTGTTGCTAGTAACCAAATTCTACCACTTGCTGTGACAGGATGCTGCAACCCATCAGCTAAGACTGTGATATTTTCATCTCCTGTTGACTACCTGTTGCATCATTTGCCACAAATAAAAACTCATCTTATATCAGTTACATGTGCTGGTCCTGGAGAGGGCTGGAACTGCACCAAGTATAATATGCTACTTTTGTGCGGCATAATTTTTTTTAAATCCCTTTGGTTGGCCTAATAAAAACATTACGCTAATATGATTTTTGAAACTAGGAAATTCTCCTCCCTTTTAAAAATGTAAATTGGCATGCTGTGTGGACAAAGTTAGTACTAAAGTAATACATTCAAAACCTACTGTGGCACTGGTCTCATGCTTGTTTCTCAGCCAAATATTTTTATTTCATAGCTCCTTTGATTGGCAACTTGCAAGACAAGACATCCAATCACTGAACAACTCTTCTGTCAAAACTTTTTTTTATAAAAACAGTGTATTACCTGGATCACTCTCTCACCATAGCTACAAACTACAACAATTTGTTACGATAACTTCCAAGTATTTCTTTGTTCCAGGAGTATGTTACAATACTCCTGGAACAGAGAAATATATCAAGGTTATTGTTTACATTATGATAATCTTAGAGTTACTGTCTATTTGCTCTTTCAAGTACAGAGCAATACCAAATTCTGTCCATTACCACTGGCACCTCCACCTCCACAGTTTGACCGATGATAGTGACTTCAGAGCATCTTACCTTAGTGCTCGCCTCAGTGTCTCTATACACGCCACTATGATCTTGGGGTTCTTGTTGTCCAAGCCTTTGAGCAGCTCTTCTTGTACTATTTCTCCTTTCTCAATTTCAATGAACATAAGACATATGTCTATGCCTAGCTCCTTGGCTTTGGCTTTAGGTTGATTGAACACTTTATTTACAACTCCCGACACCACTTCTCCTGTTGTTCTTTAAATTAAAAAAAGAGAGAGAGAGAGGAGTGGCAATAATACTTCTGTAACACATAGCAAAATTAACAGTTGTCTTCCTTGGGGAAATCATTTTTTGGAATATAGAGGAATAATAACCTATTCCCCAAACTAGCTACAGCGCAGATTTCCATTCACATTTTGCAACAATTCCATCTGTTAAACAGCTCTAAGGCCATCCACAAAGCACTTGCTCCAACATAGTTACAAAAGTTTAAAACTGATTTGCACCTTCTTCTAAACACAGATCTTTAACCATCATTCTTTCCAATACTCCTTTACAAATTTTTGAAGCAAAGTGACACTACAAATCTAAAAATCCAACAGTATAAACTTATTAAACAATTATTCTAAGAATGAATGAAATTTTAGGACAGTTAGGGGAAAGCAGTTAAACACATTTGCTGGACTGGCCACTGAATGCTATGTAATATAATAGTACAAATCAAACCTAATGATAGTTGGGAAGAAACACCACTCGTGCTTCACTTGATTTTACTGAGTAAAATTAGAGCAATACATTAATGATAATATTTAAATCTATCTAGGATCAAGTGCAATACTGCAGTCATGACCAGGCTACAAAGAAGATACACAAGCACAACCGTGCACAATGAAGGTGCAGTACCAGCACACAGAAGATTCCCACAGCAACATGTTTCCCCTTATACGCCCAAAACTAAATAAATAATTAAAAAAAACAACAGTGCAGGTTGTCCATATTCACACTGCTGACTCAGGTTCAGCTTGTGGTCTATTAAGACTCCTAGATCCCTTTCACACGTACTGCCATCCTGCCACGTGTCCCCCATCCTATATTTCTGCATCCATTTTTTCTACCTAAGTAGAGGATCGTACACTTCTCTCTGTTGAATTTGATTTTGTTAGCTTTGGCCCAGCTCTCCAATCTGTCCAGGTCATTTTGAATTTTGATCCTGTCCTCTGGTGTATTAGCTACCCCTCCCAATTCGGTGTCATCTGCAAATTTGATGAGCATGCCCGCTATTCCTTCATCCAAGTTGTTGATGAAGATATTGAACAGCACTGGGCCCAGGACAGAACCTTGTGGCACCCCGCTAGTCACTTCTCTCCAGGATGAGAGCAGCCATTGGTGATCACCCTTTGGGAACGGTCAGTCAACCAGTTACAGATCTACCTGACAGTGGCCCTGTCCAGCCCACATTTTACTAGCTTCTTTGCAAGAATGTCATGGAGAACTTTGTCAAAGGCCTTACTGAAATCGAGATATGCTACATCGACAGCATTCCCTTCATCTATCAAGCTAGTAGCTCTATCATAAACAGATAAGATTAGTCTGGCATGACTTATTTTTGAGAAATCCATGTTGACTTCTCGTGATTACCGCATTGCTTTCTAAGTGATTAGAAACTGACTGCTTAATGATCTGCTCCAGAATCTTTCCGGGTACTGACGTCAGGCTGACTGGGCGATAATTATTTGGGTCCTCTTTTTTTCCCTTCTTGAAGATGGGGACAACATTTGCCCTCTTCCAGTCTGCTGGAACTTCTCCTGTCCTCCAAGATTTCTCAAAGATTATAGCAAGTGGTTCCGAAATGACCTCTGCCAGTTCTTTTAATATCCTAGGATGCAATTCATCTGGCCCTGGAGACTTGAATTCATCCAGTGTGGCCAGGTATTCTTGTACCACCTCTCTACCTATTATGTGCCGCATTTCCCCTGCTTCCTCACCTGCTCCCCAACCGCCAGGCTGAGTGCTTGTATCCTTCTGGGAAAAAACTGAGGCAAAGAAGGTGTTAAGTAGTTCTGCCTTTTCTCCTCCCCCGTTAGTAATTCGCCATCTTCTCTGTGCAGTGACCCTATCGCCTCCTTCTTTTTCCTTTTGCTGTGGACATATTTAAAAAAGCCCTTTTTATTGTTTTTAATGTCTCTGGCCAGCCTAAGTTCGTTCTGTGCTTTAGCCTTTCTGACCTTCTCCCTACATGTCCTGGCTACTTGCTTAAATTCTTCTTTGGTGGTTTCCCCCCTCTTCCATTTCCTGTACACGTTTCTCTTAACGCTTAGCTCAGCTGAGAGTTCTTTAGTCAACCATTCTGGTTTCTTCAGATGCCTTCCATTTTTCCTCCTTATTGGCACAGTTTTAGACTGTGCCTTCAGTATCTCCCTTTTAAAGAACTCCCATGCCTCCTGAACTCCTTTCCCTTTCACTATTCTTGACCACGGAATTTTAGCCAGCAGCTCCTTAAGTTTACAGAAGTCCGCTTTTTTAAAATCTAAGATGAGTGTCTGGTTACACTTATCTTCTCCTTCCCACTGAATGCCAAATTCCAACAGGGCATGGTCACTCCCCCCTAAAGATCCAACCACTTCTACCTCATTAACAAGGTCATCCCTATTGGTCAGGATCAGATCTAGAATATTTGATCCCCTTGTCACCTCTTCCACCTTCTGGACCATGAAATTGTCTGCAAGACAAGCAAGAAATTTGCTGGACCTTGCTATCTTGGCAGAGTTTGACTGCCAACATATATCCGGGTAATTGAAATCTCCTATTATTACTGTATCTCTCCTTTTTGAATGTGCGGTCATTTGGTTGAGGAAGGCGTCATCAAGGTCCTCAGTCTGGGTTGGAGGTCTGTAGTAAACCCCCACCAGAATATCCCTATTGTTTCTCGCTCCCTTAATTCTTACCCAGATGCTCTCGACCTGGCTTTCTGGGTTTAAGTCATGGATCTCTTCACAGGTGAAATCATCCTTGACGTACAAGGCTCCTCTTCCTCCTTTCTTGTTTGGTCTATTTCTACAAAATAGGCTACACCCCTCTATTCCTGCATTCCAATCATGAGACTCATCCCACCAGGTCTCAGTGATGCCTATCAAATCGTATTTATTTTGTCGTTCTAGGAGTTCAAGTTCATCTTGCTTGTTTCCCATACTCTGCGCGTTAGTGTAGAGACACTTAAATCCCCGGGCCCTTCCTGCAAGTCCTCTACTATAGTTTCTACTCCTCCCACCATTGGACGCTTGTACTACTTGGTCAATATCATTTGGGTCTTTTCCCCCTGCATTCGCCGAGTCCTTGCCCTGAATAATATTGCCTCCCTCCCCAGCGGAACTTAGTTTAAAGACCTCTTAATCCTCCGTGCGAGACTGTTTGCAAAAACATTCCTGCCAAGTTTCATGAGGTGCAGGCCATCCCTTGCCAGAAGCCCACGTTCATGGAAATTCAGGCCGTGTTCCAAAAACCCAAACCGTTGCTGGCGGCACCATGTGCGGAGCCAGTTGTTGACCTCTGCTATTGCCCTTCCCCTTCGTGCACCATATCCTTGAACAGGGAGGAGAGACAAAATGACCACCTGCGCACCAAGGTCCTTAAGCTTTGTCCCCATAAGCTCGTAGTCCTTTGCGATGTGGTAAAAGCTGCGCCTTGCAATGTCATTGGTTCCGACATGAACCAGAATGAGGGGCTTATGGTCAGTGGGCTTGACCAGCCTGGTTAGCCTCTCCGTTATGTGGTTGATCTTGGCCCCAGGAAGACAGCAGACTTCTCGATTGAACTTGTCGGGTTTGCAAATTGCCGGTTTGGTTCCTCTGAGCAAGGAGTCCCCAACAACCAGAACTTGCCTCCTCTGAGGCTTGTCCGGGGCTCCTTGACGAGCGGGTTCTTCTAGGACTGCCTGGACACTCTGTTGAGGTTGGGAGTGTTGATCTAGTTCCTGTTGCCGAAGTTGGATTCCTTCTTGTTGACATTCTGTTCCCTCCTCCTGCTGCTCCTCATCGTTCATAAGGCCAAGAACTTTGAAGCGATTTTGTAGGTTGAGAGTCTGTTTCCTTCCTGGTCCTTCTACTCCTCCGTGTGACATTCCTCCAAGCATCAAAAATCAAGTTTTCCAAATAAGTCAGAGGCCCAGTTCAGGCACTGCTGTTGTGTGCGTTCAGGCTGCTCTGACTTAAAGCTACCCTAAGGCAAAACTAGCACGGAATTCTTTTGGCAGGATTTATTCAGAGAGTCTTTGCCTTTGCCTTCCTCTGAGGCTGAAAGGATATGATTTGCCCACCGTCACCCAGGGGATTTCCATGGCTCAATGGAAATTTGAACTCTTGTCTCCAGAATCATAGTTCAGTGCTGAAACCACTACACACACTGGCTCTCTAGTTCAGACATAGCCAGAATTCAGGCTTGTCAGGAATACTATCCAACCACTTATGTTTGGCTTCTTCTGACAGTGGGAGCAGCTAAAGAAACCAGGACACCTCTGTCCATGGTTTGCTCAAAGCTCCAAAGTAATCTATTAAAATGTTATGGTATTAATTCATTAAAAAAATTAAAAACAAAAAAATTCATCGTTTAATTGTTAAATGACAACTTTGGTGAGTAAAGATTAACTCCTTACTTTTGAGGTAATTTGGGAAGGCACAGCTATTATGTGATTATTTTGATGTATGACTAACACCAAAACATTTCTAATTTTTACTAAAATTAGTAATATTCATGAATTAAATCTTCATTTACCATCAATATTAGATCATTAGTATCAGCTATAACATCACCAAGCTCTGGGTTTAGAGCAACAATCTGATATTTAGAAGGTATCAGTGCTGGCAGCTTAAACAATGCCAAAAGTAGAAATAAACTTCTGCAGCAAGGAGACAAACGTAACACGCCAAAACTAGATTCTTCCAAGAGTAGTTTTTCAGTCTCACAACGTCAAAAGTCAACCAATTATGTCTTCTATCTAGCATCATTTTATTTTATCTGAGAAACAGTACAAAAGCTGGTAAAATCCCATCTTAGAAGAATAGTACTGAAGCACAACAAATGACTTACTTTCCTGCAACATGAGCATTTTCAACATAAGCAAGTGCTGCTTCCAATCCTTTCAGCTGAGCTACTGCATTGGAGTCTGTCACAAATTTCTTTACAAGTCCAAGATACTTGGACCACTCAGGACTCTTCTCATCATCTATCTTCTCAAACAACTTCAAAGCTTCTTCATACCCATTTAACCTGGCCTTCCACAACTAGGGAGAGAACAGAAAGATATCATTTTGATTAAATTGAGCTTAAATGAACAAGACATTAATTTTCGGATAGTCAATTGTACCACTTTGTTAGTACAAGTAAACAAAACTAAGTGTTTTTCTTAAAGCAACTCACAGAAACATAAACTGCTCTCTGCACTGCCAGTCTCCATAGAATGTTGAAGTATAAGTAATTTATTAGCTACATCATTAAGACAGAATGAGGTTATTTATCTGTCACCTAAAGAACACTTTTCAAATAAGTGCTCGAACTAGCCTTCAGTTAGTTGGCCTGAGGTGCAGCCACAGTACAGCAAAAGAAATCAGTGAGCAAATGGGCATCTCATAACAGAATTCACATTCAACAATATCACTGATCTCATATAGTTACACAAGATGACTGGAGGGCATATGAAGTCATGTTCACATTGTTAATGAACATGTTTGGCTTCTATAGTGATAAGCTAATTGAAATTTAAAATATCTGAGATTAAGAAACTATTCAGAAAATATAAAGTCAGATCTTATCCAAAGAGAAGGCCCAGGTACTTCATAAAAAAGACTGTAACATTTTGGAAGTCAGAAATCAGTATGAAGAGTCATTTCAGTCATGAACAAGATCATGCATTTAAACTGAAATGTTCAACTTCTGCTCCAAGAATTGGGTCAGAAAGAATACCAGAATCACAAATATTTTCCAGGTAAGAGAAAAAATAATGAATCCAGGAGCTACAACTTTGAATATTTATAAATGAAACACAATGATAGTTACTGAGTCTGTCAAGGATTCATTGTTCAAGGACAAAATCAAGGACTTTGGGAAGACAAATTTTACTGATTGATTGACTGACTGGATTTACGCCCTGCTTTTCACCTGAGAGGGGATCCAAAATATCATGAGTCAAATCTCTAAAATGTAAAAATATAAATGTAAAAAAAAGATTCCATTTGTTGGACTAATCTGTGTTAAAATATATGAAGACAAAATATAAAATATGGTTACATGTTTGCTGCCCTTACACAGAGAGCTTCACAGTATTTCCTTTTATGGATATTCCAAGAGGTTTCTTTCATTAGCCTTTATGGTCGAATAGGCTGGCTGGAAAAGTTCCCTTACAAAAGTAGCAGCAGTGATCTTCCTGGTTATTATGTCATAGATCTTCTGTGAGTTGAATTAGCCAGGTAAAAACTTTATTTCAAGCATACATAAGCAGAAATAATGGTATAAAACAGAGATCCATAAATCTAAAAGGTCACTAGAATGTTTAACAAAGACCATCAGGAACACTACTGAGATATGTGCTCCTCCTGAAATGGGAAGCACTATCCAAATAAGAAAAAAATGAACAATATTGCAGAAAAGAAATACAAGTAGTACTGATGTTGAGCAGTACTAAAACCAATAATTTTAAAAAGTTTTCAAATACATAAAAAAATCAGAAAACTAGCTACAGAGGAGGGAAGACCACTAGATGGTGGGGTTAAAGAAGATTAGAAAAGGAAAACAAAATTGCAGAAAAACAATGCGATCTTTGTATCTGTCTTTACTGGAGAAGATCCAGGGAAGATAATCAGTGCCAGAACTAATATTTTCAACAGGGCATCATGCAGGACCATCTAGGAGCTCTCAAACAATTCAAATGTGAAACTGTTGAACTTCCAGCAAATATCTTAGATAGCCCTAAGACTGACCTCTGTACCTAAGGACTAGAAGTAGCCAACACAACAGCAATTTCTAAGAAGCAATCCAGAGATTTACAAACCACTTAGTTTAACACATGTTCCACACAAATTGATGGGCTAACACATTGTCTGAAATAATGGTGTAATTTTGAGACATGACAAAGAGACCAAAAGAGATACTGTAGATGAGCAGGCCCTAAAAGAACTTGGGTTCACAACATCATGACAACTAAAGATCATAATTGATTCCACCAACAAATTCGACACTGAAATCACAGTGCGAAAAGTTAAAAGGCAGCAGATCCTAAACTACTATATTTCTGAACAATGAGTAGCTGTGTTGACTGAGCAAAAGAGTTCAAGCCTCACAATCTTCTGCGTTTCTCTCTAGGAGATTTAAAAGGTGGATGGTAACAAGTGAAGAGCAGGGTGACGGAATATGAGGATAAACGGAAGCAGCAGTACTGTCACTTTCCATGAGAAGAGAGGATCAATAACATTTCAGAGACTATCTTGCATTTTGAAAATTTCCAGCTGGGTTATGTAGTTGTAATTGAAGGCTGAATGCATCTGGAGGAAGCACAAGTGATCAACCAGAGGAATGGAATGAGAGACCGGAAAAAATTGGGATATAGAAAAAAGACCTGAAACAAATGCTGAAAAGTTTTATGTTCTGTTATTGGGTTATGGTGCATGAATGCCTGTGTGTGCATGTTTAAGGACTGCGAGTAGCCCTGAGCACAAAAATGCAACACAAAGGGAAATGATACATATAAAAAAGAATCAAATATCAAAGGACAGAGGGAAACATGCCAGAGAAAACATAGAGGCCAGATAGCTGAGTATGAAAAATCATTTATGGCTTAAAGGGGTTTTTTTTTCCATATAACGGCTTACTGAAATAAAATTTCTGACTCTGACAGTTCTTACAAATCTCCACTATATGGTCCTTCCTATGCCACTACATGGAAAAAGAGATTATGCTCATGTCAGGGTCAAATCATGTAACAAAGACTACACAAAGGAAAAAATTAAAAGGCATTTGGAGAAAACTATCTAAAGAAAAATAAATATATTACAGAACTCCACAATAAAAGAGGCTCCTGTCTGTTGTAAACCCCTGTAGAGAAAGAAATGCATTGAGGGAAACAGTGTTCTTAGTCATCCAGATTCATCTCAAAGGCCACCCATACGTAGGATGGTATATACCAAGAACTTACTGTATTCCTAATAGATCATTGGAAACATGTAGATCATAGTGTAACCACTACCATTATGACTACATGAGGGAGGTGCACTTTCAAATTTGTGAAAATCAAGCTGAGTTGCTGAGGTGTTTGACAACATTCATGAAACTGGTAACTATGAAAATATTATCTTATTTCATAAAGAAAAGCCAGACAGGGAAATGTCACTTCTTAAGACACAATCTTACCTTGTGTTCACATTTCTGATCAATGGGCAGTTTCAGCCACTCGCTTTCATCCCCCATGATGCTTTAACTTCTGGTACTTTTTCACAGGAATTCCTAGGGAAGACAAAAAAAGTTGAATTAACAGTTTTCTGGAACATGAGAAGTTGAACTGAACTGCCAGATAATTATAGGGTCTGACTGAAACTGCAGCATTAAAAAAACCACCAACCATAAAAAGAAAGCAGCAGACAATTTTAGATATGGTTCTGCATACACCACATATTTGGATTCTGCACAGTCCAAGTCCAAATCCTACACTCAAACATATTCAAATGTGCACATACACTGCTTGAAACAGTTTTTCCCCCCTCTCTGCATTTTTGGTATTCTTTAAAGGAAAAACCAGGAATAACTGAGGCAAATGAGATGGGGCAAGTATTAGTAATGACAAAAAGACAAATACTAAATAAATACGAATACTAAATAAATACAAATACTAACAAGAACAAGACTACTCTATTATGTATTTAAAAAAAGCATAGAAAGAGCCAACAGGTCACGTCAATAAGTCAGATCTCCATATTATATGACCACCTAATGTAGATGGAACTGGAGCCAGACTGAGGCAGAGATTTTGTATTTGCATATTTAAAAGGATCCAAAGATGAAGGGAGTAGACAGAATTAATAGCTCTTAAGAGTGGTTGCAATATGCAAATATGGATGCAATATCCAAATACAAGGAGCTAGAACCTAAATTATTAGCAGAAGTTCTTTCTTTCTTACTTTGAATACTATACACCTATTATATAAAAAAATCTTCTCTATAAATTCTCTAGATCTTCTCTGGCACTATCAATTTAAGTAAACAAGACCAAACGCACGAAGTACTAGACTCTACAGGGACATAATAGGCTGACATTATCAGTAGGGAAATTCATGCTGGTTCTACTTCAGTCTTTTCAATGGCCAAAGGCCAAGTTTACCTTCACCAAAAACACAAAAACCTCACTTTGTGGAAATACCCTGGTATGTCACCACAAAGTACTTACAAAAAACACAACAGAAGGACAAAACGGAGCTTTCAGCTACTGGCCTGAATCCTACTGGTGGTCTCAACCAGAGTAAATCAATAGGATTTACACAAGTGTTGAGACATCATTCAACAATAGATTCCACAGGTCTAGCAAAAAGCTATAGATCATTATATAATTTGCCAGCCTATTTTAGAGATAACAGAGTAGCAGTAATTTCCCATCAGAAGTGTTTAGGAGAAACAGCAAACGTGTTTATTATTATCATCAAGAAACAGTTATCTGAAACATTCCCTGCTCATGGCATTTCCACAGAACAGTTTTGAATGCAATGGTCTACTACATTAAGAACCATTTTCAGTAACTGTACTTTACTTTGTCTACCCTGCAAATTCTTCATCCATAGGGTTGCCATAAGTCAAAATCAATGTGATGGTAGTTAACAACAAATGCTTTCTGCCTCACTCATGTTTTTTTCCTTCATCTGGTAACATACAAGCTCCCTTCTCCACACTGCCTCAACTCTGTGCTGCGACAATATGGGCTTCACGGCAAATCAATTCCAGGATGCAGCAACTGCACAAACAAATGTGCAACAAACAAAAGTGCTGCTGTAAGTGGTTCAGGACGACAAATTTACACTGTCTTAGATTAAGAAGCTCTCTATGCAAGATTATTCTTGGTTACTTTTAGAGTTAAAAAAACACAAATATGATAATATTCCACTGATGCTTAAAAATTACACTTTATGTGCTCCCGGCAGTAGAATAAGATCTGAGCTGAACTTTGGCAAACTGTCTCTCAAATATGAAAAGGATGAGAGCAGGAGAAAGGAAATGTGGATGTGGTGCCTGCCAAGCCTCGCATGATTTCATTCTAAAGCAGTGCCAGTTAGGTTGAAGATAATTTATTTTGCTCTCTGAGTGAACAATCTATGAAGAAAAGCCAGCAATGAAAGGATTTTCTTCAGCTGTGGCCTGAGTTTGTCTACATGTTTCTTTGAAATTATATTAAAATGTAAGTACTTTACTCTGTTACATTTGCTTCTCTCATTCTTTTGTGCCATGTATCTTACCACAGCTCTGTTTTCAAACCTGAATGTTCTTAAGATTAGATGATTCAAACAGTTTTTAAGAAGACTAAGAGGATCAACTAGTAACTTTTATGAGCTTGCTTGCACAACCACTATATACTTCCCCCCAAGAAACCTCTTCTAAAACCTGAATGTTCTAACACCCTTAACCAAGTGAAAGGCTAGGAAGAAAGAGAAAATGAGATCAGTTCATAATGATCACACAGATCTCAGCGATCATACTGGCCTTTTTTTAAAAAAAAAAAATCCTGTTCAAATATTCATTGGTTGTTCTCAAATAAGACCGGAGCTCCAAGCCACAGAATAAATACAAGGGCAGTTCAAGCAACAGGAATTGTTCTTCTTGTTTTGCTGTCAAATCAGCTTTGACTTATAGCAGCCCTATAAATAAGAGACTTCCAACAGCTCCAGTTATCAACAGCTCTGCTACAGCCTTGCCAACTCAGAGCTGTGGCTTCCTTTACTGAATTAATTAATCTATCATATAATCTCCTTTTCTTACAAGCATCATAATTTTTTCCAATGAGTCTTGTTGCCTTATGACATGCCCAAAGTATGATATCCTCAACATCTAATAATTTCAACATGTTACACCATTATATTTGAAATATATGTTTCTATGAAATGTTTCTTTGTTCCCTAAAGAGAAAAATAGGCTTAAAAAGAAACACTGATGTCATTAATTTAAACCATTTCCTGTGGCCAGTTTATAAAAATAGGGCAAGCTGGAAAAGCCAATGTCAGCTATGCATGCACACAAAATTATTTAATGCATTTACTGAAGCCATGTTAGACAGGCATTGCTTTATACAATGTTACTATGAGCACTGATTTGAGCACCATCAAATTATTTCACAGTAGTAGCTCCTACATCTCCAGTGCTCCCTATATGTTCCAGTCACTAATGAACTACTGCACAAAACAAGTCAGAGATATCCTAAATGAAACTGTTGCATTATGGCATGCTGCCAAGGAAGACACAGCAGCACAATACGTAAAACTCAGAATGTTCAGGGAAACACACTACCGTACTGAGGAAGGCAGGAAGATACTAGCAATGCCAACTAAATCTGGGGAGAAGGAAGAATTAATTCCTAAGATTAGGAACCAATTACATGAATGGTTAAAAGACATTTAAAATTTAAAAAACTAGCAATATCTTTAATACATTACAACATCGCACCCACACAATGAAAAGCATTACAATATCACAAGTAAAAACAACTAAAATCAGAAGCAAGACAGGTAACAAATAATTTTATATGGAAGACAGATAAAAAGACAGAGGCAGAATCAGAATTTAAATTTTTTAAAAATGTTTCTGTAGAAGAAAACTGGGAATACAAAAGTTTTGTCATATAGTGGAACTTCCATACAGAGAAAAATTCTTTCCTTTGGGGGAATCTGCAAAGCCTGGCCCACCCTCCCTCTTTGTAATCCCAGTCAATATTGCAGGGATATGTGGAACATCCTAGAGAGCTGCTAATGATAACATTAATAAGTGAAAAAAGTCTTATAGAAGAAGGTTGTTCTTCACGTAACATCATTTACTTAATAATGGGATAGAAGTGTCTAATTTTTGTTAACACTACATGAGCTACCAGAATAATCTCTTGCATGGGGAAAAATAACCATTTCCATGTGTAATAGTCATTCAAAACATATTATAACACCAGTTTTGAAGCAGTATTAACATTTTAATTGCCGACTTTGCTTCACAAGTCTGCTCTCATTATCAATTACTATAATAGAATAAAAGAGACTGCAATATATAGTAAGCTCCCCATACCTGCAAGGGATACATTACCAGACTTAACATGCATGGTAAAAAATCCACAGATAATACCAAACACTATATTTTGACACACACACACCCAGGCCAGGTGAGGCTGTGAGGTAGAGCTCCTCCTTCCTTTCTGGCAGGGCTTGGTGAGCAGCCCCCTCCCTGGCAGCCAAATCAATTGGGAGGCCTGGCTGCTCAGAGCTATATGTCTCTCTCAGCCCAGAAAAGAGTGTCTGTCTCCTTCGTCTGCAAGAGAGGAGCATGGTTTCATGGAGCTCTCCTTTCATGGAGAGGAGCATGGTTTCATGGAGCTCTCCTCTCATGGAGAGGAGCATGGTTTCATTCCCAGGCCTCTGCTTGTCTCTTTCCTCAGCCAAGAGAAGTACTAGGGAACCATGCTGGGCTTCCTGGGCCTCTCTTAGCTCAGGAAGGAAAGTCCCTCTCCTTCCTTAACCAAGAGAGACACAGATCGTGGGTAAATGAAACTGTGGATATTTGTCATGTGGTAATGGAAGATCCACTCAATTGTTATTGATATTCAGCACCTAAATAACATTTACCAAGAACAACATAAGCTATATTGAGTTATTTTACATCCCCATCTTTTATAATAATATCAAATGGCACTACCACCCCTATTATTCCTTTCCTCTTAGTATATTTTTGTGATAATAAAATAAGAATACTAATTAAAAACAAAATATCCATTAACAGTAGACTACAGACACTGACATGTACTAAACTAGGAATTTCTTAGTGTCACTTCTTGGAAGTTCAAGAATGCTATTGCTATATTTGAAAAACAGTCACAGAAATGCAGGATCGTCTGCTTCAGCAGTTTTTCATTTACAAATCCAGTCTTCAGGCAGTTTTGTGCTAGGTAGTAGTGCTGGGTAGTCCTCCTTGCAGGCCGCTAAAACCAAGAAGAAGGAAGAGGAGGAGGAGGAGGCAGCGCCAAGAGTAACAAGAACATCAGGAACTTCCAAGAATTCCAAGCTCTAAGAACCAGCCACAGAAGTGCCCTACAGGACACACTGTTGTAATTATGAAAAAAATGCTGTCAGTCTTTAACATATAGGCTCATATGTTATTTATAACACGCTGTTCTTTAATTCATGTCTCAAAATAGAAATGGGGCAATTCCCTCGTATGCTAATCTGAAATGGTACTCCTGTCTTCTAAGGTCCATGCCTCCAGATTATTGCATATGCCCCAGTGTAAAACTTCACAGCGGTCACAAAACAAAAACTGAAGTTTTTTTTTAAAAAATCAGTGGTCTTGTAGTATTCCAACAATAAAAAAAGAGCAATCTCTACCTCTAGCTTAACTCTGTACCTGTTCCCTCAAAGTCCTTAAACTTCTTTGCTGAGAGGGAAACTTAGGACATCTTCAAGATTTATGTGAATCTACAAACATATGGATGGAAAAGAACAGACAGGGAAAGGAGAACTGCTTTACCCACTGTCTTAGTACTATGTCCAACTGTCCAGGGGCTGCATGAACACGCCGCTACATTATGCCTAACAGGATGTCTCCAGCCATTTACTACCAGAGTGCCGCTGGATGCCTCAAGCAGACCTTCCTGTCCTTGCAACATAGTAGAATCATAGAGCTGGAAGAGATCACAGGGGCCATCCAGTTCGACCCCAGCTATGCAAAAACACACATCAAAGCATTCACAACAGAAAGCCATCCAGCCTCTGTTTAAAATCATCCAAAGGAGACTCCACCACACTCTGAGGCAGCATATTTCACTGTCAGACAGTTCTGATTGTCAGGAAGTTCTTCCTGAGGTTTAGGTGGAATCTCTTTTCCTGTAGTTTGAATCCACTGCTCCTTGTCCTAGTTTCCGGAGCAGTGGAAAACAAGCCCATTCCCTCTTCGATACAACATCTTTTCAAATATTTAAACATAGCTATCATGTCCCCTCTTAACCTTCTCTTCTGTAGACTAAACATATCCAGCTCCCTAAAACACTCATCACAGGGTATGGCTTCCAAACCCTTCACCATTTTGGTAGCCCTCCTCTAGACAGGCCCCTTTCCTTTCCACTTTCTGGTGAACCTAAGTGCACAGTCCTCTTGATAGCTGGTTACGTTACAACCTCGCCAACAACTGTGTAGTATCACTTCTTCCAGCCAGGAACAGAAAGATCACATAATACTGATGGGCAGCACTTGCTGGTCTGATGCCCGACCCTCCCCGTTCAGATTTGTTGCTGTGTGTCTTCTAGTCCTTTCTGACTTACAGTAACCCTAACATGAGTTTGTCTTGGCAGAATTTGTTCAGAAGGGGTTTGCCCCTGCCTTCCTCTAATCGCTAAAAGAAAATGATTCGCCCACAGCTGAGTGAGGATTTGAGCACTGGTCTCCCAGTTTCCTAGTCCAACACTCAAACGGCTACATCATGCTGGCTCTCATACTTCTAAAATACAAGTAGAAAAAGCAGACATATATAATAATTTTATTGTGCCAGAAAGTTGACATTTCAGGCACAGTTCAGTCAAACAGAGCAGAACTGACAAGTGATAACACAAACAGGACACTGCCCTGATCTAAAACAAACAATAGCTCAATTACCAAATCATAGTTTGGAACTAACATTAGCACCAACTGTCACTCACACAATTTGGATCCCATCAGAAACGATGGAAAGGAAGAGAAAATCCACAATGCAAGAGGAAAGCTATGAAGCTGCAGCAGATGTGTTTAGTGGGATATGAATATCTCAAGTGGGAGAAACAACAATGGAGCAAGAGGGAGAGAGAGTAGTAGTAAGAGATGAGATGTGTGAAACTGCAGTTGCACATACTACTTAGCTGATGGCTACATCTGAAACACTATTTTGGATCACTGCCACTGTTGTTGTTACTCACCAAGTTACTATTGTTCTGCTGCAATCCAAAAGAAACTAGGCACAAGATTTCATTTAGAAGCAAAACCTTAGATGAATTTTTAATGAAGTTTTCTATGCCAATCCTGCAGCTACCCAATATTTGCAAGATGAAAAGCAGCTGAGATTTGCCCCACCCCTCAAGTCTGTTTTGTTTCTGTGTAAAGTATACACATACCTCACTTTATAGTTCATCACTCTGTGAGGTCGGTTAGGGAAAAAAAACATGCTCTGCTCCCTCCAGCAAGCATATGTGATGAGCAAAGAGATGAAGTTTGCTAAGCCTCCTCTCTCCAGTGGATCCTACTATTCTTCAGTGATAGAAACTCTAGCTGTCTCCCACAGCAGTGCAAAGTTTCAAGCACCAAACCACCTCAAGTAAAAATTTTTTGAAAAAAGCTGTTTTGAAAAAACAAATGAAAAAGTGTTTTTAATTTTAGTATTGTATAATGCCGACAGTCTGGGTGTTATTGAAAATATTTGGAATTTGCTTCTGAAATAAGCAAGCATAATGAAGGAGGGAACTGTGGCTCTCCATATTTTTTTGGCTAACAACTGCCATCAGCTGAGGCCAACACAGACAGTGGTGAAGAATTACAGCAGTTGACATCTCAAACATCTAGAGGGCCATAGTTGTCCATTTCTGATTTACAGATCACACTGTAATACTAAAAGAAGTAATAGACTCTAGTGGACTCTACCCAATTTATATCAGCATTTACACTAATGTTGACATGGGGGAATAGAGGTCATGTTCTGGATAAAAAAATAGGTTTTTACATCTTTTCTGTTTATGGCATTACAAAGCACTGTATTAATGGCAATATTTAAGTATTTTTTACATAAAACAAAACAAAGATACCAGGCCTAGAAAGCAAGCATTTTATGCAGGATTTGAAAATCCTGAAATAAGGCCAATATTATTGTCAATGTTCAGAGTACACCAAAATGGGAAAGCATTTTTGTTGGAACAGCTCTCTACAACTGGAGAAGATCCTGTAGCCTTTTATCTAGCTTATTCTAAGGCAGTACAGAAAACTCTCAGGAAATGCTTTGAATCTTTCTCAAATTATAAAGAATGTGCTGAAAGAAATTACAAGAATGCCCCTTAGGAGCAATGGGAGTTCTCTGAAGGTCTACTGTCACTCCAGGCTTTGACTGTTGTTGTACCAACAAGGTGGTTACTACACATAGATACATACACACATAGACGTCTAAGTTATCTTTCAAAATACACAATTATCTTCCAGACGATAAAACTGAAGATTTAAAACAGTAAAACGAAGAATCAAGATTTGAAATACCAAAATAAAGAACAGGACCTACTTCCTTCTTTCTCTATTCCTGTGACCCATATCACTCTCTCCACCCATCCACTCCAATTCTTTGTTTTGTTTGCACCTACCCTAGATCGCAAACTGAGCCAGACGTGTGAACCGACAGTCGCGCCTCCCATTATTCCCTACGGCCGTTCAGAGAACTCGCCCTGCCCTCAGTGGGCATTCTTGCCAATCGTCCATCCCCAACTAAAACCTTTTATCTCGGCTCCCCTTGCTCGTCCCTACGCACCGCGTGCCTAGCCCTGGACAGCGCCCGTAACAGCGTCTCCCTTCCCCCGCGACAGGAGAAACGCAGAGGTCTCGGAAGGCGCGGTTTCCCGCCCTACGCCCAACGGGGCCCCATTCTCCCGACTGCTGCACCTCGCACCCCTCTCCTGGCGACGGCTGCCACCCGGGCCGACGGCCGCTGCCCGGCACCGCTCGCCCCTTCCATTCGGGAGCGGCAGGCCTCTCCCTCCAAAGCAGCAGGCATTGTTTATATCAACCGCCCACCCGCGCCGGCCTTAATTCTGGCTACTTAGGCCTCGGCAGCCTCGTCCCCGCCCAGCCCCAAGGCGGGAGACCGTCCCCTTCGACAGGTCAGGCTAGGCCAGAGCCGTCTTTACCTCAGAAACGGCGGCCCGGCTTAGCAGCAGGAGCGGGCGGGCGGCTGCATCTCCAACCGCCCGGCAGCGAAACAGGCACCTCCTCCAAAGGCGGGGCCCGGCGCGGCGCAGCCAGCGACATCAGCCTCCGCCTCCCGCCGCACCTGAGCGCCAGGCCTTCCCCCGGCCATGTGACGAACAAAGGCAGGGGTCCCCGCCCTGGACCGACCATGCGCGCACTCCACCCCTTTCAGCGGCCCGATCAGGGGCAGGGCATGGGGGGGGGGGCTTAAGCGGAGCCCACCCACGCTTCCAGAACGCCAGAGCAATGGAGCGTCCGACTGCCCGTTTCCCCAGGCCCAGTTGCCTATTAGCTCTCGCGCCTGACTGTCCGATCAGTTGCTCCGACAACATCGTCCTTGCAAACAGGCTGTTCGACTTAGAGCCGCACGAGGCCTGGCCAGGGAGTCGGCGCCTCCTGTCTTCTCAGCGAGGCCGTTCCTGCCCGAGCTACTGCAAGGTACCCAGAGCCGAGTCCGTGAAGCCGGAAGGCTTCCGCCGTAAGGTCAGTTCTCGCAACCACTGGGCAACGCTAGTCCCACTGACCTGCCAAGGGAAATGCCTGTACAAGGGATCCTGTTTTTTTCTTATTCGCAGAAAAAGATTGGGCCCAAACAAAGTGACACAGAAAGTTGCCTTATGGTGAGGCAGAACGGTAGCCCATCTAACTCAGCAGCTATTCGGGGTTTCTTTTCCACTCGAGATGCTCTGGACTGAACCTGGAAAAATGTGTGCAATGCACGTGCTCTGCCACTGAGCTTTGGCCCCTCGCATAAAGACTATGGACAAAGTAATTACTACCTCTCCATCCAATTCCAGTAAACATTCTGAAAGTCTCTAAGTTAGAATTGTAACAATGCAAAGTTAGTTTCTCCTGTTGAAATTAACTCTGCCATCCATTTAGCTTGCCAGTTGTCACACCCTCAGGGTTACCAACTACGCCTCAGTTATCAAGCTCTTGGAATTACATCTTGCTCTAAATTTAGTTATGCTCTAAGAAACTCTAACTGAAAAAAACTTGCAACACTTCTCCCTGACATGTGATATAAACAACATGCAAAGCTAGATTTTCCTTTACAAATTCTTTTAACTTCACAGAAACATAAAAGAGTAACAAGATTCTACTGAAACGTGCTCAGCATAATAGACACCAGCATAACACACCAGCATAATACAACAAGGATAGCAACAGCAATAATTGTGTAAATGTCTAATTTCATAGTTTCATACAGAGCTTAATTACTGGGCAAACACTTTAACAAATTCTATCTTTTAAGGCCAAGAAGGCTGCAATATTCTGTAGAGGTTGGATTCTGGTTGCTGTGTGCCTTTACATTGTTTCTGGCTTACGGCAACCCTAAGGAGAAAAACCCACCCAGTGGGTTTCCATGGCCAAGTGGAAACTGAGCCCTGGTCTCCAGGGTCATAATCTAACCCTTAAACCACTACACCATGCTGACTCTAAAGTGTGTGGTACCTTGGTTTTATTTCCAACACACACACAAAAAGGAAAAATAAGGATCACACACTTAACAGATCTCACTAGTAGTTATCCATGTTTCTAAAATTCAAATCAAGTTCTCTGTACCTATAAAACATTTTAGGAAATTATCAATAAAGTTAATGAATAAAGCAGTATCAAACAAGTTGAAGGCACCACAACTCTGCAAAGGCAAGGGCAAAGCAATTCACAATTAGTCTTTATTCATTTTGCTGAATTTCCTTGGATGAATTTTATAACACAGCATCAATCCCACTGAATTTATTCTAAGGTGTGTGTATAGGAAGGGGGGGAGGATGAGGCCTGAGCTAGATTCCCACTCCTCTACCACCATGCAGGGCACATGACATGAAGGGATACAACCGCACTGCTTGATATCCCAGAGGTGACCACATAATTGACACCATAGTTCATGTAGCAGCTAGGACTTGTCATTGCTCTGTCCTCATCTTCCTGTGGGTGAAGGTGAGAAGAGAAGCAAAGCTGGGTATGTATCCAATCACCGGCTGCAGGAATATTTCTGGGGCTAGGAAGTTTTGTTTGTCTCATACTTTACTAGTGTAAAGCTGGTGCAGCCAGCTCAAAGATCCAAGCACTAACTGCACAAGCACTTCTGCAGCTGGTGCTCAGGTTTAGGAAGCTTTGCTCACTCTGTTCGTTTCTTCAAGAAGAACAACCTTGGTTGACAAAAGTCCTGGCTTTTACTTTTCTGAGACTGGTGGCTTTCCCAATTAGGAGCATGAACCTCCAGTCTTTCAGTGGAGATCACAAAAAGATTCCACCCCCTCTTCCTGCTTTCTTTGTGACTGAGATGGTGAATGAGAAGGGGGAGAATCTTCAGGAAGAGAGTTTGGGGAGGACTACCTACAGGTTAAATCCCCTTTTCTCCATATCCACAGATTCAACCAACTACAGCTCAAAAATATTTCAAACAAATTCCAAAAAGTAAACCTTTGAGTTGTTCACCATTTTATATAAGGGACACCATTTTACTATACCACTATATATAATGGAACTTGAACATCTATGGGTTTGGGTATCAGTGGGAGATCCTGGAACCAAATTCCAGTGGATTCTGAAGGGCCACTGTATAGGACTGAGATTTAAGTGCCTTCATAAATAACATTATATGCACTGTAATCACTTTGGGGAAAACGGACACATCATTCAGAGTTCTTATCACTATTATAGCACAATTCACAACACTAACAGCAAGCAATCAGAACAGTCACAATATTCTCAAACAGGAGAAAACACAGTTCATTTGACTTTTGTGCATGGGAAACTGCAGAGCAAGTAATCAGGGTTAATATAAAGGCTACACACTGTGTCCTGATTTTACACTGAGGCAATAGAATATTCCAGCACATTTTTATGAAGTTTTTGCTTCATACAGTGTATCAAAAGCTTCCACACTGTATTTTCAAGCTGTCGTTAAAGTACAACCAGATTCAGACAAAACACTTTCAGACAGTAATTGGTAGACTAATCATAATAACTAGAAAGCTAAGAGAGTATATTTTTAGAGAGTTAAAAAAATGCCTCAGTTCCAGATTGACAAAGCTCCTCCTGAGCTCAATTACTCTTAAATGATGGATGAGGAACCAATCCTAGATTGCAGGAAACCTGCAGAATTATTACCAGGCGCTGCAAAGAAGCTGTTGTTAAAAATAATGCAACCCATGTCTGCAGTAGCTATACCCAGCTAAAATGTCAAAGACAGACATTTTGAAATTGCAGCATATTCTAGATAGCATTAAGGAACAAGTAGGTTCTGAAAAAATAGAACTATTATATTCTATGAACTTTCCTAGTTCTGAAATAAAGAGCACTTAGCAACCATAATGGAAGCAGCTTTCAGATCATGGAAGGTACCAAGGGAAAAGGCCTAAACAGAAATTATGTTTCAGTAGTTACCCTCTCAGTAAGATATTACCAATCTTTTGGAGAGCCGAAACGTTTCAAGACATCGATATTAAATATTTACATGCCAGGATAACTAATATTTTTCCAGGCCGCTTGGGACAAAGCAGCTGTCGCCATTTGAAAATAATTCTTATTTTACAAGAAGTCAAGAGTGAAGTCAAATGAATATCTTTCAATGTATTTGAGGAACACTTTCAGATATCTCATATTCTCAAGAACTTTAGAAGCTCAAATTCTCCCTAAAGCAACCTTTATTTAAAAAGGGGAGGGATGAGCTTCTCAGAGACATATGGTTGGTCACTATGGGAAAGATGATGCTAGATTAGGTGGCCCTTTGGCCCGTAGCACTTTCTATACGGTGCACAACCTAGCTATCTGCTGTCATACAGCTGTTAGTGAAAGAGAATGGCTGGACTAGACTACACTAGTGATAGGAAATTTGAGATCCTGAGCTGACCCCTCATAACTAGAGAAAAGAGACACAGAGAATGAGCTTTTTAAGAAGAAACACTCAGGTTCTGCATTTAAGGCCCACTGGAGACAAAGAAAGGAACCTTCCTAGAAAAGATCACAACAGTTTCTATTTAACTCTATACCTGAGCCGGTTTTGTTTCAGGGTTTGGCAGGGGAGGGTCCTCGTTGTCTAGAGAAAAAAGGAACCTGAGCAAAAGTAGGAAGACATGGCAGTAGCTGAAACATTCCTAGCTACCAGACCAAGCGAATGGTAATAGCAACTAGAAATAGCAGCTACCACTGCTTGGTCTTTAAATCTCCCCTTCTTGGTATGTGGCTGCTGCTGCTGCCAGCCATCACTATTTGTGGGTAAGTAGCAGCATTTTCTCCTCTGCTTCTTTTGCAGAGGAGATGTCACAATATATTAAGGTGAAGATGTATTTATGACATCCGTATTTATCTGATGCACACGGTGCTTTTTGCATTAGAGAAGCAGAGGAAAAACCCTGAGAACTGTTCACCTTCTGATTATCTGTACAAAGACAAGTGCCAGTGCCTATTAAGACAGGCACACTTGCTCATTACTTTCAGTAGCAACAGCAGCTACTTCTAGCTAACTACAGTAGGTCTACACACAGAGACTTGAGCTAAAAGAAGCTACTGCCTAGAGACAGAATAATCAGGCTGCTCCTGCAGCCATGGGCCATCAGTATGTATTGACCCATAACTTGTCCTTTGAAGTATTTGTTGTCCTGCATTCTCTTTCCATAGTAGGAGATGGATCCCTCTTGAAAGAAATCAAAACCTAATACCCCTCAATGGGCAGGGAGGCCTATGTGTGTGTCTTTGGAAGCTTTGGGCCTTTGTGCCCTATGCTGTTATAGTGCTATTATTCCACTTTCAACATCCTGTGGAATTTTGGGGTTTGTCATTTACTGATGCCAAAGAGCTCTCTGGCTGAGAATTCTGAAGGCCCCTCCCTAAACTGCAAACCCCAGGATACCATAAGATGTCGAAAGTGGAATAATAGCACTATGACAGTATAGTCAGGAAAGGCCCCTCATCTCCTCCATCAGAGAAGCATTCGCCAACCACAAGAGAAAGGAGGCCAAACCATCAAGCTGCATCAGGTGTCTTTTGTAGAACCTGCTGCCACTCTTTCCTATTTGGCCAACCGAGTGAGCAAGCAAGGAGCCAGCCATGGTCCCAAAGAGCAGGAGCTAAAGTCTCTCGCACCTTCTCTAGTTTTCTCCTTCACAGGAGTGGGTGCTATTTTCATCTAATATATAAAAGTCAAAGTTTGTCAGTTTGTCTGTCTCAGGCGAAGATTTGACCTCATACTGTGTCAAGCTGTGTCAAGCAAGAAGACTTCATATGATTGGCTGCCTGAGAAGATTCTATGGAATCCTGGGGTTTGCAGTTTAGGGAGGGGCCTTTAGAATTCTCAGCCAGAGCACTCTTGAATAGGCTGGTTGTTATGGAAACAAGGCCTAGCAGCAAGGAGGACAGTGTATTCCCTCAGGAAACCAACCTCTGCATGTTAATAACTGAATACAGATTGGATTGGGGAATATGGGGAAAAGCTACAGGTACTGGACAAGTCAGTTTGGGGAATTACAGACACAGGCTCTCAAATCTTTCTAACAAGTATTACCTATGAGAAAATAAAATCCTCAGCAATGTCGGGTATACAGTCATCCTTCCACATTTGCTATTCAACCCACCATGGGTTCCTTTGAAGCATCAGGGTTCTTTCCCGAGGCAGAAGTGGGGGGCTGGTGGGGCTTGCTGCCCCACACGATTTTTAATAGGGACTTACAAGCCTCCTTCACAGTTTCAGTCTCACAAGGCTTGCAGTCCCTGTTAAAAATGGCATAGGGAGGCAGCAGAGGTGACAGGGAATGATCCGTGAATAATCAAATCCGCAAAAGTGAAACCTGCAAATGTGGAGGGTTGACTGCATAGGCTAGTTTCCCACAACAGCCGACTTGCTGCTTGCCTTGTCAGGGGCGTGACTGGCGACGAGAGCGGCGAAGTGCAAGTCAGAGGAAGGGGGATGGGCACCGACGGGAAAAGGCTGAGAGACCCCTCCGACCGCAGAGCCTTCGCCGCCCGCATTACTAGCTGCCCAGGCGCTGAGCGAGAGAGAAGGACGGACAGAAGGGAAGCGAGGCCTAACTCCGTGAAGACAACAGGGGACATTTTTCACCTACGGATCGGCGATGGGCCTTGGGCCGCCGCTGCCTCACACCGTCGCTCCGGCAACCCCCACCCTGAGGGCGTTTATCTCAGCAGAGGACGGGCGGGAGGGATTCGTAACTCCCACCCCATCGAGAGCGGGAGCCACGGGGCGCCCAGGGCGAAAAGACAAACCGGACGGGGCCCGGCTGTTCGAGGCTCACGGGCTGTCATCACACCCGGCGCATCGCCCACTCCCAAACCCCGGCCCGGCCCGGCCCCTTCACGCAGGCCGGCGTTGCTAATTCCCTCACAAAGGAAGGCGAGACTTACCTAGGCCAAGGCTGGCCGAGCGGTAAGGTGGATCTCGGGCCGCCCCTCAGCAGGGTTTGAAATCGCTAACGCAGGCCACACCTCCCAATATCCTTGGTGCCCATTGGTTGCTCCTAAGCCCACCCCCTGACCCGATCTGGAACTTTATTGGGTAGTTTGAATCCGGCAGCTCCGGTTATGTTCCTTAGTGACAAGCCGCTCTGGGCATATTTACGCAAAAGGAAGCCCAGCTGGGTTCAGTGAGGCTTCGTCTCACGTAGACGTGCGCTGGGCTGCTGCCTCGATTTCCTTCAATTAGTTTCAGTTGATAACTTTCCCTAGCCCAAGATCAAGATTATACTGGCAGTTTCTCACTAATTCGGGCCATTTCTAGACTGTTATCGCGCTATTATTCCACTTTCAACATCCTATGGAATCCTGGGGTTTGCAGTTTAGGAAGGGGCCTGAGGCCTTCGAGGCCCCTCCCTAAACTGCAAACCCCAGCATTCCATAGGATGTTGAAAGTGGAATAATAGCGCGATAACAGCCTAGTGCGGAAATGGCCTCAGACTCCCACAAGGGGAGGAAAAACTGTCTTTCTTCTTCTCTGCGGTTTATTCCCCATGCTTCTTAGAGAACTGTGATGGATTCCTGCATGCAGAACGCAAACACGCAAGCTGCAAGGTGTTTAGAAGAAATGGATATGAATGAGAGTAACAGTACAGCGAAGTTCAAAGCCTCTACATTATGAATAGGCAACAAGCAGGAAAACGCCACCGTGGCGATGCTGCAAGTAAACGGAAGGAAGGTGTTTCAACACCACAAGCCTGACGAAAGCCGCTTATTTACGCCCCCCGCCCCGATCCCACAGATTCACCCTCCGTTCCCCCCCTCAGACCTACCCTTTCGGCCACCTTGAGTAGCGCCCGCAGAGTCCAGAGTGACAGCTCAGTTAACCAGTTAACGCCGAAGAAAGGAACCCTCCCTAGCTCGGAGCAGCCAATCAGCTTACAGGAGGTTGGTCCGCCGTGTTCCACTTTAACTGCCTCCGCGCCTGGCGAGGCGGTGTCGAGCAGGGTCAAGAGCGAGCCGAAAGGCTCCCCGGTTTAATTTTAAGTTCTAATTAAAATGATGAGAATCGAGGATATTGCTAGGATACTGATTCCCCTCGGGCAGGACACAGAAAATGAGAGCTGTCTTCGTGGCTCAGTAAAGACAAGTGGAGCTTATGCCGAAGACCCACCTAGTTTCACCGCGGGAGTCCGTTCTGATCCCGTGTAATGGTGGAGACGTCTGAATGAAGCTAACGTTAGAGGGAGAAGAGGAGAAGTCTTCAGATGCCTCGGTAGTTAACCGAACACCAGAAAGCGAAGCGCGGTCTAAGTGGGCTTTTCTCAACATTTGGCGTTGTTGTGTGCCTTCAAGTCTTTTCTGACTTAGGGCGATCTTAAGGCGAACCTGTCAAGGGTTTTTCTGAGGCTGAGAGTGTGTGACGCGCCCCAGATCACTCAGTTGGTATCCATGGCTGAACGAGAAATCGAACCCTGGGCTCCAGGAGTCGCAGTCCAACCTTCAAATCACTACACCAGGCTGGCTCTTCCAATTCTCAAAATGGAGGGACGTAATAATAGTATGAGCCAGCACGGTGTAGTGGTTTGAGCACTGGACTAGGACTTTGGAGACCAGGGTTCAAATCCCCATTCACCTATGGAAACCACTGGGTGACCTTGGGCAAGTCACACTCTCTCAGCCTCAGAGGAAGGCAACCCCCCCTCTGAACAGATGATACCAAGAAAACCTCATGAGTACTGATGTAGGTGGCCAAGTTTGCTAATGACGCCTGGTTATTTGGAGACGTTCAGGGCAGGTTAGGTCAGAACAAGTTTGTGTTTCAACAGGGTCTCTTCAGACTAAAGGAAATGAGCATCAAAACGGCAAAGCCAGTGAAAAATCATACGTTGGGATAATGTATATGCTGCCTTTTCCCCAATTTGGGATTCAAGGTGGCTTGAAACAAATAAAAAACACATAGCTGAAAATTTACAAAATACAAACTTAAAAGATTATTAAACTATCAAAACCATTAAAACCAGTTAAAAACACAGACCATAAAAATCAGCACAACAAATATAACATAGGGCCCAGCATATTGCTTAGGGGAACAGGCCTTGTACACTCAGTTCTCAAAGGCTTATTGAAAGAGAAAAGTTTTCACCTATCTGTGAAACAAGAATAGTGAGGATGTCAGTCTAAACTCTCCGAGAAGGGAGTTCCAGAGCCTAGAGGCAGCCACCAAGAAGGGTGGTGGGGAAGAGAGAAGGGCCTTCCCAGTAGATCTCAAAACACAGGTGTGTTTATAAGGGAGAATTAGTTTGTTGTGTGCCTTCAAGTAGGCACACACACAGTTTTTGTAAAATGGAAAAAATCCATTTTGCGCCTGCAATTGCACAGCACTTCATCGCTTGCAGACGTGCAGGAGCGCAATGGTGATGCTCTCTTTTGTAGCGCAGCAATGGAAAATGCTCGGCTGCAATGAGGAAAAAAGAGGTGGCGCCACTGTGCTTCCTTCCACATGGAGTGAGCAGGCGCAGAGAGAAATGTTGCTGACATGCTCCTTCCTGGATCCAGGATTGCAGCGTGATGATGCAGAAGAGCAATATCATGAGGAAATGGCTGTAGGGATGGCCACTAATCTGGATGTCTTTAAAGGAAGATAAAACAAATACATGGGGATGAGACAGTGATGATGAGATAGCATGCTTCTGAACATTAGTTGCTCGACAGAAAAAAAATGGTAGAACAAGATTATCTCTTCCACAGGGAACTCTAGGATGCAAACCACCTTAATGCAGCCTTGGTTCATTCAATAATGTATAATTTTCAATTTGTACACCCTGAGGATTTGGACAGGATGCTTGGAAGGAGAACTAACAAATGTATGCTAGATCGTTTCCCTTTGTGACTCATTAAAAAGGTGGGTGTGGCTGAATGGATAAAGGAAGTGGCCAGTGTATCTAATGGAGGGTATTGTCAGACCTCTTCTAAAAAGCCTTCCCTTAATCTTGCCATTACTGGCCAGTTTCCAATATTTCATTTCTGGGTAAAGTACTGAAGTCTGCCATGGCATCTCAACTCCAAAGGTGAGATTAATTATAATTTTAGGCTGGCTTCAAGCTAAAGTAATTTCATTCTGGCTTCAGGCCTGTTTATGGGGCCCAGATACCATATGCGGGGAAATGGACAGGGGAGTGTGCCCCTTTCAGTTCTGCTGGACCTCTGGGAAACCTTTAGTACCGTTGATCATGATGTCTTTCCAAACTGCCTCTCTGAGTTGGGACTTCCAGGCACTGTTTTACATTGGCTCTGTTCCTTCTTGAAGGAGCAAACCCAGAAGGTGGTCCTGGGATTTCCCATTTGACTATAGGGTCCCTCAGGACTTGGTAGAGTCCCCCAGGCTGTTCAACATATACAAGAAACCATCAGGAGATGTTATGGCGTTTAGTGCCAGTAATATGCCAATGATACCCAATTCTGTCTCTCTTTTCCATCTAATTCAAAGGCAGATGTTTTGGCCCGTTGTAAGTACTTAAAGCTTAATTCAGACAAGTGGGACTTCTCTTGGCTATCTGAAAGAAAGGTCAAGGAGTAGGAATTCACTCTGAAGTAGATAGGATTACACTTGCTCTGAAGAAACAGGTACATATTTTGGGTGGTAGATTCCTGGATTCAGCCCTAAGCCTGTATACCCAGGTTTCTAAAATGGCCAGGAGCACACGTGCACAGGTAAAGCTAGCATGCCAACTATGGGCATTCCTGCAGATGTCAGATCTGACCACAATAACTCATGAGCTAAACACAACACCCTGTACAGCACAGGTGTCAAACACAAGGCCCGCGGGCCAAATCTGGCCCACCAGGCCATTTCATGTGGCCCTTGCACCTTTGCTGCAGCAGTGGCACTCCCCCCGCCTGGCGAGCCTGGGGGCAGAACGAGGCACACTTTGGATATACTGACCAATTCTATGTTACTTTACAGAGGTACAGGGACCATAAACTATGATGAAATAGTCCCCAAATGTCCAAGACAAATAAAGTTTATGCAGAGGGAAGACAGTTTAAAAACCAGTAATAATCGGATGCAGAGGCAATTATTTAACATGATAAAAGAGTAGATACATTTATACAGTCTTACAGATACGACTGGCCCTTTGAGGGCAGCCATAATGCTGATGCGGCCCAAGATGAAATTGAGTTTGACATCCCTGCTGTACAGCATACTCTGTGCCTTTGAAGAGTGGGCAGGAACATCAGCAGGTCCAAATAGCTGTTGCTAAACTGTTGACTGAGGCTAGTTAACAAGGAGCTTATAACTCCCTTATTACAACAGCACCACTGCTGACCAGTCCATTTCTAAGCACAATTTAAAAGACTGGTTATGACCTTTAAAACCACAATTTTGCTGCTCTCACATGCACATCTAATGTGAACAAAGAAGAAGACTTTTGTGATGTCTGCTCCTAGCTCTGGAATTCTCCTCTTTGGGATATTAGATTGGCTCCCTCCTTATCATTCTGTTGGTAGGTTAAGACCTTTCCATTCTGACAGGCTTTCAGGAACCAACAGGGAAAAACTTTAACAGTATGCTGTACTATTTGTCTTTATTTGTGGACTTTTTAATGGATATGTTTGAAATGGTTTTAATTAGACAGTTTAATTACATTTTAACAATAACTTTTAATGTTTTTATGGAATATTTTAATAAGCTTTCTTGTGCTAAATTTTTGATGACAAGGTATGAACAGCAGCAATCATGGCAATGTTCTCCCTGCCAAATGCGGCCAACCTACTGAAAACCCTACCATGTCACTTCTGTTTCTTGACATCATGGTGTACACACACACACACACACACACACACACACACACTCACCCTGCACATGCACATACAAAATGGCTGGGCCCAAAAATACCCCAGTAGCAAAAATTGATAGATTTGTTGGGACATTTGTGACACTTTTCATTTTTGTTGCTGTTGTTGTTTTAAATCCCAAATGTAAACTAGAAAACTGGGCTGAAATTAATACAATTAAATACAAGATAAAAATGCAAAATTCTATAGTTAGGCCATGAAAACAAAATGCACAAACATAAGATGGGAGGCTTAGCAGCAGCGTATGTGAAAAAGACCTTGGGTTATTGTTGATCATAAATTGAACATGACCCAGTAGTATGAAGCTGCAGCAACGAAAGCAAGTAATATTTTAGCCTGCATTAGTAGAACCATAGTTTTCAAGTTAAGGGAGATAATAGTCCCATTCATCTGGGCTTATCTGGAGTACTCTCCATCTTGGGAGAATGCAGGATATAAATTCAATATGTAATACATGCACACATACATACATACCGGTACTACATTCAGTTTTGGGTACCTTATTTTATGAAGCATATAGACAAATTGGAATGAGTTCAAAGAAGGGCAGCAAGGATAGTAAGAGATACAGAGAATAAACCATGTGAGGAAATATTGACTGAGTTCAGCACGTTCAGCTTGGTGTAGAAAAGACTGAGGGTGACATGACTCTGCTCTTTAAATATCTAAAGGACTGTCACAGAGAAGAGGCTGCAGGTTTGTTCTCTGCTGTCTCAGAGGGTTGGACAAGGTCTAATACATTTAAGCTACAGGGTGTAGATTTCAGTTGAACTTTAGAAGGAACTTCTTGACCGTAACAGCAGTTCACCAATGGAACCAATTACCTACAGAAGTGATCGTGTCTCTCCCTCTGGATGTTTTCAAAAAGAGGCTGTACAGCTACCTGCTGGAGATACTCTAGCTGGATTTCCTGAACTGAGCAGGGGGTTGGAGTCAATGGCCTATGGGGTCCCTTCCAAGTCTTTAAGTCAATTGATTGAAATTTTGTTTGCAGCTCATCAGATACAATATCACAGAATATCTACAATGTAGGTCTGTGTCTTTGTGGACCCTGCAACTAAAGTTGACTGGGGAACTATTTAGTTTATATGTGGAAGAAATGTTTCATTTTGTGCTCCACATTTAATTATATGTGGAAGAAGTGTTTCATCTTGGATCTCCTGAATCTGCTGGAATACTTTCCGTTGGATGATCCCATGTTCTAGTTTCTCAATTCCTATCCAGTTTTAGAAGGTACCAGAAATGGCCTGAAGCAGTAGGGTGCTCAGATAAAACCACACGCTCTGTGCCTCAAATGGCTATGCAGAAGAAGCTGGGCAAACATGCTTTTAACTGACAGGCTACTCTTGCCAAAATCTCCTCCTCTAAGATGAGGCCTCATAACCCTTCAGGAGGCCTTGGAGGGCTGCCCCAAGCCCCTGGCAAAAAATAATAAAAATAATTGTTTGCCCCCAAATGTTCCCAGTGCCCTCTAAGGAGGAGTAGGATTGCCATTTTTAACCTCTCCAGGCCATTTTAGGCTAAGAAGAGGCCTTTTTAACAGGAAGGGAGTAGAAGTCACTTCTTATTTTTTAAAAAGTCCCTTCTGGGTCTAAAATACTCCGAGGAGCCTAAAACATGGCTAAAATGCCTCCTTGCCCTCTGTAAGATTTTGGGAGATTTTTAAAAAAGATTTTTAAAAATTACTCTTGGGGCCCTGGTTACCCCAAAAAAGCTCCTGGGGCACATGCAGCCTGCAGGTCAATCTTTGTCCATCCCTGGGTAAGAGGGATCAGATTCTAGGCTTGCATCTCCACCTGATTGATCTATGAGGGGGAAGACAGGAGCTCTAGGACTCTGGAAGCTCAACTCCCCAGTTGCATTTCTTCTACTGTTGGCTTTTTTGTCCCTTCCCATCAAAAGAGCATTGAGCCTCTCAATACGAGCAGGATGCTGCTCTTCCACTCATTACTTGTGGGCTTCCCATAGGCATGTGACTGACTACTAGGAGAAAAAGTCTACATTGGCCTTCAGTTTGCTACAACCAGTTCTTACATGATGTTGTGAAGTGGTGTTACAGGTATCCGTAACTAGCCAGTCTTAAGAAAATAATGTTTATAGCCTGTAAATGTTCAAGAGATGGTTTCACAAGAATTAGTTTCCCAATTACTTCTTGATACAGGACCATTTGGGGCAGCCTTTCCCAACCATATGCCTTACAGATCTTTTGGACAACAGCAACCATCTACGCTTCTTGTTGGATATACCTGGTGAGGCTTTTGATAGTTGACCAAAAAAAAATTTTTTTTTGGAAGCCAATAGATTGAGAAAGGCTGCTTTGGAGAATTGTCTGAAGCAAGAACCATCAAAGCAGACGACTCACCTCCTCACTGCTGAGGGGCTGAGCGTGTTACTGCCTGATGGTTGGGGGAGTCTAGGAGTTAAGAGTTCCCAAAAGTATCATTTCTTATCTTTGACAAAGGGTGAATAAATCCTGCAAACAGCATGGAATTTTGGGACTGCATAAATTAACATTGTTTGGGGCAGACTGTCTCTTTTTATAGAGAGCAGTAGACCTCATTGCTTCTTTTCAAAGAGCAGTAGACCTTGTTGTCTTGGTGTCTAAACGTTTATTTTTAAAACCACTGTAACGGTTAAGAGAGTTGGAAGGGGACTTTGAGATCCAGTACAAATCCCCACTGAGCCATGACATTCACTGAGTGACCTTGGGCCTGTCATGCACCCCTTCTCTCTGCCTGACCCTTCCTCACAAGGTAGTTGTGAGGATGATGTGGGGACCTAGAAACCCATACACGCCATTGTGAGCCCCTTGGAGGAAAAATAGGCTACAAGTGTAACCAATGCATAAACAATATGCCAATAAATCTCTCATGATGTCTTTCCAAAGGAAACCAGAGTGCTGCAGCCGGGAACTTCTCATAGCTTGAAGGAGTGGGATATACACAGCAGTAATTTCCATCTGCATTAATAGTGAGTTTCCAAGGAAGATAGAAATGAGTGTTTGGCACTCCCTTGAGAATCGGCTGTTGATTATCATGAGATTGTCCCTTGCAGGAAAGCAATCAGCCCCCTTCCTAGCAGCTAGTACTTTAAACAAACAAGGCAATACATTTTTGTTTTTGAGCCTTTGGGATAAAACCTTCCATAGATTAACGAGGCAGATTCTAATGCTGTGTGTGCTCTTCTTACCAAGTCTCCCCAAGCTTCTGGCAGGGCATTAGAGGAGATAGGTTGAATCTCTTCTAATGTCATCTAAGGGCATCTTGTTTCAGATTTTGACATTTATAGGTAGACCGACAGATGTCTTAGGTAATGTAACAAAGCTGAGTGTAAAATACTGACTCTTTTTTAAAGGCCCACATCCTTTTTGAAAGGCATAGATCTGCTCCCCTCATCCCAGCATAGCCAATCATCAGGAGTTTGGGTCCTCAAGGATATGAAGTGAAAGGAGCTATAGTCCAACAACATCTGGGAACCACTGGGATAAAAGATAGTAATGGATGCCTCACCTCTTTTAGTACTGAACCTTATTCAGTATATAAAGTAAGTTTGCATAAATAGCAGTTGTTCTACTTCCAACTTGTAGCAACCTAACAACCTGAACACTATTTGAACACACAGAGTTTTCAACAAACTCCAACCTGTGGGAAAGGCGACACCTGAAGGTGAAAAGATGGTATTGCCTTTCACAGCCCTTGTGTTTGTTCAGGGCAAAATGGCTTGGGAACTGCATTATTAATTCTGTAACAGACAGTACATCTTGCAGTCCTCCTAGGTGGTAAAGTATTGCTTTGTCAACCATGGTAAAATGCTTGCAGCAGTATGAATAGACCTTCATTCTCCAGCCAGCTTGTGGATGATATAGCAATACACAAGGAACAATGGGTCTTTTTAGACATACCAGAATGGACCATTGCCAGTTCCACAGCTGAATTCTGCTTTATGGAAATGAGAAGCACTCTGCTGTTGCTGTATTTCACACTGGTGAACCAGTGACATGAAAGGTGTACTGTACCAAAATACAAATTTTCTTTGTCACATATATTCTACTTGCAAGAATTTATGTTCAGTTCATTCAATGTTGTGCCTGAAGTAGTCTTTACTGGTCACTAGAGGCCAGTGCAGTAACTAAAATAAAGTTTTCTATTGTGAAATTAATCTGCCTCCTGATCAAACATGTATTCGAACCAGTTGTTATAACCACTAAAAAATACTGGATTGCAACTAGATAGTTTATAACTTAGAAGCAGAGTGCAAAATCCTCATTCATACAAGGATGGACGGACACAAGATACAATCCAAATTTTTGTATATGGTGATTAAGAAACAGAACCCAATAAATTAGCAAAATGTTTTGGCTTCTGCTTTCTTCAATTCCTGAAAACAAAAGTAAGCTGCATTCAAGATGGTAGTTTAGATTGCTCTTATTGTCAAACTTTTGTTTTCAGCAACTGAAAAAGGCAGTAGCCATTTTGCTAGTTTATTAGGTTCTGCTTGTTAATTACTCTAATAAATACATTTTATTATATTTGACTCCATCCTTTTGGGATCTAGAATAAACTTGCCACAAGTGTTGTTTGTTTTAAAATTGTGTGTGTGTATGTGCTTGGGCCATCCTCTGAATTTAATGCTTAGACACTGGGAAGTCTCTAAGTGTCATGGAATGCTTTTTATCTCTCCTATTCTAGTAGACATCATCAAGGAAGATGGAAGGTAAATGTTTGGTTTTTTAAAAATAAATGCTTGTTTTCAACAATTTTATTCTTCTAAAAAAAACGCAACTGCAAATTTTATAATATCCTTTTGAGATCCAGGTTCTACTTGAAACAATGCTTGTCAGTCACTTTTTAAAACTACTTTATTTATACACAGACACAGACACAAATGTGTGTGTGTCAAAGATTTAATTTAAGACATTTTCATCTATAGGAAATGCCCATTATCACTCTCTCAGCCTAAGAAGGAAACAAATTTCCTCAGAATAAAACTTGCCAAAAGAACCCTATGATAGGGGTGCTGTAAGTTGGAGTCATCTGGAAGGTCTACAATAATATCAAAACTGAACTGATTATTTTTTTGGAGAGTGGGAAGAATAATTAAAAAGTCATAACATGGTCATGTGCCACAGGTGGAATAAATGAAGCAAATGAAGGATGAGTGAGATACATTCTTTGCTCTTTCTGGAACAAATGTTTTAATTGTTACAAATAGGAAGTATTCCATTTCCAGCTAATCAATGAGATGTAGGGGTCTTGTGTGTGCGTGGAAACATAGGCTAAAGCATTTCAGTAAATCACCTGTACATGATCAAAAGAATCTCCAGAAAGATGACTGAGGCAATTTTTACAAGCTGGTACTATGAATGCTATTTTGCGGTTTGCCTTCTGTGCATACTGCACAAGTAGGAATCATGTACTACCCAAAGTGACAATGAAGGGATTTCTGTGGAGTTTTGAGAGCCACATCTTATTACATTTAATTCAAGTCTACCACTCTGAAATTCATATATTTCCTGATCAAACATGCATTCTAACCAGTTGTTATTACCTCCGATATGGGCTGTTTGCAATTAGTTTATAACCTTAAAACATAATCTAAATTTTGTGTTCATAAGGGCATGGATATCGATCAACCCAGATTTTGGAACCCATGTACTGTACTGTAGGGAGCATGAAATACTTATGGAGGCTCACTTGGGAAACACCAGGCACCCACTGCTTGCAAAGTCTCTCAGCTGGCTTTGCGCCTTCCTCTTCCTCAGCTTTTTTTGCAAGCAGCGCACATGTGTGAGCAGTCCTCAATGAACCCCCACAGGCAAGAAGAACTGGTAAAAGAGCAGAACCCCCATTGAATTAATAGAACGAGTCCTTACTTTGGAAGTCTCAAAAGAGGTAGTAGTCAGATAATGGGGTGTCCAAAGCGGGGGGCTAACTGTATGTATATAGGTGTGTATGTGTATAATATTTTATATTTTAAAAATACTGTAATAGCTAGGTGATATTGACCATTTCCGCACTGAACTGTTAGAGCGTGATTATTCCACTTCGGGCGACCCCTCCCGAAACTGCAAACCCCAGGATTCCATAGGATGTTGCAAGTGGAATAATCGTGCTCTAACAGTCCAGTGAGGAAATGGCTATTATTTAATCATTTTTTTAAAAAAATAACATTATGTACCATTGTTAGGGAATGCAAACAAATTCCAAACATTTGAATCATTTACTTTTGTTAGGAAAATTATTTCTGTTTCTCTGACTCATGAGAATACAGTTCCGAGATCTGCTGGATACAGTCCATGTTTATAGTAATGATAGTCCCTGTGCTTTTTATATTATGGATGTTTGATACCATACAGACATACCATATGGCACTGGGAGATGGGAGAGTGAACTATTAAATGCTTTCCACTTCAAACCCGGCTTATCCAGGGCAAGTGGTGGATCTCCCTGCCTCCACTAAAAAATCATTTACAGTTAATTTCAACAAGAGGCACAATGCCTACACCATCCTGATAAGCCAGAGATCCAATCCTGGCTCCTCAAGGTGAAAGGGTGAGGCTTTGGATCCAGTTGCTCAAAGCCTTGCATTTACTTAATCAAACCATTGGGAGCTCAATGCTGGTGGTAACTTATGGTCACATAGCTTTTTGCAGTGTAACAAAAACCTTTCCCCTCTCACTCACTGGCAAAGCTGCTGTCTGCCTCATTCTAAACCTTTCAGGATAGCCCACTCAGCTCTTGATATGGATGACATGTAATATACCAATCTAATGGACATCTGAGAGGCTTAAGATTTCTGATGCATGTAAATCTATAAGAATGGAAGTGCTAATATCTTTCTTTCATGAAATAACCACATGGTTTATGTTGCTTATATTTCAGCTGGTTTTGAAGCTAGCTATGGTGTCATTTTGTAGGTTGCCATGCTGTGAGGAAACATAAGGGATTTAAAATGGAGAAATCATGTCAACTGATGTTTCAGCTGTTGAAAAGTAGACTTTTAGACTACCTTTAGAAGATAAAACATCCCACCCAAAAGCAAAGCAATTTGTGCAAAATGGGTTTAGTATTTATGCTTATGAAAGCAAACCAGTGTGCAAGGCATAACAGACAAGATATGAGGATGAGCAACTTCTGGATCTTCAGGTGTCGTTGGACTACAATTCACATCTTCCCTCACCATAGGCTATTCTGCCTAGAAGTTGCCTACCCCCAACCTGGACAAAGAGTAAAGTACTGGAAATTTCTTACTTGGTTTGTTTTATGATTTTGAGAACTGGTATATTTGGAAGAGGAACTGACTCTGAACTGAAAGGAAAAGCATAGCAAACACCCACAGGGCTCTTAAAATGAAACAAACAGTAGAATAGTGCACTTTCTTAAAAAGGGATACATTTGAAACATTTAAATCACTAGTGTAAAATACAAAAACACTGTTTCATATGGCTTCAAATCAGGCTGAAAGCAGTGTCAACTTAACAGCAAAGTGACAGCCCCATTAATCTGAGCTTCAGACATTTCTCATATGAGAATGTGTAGAATAGCCCCACCAAGTGAATTCCCCATTGTGCTTTTTCCACCCTACTCCCAGTTTAGATCTTTCTTCAAAAGAGATAACAGTTTATGCAGGCTTGGATAACATTTGTGATACACAACTCAAAAGTCCAGGAGAGTGATTAAGAAAAGCTAAGTTTATATTAAATTATCACCATCATTTCCTAAAATACTGAACACAGTGGTTAAATAACTCCAGAAAAAAAATCAACTCTCTCCAGTGAGTAACATTAAAAGTATTACACAGGAATGCAGGGAAATCGCGTCCATTAGCTGAGGACAGATAGGAGAGATACATTTGCTTTTTACACAGTCAATCAGTGCTCAAGGGATTGTCCCCACTTCTGGCCTCCCCTCATTCTGTAAAGTTTCAATAAAGTGAGATTTCACTTCAGCACGCAAGTAAAGAGCCCCATAACCATGACCACCACCAGCAGCAGCATTGGCTAAAGCTTGCTCGAACATATGAGCAGAGATCTGCATCCTTGCTTAATTTCAGAAGTGGGACTAAGGCAATAGCTGCCATTCTTCCAATACCTGGCAGCCTTTTTGACTCCAGCCCGTGGTGGAATAGAGGAACCAAGTGAAAGGTTTTGAGAAAACTGGTCTCTAGACTGGAACGTGCAATGGAAAAGGTCCTTATCAAGGCGACCAGAGTGCTTTCAAGGGAAGCTTTGTGTAAGTGGCAGGAGTGAAAATTTAATGGCTGTCTGCTAAAGCAGCTTTTTCTCCACTGAGCTTCTGAAGTGAAAAAGGACAAAGTTGTTTTCAACTAATTTATTTCTTATAGATTCTTCTTCTAAATGCAACTGCCTATACTCAAAATTTCACCCTACCCTCAATGTCTTCATCAATATCTGAAGCGTGGCTTCATATTTTCCCCAAATTTATAGGCCTTAATTTTGTTCATGGTTGCTGTTACAGAGCTACCCCCTACATCCGTCGCCTTGCTGAGACTTGATTTCCTCACCTCTCAGGGAGGCTTCAGCAAACATGACCACAAACATTGGAGCCAACTAAAATAAATAGAATTAAATTAAAATCTGTTTTTCTCTGGCAGAAGAGAAAAAGCCTACTAATGAACACAAAGATAGTTCCATGCCCCAGTCATAACCAATTTGTCATAGGAATGCACATCACCCAGGGTTCATTAATTGGATCTATAATTCTCTGCAACTGGATAAAGACACCAGTGTATAGTTAGCACAATTCCTTTACGCTGCTTTATTCTCTCAAAATAATAATAATAGACTTTGTCTTTGTTCATATACCACTATTGCCAGTGACTCTCAGCAGACTGGGAATGTACAGTTTTTCAAGGGGAAAAAGGGAGATAAGGTGAACATGGCTGTAAGTGAGGTATTAGATGAAAAAGTTAAAAACAAGTCACGGGGGAAAGCTGTGGGACAGGGCAAAAATAAAAGTGCATTGGAAGCTGGTGCAAAACAGGCAGAGTTGACAAAGGATGGAATGAGACATTAAGGATTAAATGCAGGGCTCCCAACACTGTGTTTCTCTTGTAATGCTAACATATGGGTAGGATGGAGAACAATGAAGGAGAAAAATCAGTGGACCATATGGGATCTTTGACTATTCTACATGTATAAACCCCCCTCACATTGTTTTTAAAATCTGTGCCTCCTTCAAGAAGGTTCCAAAATAAGATGTGAATTTAACTAGTTGATTGCTGAGAGATAATCGTTTCTGGAAGAGGACCGCAGATGAGAACTGATGGAGATAGCTCTATTAAGAAACCTTCCTATACCTCTCCAATAAATGCCACATCTGCATTCCCATAAACATTTGCTTACTTCCAAAGTCTCCTATGTTTTCTGAGTTTACATCTGGGAGAAGAAGAGATGCTGAGGAAACTGTAAGAGCTTGGTTCCCTTGGTTTTCCCTACAAGCAAGCAACTAAAGTCCATGTTCAATGAAACGTATGTCTAAGATGTTTTAACAGAGGTAAACACTAGAATTGAATGGACCTATATGCAGATATGACTGACAGGACTTTTTGCAACAAGAGAATTGACATCATAGAATTCACAGCAGCTGGCACACAAATCTAATCACATTGAAATTTCTCTCTGTGAGCTTTATTTCCAAAATAATATACAGCTACCTATACAAAGATAACTATGTGAATGTACATGCTGAAGGCTGCTTTAGTTACCAAACCTAACTGTTTTGATAAAGAGACTGCACTACAAAGGCTCACCTACATCTTAATACCTATCAGTAGGCTGAAATGGGCAACATAATGGCCATTCCAACTCTAGACTGAACTGGACAGAATACTGGATTTGTCCCAGGAAGCATGTGTTCAAATTTCCATTCAAGCATAATGTTTAAAGGGTAATCTTGAGCTAAATAGCATATCTCATCCTAACCACCTTCACAAGGTTGACGTGACATAATGCTTCTTAGAAGCAGAGTGTGATACATGTGTGACAACAATATGGAACTTGTTTTGCACAATGAATTGTTTGCCTATAATCAGCTATTATTTATTTTCACTGAATCACAAGTACTAGTCCCCATACAGCTTGGAAAGAAAAAACCCTGTCACTTTTAAATCTCTGACTTTCAATAAGGGCCGATGTTTGAAGGGGAGAGAACTGGTAGGCAGCGGAAGCTAATGATACAGAGCCAAGTTCCCAACTCCTGTCCTCTCTGTCTCTTGCTGTCTGCAACATTAAGAATTCAAAGGGTAGATAAAATAGAGACTGTAGCTTCCACAAGAATTATAAAAGCAGACATGAAAACCAGTGTGGTTCAGGACAGCCCCAGCCTTTTGACACCCTGTTATCTGATGACTCACTCTTTCAGTGTTTCCAAATTAAAGACAAGTTCCATTAATTTGATGTAGGATCTGCTCTTCTGTCAGTTCTTCTTGCCTACAGAGGCTTGCTTGGGACTGCTAGCACATGGTAACAGTCCCAAGTCTTGCCTATGGAAACAGTGGAACCTCTGACTGAATTAATGGAACTTGTCTGTATTGCAAGCATCAAAACAGCAAACTTTCATCAGTTCTTCTTGCCTCTGCAGACTTGCTTGGGACTGTACATGCAATGCTTGCAAAGCAAGCTCAGAGGGGGGAAAAAGGCACCAAACCAGCTGAGAGACTTTACAAGCAGTATGTGGGCAGTTGGTTGGTTCCAAGCAAGCCTCCATCTCAGTCCTTCATGTTCCCTATAGTAGATGGGTTCCACTTTTTGACCACTTCTGCTTTCTGACAGTGCTCTCGTCCCAAACCAGTCAGATAAGTTGGGGAAGCCTGTACACAGATCTCTGTCATGAAAGTAACATATTCCAATTCTCCCTGCAATCACGTATATTATATATGTACCTGAAATCCTGGATAAAATCTGGGTTAAAGATCACTAAAAACTCATGCTTTAATAAATATTTTAGTTTGTAAGATGTCAAAGGATTCTTTGTTGTTTTTGCTACAATAGCCCAATTGCTGCTACTACTTTGGAAATCAGTTCACAAGGTAGCTAGGAAAGCAAATATAGCAAATACTGCAAAGCTATATGAATAAAATGGGAAAAAAAGTGAAAAAGGAGCTGACATGGGAAAACTCATCTCTGAGCCCAACTAGTGGGGTTTTGATGGAAGAATGCAGGCATATGCTAGGCAAGACATAATCAAAGTAACTGAATTTTTATGGAGATATTGGCTTTGGTATGGGATACTGCAGCAAGAGAACTTTGTGCATATTTTCATTAAATAAAGATCACATATACTGATACTAATTTATAGCTTCCTCAAGGTACAGTTTTGTCTGACAGCTGCAAGATGCAAAAAGTTGGGGTTAATCTGAGTTGTCAGGCAGGCCGACATTAGTCCAAAACTGGCTGCTCTAAAGTTGTCTTGCATTCCTACTGTTCCCCAGGACTTCCCTGGCTTCTATGTTTCTTTATAATATTGAGAATGTGCATATCATCCCATTCTAACAACAAACAAATATAACAGCAAATGTAAATGAACATTCTACAAATAGCAGAGAAGGAAATGTGATGACAGAAGAAAAGAAAAGGGAAGAAGAATGGGAGGTCTGGTGTGGACATCCAAGAAAAAACAAGTATCTGTGAGCACAACATCCAACACAATTGCTTCTGTGCAATTGTTATGGCCAAACTCTGCTCTATAGCACATGAGCCCTTTGATACATGTAACTAAAACACACATTTACCGCATGTAATACAGTCAGCTCTCCACATTTGCTAGGGTTAGGTGCACAAGACTGCCGCAGAATTGGAAAAATTGCCAATATCAAAATGTGTGTGAATCTGTGCGCAGGGGGCCAAGACATGGTGGGGAGAGCAGGCACCCAGGGTCCAAAGCAGGTCAAGGAAAGGAGAGGGAAAGGGTGTGGGTTGGCATGGTGGCCATATGCTTCCTGTCACTTGCCCATCTCCTTCCTTGGGAGTGGGGAGGCATTCAGATAGGGCTTGTGGTGCTGAGAAATTAGGCTGCATGCCCTGATCAAAGCAACCAAGAGGGAGGGTACCCTTGAGAAAGAAGCACTTCAGGTAGGGGGAAGCAGGTATTGGAGAAACTCACAAATAATCAAATCCGTGAAAGTCAAACCCGCAAATGTGGAGGGCTGACTGTATTACTGTTTTTGACAAGTATATAAAAAGTTTTATCCAATTGCGGGTGAGTGACATGGGGGAGGAATTGCCTTTTTGAAAGAACTACAGATTTATTACAGAGGGAAGGCCAAATAAAGTTTAAAAAAATGAAAAAATGAAAAATTAACAACTACTTCCACCATTGCCACAAAATGAGACAGTTTTGAAAAGAAAAAGGAATAACCTTGCTGGAGTTCATTGCTGCACTTTTGCCTACTTACTTGCTCTCCATTTAATTTATAGGAAGCAATTCGTGGACAAAGTGGTATAGGCACAAGGAACTGATGTTCTTCATCAGTGATACCAAAACCATTCACCCAAACACACTCTGTGGATCACTTACAAATCACAGGAGAGGCACTTGCAGGACTGTGGTGAAGAACACTGCTGCACCTTCCCAGAGAATAGATGCTATAATTTAACAGTTCCAAGCAAGCCTTTTCCTGAAACTTAATTGCTGTTCTGCCCAATCATGTCTAGACTCTGTGCAGCAACTATCTGTGGTACCAAATGCCACCTTCTGCAAGCCCTACACCTGTTTTGCAGCATGGAAACAGTCATGTTCCAACTGCAGCGAAGATGGAACTTTATACAATTTAGCCATTCATAGTATGCCCCCATTTCAGTACCTGCCTGACTTCTCCTGCCTGACATTCATTATCTTTCAATTGCACACACCCTCTTTCTGACACCAAACTTTCACTGCTTACCCTATCTAGCAAACGCAGAAAGAAGTCACAAGCAAAACCTTTCCTTCCAGATTCTCTACAGAGAAATCCTTTCCACCACAAAGGCATAAGAAAAAGTCTCCTACTGGATTTATGCAGCAGCGTGTTGGAGCCAGAGTTTTGAATACACCTCTCATCCCATTATGTCTGAAATTTTAAAAATAACAACATACTGCTGACTTGTGTTCCACAGGCTAACACTCTTTTCAGTAGCACACATTTCTAAAGGATGGGCCTTTGAATTGACTAACAAAGAACTGTGATATAGCATCATTGCACTCAACAAATTCCTTGCAAGTCAAAGCTAATGAGAAGCTCTAAAAATAAGAACCAATCCCCATAGGGAACAGATGGGCAAGCCCTGTCTGCAAAGATCAAAAATCTGTTTTACAAAGGGAGTGGGCATTCAAGCACAATGAACTAGACACAGCAGGGGCAATGTCTGTTGCCAGCAACAGACTGAGTGCTTTACACCTTGGATTCCTCACACCCAATTCTGGATTTGGCAGTGGTTTCCTACAGCCTGAAAAGATGGCAGTGATATTCCACTGCCCCTTACAATGAAATAACAGATGCATTTATTTTCCCTGTATCTGCAAAATTGATGGGCTTTTATTATTACCTCTCTCACCTCTGCTGCCCCCAACCCTTTCCCCCTAAAGTAGAAAGAGTGCAGTGCAAAATCCAGTTAGTGCCAACATCCTCAGAAGAAAGGCAACAGATATCAGGAGTGAGTGAGTTCAGAAACTCTGGCCACTTGGTGATGCAGAGTCCTCAGTTCACTTGTGTGCTCACCAAGTGGAAGCTGTGTCAAAGTCAGCTAAGAAAAGTTGCTGCTGAATTCAACACCACAGTTTCTGGGAAAAGGGACATATAAATAAACAAACTATCAATGAACCAAAAGGGTCTCTTGAGTCGTGTCCCATGAGCCACAAAGGCACAGTCTAGCTTGGGCACCTCACCAAAGGTAGTCTCTGGTCTCCATGAGATACAGAGGCTAGTCTCCAAGTTCCTCCTTGAAGTGTGGGCAAGATCCTATCTCATCAGTGCGAAGGATGGCAGAGAAGGAGGGAGAAGTGTCTTTGAGTGTGCTTTAGACTTCACTCTCTGTTGAGGGTTTGCGCTGATGTTTCTAGCCTGTGTCTGGAAGTGAACCACGGCGCTCAGGAGTGGCTGCTGCGTTGATGCTGCTACATTCTGATTGCTCCTCCTGTAGCAGTTGCTCAGTTTCAGTATCATCCAGTGAGCCAGAGCTGGCTTGGATAGAGACTGTGTCAGTCTTCATGCAGACATGGTCACGAAGAATACATCCCCGAGAGCTCCTTATCTGTTTGAGGTCATCCCATTCAGATTCATCACTGGACAGGAGACATATTCCTTCTACAATCTTGATCTTTTCCTTGGTGTAGCTATGATCAGGACTGGCCTACAGAGAGACAGACAGACTAAATAGTACCTGCAAAGTTGAAGTGCAAAGCAGGAGGCTTGAACAAGTAAGCTCAGAGAACCAACAAAAAGTCCATTCCTGTTTTATGAGCAAAGCCGCAGCATACAATGGGAATGGGTCAAAAGACTGCTATCTCCTGCTTTCTCAATGAGACAGTCCACCCGCCAAACCTTCACAGCTTTGTTTAAGTCAGTCCTCCTATCCCAGCACTTCTGGGTCCTGTCCAAGGAAAAAGGCACAATAATAAATAAATACATTCAGAAACAACATCATCTCCATGACTGAGATGATGGAAAATTGACACTTTGCACATTTGGAGGACACCAGGCTAGGAAGGCTAATTAAGTTATCCAGACTTAAGACTATGGCATGAACAAAGCAGAAAGTGTCTGCCATGGAACTGGTTCTAATGACCTAAGCCAGGGGAGGGCAAAATGTGGACTGTGGGTGGGATGCAGCTCCCTGGGCCATTTTTGTTGCCATCAGGGGACAAAAACAACTTTTCCCCCCCAAAATTTCTTCAAAACGCACTCTAGAGCATGTGGAGGGCATTTTCATTACACCTGGAGGTCCACTGGGGTTAAAAACTATTTTTGCAAGAAAAATAAAAAATTATCCCAAATGTCCACTAGGGGGCAGGGGGCACATTTCCACCACATTTTGCTGGCCACCTAGGCTGATTTATGCTCAGGGGAGGCATTTGTTGTAACCCAAAACATGGTGAAAATGCCCCCATTCCGCTAGAAGTGTTTTGGAGCAAGTTTATTTATTTATTTATTTGTATTTTTTGTGGGAGCAGGTTCAGCCCTCCAAGATCTCCTAGGAGGCTAATGCAGGCACCTAGCCTTCCACAGTTGCCTGCTCTGTCCTAACTAAGTAAATAAACTATATTCTATGGTAAGACTGGGTGGGAAAAGGGGGAAGAAACAGGTCATTATCTAAAGTGAACAAAGGCAAAACAAAAACAAAAACAAAAACCCCTAAACATGATAATTCAGATCCTAAGAATGAGCAAACTCGCTCACTAAAAATGCTTTTTTTTAAAAAATTGAGACTTAACTTCACACTACACAAAAAGGCATCACTAGTTGGGGCAGTCCTTTATGAATTAGAGAAAGGGAGCAAAATGTTAAAATCATGGCTAGGGGAGGGGAAATACACATATTTTGTCCCAATAAGTTACAAATGAACATGGAAATAGTAAGATATGCTACAGAAATACAGTCAACCCAAACATTCATGCAAGTATGAACTGTCATCTGGCTATAATGTACAATTCTTTTCCTAACAGACTAGCTGCTATTAGAAATTACACTGTAATCCCTCAGATGATGAAAAAAGAGAATAACACAGGTAGTGAATACTACTGAGAGGACAAGAAAGAGGAATGCTTTCAAATGCATGAGAATCAAGAAAACAAAACAAACAGAACAAAATTAGTGAAAAGTACTGGTAGAGACAAGCATTCTGTTAGGAGATTATCTAGCATTCAACACAGAATGTAATGGAATGGATTCTCAGAGGACAGTCTCCCACTGGATGGTTTCCAGAAGCATTCGTCTCTGCTCTGAACTTTGTTAGGACAAAGCAGCCCAGAACAAGAAACAAAGTGAATACAGTTGAGGAATGTTGTCAATAAGAGAATGGTTAATGCCTGGTTAATACAACATAAAAATGATAATAAAGGCTTGAACACTTATGTTAAATGCTACAAAGATGAATCATACCAGTACTGATGTTTAAAACAATGTTTAAAAACAGTGAGGTGCACATGACTTTGATATGAAAAAGAGAGTGTGTCATCCTTTAAGGCAATGTAAGACTTTTCTGTGAGTATACATTGTGCTTCACTATTGCCAGAAAGACCTCTTTGGTTGATCATACCTTGTACATATACAACAAAGACACACAAACTTTAATTATATCTGATTAGATGATCAAGGCTAGTATTAAGAGTTTCCAGTAAGTCTTTTCTTTCCCAGCACGCAAATGCAACAGGGGGCAGGAACACACTCACATACACAAAGCCAGGCAAGCAATAATATAGGATAGCGCCAGGCCATTCAGCACTACAGAAATAACGGAAGTGGAAGTTGCACAAACATAGAGCTGTGATACCTGGTTGTGAGGCTGTGGACAGGTCAAAAGAGGAATGGTGAAAGACTATCAGAGGGGTGAGAAAGTTGCTGAGGAGGAAAGACAAAGTGCCTTAAGAAATCATGGCCAACCACAGGTCCTGCATCAGCTGTAGTCCAGCTAACGCCTGTGCCATATGCAAAAATTCTTCATTTTCCTCCGACTGGATATCTGTCGCACTGCACAGGAACATCCTTTTACTGCAATACCATTCATGCCTGAGATAGTTATGTTCAATTCCCTGAACACCATAGGAAATTAGAAAATTACAGATTTGTGCCTCATGACAAGTGCAATATAAAAATAAAAATACAATAAGCCATATTGGAGAGGTAAAATATATAGAATATTTAGAGTAGTTGTGATTAATTTGCCTAGAAGCAAGACAAATTAATCAGAACATTTGGGAATGGGCTTTTAATAACACATTGACTTGACACTAATTTTAGCCCTCCACATTCGCTAGGGTTAGGGGCACAGGACCCCTGCAAAACTAGAAAAATTGCAAATACCAAGATGTGTCTGTGTCTTTGGGAAGGGGGCCAAGGCATGGTGGGGAGAACAGGCACCCAGGGTTCAAACCTGGTCAGAAAAAAGAGGGAAAGGAGTGGGTCAGCATGGTGGCCCTATATTTCCTCTCTGTTGCCCATTTCCTTCCTTGGGTATGTATGGGGCACTGGGTGAGGGTCTGTGGTGTTCAGAAATCAGCTACAAGCCATCCTTAGCTGCTGCTGGTGGAGGAGGAGGAGGAAGAGGAGGAGGAGGACGACAACGACCAGAAGCATCTTTTGAAAGGGCTGCATGGCTTAATTGCAGCCACCGAGAGGGAAGGTTCCCCTGGAAAAGGAGCGCCTGAAGAGGGGCAGGAGTTGGAGAACTCACAAATAATCAAATCTGTGAAAGTCAAACCTGCAAATGTTGCAGGTTGACTGTATTACAGTTTCTAATACATCTCTTACCTCCTTCTTGAAACATAGCTGGTTATACATGGCAGGCTTGGGAATTGTCTCAATTTTCACTTCTTGAGTAGATGTTCGGTAAGATGGGTTACTGTAGGTAAGATTACTAAGGCTAGGATCTGTGAATTTGGACTTTTTGTGCCTACAGGAATACAAAAATCAACAATCAATTAGATGATGGAGCATTTCAGTATCACAATTAGGAAATTCTATAGCTGAAGTCCCATCCCACGTTAGCAGACAAATAATTGTAATCTGTGCATTTCCCTTATTCAAACTGCAAAAAAGTCATTTTCATCAGAAATGGAACATCTCTTGAATTGCTCACTCAGTCAAAGCACATTTAATGCACAGGGACAAAATCTCTTTTTATTTATGCCAGTGGGAAAAACAGGGTCAACTCCACTGACAAACTAAATTATGTTCGCACAAAAGATTCAAACTTCAAATGGTCCATATACAAGAAGCTACCCAAGATATGTGTAAAATTCACTGTACAGTTCTCCCTTGACATTCGTGGGTTTCACTTTCGCAGATTTGACTATTTTAGGGTGGGCTTGCCTTGACCCAATCTCCCCCTCCCATTCCCTGGCCTTTTGCCCAGGGGCAGGGGGGGAGAAGAGTATCGCTTCCCCCCGCCTGTTCCCTGCGATGGCACAGTGGCAGCAGCAGGCAGGAGCATGCAGAGTGGGCGACTGCCCTTCTCTGCATACCCTCGGCTGCCGCTGCTGGTGCAGGCACTCCAGAGGCAGCCTGCATGGGCGTACAGAGTGGATGATTGTATGTTCTCTGCATGACCTCTGCCACCGCTGGTGCGGGCACCCCGGCAGCAGCCAGCAGGGGTGTACAGAGGGGGTGATCACCCATTCTCTGTATGCTCTCAGTTGCCACCGCTGGTGCAGGCACTCCGGAGGTAGCCTGCAGGGGCATGCAGAGTGGGCGATCTACCCTTCCATGCATGCCCTCAGCTGCCCCCCTTGCTCACGTGCTGGTGGGGGCACCAGGCAGAGGCCTGAATGGAGGGGATGAGTTTTTCATGTTTTTTTCATATTTGCGAGGGTTCTGTGTCCCTATCCCTCGCAAATGTGGAGGGCCTACTGTATTTCTGTAGACAAACTCTTGGTTAACATATAGAAGCCACCAACCTAGTGGATTCAGCACTTTCTCCAGAAAGAAAATGGACCTAAGCAACTGTCTTGTTCTATCCACACTGTCGGCAATGTTGACATTTTTGAGAGACAAGCGGCAAAGGAGGAAAATTATAATCAACACACAACTTGTTTTCGTTACATGTTGAGGAAAAAGGCAGCATAATAAACCAGCAGCAGCAGCAGCAACAACTACAACAACGGGAATATTAGCATCATAACTTTTATTGTCTACGTCTATAAGTTTGCTTCTTAACTCCCATCAGTCTTGAAGAATACCATCACCAACACATGTATTATTGTTGCAGAATAACATGGCTACCTCTCTGGAATTTACTCCAATCAGATACTTTAATACAGCAAGGAATGCCTGGGCTTTATTGAGACTGTTCCATCCAAGAGAAAGAGAAGGAAAGAGGATGAGAACATTACCTGTATATAGTTATAGCGCCAATTAACAACAGTATGATCAATATACTGAGAAGGCCTCCAATAATGTAGCTGACATGCAGTCCTTCTCCTGAAAGAGGACGGAAAGTTAGTTAAAGGATGTTCGCATGCTATGAAGAAATTACTTCTAACTTGGCATCTCTCAGGTCCATCAGATTACATTATGCATCATCCGCAAACACATAAGTGGGGATAATAGGCACTGCAGTCAACATATCTGTGGGGGATGAATCTGGGATATAGCTCTTCAGCAAAATAGAGCATGGATTTTCAGCTACCTGGCAGCTGGAAATTACAGAAAAAAACTGACCTAGTCAATTACCATTTTTAATAATGTAGAATCTTCATCTTGGCTTCTTTGAATGTTTTATCATCAGCTCTCTCAGAGAGAAAATACACCCGTATCTCTTATTCCCAACACATTTGCACTTGTCAAGCAAGCATAGTTGAAACAGTTGAACGTGTACTTCCCTGCTGCTTACACCACACGGACAGCCCCTGACCTCCACAGAGTTGCCCACCCTGCTGCAGTGTTTTGTTTCTGGTGGTGATAAAGCTTTATGTGTATAAGGACAAACATTTGTAAAACATCAACTTATTGAGTCATAGAATTAGGTTTGCAATACTCTACACAGCAATCATACCTTCTTCTTAACAGCCTACCCATAACAGTTCTATAAACTGTTTTTTTTTTTAAGACACAGAATTTCAAGTAAACCAGGAAAATCATGATAAGGTAGAGTATATCAATAAAATCCTATTTTGTCTTTAATTTTTCTAACATTCCTTGACTATAAACTAACTTTACTACAGCTCCACTGGTTTGCTGGAAACCTGTATTGCCCTGATGGTATCTTCAACCTGCAGCATTTACAAGCATTGCTCTCATTAGGGCTGCAGAGCTGTGTTCCTGCGGGATGTTCCATAGGAAATACCATGCCTGTGTTATGCCTTACAGGGAGTCTGAAATTCTGTCTGTAATTGTACTTCTGATCTTTAAGCCCAGTTTTTCTAGAAAAAAAAATCTTTCTGAATAAGAAGTATCAAGAGCTGTTCATACTCTCAGGTTTCTTGTCAGATGAAAATTTCTTCCTGAATTTCTAATTGTGATTCCAGATTTGTAAATATTGAAAAAATAGTCTGAAACAATTATGTATTTTTACACCATATTACAGATATGTCTACCATGTGCACAAAGGCTATAAATCTTGCCAAACCAAGTATCTTTATACAGTTCTTAACAAGAAACTTTTGTGTTCACATGAATTTATTGTAAAATTGATGTACTTATTCCAAACAATACTAGTTATTTTCTCAAATACTCCATTTTCAATTTGGTATAAATAACAATTAAAGTTTTTATGGGTTGGTAAAAAACCAATAAAGTGGAAAGCACTAATTGATGCAAAATAAAGAGGGGGATTAGGAGTAGCAGATTTAAGATTATACTTGATGCTTTTTGTTTAGTGAGGTTAAAAGAAAAAGTTACACTAGAAGAAAACGATTATTAGAATTGGAAGAACATGAATTAAAATTTAGGTGGCAGGTATACCTCCGGTATGGTAAAGTTAAAACGAATGTGGGATTTAAAAATCCTCTTATAGGAAGAAAGTTAATTAGGATATGGGAAATATATAAAAGGAGGTTTGGATCCAAGAAACCAGATTGGTTGTCCTGCCAGAGGCACTTTATAGAAAAGAAATGAGTAGTTTAAAGAATGGGATAAGGTACAAAGACCTGCTGAAGGATGATCGGGGCTCCTGGAATATTAAACAATTACAGTATTTGGAGCAAGGACATAAGTTACAATGGTTAACATACATCCAGTTGAGAGAAAGATTTAAAGAAGAGAAGGAAAAAAAATTAAATTTGAGAGAGATAAAACTGAATTTGTAAAGCTACTATGCGTAGAGGACACTCATTTGATTTCCAAAATGTATAAACTGATATCAAGATATAACACTGAGGCAGAACATATATAGAAATGTATGGCATATTGGGCTCAGAATCTAAGGTATAATATTCAACTGAATCCATGGGAAAAAAATTGGATTAAGGGACTAAAATTTACCTGTTATGACCTTTATGAAAATTTCTATCAAATGATGTTTAAAAGGTATATGACCCTCCAGTAAACTAGCTAAAATGTATAAAAGCACAAGCAACAAACACTGGGAATGTAATAAACATGTTGGGACTTTTCTAATATCTGTGGTAGATGTGCAAAAAAGCAAGGAAATATTGGCTATTATTTGTGAACAGACACAAAACATTATGAAAATAAAAATAGTCTGTAGGCCTGAATTGTTCTCCTGAACATGATAGATGATAGAATGGAAAGGCAATATAGAAATCTGATAAGTTATAGAATAATAACCGCAAGAATAGTATATACAAAATATTGCAAAACCAATACAATACCTAAAATGGGAGAATGGATGCAAAAACTGATGGACCTGGCAGAACTGGATAAATTAACAAACCTGATTAAAGAAAATTCAATAGAATCTTATCCTAAAGTTTGGAAACTTTTTACGGACCACATAAAGAATTGAAATGGGGACATAACAATATTAGATTTTGATATGTAAAAACTTTTTTTTAATTATAAGGAGAAATAGATAAGATAGAATTTAGCTAGAGAGGAGGTTATTATTTTTAAATTAGTACCTTCATCTGAGAACTGTGAAGAACTTTTTAAGAGAGGAGATTCAATAAGGGTTCTGGAATTAGATTAAACTTACTGAAAATTTGTGTTAAAATAGGGTTTGTGTATTACTTTTTTGTGTTGTTATTTCTTTTTTCCCTTCTTTTTTTCATTCTTTTTTTCTTAGAGTTTTAGGTTATGTGGGTTTGCTAGGTTTATATGTCGTATGTGTTACCTTAAATGGTAAATCAATACGAATTGTTTTATTAAAAATGAATTTATTGAAGCAAAAAAAAATTGTCAAGTTTTTTAGAAACAAACAAACAGAATTTAACAAGAGGCGAAACCTAAAAAGAGAACAAAAATATTTGTAGTATTTTAATGTTTACTGTTGGCAATTCCTCCTGTCCAAATACTTATTGTGCTTGCTTTATCATTTAATGGATCAAACTTAAAACTTCATGCATCTAATGAAAAAGGTTGTTTTCCATGAATGATTATGTCAAATAAATATGTTTGTTAATGTTTGTTTGTCACAGGACTGCTGTTTTTTCTGCAACAGATACACAGAGTAATACAACGTCCATGGGCTAGTCCTAAGCCTTGTATACACCTTTGTATAGCAAAATCTAAAATTCATTAGCAGCAATCATTACTATAAACTGCCAGAGCTCTCCCATCTAAATGTACAGTGGACCCTCTATGTAAGCAACCTCCAGATATGCAAATTTAAGAGATCATGACCTATACCTAAAATGGCAGCAATGTGCATGCAGTTCCACTGAAGCATCTGCACGCATGTCATCACTATTTAATAATATAGTATGTGAGCATTTGAGATTTCTTCCCATTCATGAGGGGTCTTGGAATGGAATCCCCACAGATGTGAAGGGTCCACTGTAATCCCAGTAGCTCAAATTTTCCTTTACTAATGTAATTAACCCTAACTGTCCAAGATCACCAGAAATAGACAATTGTTTTTCTTAGAATGCAATTCAGACAGAATGAGGGCTGATATGCAAAATTAGCATATTTTATTTGGCTTAACGACAAAGTGAGTCAAGACTCACTTTGCTATTACGAAGTTTAAGAAAGCTGCTGTGACAAAGTAAATCTGAGCTAAGGCGTAAGATGGAAAAATACATGAAGTATACACAGCAACAGCAAAAACACAAAGAAAATGCACAACTATTTAATTTATATTATTGTTGTTAGTTACTTCAGTATGCAGCCCTGGTATCTGCATGGATGAAAAGCAGTTTAAATATAATAAATAAATTATGTATTTTCCCTTGAGCCAACCTTCACTCCTCTCCCCACTTGTAACCTGTGTTCTGGGCTTGATTAGTTTTAGCTGTTAACTGCTCTTTGGTTAAAATTTCCACAGTGAAAAATAACGAAGAACTCACCTGTGGTTGCAAGTACAGCTTCATTTGCTCGGCTGCATAGGCCTTGGCCAACCTTTCTGTCAGAGCAGCTACAAAATGAAAAAGGTACAGAAGGTCAGCTTCAAGAGAACCAGTCATCCTATTACAGACTGAATCAAACTGAGATTAACTGAAACAGATTAGACATGAAATATAACAACAGTCTCTTTTCCTTCTCAGATATAATACAGACGTCACAATAAGGTTTTTAAAAATCTTATGTAATATATCTCAGGAATGAGTAACTTTTCGCCTTACAAGAAAAAAGGAGAATGTAATAACGGTATGTACTACAGAAAGACTTTTGTCCCATAATATTTTGAATCTCTAAGTAGGTTCAAGAACTCCTGTGTATGGTACATAGAAATGGAACATTTCTTTACACCTTGGGGGAGAAAAGTCTATGAAGGAGAAGAGACTGGATGCAATCTTTTTTTACAATCATATTTTAAATCAATAAAGCCACTTACTTTCCTTCTGTCATTTCCACAGATAAGTGGGGTTTTGATGTGGAAGAGCCAGATCTATCAGCGGGAGTCTGATACTTTTTACTTGAATGAGTAGTCTCAGGAACCGGAGGTCCCATGCCAGGAACTATTTGGAAGAGAGAAAGAAAACAGAAGAACAGGTTGCTTACCTGTAACTGTGGTTCTTCGAGTGGTCATCTGTGCCCTCACACACTAGGAGCTTTCGCACATGCGCGGTACCGTTTGGAAAATTCTAGAGCTTAGTAGCTTGGCGGGAACCCCTCCCCCTCTGCCTGCACTGAGCATGCTCAGCCCGCCGAGCAACGGTCTCTCCTCAGTTCTAAAGTCCGCCGAAAAAAAGGGACCTGAGAAAGGGGGGACGGTTGGGTGTGTGTGTGTGAGGGCACAGATGACCACTCGAAGAACCACAGTTACAGGTAAGCAACCTGTTCTTCTTCTTGGTGGTCTCTGTGCCTCGCACACTAGGAAACTTTGTAGCTTACCAGTAGGACGGTGGGTCAGGTCCTAGAGTACGGAGGCCAGCACCGCTCGTCCAAAACGGGCATCTCTATGGGACCGGCAGTCTAGTCGGTAGTGGCACACGAAGGTCGACGGCCTGGACCAGGTCGCCACTCGACACAGTTCTTGCAGGTCCACACCTCGCAGGAGGGCTGCAGAGGATGCCACAGCTCTGGTGGAATGAGGACGGAGCAAGGCTGGCAGAGGCTGCTTTGCAAGTTCGTAGGCCAGCAGGATAGTCTAGGCCACCCATTTAGAAAAGCGCTGGGTGGATACCTTGTGGCCTCTGCGGCGCTGACCATAGCACACGAACAAGTGCAGGGTCTGGCGAAAAGACGCAGTCCGGTTAGTGTAAAACGCCAAGGCCCGGCGAACATCAAGGGAGTGTAGGGACCGCTCCAGAGGTGTCGTCGGGTTTGGATAGAAGCTTGGCAGAATGATGTCCTGGTTGAGGTGGAAGTGAGACACCACCTTGGGCAGGAAAGAGATGTCAGGTCTGAGAACTACCTTGTCCCTGTGGAAAACAAGGAAGGGCTTGTTGGCTCGCAACGCTGTCAGCTCACTGGCCCGCCTGGCTGAGGTGACAGCCACCAGGAAAGCAGTCTTGATCGTCAAGAGCCTGTCATCCGCCGTGGCCATGGGCTCGAATGGTGGTCGCGTCAGCTGCGATAGCACCAGGGAGAGCGACCAGGGCGATAACGGTGGCGATACCGGCGGGTAGAGATGCTGTAGGCCCTTCATAAACTGCTTCATGGTAGCGTCACGGAAGAGCGCTGCCGATGGAGAGCCGCGAGGTTGATGCGCCACGATAGCGGCAAGGTAGACCTTCAGGGACGAGAACGCCAGTCCCTGCTGCCAAAGGTGGAGTAGGAAGTGGAGGATGGTACGTTGGCTGACAGGTGATACCGGCTCACCCCGTGCCTCAGCAAAAGCGACGAACCTCTGCCACTTATAGCCGTAGTTACGGCGCATCGACTCCTTCCTGGCCGCCGTCAGGATGTTCTGGATGACCGGGTCGTCTAAGGTGTTATCTGCCAGGCGTGGAGGGCCAGGAGCGGCAGGTTGGGATGGAGAACGAGACCGCCTGAGTGTGACAGAAGGTCCGGAGTCGAGCGGAACCGGAGGAGTCGGCCCCGAGCAGCCTCGAACAGGGGGCCGAACCAGTGTTGCCTTGACCAGTATGGGGCCACGAGGACAACGTCCGCTCGGTCCGCCAGGATCTTGGCGACCATGCGACCCAGGAGGGGAAATGGGGGGAACGCATAGAGAAGGTCGCCGCTCCACTGGAACTGGAAGGCATTGCCGAGAGAGGCCGGGCCCCGACCGGCTCTCGACCAGTACCGACGGCACTTCGCGTTCGCCTCGGTGGCGAAGAGGTCGATCATGGGTTCGCCCCAACGGTCTTGAATCAACGGGAACGCTTCTCTCGAGAGGGACCACTCGTGGTGGGAGGAAGTGTCCCTGCTGAGGGCGTCCGCTGTGGTGTTGTCCTGGCCCGCCAGGTGTACGGCTATCGGGTGGACCCGAAGCGACACACACCAGTCCCACAGTTGGAGCACGATGGACAGGAGCGTGGTGGAATGGGTCCCTCCTTGTCTGTTGACATAACAGACAGCCGTCGTGTTGTCCGTTAGAAGCAAGACCAGCTTGCGAAACGCCCTGAGAGCCTTCAAGATGGCAAGCAGCTCGAGAGCGTTGATGTGAAGACCGGTCTCGTCGTCGGTCCAGCATCCCCGTACCCTGAGACCGCGACAGTGCGCTCCCCACCCAAACAGGGAGGCATCGGTCGTTACCGTAAGTCGAGGAGTCGGCTCCTGGAACGGTATCCCTGAGAGCAGGTGGTGATAAGAAAGCCACCAGAGCAGGGAGCGGCGCACGTGCATCGGGATCCGGAGGTGACGTCTCTGGTTGTCTCGGAGCCGATTGAAGACCCGGACGAACCAGTGTTGGAGCGGGCGCGCGTGAAGTCCGGAGAGGTAAGTAACTGCCGTGGTGGAGGCCATGTACCCGAGGAGCTGCTGGATCCTCCTCACTGACACAGTCGGCGCGTCGAAGGTGGAGGCTGCCGCCCGACGAAGGGTACGTGCACTCTCCAGCAGCAGGTAGGCTCTGGCAGAGACCGAGTCCAGGGTCGCCCCGATGAAATCGAGCACCCTCGCTGGCTCGAGGTGCGATTTCTTTGGGTTGACCCGGAGGCCAAGACGAGTCAGGAGAAGGGACAGAGTTCTGTGGATGTCCCTGTACAGTTTGTGTCTGCAGGACGCGACCAACAGCCAGTCGTCGAGGTAAGGGTAAATGGAGACGCCCTTCATCCGCAGGTGAGATACCACCGGGGCCATGCATTTGGTGAAGACCCTGGGAGCGGTGGACAGCCCGAAAGGCAGCACCCTGTATTGGTAACAGGTGCCGTCGATCGTGAACCGAAGGTTCGTGCTGCGGGCAAATGGCGATGTGGAAGTACGCATCCCGAAGATCGATGGAGGCGAACCAGTCCCCTCGACGAAAGAAAGGCCGGATCGAGGATAGGGTGACCATCTTGAACCGTCTGGGGCGGATGTATTCGTTCACCCCTCTGAGGTCCAAGATGGGCCGCAGGGTACCGTCTGACTTCAGTACCGTGAAGTACCGGGAGAAGAAGCCGGTGGTAGTGGCCGAGGGCGGTAACCTTTCGATCGCTCCTTTCTGCAGGAGGGACTGGATTTCTTCCAGCAAGGCCGGGCTGGCCGGGGTGGAATAGTAGACGCCTTGCGGTGGAATACTTGCAAACTCGATGGCGTAACCAAGACGGACGATGGAGAGAACCCAAGAGTCCGAAGTGATGTAGCACCAATCGGCGAGATGTCTGGCCAGCCCGGGATGATCTTCTAGGGCTGCTGGCAGGTGGAAGAGAGGCTGTGGAGACGACCTGCGCATCACATCAAAAACGGGACTTCGTCCCCGACGAAGACTTCCTCAAAGAAGATTGGCGTCTTCGAGGAGGTCTCCGGGAAGAAGACGAGGCCGACGGATGCGACGGTACGGAGCGCAGAGAGTGCGATGGAAGGGTGGAGGAGGAGGACCTGCGCCAGGAGGGTCGCGAGCCAAAGCTGCGGCGTGGCTGCGGAGGTTGGTGGATCCCCATCTTCTTGGCTGTTAGACGAGCCTTCACGATGTTGTCCATCGCCTCGTCGGTACTGGTGCTGAAGAGTCCCGTGCCATCAAATGGGAGGTCTTCAATCCTCCTCCTGGTGTCCTCCTGGAGACCGGAGGAGCAGAGCCATGCATACCGCCGGAGTGCGACCGAGCCCACTAGCACTTGTGCTGCCACCTCGACGGAGTGCCTGGAGGATCTGCTGATTGGCGAGTGCTACCGCCTCGTTGAAAAAGTCAGTAGCACTCGCCCGGTTCTCCTCCGGGAGGCTGGATAGGACCGGATGGAACCTATCCAGCAGGTTCCTCAGGTAGGCCGCGAGGCAGGCTTGGGTGTTAGACACCCTCGCTATCAGCGAAGAGGCAGAATAGAAGCGTCGCCCGAACGTGTCAAGCCTCCGACCCTCTCTGTCCGGCGGGGTGGTGTGCGCCCTCATGCCCCCCTTGGTTTGGGCAGACTCGACCACCACGGAGTTCGGCAGGGGATGGCTGAAGAGGAACTCGGCGTCCTCCTTCTGGGTCCTGTAGAGATGTTCAAGCCTGTGCGGAATAGGCTGGGCAGAAGCCGGCTGGGCCCATGGCTGCTTCAGGGCCTCCATCAAGGCTGGCAGGAATGGCAGTGGAGCCGTCGATGGAGGACGGGTGTCAACATACTGAAAAACAGGATCCTGCACAGCCGGGGCCGGTTCCGCAATCTTCAGACCCAGAGCTGCAGACATCCGAAGGAGGATAGCCGAGAAACTCCTGACATCCTGTGGTGCCGACTCCGGGGCAGGGTCTCCAAATGCCAAGGGGGGGGGGATTTGTGGGACGCCGGTGTTGACTCGTTTGAATCTGAGTCGGATTCGTAGGTTTGAGAGGACCCAGAGGATGACTTGTCAGGCGACCCCTCCCGTGACAGTTGGCGGGATGGCACGGCCAACGTCACAGTCGGAGCTGTGGCGGTGAGAGGTCTCACAGAAGAGGAAGTGGTCACCGGTGCCTGAGAAGCTCTGGTGATCGGGACCACTGCAGGTCGCGGGCGCTCAATGGCTTGAGTCACAGTCACAGCAGCCGACGATGGTGGCGCCTGGGCGGTCTCTGACGACGGACGGGTCGCTGTGGAGGTGACCCGCAGCGGAGGAGAGACCACGCGGTAGTGCAGCGAGCGGTCGTGTGAGCGACGGGGAGCCAGTGACCTGGAGCTGGAGCGCGGCGATCTGTGGTACCGGGAGTGATAGGCCCCGCGGGATGGAGAGCGGGACCGACGGTACGGCAACCAGAGCCTTACGTCGAGGTGGTACCGATCGCGATATGCCAGAGAGTACGAACGGTAAGACCCCGGGTACTCTCTCCAGGTGTGCTCTCTGCCGTATCTGGCGATATGCGACGCCAATGAGTATGGAGAGTCAAGAGATGGCCTAGACCACTCCGGGTAGGCCTCTCTGCGGCGTGGAGAGCGCTGCCTGACCCGTCGCTCCGGTGTCCAGGATGCACTCCTTCCGGAGGATCCCCTCGGATGAAGCGAGGCCTGGGGTGAGGCCAGAGTATGCTCCCGGCGGGCCGCCATTTCAGGGCGTCCGGGCGGAGACACCGCGGCAGTCAAGAGAGGCGGGCCAGGGGGTGCCGCAAAGCCAGTGGACTCCTCCACTTCGGAGACTTCCAGGATCTCCTGGTGCTCCGGCTCTTCCTCAAGTTCTTGCGGTTGGGTCGGAGGAGGCGTGGGAGGAGCAGGCCTCTTAGCTGGAGAGCCACACTTTTCCTTCTCCTTCCTCTTCTTTTTCTTCTCTTTCTCCTTCCCCTTTTCTGGAAGGGCAGGCCGCTTGCGTTGGGCCAAGGTTAACGGCTTTGCCGGTCTCGGAGCCTGGGCCGGAAACTCTCCCAAGGTCGATGTCGAGACCTTCGGTATCTTCGGTAACGCAGAGATCGGCATCTGAGGTGGCGGTACCAAGCCCGGTACCGCCGACATGGTCAGGTCGACAGCCGTCGACATCGACAAGGGCATGGTCGAAGGTCGCCCCGATGCCGATGACTTGGACATCGCCGAAGCAACTGACGGTCCTTCCTGGGCCTGTAGAGACTGCTCCCAACAGTGAGATTTCAGGCGAGCCAGGCGATTTCTCAGGGTCTGGGAGGTGAAGTCTCTACAGATTGGGCAGGCCCTGGTGTTATGGGCCTCACCCAAACAGAAAAGGCACTCGCTGTGACCGTCAGTTAGGGTGACCTTACGACCACACACTCTGCAGGGTTTGAACAAAGCCAACATAGAAAAATGGAGAAGACGACGGGAAAGAAGAGTTGGAGAAGGCAAGATGGCGGAGGAGAAGACGGCGAAGAGGGAGACAAAGACAGAGAAGAGGGGGGCAAGAGGTGAAAAATCCCGTAAAAATGGGTAGCCAAATCACCAAATCAAGTCCGAAATCCGTAAGGGGTAGTCCAAAGTCCAAATCCAAGTCCAAAAAGCCAGTAAGAAACACGAAGAAGCAAGCCAAGAGAGAACTAAACTCAGAACCTCCGTACGGAATGGTGGACGAGAAAGAACTGAGGAGAGACCATTGCTCGGCGGGCTGAGCATGCTCAGTGCAGGCAGAGGGGGAGGGGTTCCCGCCAAGCTACTAAGCTCTAGAATTTTCCGAACGGTACCGCACATGCGCGAAAGCTCCTAGTGTGTGAGGCACAGAGACCACGAAGAAGAACCTGAGGCACAAGAGACAATTATGCAGACACAAATTTTCCAAAAATATCAGCTATTTGTTATTCCAGACATAGCAGGATACTAAAAGTTTATTTTTGTGGTTCAACAATGATATCTTCGTATGAAAACAAGAGATGAAAAAATGCAAAGGGATCTTGTAGCATCTTTGAGAGGAACTGAAAGAAATTGGTAGCATAAACTTTTGTAGACTTAAGTCTGCTTCATCAGATGCATGGAGTGAAGTGCCTAGGAACAGTCATTTATGGCTATGAATCAGTAGTCTGTATATGTGAATAGCAACAGGAATGCAAAACTTGGGGGGTGTGGTAGTGAGATGACAAGTTTAATAATGGTCATTGGGGGAAAAAGTCTGGAGGAAAGATGCTGGTGACAGCCAAGGTGAATAAATAACCACATACTGTATTTGCTGGCATATAAGACACACCTTTTTCCCAAAAGATACCTTCTGAAAATGGGATCTGTCTTATACACTAGTATATACGGTACTTTGAAAACTACTGCAGACAATTGACTTAGAGTGGGACTTGTACTTCGTACAATCTTACCTCTTGTGTTTAATCCTTCTGTAGACTATTGATTTGTGGGGAATAAAACTCTCTGGGTTTAAGAAAAAAAATTAAGTGGGAAAAAATTGGCAGCCCCTTTAAGAGAGGAAGAGCTCATCTTGCTGCAGCCCCTCCCTCCTTCCTCCCATTCACCCCTCCCAGCCGGGTCTTTTTCCTGGAGCCAACCACCTGTGGGACAAGGAGGAGTAAGGAACTGCCTATGCTGTGGCACAGGATATTTTCCCAGTTTCCCCCCCTCCTACAGTTGGTTGGCTCCCGCTCAGCACAGCCTGCAAAACCCTGTTGGTTCCTGTTCCTGGGGTTGGGGGAAAGGAGTGGGATGGAGGTGCACTTTCTTCCCTTCCAGCCTGAACGTGAGGTTTGGTTTCTTCCGGAGGAGCTGCTTGTTCCCGTTTTCTACCACAGCCTCCACCACACCTTGTTAGGGGGCTGGAAGAAGACAATGTGTCAAGAAGAAGGGGGCCTAGAAAGAAGGGGAGCAGCCTCCAGATGCTTTGAGACTCCTCTTTTTGCTGCCTCCCTACCCCTTTTCTGCCCAGGGCTCAGCGGCTCCTGTCTTCATTCCCTCTTCCCAGTTAATTTTCTTAAGTGCCTGCAACTCAGCTCCAGTTTACGCAGGAGTTTTCCCCGCAAGATTTGTATGTGTGTCATGGCTTGCATCTGAGGCTGAGAGAATGAGATTTGCCCAAAGGGGATCCTTAAAAGAAAAATAGGGAAAGGGGGCCACATCTCATGCCACATCTCCTTTCACTCCCCCGCTTCCTATATATTTTGCTTCAGCCGGGTACTAAAAATGTTTTTCCTAAAAAATAAGGTCTGAAAATGGAGTGCATCTTATATACCAGTCCATTTAATACGCCAGCAAATACAGTAAATGGTAAAGGCCGTTATTGGAATGTAATGTGATACTGCCTGAGAACCAGAAAGGAAATGTGATAAACCAGCCAAGAAAGCCCTCATGAGACTAGGGTGTTAACTAGAGTTATAATACGTGTAGTGTCCCAGAAAACCACTGTCTCTGTTCAATCCACTGTCAATGGATTGGAGTTTGTGGATATATTCCAATTCTGCTGTATCTCTCCCCAATCTTCCTTTGTAGGTTTTTTTTCTAGTTTAAGGACTGCTGTTCTGAGGTCTGAGATGGAAGACTGAAGTCTTCTGCAATTGGTTTTTATGCATTCCCATTCCTATCCACAAATACCTCACCATACCTACAAGTTTTGCATTTCTATTCCTATTCACACGTACAGCCTGCTGATTCATAGCCATATCCTAGGTATTTCATTCCATGCAACAGATGAAATAGACTTAAGTCTATGAAAACTTATGCTACCAACTTTCTTCTCTCAGTTAGTTCCTTTGCATACTGATCCAGACTAATAAGGCTATGTCTCTGAATTCTGTAAAGTATGTAAAGAGCACTAGTTTACAAAAGTGGTTTACTGCTAGAGCTTGTATGGAAGCAGGAAAAGAGCCTGGAGTTCTCTCATTAATCTGCCACTTTTTCTAAGCAAGGTCTCAGTGTTATATGTAGGTAAATTTTTAAAGTCACTGCACAAAATGCCAATCAAATACAATATTCTTCTGAGACCCAGAATATTAAAATATGTATCTGGGTCATCTGGAACATGGAAGGAAATTTCAAAGAAAAAAATCAAGTTTACAAGGCAACTGCCTGCAAAGGAAAGAAAATAAAGCTTTCTGCAGTGAAACCTTTTAATGAATTACCAAGGGTATATTCTGCAGTATATACTGTTCTGTTATCAGAACTTGGCTTACTGAAGCACACAAAGCTGGCCATGTAGTTTTTATCAAACAGTTACACTGTTTGTAATTTATGCAATAGGTTCTACAAATAACTTACTGTTGGAGCAAGGACGCCCATCTGGTTCATCTGGACATGCACAAATGAAGTCAGTAGCCCTGGCAAAGCAGAGGTGGGTACAGCCTCCATTATTCACCCCACAAGCATTGGTGCCTAGAAGAAACAGACAGCACTTCTGACAGAAACTATCATTTTTCAATCCTCAAGTACAAAGGTTTAGCATTTTTCCACCAAAATCCACTGGGCTGAGAGTTAAACACAGGGATTCTAACCAATAGATCATTATAGCAACCAATATAACCAGTCAAGTAACTAGAGGCTGGCAATAATCACCCATCAGAGAAAACTACATTAATATTAGCTCATGAATATAGAACATTCGATTTGTCACCAAGTGTGACATAAGATACCAAGTATGTGTCAGTGTGTGTCTTGAACCAAGACCTGCAGTAGCCACTAAGGCCTGTCACCTGAATTGCCAGCTATCTGGGACTTCAGAATGCCTGGCACACTGTCTCATGAATGCCAGTCTTTTAAGCTGGAGTTGCTGCCTGAAGAATTAGGCTGAATACTATTAGCTGACTCTCCAAGCTAGCTGAAGCTACAGCAAACCTCACGTCTTTAGATGCCCATCTACTTGCCTCCAGTGCTTACCATCCAGTCATCTATCACTGGCCCTAGTGCTTCTCCAGTCCTTATCTGCCTGTATGCAAACTAGACCAAAACTATTAATTGCTGTTACAGCAGTTAATTGCTCTTTCATTGAATTCCCACAATGAAGGATAATGAAAAACTCACCTGTAGTTAAAAGCACACCTTCATTTGTTCAGCCGCATGAGCCTTAGCCAACCTTTCTGTGAGGCCAATGACTGACAGAATCTCATACACAACTACATTTAATTATAGGAATATGAATTGGCTTGTATGCTGTCAACAAACTTACGGCTATATTTATACTCTCTAATTCAACTAAAAAACTAATAGCAATAAACCAGCTGGCAGCAAATGTGAATTTAATTAGCATTCTTCAGCAAAACTTTTATTAGCTCCTTGTCTCTTTTTAGAGTTCTTAGTTTTTCATCTCTGAGTTTGCTAGTCATTTTCCTTCTGGCTAAAAGAACAACTCATAGTATTCAGTAATCTGTCTTAGCTATTACCAGGAGTTCAAATGGCTTTAATCAGTTGCGAGTATGCACAACTCTGACATTCACCTATACTACAGAAATCAGACATTTCTCTCTCTCTCTCTCTTTCTTTCTCTCTCTCTCTTTCTCTCTCTCTCTCTCTCACACACACACACACAACTGATCTTTGGAAACTTTTGTTAGACCATTTCTAGGCTGACAGGATCCTGGTCCTTCTTCTGAAAAGAATCACACCCTACGAGGTGAGTGTTTAAATTTCTGCACCACTGGACAGTAAGGAGAAGCACTGGGCCATGGTATAGCTACCTCTTTATCTTAAGTTTGAAATTCCTCCTTAGTAAACTTGTTTACATTCTGATTTTTTAATCATCAAGTCTACTACATTTATGCCTTTTCCTTCAAAGGAGTTATATTTAAAAATTTAACTTCACTAAGCTTAGGATACCTCGAATATATCTCAAGTTTTATGTTCCAATCTGACTCTTGTTGAGACAAGGATAGCTAATGTCTTGGACTTAAAGATCAATTTTAGCTCTTTCTCATATACCTGTTCCCCGTATGACAAGTGGTCATCTCAATATCTGAGCCTGAAGGGAACTGAGACTTTTCTGAACGAGTTCTATACTCACGATGCTGTTACCGCTGTTTCTAGCCAGAGCTTGTGGGATATTAGCTATCATTTGATATCAATAATTTGGCCTTCTTTACCCATTCCTCTCCACGTGCTTGCAAGGCCCCCAGACAAGCACGCACACAGGCACAGCCAAAACCGCTGACCCATTCAAAGCCCAATCCAGGCAGGCCAGTCATTGCCAAATGCAGCTTAGGAGACCTCAAGGCAAGTACCTTTTAAGATCACATTATGTATGCACGCTACTTACAAAAGATCCTCTGCCCCGAGCAGGCAGCTTGATGAGTGGACTATACAACTCTCAAGCACTCCGCGTTTGCATACTGGCTACTTTATTGACAACTCTGTCATAATTCAATCATGCAAAGTATTGACCTTTCGGAGGCTTTGTCTCCAGCCCGAAACTCATTGTTATCCCCAAGAACGGACTAGCCTGCGGCCATGATTTTCCCTATAAGAACCCCTGACTTTGAGCGTCTCGTTGGATCGCTCTTGGTTTCCATCCCGCCTTGCTGTCGTTTTGCCCACCGAGCCTTCCCCTCAGCTCCTCGTGCTGAGAATTCTCACTTCCACGGACTTCGTCTGCAGACTACCCGGGCTTCAGGACAGGTGTAGTATTTCCCATACCAAACCTCCTCTCAAAATCCATCTATCCAGCTCCTACCTTTTATTTCTATAGTTCTTCGTATGAGTGTGTTGCATACATGTGTTTGACTGTATCTCAATAAAACAATTATTATTATTAACTTCTGTTTGCTCATTGACTTGGCCTGACCCCGTAGACATTGGGTTCAAGATCTCGCTACGTCGCCCTGCCTCTCGCATTGCTAACCAGTGCTCTTTGCTAATTCCCTCCCCATTGTTTTGAGCACATTTAGGTGTCCCTCCTGGGACCCCCCGAAATCAGGGTAACAATGCTATAACGACCAATATTCACCATTAGCAGCTGTTACAATGCAGCGGTTAACCTGTGGCCCTTGATTTAATTTTATGGGGTCCTAATTTCAATTTCAACTAACTTCAAAAGCTCTTGGTAGCAATCAGTTTAGACTTCTGGCAAGAGCTATCGGTCCTTCTCCCAACAGCCTGCTATGGAGAGACGACAATATGAAGAAAGGAGAGCCAAACAGAAAAGGTGGTGACAGAGAGGAAGCACAGCAGAGAGCAAGAAAGTGCACTTGATCTGCCCACTTTTGCTTCTTGCTCTTCAGACCACTCACATGCAGCCCATGCAGGCATCAGGAAAGTGTAACCCATGGACCCCATGCAGGCCCTGGACCCCAATTTTGCAACCCATGAAACCTCCTACCAGTTTCCAAAACCCTCTGAATGCCTACCTTTTAAAAAAAAGGTACAATTTTCAGGTGAAACCTGCAACTAAAGCCCTTCCAAAGGTGTGCAACCACACCCAAAAAAACCCTCCTTAACTCCCAACTTCCTCATAATTCCCCTCCCCTTTCAAATGCAACATCACTTCCAGACACTATTTTGAAGTAGAAATAGATGGAAAGGAAGGTATTTTGATGTACTTAGGATGGTCCACAGAGGAATCAGAACACGAAAAATTGGTTCCTAATCCCCTCCCCAACAACTGTCCACTTTGCCCTATATTCAAAGAAGATGCATGAATAATATACATTAAATCGTCTTTCCCAACCCTAGGAGTTGGTCTAGAAGTGACAAGAGTTGTATGGCAACACATCCAGAAGGCATCAAGTTTGGGAAGACAGATTTAGAGTATGTTTTACTACTGCACCCTCTTTAGTTCTGAGTATATAGTGATGAAAGTGAGACTGTACATTTACCTGTCTGTCTTTGAGGAGAGACCACAATGATATCCATAAGCCCTTCAACATTGGCTAAAATGGTCTCCTTATTCCGGCCAGAATATTTATCTACGCGCTGGATAGATTTAGTCTGCCAGTCTGTCCAATACAGCCACCTATCCTGCTACTCAGAAAGAAAAAAAAACAGTCATAGGATTAGGAAAATCTGACAAAATATAAGAATGATAAAATTGCTTGTTCAAAGTAGTCTAAGCAAAGCACCTTCTATTTTCCATAACACAACAGAAATGAAAAATGAGAACTTCTCCGAGCATTCACAAATCAAAACACACTACTTTTAATGTTTTTAATTCTATGGATAGTTTAATAATAACATTCTGTATGTTTTTACTTATGTCCTTGTAAATGCTTTTTACTGTATTTTTTTTTCTAAATTGGCTAGAGTCTCAGTATTGAGAAACGATTGATGATGATGACAATGATGACGACGACGATGACGATCATCTCTTCAGGAGGTCTGTAACAGAATTAATACACTAGAATACATCACCAACTTCCTTGGTACCTGTGTCAAGGCAAACGGATGTGACACTTGGCTGACCAGCACCTGACGGAGTTTCCCGTTGAGATCAGCACTCTCAATGCGATCTAGGTGAGCATCTACCCAGTAAATCCTACAAGAACAGAAAGGATGAAAGTGAACCACTGTCCACTGTAACCTCCCAAACCACTGAAACACACTTTCCAGCCTCCCTGTAATTGCCTACTGGTCTAGTGCAGCAGCTTTGGGCTGCTTTAAAAACAGAGAAAAGGTTTTCGAATACTGAGAATGCCAGTTACATAGTACGCAATTTTGAAACATCATGTTCTACTGACCTTCTGGTGTCATAATCCAAGGTTAGCCCATTGGGCCAGCCTAAGTCAGTATTAATCAGTATCTTGCGCTCAGAACCATCTAAGTTTGCACGTTCAATTTTAGCAATGTGTCCCCAGTCTGTCCAGAAGAGGTATCTGCAGTAAAAGAAACCAAATTTAGGCTGTATCTCCTTCCTGAATAATTTTTTGAAGTTTATTTTGGAGAAGGAAGGAAAAGCTGGTCTGTCTAAAACTTTTCTTCCACTCTTTCTTGTGGAATAGGTAGTACAGTCTGTTAAGTGCTGGAGGCTATGTTCCTTGCTTAGTGGATCTGTTAACTGTAGAAGTCCTATCTGCCTCTTCAGAAACAGCCTTCTTCAGCAAGTTGATTTGCTGCAGTTTTTCATCAGGATGACCAGCCTGACTTAGAGCGGCTGTGTTCTAAGAGCCAGGTCTAACGGTGCCACAGGCAGGAGAGCCTTCAGACAGCTTACTTGCTGTAGCTGAATAGCTAGTTTGTGTCTCTGCTCAAACAAAAAACTTCCAGCAAAAGAAGCTACTAGTTGGTAGTTCACAAGTTGCCACAGTTTCAAGGCACACTTGAGGCAGCACTCTCCCCTCCTCCCTCCAAATAATTCTGTCCTTTACACTTTGTCAGCTTACTTCATAAGCATCTGACTCTAGGCAAACCTAGGCTTACCCCTTTCTGGGAAAGACAGCAATCGCTCGGGGTTCATCCAAACTGTTATTGATTAGCACTTTCCGGCAGCTGCCATCTAGTCTTGCAACTTCTATAGTGTTACGGCCTGTGTCTGTCCAGTACAGATTCCTAGCCACCCAGTCCACAGCCAGACCATCTGTTGTTTTCAATCCTTGGCCAATAACTGTTTCCATATTACTGCCATTCAGGTCTGCTCTCCTGAAAGAAGGAATCATAGAGAATGAGCAAAAGACTCTGCACACTGAAAGGTCAGGTTACAGGGCAAGTCTCACAAAATAAAGAACAGCTAGCAAAAGAAACTGGGTTTTATGTAATTTCTTAACACAAAAACAAGTTCAAGGATACCTACCTAATAACATCTAAGAAGACATCTGTGTAATAAATCTTGCCATCTACACTGTCATAATCCAGAGAGATAACATTGTTCAGTTCTGGTACAGGGACATGAACATCTGTGTGATCACTAGTATCCAGTGAGATCCGTCGGATGGAGCCACGACTAGAAAAGAGCAAGTAGGTTTCTGGAGAGGGATCACAGGTCCTCTTATCGATCTTCAACTGGATGCCAGTAGGGCAAGCACAGGAGAAGCCTTCAGGGTTTGGAAGGCAGAGATGAGAGCAACCACCATTCCTCATGCCACACTTGTTAGCCCCTTAGAAAAAAGCAAGATGATAATTTGTTTCTCTTGTCTCCCTTTTTTTTGTCTTTTTTCTTTTAAAAACTATAGACTTTAGACAGAATATACTATTTTCATATTTATGTATAGTTTTATTTGATTGAATAAGTTAAAGTTTATAATGTATTAAGACAATAATTATACAAGAGGATCCAACATTATCTTGATTAAATTTTCTAAGATGCAGCATCAAAAAAAAAAAGCAAGATGATTCATTACTTTTCTGCATGGTCATGTAAACATAAATTTACAAGAAATTAGCCTACAAGTCTGTAGGCCTTTATGAGACCTACCTACCAGTGTATCTCAGCTACTTCTGAGAAGCTAAACAAACTAGTGGAGGACTAGATGTCAGCTTAGGTAAGCCTGTTAAAATCTAATATCTGTAAACATAAAACCTCCCCAAAACAATAACTGGCAGAGGGCTTGATGTTGCATTTTCATTTACTGTCTTAATGATAGCACAAATGCATTGGTGAACTGCAAGAAAATCCTAGATCTACAGGCAAGACAACATCAGGCCTCTGGAAACTAAATCAAGATGCGGAGCAAGACCAGTTATATGTATGAGGAAAACTGGAAGGATGCTGGTTCAAATTATAGCAAAGATTTAGAATATAGCCTGTGTTTTCTGTATAGATGTGGTTTTTAAAACCTTGAACAACAATCGTTAGACAATGGAGTAAATCCATTGGAGTAAATCTTTAGGCTGAAACTTCAAGACTTAAATCACTGCTTTATATTCTATTTTTTTTCCCAGCAACAGTAGGTGATGGAGTTTGAAAACAGAAAGGAGCTCCACATGCTCATTCCCACAACTACCTATCATCTTTAAAAAAGTTCCCACTATTGTCAACTGCTAAGAGGAATTTCTACCAAAGATTCTAGAAATTTGCCTTAAAGAAAAAGGAGGACGCTTACCAAGAGGACGCCCCCTGTCAACAGCCTGGATGTCCATTAGACCAGGGAGGTTTGCTCTGACCAGGATGACATTACCACCAGTGTTCTTGTCAGCTCTGTGAATGCTACGTGTTTGCCAATCAGTCCAGTAGATATAGGAATCCAGCAGAGTGAGACCATAAGGGTGCTGCACTGGAGAGAGAAGGGTGCGGCGGTTTGCACCATTCAGGTCTGCAGCCTCTATACGCTGAAAGGAAGACATGTAATTAACTTTTATATCTTTTGTCAGAGAAAATCTGCCAAAAGTTGAAAACAGTCTCAAAAGCTATTAGCTCCAAGCAACCACATCTAAAACATCAAACTTGATTCATAATACAGTACACATCCCTTGATACCTCTTCATCTGATGACTTTAGCTATGATTCATCAAGCAACAATATCTAAATAGTCTCCACGGAAACACAGTATCTGAGCTAATGCCAGGTAACTTGGAAGCTTTGCCTTTGGTTCTTGATTCATGGAGGTGTCTTCAGACACACATATCCTCAAGAGATGTTCTAGTCACTGAATGATGTGTATGCAAGTGTAAATTTATTCTTATTCCCCTAAAATTCCTTAATCACTTCTACCCATCACCCCTCTCAGATTAAAGGTTTCAAATTTATGCTAGGGACCTCTCAAGATTCTTTGATGTCAATTCTAACCTCAGTATGTGCATCAGCCCACAGTAGCTGTGATCCAGCCTTATCCACAGCTAATCCATTGGGCCATCCAAGGTTGTTGTTGATAAGGACCATTCGACTGGAGCCATCCATTCCTGCTCGTTCCAGTTTGGCATTCTCACCCCAATCTGTCCAGTACATAAACCTGAAGGAAGAAAAGGAGACAATAAGCAGTTAATGATAAAGTTGACACAATATTTCTGAGTCTTCTCAGCTTCTGGTTTCCCCTTGCACTCACCCCATCTCATGGTAAAGTGCAATTGCTCTTGGGCTGTCCAGGTTTTCCCATATCAAAACTTTTCTCATTGACCCATCCAGGTTACCAACTTCAATCCTATTAGTTCCTGTGTCTGTCCAATATATTTTGCGACCAATAGCATCCACTGCTAGTCCATCTGTGGTCTGCAACCCTAGTCACAAAAAACAGTTATAATAGTTTTAATGTTGCTGTGGCCCACTCACAGATTTAGCATTTTTCCTGTTCAAAAGTATCAGTCAAAAACATCTAGAGCATATCCCAAGTATTCTGATTATGGTTCCAGAAACTCCATTAGTAAATCCACAGAAACTATGCTAATTACACTGTAATTGTTCAAAACAGTCTGTCTCTGAAGATGGCCTGGGGGGGAGCTGAGTTATTTTGGCAAAGCATCAATTACCTGTAGTAATAATATCTTCATAGTGGGAGCCATCCAGGGCAGCCCTACTGATCTTCCTCAGAGTGCTATCAGACCAATAAACTTTTCCTAATGAGGAAATATGCAAATATTAGAAAATGTTGTTGGTAGATAATAAGTATCTAAAATTTACTTTACAGCATGTAGTAGAATTCAGCATCACATTTATTAATTAATGCAGTTTCTGTATCTTCTCAGCTTTCTGATGTCAACGAATAAAGACACCAACCAAATATGATGGATACTAAATTTTACCACCCAAAAGGGAAATTTTTCCATCTTTCATTGGAATAACTTTGCAGCATAGAAAAAGTTTAAACTATTGATGGCTTCAACAATGTCTGTTTAAGTTTGGGCTGGGTGGAAGGCGACACTCAGAAAGGAGTATTACTAGTAAAATAAGCTTTTTGTGGTAAGAAAGTGGTGAAAAACGCTATTGGCCTCTTCCTATTAACTCCAGAGTTTTTTTAAAAAAAAGTCAGTGCCACCAGCGATTTCAGCACATGGGATTTGCTGAAAAAAGTACTACTAACATTGAACGTAAAATACCTTTTGTCCGCAAAACAATAAATGTAGTCCATAATATGTTGTGAATGATGTGTTCTTCTCTACTACGGCAGATGCCTGATATAAACCTTGGCTTTCTTTGAAAAATGTATGAGTAAGTGCATAATAGACTTCTTGAACGGGGATATTTCTGGTATTTTGATAAAGATAATTCTCAGCCAACTCTAAACAAGTCTTAAAGCATTTTTTGAATGTCAAAATGAAAACACCTAGGGAAATGTTTACTGTCCAACAGAAGAAAGGGAAAATCTGGAGGGGGGAACCACCCAGGAATGTCAGTTCCTTCACCTACAAGTCAGCAGTAGTTACAAATCAATCAGTCTTTACAATGATGAAACTGCACAAAATTTCAGACCTTCCTGAGGATCCACTCCAATGGCAATGGTGTTTTTCATAGTAACATTGACAGAGATAACAACATCAGCAAAATATGGAATGTCAAGTGAAACCAGGCGGATGTCTGCCCTTCTGGCAAAGATCAGAAAGCTAGTCATTCCTGCAGAATTAAAGACAGAACAATAGTATGAACAGGCAATGTAATTCTATCAGCAACATGATAAACATGATTTCATAAATATCCATTTTCAGCTACCTAAACAACAACAATAGCTACAGAGATACAAGGATAACCTTTAGAAATAATATGAAAATTTTAAAGACTCCAGAGAGAGATGTTTCAGCTAAAGATGTCACACTAAGTGATTTTTTTTATATGCCATAACTGGATGTCCACAGGGGATATAAGATGAAAGAACACAAGCAACAGGTACAGCTTTGAGGCTCTGGTATCCAGGCTGTGCATCTTTCATGCTTCTTTGTGGCAGTAGGTCAAAATCTGCTATTTGAATATGATTAGCCATCCAGAAAATCACATCTTTTCTACTGCTCGAGATGCCAGAGAAATAACCTGTAAAAACATGGACTAAATTCTTACTGCTTTATTTAGGTTTCTGCTATTCCTTCCTCTCCTTACTGGCTATTCTTTTCCTTAATGTAAATTATAAATGTTGAGGTAGAACAATGCTGAGTCAACACGTGCAGTGACAGTAACTGTGCAAAAATTATTCTGATAAAGAGAATTTAGGTTTCCAAGATTTCATTACATTTTAATCCCCCTACAGTCATTCTATTAATTTTACGTCACCCAGTTTTTATTTTATTATTTATTTTATTATTTTATTTTATTATTGCCACAATTAGGCCTGGATGATTATAACATACAAAGATTTGTTCGAAAAAGGGTGAATTCACAGTGGTTACTAAAAATTCTTGTTCTTCAAAGGTCCTTGTACATTTAAACCTATCAGAAGAAGAACATGGGATTTAGAAGACTAGATCGTTAGAGCCAAACTGAATGAGATGGACACTTACCTGGTAAGCAGGTTTTGCCATCTGGTTGTAGGTTGATACCAGTAGGACAAGTACAGCTGTAACCTTTAGGAAGAGGGGCCAAGAGGCAAAGATGGCTGCATCCACCATTATTAACACTGCACGGGGTGTGTACTGGCACAGAGAGACAGAGAAAAAGAAAGACAAGAGCAAAACAAATATATCACAAGGAAGAGGTAAGAAACCACATTCTTCAATATTTTATACTGTATGGTGCATGGACACTAAATGGGAAGCATAATACTTTCTAAGAAAGTAGCCACATTTGGTTATGCTTTAGTTTTAGACTTTGGCTGGAATGATGTGTAGTAACAGAATATAGCACAAAGAAGAAACCTGGCTACTCAGTTTAGCTCAAGGACAGATGACCTCATGCCTTACAGATATTTTAAGCTACTACTCCCATTAGCCCCATTAGCATGTCCATAAGTCAGAGATTACTGCAGCTGTAGTCCAAAACTCCAGGAAGCCATCAAAATGACAGACAATAGCTTCCCATAAGCAAGGGACCAGATGTCCTCCCATCTTGACCTGGCAATCCTCTGTACCTGGAGGCCTATGTCGATGAAAGACATGGATGTCCATAAGATTCTCCAGGTTGTCCTGCAGAGTTTCACGATCCCTCCCTGTCCTTTTGTTAGCACTCTGGATGCTCTTTGCTTGCCAATCAGTCCAGTAGATTCGAGTTCCATAAAGAGTAAGCCCAAATGGGTGAGGCAAATTGCTTCCAATCAATACCTGTCAGACCCAAAAGGAAAATCCACAAGGCATTTATGAGGGTTATGTACAACCATGTGCTTTTAAAGCTTCTAAAAAAGGAATGGAACACAAACGGTCTGGGAGTTATGTCCAAAATGATCATCCAACATGTAAAAATAGGGCTGGTTAATGTGAATTCCACATCCCATAGTTCACATGTGCTTTCCTAAGGGTTCCCACTATATTTGCTGTGGCAGCATGGAAAAATACTCCCTTTAAAATTAGATGCACACCTAATGTGATAAAAAGAAAGTGAATTGAAAAGTCAAAATGGTAAAATCTTTCCAGTGATGCTTGGGCCCTACCTAAAACCATATTAACAGAGGCTCAGTTAGAACACAGAGGTCTAAGAGTCACTGTCATGCTTAATGACCAGGGTGAAGAAAGCTATTAAAAAGGAAAAGGCTTCCTGCTGAAATTTCAGATCTGGACCAAATGTGTTGAACATAATGCAAATGTTCACAAAGAAAAGGCAAGCAGAAAAATAGTGGTTAAAAAAAAAGGATTTTGAAGGGTATATCACTAAGAGAGGCAAGACCAACAATAACAAATTCCTTAAACACATCAAAAGCAGAAGGCCAGGAACAGATGCAGCTGAACTAGTGGATAACAGATTCATTTTGAGGCAAATTCAAAGTGTTGATTACGACCTATAAAGCCCTACATGGCTTAGGTCCAGGTTATGTGATAGAACATAACACACTATTATCAGCCTGTCCGAATCTTAAGATCCTTAGGGGAGAGCTTTCTCTTCGACACCACCTTGTCACAGATACATTTGTTAGGGAATGAGACAGGGCCTTCTCAGCAATAGCCCTTAAACTATGGAACTACCTCCCATCTGCTCTCTTTTGCACCAACAGGTGAAGACCTTTTTGTTTAGATAAGCCTTTAGTTGTTAACCAGCTGTTGCAGAATGTTATTTTAATGGGATGTCCTGTACTTTATCTTCAATAGTAGGTTTTAAATGCATTTTAAATACTTTCAAATTGAGATTATCAATCTGATTGCCTATTTGTTTCGTTTTTAACTTTTGTACTATAAACTGAATTAACCCTACTTTATTTTAACCTGTAAGCTGTTGTGGGTATCACACTAGGAGAAAAGTGAAATACCAGATAGAGAGATAGAGAGATACAATCTCTTACTTAACTACTCCTTCCCACAGTCCTTCATTTCAACTTGATTTCTTACCTTCCTATCACTGCCATCTAGGCCAGCATACTCAATTGTCTTCATACCAGCATCTGCCCAGTACAGTCGCTCAGATTCATAGTCAATGGCCAGTCCATTGGGCCAAGTGAGGTTGGAAGAGATTATCACCAAGCGATCAGAGGCATCCATGCCTGCACGCTCAATCTTTGGGTTTGCCCCCCAGTCAGTCCAGTACATGAACCTGCACACAATCCCAGAAAATAGTGTATGACTGCTATTCTTTATTAATTTCTGCATTTATTTATGTTTTCATCAACAGGTTGTACAAACAAATAGCCATGTGCTTTCAACCTTCCTATTTGGTGCTTCAGATCAGAATCTACCCAGAAAAATTAAAAAGCTGGGAAGTGATCACATCATAATCAGTTCTAACTGTACAGGGTCCCCTCTTTCTCACAATTTGAGACAAAAGTTCACGCATTTCACTGCAGTATTCCAAAAATCTATGGAAGAAGAATTCATCCAGGTCCTTTCCAACTCTGTTTGTGAGGAAAGAGAATATATTGCTTTACTTCTGCTTAGTCACTTGAGGCCAGCACACGAAAGCTCAATGAGCTAAAGACTTAAGTCAGAGTACAGGGGCTTCCTTATGTATACCAACAACACACACACTCTCTCTCTTTTATTAAGCCCATTTATTTATTTAGAATATTTACATCCCAATTGTCTTCTGTCACAGACCTCCATGTGGTATGTCTGGGGATCGCAGGTGGTATCCCAACCAAGTACTGAGCAAACCTATACCTGTTTAGCTTCAGCAAGACAGCTTCATCAGTGGGACTTGGTAAGCTAAACAACATGGGCTCTTTTCACCGTGTTTCTGAATGATAATCTCTAGGTTGCTGTTATAAAGTTTTGTAACTCAATGGAAAAGAAAGTGAAAAAGAGGAACAAGTAAAAGAGTAGTTTCATACTGTGTTTACCTCAGCATGAGTCAAAAATTCAGTAGATAAAGATTTATTATACAGATATTTTAAAAAGATGGTTATTCAGTGTGAAAGAGATTTAAAGGCCAATGCGGACATGTTAGCTTCCTTTCCAACAATGGCACCAGGAGATAGCATGTGGCCATTCCCAAAAGAACATTAAAACATGTATATGGGGGTTGAAGACTCAATGGACTAAATTACAGACTACCTGAAAACCACTGTGGGCATTTGTTCATTTGACAAGTACTATATAGCATGGCCTATTTGCCTGACCCATCTGTATTTGTCTTACCAAAATAACACCTTGTTCTAAAAGCACATTTAATATGGTACATTTTCACCCTTCCTGCTTTCTGCCTATGGCACTTAATCAGCTGGTCTGTTGGGGATGCTGGACATCGAGGAACCTTAGGGCCAACTACAACAATCTGTTCCCCTTCAGTGCTGCTATTTTTTGGAGGCTCTCAAGTGGCAACATTCAAGCCCTTTCTTTTTAGAAACCGTATTGGAGTTCCTTCAGAGTTGAGCACAAGCATGAAGAATCAAAGCACAGAACAAAAATAGTTCTCACCCTCCAACTGGATCCACCACAATATCTCTAGGTCTGTCTAGATTCTCCCATATTAGCACAGTCCGCATTGTCCCATCTGTATTGGACACTTCTATCCGGTCAGTTCCTGCATAGATTAGAGGAAGAGGAACAGAAAAAAACATGTCTTCTGAACCACAAGACAGATCACAAAGATCATTATCCATCACACAGAAGTGTAATCACCACTCCACTCCCATACCCATACCCCAAGAGGAAGGCCAACAGGAACTATCGACAAGCAGCTGTTGTCTTCAGTACAGAACCTCATTCCAAGCTACATTAACATCAGTGAAACTGGGGGCAAGTTTATTGTATCAGCTTTATAGCACAGTAGAGATTTTCCAGGATGGTACCCCTTGCAGGATGAGGTATGTGTTTAAATGCTCTACCATGGGGGTGGAGTAATAGTAAAATATACATACACAGAAAAATAGAAGGTCAAAGAGAAAGTCAGACTGAATGGTCCCTCTATCTGGAAATGCTGGTTTTCTATGTGTAGAAAGCTCTCCCACCTCATGGGGAAGCATTCAACTATGCAATCCTCAACTACCAGAATGAAACGGTACAATAGGAGGAAAGTTTACCATTTGATTCTACTGACTGAAGAAAATAACACAAGTAAATATGTGCAGGATTAATATGTAAGCTAAGCAGTTTTTTTTTTGTTATTGATATTGTATTTATTATGCAGTCACGGAGCATTAAAGTTTTGTTTGTTTCTTTATTTGTTTAAAATGTCATGCAAGGGCATTTATGCAGTTGTTAGAGAATATTCTGAGGAAAAGAACTATTTTAAAATGTTACTTTCTCATATATTAAAACAAAGGCTTCCAGTCCCCAAATTTCTGGTAAATCACTGTGTCTGCTGTGCATAAACAGGATGAAATCATCACACAGTCTATAGGAAGATGTTATTCATTCTCCCCAATATGAATTTTCTGGATGAGTCAGTCATAATTCAGAAGGCAATCTTCCTGGGCTAATGAACTTTTTAATGTAGCAGGTGATCTCTTCTGTAGAGTTTAGTACCTGCATCTGTCCAATACAACTTGTTGGTGACCCAGTCAATAGCCAGACCAGCAGGGCTCTCCAAACTGCTATCTGCCACAACCTGGCAAGAAATAAAAACAAGAAGGAATCATTGATAAGAGAATCACACCTCTCCAAAATCTCTGTTCATTCTCCCTTGGTTTGTATCACCTTGCACGCAATAATCAGTTCGGGAGCAGAGGGCCGGGGGGGGGGGGGGGAAGAATTGGGAATGCTATCAAAACTAACTGAATCCCTACATCTAAAAGATGAACACTGATGAAATTAAGATCTAGGAAGAACCTGGAAAAATTATTTTTCTGGACTGCATGTTGTGCTGGCTAGAGGATTCAGTGAGTTACAGTCCAAACATTTTTCCAAGCTCTGGATTTGGCAAGCTATCACATGGCTATTTTGATGATAAACTGTACATAAAGACAAAGGATTTTTTGAGAAACAACGGAATTTCAGGAACACAGTTTTATAATTATTGCTTTCAATCTATTTGTTTTTAATCTAGTCATCTTACTGATTTTTATGGTTTTTACCAGTGACAAATGTTTGCCACCCTGAGTGCCTTTGGGGCAGAGAGAGTACTTAATTTATACAACCCAGAATTGAAATGAGAGCATCTGCATCATTGGGAAAGATAACAAAATGAAAACTGTTAACAAACAAATCACTGCACCCATCTCAAACAACTGAAACAATTAAGTTAAATTAAATTTGAGTAATTACAATTAGACAAAGTGGATATTATCAAAATCTAGAACCTCCAAACCAGGAGACAGAAGGAACCTGATTTTACTAATGCACATCCAGGCCAGTGCCTCTCCATTTTAAGCAAGTATTACCTCCTGGCCTGTTCCATCCCATTTTGCCCGACTAATGGAATCAGTGCCAACATCTGTCCAGTAGACATAGTCATCTTTTGCATCCCAGTCCAGAGCCACAGCACTGCGCACATCAGCCAAGGGGATGACATCATCAGACAGGTCTTCTGTGTCGAAGCTGATACGACGGATGTCCATCCTTCGGGCAAAAAGCAGGAACTTGTCAAGACCTGATCAAAGGTCGAAAGGTCTTCTTTTAATTTCTCTAAGTTCAACAACATAGTAACAGATACAGAAAAATTATCCTGTTACATCTAAGCTCTGCTATTTCCATGCCCACCTACACGGCTTTATTTGTCCAACTCATAATAGGGGTGGGACACCAAGACTGTGTAGCTAGAAAGTAGACAGAATGAAGAAGGGAGGTGGGATTGTTGAGAAGGGCTCTTGGGGTTAGAATAAAGGACAGCATTTTATTAGAAACCATCTTTCTAAATGAAACAAGCAAGGCACAAAACAAAGAGGACTGGCAGTTCTGTTCTAAATTTGGAGGGAGACATCTTAGTACTCCATATAAAACAAACTTAGAAACATTATTATTTTTTTGGACTACAACTGCCAGCGTTCCTCAGTTAAGCTCTGATACAAATCAGGAGTAAGAAAACCCAGCCATGCTGGATTAGATCAAGGACCCACCTAGCCCCTGTCAACAACAGCCAGTCAGATACTTCTGAGAAGCCCCCAAGCATATTATGAAGGCAACAGCACTTCTCCCCTGCTTGTTCCTCATAAAATGTAAACAGTCTCTAATGCTAGAAGCTCCATGAAGTTACCATGGTTATTAATTGTTACTGAGCATATCCTCTCTAGACTTATTCAAGCCCCTTTTAAAATCCAGCTCAGCCAGCAGCTATCACTGCGTCTTGTGACAGCCATAAATTAGTCTGGCATTGACAGAAGAAATACTTCCAAAAGTCCTAAATGTCAGTACTGGTTGAGGGGGTTCTGGGAATGGCTGTCCAAAAAGGCGATATTTTCAAGCTCTAGTCCTGAATTTACTGACAACTAATTCTACTGGGTACCCTATTCACATTCTCTACATGATTTTACAAAACTCTGCCAGGTTGTGATTACTTGTTTAAGATAATTGTACCCTACTTTCATCAATAAGATAAAAAGCCCCGAACACATTAGCTTTTCCTTGTAATCTAGCCCCTTCATAACTCTAGCAGACATCTTCTACATCCTTTCCAAACATACAACACTTTTTTTGTGTATGAGAGATGTAACCAGATGCTAAAATCATACTCGAATGTAGCTCTGATTTACTTTACATTACAATACTAAAGGTTTCATTGCAACACCTTCCCCAATAATCCCAGTATGGAACTGGGAATTTATTTTCATTTGAAATCCTCCTCCTACTTGTCTGTCTGTCTGAAATGCACATGTACATCCAGGTGCATTAGTTCTTCTCTACTGCACTTACTCTGGGCACAGGTGTGGCTGCTGGTCTTCCGAAAACCTGTGGGGCAGGCGCAGGTGTATGCTTTGTTGTTTGGTAAGCACAGATGAGTACAGCCCCCATTGTCAGATCCACAACGATTTCTCCCTGCTCAAATAGCCAAAAACAACCACATATAAGGAAACTAGTAGGACAAAGAAAAGCATCAGATGGTATTTGGGAAAACAGTCAGGGCCTGAAAGGGGCCTGTTTTGGAACAGATTCTTTAATCAATATTTGTTTCTGTAGTATCATGCTGGAACTCCAACAAATTCCAGAAGACTGGAATCAGTGGGGTTTTTCAAAAGACATTTTTAAAAAAACATTAAAAAAAATAAAACTCTACAAATACATAAGAGCAACATAAAGAAAAACATAACATATGTGAATTAAAAAAATAAAGTAGAAGAAGAAAGAAAGAGGAAAAACCAAAGGCAAAGAACTGACTTGCCTCCTTTCTTTGAATGGTTTTTGGCAAAGAACCAAAGAAAATATCCAACATTTTTTCTCTCAAAGAAAATGTCCAACATTTCTGTTTTTTCCCCTCCCTCAATTCATGCTTTCAAAAAGAAAAGGCAAATGAACTTTCTCCTATCAAATCTTCACATATCTAGCACAGTTTCTTATTACTTATTGCTTACATGATAAATGCCATTATATGGTAAATGACATTAATACTACTAAATTACATTAATCCAACTAATTTTACTAAATACTACTTGCTGACTTAATTATATAGTATTTTCACTAGTTAAAACTGTAGATTTATTACATGTTTGTGACTTCCCTAAATCCAGAAATTTCAATATCCTTTCATATTATAAAATCCATTACATAATTTATAGACCCAATCCAGTTACCATTATCCTATAACCGTAACCATTTCTTAACCTAGTTTAAGCCAAATCTATTTCATTTGAATTTAACTCCCCTCTTCCCTCATAGCCATCCTACCCATGGATTATGCACTCCCCAACTTCTGATTCCTGTCCTTTATTACTCTTTCAAATTGCTTCTCACACAGTATTTTGAGCAACTGTCCTGAAACAGCACCCTTATTTTTGACCTCTTTCTCTGACTCCCTTCGATTATACAGGGTAAATCAGTTTGATTTTGTTCAACCATCAAAATAATTTGCTTACAGATCAATTTTAGATTCATTTCTTCCTTCTCTCCACTTGGGCTGTAATCTCCCTTACATAAACCAAAGCTTCTTCGTCAAAAATCTCCCCAAAGTCACCAATTCCATCCATTAACTCAACTGGAGTTTGTCTCTCTATCGGGTTTTTGTTCCCCTTGACTTCTATGTTACTGGCTTCTATGCACCCCTCTCGTCTTACACCTCATTACAGTTTCTTGATGCAGAACTCTTTCCTCACTGTCTCTGTAATATTCTTCTGCTAGTTTAGGAGTTCCATGCAATATCCATTGTAAAAAGTCCTCAGAATGTTCCTGGGAAGGTTCCATCTTTCATTTATTCAGCAGTTACAGAGTTAACAACTCACTTCACTCATCTCTAGCCAGAAGCTGCCAGCAAGACAGAGTTACCAGCTTCAGATAATATCCATACTTCCTCACATTGTAATTCTCTTTATCAAAATCCAATCCCGTCTTACAAACAAAATGCAGTTTAGTATATTCACAAAGTGTATACACTTAAATTCTTAATTATTCTCTTTTAATACATCAACCTCCAATATTCTAATTCATGTGTCCTGATCTTGTGGAGTAAATAGACATACTCATCCCCTGAATGCAGAAGGAAGAAGACTGTGTAATCTCTGTCCTTCTGTTTTAACCAGAAGGATTTTTTTACTTTTGTAACTTCAAAGGTTTAATCAAAGGTTTCTTCTTTAAAAAAGCAGGTTGCCAGCATAGGGCCATCAGATCCCCACATCTAAACAGGTGAATTTCATGGCAAGGGCAAGATGTCCGTCACTTGGTCCTTCCCATGCATAACACATTTACTAATGAGTAAATGTAAATAATGGGAATTCTGAACCCTATTAGTTTCTCCAGCCAGAGATCCCTCTGGCCAGCACTTTTACTGCGAAAGCTCTCCTTAGTGCAGAGCTGCTGCAAGGAGTGTCTGCGAGCCAACCTGCCAAAAGTCCTGGATCAATGCTAATTGTTTGCACATGATCAGCTATAGAATGATGGGTGTAAAGCCATGGAGAGTGGATTACCACAGTCTCTTGTAAATATTTAAGTCTTCAAGTCTAGCTAGCACAATCAAGCTTCCTGAAGATGATCTGTCCAGATACTTAGAACACTGATTTAGTCTCTTAGGAGATACTTGGGAAATTAACATGGCCTTTGAGCCTTTCAAATCATTGCCTTCTAAATTATCTTCGAGCTTGTTTTACATAGAAAACAAAGAGATTTTTACAATGAAAGGTAACACAGCCATAACTCTATTAGGTCCCATATACTACCAATGTTTCTTAATGACAGCAGATGTGAATATCATCTTTTCCTACCCTATAAAACTTAATATCCCCATGGTTTTATAGCAGCATGGCCATGCAAATACATCATCTATTTAAAAAGTGGGTAGAAGTAACCCCCTCTCTTTTCTCTCTACAATTACCTGCTGGTTGGCGTTGAGGGTGCAATGTGTGGATATCCATGGGGAAGTGCAGCTTATTGCGGATAATCTCCTGGTTCTTGCCAGTAAATTTGTTAGCACTGTTTATACTTTTAGTATGCCAATCTGTCCAGTAAAGGCTGTCTTCAAAAACTGTGATGGCAAAAGGGTGTGGAAGGCCTGCAGAAGAAGTTCAGCACAAGGACGTGAGCTACTTCAAGGCAGAAGAGGTATCAAGGCAACTGTTAGTTTTTCCAAAGGGTACTTCTATCACCAACCCAGAGGATGTCCCCTACTAAAAGATCAAGCTCACCTACATATTCTCTCAGTGACTGCTACCTTTTCCCAGTACAATTAACCCCACAAGGCATACAGGGGCTACACAGGATATGTGTAGTTTTTTTCATTGCCTTTCTAATGTTTCTTCAGCAAAGCTTTTTAGGAGTGAGTTACAAGTAGTATCATTACCTGAAACGAGTTACAGGAGATAGAGATGATGGTGTAACAAAGTTATATTTCAAAGTAAGGATATAAGAAAGTACTTTGTTGGTATAAATTAGTTAATATTACTGTTTAGTTTGACAAGTTACTTTTTGATCAGAATTTGCATGCATTCCAGTTCCATTTTTTCCCAAAAAGGCAGGGGGATACAGTAACACCTTTGAGGTTAACTGTTCTATCTGAGAATGAGTTTTCATGGATACCAATCCAATTCTTCAGATGCGCTGTGAAGAGATATTAAACCTACAAGGGTCGCCCCATCAAAAGAAGTCTCAGCCTCAAAGAGGTGGCTGCTCTCCTGCTTTTTTAAAAATGATGAAACAGACTAACATGGTTATCTATTTGAAAACAGTTCCAGTTTGATGCCATTTTCCTATCAATTTTAAAGGCCCTCCCACCAAAAGGAATGAAAACTAATGGAAAAATAGCTAGCAATGCAACAAGTGATTTTCAGCTTTTCAACAATGAAACGAGCAGCAAAAAAATTACTTTCAAAAACCTGAGTTATGATTACCTACTCTACTGTAAAATGTATGCAAAAACACAGTAGGTTGAATTGCAAGTCAAAATTTGTAAGTAAGTAACTGATATTTTGTATAAAATATAAGAAAAGTAAAATTGTGGATCAACAAAACCGAGTTAAGTAAATCGAAAGGATGAAGGCAGATAAAGGAGTTTCTTATATGTTTTTGATTACTTTCTGTACATAACATCTGTGGAAATGGATAAAAAGAAGTTTGTTTAAAATAACAGAAACAGATACAGAAACTGAGTTCAATTATGTCTACAACGTCTACAATGCTAAACCAATTTCTGTTATTCTGTAATGTGTTTTTTTGTACTTTAATAATAACAATAACAATAATAAAACTAACCTTCCAAGCTCCACTCTCCATTGGAACAACAGCCCCAATTTCCACAACTCACCTTGGCTAATAACAGCCTTCCTGTTCTGTCCATCCAAGTCAGCTCTCTCAATTACATGATGTTTGGCATCAACCCAGTACATCCGACGTCCTGCGTAGTCAATAGTTAGCCCGTTTGGCCAGAAAAGATGAGTGTCAGCAATGATGCGTCTATTAGAACCATCCATATTAGAGTATTCAATGCGAGGGGTATTTCCCCAGTCTGTCCAGTAGATGGTGCTATTAGAGAACAAAAAAAACAAACAAATAATTAGATATCCGGGATACTTTAAAGCACTGTTCACAAGAAAAATCAGTAGTTCAACAATATAAACCAAAAGGCAAAGACAAGTGGGACAGTGAAAGCAACTGAGAGCTATGAATTCAAACTGCAGTGCTCCAAGGTCCAAACAAGCAGCTCTGCCAAACTACTGCTAGCTGAAATGTCTTGCTTTCAAAAACTTCACACACCAATAACTATGGCAAAACAGTTTGCATCACCAACCAGGAGTGCTTGTAGGAATGGGGACACTATGAAGAATTTCACTGCACAGAACAACAGCTCGATCCAGAGTTCCTGACATAACATCCTCATCATAGGATGATTCCAGAGGGGGAGAGAAAGAAGGTGAGTTTCACAAGTTCCTCTGTCCCCTAAAATTGCCTGAAAAGCTACTACAGAGGATTGGGGACCCCTTCAAAGCAGTATGGGAAGAGGGAGTATGTAAGCTGCAAAAGAAAGGGGGGGATTGACGAAATCACCTAATCCACCCCAACTCCTCCAGTGCTAGCCTCTGCAGAATCTTACTCCCTCCATGAACAAGAGTCTATCCATTTGCACGCGGGCTAATCTGGACCCAGCCAAAATGAATGTGGCCAATGTTAGCCCTGCAGATTTTCAAAGAGAAACTAATATGGGGACCAGTAACTGTCTGTGACTCACCCCTCCATCGGATGAAGAGCAATGGCACGAGGCTTTTCTAGATTCTGCCAGAGAAGCACCTTCCTGTGGGTGCCATCCAAGTTTGCCACTTCAATGCGAGATGTCCCGGAGTCTGTCCAAAACAACTTGTCATGGATCCAGTCAACAGCCAGTCCACCTAGAACCCATATAAAAAAGGAGGTCTGGAATTAGCCAAGGTAAACCATTCTCAACCTGATGCTCCGCAAATGTTTCAGAATACAAATCTAATAGCCCATGACACTGACCATGTCAGTAGGGATTGATGGAAGCAGAAACCTGGTGGGCACCAAGATAGAAAAGACTAGTGTAGGCTGTGCAACAAACTCCCATTAAGCAAAGCCAACACAGCTTTTCTGTTCCACAAAAGTGGAGTGGGCAGCTGAGGCCCTTTAGGTAATGCTGAACTGCAATTCTCCTGATCCCTTTCCTGGCTAGGGCAGCTAGGAGTTGCAGTCAATCACTAACCTGAATGTCACAGCTGCTCACTTCTGCCCTGAAGAAAAGAGGCCCTTAATTATCCCTTGGCCCAATCAATGCAACACAAGATGGCAAAATCTGTAATTTATTGACATTATACCTTATCCTCATATATGAAGTGAAGAATTCTGACTCCTTGTGATGCTCACCTGGACTCTCCAGTCCTGTGGACACCACCTCCTCCACATTGCTACCATTCAGGTTGGCCCTCATAATTCGGTCCAGTGTGACATCAGACCAGAAGACTAACTCCTTGCTGTGGTGGAAATCAAGAGCAATGGCATTTTCTAGGTTGTTCAAAAGTAAGGTGTACTCTGAGCGATGGGGTAAGACCTGCCGGATATCGATCCGATTGGCAAAGAGCAACACAGGCTCCGGCCCTGAAGGACACAAGCAGACAGATAAAAGAGAGGCTGATCAGGCAAGACAACAGTTTCACTGTGACAAGAACACAGAACCAGTTCATGTACAGGAATCTTAACACAGAAATATGCAACAAGAACACGTGTGCTAACACAGATGATATCCACATAGCTCCTCTTATTCTGATTTGGCTTTTCAGTCAATCAGAAATTCTCAAAAATGTTTGGACATGGGCCAGGCCTTGGAAGACATTACTTTTTGGACTACAACTCCCAGGAACTTTCTCCTACTCAAGGCCACTGGCCATACTAGCAAGGGGATTCTGTTAGTTGTAATCAAAAAGTGTATTTCTCTACACTTTGATAATGCCACCCATTCCAATACCACACCTCTTTATTTTGCTGGTCAAAACCCTTGCTGTTCAAATAGTGCTGGGAAACTGACATAGTTCTGGCATGTGGCTTCTCAGGAATCAGATCAAGCATGATATCTAAACCACAACTTTCCCCTCCTGAAAAAAAAAAACAGCTCACATGAACGTGGAAATCTCCTGGTTCATCTCTTGGCAACCTCAAAGCTTTTAACAAATTAAATATCAAGCACACATTTAGTTCCAAGTTCTTTGACATTCATTCCATTGGATCTTACCTAACGCTCCAATACTTGCTAAAGTGCTAAAGGCACACCCATGCAGCCTGATTATTATCACCTGCATTTTCTATTTTCATCATAAGCATGCAGTCGCGGGGGAGGGATAAAAAAAAGCATGAGTCTAGTCCACTCACAGGAATTGTGCAGCCTGTGAAGCACATGCAGGCAGCAGTGCAGGCCCCCAGGATCTTCATTCCCCCCCACACACCAATTTTTACTGTATTCATGGCCAATCACACCCCCAGAAAGATCAAGGAGGCATAACAGAGATTTTATAACTACTTTATGCCCTCCATCACAGAATGCCTTACAAAATAAAGTATTTTGGCATAAAATACCTTACTGAAACTTAGATATGGACATTTGGTCACTTCCAGATTTTTAAAAAACAGATTGTTGCAACTCACTGTCCTTCTTGAGGACAGCAGGAAGGATCATCAGCCCACAAGAATGAGAATTCCTTCTTACCTAGTGCTTTACAGCTGCGCTTGTCTGGGCGAAGCTCGTAGCCTTGCTCACACCAGCATAGGAAGCCTCCCTCACTGTTGGTGCATCCTTGGCTGCAATAACCTTCCTCTGCACATTCATTCACATCTGGAACAGGAAAAGAGAGAGTTACTACCTCTTTAAATGTACAAAACAGACATCTACCCTCACCTCTGGATCTCACTCTCTTGTAGATGTGCTGCTCAGTACACTCTGAAAGAAACTTATTTATTAGTTCCATTAACACCCCATCCTTCCACCAGTAAGTTCAAGACAGCACACAGCTCCCCTCCTCCACATTTTATTCTTACAAGAACCCTGTGATGTAGATTAGGCAGAGAAGAGAATGACCCAGCCCAAGGTCACCCAGTGAGTCTCACAGCTCAGTGAGAACATGAACCTGTATCTCCCCTGTCCAACTTTCCAAACTTTACATTCTGGCACCCGATATTGTAAATATTCTATCTCAGCCACCAGCCTTCTAACCTTAGCTTCTAGAAGAGCCTTCTATTGCACAATCACTGCCCTTCATTCAGAGATTTTAGGTAGGGCAGGGTCCCTCTGCATCTCTCCCACATTTTCCCACTCACTTTGAGCTTGTTCAGTTCCATGCTTTAATACAGCTAGGATACCAGCCAGGCCAAGTCAGGGCCCTGAGCATGAATCTTAATCCCACAGCAGCTCTGTTGCTGCTCATGATTCTACCAGACAAACAGACTAAGCTTCACAGCCACTTACCCTGACATGACCTGCCATCCTCCAGGAGCCTGTAACCTGTGTGGCAGGTACACTGCACAGTCCCCCGAGTCATCTGGCACTTCTGGGCACAGCCTCCATTGTTGAGGTTACAGTTTTCCTCACCAGTTCGAGGACCTGTGAAACAGATTATGTCAAGTTTCTCTCATGCAACAGTAACCCAAAACTCAGGCCATTTCCGTACTAGACGGTTATAATGCTATTATTCCACTTTCAACATCCTATAGAATCCTGGGTTTGCAGTTTCAGGAGGGGCCCCTCCCTAAACTGCAACACCCAGGATTCCATAGGATGTTGAAAGTGGAATAACAGCACTATAACAGTCTAGTGTGGAAATGGTCTCAGCTGCTGTTTACTAAACTAGCATTTAAAAAGGTAGCAGAAACTCTGCATGGACAACTTTCTCTTGAGTAGTGGAAAGAAGCCCACCTTATTCAATATATACAGGACAACACTTGTTTCTTCAGGGAAAAAAAATATTTTGTTTTCCAAGAAAGAATCTAGCATTTCCTTCCAGAAATAGCCTTTTCTTCTGTTCTTTTAAGAAACCTTTCAGAGCACGGCAAAAAAAATTGATAAGGCAATATGGGGAGTTGGTATCTAAGACCACTGGGAAGGCCCCTTGACTCACCTTCCTACAGTGCCTCTTCTCTTCTACTTCAGCATCCCTGGAGTCTACAGCCCTTGCTGTCTTTCTAATAACCTCCATTCTTCCCTCTCTTCTTGTCTATCAACCATTTTCCCTTCCTTTCCTTTCTCAAAGATACTGAGATCTCAATCACATTGGCAAAATCAGTAACAGTCAAGGAACTCTTGCACACAATGGCAATGCTCCCCAGATACTGAGGAACGGAAATACCATAAGGAAGCCTGAAAAGTGCACTTCCAATTTCCAACAGCAGCCCAACTGCATCCTTCCTTTTGAGATCCCTAAGGACTTAGAAATCTTAGACTTAGAAGTACAAGGAAGGCACAGAACAGCGGCAGGCAAAGTGTGGCCCACAGGTTACATGCAGCCATCAAGGCCCAACTCTACAGGCTGTGAAACTCCTCTAAGCTCCAGCCTTCCCATTTTTTAAAAAAATGCGTAATTTTTCACTGTAAAATCCATCCAAAATGGATCAAACCCACTGTAAAACACAGATGTTTGCCCACAGCAATTCATACCTCCTCACGTGCCCCAAAACTCACACCCTCTCCATCAGCCAAAAATCAAACTGGACACGACATGATAGTGCAGTCTACCAGGGGTGCATGGTGAAAAAATGGCCTCTGCTCCTTCTCAGTTGCCCACCCAGGTAAAGGATTTCTTTTTATCTCTCTGCTGTTCACTCAAAGGGCCAGCTCATTCCTCCAGCTGTAGTGTTCTTTTCCAACTGTAGCTTATGAATCTCTTCCTGCAGCCTTTTGTGCCTCTGGGATTCAGTCTCAAATCAGTTATGGGAAACTGGGATGGTGTGAGCTGTAAAGTGAGACTTACGGCAACTTTGTTCAGGGCTCTCATCACTGCCATCCCCACAGTCATTTGCGCCATTGCACAACTTTCTCTGGCCAATGCAGCGTCCATTCCCACACAGAAACTGGTCAGGAGCACACTGGGGACTCCCTAAAGTGTAAGAAAAGAAGTCAGTGATACTAAGGGCTGGTAAACTAGTTTATTGACATTTGCAGCCACAGTCCAGAAAACAGCAGAGCCTTTCTCCAATATATAAAGCATATACCTTAATTCCCGTAATGAAGATCATGTGTTGTATGCTATTTCAAGTACGTACTGGTATGTTTTCCCATTTCTACCCAATGTCAAGGAAATGGTTTGTCAAGAAGGCTTATTTTATTTGCCATGAAGTCTGTCTTCAAGTGATCACATTATTGAATATTATTTGCTACTGTTATTTTATTTACCGTATCTTGATCTGAGTATTTTTTAAGAAAGGCAATGAAGAACATTCTGAGCACAACATTCTACAGCAAACATTAAATACATGTTGGTGTGGCAGAAGATTATGAATGTATGTCCACAATGAGGTGCTCACCATTTAAAAGTGTGACTGGCTCCCTGCACTGACAAAAGAAGCCCATAAGCAAATCTCTCAAGAGGTGAGTTACACTCCCCACAAACAACCCATAATATCAACTTAGAGGACAGAAAAAATTATCATCTGACTGCAGATTTTTTCCTGACCCTTTAATGTCCTCCTTCCCCCAACCCCACCTGTTGCAAGAGATTCCATTCTTACCCACACATGGACATAGAGAAGGTAAGTGATCTTTATATATAATATCAAGAATCACACCGTAATATTTTGGCTTATCCAGGAAGGCAGTGGTGGGTCCTCCAGATGTTGTTGGACTGCAACTCCTAGCAGCTGTAGACAGTACAGCCAACAGCATTTAGATCACGTGGCATCCACCCTTGTGATAAGAGAAACCAAAACCTGGAGCTCTCTTCCTGATTCTAGACAGTATAAAATTTTAACCCTGAAACCTCAATACGAGAAGACTGAATACAAAGAAGCAAAATGTAAGTTTTCACCTGTATCCTCACAGTTCTCCTCATCACTATTATCAGAACAATCATCTTCCCCGTCACAGCGCCAAGACAAGCGGACACACCGGCCAGATTTACAGCGGAACTGGTCAGCTGTACACATTGATGTGGCTGAAGAAATGAAAATGAGAGCTTAGTGAAACTCGCCTGGTGGCTTAACATCTTTCTTTTAGCCACTGTTCCCTGTCATCAGACTGTTCCATGTCTCCTCCTCCTCAATCCCACAAGGCCCCATGGAGGTACTCACTGCAGTTCTTCTCATCTGATTGGTCATCACAGTCAGAATCACCATCACATCTCCAACCAGCGTTAATGCACAAACCACTGTTGCACATGAACTCTCCAGAACGACACGGTTGGTGTGAGGCTACAAAGAATGGAGACAGCATATTGAAATTCCTGCACTCAGTTAAGCACACATCAAAGTAACAAGTCCAAGTCCTTCCATTATATGCTCTGGAGGAGTTGCTAAAACTCTCTGATTCTAAGTTGTACTAGTTATTTGGTCCCAATTTTAGGGAGGATGCCAGAAAATAACCCTCAAAAATATTTCCCTGCTCTTCCTTCTCAGAATACAGAAGAGTGATCTAGATTTTTGGATCACAACCATAGTCACACTGGCTGATGAGCCATGCTGGTTGGGGGATTTGAAGCTATAGTCTTAAAAAAATAACCTTTCTGAGCTCTACTGGGAATGTGATACTGGGATTTCAGAAACTGGGTGAACTGATCCCCTTGGATCCTAGTTCTATCTTCTTTCTTCTTGTCCCTTAATCCTCTTGAGTCCCTTACTTCCTTACCTTCCTACTCTAACAAAATCCAGTAAGCAAAACAGAATCACTGAAAGTATACTGGTGCCAGCTTTTTTTGGATTTGTTCATTCCTTCTGAGGACAAAATTTGAGGATATCTGATATATCCTTCACTTTCTTAGCTATGAAACTGAAATGTTTCAGTTCAGTTTTCCCATCAACCTCTCTTCATGGCTTCCCTGGGTAACTTACAACAGTCAGATTCATCAGACCAGTCTCCACAGTCATCATCTCCATCACAGTGATAGATGTCCAGGATACAACGTCCATATGCGCACTGGAACTCCTCCAGGCTACATGTTGCTGCAGGAATGTCTGATGCTAAAAAAGAAACAACCAAAGTTAAAACATGATCCCAGCAGAACACTCAATACTTCTTGTCTTATAATCAACAGAAAGCTATACAGAGAAAAAAAAGGAGGGAGGGAGACAGACACTCTGCACACTAGCTTTCCACTACACTGAAAAATGCTGCAGTGCTACTTGTTATACACTAGAAAAATTAAAAATCAAGCAGCAGAAACATGCCGAATCTACTTACAGTGTTACAGAACTTTGTTTTATCAGCTGTTACATAAAGGGATCTGACTGAGGGGTAAGAAGCAATGACCTACTGTGATCAAATGGAGGTTGACAGTGGATAGGTTGCAAACATTCAGTATGGCATCACAGGCAGACTTAACATGCTGAAGTCAGAGGACAGGGAGATTGTACACAAGACTTCTTCCATGCACATGCCAGGTGCAGAAAGAGTATTACACCAGTGTGGAGTAGCGTTGCAGCACTCTTCTGTAGTGCCAGTCTCATGAGTGTTAACAGTAGCAAAACTCTGACTATGCTCACGTAGATAATAAAAATTCAGTGCATTTAATGGCTGTTCGCATCCATCATTCTTTTCTCATGTATTAACTGCAACTGTTATGCACATGTCATAATGTGTCAACTCACTTGTGAAGAACTGCAAACATTCCAAGCATTTACCATGTGCTCAGAGTAGTAGGGCATGGTGTTCTCTAAAGAGCAAGCTAACCTCCAAGGTAGCTTGAGGGCAGCACAGAGTTATGATTTTCCACATCTCTGGAGACACACCTATATATGCCTAAGAGACAACTTCGTGTAGATTTTAAGACTGAAAAGCAGAGCTGTTGGTTTGAGCCTTAAATGATGCCAAACCTGCTTAGCAGAATACACTGCAAACAATGTCAGGCCTTTGAAGATCACAGTTTTTCTCAAAACTGATGCCAGAACTAATATCTTCTTTTTTTGCATAAGACTTCTTCCCAGACACACTCTGACCCTGTGCAGGACCCAGCATAATCCAAAACAAAGGTTTTACAGCGCTGCCCTTCTCCAAAGCAATTCTTTATAGCACAGAAAAGAGCTCTCTAAGGAGATCTGCACAGGAAAGAAATTTCTCTATGTTTGATAACGTGCCCATGAATGCATGGTCAAGATGGAAGATTCAAGGAACCGAAAAATCAGAACCACCAAGCAGAAACAGAAAGAAGAAATCTGAGTGGCATTGCTATGGCAAAAAATGGGGAAATATTCAGGTACAAGTGAGTCTAACAGCATCCCAGGAAAGATGGCCAGATAACTAAAGAATCTAATGTACTGTCATCAAGACAGCTCAGTTTGTTCCTCCATTCCTCTCACCAGCCATGTATTTCCTTCATCTCAGTATACTAGCAAGCAGACAATGGGAAGCTTGGAAGCTCAGGAAAGCAAAAGTAGGCTAGTCGATTACAGTTTAAAAGCGAGGGGAAATTCTTCGCTCCATTTTTTGAAAAGTCAAATGTTAGATATAAGGAAAGGTAAGATAAGGTATCTTAGAAAAATAAAAGTCTAAGAGGATTAGTCTCACTTCACCCTACAGAGTTAGATTATTGTTCCCCTCCCATTCCCAAGGCAGGTATGTATATTGATAACCAGCCAGAGAAGGAACCAGCCAATGGAAAGGAGAGAATGACGCTGGCTTATTCTCTCAGTCTCTTTCTGGCTCAAAAATCTCTGCAACTTTGGCACCTTGCCAGCTCTCATTATCTGGAGAGATGAAAGACAACCTCTCTATTCCCCACCCCCACTCCTGTTCCCCACGCCTGCCCTTCAAGAGCTGGCAGGTCTGATTCCCTCCCCACCAACCCAACCCTTTTGAAGTTTCACCCTATCTAGAACAAATTCTGCAAAATGCCCTTGAGACAGAAGTGGCGGAGGAAAAAGGGAGTTCTGCAGTTTGCACAGAATATAGTTACTGATCAGATAAGGGAGTAAAGGCAGATATGCAAACGAGATAGAAGTCCTACCCGCAAAGACTAGGGGTAGCTCCTCTAATATGCCATCACTTAACTCCAAAACCCTTTTAGCCCACTCATGATAAAAGTCTTAAACAACTGGTCCAGAGGGCTTAGGATAAGATGATCCAATTGCACACAGGCAGGAAGAGGAGGGAGAGAGGAGTCCCAGGAAATCATTCCTCAAGAGAGCTTCTTCAAGAATTTTCAAGCACAGATAAAAACAGATCTTCTGTCTCAAAGTTTACTTTATTATAGCCACTTTCCCAAGCTTGCAAAAATCTTTGCTCAAGGCCTGGTTCAAAGTCCCAGTAATCAGGAAACAGATTGGGGAAACAGCCGCCAGCTGCCAAAAGATACCCAAGGAGATACAAAACAAGGAATACGTTGGGCTTTTATTGGGCCAAAAGAACAAATAGAGTAATTTTAAAAGATACAAGCTGCTCAGCTGTCATAGTAATCCCATAAATTTAGTAGCACAGAGCCTTCTTGCAAACAAACAACAGCGATAAGAGCAGTAAGACATGGGTGAATTGGTTTGGCTGCAGATAATGAAAATACTTGGAGAATATTTATTTGCCTTCTTCCAAGAAACAACATGAGCTTGGGGGTGGGAGGTAAATGTTTCCAAGTTTACACAGCATTTGTCTCTAAGCTTTGAAATGATAATGGATAATTTGGGCAATAAAATTTTTCCAATGTAAACTCCAATGTGTCACATAATAATTTGTGGAGTAATGGTCAATATGAAGAGAAACTGTGCCATCAAAAGTAAAATTTGTATCTAATTCTCTCAGAATAAGATACCAAATTCCTTAAAGTTTCTATCCATAGCATTTTCTTTAAAAATACATACGGAATTTCAACTTCCAATATAACTTTTTCCATTTGTATTCTTCTGCTAGAATCACTCTAAAACACATTACTGTGGGAGAACGCATTGCTCTTTCAAGACAGAAAGCAAAGAACGGTGTTCTATGATGTTACAGCTATAGTAACTGATCTCCATTATCATTTCAAAGCTTAGAGACACATGCTGTTATCAAAGGAAGGAGAGGGTGATGTAATTTTCAAGCAAGGATTTAGACTCATGAGTATGATGTTGGCACAGTGCCTGAACAGATTTGCAGTACTAATCTATGTAGTCTATTACACCATAGCATGGCTGAAGTCACAATAAGACACTACATAAAGGCTGGGAATGCTGAAGTACACCTGATATGCATTATAGAAGGCTCTGGCTGGCAACAGAAAGGAAAGCTGAGGTGTTGAAGACACTGATGGAGAGAGGATACTTACGGCAGTTCTCTTCATCTGAGCCATCCTTGCAATCTGTGTCACCATCACAGAACCAGTGTTCAGCTATACAGCTGCCATCACTGCAGCGGAATTCTTTGTCTGAACATTTTCTCATATCTGCAGGACAGATCAAGGTCCAGTTAAATTGAAAGTACACCCTCTTAGGAAGTAGTACTCCCCATATAGCTTCTTGGGAACCAGATTCCAGTTGTATAACCACTGAGGATATCTTAAAACCAGAGCTTGGAAGTTTCTTTTCTAGATTAGAACTTCCAGCATCCCCTGGCCAGCATGGCGCCTCACTACTAAATCAATTTACTGCATGCACAGTTCATGACCTGCCCATTTCTTTTTCTAATTTTATGCATTGGATTTTATTTTTAAATGAATTTTCAGGAATTCTCAACAGATAAAAAAGGCACAGATACACTGACATAATGATCAGATATACTGAACTGACCATGTTCAGATACAGTGATAATCTACTATGAGGTGAGATGATTTGGCTTGAAAGAGACACTGTGCAAAGACACTCCAACTGCAACCTCTACCAAAAAAAGAAAGAGAGAGAGAGTGAAAGAGAGAGAGGTGGGGGGTGGGGAAGAAAGATTTATTTCTGCTAAGACAATAATTCTCAACTTGCTTATTCTCTCTAGGAAAACCTAATAATAGACATTTGTCTTTGTTTTGATCTCATTCACTGACTCAGAAGCACTGATAAACTAGACTCTTATGAACAGCCAGCACTCTGCAGCATAGCAAATGAGAATCTTGAAAAGCATCATTTGCAAGCCATTACTCCAGGACTGCAATCTATGCAATGGATTAGTTTTATTTATTTCTAATACTCTGCCCTAAAATTCTAGAGAAGCTGGTTGCACAAATCCCCAGCATTGTTTTACTTATCACAGTCCAGATACCAACCACATTGTTCATCACTGTTGTCCCCGCAGTCATTGTCCCCATCACAGTGCCATAAGCTGCGTATACAGTATCCATTCTGACACGAAAATTCATCCTCCTCACACTCTCGTGGAGCTGTTGAGACACCAAGTATAAAAGGAAAGTATAAAAAGGGTTGATTTGAGGTTAAAGTAAAGGTAAAAGAGAGATCCCTCAAAGTACCCTTATTTTGAGTTAACATTTCGGAGTGATTCTTGTTTTAAATCAAAGCACTTCCCCTTCCTTTTGAAGGATAAAATACAAAACACAACCAATGTAAAGCAACACCAATAAAATTCTAAGCTTTCATCAAATCCAACCAGCAGTGAGGCAAAGCACATCAAATTTTACTGAACAAACAAACAAAAAAACTCAAAGATCTTTTCAAAAAGGACCCAAAAGGGTGGAAAAATAGGCTACTGCACCTTAAGTAACCAGCAAAACCCAGCTACTGAAGACATCTACCATGCCTCCAACCACAGGGAGTTCCATAATGGAAGCACCACAAGTGAGAAGACCCTCACTAAGGCCACTGCTCTCTAAGCAGTGCCCACAGGCAGAGCCATGAACAAGACTTCTTCAAGAATTCCAGAGGCGAGGCTGGTACCCACCAGGAGCGGATCTCCAGCAAATACTTGGCTCCCCTTGCCTTACAAGGAAATACCAGTATCCTGAAGCAAGTTCAGATGTGAATAGGCACAGTGAGAATACTTTGTAATATGACACTAGATTTACAGACTGTTCAGTAAATGACTGGAGGCACAAGCTCAAGCCTCTGAATCATCTGCAAGGGCAGCCCCATACAGCACATTACAGTAGTCCAGATTTGAAGTTACAAAAGTGTGGACCATTGTTGCCAAACTATTCCAGTCCAGTGTCACTCCTGGCAAACCAACTGTAGATTACAGTAGCCACTCACAGGCACTACAACAGCCACTCATAGGCACTACAACCAACACAAGTATCTGCTCAAGTTATTAGTCACACATATACGCCCAAGAAGAGTCAATAATAAAGGCAAAAACATCAGCAGGTTTCGATTTGTTCTAATATAATAATACTGCACAAATAACTTATCACTGGTTGACTTACGGCAGTCCTGCTCATCAGAATCATCCTCACAGTCATTGTCGCCATCACAGACCCATGAACGTCGGATACATTTGCCATTGTCACAGTGAAAATCCAAAGGGGAACAAGTGGGCAGCACTGGAATGTGGGAAAAAGAGAAATTAAGCTACTAGGAACAACCAGAAGTTTTAACATGATCTTATACACACACACTAAGGAAACAGAGAAAATGTATCATAATGAAAATGGTGGTGGTGGTGATATAGTAGCAGCAATTAACAGAACATCTGTAGCTGGACAGCACTGCCATATCTAGGAAAATCCTACAACTCTTCCCAAAATTCTTCAGTATCCCATCTGACTCTTTCTAAGCTCAGTTTCTATTGCCAAGAAAACACATTGCTGCAATTCCTTCTGAAGTATGCTAAAAAGACAACTAATCTCCCCAACCTTGTAAATCCTAAGTATACTTCCTTGCTACTATATCACATAAAACAAACAGTGGTGAAGAGACAACTGAAAGTAATGCTGATGCACCAGGGAAGTAGGCAAGTGTTTACTGGAAAATACATTGTGACTTTTTATATAGAAAGAAGCAGTGTCTTACAACAGAGCACTTATTTGAAGCCTTGGTGAACTTAAGGACACAGAGATCCTATAATCTGGAGTCCTAGGTCTCTCTGATTAGCATCGTTCACTTTCTTTCCTAACTATACTCAGAGGGAGGCAATTATATACACCAAGAGGCAGCCTTCCTAGTAGCTGGTTAATAGCAGGTCCTGAAAAATCTGCTAATGGTATAGTCACTATAGTCATTTGGATCCCAATGCAAGTCAGTATTTTCAGTTCCTCCCACAACTGGAAACAAATCCAGTTTCTCCTTACCTTACTGCAGTGAAACATACTCTCCAGTGCTATAATTTTAAAAATATCTCAATCAAGGGACTCAAGGCAGGCAGCTTAACCTTTCTACAGATACCCCGCAAACAAACTTGCTGCAGAATAGTTTAAATTTAGATCCATTCTGCAGTGTCTGTGAACGATCTGGGTTCCAAGGCAGGGAACGGAAAAGCCTCATCATACCTCTCAGTTCTGAGGATCCAAAATTAAGCTATGACCACAAAAGTAGAAAATAAATACTGTTGCAGTGAGAGGGGGCTTGTCTCCTTTTCACTTTTTCCATGAGTAAACCACATCCTCCTCAATGATACCCCAAGCCTTTTTTGTCTTCTTATGGCTTTGCTATGTAAGCAATAGCACTCCCTCTCCATTTGACTGGAGTAGAGGGAATGATGAAGAACAGTTATTATCTTGGCCCATAGAAAAGTGAGGAACAACAACACCAAATCTGTTATCTAGCCCATATCCACTATTCTAAATCTCATGACATTTTTGCAAGTAAAGAAATATTTCTCCATAGGCTCTTTCTTCATAATACCTACTTTCCCTCTTTACAAGCCCAAAGCAGATAGCATCCACCCCAAAGCCTGTCACTTCCCAGTTCTCTCCCAGTCACTCAGCCAGCTCCAATATGAGGGGAGGCCTCACACAATTCCTTACACAGTCAGCATCCTCTAAACTAAAGGCACTGAAGCCCATATTCTCCATTTTACCCTTTCCTCCCAGCTGCATCCTATTTCATTTAATCAAACATAGGGAATCAAAATAGTTGCCACTTTACTGACAAGAGGACGGTCTATACAGGTGTGAAGAAAAGCATCTATAAATTATTTAGCTAACAGGAGAAACTCAGATATTTGACCACCTGCTACAAAGCACCTGTTTTGGGAGAAAACTCTGCATGCTGAATATAAAGGTGATCCAGGTTTCTCAAAAATGACAGACTGGAAAGCAGAGGTTCTCAATTTCTGGGAGACTGGAAAGCAAAAGGTTTTTTGAGCTTTCTTTTACTGTTCAAATTCAGGAGCACTGGTCCTGGATCACTGCCTAGGAGAGCAGGGACATCAAAGAGGCTAAAGGATATGTCTTTTTTAAAACATTGTTTGGGTCTCCAGCACAGCAATTATGAAGAAAAAACAATGTGGGAATGCTGTACTTCAGGTTGCTGAAAGAAGAAACATCATTCCTTTTTTCTCTTTTTGGTTACATGAAATGGTGTATGAGGATCCTGTGCAACAAACAGGCAACAAGAACACATTTTAATGCTCTGTAAATTGTTTGGAAAGACCCTTGGCATACCATAAAAACAGCTGCAGCGAAAATGCACATATAGGTTTCAAACAACAATGCTGCTGTGTCAGCATCATATATCCTGTGCAGAAAAAAAGAAAACCCTTTAGAAAAACTGAAGCTGCCATCCCTATAAAGGCTGATATTCAAATGGACAGCATAAATCAATCACAACCCACCCTTCTTTTCAGGGATGAAAGAAACTCTCAGCCTTGTGAGAGGCTGTGCTTTCAAGGGCTGCCAATTTGACTAGAAGGGAGTAACACAGGATTTTTCTCCTGACAGGTGTGTTCTCCAAAGGATTGACATTAGTTCAACTATGTTTAAAAAAAAACGAAAGAAAGAAGAAACCAAGAAGATGATGGTGACTGCAGAACTATTTCCATCCCTGCCTGGTTTACTGATGCTATCTTCCAACTGTCATCAGCTGAGCTTCTTCCCTACCACCAAACCCAGAGAATGGAGAAAGAAAAGAATGCAGCAGTAACAAGAGAAACAGGAAGAAAGGTATTTCCCTTGTAAGCTAGGAATGTCACTCAGGATAGTCAATCTTTTTGGTATACTGAACATCCCACCACCTGGAATCACTGCTAAAATATATACAAGCCTTCTCCAACATGATTTTCTTCCAGATGTGTTAGACTATGACTCCCAGCATCCTCAGCCAGTAAAAAAGGATAAAGAACATCCAAATGGAGAAAAGTGGGGTTGTGATAGAAACAGGAATTGCTGTGATGTCACTTGTGTGTTGCCAAAATGATATTGTGGCCCAGATGGGGTAAAAATTGATCCCTGTCTTCCATGCAATTGACCATGCCCTAGCCTAATGCATGGAGGTTGGGGATGGAAACCAGCTGGTGCAAACCTCCTCCCCTTTCTACGTGTTTTTGCTGTGTGAGACTTGTATATTTGAAACAAGTTAAGTTCCTTCTCGGCTAGCAAGTCTTTTTGTTTACCTAGGCCTTTGTTGACCAGCCACTGGAGAAGGCCTTTTAATTGGGGTGTGCTATATTTTTATCAACATTATTATATTTTAACTGTCTTTTAAACTGTTTTAAATAAATATATTTAATATAATTCTTTATTAACTTGTTTGTACGTTCTGTATTACCCATTGTTTTAAGCATAATTTATTTTAACTTATCACAAGCTGCTTTGGGTCCCGTATTAGGAGAAAGGTGGGATATTAAATAAATGAATGAACGATTAGACGACGTAGAGCATACCTTTGTGAATGACCTGGGAAAAAGTGAATAGAGGTTGCTTTCTGCCTTCTCACGAAACTAGAATTCGCAATCACTAAATGAAGTGGCCTAGGAGTATACTCAACGAAGAAGTCAGTATTTATTTTTTTAATATGTAACACCAAATTAACCTGTGGAACTTCTATTACTACAAGACATGACAAGCGCTGAAATGGCTTTAAAAGGAGAGTTAGGCAAACTAATGGAAAACAGGGTTGTCAACAGCTACTACCTATGACAGCTAAATGTCTCCATGTAAAAAGGTAGCATACCTATAAAGCTTGGTAGTAAACCTATAAAGGAGTGGGTCTGTGGTCTTCATGACTTGAGGTCTTCCTCTGAAATGCTGGAGTGCTGAGAACCAGAGCTTTGAAAAGTGTTTTCTTGAATGCTAGTTTCCAAAATTCCCCAGCCACACTGTGGAAGCTGTAGTCCAAAAAGCAACTTACAATCTCTGAATAAGATATATCTTGCTTATGGGCTTCTAACTGTTCACCCAGGTTTGTCTCACACATACTTTTACTGGGGCATTATTTGACCTGCATTATTTTCAATGCACTATTATCATTACTCATGCTGAGAACTATCCCAGAGGTTTGCTAAAAAGGACAGCACAAAAACACAAGAAACACACCATCTGATCTGTCTTCTATGCAGACAGACTACTCTTTATTACTAGCTTCCTGTCTTTTTACTAGAAATTTTCTTCCTCTCTGAAAGGTCTGTTTCTTTCTCAGCCAGTGCTGCCAATTATAACAAACAGCACACACTGCTGTTCTCACTTAATCACTTCAGGAATATGGTTGGGCCTGACTGACTTAAGAAAATCATTTACTGATGACAGGCAAATACAATAGGTTCAAATGTAACGAGTCCACTCTTGCTTACATGTGCAACCTCTTTCATAACTCCATTGCATAAGGAGAAAAAGGGCAACAATTTATACTTACACACTTTTCTATAATTTGGCTGTGGTTACTAAATCTTAAGCATAGCTTTCTGAACAGTTTTCTCCTTCTCCAAATGTGCTTCAGTGCAGGAACAACTGTGGAACTCAGTAGTTCTAAACCAGAATTCACAAAGCAAACCAGATTTGAACTTCCTGGACTGAGGCGCTATCAGTACATTGATGCATAGCCATCCTTCAAACTGTGAAATTCTCAGGATTTGGTGATGGAGTTTTCAGTTTTAAAATCTATCAAACTACATTCAAATGCACATCTTAATGCAGGCCCTTGGTTTAAAAAATTCAAATTAACATGGAAATAGGATGGAACAGGCATGTAAACAAAGAGACATGGAAAGACATGGAATAAAAAAAAAACAGTCTGTTACATCAGTGATACATTAAAATAAACTTACTTTGGTCTTATGTCCAACTGTAGTTCCAATCCTGCCATTTATAGCTGCAATACGATGAAAAAGCTGCAGTGATTTTAGATGAGTCCCCACACAGCTCAAAGTACATGGGACTGGGGCTCACACTCAGCGTCAGGAATGGAACCAAGGAGGCTGGTAGAAAGTGAAGTCTAATCTCCTTGAGCCTTTCCAACCTCATCCTTTTACACAAGGATGGGCAAAGTGTGATCCATGGGCTACATGCAGCCTCCAGGGCTGTTTCCTCTGCCCCAGGGATAAATTATTTTTTGCAAATTTTGCTCCAAAATACCCCAAAGTGACTTCTGAAAGAGGTATAGAAATTATATCCACATGGTTTGGAGCGCCCCTGAAAACCCAGCAGTAAAAAGAATGCATTTGTTAACCCTCAAATGCCCCCTATGGTGTGTGGGGGGCACTTCCACCGTGTATTCGAGGTCCCTGAGCCAATTTAGGCCAAGAAAATACCTTTTTTTTCTTTTTTTTTTGAAATAGGAAGTGAGCAGAAAGTGACTTCTGCCCACTTCCCATTGTTAAAGAGGCCTCTCCTGGGCCTAAACAAATCAAATTAATGAAATGGCCCAGGAAGGCCAAAAAACATGGTGAAATGCAGTAGACATTTGGGGGCAAAACTGCTTTTATTTTTTGTGGGAGGGGATCAGTGGCCTCCAAGGTGTCATGGGAGACTAATATAGCCCTCTACCCTTCCTCAGTTTCACACCCCTGTTTTACAGCAACAGTCAGGGAATCTTGTGGCCCTTTAGATGCTGTTGAGATACAACTCCCAGCATCCCTCATTACTGGCCTTGCTATCTAAAGATACTGGGAGCTGTAGTTCAGTAAGGAGGGTTACATGATTTCCATCCCACATACTTTCCTCCTACAAATGTTATTATACATAACCACAGTTCACTCCCATATTGTAAAACAACAAAACCCCAATTATGTAGAACAAATTGGAATTACAAGTTATAAAAACTCACAACAATTTAGCATTTGACAGTCTCACTCCCCCTCACTTTCAGCATGTGGGCTAGCTTGCCAAAGTACTCATATCAGTTACACAGAGGTAATCCATTCGTTTATGAAAAAACATGCAGTATAGGCCCTTCTGGAACTGTACTTCTTCAGACAGGGCAGAAATCTCTCTCTCTCTCTCTCTCTCTCTCTCTCTCACACACACACACATATATAAAAAAGAAAAAGAAAAAGAAAAAGAAAAATAATGGTTGGGGATGAGCAAGAGGCAAGCAAAGCACCTGCACACTCAACTAGTACCTCAAAGAATTGTTCTTCCAAGGTCAGTTGAGTCTGCTTTGCCTGCCATATATCTATATGAGCCTGGATGACAGCAAGTAACCATGGCGGTGAAGACACGCATCAGAGACTACACGCCAGAACTAGTGGTGGCCTCACCCACTGCTGACGTGAAGTTCTTACCTGCTCATTCAGAGGCCATTCATCTAGAGCCCAAATTGGTTCCATACCACTGATCTAGACATTTTCCCACAGAATAACACTTCTGTGCAGAATAAACGAGCATGCCAACAAGGCAGCCAAGTTAAACTTCTATCCTCTGCTTTTTAAGATGTGATTGAGTAAAGTGGGCAGCAATTCTGATATGGAGGAGCATTCAAACATAAGATTCCCATTTGCATTCTAAAGTGGTATTAATTCCAGAAGCATTGTGCCATGTGTTTTATAAATGTGCAGAACAGCCCTCCTCTCCCCACAGCAATTAAGAACCATTCATACGAGTGCTTTCATTCAGCTCATCATGGGTTTGGCGGGACAAATGCGCTCACAGTGAAGCAATCAAACACTCCACAGTGCCAAGACTGACATATACCTCTTACTATCTCACATATGTTGCCTGTCCTACAGTATAAATGCAAGGGTTCACATGGATTTAAAATTACAATGGAACTTTCTTTATCCTTAGCCATCTTGTTTTTCCATATGTTAACGAGAAAAACAGAAATAGTTTTTCTTTAAGTACAAATACACAGTTTTTAAAAATGGATCTTAAACTTGCAGATCCACAAAGATGATGTGCAGTTCTTGAGCTAGTTACAACAATAACAATCTGTTACTATTCATGAAGGGGGAAATGATTTGTAATGTGGCCACTTCCAAAATATCTACGAAAAAATGTACAAGCCACTTTTTTGTATTCTGTACAACTTAATACAACAACTAATTCTTTCTTACCTATGAAGAATTCAGCATAAATCAAAAGCCGGGGTGGGCAACATTGGTAGGGGCTCAATTTGGCACCTGCTATCCTCTAGCAAGCCTGAAACCAGTAAAAAATCAACTCTAAAACCCAATCTGGCAGCAAACATATATCACTTGTGGTATTCTTCCCAGTTTTTTTTCTTCTTTTCGGTGGTGGTGGGGGTCAGAGTGGAATTAGAGGACTAAGATTTAATAATCTTCTGTTTCGGGAAGCATCCAGCAGCACCAATTGAATCCTTGGAGCTGAATCCAAAAATGTTTTAGATATAACATTCAGGGTATGAAGGTTGGGGAGGGAATGACAGTAGTTGCTTGGGAGGCACAGAAAAGCATTTGGGGATGCATGCAGTCAGCAAGCTTCACTTTTTCCACCCCTATTACATAGCTACATGATTTTTAAGGTCCACCAACTTCCGGAAATCTGGTGTTCCTCACTGTTAGAAAAAAAATCTACGAACTAGAGATGCAGCCCACACTGTGCCATCTTTCCCATCAAATCAGTCTCTGCTCACTGGCCATACTCTCCCAGGCCTCAGATGCAGCTTCAAGACTGGAAACCCCCTCCACCCCCCTTTCTCAACATATGCAGTCTTGAGCCCCAGCGTGACTAATCACCAAAGGCCTGTGCAGTAGCCGCCTGGAAGGGAATTTGCATGCTGGTTCTCTGGGGGAGAATTCTTCAGGCTCCCACAGGGTTAGGCCATTAGCGCTGGTTCAGAGCAGATACCATTATCCCATTGAACTGCTGCTACTCTCACGAAGCAACTGCTTGAAATGAAAATTCCAACCCTACAGGGAGCAGTTCCTCCCAATTTAATACTCCCCTTAAATATGAAAAATGAGCTTCATGTTAGGGAAGCTGAGATGGGTGGGAGTTAAAATGACACAGAGAAACAGCTATACACAAAAGGGGCCCCTTATGCCTACATCAGCAGCAAATAAACTTTTCGGTCAATTCAGCCAAAGTCAGACAGTCTTCAGCTAAAACAGGAAACACCCTTTCCTATCAGCGTAGGGCTTACAATAAGTGGTAATTTTATGTTAAATCCAAGTTGTTCATTGCCAGCAGTGTATGTGTATGTGCCTTCAAGTCGCCTGTCAATTTATGGCAGCCCCATGAATTTCAGAGGGTTTCCTTAGGCAAGGACTATTCAGAGGTGGCTTTGCCATTCTTTCCTCTGAAATACAGCCCACAGCGCCTGAAATTCATTGGACCCCATAATAATTTCAAGCATCCAAACAACCAGTAAAGAAAAGACATCATCAAATGTCTTGATACCTCACAATTAATGCCCTCCCGCTCCTGAAAATAATATTGACATGGAAAACAGTATAGCAGCTACTGTGCTGGACACAGAGCAGTGAGGCAAAGATTCAAATTCATAGCAATAGCATGTGTATTTCTATACCGCTTATCAGCTAAGTGCTCTCTAAGCAGTTTACAATGTGTTAGCTAATTGCCCCCAACAAGCTGGGTACTCATTTTACGGACCTCCGGAAGGACGGAAGGCTGAGTCAACCTGGAGCCCAGCAGGATCGAACTCCCAACCTTGTGGCTGCAGTACCGGCATTTAACCACTGTACCACCAGGCCTCCTTGTTCATGTATGTACAGCCATAAAAACTGCTAGGTCACCAGGGACCAGCTACTATCTCTCAGCCAAACTGACTCATCTCAAAGCACTGATGAGGACAACATAACTGGGACAAGGAGTGGAGGTGGGATTTAGATTATGAACTTTCCCATAAGGTCTTTAGAAGAAGGAGTAAGATAAAATAAATTTAAAAATAACATAATAAGAAATACAAGGAGAAGTCTGCAGGATTATCCATGTTTCATTGTCCAAAAGAAAACCAGATAGTCATAACAGGCTTGTGTCTAAATGAGTACAGCTCATTTTGCTATCAGACAACTCAGGAAAAGATTCTGAAAATGCCTGCATGTCCAAAAGCCATCTCTGGCCCAGTTGAATAAAGATCATGAGAATATAGCCCTCAGGGCAAAAAAGACTTCCTGTCTCTGATTTACACTGTCTTGAAGAAGATCCCTCAAGCTTACAGTTCTCCATTCCCCCTCAAAAAATTTCTTGGTTTCACGACAGGTATGGAGAGCTACACCACCCTCCCAGAGCCCCTGTAGCCCATGGGCCACACCATTTGTGGCCCACAGGCCTCAAAAGTGTCACCTCTATGAAGGCTTATACCACAACAAATCAATTAGCCTTTAAGACAGCACAAGATTATATGCTTTTTCAACCACTTCTTTGATATGTTTCTCTGTATATGCCTGGATATATCTGTTACCCACTGGTCTTGAATCTGCTTAACTAAAGATTCAGGGGTGGTGGCTGACCAGGAATGAAAAATTATATCAGAGTGGATAGCTCAATGACATGTCGAGCCTCTGTGCAAAAAGCATACATTTCATATTAAAGAATCTTAACAAAGGTTCAGAAAATAAAACTGCCAACACTCCAGATCAGTTGGAATATTGTGTACAGTTCTGGTCACAACTGTAGATCTGGAAAATGCATAGAAAAGGGCAACCAAAATCATCAAGGGGCTGGAACAGCTCTACTATGAGGAAAGATCTATTTCTTCTTTACTTTGGAGAAAAAAAAAATAGGATAGAACAAGTGTACAAAATTATGCATAGTGTGCAAAAAATTGAAATAGAGGCATTTTTCTTTCTCTCTCACAATGATAGAGCCCATGATCATCCAGTGAAGCTCAATGACATGTCTTAGGATAGACAAAAGGGAGACTTTCTGACACCACATAGTTAAACTATGGGATATGCTTCCTCTAGATGTGGTGGATGACCACCAACTTACATGACTTTAAAAGGCAATTCAAGGATCAAAAGTTTATCAGTTTATAATCAGTTTATAAAAGTTTATAATGCATTTCGCACCAGTTTGTAAAAGTTCATAACGTATATTGCCTCTTGATACCATTTGTATAGGAATATAATTGAGAGGATGAGTGCTGCTGCACTCATATTGTGCTTGTGGATTCCCTTCAGCATCTGCTTGTCTACTGTTGTAAACAGGATGCTAGACTAGACAGGTCCTTGATCTGACCCACCAGGGCTCTTTTGTTCCTGTGATTTTAAAGTGAAATTGGAATCCAGAAGTGGGTTTCTACACACGTATCCTTGGATGCATGAAGAAGCACTTAATGAAAATGAAAATGGATGTGTTTGAATGCAACTTTCCTTACATCAAAAAGCCCCATCCTTATCAAAGCCATAATGTCATTTTGTAGATAATACTTACATATACATAATTTTGTATACATTACTTACAGGAATCATATACTGGGCTTGTGTGGTTGGGATGCATTTAGGAACTTTAACTTTTGGCACAGCATCTTTGGCCATCTGTGGCATAGGCATTAGCTCCTCACCTGAGCCTTGCAGCAAGAAGAGGTGACCCCTAAACTAGCTTTTTAAAATGCAGCTAGGTGGCATTCATCACATTCCACAAATCCAGGGGTGGTAGGGGATTACTGAACAGATTCAGATGCTGATTTCCAACATTATTTACTCCACAGCGCCACAAAATCTTATGCTGCTTCCTCACACTCACTTCCGTTAGCAGTAGAAGAAGCAAGCATCAGGACTGGGAGATCCTACCTATGACCACACACTCCCACTGGACCCCAGGAAATTAAATTCTCAATTCTGGTACAGGGTAGATCCAGCAATTCTGGTACAGGGTAGGTCCAGGGCATTTTGATGCCTGAAAGGAAAAAGATGGACCTCCCCGCCCAGCTCACATACAGAAACTAATTGGACTCAGAAGTAAATCTTATATCTTTGCTAGCAATAGGATAGTGTTACCATACATGAAGCAGTAGCCTTCTTTAGGGAGCCAAGGACCACTTGTATGCAGAACAGCTGTGTAGTTTAGAATGAACAGATGGGAGCTGACACCACTGCCCCCCTCCAGCACCCACTGTTTGAACTAGCTGACTCACTCTGCCAAACAGCAGGGATGGCCCTGTTCAGATGATCATCTCTTTACCGCAGGAGCAGCAGAAGGGGTCTTGTAAACTCAAGGTTCACTTTAAACTTCTCAGTAGGTGATATTTTCATCTGTTCATGTAGATCTCAATCTATTCCCTTTCTGGGAATTTTACTGTCATTGACAGTTTTTCTAGCACTCAGTGAACTTGAATTCTGAAAAACTGTAATGAGTAGGACAACAACTGAGATTCCATTCTTTCTAACCACTGTTAACTATGCATTCACACTGCATGCAAATCTGAAGCATTTTTGAAAGCACAAACTAAATCATAGGGTGACTACATAAAGCACACATATTCATTTATTTAATTTGTATCCTTTCTTTCTTTCCACATGTGATTCAAGACAATTCACAACATAGATTACAACTATAAAAGAATGATGCAAGAGTTAAAAAACAATTAAATAAATGGTCCTAGTAAAACACCACTAACTTAAAACAGTGTAAAAGCATTTAAAATGTAACAATGGGAATAAAACAGAGAACATATATCCCATTAAAAAAAACCCTTCTGCACAATCTGTCAACCAGTAAAAACCTGGTTAAATGAGAAGGTCTTTACTTGCTGGTGGAAAGTGAGAACAGAGGAGGTCACCCTAGCCTCTTGTGTGAGAGAAGGGAGTAGCCACTGAGAAAGCCCTCTGATGGGTCCTCACCAAATGGGTTCTGATCGTGGTGAAGAGAAAGCCTGTGCTCAGGGATCTTAAAACTTGGTGGGGCCCGTATAGGGAGATTAATCTTTCAGACAGTCTGAACCTAAGCTATATTTCAGGTATTTTGGATACAAGCAAGATCTTGGGCCCCAAAAATAGAAATGCACAAACTAAAAACCAACACATGTATTACTTTACCCATTAAATCAGCTAGTCTTACCATGTTAAATGAAGACAGTATAAACTGGACAATGTCTTAGCTAGGGTGTACCAGTATTTTAATTTACAAATGTCTAAACATCACATTCTTATGGTAACATGAGTCTTTTACATCAAACTCCTATGTCAGGGTCAGCCTTTACCAAAATCATATTTACCTTTCATAATTCACTCCCAGCATGTCTGGAAAGCAATGGGTGTGAAAACAAAATCCTTTCCTTCCTTCCTTGATCTTCTCACCATCTATCTCAGGAGGTCCCAGGCTATATTAAACAGGAGTGGTAACAAGAGGAAGTGTCTGACCAAACAGTAATTATCAAATGAATGTATTCTAGCCAATACAAATAAAAACAAATCATATGCCAGAGTTTCAGTCAGGAAAGTACAATTACCAGGGGTCTAAGGGTATCAGCAAAGGTCTAAAATAGCTGAGCTAAACTGAATATCTCTCTTCTCTGACTGTTCCAGGCCAACTAGTAGACTGGGAGCTGAAAGAGTTTTGGGGGGGGGGGATACTTTTTTGGACTAGAACTCCCAAAATCTGCCAGTGAGCATGATGAGTGATCATCTAGCTGGGGGATTCTGGGAGTTAAAAGTTCAGAAACACAATTTTTAATCCTTCTTAGTCATCCAACCAAGTTGGGGGAAAATCCTGTGCACAAACCACCAACAATAATGTGTACAGAAGACACAGCATACTTCTCTTCTTTCTCCCCCACTGCCCTGGAACAGTATTTATATAAATCTATATAAGCAACTCCCATATATCCAAAGGTTAGCTTTGCTAAGAATTTAAGGAAGGAAGAAGAGAGGGAAGGAAGGAGGGAGGGAGCTGCACTTAGTAATTCCTCATGTGCAAACATGTCAATTCTTACAGTGAGGAAACTGTCCAACTAGTATTCACTTTTGGCCTAAAAAGCCATTTTTGTTCTTTTAGTTTAAAAGACTGTCAGTTATCCTGTTAGTCATTGTAACTATGGATTCCATGAAATATGACTAAATATGACTTCATGAAGATATAAGGGAGAAAAACAGAAGCTGCTCCTCTCTAAACATTTCTTTAATAAGGCTGACATTTAGACCAGCACAAATATGACTGTTCCAAACCTTCCATGTACTAGATCAGTCTATGTTTACTAAGGTCTCTTCACTCTTTTAGCGAAAAGAGTTTTATAACCATAGTGCATCAAGGAGACAACTTTTTGAGGAGAAAAAGCATGTGCACTAGGAGGGATAAAGTTTAATATGCTTGGAAAAAGAAGAGGGGTTGTATTACAGCTCCCAGATTCCCCCACCCAACATAGCCACTTCCAAGTTCTCAGTATATTTTGCTGTGCCAAAACACAAAGTGATCATACAGTAAACATTCTGAAGCATCAATATTGCTGAAAAAAATGGAGAGCTGGGTCTGGTAACTGGATGGGAGACTACCCTAGAACCTGTGTATGCTGCTTTAAGTTCCATCATGGAAGCAAGTAATGATATAAATGCATTAAATAAGTAAATATTTAAAATGTATCTCTGCAGAATACTGGCACACATGTGTTGCTAAACAAACCTGGAATAAGAATCAATAGTAACAACTGTTAATATGAACTGAGAAAGGGTACAAGAAAACTTTCAGATGATCAGCTCACTGTGGTTCTCCTCTATTATAGTTTGTCTTACCTGTTTAACAATTGAGCTACTCTAGCTACTGATCCAAAAAGCTGACACTGCTTGACTGATATAAGTCTGGCATTGAGAGTTCTCAAAGAGCCTGTTACCATGATTGCTCTCATGTTTAAGCTTGTAAACATAATGGAATGAAGAAGCAAACATTGCAGGAGGGACATCAAACACAGACACAAAAACTACCCTTGCTAGAGACAGGTAGGCAAAGAGTTCTACTACTAATAAAGGGAAGCCAACTGTTATCTATAAATCTAACCCTCTTCCAGGACATGAAGTGATTTTTAGAAGCCACAGGCTCAGAACTCCGAAGCAATAAAATCAAATAATAAAGGGAAGAAGTCCTCAAGGAAGAAAATCTGTCAGCGAAAGAAGAAAAATGAGAACAACAGATGGGAACAAAGGCAAGGGCAAATAAGCCAGGAAATCAATAAACTCATTTTACAATTGTTAAGGGACAACCCATCCACCCCCCAAAAAAGAGCCCAGGGCTTTAATTATCACACACTGGTGGTTGCTTATTTTAGCATTACCCTTCTCTACAGGGAAAGGCACAACTGTCAGATCTCACTCTGAACTGAACTTCTGGCTTCCAGTTCTACCAAATGAACTTGACCACTGAAGTTTCAGCTCTATTTTGATACAACAAAATCCGAAATCCACAAAACAGTGATAAGCTTATTTGGCTAATTAAAAAAGTGCAAAATACATCATGCAAGCTTTTGAAGCTCCACTGGCTTCTTCATCACGTAAAGATCTTAAAAATCATAAAGAAGAAGAAAAAAATGATGTTAGAGCCACAGGTCTACATTTTGTGTTCTTCTGTTATCAGTCAAGATGGTATAGAGCATTATCAATGCAAGCAGAGGCCACTCCCTTTTTTTCCAGCCACATGGGGGTTACGAAACAAAGAGCAGTAAAATCCAGGTAATCAAATTTCAACTCCATTAGCAACAGAAAAGTCAAGGAGACCCAAGCTGTCCCTGTCCTGTGGAAGCTGCTGGCTCCCCTTCTTGACAAAGAACATTCTTGAGGCCTGCAAATGAATGGAGGCAGTGGATGTTGGAGGTGCCAATGGCAATGGGATCATGAATCCTTTCCTGGTTTTAGTCCAGATTTCAAAAGAACTACTCAGAGTATTCAATCTGTTTAGAAAATAGGACTAAGCACCCTGGATAGTTTTTAAAGTTCACACTAAAACCCAGAGTAGATTCAGCATTCCACTTACATCAAAGCAACCAGCTGCCACTTAGTGAAGGGAGTAAGGCTAACTTTGTCCTATGGTAGGTAAGACAATAAGAGATGGAAGCTTATATTTTGTGAGCTTGACTGTCTTCATTTAGATCTAGAGCCAAATGTACAGGTAGTACAAGGCTGCACTGGACTCAGAAATATCAGGCCTTAGTATGGCTTTTGAGAGAAATTTTCCACTAAACAACCAGGCAGGTCAGGTACTCATAGGCCAAATGTCTAAAAAAAGGAAACTGCCTCCTTTTGCAACTCTATCCATTGATCCCAGTTAATCATTTGTTAATTGAAAGTAATTAATGAAGTTCTGGCTAGTTTTTAAGCCCAAATGGTTTCTACTTCTTCCCCACCAAATGCAAATATTAATTTCATCTTCTCCTATCCAAAAACATTCAGCAGAGAGATGTTTGGGAGGAATGAATGTTCTGAAAAATTACATTTCTAACTGTGGCTGTCAAGGACAATGAGATAAAAACAGATAAGGGGAAGGGAACAGCAGAGTTAGAGAAAATACAAAGAAACTGATTCGTCCTCACACACACTTTTTGTGTTTGAATAAGGATTCTCTGTTTACTATTTCATTGAGTGCTCACTCCAACCTTTAGACAGATTCTTCTATTAAGGCAACATGTGGTATCTCTTCATACTTTAAATTCTGGCAATTGTATTTTTTTTCCTTCCATTTCCTTTCTATGTTTTTTCTTACCCATTGTTGAAAGTAGAATCTGTTACACATTTAATGTTACTCTTTTGCACAGGAAAAAAACCATGAAAAGTATTTATCTGTTTATCTGTCTGCCTACCGTAGGCAGTGTAGAAAGCGCTAACTGCTGTGACAAAATTCTTGTGGCTTTTAAACAGCCACAATGACTGCAAGAAATCCTTCAAAACGTTTAGGCTGTTTGTCTAAGATAATATGCCACCATATTTTCCACAGTTTTCGTTTTGACAAATCTAATTAGTTGCTCTCTGTTATGCCTGATCTTATGTTCTTTCAGACAAGGATGCCAGCATCCCAATAACAGCAGGGAAAAGTGGCAAGACAAAACAGCAGTGTAGGGGAGGGGGCCCGGATCACTTTTTTATTTTAATAAGCCATCTCTTCACCAAGATGGCCCAGTTGCTTTATCCCAATACGTAGAAAAATGGAAATGCTAGCCCCTGCGTAATTCCATGTTCACAGCAGTGGAACTCTGAAAAAAGTGGGATTAGGCACAGAAGAAGCGTTAGCACCCGTAGAGGCACCAGATCCTGTCTGATTGTGAATGCTAAGTAGGGTCAGCCCTAGTTACTACTTGGATGGGAAACCGCCATCCGGCAGGTGCCGTAGGCTATATTTCAGAGAAAAGAACTGGCAAAGCCACCTCTTAGTATTCCTTACCTAGGAAAACGCTATGAAATTCACAGGGTTGACCAACATGCAACTGACTTGAACGCACACTCATGTATGCACATACACCACAAAAGACCTATTACCTTATTTGAGACAGAGAAGTCCAAATATCTCTACCTTCTCTTTATAGTTTGTTTTTTCCTTTTTTAGTCCAGGCACAAAATAAATAGGAACAGAAGTGGCTTGTTATATGGCCTCTTTCATCCCTAAATGATGCTTCCTCTTCCTTGTTTATCTGTTACTATGCCAATATACTACTCCATTTAACACAAACTGCTTCCAATTAAAAAATAAGAGGACAATGAAGGGATTTGGGGAGGCAGTGAAAAATAGTCCCTCAAAAATATATATACACTCACAGGAAGGAGACCAGGTAGACAGTGGTAGGAAGAGGATAAATGTTCTTCAGATGCTTTGTTTGCTGATTTAGCAGTTAGAGCCAGCACAGAGGCACTTGCCTTTAACAAGAAGTGACGCTTCTCACTGGGAACTGGCAAGACGATTCACAGGACAAAACTAGTAATTGCAAATAAAATGCTAAGTGATGAATGAGATTCATCACTTCACCAATATTCATTAAGAAATCATACCTAGGAGAATCCTACACGACAGCACTTGACCAGACTCCACTAGACACACAGCTGAGGGCAGTCACTAAAGGTGACAATTAAATGTTGCCCTCAGATAATTGTTAGGTTCATGTTTGTGCCTGATACAAAGCAATGATCGTATTTATTGCTAGACTTGCATCTCCCATTAAGTATATCTGCTCAGCTCCATCTACATGCAGACTCTCTTTTCCATTATATGAGAACATCTATCTAGTTCTACATTTCCTCCAGCATGGGTTCCTTGCCCTTTCTTTAGCTCCTTCCTTCAAAACACAGTTTTCATCTAATAACTTGCACATAAGACAGACATAACACCTTCCAGATCATCCCATTTTATTGTAACAGCTCTCCCTCTCCCAAAGTAAAAATAATCATTTAAATTGCAACTGGAAATTCATAACACCTCAATCTACACTAGGGATAGGAAGTGTTGGCAAGAGAAAGGAGAAATCTATATAGAGCAAGGTATAAGATGCAAGAAAATCAAATGAAGTCAAGTGTCTTTGTTTCTTTTATGTACGTTGTGAACTCCCTCTTTTATTCAGTTTTTCTTCCTCTCTCCCTTTGCTTTTCATGTTCCCTGGAGACAGGAATCCTATTTTGCCTATGTGCAATTGATGTAACCTGATCTAAGCCCTCAAGCTCTTCCTTATTTCTTCCTCTTTCTATTTAAAGCATCGCCTGCTGCCCAAAGCTCCAGCTTGCCTGTTCAGTTATCATGAAATTTCCCTACACTAGTAAAAGTGCCAATCTAAAATTTTCTAAACATACGGAACAATAAGAAAGAGCAGGAGGAAAAGAGGCTGTCTTGGTGTAGACAGCCAACACTATACCAAACCAGGTGTAACTCCATGAGCTAAATACTGTCCCACATGTACGCTAATTGAATCAACTGCTGAATTATGAAGCAATATATCCAAAAATCTAGTTGAAACTACCAACAGGATTCAGCCAATATATATCTTTTTTAAAAAGTTAAATCAATTTTCTGGCTGCTTGCTTCATTACAGATATCTTTGCTCTTTCAGAATCTGAGGTTTTAGAGACACAAGTCTTTCATGGCTTACTTTATTCAGGTGAATTGTGTGTTTGTCTTGGGATTTCATTTCTATATACAGTTGGATATTAACATACAACCATGGAGAGGATCCCTGTTTTGTTCTGCTGTTATTACGACAGATATTCTTCTGCTGTTGGAGAATCTGTCTGTAGAAATAAAGATCTCAGGATTTTAATAGCACTCTGTTGATTCAAACACTAGCTATCTTTGGGGGAAGATCCTGCTCTTCTAAAACTTAAGAGTGAAATAAGTGATAATCTTGAAGAATCATTATTAGACACATAAAACAAATGAGACTTGACGATACAGATTTCAATAACCATCTTTTTAGGTAGCTTGTCCCATCTGAGGAAAGCACTTTGATGAAAATACTTTCCCCCCTTTTTTCTGATTGTTCCTTCATTAAGTATGGCATGGTGAACCCTCTCCTACATCTCAGAATGTGCACGTGTTCTGAATTTTACATTTATCTGAATTATGCTATATTTCACATTGTTGGGGTTGAAAGTTATGGATACTTACAGCAAAGCTAACAGGGTGGTAATATCTGACAGTCCTCAAGATATGTAACATAAATAGTTGCATGGATGATGGAGAAAAGAAGTACCCAGAGTCTACCTTTCCTTCCCACCCTTCAGGATCAGCCAAGCACTGGTTGTGTTCACAACATGGGAAGAAGCTGAAATTGTGGAGGGGGCATCCTCTGCCTCAAGGCCCTGGTAACACTCCAGTTACCTGCATTGGGGTCAGGCTGATACAGTCAGTACTGTGTTCACACAAGTTATTGATAGGCTAGTTTTAAAACACAGTTGGCATGACAAGTAGGGAAATTAGGAGAACAGGACTTCTAAGGGCAGCTACAAAGGAATTAAATAAGATCCTAGAACATAAAGAAATATCACTATATCTTTATATATACCAAAGTCAGGATTGTCCATGTCATTTTATTTTCAGTTTCTGTGTATGGTTGCGGAAGGTGGACAATGAAGGAAATGGATAGGAAGAGAATCGACTCATTTGAAATGTGGTGCTGGAGAAGAATTCTGTGTATACTCTGGACTGTCAAAATGGATCATTGAGTAAATCATGCCTGAGTTCTGCCTAGAGGCCAAGATGACTAAACTGAGGCTATCATACTCTGGACATATCCTGAGAAGATCTGACTCACTAGAAAAGACAATGACTCATGGCAAGATAGAAGGCAGCAGGAAAAGCAGAAGACCTCACTACAGGTGGACAGACTCAATCAAGGAAGTGACAGCCTTGAGTTTGCAATGATTAAGCAAAATGCTTGTATCTTGTAACTTGTAACAGGGTAACTTGGAAGTCTCTCGTTCATAGGGTCACTGTAAGTTGAGGTTGACCTGACGGTTTTTAACAACAACAAAAACTTTCTAAAAAGCCAAAAGAAACCACCATGGCTGTTACAGATGACTTGGGAGCTGGTAGCATGGCTGGCATAGCAAGATAATACTCTAGTAGTGTGGCCTATAGAGCCAAAATTGTGCATAATTCAAAGATTTTCTGATTCAAGTCCAAATTTGCCCCTCTTTTTTCAAATGCCTCTAGCCAGTTCCCCTTCTCCAAGTAAACTGCCTCTTTCATTTTGATCTGTCCTGGCCCTCTGCTGGGTCTCTGCTGGGCTCCGAATAGTTTATTCCACATCCTCCCCAAGCTGTTATCCTGCCCTCTTTTGAGTTCTCTCTTGCTTCCTTTCTGCTGTTGGCTCTTTTAAATGCCTCTACAATGTTTCCCGGGCACATTTACCCCCTCTACCAGCAATTCCGCTGGCCAGTGTGTGAGCAACAATCCTGGATTACGTCAGAGTTGGCTGCCACCCCAGACAGCCACCTTGACTTGCACCTGATGGATCTTTACAGGTACACACACTCTAATTGCAAACACTCTTTTGCTTGCCTTTGTTAAATGCACAGAACATTTTAATAAATGATAAAAAAGGATCTGAGTCTCACAGAAAAACCAGTGAAAACAATGCTTGGAGAACAGAATTTGTTTCAACACGCTCCATGTTAACAACATGTTACTGGCTCTGCTGAAGTCTTTATAAAACCGATGATGGCAACAAAATGACCTCTCTCTAGTACAGCACCAAGGACTACAACACCACTGCACACTGAAGTCATCTTCACTCTCAGTCCCTCCTTCCCCTGCTTCCCCTTCTTCTGCCTTCCCTCTCAATAAGGAATTATTTTCTTACTGCAGCCGTCTTCATCGCTATGGTCCCCACAGTCATTGTCACCATCACACTGCCATTGAGCAGGGATACAAGTGCATTCACCAAAGGCACTAACTGCACAGGTGAAGTGGTTGCGTCCACAGGAACATTCTGTGTTGCTTGCTGCACCTGTGGAAAGAAAACAGTCAGCACGCATTTGAGATAAGACAAAAGAGAGACAAATTATTTTGAACTACATGACATTGCAAATATATTCTGATATACAACCATACACAGCTTCACACACACACTGCCTCTGTATCTTAGATTCCTGAGAGGAAACTGACTGGAAGCAATAACTAAATGTAATCATTCAGAAAGAAAGAAAGACAGACAGATCTAGGAATCAGTGCCATGGCCAAGTATTTGGGGCAGTTCAGCTGAACATTCTTTTCCCATACATGTCCATCTCCAGTCCCCTTCCCACTGCCTTTCATCACAAAAGTGGGCATCTTATCAGTTTTCAGACATACAAGAGTTTAAAATAAGACAGGAAGGTATCAAGGTCTGCATTTTTAAAATCTGCAGTTTAAAACTGCAAGAATAATTTCTGAAACGCCCATGCTGACAACCAAGGGTGGACAAAAGACGACTGGCAGATCACTGCAAGATGTGTACTAAATCAGTAAGTGTGTGTGGCTCTAAATTACTTAATAGCAACAAAAGGGGGAGTTCCTCTGCTTCTAAACTTGGCTGTTCTGTAGTCTGATCTGTAGTAATTCAGGTGTAGATTTGTTTTTGTGCAGGAAGATCATTCTCAGCATATGGCTCCTGTGATCCAATGCACAGCTAACTCCACTTCTTGAACTACCATTTTGTCTCTGGTTTCAGCCATCCCTTAACCATTATTTTGTATCTGGCTTCAACTGGTGAATCTTTGGTTTCTAGTAAAAACTATGGGCAGGCTTTAGGGATAGGCTTGACCCCAAAGCTTTAAATATGCCTACACTTGATCTAAAGTGCCAGAAAGGGAATACTGGGCAAGCAGTTTGTTCACAAAGGAATGTTAGGCAAGGGGCCCTTTTGCCCTCTTGCAGATCAGCATTCTGACAGTGCTGGCCTTGGGAATCAACTATGAAGACACATTTTATACATGATGATCTATAGTGGGCTTAACATTAACCAATGTTTGTAGCAGTGGAGGATCATGGTTCCAATGTCAGTGCAGCAGTGAATCCACTTTAGCTTTAAGCCTGAACTTTAAAGCAGCTATCCAGGATCCTGGGCCCCATCTGAAGATAGGGTTCATTCCCTTGGATTGCACCTTTAAAGTATGGACTAATGCTTCGAATGGATTCGGTGCCTCAGAGGTGTCAGAGCTACATTTCTCCAGTGGTGTGTAGACGTAAGTATCAAATCCACACATCTACCTCTACTGTTCAAATAGTACAGCTATACAACATTTAAAACGCTGCATGAACTATAGATTTTTACAGACTTGCTGATTTACTCCTATCACCCATTTCTAAACCCACATAAACTGAAGCAAACTGCATAAAACTGTGAAAGAAACCATACTGCCAAATCTGCAGTGTCGACAGCATCATTTTTATTTCACAAGTAGCAACTCCCCACTCAGTGTTTCATTTATTTAGATTTTCTTTTTCAGATTTTTACAAGTGGTACATTCACAGATTCCTAATGATATCCTAGCTGACGTGGGAGATACATTTGGTGTTTTCCCTGAAGATACATACTTATATAAAGGAGAAGAGAAATGAGAAATTATGTACAAACAGGCTGAGTGAGGTCAAATTTCTTACAAATGAACTCTGTCTCTAAAATTACGGCATGTGTGACAAACTACTTAAATGCTTTAGAAACCCAAGGCAAGGTCCATGCATTGAACTCTCTCACTGTCTCATGTTCCAGCTCCGGTCAGCTGAGGAGATCCGGAAATGAGCCGGAAGTCAGGGACTCGTCTATTGGGTAAGCAAAGCAAGTGACTAAGAGGACAACATACACTCTTCTCATAATCATATCAGAATGTTTCTTGTGCTATTTGTGTTGCTGCAGAGTCTAAATCAGGAATAGCTGTTACCATCTCTAAAGCTGAAACATTTCGCTAGCATCAATTTGGATTTACTGTAACTGCTAAGAATTGTATCACCTTCTTAGTGGCAGGCAGACTTCAGGCTAACACTATGCATGTATTTTTTAACCCTATGAGCAATTTTTAATAAGAACCTTGAAATTCACCAACTAACTAGACTACACAAAATAATCAGGAGTGTGGATACAGGCTAAGAATTAAGAAACAGGATGAGCACATGGCTTAACTCAGTGATCTGTGATAAGTATCAGAACTGATATCCATAGCATTTCTAATTTCTATGTATGGATATGATGCCAGACAGTGAAAAATGCTGACAGGAGGAGAATCAATTCACTTGAAATGTGCCGGAAAAGAGTTCTGTGGATACCAATGACTGCCCAAAAGACCAATAAATGAGTCCAAGAACAAATCAAGCCCAAACTCACCCTAGAAGCCTAAATGGCCATACTGAAGGCACTGTACTTGAACATACCATGAGACAATATGATTCATCAGAAAGGACAATATTGCCTAGGAAATGATGCTGCGGGCAGTACAAAAAGAGGAAGATGGCATTATAGGTGAGTTGATTCAATCAAGGAAACCACAGCTCTGTGTCTGCAGGACCTGAGCAGGACTGTTGCTGAGAAAGTGACTTGGAGGTCTTTCTTTCACAGGATCATCATAAGCCAAAGCCAACCTGAGGGCTACTGATAACAAACAAGAACCCAAGCTTTCATGCCCATTGACACACCAAAACCCACTCCTGGTTTTCTTCCTTGTGTTCTTTTACAACAACCTAATTTAGGAAGTTTTTTTTAGTTGTTAGACAATTAGGGAGTCTGAACACTGCAAAATACTGGGAGACTTACCAAGAGATTCCTTCTGCCTACTTTACCTCAGTGGAAAAAGAGAAGCTCTTTCATCTCCACTGCAAGTATTATCTTTCAGGATGCTTGTTTCACCTCAGCTTCCACTGATTCTCCAATGACAATATCAATCAATCACCATTATAGCACAGCAATACTCACTGGTTTACCTTCCTTGAAGAACCCTCATCTAGCAAGCTTAATAGGTGGTAATAACTTCCACATATAGATTAGTCAGGAGAATGATCATCTCTGATCTGAAGTATATCCTTCCCTTAAATGAACTGTAGCAAAAGCCTGCAGGGTTTTTTTTCTTGCCTTTTGAAAAATCAATTTGATCCTCAAGTAGCAGTTTCCCACTGAAGGAAAGAACAGTTAATCCAGTCTTAATAGAGGGATTTGCTGACCCATTGTTTAAACAGAGAACTCTTCTGACAGAAACTGGGAAGGCCACATTGCACTCATATGTTCTGATGACAGTAGAAACACCACTCACTGATACAGGCCACCAAGCTGGGCTAATAGCAGAAGTGGCAGAACTAATTGCAACTATTGGTCTTTTGGCCTCCAGGGATCCGGCATTTGACCAGAATGCAAACTACTTAAAACAATTAATGTGGTGTTTGTGGACTTAAGAATCAAGAACTATCACCCTATATTGTACTGTACTCCTTGGTGACGGTGACATAAGCATAATCTTAGTTCCAGCATATAGAACAGTTTTGCTAAGTTCCATTTCTGCACTAACCCAGAAGAATTCCATTTGCAATAACGCAAAACAGAGATAAGAAGTTTAATATACCATTTCTGGAATATAAGAGATGGAAGACAGCATAAAGGACAATTGTAAAACTAGCTTATCTGCTAAGTTCTGGAACCAGTGGCATTTGAAGTTAAGCTTTCTATATAAATGCAAGTCTTGTGCAATCAATCTTGCAATTAGTATTTATTATATGCACATGTTCATGGTAAACAGAAAATGGAAGGCTCTTTTGAACAACAGGAGACTATTCTGATTAAAAATGGTTCACCTCCTTTCTGGCACCATGGAAAAGATGTAGCATTTCCCCCACCTCCAGTGCTCCATTTGTCACACTAATGCACAATATTTTGGCATTCAAAGATTTTCCTTTTATTTCTTAAAACTCAAAGGAATATGTCAGGCAGGTATAATATACATAGATAGATAAGGAAAAGAAATATAGCAATTCTATACAGGTCAGAAGAGGTTTACAACTTGGGTGAGCATAAATCGCAGCAATCACACATACTATAAAGGTTAACTAGAACCCGAGGAAAATATTTTTCCATGATAAAAGAATAGAGCACAGAAGGTGGTAAATCTCCCATCACTTGGAGGGAAATGAGAGATAATAAGAGAAAAGAGGACTTCTAACAATCTCCCTTGAAAGCAAGTGACTGGAATAAAAATGGCTTAACATTTCCAGAAGCCACTGAAAACTGCTGGCAGTTTCAGCAAAATCAAGACCTAGCCATTACATCTCAGTCCTCCCTAATCTGCTACCCTCTAAATCCAGTGAGTTACCACTCCCAGTTCCCTAGTCAGAGAACATTAGGTGAAGGAATGCTGTACTAAAATACAGTCCTCCCTCCACATTTTCAGGTTTGACCTTTGCAAATTTGATTATTTGTAAAGTGCCTGCTTGCCTCCCCCCATTCTCCCCCTCCCATTCCCTCGCATTTTTGCTCAGGTGCGCTGCCTTCCTTCTCTGCGCCCTGGAAAAAAGCAAACGAACGGGAGGGGGGAAAGTTCACATGTACAATCCTCTTCCCCTCCATTCACTTGCCTTCTGCCCAGTCAGGTGCAATAAAGGAAGGTAGCACACACAGGCAACAGGCAGGAGAATGGAGGGGGCAGAGGTGATTCCCCCTCCATTTGCTTCCCTTTTGCCCAGGTGGGTGCACAGAAAGAAAGCAAAATGCATGGGCAACAAGCAGGAGAATAGGGGGGGCAGAGATATTTCCCCTTCCATTTGCCTGCCTTTCACCTGGGCGGACACGCAGAAAGAAAGCAGCAGGCACAGGCATACTCGCCCAGGCAAAACGCAATGGAATGGGAGCAAGAGTGCTCGCTCAGGTGGGAGGTAGTTATTCACGGTTTTTTTGACTTTCACAAAGGTTTTGTGCCCTGAACCCTCGCTAAAGTCAAGGAGCCATTGCATACAATTTATACTGATAATGAAGCAATTGTTTAAAATGTCTGTTCTAAGTACAACCTGGCATTCAGAAGTTAAAGAATTAGCAACATTACAAGAAGAATGACCTTTCCTTCCAGCAATTAAAAAAACATAAGTCTAAGATGACAACATCTTTTAATTAATAAGACTGAAGAGCACAGTAATAAAACAGGGAGCAGAACAGCTATGTCAAATGCCTTGGGCTCACTGAAATAAAAGTGGAATATAAATGTGAGTAATGTGATGTGGCTTCAAGTTATCTGAAGACTGTATTTTCTGGTCTGACCACCTTCTGAGGCACTAATGTGGATACAAGAAAAGGTTCTTTCAATGACTTTTGCCAGGCACAGGTAAGGCTTCGCTGGCTTCCTCTATATTCTCCCTCTATTACCAGGCAAAGACCTTTCTTGATTATTCAAGAGCTTCTGGCAACTGACATCACTCTCTGTGACAAGAGCTTTTAATTCAACAGGTAGTGCATTTTTCCTTTTACTGGTATGTTTTTTAAACCATATTTTACATTTTATGCTGTTATTTATTTTATGTATTTGTACTATTTCACTGTAAGCAGTCCAGAATACCATTTAAGGCGGTACAGTAGAACACAAATTGACTAAAATAGAGAAATAAGTAAGATTCTATGTCAGTCTTACTCTAATTGAGTGATATGATACTTCAGAAGAACTTTCCTTTAAAAATCTTGGATAACCTATATTTAAAATGAAGAGAGTAGAGTATCACAATTTTAGAGACTTTTGCAGGATGAAAATCTGTATCATGGAATGTTATTAAGAAAAATGATAACTGGCTCGAATATGAACACACAAGTCAAAAGCTGGCTGAAGAACCATAAACAAAGGGTAATGAGAAACGGCACTGTACCAAAACTGCAGGAGGGATGGAGCTATTAGAAACTACAGGGATCTGTGTTTAGATCCCATTCTTTTCAAACATCTTCATTAGTGACCTGGAAAGTGAGAATTCATAAACACTGAGAGGCTCTGAGCCAACACCAAAATAGAAAAGGCAACAATTGCTCATGAAGGAGCAAAATCAGATAATAGGCAGGAAATTTAGATTCAAGTAACATAAATATACGAGAAGAGACATACATATGCTTCAGTCTTAATTGTGGTTTCAGCTCAGTCTAAATCTGTTTACTTATAAGTAAGTCCCACTGAGTTTATTTGGGCTTACTCCCAAATAAATGAGGATACAACAGTTCAAATCTTCAGGGCCAAATGAACTGCATCCCAAAGTATTGAAGAAACTTCCTGATAGACTCTCTGAAACCCTTGCCATAATTTCTGAGAAATCTTGGAGAATACTTGAGGTGCCAAATGACCCGAGAAAGGCAAACGTTGTCCCTCTCTCCAAAAAGGGCAAAAAAAAAAAAAAAGATTCCAGGAAATTACAAACCAGTTAGCCTAACCTCAATTTGTTGTTGTGTGCCTTCATGTCATTTCTGACTTATTACAACCCTAAAGCACCTTAATACCAGGAAAAAATATTAGAACGGCTTGTACAGGAGTCTGTCTACAAATATCTTGATGACAATTCAGTGATCAGTAGGAACAAGCATGAGTTTGTCAAGAACAAATCTGGCCAAACTAATCTTTTTTCTCAATCAGGTCTTTAGTTTAGTAGCTAGTGGGAATGTTGTGGATGTCATTCATCTGGATTACAGGAAAGCACCTGATCAGGTCCTCCATTATATTTTCATTAGCAAACTCACTGTCAGACAGATCCATAACTAGTTGGAAAACTGTGCTCAAAGAGTAATTATCAATGGTTGCACTTCAAACTGGAAGGAGATCTTAAGTGGAGCACCTCAGGATTCTGATCCAACAGCCATTACTCTTCATTATTTTTATCAATTACTTAGATGATGAAGTGGAGGGAATCCTTATCAAATTTTCATATGACAAGATTGGGAAGCGCAGCTGGAAGATAGGAATAGAATTCAAAAGGACTTTGATAAACTAGAAAATTGGACAGAAATTAATAAGATGAAATTCAACAAAGATGTAGGCAAAATTCTACATTTAGGCCACAAAGCCCAAATATAGTCATATATCACTTCATGTACTGATTGACCGCATTAAGGATGGAACACATTTCAACCTTCCTCAACTGGGTGCTTTTCTGATATGTTAACCACAACTTCCATCATCCCATTCTAATACTGGTCACACTGGACAGAGGGGACAGATATTGGAAGTTAAGCACATCTAGGTGGCAAAAGTCAGAGGAAGGATGTTTTACTGGCATCACCTACCCAAAATTTAGAATTTTTGTAGCACACCTGGTATTTTACAGAGGTCTGTATCGATTAAAAAGGAAGCTTAAAGAAAGGTTATAGGAATTGAGTTTACTTCTTAAAGCCTGAAAACTCTTGTTCCAAAAGATAATAGTTGTGCACTTTAAAATACACTCTATACTAAATGTCGAGCTTTCTAAACATAACTCATGCATGAATCATGATTTTGAAAATCTGGAGCTAACCTTATGGCTCTGAGTCAATATAATATGCTGCTAGACTTAGCTGGTGAGAGGTGGTTTTTTCGTCCTTTCTATTGGCCTGGCATGCATCCTTCAGGCAAAATTGTGTTGAGTGTCTACAGCCACTAAGCTTCCAATGTGTTCCAAAATGGCACTTGGTGTTCAGGCTCTCCTTCTGATCTCAAGCCACAATAATTTGCCCCAGCTCTGATATTTTGATATTACTTCCAAACTGCTGGCTTCAGTCCAGCCTTGTAAACAGATTTCTCATTACTACAAATGCGTCCCAACTTACAGAGGTCAGATTCATCTGGTGGCTCAATGTACTGCAGATAAGATAGCTGGGGGTGGGGTGAGGACACTATTATTTCCTGTTTACCAAATGCATTTCCTGATGTTAGACCTGTATGTGCGTATTTTTTAAAAACTTGTGTTGTCTCAGAGTATCATATATCACACTGCAAACTGCCCAATGACTTTTCAAGGAGACTGAAAAGAAAAACACATTTATTCTTTAGATAGTATTTTTACATTCACTTACAAGCTGTTGTTGGGAATAATTTTCTAACACTCACTGCTCTTCAGCGCAGTGTCAAATTACAAGAACATTTAGAGGTCAGAATAAACAAGACCACCCAAATGGCACATAGTTTGACACCTGGGATCTTATCAGATACAACCCTAGACAAACTGCCATTCAAACTGGAATATATTTCCAGTCAAACTGAGCTAGCTTATACCACAGTGTCCGCTGCAAAACATGACAGACTAAGTATAGAAATTCACCAAACACTCCATATCATTTATCATACTGATACACATTACATGCCAATTGTCAACTGCATACAACCTTAAAAGATGGAATTTCCATGTATTTTATGCTCTCACAAAAACCTTCTAGAAGCTGAATTCTTTTTTACTGGTGTAGAAAGCATTGGAAAACTTTGCAAAACTACCCCAGGAAAAGAGATTTTCTGTTTATACCACAAGGAAGCAATGCTATTACTCTTTTTCTAACCAATCTAATATACAAAAGTCAAAGTTTTTTTGTCCATGTTAGGCAGAGAAGACCTCAAATGATTGGCTGTGTCAGGCGAGAGGACCTCATATGATTGGCTGCCTGAGAAAATTCTGTGGAATCCTGGGGTTTGTAGTTTAGGGAGGGGCTTTTAGAATTCTCAGCCAGAGAGTTCTTGGACCTGTCTTGAATAGGGTGGTTGCTATGGAGATGAGGCCTAGCAGCAAGGAGGAGACCAGTGTATTTTCCTCAGGAACCCAACCTCTGTATGTTAATAACTCTGAATTCAAATTGGATTGGGAAATATGGGGAAAAGTTATTGGTACGGGACAACACAGTTTGGAGAATTACAGAAACAGGGTCTCAAATCTGTATATTTCATCTGCATCTAATTCCTAAGATAAGGTAAGGTAAGGTAATTCCTAAGGTATTTTATCTATGAGAAAATATTACCTATGAGAAAATAAAATCCCAGGCAACGCCGGGTAAATACACTAGTTAGGAACAAAAGTGTTTTATTCTTTTGCTGAGAAACTTGAATTAATAATTCTTCCAAAATGCAGGTCCTGCAGTAATACAAATATTGTTTTAATTATCATTCCTCTCACCATTTTTGTGAAGGCGTTACCACCATGCTTAAAGGGAATAGGTTTCTCCAGCCTTCCAGTACACTAATCCTGTTCAAGAGAACAGGAATATCACAGCAGAGTAATCTGAAGAGAGTCATCAAAGTTGCAGCCCACAATGCACTTGAAATTAAGCACCATTGAATAAAGTGGGACTTACTTACAAGTAATTACTCAAAAGCTCCACTCCACAGCACCAAATTCCAATTCACCCCACACCTTTTCTTACATTCACTAAAATTTATTCCACAGAACTGGCTACTGGAATAAATACCCCAATTATTCGTCACAGTCAAACTAACGGATGCAGACTACAAGACTGACATCACAATTAAGCTAAAGATCTGGAGGCTTTTTAGAATCTGGACTTTAAAGACTGGAGTCAGGAATAAAGGTTAGTGGTCAATAATAGCCCATCTGAAAAGCAACAAGCTGTCAAAAGGAACTTCAAATGCAGCATTTGACATGAAAACGAACCCTGCTTCTCAAAAGATGATTTCTCTCCTTCTTGTCTTGCATAATACCAATGTTGTAAGCACTGCGTGCTTAATCAACAATTCTAATTGTATGGACCTTAATGATCCTGCACAGTTCCAAGTGTCAAGAACAGTCTTTAACAGCTTACTACAGTTGACCCTCCACATTTGCTGGGGTTGGGAGCTCAAGATCCCGCTGCCACCGGCAGTAGTGGAAAAACTGCAAATATCAAAAGGTATGTGTGTCTGTCTGTGGAAAGGGGGTGGTGGCACGGTGGAGAGAACAGGCACCCAGGATCCAAAGCAAGGGAAAGGAAAGGGAAAATGGGTGGGTTGACATGGTGGCCCTATACTTCCTCTCTCTCTCTCTCATCTGCTTCCTTGGATGTGGGGGAGGCATCAGGAAAGGGTTTGTGATGTTGGAAAATTGGGGTGAAAGCCATCCTTAGCTGGACAGGCAGCAGTTGGTGGAGAAGGAGGAAGATCAGAGGCACGTTTTTAAAGAGCTGTGCAATCTGATCACAGCCACCAAGAGAAAGGTTCCTCCAGGAAAAAAGAAACTAGGAGAATGGCAGGAGCTGGAAAAACTCACAATAATCAAATCCATGACTGTTAAACCCACAATGTGGAGGGACGATTGTACTTCTGTTTTTCTAGGAATGAACTCCATTTCCAATTCCAGCTGTTCATGACTGTTACTTCTCTACTCTGTCCATGACAATGTTTTGACACCTTTAATATGAGATTTCACAGCATCTGGACAGTAAATTACTTTGGCATTTTTAACACACCTTTATACAATACTACAGAGCTCAACAGTGCCCTCAGACTGTCTGGTGCACTAGGCACTCTACTGGGCAGGTTGAATACGCATGGAACCTCCACTTTGTCCTTGAATATGCATCCCAAAGTTAAGCTCTTTTTAAAGAATAACCCTTGTGATTGAAACCACCTAGCTCTTCTGAGGTGCAGGTTTCGGCTTACAGAGAAAGTGAGTGACTAAGTAATGTTCAGATTTGCTCACTAAACCACAGACATCACAAATGAAGGATTTTGCACAACTGGCTTTCATTTCATTGTCCATAAAATTAAGATCACTTCACAAGAGTTCTCCCAATAACTTCTAACCAGTAGCTTTTCTGCATATGCTATGATTTTGCCACATTTCCAGCCTGGGCCTGGTACTAGAGTTATAAGGAAAAGCCCTGTTTACCAATAGAAATGTAACTGCCAAGAACCAAATGATGGAAAGAAGACAAGAGCTCACTCTCAATGTAACATTTTTGAGGGTTCGAAGGCTGCAATCTGACATTGTTTATTGCTGTGACATGAGCAGTAGAAACTGAACCAGACTTCTTCTATGAAAACGGTCAGGCAAAGGGATCATTTTGGTATATGAAGCTCTCCATTTTAGAAGTATCTGTGAAATATAGCTCCCTCGTTGCTACTCTCTCTTCTACCCAAGACCGGGAAAGCAAGCCACAGTGACCTTAACTATGCAAAGGGAGTTTCTGCAGCAACGACAGGACAGAGAGTGTGGCTTTGTGGCAAAAATGAAGCAGAAATGTCTACTTTGCAATCCAACAGGCCAAGGAACTTCAAAAGCAGAACCACAAGATAAATGTCACTATCTTGGGAGAAAGAATGGCTCTATAAATTTTTTTAAACATATAACCAAACACACACAGTATTATGTTTCCCCCCTAAAGAATGAGCAAAGTAGAGAGTTTATTAACTGCCCAGACTGAGCTGACTATGGTAGAACTAAGCCAGACTCATCAAATCAGGGGCACCACATCACCACAATGTCATCACAGATCCCCCACTGCTTACCAGAAAACTGGAAGAAATTAAGACTTGAAAGTAAAAGGAACCCTAGATAGTATTTTGTGGGAGGAGGGGGAAACCAACAATGATAAATACTTTCTATGGGTTCACATGGGGCCAGACATTTCCAGTAGTGCTGCCAGAAGGAAAAACAAGCAATTTGGCAGTAAAGTTACTACAGAGCAGCCATCCAAGCAGGGAAGATCAACCCTGTTCAGCCCACCCACACCTTGCCTACTTTTTAGATGGCTCATGGAGCACCACTCTTCAGCACTTGCTGATCTTGGACTCCAGCTTCCTGTACCTAGTTTAGAAAGGATTTATGAGAATATTCCCCAGTTTTTCAAGATCAGAGAACAAAACATTTCCTCCAGATCTGGGAGCAAATCTTTGGTTTTATGCACTGGCAAGTTCTATAATCCATTTTTAGTCTCACTTCAGTACCAATTCAACTGCTACTCACATGCACGCACAGATGCGCATACACACACATATACACACACATTTCCTCTTTCACGTTGGAAGTGTTATCACAGTGCTGTAATCTTTACTGAAGCACAGAAGGGAAGAGTCAGAGAGCAAGGAGAACATCAATCACCTCTACAATTCTACGCTGAGGTTTTATATTTTTCTTAATTACCTAGTGGCCATACAATATCCATTGAGTAGTGAACACATCCGCCATTACAGTTATTCTTCGCTACTGAACCTCAAACTCATGTGACATGCTTGTGGATCCACCTGGACTGTGAGACAGAGCTGGAAACTGAAATGAGGTATGAAGTTTAAGCCAGAAGATCATTTTTCTCTCTCCCACTCTAACCAGCCTACACTGCTACTAAACACATCATTAAGCAAACCCTATGGAAACCAATTTAGTGTCACACTTGTGTGTCAGGATTTCCACACTTCAACCCAGGAAATCAAAATAAAGCCTCCTGCTCCACTTCAGCAATCAAAGTGCAGCCTGTCTTTTTCCTCTTGGCCTCTGACCCAATGGAGTGCAATCAGCATCTTGCATTACTGGAAAACAAAGCCCAGTTAGGCTCAAGACACACTGATGCAGGTCACAATCTCCTGTACTAGCTGTTAAATTACTAAAAGGCTAACCTTAAAAAGGAAAGGCCAGCTCCAAAGCAACTGTTGACACTGGAATTAGATTACTGCTCCATGAAGAGGTTGCTTGCCTGACTGGCACAATTCCAAAACTTAAATGCTACTGTTACTCAGAGTCCTGAATTAGTTTTGGATTTGGGGAGTTTGCGTTGATCCATAGCCAAAAGAAACATGAAAACTGGAGGGAAATTTGTTAAATGCTGACAGAGCCATAGGAGGGAAACTTCAGCAAAGCTACCAAGATACATTGGGAGATATAACACACCAGACACAGACACGCAACAAGGGAAGACAAAACAGGGAAACTGAAACCTTTAGCTAGATGGAAGAGTGTCCTTATTTTCCAGAGAACACTAGCAGACTGACTAGACATAAACAATGAAATATAACTAAAAAGTCACTCATCTGTCATCATCCCCTAAATAAGCTACCCATGAGGAACTAGTAAAGTCATGTATTAACATGACATGTAGTAACATGACATATCTTCCCAAACTGAAATGTTTGCACTAGGAAGTATATGTTCTCCTCATGCAGAAAGGACAATTTTTACATTGTACACACCAAAAATATTAGAAAGCATCAACATTGCCCTTTGTTACACAGATTAAGAAGTTGAATAACGTTACTTTTAATGAGTTACTTTTCATGCATTATTTCTAAGCTCTGCACTTAACAGCCATATCCCATGAATGATGAACACGAGCTCTTCATATGTATTTGAGAGATATGAGTGGGGGAGTGGGTGGGCAGAAGCAACAATACTTCTCTCTCAACTTAGGCCAGTAACAATATCCATTACGTAACAATCTGTGGGTGTCTGGCTGCGTTGCAGCAAAAAAACCCTAAATCTTGTGATACCATAATGACAAGACTACAGCTTGAAGAATCTTTGTTGTTTTGTCTGTAATATAGATGTTTTTCCTGCTACTGTACACGGTAGGAAGTGCATAATCCTTCCCTCAGCCCCACTTAAAAACACTGCACTCACCTTGGTGCAGAATGTAATTTATATATTGAAATAGAGTACACAGAGCACTAATGTCACTCCAACCAGCTAATGTGCCTCAGCTTCAAAGAGCTCTCCTAGCCCTGAACTACCTTCAGAAATTAACAGAAATATAAATTCTAGCTCAAAGTAGATATTATAAAGGGGAAAATAGATGGGGATCAAATTTATAGAATTTTCATACAACTAAAACCTGATAAGCAATTGGCCAAGTTGTCACATCTTCATATATCTATAATCCTTGTGCTGAACAAAAGTACATTTTCTGGCCTGTTCACTTTTAGTCATATTGCTCATCTGAGGTTGGTGGGGAGAGAATTACCAGAAAGAAATAAACAATATCTAAGAAAAAGACCCATTATTCTGCACCCTTGAGTGTTCTCCATTTCAGTGTTTCACTGGTTTATCGCTTGGGCCTTACAGTAACATTCTTTTGGAAAAGGTAAATCCAAAACAAAGCCTGTTGTATTTGGTGATGGACAGAATGAGAGAACAAGGAAGAGTCCACAATATGCATACTCTACCATACTTAGAGCAAGGTAGTCAGCCCTCCACATTTGCTAAAGTTAAGGTTGCAGGACCCCTGCAAAAGTGGAAAAATCACAAATATCAAAATGTCTGTGTGTATCTATGGGAGGCATGGTAAGGAAGATGGACACTCAGGGTCCATAACAGGGCAGGGAAAGGAGAGGGAAAGGGGGTAGGCTAATAGAGTGCCCTATGCTTTCTAGGTCACCCTGTCTCCTTCCTTGTGGGTGGCTGGGCATCAGGAGACGGTTTGTGGCGCTAGGAAATCAGACTGCAACCCATCCCTAGCTGGTCAGGCAGTGGCTAATGGAGGAGGAGAAGACAGAAGACCAGAGGCAGGTTTTTAAAGGGCTGCATGGCTTGATCAGAGCTGCCAAGAGGGAAGATTTTCTCAGAAAAGGAGTGTCTGAGGTTGGAGGGGTGGGCAGGGGTTGGAAAAACTTGCAAATAATCAAATCTGTGAAAATTCAATCCGCAAACGTGGAGGCCTGACTTTATTTAGCTTCACATCCATCCATCTGACCATTCTTTGAAGGAGAGAAGAGAATTACTGACTGCCACCAGTTTCAAAAATTACTGCCAGGTAGTGATCAAGTTATCACACTGCATTATGCCTCAGCTTACAGAGGGGTTTTTTTTCCTATTCTGTTTTTAGCACAAGCTATTTGGTTTTAGTGAGAATGATACATAAGGAACAGTTACAATGTAACATGGTCATCTAGGGAAAAGCTGGGTAACAAGAATGGCCCACCCTGTCAGCTTTCATTGGTCAGTTTTGTTTTGTTTTGTTTTGTTTTTAAAGAAGAGACACATTCTAACCAAGTCTAACAACGGAGTTGTGCCTTTGTGGAAAAACTGACCATGAGAATATATAGTACTCTCCCCAGATTTCATAAAGCTCTCCATATACCTCAGTGCAACAATCCTTCCAACAAGCCAGTAAAGGATAAAATACCATCTCTCCATCTAAGACCATCAGAGGCTAAACTTCCAGTTCATCACTCATGCTCTCCCCTTGCATGCTAGGTCAGCACTATAGTTGTAATCTGTATCCCTTTGTATGTTGTTCAGCCACAAGTGTCAATAGTCCTAGCCACCATAGCCAGTGGCATGAAAAAATGGGAGCTGCAGTATAACCTCCGGAGGGCCATATGATTTGCACCTGCTATAGTTAAACAGCTTTATTATGAAGGGCTTTCACTGGAAAATATCTGCCTGCCCATGCACAAAACTTTACCCCATGTGGAATGGCCTTCCATTTCAGAGAGAACTATTTATGTAGACCAAGTACTCATAACTTTCTTGAGCATCCATCTCAATCAATATTTAGTCCTATACTATGCAATTCTGCTGGAATTTTGTTTCTGAAAAATTCAGAAGTCATGAACCACAAGTGTGATATTGTGATATCTGTCCTTCCTCTGATTTCAAAAAATTGACACATGGAAGTTTTACACTCTATGCCATGTTTGTAAAGTAAAAGCATATTCATAAGGCTTGTGAGAAAGGCATTGTTTACACATTCACTCCTTTTCCTGCTAGTAATGAGGAAGAAGATTACTTACGGAGTGCTACCTATGCAGCCACCCAACAGGGAGCAATCAGCAACACCACTTTCCTAACAGAGACAAGCAATGTCACCCACTTCAAAAGCCTGTGCCTGTCCCCATGATTTCCCACCCTCCCCAAATGTGTACTGCACATTGAAGAAATCCATTAAGAATGTTCCCAAAGGCCCACAAAGAACCTTTGTTCTCCCAATTGTGTCCTGTTCTTTTCACCTCTCTAAAGAAAACATTTCCAAGCCACTGGGCACACACGTGTGTGTTGGGGGGGGGTGTCCTTCACAGGGCTCCAGGGAGGGCAAAATAGCCAGAGAATTCTTCTTAGTGTGTTTCCAAGATCTGATCCATTACCACAATCCTGCCACCATTCATATTTCCCTTTGGAATACTGGATGCTACTGAGCAGAGGAGGGAAGAGAGTGAGAATTGCCTCCTCCTTGTCCTTCTTCTCACAACATAGAGCCTTTTCACAAGGTGCTGGTAGCTTGTTGGAAGCTGAACCCCTCAGCAGCACAAACAAGCTAAAGAACAACACATTAAACAAGTGACAGAAGGAGCAAAGGGCATGAATCAGGCAGTCTCCAGACACAGTGGCAGTTCACTAACAAGCTGCTCAGATAGAACATAAAGACAAATGAGGCAAACAGGAGGGACATGGACAAGCTAGCCCTCTATCCTTATTCTGGTTGTCGTTCATTTTTATTATTCAAATGAAGACTAGAATAACGACAATTCATCAAGCATGTCTATGTGTTCCCAAGCACTGTGAAAATTCACAAACTCTTTATTTAGGGAGATGAAATTTGAGACTTCAGGCAGTTCTCCAATGTTGGGAAATAATTGTGCCAACCAACTCTTCTGTCTCAGTTTGTTTTTAACTGATAAAAGCAAGCTTAATTATATTCTATTAGGGAACGTACAGCCACTCCTGAAAGCCAGCATAGTGTAGTTATTTGAGGGTTGGACTCAGAAGACCAGTGTTCAAACTCCCTCCTCGGTCATGGAAACCCACTGAGTGACCTTGGACAAATCACACTCTCTCAGCCTCAGAGAGGGACACAAAGGAAAATTCCCTCTAACCAAATTCTGCCAAGAAAATCCCATAAGAGGGTTACCTTAGGGTCATCCTAAGTTGAAAATGACTTGAACGCACATGGAAACAAACAACCATTCTTATCCAGTAGTCTTTACACATAGCCCTCAGATAATATTTTCACCTTTGCTTGTTTTCATGAAGGAAACTTTTGAGGTCTTTGCTCTAACTCTAACAGTAAAGTCCTTGAATGAACCCAAGCTCTATCTAATCAACTGCTCTATTTCTAGCAACGGCCAATCAAAGAACTCCAGTTGTGCTCATAAGGTAGACCATGCCATTGATGGTCTTTTCCTGTTTTGTTCCCAATGCTTGGTATACAGATATAGATGGCTTCTGTACACATAGGTTCCATTCAGCTACATGGTTGAATATCTGCTGATATAGACTACTCTTCTATCTTTTTATCCTGTTCATAAGAGGTAGGCAAACTGGTGTCTTTTGGATGTTTTGAACTACAACTCCTAAGCCCCAGCCACAATCGTCAAAGGCCATGGATTATAAAGACTGTAGTCTAATTTGCTGTAATCCAAGTTGTCCATCCTTGCTACACATGTGTTCCCAACACGAGAACACACAGAACAAGAGGAAACAATTGCAACAGACTGCCATTTTAGCACAACTATATGTCCCAATTCTCTGCAGTGGTTAGCAAGGATGGCCAGTGTGTGACTTTTAAGTCACCCAGTAGAGCCTTCCTCCGTAAACTAGTGTCCCTGTTTGTTTTGTCACAGTTATTTGAGGTTCTTCATAAAGTAAGAATGACATTTTTTTGCTAAACATTTCAGAGCAGTGCTGTAGGCCAAGTAGTGATCCATGGACTGCTGCTGGTCTACAAGTTGTTGGTTCAAGAAGAGTTTTGAGGAAAGAAAGAAAAAGTTGTAGCCTATAAGGACAAAAACAGTATGGGTGCTAGGCATCTTAGAGAGAGAAAAAACTGCCAGTCTCCCACATGAGACAGCTTGAGCAGCACTGTTCTAGAGCAGTATGAACTGACCTGCACCCCAATTCTGTGAGTGACTGTATGCTAAATATGACAAGACCAAGTTCCAAAGCCGATGAGGGGTTAAGGTCAGGCTAATACGTACTAGTAGCCTGACAGCTTTGTGTCTGTAGTGGTCTATGCTGGACTCAGATTCTAATTTTAATTGGGTTCTGCTGCATTTATTCAGTAAGCTACTATTAAAAGCACACACACAAATGTGAACTAAACGGACAGAAATCTATTCAGCCCAGCTCAATCTGGCCAGCCAAATCTCATGACCAGCTGGAATGCCCCTTTCCTTGCATGCCCAGCAGGATGCCCCAAAATGGCGTGTGAACATTTCCCTCTGTCCCTGCTACAGCATTAAAATGAACAATAGTCTCTGCCAGTGTTATTCATCTCCTCCTGTTGCCAGACTTGTTTTGTTCTCTGTTGTCCCCTTTCACCTTATAGGGAAGGATTTTTTTTTTAAGGAACCCAACAGCTTGACAGCACCAAAAGACTCACATATTTCTCAGGGATGTTTATTATTATTATTTATTGTTACTATTGCTATTATTATTAGGTGTGATTAAGAGACAAGAACCAGCCTCCTTCCATCGCAAAGCACAGAAAAAGCAGAAACCTCGAAAGAAAACCTTTAAAGTTCTCAGGCCCCAGCTGACCTGTTCCATTCCACAACTGGTCTGTCTGTTTGAGAAAGTGCAGAATTTGCTGGAGAGTGAGGGTCATGGAGGAACAAAACTCTTTTCTTCTCTAGGAAGTTGGGACTATAATTGCTGAGAGGCAGCTTCCTGGTGGAAATCAACATGGATCCCAGCTCATACTCAGTGTTGTTTTGTGCACAGGCATGTGGCCTTTCATCCTTTCCCTCTTATTCATTTCAGATCATTGAGAGGGAAGTAGGACATAAGCACCAAGCCACCGACAGATCAATGGTACTCTACCCCTACCAAGTGGCTCAAATAAAGAGGCAGTTGCTACAACACAAAACTAAACAGGAAAGGAAGGGGGAAAAAAGCAGGACCCAGAAAACAAACACATTCAGATATGACCCTCTGCATCCAAATATACAAACGAGAGGTGTTACTCCTGCAGTCAGTTGTCAGTCAAAAAAATGCAACATAAGGACTGCTCAAAGCATCTTTAAGAGCCGGAATACATATTATCTGTAAATATATGTAACTAGACTCTGATGGCTCCTCCACCCCTGAAAAAGCATTCTTCATTTAAGTCTCTTGCAATATTTCAGATTATAGAGCATCCCTGGCCATTTGCTAAGCTGGCTTGGACTGATAGGAAATATTATTCAAAACACTGAGAGAGTCTCATGATGGAGAAAGGTACCCTAAACTATAAATGGCAAAAAGGGAGCTGTCACAGAGAGAAGCTGCTAGGGCAGGCGTACCAGGTATTGCTTGTTAACTGTAGTCTACAGCAAAGAAGAAGAAACAGAAGTGTTTGATGTGAAAATAGCCCTGCAGGAGGGAAAGAAGATTTTCTGATTGTTCAGTCCTCTACCACACACTTGTGTTAGAAAAAAAATTACCAGATAACTAACACTGTAACTCCATTAGGTGTTTATAATTAACTCCATGGGTCATAATGTGCACAAATCATGACTTCTTTTAATATCTATGGCAACCAGATAAAAGACTGGACATTCTCAATGTCAGCAAACTCAAACAAAAAGCACCAACAGCCACATAACATTTTAGTGTATAAATTCAAGGGCATGGGATCTGCTTTGCATGATCTAATCTATGCAGCATAGGAAAATTACTTTGGAAGAAAAATCCTACCTTTAGCATCTGAAATTGCACAGCTATTAACTGCTAGCAGCTTCACGTCTGGCTTTCTAACATATTAAATAAATATGTTTATTGCAGAGAACCAAAAACAAAAGGACATCATCTACTATATAAAAGTCAATGTTTGTCTGTTTGTGAGTTTGTCTGTCTGTCTGTGCCAGGTGGCTAAAGACCTTGTATGATTGGCTGAGTGAGGCAAGAAGACCCCATATGATTGGCTAGCTGTGAAGATTCCATGGAATCTTGGGGTTGGCAGTTTAGGGAGAGGCCTTCAGAATTCTCAGCCAAGAGCTCTTGGGCGTCAGGTCGGCTGCTATGGAGATAAGGCCTACCATCAATAAGGATGCCAGAAAACATTTGAGAGGCATACGTGAGAAAAATTAAAGTGATATACACAACATAGCCCATTTCCACAGTACACTGTCACAGTGCTATTATTCCACTTTCAACATCCTATGGAATCTTGGGATTTGTAGTTTAAAGAGGAGCATTTAAGAAGTCTCAGCCAGAGAGGTCTTTGGCCTCAGTAAGCTACAAACTCCAGAATTCCACAGGATGTTGACAGTGGAATAATAGCACTATAACAGTGTAGTGCAGAAATGGCCATAGTTACAAGGTCTTCTCACCTCACACAGTAGATTGTATGGGTTCCATATGTGAGGAATCTTTAAGTTGAAATTCAAAACAAAAAATGCTTCCAGAAAAATGTAAAGCCGTTGCACAAATTCAACAGAAAGCAAAGCAAAGCAAAAAAAAAAAAAAAGAAAAAACACACTAGTACATCAATGTCACCAGACAACACAGATTGGATTGGGGACTATGGGGAAAAGTTACAGGTACTGGAATAGGCCAGTTGCTACAGAGACAATGCCTAGCAGCAAGGAAGAAGACAGTGTATTCCCTCAGGAACCCAGCCTCTGAATGTTAACAACTCTGAATAAAGACTGGATTGGGGAATACAGGGAAAATTTACAGGTACAGAAATAGGCCGGTTGCTATGGACATGAGACCTAGCAGCAAGAAAGAGAACAGTTTACTCGCTCAGCAACCCAAACTGTGTATGTAAATAACTCTGAATACAGATTGTATTGGGAAATATGGAGCAAAGTCACAGGAAATGGAGAAGACAGTTTGGTGAGTTCTTAAGAGGAAAATAAAAACCCCGGGCAATGCCAGGTAAATACGCTAGTATCTTATATCTAAGGAACTGTGCATTTAAGGGGCAAGTGAAGAGAGCTAGGGAGGGCAGTGGTTGACTATAACAGTGGAAAAGTGACAAGAGTCTAAACATTTGACTTCTTCTCACAATTGCCATAATTGCTTTTATTATGTCTTCTATGTTCTAGTCTGGCCAAAATTCCTGAAAGGCCCACTGTCTCCATTCAAGCAGAAAAAAAATCACTAAAAGGTCAGAGAACGAACTAAACCTTGAGTTATTTTAAGCGTTATCTTTGTAACACGCTCGCTCATTTCACTTATATTCAAGCTTTGATGTTTGTTTAAACATCTGGGTTGGGGTGGCAGAGCGAGTTATATAGAAGGCAAGTTTGAGGATAAAACCTTCACACGCTACAAGGTATTTAGGCCACCAGATGCCAGTGCTTCTTTATCTTCCAATTGCTCACCATTCTTGGTTGAGAGGAAAGGGAGGTCCTAATGCCTTCCACTAGAAAAGCAATATTGTAGTATGTAACAGAAAGACCAGCTACAGACATTTTAGTTTTATCGACATTTACCTCATTTCAGATGTAACACTGAACCATATTTCAGCATGACAGTAATGAATCTGGGGGAGTTTCTGGCACATGTACTTCCTACCACTCCAATGTGGGCAAAGAATCAGACACTCCCCTTTCCATCTTTCAGCTAACCACAATTTGTCATTATGCTGCACAAGGACAAACAGCAGTTAGCTAACTATAGTTTCTTGAAATATACCGTTAAACCATATTTTTTGATCTTACCTTGCTCAGTAACATGCTTGTCACATGTAGACATAACGAAACTATGTACTACCATTCTGGGAACAAGGCTCCTGTGATCCCTCTGCAATCTCCTTCTGTCAAGCAACAGCAAGGAACCTGTATGCCTTCAGTACTCTTTTTGATTAAAAGGAGTTTAGCCTTCTATATGAACCCTAAACTGCCCTTCTTGTTGTTGTGTGCCTTCAAGTCATTTCCGAATTATGGCAACCCTAGGCAAACCTATTACAAGGTTTTCTGGGGCTGAGAGTGTGTGTGACATACCCAAATTCAAACAGCGGGTTTCCGTGGCCAAGCCAGGAATCAAATCCTGGTCTCCACGTTCATAGCCCAACGCCCAAACCACTACACCATATTGGCTCCCAAACTGTCCTCAATCTTAACTACAGTCCTCCCTTCACGTTAGCAAGTTTGACCTTTGCAAATTTGCTTATTCACGAGCATGTGCTTGCCTCCCCTGCCATTTTCCTCCTCCTTGTGTTCCTCACCCCAAGCTTGCTAGGCTTATGTTTAGAATGGACATTTTTTTTCCTTTTGGGTGAGCAAAGCCCCTCGCACTGCTGAAGGTACGGCCTCTGTGCCATGTGGTTGCGCATTCTGCTGTGTATTGGCTGCTGATTGGTCAGGGGCTCCTTTCTCAAAATGGCTGCTGGAAGTAATTAGAACTCCAGAAGCCCCCTCTTCTTTCTCTGAGGGGAAAGCACCGGTTAAGCCTTGTACGTTGTTTTTTTCCTCCCCCTCCAGCGCCAGGGCCAGAGGCAAAGGAATGGGAGGAAGGAGCTTCAGAGGGGAATCGCGAGGAGCGGGAAGTTATTTGCGGTTTTTCCACTTTTGCAAGGGTTCTGTGCCCCGAACCCTCGCAAATGTGGAGGGGCTACTTTATAACAAGATTTAAACAACCTACTCTCATAAATCATGGTTTAAAGTTGGCTTCAGTGAAAATTAAGCACAGTTTTTCCAGGCTCAGAAATAATACTGAACAATTATACAGAGAACCAAAAGCTTCTAGTCTGTTCCTCTTGCTCAAAGACGGGGCAGAGAAGAGGACAAAAGAAATTATGTAAGCCCAAGGCTCATTTGTGCTAATTTCCATAACGATAAACCATAGTTTATATTCAAAAACAGCCAGTCTGTCCTTGTGACAATAATGAGAAACTATAGTCAGTTTTAAAAAACTGAAGAGGATTAATTTCCTTATTGCAACGGTAGAGGAAGAGAGGAGAGGACACAAACATAAGATTTCCCCAGACTCCTCTAGTGTTAAGCTATGCCTTAACAAGTCTAAACCAGATTCTATGGTAAATGGGGAGAAAACTGAGAGAAAACAAGATTTAAAAAAATACAAAATGGAAACTGCATGAACTTAATTCCACAGAATTTAACTTAAATAAATGCATATATGAATCTGAACTAAAGGATTTGTATACATTTTTAGAACAAATACCACTCAAAATCTAGTTAGGGTAATTGCGTGGGGTACAAGCAAAGTTTTAATCAGAGGGATTTTTATAAACTGTACCTTAAAAAAGGCAAAAAAATACAAGAACTCAATCCATTTGAATTGAAGGCCAGCAAAACAAACGCATTATTTGTAATCACCTTTTCAGAAATGAAGCATTTTGATGTAAAAAAAAAACCCTTGATATTAAAAAGTTGTTTTTAAGCTGTCTCCAACAGTTATAGGAAAATAGAAGTGAAAATAGCAAACTTATCTTTGTCTGCCGCTGCTGCAAACCCTTTCTTTAAAAAAAGTATGTCAGACGGACAAAATAATTAATAGAATGAAGTTTGACACATTTACCCACAGCAAATGTATCAGTTTTGCTACTTCAATTACAGATCCCTAAGACATTAAGATGAGGTGCAAGATAAAACGAATTAAAAACAAGACACCCTTACAATCATGTTTAAAAAGTAAATTTAACAGTGTGGCAGACAGGTAATAGCAGTAAAACAAACAGCAAAATAAAAGGAGTCTGGAGAGTCATTTCTGAACAATCTGGGCTATACCACTAACATCTATTTTTCTCTCATCTCAATTGAAGTTCGGTTCACGCAAGACATCTCATAATGGATAGAGAAATAAAATCCCAGAACAACTTTCTGTGAGATTCCCATCAGTTTGGGCCACAACTTCCACTGCCAGGCAGTCCCACTGACACGCAAGTTCTAATAGATGTTTAGCAAACTAAAATGTTGTTGTGTGCCTTCAAGTCGTTTCCAACCTATGGTGATCCTAAAGTGAACATATAATGGGGCTTTCTGGGGCTGAGAATGTGTGCCATGCCCATGGTCACCCAGTAAGTTTATATGGCCAAGCAGGGTATCAAACTCTGGACTCCAGAGTCATAGTTCAATGCTCAAACCATTACACCATGCTGGCTCTTTCCTAGAAAATATACCCAAGCCAAAAGAACCCACAGCCAAATGGTCACCATCTACTTTGTCTCAAAATAATAACATTGAAGCCTGCTCTGTAATTATCCCCGTCTGGAGAAGGGCTAGAGAGGGATCTTTTTCTGTTATGTTAAAAGTGGCCTAAACCACCACCTCCTCAAGAAAATAAGGAATGCTCCCCTCAGATGAAACAAAACTGATTAACTTTCCTTGGCTAACTTTGAAAAGGAATCCAGAGACCAGGTAATATGCTAAATAGCTGACAGGAATATATCTTGAGGCCATGGGCAACTGTAATTCATCCAAAACAACAGGATAAGATCACTTGTTAAACAGAAACTTATTCAAAGGAAGCAATTTTATCATCATGCTTACCTTTACAAGCATGATGTGCCAGGCAGAACCACTCTATGCTCTCTTATTAAGGCTTAGATCTAACAAAGCTCACTCACCAGAAAACTTCACTGGGTGGCACCGTGCAAGTGCAACAGCAGTGGTGAAATAAAACACTTTGCCACCACTATCCACCACTATATCCTTAGAGGAGATTATCATACAGATTCTAGTCTCTACTTGATCAATTCAAGCCTACTGCTTCTCATACTAGAGAACTGCATGGAATCTAGTTAGAAAATGAAGGCACCTAGGAAGCAACATACTTTAGTGAAAAAAGACAGTGTGGTGTAGTGGTTGGGTTATAACTCTGGAGAGCATGATTCAAATCTCCATGATTCAGCCAGAAAAATCCATGGGTGACCTTGTCAAGTCACACTCTCTCAGCTTTAGAAGAATCCAATGACAAACCTACTCCGAAGAAATCTTGTCAAGAAAACCCTGTGATAAGGTTGCCATACATACAAGATACATAACGGGCCTGATGCAGAGTACTAACTCATTTCATCTGGTTCACGCTGAAAATGCCTGCCCTGAACATACATGCATTCTCAAAGGGATGCCTTCCAAAGAGCAGATCTGGACTGCCGTGACGGTTTCAATGGTTTCCTTCTCAGGTGAACCATCACCCACCAAGAACTGGCCAATCTATACTTTCAATGACTTAGCAGCCTTCTGTCTGAAGATGGAAAACTTTGAAAAACCAGTAAAATGTCTGGTTAGGTGTTGCTGCTGGAAGGTGCTTGACACCCCAAAAGAGAGAAATAGCAGAGAAAGGAGAGATGGTCTGGCAGAGAAAGAAGAATGGCATTAGTGAGCAGGCTGAAGGCTGCAGCTGCCATTGCCACCCAGTGAGGCCCTGGCCCTGAAACACGCTCACTGTTGTCATGGCAGCCATTAAGCTCTAAGATGCAACACCAGAGGGGCCTTGGCAGGAATACCGAAATGACCAAGAAATAAAAACTAGAGAGCCCCACCACCAAATCTGACTACCTGCTCTATGGAGAGATGACTAGCCTGCAAGATGGGTCACATTAGCAAATCCCCATGAATGCAGCACTAGGTACCTACACCAAAGCAGAAGACTCTAACAGGGAAACTTGGCAAATAGGGAAACTGGTGAGAGAGACATATATCACCATCAACTTTCCTCACCTTGTCCTTCTTTCTCTGGCACTGACCTCACCCAGCCACTGCAGCTCTCATCCAAGATCAAATCTTGTATGACAATGATTTTCTTAGAAACTGATACAGCATTACCAGTTCCTCTGAAGATGCCAGCCACAGATGCAGGTGAAACGTCAGGAGAAAATACGAACAGAACACGGCCTCAAAGCCCAGAAAACCCACAACAACCTACGATATACCATTTATTTGGATGGGAAGTCAGTCAAATTAGAATTACCCAGAAATCCAAAGGCTGGGGAACATTCAGAACACTGGATTTTGCTAGAGTCCACAGAGTTGCTGCATTACCTTAGAAGCTGAGGAAAAAATCTTATCAAGTCTTAGATAGTGGCAGCAGCTTCTAAAAGCATTATGACCATAAGAATATGATACTTTATAAACAAAGTTCACTAAAATTAAGGTAATGTTACTTGCCTGTAAATAAAAAATCCATTTCATCAAATAAATAATCAAATTGTCTTGCTGTTCATTTGTAAGTACTGAACATTACAAAAACCAGGCAAACTTACAGATGCCTGTACAAGTGATTCCCAAAAAAGGTGATACAATTCAATGTGTTCCAGGAGAAAATAATATGACAAGGGAAAGGGAGCTCTTCTCAACTCAACATATTGTCAGATTCTTTTTTCACCAGTTCCTTAATCTTTCTTTGGGATTTACTAGTGTAACAGAAACAATTAGGTTAAATCTGTATATACCCTGGCCTGATCCCACACTTTAATAAAAACTATATGTAAGCTACACATTGCTTTCCTTTCAAAGACATACAGAGACAGGATAAGAGAATATAGTGCCTAGCTGCCTATATAAATTTATCTTGTTTAAATACAATAGTCCATCTTTCTGACATTTCATTCTGCTTGTAAACAGATGACAGTGTCCCACAAATCTGCTTCTTGAAATCAAAACTGCCGGACGAGTTCATGTAATTTTTACTTTGCTTAAACTTAAGAGCTGATGTTCCCAAAATTTCAGTTCTCTTTTGCAAGTAGATTTCCAAATGGCAGACCTTTAGTGCACTCGTAAACAGATTGCCAAGTTTCTAGTTATGAGCTTGGATAGAAAATGTGCCTCCCGGGTATTTAAGGAGAAAGTGTTTGATCTGATTTTACAGAAGGTGTCAAACTAAGAAAACTTTTTCTACCAACAAAAGGTTTTAGAACCAGAAAACTCTTTAGACTTAGCATTATGGTAGCATATATTTATCTAGCAAACAGAGAAAATATTCTGTGTGTGTGTGTGTGTGTGTGTGTGTGTGTGTGTAATGGTTCAGAGACCATATACTGTAATGTTTTGTTCTGTTCTGGAAAACTAAAGTTCTAGTCTCATGAACATTTGTGAGGTTTTGGTTAAGTTACTCTCTCATATTTACCATCCAAGCAGTAACAAAAAGTAAAAGAAATATTCTTCAAATGGTATCATTTTATTCTATACACATAGGTATCTACAAACACATTTGACTCCTTTCAATCTTTCTACAATTTAAAAGCTGCTAAAAGTTTTCTAAGTGAGTAATAATGCTCCAATTCTGTTGCTCTGTCTCACGGATTTTATTATATTGTATTTATTTAAACCTGCTTTTCTCAAAGCTGGGATTCAAAGAGGCTTACAAAATAAAAAGAGGTGTAGTCAAAACATATATAATTCAGAACATATAGAAAGTTCATTTTAAAATGCCATTAATCTATACAATTTAAAAACAACTGAAACGTGTTCATTAAAAGGCAAATAACAAATAGCACAGCATATCAATAAAAGCCCTTTCATTACATGGAACAGTCAGTTCACAAAAGCCAATTGGAATATCTTCACCTTCTGGAAGTACAAGGAGGGAGTCAGTCTAGCCTTTCTGGGAAGGATACTCCAGAGCCTGGGAACAGCCACCAAGAATCAGATTATTTACTGTTTTGTGTGTGTACATGCCTTCAAGGTGCCAGTCAACTTACAGCAAATCTATGGATATCATAGGGTTTTCTCAGGCGTGTAGTATTCAGAGGTAGTTTTGCCAGTTTCCTCTTCTGAAATATAGCCTACAGCATCTGATATGTGCTGGCAGTATCCCATACAAGTACTAAGCAGGACTGAGTCTGCTCAGATTCCAAGATCAGATAGGATCAGACACCTTTACGGTATCTAGGTACTTATTTACAGTCGTATAAAATGACCATTAACTATAGTTATAATTAATATATACTATAGTTAACTACAGTTAATGGTAGTTTTCAAAAAGTTTTGTCTCAGAGTTCTCATGGCCTTGCTCCCTTACATACCCAGCTTCTACTTCCATTTACTCAGAGTTCCCTCACTCCACTTTCCTAAACTGATTTCCCAACATCCTTCCTCCAATAATCACTCATAGGACTATCACCACAAGGTGAGTCAGTGAAGGCTTAGCGCTCCATCAAAAGCGTGGGTCTGGTGGCTACAGGAACACATCATTAGTAGCCAAAGGGATCTTTGTAACACCTTTGAGACTGAGGGAAAGAAGTTTGTAGAATAAGCTTTCATGGACTGGGTCTACTTCATCTGACACAAATGCATCAGTCTCAAAGGTGCTACACAATCCCTTTGTGCACTGACCTGACTAATGTGGTTACGTTTTTCAATACATCATTAGTAGATCAGGGCTTGCACACTGAGGAACATCTATGATATGATAACATGAGCAAGTTCTCTGCGGAACTTGAAAATATTATGTTACAAGTAGTGATACCTGTACTATGTTAGTGGGCAGTGGTGATAAAGAGGGCATAAAAACGATCCATTTGCATTTAACTAACAACATGTAATATCATTACCCCCACATGTAATGAGTGATATTCACTTATTACTTTCTTCTTGTTACTACTGTAGGGCTTGAGGAGATTTTTCCCAAATTATGTGCCACTGTTGGATACTTTCCCCCTGAAAAAAATAAATGAAAAAGTAATGAGCCATGGAATAGAGATAGGAGTGGTGGCTTGCATAAGAAATTACTTTTTTAAAAGTAAACTTCCAAGTATCTTAAAAGTAAACTTCCAAGTCCTTTTGAAGAGCTAAACCAGGCCTGCACAACATATGGCCCATGGGCCACTTGTGACCCACCAAAGGATTTCGTGCAGCCCGCAAGCGGGAAGAGTGGTCCGCCTCGGGTGGCACATTTTGGGGCACCAACAGCCAGTGGGGTTGTTGGGGGGGTGCAGTGGATGCAGTCCACCGTCGGCAGCAGTTTTTGGGGGGCACCGCCAGGCCACAATGCTCTGAGAAACATTGACTGTTCTGGCAAATTGTCCTGATTTCATTTGCCTGGACATATGTTTCAATCTCAGCTCAGTCCAGAAACAACAGGGCGGTGCATGACCTCAGGAAACTCTGCTTCCCAACTTGTGTCTCTTCTGCTGATTTGTCTGCTCGTTCTTTTGGATTTTTTGACTGGACCTCGTCATCTGCCTTTTTCCTCCATAAAATGTTTGCAACACCACACATTCACACCTGGTGGGAAAAGGGTTGAGAGGGGAAGAAAGAAACGCTGTGGAAAGAGATTTCTTATACAAAAAGTAACAAAACGGCTCTGGAGGCACATGCCCCCCCTTAGCCTCCCTCAAAACTCTGCATCCGGTGCAACTTTGCCTCCCTCACTTTTTCTCTACACCCCCCGCCTCCTCCACTTTCCTTTGCTTTCGTCCCACTCCTCCCCTTGGTTCACCAGGTGATAGGGCTGCCACGAGCTCTGAGTTTCTTCCTCCTGCAAATTCTGTAGCAGGGGAAGGGAGATGTTGCTATGGGCACTGTTCAGGGCTAGGTATGCAGTAGGTAGGGATGAGCAAAGGCAGCCAAGATAAAAGATTTTAGTTGGAGATGGACAAGGACGAATGGCAAGAATGCCCGCTGAGGGCAATGCAAGTTCTCTGAATGTCTGCAGGGAATAATGGGAGGCAAGAATGTTAGTTCACATATCTGGGCTCAGTTTATAATTTAGGGTAGCTGCAAACAAAGCAAAGAATCAGGGGAGAGAGGGAGGTGGGTGCAGAGAATGGTATAGGTCACAGGACTAAAAAAAAGAAGAAAATGGGTCCTGTTCTTTATTTCACTATTTTAAATCCTGATTCTTTATTTAACTGTTTTAAATCTTACTTCATTTTTTTATTGTCTGGAAGATAATTGTATTTTGAAAAATAAATTTGGGCCTTTCTGCCCTACACTGTTATAGTGCTATTATTCCACTTTCAACCTCCTATGGAATCCTGGGGCTTTCAGTTTAGGGAGGGGCCCTTAGAATTTTCTGCCAGAGAGCTCTTTGGTCTCAGTAAGAGAAGTGATGGAGTTGATGGGATACCCCCCCAATACTTTATAGTTATTGATTAGGGTGGTAAGAGAGAAGAGCACTCTGCACATGCTCCAGGATCCCCTCCCCTTAAAATATATCTGTAGCCCGAAGAAGTTTAGCCTATTTAATTTCGGCCCTTACCTACTGCCAAGTTGTGCAGGTCTGGGCTAAATTGTTGTAAATCAACGTAACTGGAACAAAGGAAGTTAGATGTACTTAGAGGTATGGCATTCTTCTGCTAGTTTTTTTTTCTTTCTTTTTTTTAAGCAAAGGCATATAAAGCGATGCAACCCTCTGATGTTCTATGATATTGAGGTCTTCCAAACAATGTAGTGGAGTCAACAGAATGTATGCCTCTTAGCAAATTAAGTTTACAAAAGCTTATCTACATGTGCTGTGACTACAATCATATTCAGATCAAGGGATGCCACATTACTTCTAATCCCTAAGAAATACTTCCTCCACTACTTCTTGGTCTGTGTTCTTCAGTCCTTCTAATGTCCTGCATGGTCTGTACATCCCTCCTTTGTCACCACCAGTACACTTCAGCATCTACATATAGTGTGTGTCCATGCGGTACCACATATCTCATCCCAACAAGTGGTCTTCTCCAAGAAATATACCACTTTCATTTTTCTCTAAATTTCTGAAACTGAAATACTCAGCCCAAATTAAAATTGAAGCACACTTTTCTAAAAGAAGAATTCTTCCTACCCTTCCATGTTTCTTGTTTGTTTGAAAAGCTGGATGTCAACATAAGCATTAAGCACACTATAATGTTCTAAAAATGTAACACATCTTTTCTTCTCTTTAAGTACGTACTCTGGGCAACGAACAGAGGATCTCTCTAATAAAACTGAGGAAGAAGCCACAACTACCATGTCCCAATCCCTATCTCCTCTTAAAAATGCAGCAGTGCTGAAATTTCCAGCTACACCCAAACAACACTCAGTGATAAGTAGAGCAATGTTATGTACCTGTCTCCATCATCAAATGGTAGTCAAGGGGGAAGAGTGTTGTGTTGTAATTTCAACTTTGTTATCACTGAGTCACACAAGCATTCAAGCATCGGTTGGTGGTGGTTGTTGCGTACCTTCATATCATTTCTGACTTACGGTGACCATAACGTGAACCTATCATGGGTTTTGTGGGGGCTAAGAGTGTGGGAGGTAGTAGCTGTTAAGAATTTCTCCCAATGCACTGCTGTGAGAGGACCCTTAGAATTCAAGCCCAGGACTTTTTCTGAGCTAAAGTTCTGCACTTTTAGCATACGTACATACACTGAGAATGCCTAGCCCATGACACTATGCCAAACAAGAATTCCTCTGTGTATGTGTTAAGTGCCTTTCTCTCTCCCTTGAAAAACAGAGTCCACAGGCCTCCAAAGCAAGGGGCTGGGCACCCTATCACCCTTCTGTTTAGAAATCAAGCACAGTTGGAAACAAAGGTTGCCAGAAGCCAAATTAACTAGCAAACAAAGAAACAGGCCCATTCTCAACCTATTTATTCTCCCCCTTCTATACATACACAGACAGGATTCTCCTCATTACCACCACTATCCCCCTTCCCAAAAACAGCCATTACAAGAAAGCTGTAGAAATATTTGCCCAAAGCTGAAGACTGTTTCTGAGTCTCACCGTATTGTGCGTAGGAATACACACAGCAAACACGCACTGTGAGGAGCCCTGCGGGATGCCAGCTGCTTCAGCGAGGCTTTGTGAGTCTAGCTCTGCATGCACTGGCCAGACCATTGTAAAAAAGAAACAGAAAAACCATTACCAATATAAACCCTCCCCCGCACCACACATACATACAATGTGTGTGCCTCTTTTGCTCCCCCTCCAAGCCACCACCCTCCTCTAGACAAATTGAGATGGGAGGGGAAGGCTGTTTTTAAAGGGAGTGAAAAGGTTTCCTCCATTAGATTTAAGGCAACAAGTCAGAGCTGCAAGGAGCCTTTTATCCACCAGGGAAGCCTCCCACTGCTCCCAGGCTAGGCTGAGCTGGAATCCTGGGGCCCAGCTTTCTGAAGCTTGCCATTGATTTGTCACTGGTGATAAGTGAGGCCAGAATGGTTCCCACAATCCCCTGCAGAGGGGAAGATTCTCCCACAATGCCCAAGGGAAGAAACAATTTTTTTTAAGAGAAAGAAAGAGAGAGACAGAGAAAGGAATACTGAACATGGAGGTCAAAAAATCTGGAATGTTTCTTTTCTCTAACAAAGAAATAAGTGACTATTCTGCAGCTCAGGCAGTGAAGAGACAATGCTTCAAAGGGACAACATAGCAGCTAATGTGAATTCCTCCATGTCCCTCTCTGTAAGGAAGCAACACATTGGATTTTTTTCAATATCCTTGCACCCAGTGGGCTTCTGTGTGCCAGCTCTATACAATAATATTGCTGTACTAATTTGCAGCAGCTCTTATGCCAATATAGAGTGCTTTAAATTTTCCTTATTTATACATGGACAATCTTCATGCCACAAGCAGATGCTGCAGGGGACAGTTCTATTTAGGAGGGCTTTTTCACACAAATTAAACAAAAGGAATGTTTAAAATGAAAACCTGGAGATTAATTAGTAGAGAAAAAGAGAAAGCACATAAAAGAAAGGGGTATACAACCCCCTGACAGGAAAAAGAGGAAAATCAAAGAACAGCAGAAATATGAGAAAATCTAAATCTAAATACTGACACAAGACCAGAAAAAGAGATTTTAAAAGCAGGATGTTCAAGTTGGCAGATGTAATATCACCACGAAGAAGTAATATAATCGTGTTGATTTAAAATTAATGAATCAGAACCTTTGAATGACTTGTATATTCATAATAAGTAATGGTTTGTCGTTCTGAGGTCCTAAATTCAAAATTCTGGATAAACATGCACCAGCATGGTGTCTACTGGACTATGACACTGGGAGACAAGGCCACCTTGGGCAGAGGAAAGTCTCAGAGGAAAGCAAGGCTCACAGTAACAACAATAATTATGTTATTGATATCAATCTGAACATCCTACTTAAAAATGCTGTCTTGGAAAAGAATATCAATTTTCAGCAGCCAATTTATCAGCAATAGTCTTCTGTCTCTTTACATCCAGAAAGATCGCAAACAATGTCTCCCAAGCATTTTCTTCATGGCACGGAAGAGTCATCTTTCACTCTCAAAAACATGTGGTACAAGGGGGAGAAGGCTACAGTATCTGAAGACTCCTTCCACTATATTTATGGCCATGTGGAAGCTGATTCCCCATGCTACTGTATCCACATACCTGCAATATGGGTATAACTAGATCTTGGAAGTTAAGGAGCATCAGCTCTGCCTAGTACAAATATCAGGTCCTGTGAGCTGTATTTCAGAAGAAAGAATTGATAAAACCACCTCTGAGTATTCCTTACCTAAGAAAACCCTATGAAATTCATGGGTTACCATAAGTCAACAAGCAACTTGAAGGCACATAAACACACACTACAACTACATGAGAAAGGCAGATAGTCTTGTAGATTTTTTTTTTCATCCAGGTGTCAAAACAGCAAAGGAGAGAAGGTGTGGAGTAATCGATAAATTAGATCTTGTGACATCACAATGGGAAATAGAATAGGTAATTACACAGAGATAATACAAAAGACCCAAAAACTATACACTGAGTATTTATGTAGAGGGAAAAAAACCTTGATTTCATGCAGCTCATAAAACCAGCAGGCCACAAACAGAGTGCCACATGCATCTCTTATGCAGCCCTATCAAGGCACACTACACATGCTAGCCTATATCTCCAAGTCACTATAGTGACTGACACAAAATGGCATATTTCAATTTCAATACAATAACCTCTTTTTTAAAAAAAACAACAACAAATATATTAATAACAGATGGCAACCTAAAGGTAGGAGAACAAGTAAACTGGTCAACTACTGTGAAATCTAAAAGCCAGACCACAGTCAAATTCAGCATCATCTCTTTTCTGAGAATGTTACCTGGATGGACATTATGGAAATAGCCAGATCTTTTAATAATCTACAAATCTTTCTTCCAGTTGCATTCAACAGATAAAGCCTCAGCAACTGTGACTTGGCTCACTTTGAGCTATTTGCTCTGGAACTAACATTATCCAATGCACCTGCTCCCTGCCTGTGGTACATTGTGATTTATGTTTGGAAGTATAATCTCGCCTCCAGGCAGGGATTTAGTCCCTTTCAAACCAATGACTCTACAGAAAAAAAAATCTAAACAGAAAAATTAATTCATCTTTGACTGCATACATATGAGTCTGTACTTTCTAGTAGGATAGCCATGGTACTGTTGCCAGCAGAAACAAATAACAGTCTACTGGCTATCAAATTTATTATGGCATAAGCTTCCACAGTGTAGAACCTGCTTACTCACATGCATGAAGTGTTATTCTCAACTGACACAAATTAAATAATTTAATATATACATGGTATAGCATGGGTTACAATCCAAGATGCAAGTGTATCACTGGGCTGTTCACATGTTATCATGAACATGCATTCATATACAAAAGGTTATGAGCAGAGATCTAAAATTTTTGGAAATTCAGAAGACATGAAAAAACTCTTCCACATCTTTTAAAAAAAATGGAAATTTTTGGTAAATTTTAGAAATGCACCATCAGCATCCTTTCAAGGTTGAAAACCATTTGTCAATTTATGAACATATATTCACCATCCATAACTTGGTTTTACATAAAAATATTATGTTTGATATACAGTTTATTCAGGAAATAATTACAACTTGATTTTTTTTAAATATTATTGTTACAAATGGATCTACAAGATTCTGAGCTGTATCACTGAAACCATAAGGAATCTCTTTGCTTTTATCAATTAATGAGGAGCAGGCAAAAAACTCCAAGCACGTTTAAAACAGGAACATCAGAATTAATAAAACAAAACAAAACAAAAAAGATTTTTCCCTCTAGTCTTCTATGGTGCCAGGCAGATATAAAGCACTCATTCTCATAAAAAGACCTGAGAAAATGGAAGCCGATAAGAACAACAATAATGTACACAGTCTTACATAAATGCTACATAGTTTTTAAGATATAATGGGAATTGGAAGGGAGAATAAACATATCAACACCTTTTTTAAATATTGTATTCATCATTCTAAAAGAAAATATTACATAACCTTTTTTCCCAAACTGTTCTGCACAAAAAAAAATTTGGAAAAGCAATGAAAAAAATGTGGATTTCCCCCCCTAATTTTTCCATTTTTCCCCAAGGCTTTCACATCCGTAGTTGTCACAGTGCCTATATGGGTTCATATACATTTTGTCCAGTGCTTGGTATATTATTTTCAAAAAGTAAGTACAGTTATAATCCCACACACACAAGCAGATATTTGCAGTTTTTAAAATTACTCTTGCACTTTCCAGATTCTCAGAACTAACTAAAACAACTGCCTTTAGGTACTTTTTTACAGAACAGTTGAATTCAGGAGGATGACACACAGTGCAAGCTAGAACTTGAACTATGTGATGTTCTTCCTGTTTTCTGCCATATAGTGAAGCCAGAACCATAAGACTATAAAAGCAACCTCAAAGGTTACAGTTACATTGCAAAAGGAATGAAGTTTTCAGCTGACAAGCTACAACTCTGATGTCACTAAGTTATGCCTTTGTTACTAGAGGACGACTAGTAGCAAATAACTTATGAGTAATTACTTCCCATCTCCAATTTATACACAGGGACTAGAATCTTATATAGAATGGGGGAATCCTTGAATGAGTGCATACAAAACTTCAAATTGACCAGCAGTTTAACTGTGAAATAACTTTGTGAAACAATACACTGTAGCTCCTTGTAGCCTGTTCAAGTTTGTCTAGATTTATTTGGGAAAGTACTCTAAGACAGGAATGCTCAAAACTGGAATTTTCTCCCCCTTGCCTCAGAGCCCCAGTCTGTACCAACATTCAGTCATTCCAGTGCCAACCATGTTTTTTTCAAACAAACAAACAAACAAACAAACAAACAAACACCTTCGGGGTCTGATATTACACAAATCTACACATATGTATGCTTTTAAATTGTCTTAAACCATTCTAACTGGTTTTAAACAGTCTTGTTTTAACTTGTCAGATTGTTGAATACGCTTTTAGTCTGCTTAATTTCTGACTATTTCAGATTGTTTAACTTGTTTAAATTGATTTTACTGTACACGGCCTTGAAATTATATGGTATCAGGCAAGATATAAATATTTTAAACAAATAAGGCAAATGACTACATTTGGCCCTCCACTTTTGCGATGGTTAGGAGTACAAAATGGGAAAACAGGCAATATCTTTCCCCCTTCCACCCAAGTGAGTAAAGAAATGCATGTGTGCATGCCTTCCACTTCCCCATCCCATCACCTTGCCACCCGCCCACCTGAGCCAGCAAGAGAGGGAATGCACATGAATGCCTTCCCCTCTCCTGTTTCCCCACCCACATGTGTAAGTGAGTATACAGGTGAAGCAGAGGCAGCAGCAAATAAAATCTACAAATAATCAGATTTGTGAAGGTCAAACTTGCCAATGTGAAGGGATGACTATACTTACAACCCTGTGTTTAATGTGCAATATCTGCTTGCTTGCACAAGACAGAATCAAGCTATGTTTCCCAGACTGCTCAGCCCTACCTAGGAAAAGACTCTGATTGTTAAATTCAGTCCAATATTAATCTTTATATTTAAGAACTGAAATTTACACTCTCCATTATATTATCAAGGGAATAACTGCTATTCCTGATCTGTAGTTGTTTGCATAATCTCCAACTTCGATACTTTAGCAACAATAAAACTAAATTAGGATATGAGCAACCATGACAAATTAGCTCTCAAGAGATATACTTTCTGAGGCCAAGAAATACTTTCTATCACCCAGACTAGTGTTTCAAAATTTAAATTGTATTGAAGAGAATACTGGATTGCACAGATTCCAGCTCCAAATGGGCCACGTGTAACAACAGCAAATGCAATTTTTCTACTGATAGGCAAAAGTGACAAAATCACCTACTAGGGCCCTTTTCACACTACACCATTATAACATAATGATTCCACTTTACACACTATGGTTCCATTCTATGGAATCCTGAGATTTGCAATTTAGGGAGACGTACTTAAAATTCTCTGTCAAAGGTGTCCAGTGCCTCCCTAAAATACATATTCCAGTATTCCGTAGGATGTTGCCATGGCATTAAAGTGGAATCACAGTGCTAGAATCAAAGAGTGTGAAAGGGCATTAGGTCATCAAAAAAATCTATAATGATCACACCAAAGGGGAACACTCTAACAGGGACAAAGAGTTAGGTACAAGAAGGAGGAGTTGTTTCCTATCCAAGTTTTTAAAAATAAGGTTTCTACATCTGTTTGTTTCTCAAATTTTACTGGGAGCTTGTAGAACAGGGAGGAGTGAAATGAGTTATACAGCACACCACAAAGACATTCCTATAGAATATGATAGTTATTGGAGACAGACATTGTAAACCATTGCCAGTTCTATATGTTGCCATGTAAAACAGCTAAAAGAACTAATATTTTAAAGGTTTGTAGAACATTAATTTCAGGGGGGAAAAACAGGGGGAAAGTGAATTAATAAACAAAGAGTTTGTATCAGTATATTATCCTGTGGATAAGGAAGAAAAAAAACCTCAATTGTTTAAAAAAAATAGAATGAGGAAAAGGATGAAGGGAAACAAAGGATGAAGCCTATAATCAGCCATAACTCAAGAGCTAGAGATAACTCGATCTAAACAATATGTTGATCAAATTTTGTTTGTTTTTAGGTCCCTGCAGTTTTGGATTATTTGTTTTACATTTTAATATTTCCAATCTGTTTAGGAAGCCTTATTTAAGACAAGGACTTTATATCATTCCACTTGTTATTAATCAAACAGAAATACAAAAATTAAAATTTGCAGATTAAAGAAAACCCTTGAAAAGAGCAGTTAATTGATAGCTAAAATAATACGTATTTTTATGCATCCCAAACCTAGTGATGTAGCTTAATAATGACAGTTGAATGGTTCACTTGACAATTATTATAATTCAAGGGTGTGTTAATATGTCCTTGCGGGCATGTTAACACAAATCAAGTATTTAGATAGCCAGATGGGTACAATCCCGACACATCCGCTATTGGCATCTCTCTTTCTTGTGTTAAAATGAACTGATTGCTGTTCAAAATGGAAGGATAAAGCACTGCCCTGTCAACAGAAAACAATGCCTAATGACTATTTTTAACTTCACACCCAAAATTCAAGTTGAGGAGGTTCTAGACTTCTAGTAATCTATAAGCAAAATTGTCATCCTGAAAGACAAAGCACTATATCCACAATTTCTGGCAAGAACAGTCAGTGCCAACAGGTCTGGTACCATGATGGAGTCAAAGAGAAAAAAGGCCATTTCCACACTAGACTGTTATAGCGCTATTATTCCACTTTCAACATCCTATGGAATCTTTTGAGGCCCCTCCCTAAACTGCAAACTCCAGGATTCCACAGGATGCTGAAAGTGGAATAATAGCGCTATAACAGTCTATGCAGAAATGGCCTAAGAAGGAAATACTGTGTTGTTCAGGGGAATGGGAAGATCTGCAGAAGTACAGTAAACCTTACTACAGTAACATAGTAATTAACACCTGTGTATTAATATCTGATATGGTTTACAAGAATATCTTTTGTCGGATGTCAGACATTGGAGTACTAGCATGTTGGGTAAAGACTGCTTTGTTTATTTAGTTTCTGTGCATACTTGCAAAACAGTTGAATTTATTGTTCTCCAGTATGGTTTTGATTCACAGTGCCCACCAGCTGTGGCAAGTCTCTGTTTCTCTCCTGTTCTTGAAATTGATGTCCTTTTGAAGCTTTAAGTTTTTCACATAGTATCCATATGATCTGAGTATACATGATGAAGTAATTAGGAAGGCAATTGTGAAGGGAATGGGTACCATTTTCACTCCACACTACCCCTGCATGCCCAGTGTGATAGAAATCACATCAATTCCTTTTCAACTTTCAGTCAATTTTCATCTAGTGCACTTAAAGATTTTGGTGGACTGAGCATTGTGGGGGATCTCAGGGGTTTGTGGCAGCAAACCCATGGCATCTGGCAATTTTGAAGTGTTTGTTGCTCTCAAAAAAATCAAAGAAGTTTTGTTTTTTAATGGGAAGATGGGGACTTTGAGGTTGCAAAATAGGAACCTGAAGGTTGCTTGCAATTCTCTGGCTGTACTTTCTCCACCTTTCATTAGATAACAGTAAGTAAAGTATGTTGTGAGGGAACCTAACACTCCTCACACAACACTTCTTGCAGAAAAGTTGTGTATTTCCAATTTATAAAAATGACAGATTTTTGCTGCTAATTTACAATTGCACAAGAAACAGGCAGTAAATGTATTCATCCACTCAAACATTCATAGACATTCACAATGTTTAGAAAAGGCAATGGCAAATAGGCTCACCTCAGTATACACATCACCCTTCTCAGCAGGGGACAGGATTAAGTACTGGAAGTGTAAACACTTTACACTTGTAAAGAATAATACAACGGCAAGACTCAAATTCCCTGTGAGAAACTATGATTAAGACCTAAATCCAAATGCTTGTTACAACTATAGGAGGTCAATGAATCAATGGAATTTATGTAACTGCTGATTTACCACTTAGCAATTGTCAGAAATAGTCCACTTTAGTTACAAGTAGCAAGTGTATTCAGGTCTAATTTTTAGGTTTAAAGGCAATGTGCTTCTACTACATCCATTTCAGTATCATGACACGGGCAGGAACAAGAAAATATGTCCCTTTTCAAATCAGTAGAATGAGTGTATCCATGGCCTATTACTACCAACCCAACAAGTTTTTAAGCAGAGGCTGGATGGCCATTTGCTAGGGGTTGCTTTGAGTGTTTGTTCCTGCATGGCAGGGGGTTGGACTCAATGGCCATTGTGGTCTCTCCCAACTCTATAGTTTTATGATCATGATTCTAGGTACTTGGGGTCAGGAATCCGAACAAAACTACTGCCTAATGGTAGGCATACTATAAATATTTCAAATAGCAGTATAGTGTTTGATCTCTAGTTCTTTCTTCTCTATTTGTCAATATCAAAGACATTTTGGTGGCATTCTAATACCGATAAATTTAGGCAATTTGTCTAGTACTATGACTAGTCTTCTCCAGTATCCATTTACAAAGACAGAATCAAAAGGAGAAAAACAACTAACATACTGAAAGATGGGCAAGGGAAGAGGCTGTACAATCTGGAATAGCGATGTTTTCATGCTTTTTGAAGTTTGACATCTTTCCTATTTATCCCCCTTATATCACTGTTACTCAAAGTGGTGGTTCATGGACCCATACTAGTTCATTAATTATTGGCTGCCCACCCATGGCAAATTTAAGGAAATTAACAGTTGTAGTCAATAGGCACCAAAGGGTGCAAATCCCTGGCTCACTGGGGGGGAAAAACCTGCCAATCCGTCACATCAAATAGGTTAAGTACTGCCTTACATGACAAAAGTCCACTAGATAGATATTTGCTTGCAACACATAAACACACACACACTCTGAAAGAAGAGGATACATTTAAAAATCTTTTCCTCTAGACAATCACTCTTTCTAAAGTATTAAACTCAAAGCTAGTAAGGGCAAAGCATGTGATTAGAATGCAGCAGTGAACCCACGACATCCTCTTAGCTACCAAAAGGTAGAACCAAACTTTATTAAGCATGTGGGGGATACTGGTTAAAGCACAAGGTATATCTTCCCAGCTTTCCGCAGCCTGGTTCTTTATGCATCTTTAGTGGTACTGGAGGTAGAACTATGCTTTTCCAATTGCGCAAGGTGCAGGTACTTGAGCTGTTCCGAGGACTATATTTTTTTATGTCTGAAAGGGACTTTATCTTGTTAGTTAAGTCAAGATGTGTGTGTGAGGGTCGTTAACCTCCAACATCAGTTATTCCAATACATGCTTGCTTTTCATTTTTCTTTCCAGGTCTATAATCATGTAATGTATTACCAGTTCCCTTATCTTCCCAGTTAAACCTTTGGATTTTTTCTTTCCTTACCTTCATGTCAAGAAGTTCACAAGAGAAAAACCTGTATTCTTGAACTAAAGAGTCTGTTGAACTAACCTTGATCAAATGTACAAGATGCAACTGAAAAAGACCTATCAGCTCGCATCCTGAGAAGTCACATTCCCTTGAGCATTTCTCTCCACCACACCAGAGAGCTAAAGCACAGCCAGTATTGTTTGTTTAAGAGAGACTGTTCCTCTGAGCAAATCACTGGGCGAGCACCCAATCAATGCAGAGAAAGGGCACCAAGCACAAGAGTCCCAATAGTACAGCAAGGATAAGGGGGTGGGAAAAGTGTGCATAGTACCTTTTGTCTGCTAAGTAGTGAGTGCTTCTGAGTGCTCTTGTCCATTCAGACAGGCAGCTCAAAGGGGTGTGGGAGTCAGCCAGTACTCAATGAAGACCACTTCAAAATCTGAATAATCTCCCCAGTGACCCCCTCTAAACACTCCCCAGGAGTTCTAGACATTCAGTACTTGGCTTGGGATAAGCAGACACATTCAGTGCTGGGTTAGTCTGTCATTCTTCATACTTGCCAGAGGCCATGCGTTCCACCTATTTGAGGGCTTGTTTACATGATCAGTAATTGTGACATAACAAACCCACTGGCTTTAAACTCACTTTAATCTGTTTACATTATAGAATGGGTTAAAATCAAAGCTGAGAGAGAGACTGAAAATAAGGAAGCAAGCCACAGTTTCATCTTGGAAAGAAGAGATTATACCAAAAAAATAAGAACAAACAAACAAACAAACAAAGGACCACATGTGGTCATTTCTACAGGTAAACAGATGAAGATGGGGTCCGAAATTGATGTCATGCACACACAGTAAGCTAGTACTGGTCCAGAACAAAAGATGTGAAATACTCTACATGTATAAGCAGCAGATATTCATTCAAGACTTTGAATCAGTTTCTGAAAAAATGTAACGAATTATGTAAGTGCACCCTTGGAAATTTGGACTCCCAAACTGGATTTTCCTGTTTCCAAATATTTTGTACTTTTAGTCTGACATGAACCATTAAAATAGTTCAAGGTTCAACTATTAACAGCATAAAGCAAAGTGGCACTCTCAAAAGGGGAAGCAACAGGTCAGTCATTTAAAATGTCCTCTCTACCCACTACAGAATTCTGAACAGGCCAAAGTTATACAAAGGAGACAAAACACATCACAAGCAGCTACTCATTTGAAGTTCTATATATTCTGGAATCTTCTGTACAGGGTTCTTAAGTTAGTATGAGAAGTAGGGAAAGGAGCTTCAGGAAACAATTCATTAAGGAGAAAAAGAGGGAATAGATGCATAGCGCCTTTCGACTAGAAGCACTAGGAGTCTTCACCTAGTAGAATACATCGACAGAATAGACAAGGAAGCTGTAAAACACAGAGTATATCAGTCATATATACACTGTATGTCCATCATTCTGTAGCAGAACTCAGGATGGGAGATGTGACAGATATTCCTAATCTTTGAGAGCCAGAGTAGTATAATGGTTTGAACGTTGGACTCTACCCTTGGAGACAAGGGTCCAATTCCCTGCTCGGCCATGGAAACCCACCAGGTGACCTTGGGAGCATCACACACTTTCGGCCCAAGAAAAACTCATGACAGGTTCACCTTAAGGTCACTGTAAGTTGGAAACAACTTGAAGACACACAACAACTGCACTTTTCTCCAAGTTGCTAAAGAGAGGATTCACTCGTATATAGTTGGTTTAGCACACCAGAACAAGACAAAAAAGATGTCCATTTTTCAGTCTACTGATACCACACAGTGTCCAGATTTTTTCTTCTTCTTCTTCTTCCCTGGCTAGCTCATTATACTCTGTAGGGCAAACATTTGCTTCAAGGAGAGATGAAGCTTTTTTTTCTCTTGCTTTCTTTCTCTTGCTGTGGTCTTGATCTATCTATACTAAGGTTGTTTTTAATTTTTAAAAACTGGGAGATTTTTCTGAACAGATTTCAGGTGTCATTTTTGTTTTCACACCTTGCATAGCTAATGCACAGATCAGAACGAACACACACACACACACACGCTTACTTGCAGGTGCTGTCAACTGTCAATGAACTACATGAATGAACAGCATAGCACAATCAGCCTAGGGACAACACACATGTCAGACACTCTATTCCTCTTGTATATATCCACATTCTGCTAGCTATGATCTTTTCACAGAACAGTTTCTGCTTATTCCCTTTTATAAGGTTCCCAAGAGCCAAAAGAAGAAACAAACTGCTTCCTTTCAACAAAAGTCAGAACTGACAGTAGTGTGCAGATGCATCTGTGACAGGGTGCCTCGCTGTATATCATCTTTGTCCTTCATTTTAAAGCACTTTTCTCATCAAAATCTCTTAACATACGTAATAATCAGAGACAGCAGAGATGACTATGCAACTTCTTCAAATAGGAATAATCTCTAAGACCGAACCCACTCTGGTCAAACTCCTGCATCTGTCCTGCATAGTTTGTCCTTGATTAAATGTCCCTAGCTGCCTCTCACACATAAAGTTTTATTTGTTGTATGTGCTTCTCATTTTGAGAGATGGGTTTATTGGATGCTTTTCCCCCGTGTGCCACTGTTCTGTACTCCCTAACATAACAGGGGAGCATGCAAGCCAGGGAGGAGAGAAGAATACATAAAAATTTTCTGTTCATGCAGACAAGAACCAGATTTAAGCATAAGAAAGCAAGAGAACACATGCGAAAGACTGCAGTTGAACGAGTTGATTCCCAAAAATGACCCAATGGTCTTTACTGATGGTAATATTTATTTAAAGTAATATTCCAGCTAACATTATGACTAGCCACTAGCCACTATGGAGTAATAAAATATTAGCCACTTTCACAGCATAATGCTAGCCAGGACAGCAACAGTAAGAAACACTAATATAAAACAAGAATCAAAAATAGTTAAAACAGGCAGACTTAATATTTTATTTAGTATTAATGATGGTTGTATTAAAAGAAAAAGAATAGAATAGTGATTTGAATGTTAGACTACAGATCTGGACCAGGGTTTGAACCCCCGCTCAGCCATGGAAACCCCTGGGTGACCTTGGGCAAGTCAGATACTCTCAGCCTCAGAGGAAGCTAAATACAACTCCCACACTCAACATATCTTGCCAAAAAAAACCATGATAAACTGGTCTTATTGTTGCCATAAGTCAGAAATGACTTGAAGTCACACAACAACAAGAAGACATATTTTAATTTTGTGCCATTAATGGTGCAATTATTTTTGTTATATATTTAGTTTTCTGATTCCTTTCCCTAGTACAAGTAATTTCCAGCCCTCCCCATTTCTCCAGCCACGCTCTTCCCCAGCTTCTTTAATGTTAACCTTCAGTCACCTTCTCTCCTGTAAGAAATTGGTTTGTTAATATTTTAAAGCCCTACATAGAATGTTCTGTCCTCTAGTTACCATGTAAATATTCATATAGATATGGTTTCCACCCTAAGAATGTTTCTAGAGTTTTCCCCCTTTCTTAATTACATCTTTTTTTACAAGCACCTATCCTCAATCTGAAGCACTACAATTCTTCTCTCACCTTTACTTCTGCTCAGTTACTGCTCTGGTTCACCTATCTAACCTTTCAAAGTGTAATTAGCAGACAACTTACACCTGATTCTAAACTATATAGCTTCAATCTTCCTCCTCAATGTTTCTGTGCCCATAATAGAGTTCCTGCCTACCTCTCTGCTGGTTTTCCTTTTCTCTGCAGATGAGACACTTTGATGATTTTCTTCCACGTTTAAATTTCCACCTTCTCCCCACGGCAAATTTCTATCTTTTAACTTTGTCCCTCTTCCTACTCCCAAACAAGCCATCCCTTTTGAATGCAATCCCTTCCTGAACTTTATGACAGAGCATACAAAGAGCAGAACACATAATTCTCCCATACCAATATTATACCCACTTTATATCCTATGTCAAAGTGAACATACACTGCATCCCTTGTAATGAGTATCTCATTTTTTGCACATGCCATTAAACCAAAACAAATATCTACTATAAAGATTTATCTATACTAAGTGGAACAAAGTTCCCATGACCTCAAATACAAACCAAGCAGACCTCCCCAAACAACTTGTCCAAGACCAATTTAACTTTAAAGAGTAGACTTAGGAAAGAGGCAAAGACTTAAAAGAAACTGAACCATTTGGCAGTCCAATGACAAAAACAGAGCTCCTGCCAAAGGCATTGCCCTTTCAAGTGGAGTGGGGGGTAGCATAGTCATGAGAAGGCAAGTGGAAGATAGATGGATCTTTCAGCAATAAAGGTTCCGCTGCCTTTTTTCCTTCTTCCTCGCTCTAGCTTCTCCCTTGAAGAAGGCAACAGTGAGCTCAGAAAGGCACTTTTTTGGTCTTTTCAAGGAAAACAAACCAGAAATAAAGTCATGGTGATAAATGATACAGCACTTTTGTACCAACACTTCTTTGTCAAATAAATTTTTCTCCCAGGGCTTTTCACGGCCAACTGTGGTTCTGCTCTGTTAACACCACACCCTCTGCAACAGAGGTAAAGTCTCAGACGACACAGGTCAAGGCTCAGTGCAAGTCAGAGTCTGACTGTCCCTAAGCCTCTTCTGCATTCCACATTCCCCCAATCTCTTATTCCAACCTGGAAATGCTCCCAAGTGTGAAGAGATCCTCTTAAACATTTTCCAGAAGACTTTACAGGGAATACATTACTGTGATGCATGTTTTGGACTGAAGAGAGGAATTTCTATGAACAAGAAACGAATGGAGCTTGCTCTAATAGTTCTAAGACATATCCACAGGCACCACAGAGATTTCCTTCTCTGTAAATCAAAACTGTAAAAATCCAAAAAAAAGTGTTACATAACTGGGAAATTATGCACTATTTAACTGCTGCTCTTGGTTATAGCCAATTTCAGGCTATTTCGAAAAACAACACTCATGCCACATCACCAGTACAAATTTAATAGGTGAAAGCAAACCGACAACAGGGGTCATGCAAGAGATGCAAGGAAGAAATAGAGGAAAACTAGAATGTCAGTCCCTATGAGAGAGTTACGTCCAATTATGTCTAAACATTAACAAAATATTCAATAAAAACATTGATGCTATGCAACTCCATAAACAGAGGTTAGCAGTGAATTACAAAAAAAAAAAATACTAAAGATCTCACCTCATTTAAGAAGAAAGATCAAACCAGTATACTAGTGATTAGTAAGTATGTTTTGAAGATAGCTTAATTGCTGATAATTTTTGGACTCATCAAAGTAAAATTCACCAGAGGGCACTCAGTAAGTGCTGAATTATCTGTAATGTTTATGACAACAGCGTCTTATCAGTGTACTTGTTAAATTTCACGATTACTAGCCAAGATATTCTGGTGATCAAGGTGTTATATATGCAAGATTACGCCACTGTTTGCTGTCACAAGTGATGCACACAGGACCTACCGAAGAACTGGGAGTTTCACAGATGATTATAAGGATATTAAACACCACTTCTGAACAGAGTCTTAACATCTATGTTAACTAGAGAAGAAAAACAAGTATTCCAATGACAGATAACAAACACTTCCATTTCCTATCTAATGTGGGATAACCATATAAAGGTGTTTTAAATTATTGTGCATTTTCTAAGAAGGAACATACACTTGTAGCCCTTTCCGCTTATATTTGCACTCTGAAGCTGGGCAGGTATTTAAATCAATTGAATAGACTCATGAATAATATTATCCAACACTGGCTGTCTATAAACCAAAGATTTCACACATGTCATTAAAAGTACTTTCAAGTTTCTCTCACATTATTTGTGTAAACATATAAAAAACAAGGTAGTGATAAAGCAATTCTGTCAGGGTTTTTAATTCATTAACTTCAGCAGCTGAACACAGCCTAACTGAAGGGCAGTTTCGGTTCTTCATCTCCCTGCCATTTTTCTGTACAAGTAGGAACTGCTTTTCCCTATTTTAAATTCTCCTGCCAGTGCAGAAATACATCCTTGGGTGCCTTTAGAATAATTCTGTCTGACATCTGTTGTTGATTTTTTTTTTACTGCCTCCTCTTTCAGCTTCAAATAAAAACTAATAGAATTGAGGAAGAGCCTAATTGGTTTTACTTTTTTTGGTTTCCTTTCTTTTCCAAAAAGAATAGGCAAACACATCAGTTACAGTATGTACAGTAATACTTTAATATACATGGAAACCTAATGAAAGATCAAGAAATTAACAAGGCTCTCTTTTTATCAAGCCAGTTAGAATAGAGAGTGGAAATGGTAAAATAAACTGTGGGTGAGCATATAGGAAGGCAATGCAGAAAGAGAAGAGTAATTTGTCATCTGTATTGTGATTGGACCTTATCTGAGCTAAGAACGAAACAGGACAGCATTTAGCGTAGGCATGTTCAGAGAATTTTTTCCCCACACTGATAGAAGATGGTGTGGTGATTTTAAGCAGGACAAGCTTAACTTATGAATGGAGCATATTAACTTAAGTGGGACAAGATGCATGGGTGATTATTAAAGCTACTGAAAAAAATCAATGTATGATTTCAATACAGAAAGGAATTTTTATAAGATTTGCCACACTTTCACAAAATACAAATACCCACTCTTTGGCTGTAACTGTAAGGTAATGACCATGTACACAAACTACTTTGCAAAGCACCTGTGAATTCCAACTCAGGTGACAAAACTTTGCTGACCTAGAACTGTTCACACATTGACAACACCAATAACTAAAACAGATAAAGTGATAAATAAAGGAACACTGTTTCACTCTTATCTTTTCCATACTTGCTCTATTCATGTTCACAGTTAATTCACATCCAGAGTTGATTTGAATGGATTTAAGTGGATTTTACACTGTGTTGAATTACCCTTTCGCATGTCTTGCAATATCCTCTAATATGCATTAAACCATTAAAGAAAAATTATGTTAGACAAAAAAATAAACATACTATTTAATTCATTTCAGCCTGAAGGCTCCATGTATGGCATAGACCATCTTACCACTACACATGGGAACTACCATATAAGAGCACTGAAAAACATATGTATTTACTCATCTACATCCAAACAAGCAAAACCCACCACTTTGCCTTTATTCACTGCACAAAAAATGTACATACTAATAACTTCTGGACTTGCAACTTAGGCCATTTCCTTACTATACTGTCACAGTGCTATTATTCCACTTTCAACATCCTGTGCAATCCTGGGGTTTGCACTCGAGGGAGGGGCATTTAGAATTCTCAGCCAGAGAGCTCTTTGGCCTTGGTAAATTACAAACCCCAGAATTCCACAGGATGTTGAAAGTGGAATAATAGCACTATAACAGCATAGGGCAGAAATGGCTTTAGTAGCAATACGGTGGGGGATGCCCCTTATTTTTGCTTTCTGTATCAGCAAACTCTGTTCCGTGGAGAAGAAGGTTTTAATTAATATCCCTAACATTCAATCTTTAGACAGTTCACAGAACAAAATCCCATAGAAGACTGACGCCTAACATAACAGCCGTGTCAGTGAACCAATGATCCTGCAAACCCAATGGTAAAAGCTGAACCATTAGGCACATTAACTTCATGGATGACAGCTGCGATTAGTGTTTTGTCAGGATCTGTGTGAAATGCAGACAGCCACTAAATACAGTATGCCAATTAATGCAGTGTGAGCATGCTGCATGACAAGAGAAGCCCAACTCAAAAGTAAAGCGAGCATATTTAAAGAGATACTCTGGTATCTTTCATAAAAGAAAAATTAATCATATTTCTGAACAGGGTTTCTTTACTAATATTAAAGCATCACCCACAGAAATGATAACAGAGGGGGAAAATTGTTTTTAAAAAAGCTCTGCTTCTTGAACCTTTTCACTTCTTGCATTTGACTTTCAAGAACATGTTCATTATTTTCTGTAAAATCACTGTGTTCAATACATCATTTCCCTGAAGCAGCAGCAAAAACTCATTGTTACATCTACAGTAGCACCAATTAGTAGCAAGGTGTGACCACAAATTTAACAGTGACAAAGAGGACAATTTCCAAAATGTAGTCACTTTCATTTGTCACATATACATCAGTAGTGATGAAACTGTCTAGATCACTTTGCAAGCAGCTTTTGGGCTAGTTAATTTCTTTAGGAGCAAAAGCTCTTAAATCCTTGATGAGCAAAAGTGGAACAGCAACCACCAACAGTACCAGCCATGCTTCTGACGCTTATTTTGTCTCCTCCATCATTGGTTTGGGCTTGAAACACTACAAGACTTTCAGAAGAAGTCCAACTAGACAGAAATGACAATGAATGTTTATATACAGTTAATGGCAGTTTACACTGCCAAATGACAGAATAGTCATCACCTTTGCATAGCTATTCAGCAAGTTTTCCCTATTTGTGTAAACCTTTTTCACAGCAGGAAGAAAAAAGAATAAATGGAGCTTTAAAAAAGGAGACATCATGAAGATACAAATGGCGATATCAACAGATACATGTTTAAGTAGGATTATATTTTAACCCATTTGGGAAGCATCAAGGGGTTTCAGATTTCCATTATTTCCACTGCATCTGTACAACTGTATAATCTGCATTATTTACTTTTGGATCATTTGTTCACCTAAGGTTTTCAAAATATTTTCACAGGAGTATAGTAAGAAATACAGAAGCGTCTCCATTCAGCAATATCTCATTTCTACATCAATTAAAGGAGTATTTTCCACAGTTCAATACTCATACAGCAAAATTCAGTTATAACTCATTCTCCAGGAGACAGGAAAAATCAGAAAGAAAAATGATAAGCAAATCTACAGCAAGCTTAACACTTAAATTTAACACCATGGTAATGTGCGACTGTTAGCACAATGGAACTTTCTTCCTCTTCCCCCTCCGCTTTGTAATGCATCTCACCCAGAAACCATTTCAGTTTATCCCAACTAGTTTTAAGGGTATACGGGGATAGGAATCCACCCCCACCCACGCGATTCCACTGATAGAACATCAAAGCAACCTTACTGAATGCCACTGATAGAACATCAAAGCAACCTTACTGAATGCTGGCCTAAATAAATATCCCAAGACAATTCTTCTTATCAAAATGTGTCTGAATTTCAATAAACGAACAAATAATTATTTGGGTGTGGGCTTTGCAATCCTCTCTCACAATTACCAATAAATGAGTCCTAGAACAAATCCAGCGTCAACTTTCACTAGAAACCAAATTGACTAAAATGAGACATAACTCACTGAGAAAGACCATAATGTTTAGTAAAGTAGAAGGCAATAGGGAAAGAGACAAATCACACTACAACTGGTTGACTCAATAAAGGAAGCCATGGCTCCAAGTTTGCAAGACACGAACAGGGCAGTTCATAACAGGATTTCTTGCAATTCTCCAGTTTATAGTGTTGCTATAAGTCAAAGCCCATTTTGACAACACATCACAATAGCAAAGGGAACACAAAGAAACCAAATTATGAGAAACTTCTACAATTTTCATGGTTGTTCCTGTTGTGTGCCTTCAAGTTGTTTCCAACTTACATCAATCCTGACATGGGGCTTTCTTGGCAATGTTTGTCTAGACGAGGTTTCCCTTTGCCTTCCTGTGAGACTGAGAAAGCATGCCGGCCTCTGAGGCTAAGGCCGCGTGACTTGTCCAAGGTCACCCGGGGGGTTTCCATGGTTGAATGGGGAGTCAAATGCTGGTCTCTAGAGTCATAGTCCTACACTCAAACTACTACACTATGCTATGTCTCCAATCTTCATGGAACCTCTTGCAATTTTGGCTGGCGGGACAGTTCCATAAACACAATTTTTCAAGCGTGTTACAAATGCACCTTGAAAGCTACTTAATTTTCATTTTTTGGCAAACTGCAATCTGTTTCTTAAATCTCTGTTTCCCTTCCCCATCCCTATGATTTTTATTTTCTCCCTGGCATGTTATCATTTTTTTTAAACTATCAGAAATACTATACTATACATACACCTTACAACCTTCATTCTAAGATAACTGGGGAAATGTCAATTAACATTTCTGTCCTGTTTTTACAGCCATAAACAGTTACTTCCACGCTCAGGAACAAACACTACTGAAGCCAGACTGGGAAAATACACATCACCTCTGTGGAATTATGCAGCCTGTTTTAGACTGAAAACAGTTGTAATGATCTATTATTAACTATTAGAGCTAACTTGCTCAAACTAGTGATGCGCACAATTTAGAATTTAAGGGATTTTACACAATATTTACCTTAGATTTCCCCTAGACATTGCAATGGTTAGTATGGAGAAGTATCTCTACCTTTCAAACTTAAAACAGAAAGAAAATATTTTTTTAAAAAAATATTCCTTGAGATTATTAAGAATTTGTCTTTTTAATCTGCAACTATGAACTCAATTTGACCCAACAGCATACTTTTAAAATTTACAAAATGCTTTAAAAGATTAGAAACATTTGCTTCTGCGAAGTGCTCCTTTATATGCTACTAATAAACTATGTTCTCCAGTTCACAGATAAAGAGATTTTTCCATTACTTATATGAATACATGATAAGGTGTAAATTATAAACACATTTCAAGACATTCATCCCAAGTCATCAAATCTGTTTGGCTGTAGTACATCAGACAATCCCACTATCTAAAGCAGCATAACCAGTAATGATTCTCGAAGTTACAAATGAGAAATCAGACTCAAAGAGCTACAAGTGCCTTCCTAGGTCAAACAGTCAGTAGCAAAGATGAAGAACAGAATCCAAGTGCAGTTGCCTGGTATTCCAAATACTCCTCCTTGATCAATGAAATAAAAATGAGTCAATCAACATGAAGTTTCACTCATGCAGAAAGCTGCTGTGGTATAATTGCAGTCTTGAAAAGCAGCTGAGAAATGCACAAAATCATCCCCATAAAGACAATCTTGTATGTTAGCAAAAACGATCTGATGTTCTGCACTTCAGAACCAACACTGAATTTTACTCCATTAAGTTCCTTTTCTTTGGTTTGCTCAGTACATGCTGAAGAGCATCACTGTTCCTGTCTATCAGGGCAAGAGGGAAGAACAACCCATTTCAGGATATTCTTTAACTGCTGGGAAATTTGCAAACAATTTTGAGTACAGTCATTGTCATCACTTGCCTGGGGACCTTTTTCAATCCAGTATTTAATCCTGGGCTACAGCAAGAAATAATGAAAACAGCATCCAACTATGTGGAGTTCATCCAACCCAACAGAGATCATGTGCTGGTCGAACAACCACAGGTTCAGTCTAATGAAAAGAAGCTTAGGTAATGTAGCTTGGAAAAATTTATGTCTAATACCTTCAAGGCTGTTCTGGAGAGACAGCCAGGGTGGCACAGTGGTTTGGGTGCTGGATTAGGACTCTGGAGACCAGAGTTCAAATCCCCACTTGACCATGAAAACCTATTGGGTAACTTGGGCAAGTCACATTCTCTCAGCCTCAGAAGATGACAATGGCAAACTTCCTCTGAAGACAGGTTTTTCTTAGGGTCATTGTAAGTCAGAAAGTACTTGAAATAACACAATAAACACATGCCTTGAAGAGCACAACCAAAAAGTAGACAGAGTCAATATAAGGATGTACAGGAAAATGTAAAAGCACATTTTCATCTTGTATCAAAGTATTCATCTTCAGGATTCCAGTCAACCAACCAACCCTGCTCCAAACTACACCATTCTACTCAGCCACCCATATTTTCCATTTGTTTTTTTATCAATATGCACAACTGTATAGCTGCTAAGAATACCACATCCTCAGTGAGTGGCTTTCAGGGAGGTGAGGTGCCACTTAAGATTTGTGTGTGTGGGTGTATCTGCAAAACCAGGGTTCACACAGGCACACCAATAACTTCCTCTTGATTTTTCAGTGGTTTCATTTTCACTCAAAACATAACAGTGGTCATCACCTGATCTTCTAATGTGGGAGCAATATATAAAATAAAATAGTAAGAAACATATCTACAGAGATGCATGCAACTATCAGTTCCTAAGATACAGATTCCAGGTCCCTAGATAGGAGCAGGCTCGGTTCTTTAGGGTAGACTTGCCAGGAGAAGGAAGCACATTCAGCATCCACTCTGCTATCTCTTTCTACTTTGTTTCATATAAATGAATGAGCACCACTAGTTCCTGCGAGGAAAACTAAAGCACTGGGGGCAGCTTGACATCAAACCCAACTGACAGGTCCTGGATGACAACCCTACTTTGAGATCTGAAGTTTGAAATCTAAACCTTTCCCTAAAGCTCTCCAGATGTTGCTGAACTACAACTCCCATCAACTCTAGGCAGCACAGGCAATCATGATAATGTAAGGGAGTTCAACAACACTGAGAGAATGACATAATTCCCACCCCACTAAATGGAGCAGCACAAGAGTAAAAGTTGTGAGAACAAACACAGAAAGTATACTGTTGAAATTCAGCCACTTCCATCAAGGAAACCTAATAAGCAATGATGCAGTCTGAGTTCAGTGGGGTATAACTTAAGTGTGCTCAGAGTCACAGTATTAATACAAGGAAGAGTTTGTTATCTGAAAGCAATGAGGCTGAACTTGTCCTAGATTTAAGCAAAAATCCAAGAGTCTTCTAACAGAAGGAGATTCTGGAAAGCAACACTGAGAATAGAGAGCCACGCTCAAGACAGTTGCTTTTTTTGAGTCAACCTGGCATAAAATGCCTCCTGTAGACATCAACACGCTGCCACTTACAAGCAAGCATGACAAATGACCTGCACTTTACAGCAAACCATCCCCCACACAGTCATTAACTGCCAGGACACATTAACTAGAAGCACCTGGGTAAAAGCCAAAAAAAAAATTCCAGCAGTCCTCTCACTAAGCAGTGATCCCACAGCTCTTTCTTGCCTTTAAATTCTTCCTCTGCACTCTCATTTAATGTGTGGTCAAGAATTCTCCACTTAGCAATAAAGGAAATCAAGAAGCAGCTTTTTGTAGCAGTTTTAAACTATCCATCCTACCATCACTGGGGTGTGCGTGAACACAGCCAGGATTCTGATTAGAAAGGAACTGTTTAAGCTAAACACAGCCTCACTGTGCCCCCAGGCCAACACTTGTGAAAATGATGATGGGAGCCTATATTTCTAGAGCAAAAACTTCCTCCAACTTCCAAACAGCATCTGGAGACACAGGTGGATAAAATTACATGGCAGCAGCCAAAAGAAGGAGACAAACATAACACCAAGATGCACTCCTGCTATTCCTCTAACCTCTCTCCATAGAAAATGCTAACCAATTCATAAACAGCAGTAGATGCTTATCCCCTGCTCCAGGAAAAGTCATATTACTGTCACTCTACCAACATTTATTTAGCACCAGCAATATTCTCTGCACTGGTTTGTGAACATAAAGGGTTTTTTTTTATTTAAATTGTAACTACAACACTGCAAAATAGTTAGACAGGGAAAATAGTTATAGTCGTTTCCTTTCTTGCTTATTTACTTGTCCACTCCTAATATTTTGGTGTTATGTAGTAGTGTGTCTTCTTTCACATGTGCCTGTGTGTGCACGCACACACAGTTTCAACCACCACACTCTTGAAAAGGAGAGTGCAATAGAAGTGCAAATTTCCACCCAACACAAACTGTACCTTTAAGGGGCTTGCCTAGTAAGGAGAGCAGCTGCATTCCTGCTGAGGAAGGGCTGCTGTCCCAACATGCAACAGAGGCTAGAAATAACCTGCACACATACAACCTTCCAGCACTGAATTCAACAATGCCAAAGTCTCTCTCACTCACCCACAACACAGAAAGTCACAAAGGGAGGGCGGGAAGAGAGAAAGGGAAACAGAAGCAAGAGGCAGGATATAAAAGGACTAAATTTATTAGATGAACTTCAGAGGAAGAGAAGGGGGTGGGCACAGATGCATCAAAAGAGAAGGCTGCTTCTTATGCGGTGTGTGGGGGGGGCATGTTTCCAGGCATGAATACACTGAAGGAAGTTGAGATCATTTTTCCGCGGTGGCTTTGTAAGGATCCGGCTGGGTTGCAGAAAGAAAGCTTTGAAAGCTGTGACAAGAAAGTTGATCAATGGCTCAGGCAGGTCCAGCATATATTATGAACTAAAATAGACCAGGGACTCTCCCAAACACACGAACGAGGCGTGTGCGTGACGGATGGGACAAAGACAACGCCATGGAGGGAAGAAAGCAGGTAGTTAGCTCGACGGGACGCCCCATGTGCTGGCGCCAGAAACTCTCAAGCACCTCTTGCAAATTAGACCCTGCCGCCGCCGCCGCCGCTCCACCCTCCCGCACGTGAAAAAAGGCCTTAATTTGAGCCAGAGTTCAGCAGGGCTTTGCCTGGGCACCTTCTCCACAATGGAAAGGTGGGGTGGGTAATGTCAAGGTTCTCCAATTATTCTGAAGGGCAACCACCCCTCGCAGATATCAAGGGGCTGCAATATTAGTATTTAGTACCTGAGCACGTGCGAAGTGTGTTTGTTTTTTTTTCCCCGGTCCCAGCGAATAAACGCAGCTCCCTCTCTCTCACCCGCACACACGCCTCCTCGACCTGATAGCGCGCTCGCCCCTCTAGCTTAAGAAACAAAGGGGGCTGGGCAAGGAGGATATTAGGATTTTGTGCCGCCTCTGCCGAGTCCTGTTGTCACGAGGGCAAACAGGTGAGGAGGGGTCCTGAAAAGCACGCGTGTTCAGAATCAAATCCTGCTTTGTTCCAAAGCTCTTGTTCCCGGGAAAGTGAAGACAGGACTGTACTTCTGGAGTGGGAATAAGGCAGCCTCACTTCGAGGCAGGGTCTTCCCTCCCCCCGCCCGCCCCCCCCAAAAAAAGGCCATAGAAGGGTAGGAGGAGAAAGTCACAGCCAGATTCTGGCACTTTCCAACAACGACGAGGGCTTCCCCAAATCAGCGAGCGGCTGTCACGACTCAGGCCAGCGGTTAAGTGACATGAGATGAGTGCCTACGAGCACGTGCTGAGCGCCTTCTGGGCAGCCCGGGGGAACTTCTGCAGGCTCCGCGGCCAGGCTTCTAAGACGGAGGGACACATCGCGAATCCCTCGGCACTTCCTCCCAAACTAAGCGGGAGGAGGGATTTCCCATCCGCCGCAAGCGGCCCCCTCCCGTTTGGCCGCAGCCTAAGCGGCGCCCGGCGGTTCCGAGCGCGGGAAAGGGGGTGTCCCTTGGAAGCGCTTACCTCGCACGTAGAAAAGGGCTCCCAACTGCAGCAGAAACAGCGGCGGCAGGCGGACACCCCCGAGCCGCCTCATGGTGGCGACCCCTGCCGCAGCTCCGGCCCCTGCACTAGGCAGGCTCGCTCTCTTCCTTCCTTGGCAGCCTCGCGAAGAAAGTTGAGTTCCCCCGGTCGCCTCACTGCGCTGAGGCGCCTGCTCTCCGTCCCCCCCCCCCCCTGCGGCGTGGGGCGACCTGGCTCTCCGGCCGCCACCAGGCGCCAGGACTGGCCGGGCGGCTCGCGGTGCGCGTCTCGGCTCTCCTCGGAACAGAAGCGGCTCCTCTGCTCTGCACCGTCAACGTCTCCCCTCACGGCAGCGACGACGGCGAGATTGCGGCTCGCCTCGGCTCTCTGCTCCGCCTGCCCACCCCCGGCCCTGCCCTCGGAGGAGGAGTCCCGCTGGGGCAACCTCCGCCCTCGCTTCTCGCCCAGAACTACGGCGGTGGCGACGGCCGCGAAGGCTGGCGCGCGTCCCAAAGTTTCCAAGAGGGAGAAGTCGCCTCGGCAGCATTCTTTGCCCCTCCGCAAGGCCGTAGAACAGACGGGCTCGTAATCAGACCGGGGATATTTTTACAAAAGGGATGCCTTTCTCCTTGTCCTCCGCTGAGTTGTGTGGAAAATGCTCCGGCCCCGCCGCACAAGGGCACCCACGACTCACCAACAACTCCTCGGAGTCCCTTTCTTTACTGCTGTCCCCCAAAGTGTCTGCCAGATAAAACTTCTCGTTCGTTTAAGGTGCCACGAGATCCGTTCATGTGTTTGCTGTACCGGAGGTACTCAGCCAGCCCCCGAAAATGCTTCATTTAGTGTACTTTTCAACGTGTGTTTTCCTTCCTGTCCTGAATTTCATCCAATAAGACAAATGTACACATATCTACCGTACATTTTCTCCTCAGATTTACTTATAGATCGGCGTTGGTTTTTCTGTCGATGCCGAGACTTCTTTCCGTCGCATATCGACAGCTTTAAAAACAACAACAAAAAACTCCCCTTCTGTTGTTTTCCTGTTCTGTGTTCCCAAAGTGGGAAAGTGCTATAAATTTTTTACTGATAGATAAAACTCCTTTGACTGTTCAAATAAAACTTCGGATTTAACTTTTGGATACAACTTTAAAGCCAGAGCTTGTAGGGGCAGTCTTCTACTATGAGAAAGAACTTTTGCTGAGACAGTGCAGGGCACCTGAATTTGATCAACCCCAGCTCCCTCTACAGCAAGTGGTTCCCCAGTTTTGGTCTTCCAGGTGTTTTGGATTTCATTCCCCAGAATCCCCAGCCAGCTACATCAGGAGTCATGCATTGTGAGAGCTGAAGTCAAAAACAGGTGGAGGATGAAAGACTGAGAACCACTAGTCTATAGCAGTACTTCTCATATTATCTGATGGGGGGGGGGGGGGCTGGCATTTTTTTTCTGTGTGCCAGGGACCAGCACTGTATGTGTGCCTGACAACTACAGTTGCTTCTTTCTTTGCTGAAAGTTGGTCAGGGACCAGCACTGGTCCAAGGACCACCATTTTGAGTATCACCGGTCTATAGTACAGGTGAGAACCGTAAGGTCTTCCAGAAGTTGTTGAAGTGCAGATCCCAGCAGCCCTAGCCAGCATAGTGAGTGGTGAGGATTTCTGGTAATTGCAGCTTAACAAAATCTGGATAGCTGCACAATTGCCCCTCATGCTGTATAACTTCCTGAAAGGCTCTAGAACAGCATGAGATGTAGCACAAAGTTATGCAGCTAATAAACAAAAAGGCTGAATGTGTTTCACCTGTCCTGCCTTACACAGAAGACTACTTTCTAGTCCCAGCTAGAAGACACTTATTCAAGTCAATGGGATTTATATTAAACGTTGACATACCAGGTTTTGATTGATTAAGTTGGGTCCATTGCAGCTGGAATTTAGCAACTGGATTTAGGCCTAAATCAGCATTAGGAGGATCTTGGGAGGTCATTCGGTCTTAGCCTAGCCTGTTGCTCAGTGCAGTATCTGCAGTGCAAAATGTACCACTACGTGCTGATAGCCCTACTGTGTAATTGTAGCTCCAAGGGCATTCGAACAAAGATAATGCTGCCCTTGAAAATTCTGCAAGAGCAATTCAGATTTGATCAATTTGAGGTTCTCAAATAACCTCAAGCATCATAGCCATTTAAGACCACTCATTGTATAATCCTTTGTGTGATTTAGATGTTCTAAATAATTGGGTTTTTTTTTTCTGTATAACTATATTTTAGAGGAAGGAACTGGCAGAACCACCTTTGAATACTCCTTGCCTAAGAAAACCTTTTGAAATTAATGGGGTCACCATAAGTCAACAGGTGACTTGAAGACATGTGTGTGCATGCACACATACAGAAAACTGCAATATATATGAGTAAGGGTGAAAATTCAGAGAAAAGCCCAAGTTCTTCAACATTCTGCTAATGAAAGAGGCACATCTGGAAGCATTACAAAAATGAGGAGAACCTAGTGTTCCTCATCCCTGTAACAGAGCCAGTTGTTGCTTCTGAAATCTAGCATCCCAGGCATGACTCACTTAATGGTGAGTGTTAGAGAAGCCTAAGTTCCTTTGCCAATAGATAGTTGCAGTTTATCAGGTGAGGCTTCTGGTCTGCAGTTATAATAATAAAAGAGAATGTTTGCCTCTGTGTATCTGTTGCAGCCATAACTCATTTAGATGTCATGCTGCCTTGGTTCTCATCTAAGTGGCAGTGCTGAGTTTCATGTAGAAGTTCCAGGAGAGTCACAAAGAACATGGAAAGTCATAAATCATTAGGAAATCATATCTCAAAATGTTTTTTGTTGTCATCCAAGTGGCAGCATCCAGTTTCATGCTGACAGGGTAGTATTTCAAAGGAGGGCTTCCTATAATCAAAATGAAGGGGGTGCTGCTGTAACAAATTAGGAAATATAATTTTTGAAAAAGAGTCCAAAAACAGAAAAGGACTCTCTGAAGGACTTCTCCTAAGTTTACTGAAACAAGGGTAGGTGGGAAAGGCAGAAAACAAGAGAAAGCTAAGGCACTGCAGTAGGATTTCCTGAAGTTTAAAAAGAGTGGGAAAGTGAGAGAGGATTCTCTGAGGTACTACTGGTAAGATTCCTCAGGTAGAAAGACAGTGAGCAAGAAAACAGGAAGCCCCACTCACTCTTTTGAAGTGCTAAGTGTGGATTCAGGCAGCACTGTGTATGTTTCAGCTAGTTGCAGATAAATGTACAAAACAGGGAATTTATGTACTGGAAGAATTTCTGTAGGGAAAATGTTAGAAGACCAAAATGATGCTGATGGAAGCTGGGATGACATTAAGACCTTCTACCTGTCTGAATACTAAATCTTTCAAAACAGAAGTAAAATGTAAGAGTGTTTAATATGTTCTTGAATTTTTAAAAATTAAAATTCCTAGATATTTAGAGTACTTAGTAGACAGGTGAAAAAACTTGTTCCAGACAGTGGGATTAACCATAGACTGACTGACTGACATAGTAATAGACAACTTTAAACAATCTTAATAGCTAGTTAGCCACAGGCAGAAGCAGTTAAATTGCTGTATTCCATACAGATTCTCTTTCATACACAACAATACTCTGTTCACAGAAAAGCAAACATTCATTTTGAAAACAACAACATTGTGCCACCTTAAAGACCGATACATTTATTGTGACAAAAGTTTTTATAGACTAGAGCTCACTTAATCAGATACACAAAATTTTATCTTTCGTTTGTAGATTTACCTGGTTACCAAGCAGGGAAAACATTTTGTAAACAGTGGGTTCAAAAGGGCATGAAATCTGTGCAGAGATCTGTCTGTGAAATTTCTGTGCTAATGTATGCAAGATAAGAACAGGGTGACCCATTCACAACAGCGGTGGTAGTGTTATCTTTCTGTTGATGACATGTGAAGTTAACACCTATTCTACAGAAATGAGTTATGGTAAAGTCTGAATGCAATAAGATACTTTTCACTGAAGAGTTCTGCTTAGGCAGATTTATTGATTTGTTATCGATCTATGATGATTCTAAGGTTAACAGAAGAGTATCTGGAGAGTTTTAAATTTCTCCCATTTTAAATATTTGCCTTTTTTTCCATCTTAGGGTTACGTCCCTTCATTCTGTTAAGTAGTGATGGACTGCAACCAGCATGGGGTAGTGGCTTGAGCACTGGTCCATGACTCTGGAGACCAGGATTCAAATCTCCACTCAGCCATGGAAACCTACTGAGTGACCTTGGGCAAGTCAGACTCTTTCAGCCTCAGAGGAAGGCAGAGACATACCCCTCTGAACAAATCTTGCCAAGAAAAACCCATGGTAGTGTTACCATAAGCTGGAAATTACTTGAAGGCACACAACAGTTACAATGTTCTGTATGAACAGCAGAAGGGCATTGATTTCAGATTATGGCATATTATCACACTGGGTCAGTTCCAGTGCATAACACTAGTATGGTATAATATTTGAGCTATATTACCTCCCAAATACTAATGCTATGTGAATGAGCCCTAAGTTTGCACAGTCCTTCCACTCCTTCAGTCTTTGGTTTCTTTCTTCAATCTTTGGTTTCTTCCTTCACTTCCAATTTAGTGGCAAGCCATTATTTACTTGTATGTTCAGAGTACTTTTGTGAACTCATCTGAAAACAGGAGTTCAAACAAGTTTCAACCAGACTTGTTATTTATTTGTGAGCACAAACTATAATTCCCACACACTGTGCATTCAGATGTAATGGCAAATTCTTGTTTGGCACTAAATCAGTAGTAAGAGGGAACAAGAGCTCACAAATATGGAGGACTCATTCATACAGATGTTTGATCTTTATTTGCCTTTGCATCTGAATCAGCCCACAGAAGAATGAGCAGATGAGCAATTGGTATGGCTGATGCTGTTAAGTCCTATAACATTATTGCCTGAATGTGAATGTGGGCAGGGTTGGCGTCAAGATGTGCTGTAGAACCTAGTCCCTAGGTTTAGGGCTCCTTTAGATACACCAGGTGTTGTTGCTGGTGAGTACTTGTTAGATTAGGAGGCTGCCTGTAAGCACAGGCAAGCCAGGACCTATAAGAGATAAATACTATCATCATCCAGGATGGGCTGAGATGATTGATAATCTGCTAAAGTAGCACTATGTATGACAACACCACTGGCATTTTGTCAGTTTCTTTTCTGAATCTGCCTGTCAACAGACAACTCTTGGATTTGTCTGACTTGTTTCTTCACTTCATTGGGTGATTATTGTAGCCTTAAGAATATCTAATGTAAATCTTTCAAACTGGCACAGATACTGTATATCATAGGGTTAGGCTGTACATCTGGAGTGGGGAATCCCCAGGCCCAGTATATCGACTATATCTGGCTCACAAACAAACCTCACTACATCTCCAGGCAATTGTTTCCATTGCCAAACCACTCTTACTGTCAAAAAGTTCCTTCTGATATTCAGTTGATACCTACCTTCCAGTAATTTGAAACCATTAGCCCTGGTTCCACCCTCTGAGGCAACAGAGAACAGGACTGCCCCCTCCTTCCTGTGACAGCCCTTGAGGTATTTGAAGAGTGCAATAATGTCAACCCTCAGTCTTCTCTACACCAAACTGAACACGCCCAACTCCTTCAGTTTTTCCTCTTATGTTTTATTCTCCGTACCTCTTATCTTTGTTGCTCTTCTCTCAGTCTGCTCCAATTTCTTTATGTCCTTCTTAAGATGAGGTGCTCTGAACTGAGTGCAAGATTGCAGATGAGGCCTGACCAGTATAGAATGTAGTGAGACTGTTACTTCCCTTAACTTGGAAACTATGCTTCTATTAATATAGGCTAAAATAACATTTACCTTTGCTGCAGCATCACACTGCTGTCTCATGTTCAACTTATGATCAACAATAATCCCAAGATCTTTTTCACATGTAGCACTGCTGAGCCATTATCCCCTATCGTATACCTGTGCATTTGGTTTTTGTAGAATGTAGAACTTTGCATTTGTCTCTATCGAATTGAATTTTATTAATTTCTGCCCAATTTTCTAGCTTATCAAGGTCTTTTTGAACTCTGTTTTTATCTTCCAGTGTTTTAGTCATCCCTCCCTCTTTGGGTCAACTGCAAACTTGGTAAAGATTCTCTCTACCCCATCATCTAAGACACTGACATGAATGTTGAAGAGTAATGGCCCTTGGATAGAACCTTGAGACTTTCCACTCAAGACCTCCTTCCAGGCTGAACCAAAGCCGTAAATGATGACTCTCTGAGTACAGTTTTTTAATCAATTAGGGAACCATGTGATGGTGTTGCCATCTATTAAATGTCAAATAAATTTGCTAATCAAAATATAATGGAGGACCTTGTCAAATGCTTTGCTAAAATCCAGATAAAAGACATCCATAGCATTTGCACCATCTACTAAACTAAAAAAAATGATGTAATATTAGTTTGGCAGGATTTGCTCTTCACAGACCGGTGCTGGTTCCTATTGTTATCACTGCATTGTCATCAAGATACTTGCAGATAGACTCCTGTGTGCTATTCTAATATTTTGCCTAGTATTGAGGTCAGGCTGACTGGTCTGTGGTTTCCTAGATTTGGGGGGTAAGGGGAAGAGAAGGACAATGTTTGCTTGTCTCCAGTCCTCTGGTACTTCAGCCGTTCTCTAAGATTTCTCAGAAAAGATGGAAAGTACATCAGCTAGTTTCTTCAGTGCTCTGTGATATAGTTCACCTGGCCCTGCAGATATGAACTCATTTAGGTGAACTATGTTATTCCTGACTTTATCAATCTTGATTTACAACCTGGATTCCTTTCCAAGGTCTCTCCTGGTGCATGGAGGCACACAGTCCTTTTTTGGGGGAAAAACTGAAGCAAAATAAGTATTGAGCAGTTTTGCCTTTTTGTTGTGATCTGTTAGCATCTTACCATCCTTGCTGAGCATCAGTCCCATCATTTCTTTGGTCATTCTCTTGCATCAAACATATTTGAAAAACCACTTCTTGTTGCCTCCTGCTTCCCTAACCAGTCCCAGCTCATTTTGAGCTGTAGCTTTCCTTACACTATTCCTGCAAGCTTGGCCTATACATTTGTATACTTCCTTGGTAATTTGTTCTTCCTTCCAATCTTTATACATGCTCTTATTTATTTTCACTTCCTCCTCGAGTTTACTGTGCAGCCACATTGGCTGTTTCAGACATTTCCCATTTTTCTTCTTCCCTGGAATTATTTTACTTATAATTGAACTACATGCTACTTGCATTTTTTGATGGTTGGTTTTCTTGTTTATTTTTTTAAATACAATGGAGCCACTCAAAAAGATACTTGTATCTTTTCCCCAGTAGGAGGCACAAGGATCTGGGGGCTATAGTTTTCAGTGGAAGAACAGCAGCCTGCCTTATGTTTATCTCAGAACCTAGAAAATATTGGCAATCTCTGCACTTCATCTTTCATTTAAGCACTACATTTAAATGTACTGAGTTTCCAGTATGTCTATCTAATATTTGTTGGAGTGATTTCTTTATCACATACTCAAAAAGAATAAAGAAATATTTAGTATATGGCAAAGTGATTCCAGATTGGAAAAAAATTCAGGAAAGGTCTAAATTCTCCAGGCCTTATTGTTTTGATTGTACTTGCATATTAATAGATTTGTATCGAATATCTTTCTTGAAATACCACAGGTTTCTTTTCTTTCCTCCATCTCTTGTGTCCTTCCTTCTCCACCCAATCACATGTCACATACAGTCTCATGCGACATCTTAGAAATTAATGTTTACCAATTTCCACTGAGCCCTTTTTATTATTATTCAGAGCTTATCATCAAAGTGCTAAATTGCTTTAGTAATATTACACTAATTAAGCTTTAGGTTCATTTTGTTTTAGTGCTGACATTTTTTTCCTTCATTTGGTCTCTGTTGAATCTGTATGTGTTTGCTGGTGGCAGCCATTTTTATTGCTTCCAAGACAGTAGAAACATATAGGAAAGTACAGATACATTTCATTTGGAAAGTACTAAGTTAATTTAAACTGACTGGAGAAGTGGGAATGAAAAGTATTTGTTAATGGTAGGAGTTCCCAGGAAATACTTCAGAATAAGGAAAATGTCACATGTATCTCCGAACTAAATTACTTTGTACAGGAAAAAAACCTGATGCTTTCTCTAAGGGCAACCACAGATGTGAGTGTGATATGAATGAGAACATGCCAGCTGAAGCTAAATTTTGGAACTCAGTTTCTTTATAGGAAGGGTTCAGTCCTGTTTTGAAAACTGGGTGTTTTCCAACTGTGGGACTGAGGTCTTGATAGTATTATTTTTCTGCTTCCTAAAGTATTGCTGTACATTAAGCAGACCTAGTGTATTGTTTGTTACTTACTGAAAATTACAGACACTTGTGTCTATACATTGTATGATTTAAAGTGAATATATTCCATATTAAGTAACCTGGACTAAAAGTGAACCTAATTTGTTAATTTCAAAAGCCCATTTTTAATGCTGCAATTCAGTCACAGAGTACCGTATATGCAAAAGGTTTTCCTTAGAATAAGTCACATGGACCTAAATGAAGCATCCTTAATGGATTACGTTGTAAAAGTTAGTATGAAATCAATGAGATTTATGCCCATTTAATATTTTTATAAAGAACTGATAATATGATTTTCTATAAAATTAATCCTTTGGTTTCTTTCCATTAATAGTTTCACAGTCTCTTTGTATGAATGACTGCACAGTTTATGTTTCCTCAGTAAAACACACATTAGAAAATTAATACCCTCCACATCCAAAAATTGTGCCATTGGCAACATGTAAGTTAGTCTTTCTGTCACAAAAGACTGCTGTACAGGAAATGGTAGGATGCTATCAGCAGTTTCTTCTCATCATATAGCTGATGGAACTGGACAGATGGATATGGCATGTATTTTGGCTCTACTGATTCAGAACAAACACATTCATTGGAATTTTGAGGGAAACAAGCAGTGTCAGCGCGCAAAAGACAGCTTGTCAAGTGTCTGGTTTTTACTATCATCTGACTGAATCGGAGACATCTTTTCACACTTCTCTCATTCATCAGGATGAGAGCTAATAGCTCCTGATTTAAAAAAAAGAAAAGAAAAGTTAATTGCTTCCTACTTGCTTTAAATCATAGATCCACAAAGAATACTGGGGAAACAACTTTAACAACCCCACCCATTTCTCCAGTGTGCTTCTGAGGTATCTCTAGGCTTGCTGAGAGCTGGCACAGGGCTTGGGGCAACTTGTGTGGTTGCCCCCCACCCTAAATTTAGCAACAGACATAGCCATTCTCTGGTCTGCTGAGATGTAATACATTGTTTGCCTTTTCACTGCCCCCAGAGGTCTGGCCCCTGCAGGGCCTCAGGGATTTCCCCACCCTGGGCATATCAACCACAAATTTAATTACGTTCGGTAGATTTTCTGCCACTAAGCAGTTTCCTCCAAATATGAGGATTTTCTGTGTATGTTGATTTAAACTGCCAGCCTGTACATGTCTACCCAGAAATAAGTCCTACTGAGTTAAATAGGGCTTTCTTCCTTGTAAGTATGTAAAGGATTGCTTCTGGGCAGAACAGTCATCTGGGAGAAGAGGAAAGAGAAACCATGGCAAAGGAATCAGTACCACTTTGCTGCACTGAGAGAAGGAGGAGGCTGTTTACTGCTTTGTCAGTCATTTCTGACATGTTTGCATTTTTCTTCCCATTAATTACAATGAATTAATTACAATGAATACAAATTACAATGAAGAAGGAAAACAGCTATATCAGTTTATAAGATAAATAAATATCTAAATATTTATTCAGATGGGGTATTCCTGATTTGCTATGACATGCCCCTTCTCGGCCCCAATAGTGAAGGAATTATGGTGGCAGAGCTTACCGCAACCCACAGAAAGAGGCCTGTGACAGCAGATTGATTTCACGTGTACCAGACCCTTATTATTTTAGCAGGAAGCCACAGACATGGCCATGAAGACAGAGCAGAAAAAACATAGGGTTACCATGCCAATAGCACCCTGTTCCCTAAGAATTCAGGACCTGTGCCTGGGAGAGGAGAGGTGTTTATTTTATTTATTTATTGCATTTATATCCCATCTTTCTCTCAAATAGAATCCAAGACTTTTCCTTATGATGTCACATGGGCAGGCGTCCTTGTGATGCTAGGGGTAAGGAAGGCAAGGATTGGGAAAGTATGTATTTCTATACCAGTTGCTTATGGAAACGATCATGAGAGGAATCCAAGTTAAATGGCCCCCAAATTACGTGAAACCCAGCTAGTGAGGTAATATGGCAGCACAGAGCTGAGGACAACAAAATACTTTGGGTGTCCATGCAAGCAGCAAAGCACACCTAGAAGCTGCAGCAGTAGCCAACATTTTCACTCCTTACCTAGAGCATACATGACAGGTGGGGAGTTTTCTCAGTCTCTGTATGGCTGCCATGGGCTTGTGAAGGGCCCACTACCAGCCCCACATTGAGTTTTTCTTAGTCCCTATGTTGCCTCTGCCAGGACATATGCAACAAGAAGGCCCATTACTTGCAATGGTGATGATCCATTCCTTGCCTAAATGGCATAATGGGCTAAGTACATGGACCCACAAAATCTCTGTATTCCCTTCCCCGACTCCTAGTCTTTTGGTGCACCAACACTATGAAAATATAACATATGTACAAATCTTTTCAAGCTGAGAGAGTAAGCCTTGGCACTATCAGGGAATGGATGGTTCCCCAGGATTTAAAGCTACTTCATTCACAGAATCGTTTTCTCCTGGTCTGTGCTACTCACCTTGAGTTTTGTCTCACAACCTAGAGTACCACAGTAGTTTATTGAGACTTCAGCTGGCACCCGGAAGCCTGGCAGCTCTAAATAGTAAAGGAGAAATGAAGTAAAGCAGTAATCTTGGGAAGCAGAGGCTTAAAACATTGTTTGAGACAATGTATTTATGTCAATATCTTTATAATTAATAATCAGCTCAGTTTCCAGCTATCTGACAGACTGTACTGAACTGTGTGAGCCTGCCCAGGCCCTGAGATCTTCAGGAGAAGTTCTCAGTCTCACACCACCCAGACATTTTTTGGAGAAAGCCTTCTTCATGGCTGCTCTGAGGTTCTAAAACCCCCTTCTTAGGGAGGCAAAACAGTCCCCTTCTTGTTGCCCTTTCATTGAGAGGCAAAGACTGTTTTACTCTGACAGGCTTTCAGGAACTGATTGGCTTTAAAGAACAGATCTTTTAAAGTTGCTATACTATTTTTAAACTATTTTTTATTTTTTTTATATATGTATATTTTTAATGTTCAAAAATTTTCAATGATCTTTTATATTTTTGAATGTGTTTTAATTTGTAAATCTCCAGAAAATGGCAAGATATAAATAAACAGAGTCATCATCATAATCAGAAGACAAGTTCCTGAAGTTTTGGGAACTTATTAATTGGGATGTTGGATTCTTCTGTTGAACGTAATACTGTGGCCCCTTGACTTCAACGAGAGCTCAGAGCGTAGAATGCCCATGAATGTTTAAAAAGGGGGGGGGGATAATTCCTCCCAGCCCCAGTGAGCACTCCTCCTTCCATTCCCTTCCAGGGCTTCCCTCGCCATGCACTTGCGTTTTGCCCGTGTGTGCTGCCTTCCAGGCACCCAAGTGATAGGCAAATGAATGAGAGGGGACAATGGCATGACCAGAGAAGGCATGCATGCAGGGCAGCTCCCTATCATTCGCTTGCCTAATACGTGTGACCTCAGTGTGATCAAAATTATAGGCTTGGGAAATTACCTGTAAAATGTATTCTCACAGTTATCATTCAACAGTTGAAAACAGGAATTCATTAAAGTTATACTCTTTGCTTTCCTGGTTATCAAAAGTCATTCAAATATTTGCTTGTACATACTTTTTATGGAAAAAAAAAAACAAGCCACTGCCCTGTGGAAGAAAACACAGACTCTTCTAGTCCATCTCACCGTCACCTCAGTGCCCACCAAAAAGCATGAGACATCTATCTATCTATCCATCTATCAAGTTTAATTCTATCCTGCCTTAGTTCCAGGCTGGGACTCAAGACAGCTTACAAAAAGCAGAGAATACAATACAGACAGTTCAAAAACATACAAAATTAAGATAAAAATTTATTAAATAACAAGAGAATTAAAACCAATTTTAAAAATTACATTAGAACAGTTTTAAAAGAGTACACATCATAAAAGCTCTTTTTAGGTATTGTTAAAATCAGTTTCCAAAGGCTCGCTGGAAAAACTGCCACTGAAAGGAAAAGAAAGAAGGAGCTATCTTAACTTCCCTGGTAAGGCAGTTCCAAAGTCTGGGAACAGTCACAGAGAAGGCCTTCTCCTGCATTCACACCAACTGTGCCTGTGAAAGTGGTGGGAAAGAGAGAGGTGCATCTGCTGCAGATCTTAAAGCTTGGTCAGTCTCACATGGGAAGTCATAGTTCTTCAGACAGTCTCAGCCAGAGCCATATAGGGCTTTAATGGTTATAACCAGCGCTTTGACTTGTGCCCAGAAACAGACTGTTGCAACAAGGGAGTTGTATGTTCCCTGTTGCTAGCCCCAGTGAGCAATCTAGCTGCAATTCGTTAGACCAGCTGAAGTTTCTGAACACTCTTCAAAGGCAGCCCCACTTAGAGTACAGTACAGTAATCCAAACAGGGTATATAACTAAGGCATGTGCCATCATGGCCAAGACAGGGGCACGAGGCACAACCTCGACCAGTACTGGAGCCATTTGATATTCCTCCTCCACCAGTTAGTGAGGCCATGCCTTTACTGGTATAACCAAAAGTTGCAGTTACTCCATTAAAATTAGTTAAGTTATTCATAACCAAATTATAGTTGGCCATCTACACTGTGGGTTTAACTTTCACAGATCTGATTTTCTGTGAGTTTCTCCAACCCCTGCCCCCCCCCAAGTGCTTCTTTTCTAGGGAAACCTTCCCTTTCAGCAGCTCCTAACAAGCCAGGCAGCCCTTTAAAAACCTTCCTCTGGTCTTCTTCTTCCACCAGCCACTGTCTGGCCAACTAAGGATGGCTTACAGCCCACTTTCTCAGCACCACAAGCCCTCTCCCGATGCTCCCACATACACACCCAAGGAAGGAGATGGGTGAGAGAGGCCACCATGCTGATCCAGCCCTTTTTTCTCTCTTTTTGCTGATGTGCTTTGGACTCTGGGTACCTGTTCCCTTCACCACGCCTCAGCTCCCTTCCCACAGACACACACATACACACTTTGATATTTGTATTGTTTCCACTTTTGTGGGAGTCCTGTGCCCCAATCATAAGAAATGTAGCGGGCTGACCGTACGATCATAAAGTAACCTCACTGTGCCCTTACTTATTGTAAGAAAAAGGAGGAAGGGGGAAAAGAATAATTAGCTGTGAGTAACTGGTTGTTCATATCTATTTGGTTCCAATCCTGTTTTTTCTGAAAGCGGTATAAAAGGATCAGTTAGTAGATAACACCTTTAAGCAAGAACTCTCTAGTTCCAACTAGATATAAGAAAAGGTGAGTCTAGTTTATTTTTTAAAGACCAACTGTCAGTGAAGGCCAGGACAGTAAATGTTCAGATCTCACTTCCATTCATACGTTGGAGGCCTGGCCTTCTTCCTTTGCTGAAGGGGTCAGGATCAGAAACTGTTAGCCACTGTTGTTCAGTAAATGGCTTCAGCTTTTTATTACCATGTGCTTCTCCTGTTTTATCTTGTTCTTATCCGGCCCATTTTATAGTCACTGTTTTATTGTTACCTTGATTTTATGTCTGTACACCAGTAAAAGAACTTTGATTACTGGACAGTTTAAAACTGTAATAAACTATATTACTTATTGTGAATGGAGTCGTTGGGGTAAATATGCTGTATTGTATTGCATGATAGCCTTGTGGGGAATGCATTACAATGTACTGTTGGGAGTGTGCGCCTTATCTCTGATCAATAAAATTTCTTCAGTTCTTTAGCGATCTAGATATTTTTGTTCCTGGGCACAAACACTGCATGACCCCCCAGGAACCCTTGTGCTGACACAGAAGTTGGAATGCTACTTTTAATAAGAAACTATAGTATTTATCTTACTGACTACTCTGGTAGCCCAACAGATCAATACTTGTTACAGGTACACTACATTCTAGAAGGATACCTTGTAATAACTAGTAACCTATAGTAACCTTGAAATTTCTTCTTGCCCAAATGCCTTGGGCTAAAACTCACACAGCCCAGTAGGAGATGGGATATCCATCTTGCTGATTTAATATCCTGCTGCATTTTCAGAATTTCTGTGGTTTTGAATAGCCTGCTGTTCTGAGCACCCAGACCAGCAAGCCATCCCTAACTTCCCCCCACCATGTACTCATGTTGACATTTTTTTCTTTCTGGAAGCAGTTTTCCCTCTGGCTTTCTTTTGCTGCACACTTGCTGCACAATACCCCACAAAGAGTTAGAGTAAGGCAGCTTTTAATTGCACCAGTCATTTTAAGTCTATTCTTGTAGTGTGATGAAAGCATTCAGAGGTGATTTATTCTTCCTCCTCCTCCCCCCCATTGCTTTGAATTGTTCCAAAATGCCATATATGACCTCCTGTGGTGTTGGGGGCAATTTCTGCACAATATCGGTGCCCTGAGGTGTTTCAAACCCAGGAACAGCCTTTTCCCAATAGGAAGTGAATCACAAATTGACACCCAAATCACTTCATGTTAGGAAAAAAAAAAAAAGACTTCTCCTGGCCCTAAAACGTCCCAGAGAAGGAGAAAAACTTGGAAAAATTGCCCTATGCCTCTTAGGCATATTTTCGGGGCAATCAAAAATAATTTGTATGGAGTGTAGTTAGGAGTGCTGTGATAGGCCAGTATGGCCTCCTAAGCTGAAAGGCTGCCATGCCTGACTTAAACTGAGGTATTTATCACACAAGCATCTTGTCCTGAATGAAAAGCACCCTCTCCAACACACATAGAAAGATACTAGAAGTACAGTGCTACTTTATCCATCATCAGTGCAGAGCCAGTTCTACAGCATTGGTTCCTGCATTCTGATACCAAAGATGACCTTGACTCGACCTTCTTTCCTATAATTGGCAGTGACGGGTGAACTTAACAGCCTTTTAAATAACAGGAAGTCAGAACAAAGCTGTATTAATCTTCAACGTATCTTGCTAGTACCCTCAGTATGGTAGGTATGCTCTTCCTACTCTTCGAAAAGAATGAAACCCTTCCTGCTCTTTTCTTGGATCTCCATTATGAGTTTGAATGAATTCTTGTTTCTTATATAATACTATGCTACAATTGTGGTATTGCAGAATTCAGCTGTCCCCCTGGTTTAAAGTTGATTGGGTTGATTGGCTTTTCTGCTGGATTATGGAGCCCAAGGTAGTTATCCTGCTGCAGTTACATATTCAGGCTGTTCTTCTTCCTAGAAACCACACCAAAACCACTGCCACACAGCATCATGTGACCACCCAATATCACTATGAATTGGAATTAAGGCCTTCATACCAAAAATGGTAGCTAAACTCTAACAGGATAGGAGGTGATGAACAGTTTCTTTCCAGTCCAATATATGTACATATATATACACACATACACACACGCACACGCATACACACACACACACACACACACACACACACATACATTGGGCCCTCTGGATCTGTGGGCTCCAGATCTGCAATTTCCACTGACCCGCAGATTGTCTTGTCATGTACATAAAATGGTGGTGATGTGAACATAGACAGGCTAAAGTATCTGTACTCATGTCACCAGTCTTTAATAATATGAGACATAATCATTCATGTTTTTTGGCATCCACTGGAGGTTCTGGAACAAAATTCACACAGATCCAAAAAGCCCACTGTAACTGCTTCCCCAGTGATCCTCCACTGGGAGGACACCAGAAGAACTACAGCTCTGATAAGCTCTGGCCAAAACCAAAATTCATCTAATGTGATTGCAGTATAACAACCTCATGCAGCAACCACCTGAGTAAGAACACACACAGTAGCAAGCAGAAACCTTGTTACAGTTGGTCCTCCATATCCACAGATTCTGTATCCACAGATTCAACCACAGCTTGAAAATATTCAAAAAAGAAAAATTCCAAAAAGCAGATGTTGATTTTGCCATTCTATATAAGGGATGCCATTTTACTACACATTGTACATAATGGGACTTGAGCATCCACAAATTTTGGTATCCATGGGGGATTCTGGAACCAAACCCAAGCAGATGCAAAGGGCCATGAATATCCCACTGAAAAAGCATGAAAAAGTAACAACATCCCAGCCCATTTCTGCATAAAGTAAAGGTTCCAAAGTTGTTGGGTGCCTTCATGTCATTCCTGACTTATGGTGACCCTGAGGCAAATCTATGATGCAGTTTTCTAGGCACTGGCGGAGCTTGGCGTGTGGGGGGGGGTCGTGTGGAGGGGAGAGGGGGGCTATGGTGCTCAAGGGGGGCTATAGCGCATGGGCACAGGGTATGGTGTGTGTGGGCGTGAGTATGGTGGACGAGACGTGGCTGCAGTGGACAGGACGAGGCTACAGTGCATCAGGGGCATGGCTACAGTGTGTGGGGGAGGGCAAGCAAGGAGCCGCAGCACCCTCAATAAATTGCTGCTGGGGGCGCACCACCCTCATCGCTCCCCCGTCCTCATGTGACTGTTTCTAGGCAAGATTTGTTCAGAGGCGGGTTACGCTTGACTTCCTCTGAGGCTGAGACAATGTGACTTGCCCCAGGTCACTCGATGGATTTCCATGGCTGAGCAGGGATTCAGACCCCTGATCTCCAGACTCTTAATCCAGCGTTTAAACCACTATACCACGCTTGCTCTTTTCCAAAATATATAATTAAAATTAAGTACTTCCTAGCTGTGAACTGATCTAATGAAGGGCTTTTTGCTCTTGCCTCCAGCTCTCCCCCTTTCATTTTAAAATGTTTTAATATTCCACCAAGTTTCTGTGTCTTGCATTTAATCTGTTGGATGTTACTACTTCTCTTTCAGTTCCCACAATTTAGGTATGCAAATGTTTGGAAGGAAGACTATGTTGTTTTCTGCTCACTGCTTGTCAGTAAATCTTTTGCCCACTGACTGGTTTATTCTGCAAGCTGAAGAACCCTCTTCACATTTGTATCTCTTCCTGTGGTCCTTCTAATATTTGTTTGTTTTCTCTATAACATTTCGTTTATAGTTTATTGAGGCAGGATAATGAGCTAAACTGTAAATATAAAAGTCATCAACCCCTTTGTTATTAAATACTCCCAAACAAGGATGTATACACAACTTGCGGAAGCATTAAGATATTTTCTATCGTCTACTCATTTCCTAAACTTCCCTCAGATTAAACATCATTACTCCTTTGTCTGTAGCATTTTAAACTAATGTCCACAGGAAGTTATCTACAAATACTCAAGTACTCTGTTGAAGGATAATAGGAACAGGAAATCGTGCTGGCATTCCAAGTTAATCAAATTGCCATTGTTCTGCTGAAATTCACCACTTTGCACTGATCAGCTTTGAATTTCATCAGTCATTTTGAATCTGTTCTGTCAGAATGATGGCAGCATTTAGAGGTGTTTTAGAGTCCAACTTTCACCCTGATCCTAAACATATTTACATAGTGCTAACAGACCCAGCATGGTGTAGCAGTTTGACCATTGGACTAAGACCCTGGAGACCAAGTTCAATTCCCTGCACTTCCATGGAAACCCACTGGGTGACTTTGGGTGGTCACACATTCTCAGTCTCAGAAAACCCCATGATGCGTTCACTTTATAGTTACCATAAGTCAGAAACAACTTGGAGGCACACAACAAAAACAACACAGCATAAGTGCATAAGAAGAGCTCATAAGTGCATAAGAAGAGCTCATCTAAACTATTAAAGGGAATGAATATTTCCTACCATACACCTGTTTTCCCTTCTACCATGGGATTTCAACAGAGATACATGCCCCAACAGTCAAACTTGCAAATTAAGCCGGTGTTTGCCTTCCAATGACCCATCACAAAACTAAGCATGCTTCATTCAAAATAACTGGTTGTTGTGTGCCTTCAAGTGGGAAAACCACATGCTAGTGACAAACAGATATCTCCAACTGCTTCAGAAAGCACTTCTGCAAAAAAATATATAGTCATGTAGTTTGACTCCCAGTTTACCACAGTTCTGTCATTATTTCTGAAAGAGGCTGATTTGACTACATCTACTACTTTGACTACAAAGACATTGATCTGGTTTAGTTTAGCATTGCATATGTGATTCTTAGGCTTGTGTGTTTCCCCATACCCTGTCTTCCTTGGCACGGCTGTGAGGACGAGAATGAAAGCTTTAATTTCTATTTTCAATTAAATGTGGTTTATTGTTATGTCTTTCCCAGAACAGTGATTCATATTAACTATGGTTTAGGGCACTGAGCCAGGATCATAACTCATGTTTTGATTTTTTTTTTTTAAACCTATCTTTTCCACCTTGTCTGCAGAGACTTTCCATGACACCCACAAGATCTCAGCTTCCTCAAATGCATCCCCAATTTTAAAAAAAAAACTTTAATGGCACAGCTTCAAAGCTAAGCACCGGCAAGGTTCCAGCTGCCCACCTTTTTTAATTTCTTCAGAATACCTCTGGGGCTCTCAGTGAGCCCAGTGGCATGCTTTGGAAACTGAATATAGGAGCAGCTGGAACTTCACTGGAGTTTAGTTTTGAGGCATACCCAGCTGACCTGTAAAATCTTTTTGAAAAAGAGAAAGAAAAAGGAACTGTACCATTGGGAGAGTAATGCATATGAAAGGGGTAGGTGGATAGTGTGGGGAGAGGAGATAATAGTGAGAATAGAGATTTTCAAGGAGAGAAGCAATCAGTAGGTCTTTTCTGTGTCTACATTCTGTGATTTGATTGTAGGTGTGTTGGCATCACATGTTAAACATGTTAAAATTATGTAGATAGATTTTTTTTGTTTGTTTAATTTACTAGATCCAGCTGGACACTCATATTTTGAGTAGCCAGGCCACCCATAGTGGGCATTTTGTGAAAATGGCCACAACATTTTCAAATTTCCGAATTTGCCCACAGGCACAAAAACACTGGAGACTCTTGACCATAACCACAGTTAATACTAACCATGGATTATTTGGTACTGGGCATAACAATAAGAAATCATTGTTGGTTTTAAACTGAAGCTAATGTTTTCAGTTTCCTATCAGGCATGCTGGACAATGAACAGAAGAGCTTATGTGCTGGATGGAGGCTGAATCGTGTCACATTACTGCCAAACACAGTCATGGAGAAAGGAAATGTTTTGCTCTGCTCCAAATGAATAGATTCATATGTAAAAAGAAAATCTTTCAGAAAGGGAGTTGTCTTTATAATTAAGGAAGGCAGGAGAACTCTTATTCTCTAATAATTTGAAATAGATTATACTTTTTTATACACCCCTTCTTATAGATCTAGGAGATGGGATGATTTTCTCTATTGATGGACCTCTTCTTTACCAGGGTTACTTCCAAAAATAATTATTGATAGACAGCCGTCACAAGGTAATTTGCATCCAAACACCCAAATCTGACCACCTGGGAATTTTTTCTATTGCCGCAGATCACTAGCAAGGTATGAAGACAGCAGTCTTTCTGCATTGTTTGTTTGTCCCATTATTCATTAATCAGTGATATTTTTCTCTTGAACATGGAAGTACATTTAGCCATCATGGCTAATAGCTGTTGATAAATCTGTCCCTTGGGATTTTGTCTAATTCTTTTCAATGTAGACATTTAAACCAATGGCAGTCATCATATCTGTTTGCAATGTCTATCCTGATATCCTGTTGTGAAAATGCACATCTGATGAAGTGGATTGTATTCTAAGAAATGTATGCTATGATACATTAGTATTCTTAAAGGGCAGCAATGTTTTCTTTAAAATCTTGTATGTGGTAGTTCTTTAGACTCATCATCTCAAACAAGGAAGTCAGATATGTCTGCTTCTGTGTGGGTCTTTTTAAAGGAGGGAGGGAGGGAGGGAGGGAGGGAGAGTAACAACACCACAGAGAGTTCCTAAAAGAAGATCCAGTATAGCTTCCTGATCTACTCTGATGCCAATCCTCTTTGGCCATATATTCACTAGCACTCATATATAATCAGCTCTGTACCTTTCTCCACAATGCATATACATGGAACAGTGTCCCAGCGTTTAATTTCATACTTATGCCTGGAGCTGGTTGAATAACATTTTGGTGGCTTATGCAAGTGACAGAGCACTTACACATGGTTATCTGGCTTTCCATCTCTTTGCTTTATGCATCAACCTTGTGGTTCTCCAGTTTTGGCATCTGATGGTAATATACTTCCTGCTGTTGTGTGGAGTTTGCATTGGAATAATTGCTGACATCTTGCATACAGTCTGGGGATTAACTGGAAGTACAAACATCCTGGCTACTTTTGAAACAGGATGGTAAACACAATTGGAAGGATGGAGATGCTAGGAACTTTTCTTTCTCTTTTTAAAAAATATGCAGTTTATTAAATTGTATGGAGTTGAAATAGCATATTTAGGACAGAGATTTTTATATTCTAAACTTCTAGAGCTTTGTGTGCACATCTGCTGCATTTTTAAATATGCAGATTGTCTGATCTCAGCGAAGAGGTTGTGTCATTTTTGCTTTGTTCTGTACAGAGCTTATCAGTGTGCTGGTAAATAATAAATATGGTTTCAAGTCACACCATTTAGATTTGTATTTGATCTCTCTCACCAAAGTTGAGAGCTCGTAATTAATTTTAAAAAGTTTTTTTTTCCTAACTGTCATTAACATTTCATGGTGTTTGTGAGATTTTAAAATTCTGGATAGATTTTGTCCAGGGTTTGCTTTGTTGTTTTAGACTTAAACAGCATCTTTGTTTTGGTGACAGAACCTAGGCTACTCAATTTAAGGCAGCCTTCTTCAACCTCCAAGCACTTCACTACAATCTCCATTATCCACAGCCATCATAGATGTTGTAGACTAACACATCTGAAGGAAATGTTGTTGGGATCTTTTGGGTGTTAGGTGCAGGTACAGACTATACAACACAGAGCTCAAATAATATAAAAGCCAAAAGATTTTTCTTTATGTCTGATAGGGGCTGCACTGGTGCGGGGAACAATGGGAATATTAAAACTTCTCATTGTTTGTGTCTTCTAGAAGTGCCACTTAAAAAATTCACTGTGGTTTTGCTGCAGAAAATAGAGGTCGAGACCCACGGAGTGGAAATTCGAAGTTTATTCAGCCGGTTGGGTCTCGCTGGAATCGCTTCCAAAGACCGAGAGCCCCGCCCCCATAAATTCACAACAATTTATACATTCTTTGGTACAGTGTTATCATGTACGTTTATGGCACCAGATGCGTTGTATAAATCTAATTGGATACTCTACATACTACAATAGACAATAGACCATTCTGTGACTGCACATTCTTGATGTTGCAAGTAGAAATTCTACATTACTTTGTTTCTTTTTCCACATTCTTCCTCATTCCCCCCTTTTATGCTAAATTCTACACAGTAATTTAAGCATAATTACTTGGTTTGGGCCATTAAGGCATAAGCTGCAGCTTTCCCATCCATAATTTCACTCATGGCAGATTGAAAGCAGTTTAGCAAGCAAGGTACTATCATACATATCATTAGCCCTATCATTAATACGAAGAGAAATCCCACGAACAGCGTCTTCAACCATGCTAAATTCGGGAGCCAAGAAGTTAACCATGCCCACATATCTGTAGTCTGTGAGTATGACTTCCTAATATTAGATACCACAGAGTGTATTTTCTCCAGATTGGTTTCTACTACTCCAGATTCATTAACATAATGATAGCAAGTGGTATTTAACCATACACACAAGCCTCCTTCTCGGCTGAGGAGGTAATCCAGGGTTATTTTATGCTGTCTCAGTATGGAAGCCAACGAGTCCACCTCTGTCTGTAGGGCGCTGATCCCTTTAGCTGTCGAGTTGGCCAATATCTCCAATTGGGCTGACAAGCACCGAATTTGTCTTATGTTCAGAGCCACCCCTACTACGGGGAACATTATGGCTCCGAATCTTTCATCTTCAGTTAGGTAAGTATTGTCTGGGTCATATCCGTAGCTCTCATCATATACCCTTTTGACCCTAGACCATCCAAATTGTCTATCCCAAACTTCAATTGATTGTTGTAATGGATGAAAGGCAATTCCAGCCATCACTAGGCTCCCTATGGTGCACATTCCATTCCAAACGGGGGGGAAGAGCCTTTCCTGCCCAGGACCCACATATCCAATACATACGGGGGGGGGGGGGCAGTCCATAGTCAATGGAATCTAAGAGGAGTTAACTCCCTGATCAGGATTCAGGAAGTTGCTATAGTGCCCTATAGCAACTTCCTGAATCCTGATCAGGGGGTTAACTCCTCTTAGATTCCCATACATAGTTACTATATCGACAGTGTCCCCTGTTCTGCATGCGAAAGGGGCGGAAATATTTGGGTTAGTCTTTTTACAATTGGAGTTGTTATATTTCAGGACAAGAATAGTTACATTACAGTTGGGATAATCTCCCACTGATATTCTAGGCAAGGGATGTTGTCGTGTTCCCCCTTGCCCAGAAGTTACATAGTACTCTTCCTGGGAGATGTTCCACCTCCTTACACACAAAGGAGCCAGGGGTACCTTTCCCGTTCTACTCAGTACAAATTGGCCAGAGTCCCTTAAGGGCTGTGTCTTATTTGTAGTAAATGCATATATAGTAGTGCTATTCCATCCAGTCAGATTCGTAGTACTTGCCGGCATTACAGGCCACCCTTGCATGTGTGAGCTTGGCCCATGAGAACATACCCAGCAATTACTGACATTCAGGGTGCTCAAGATCTGATTGACTAGCTGGTGAAACCGATTCACTTCCCAGCCTCCCTCGCCCGACTTCACTCCCATCACAAACAACAATCCCCATATCCACATATTGTTCAGACCCACAGTACCACCATCTGAAATGATACAATAGATAACCAAGGCCTGCCGCTCCCCCTATACCTCCTCCGACCCACAATATTGTTTCCCGCATTCAGGATCTGGCCGTACGTAAAGCAGTGCATCCCTGGTAGCAACTGCAGTAGGGCCTAGTCCCAGTCTTCTTTCCTCTCCAGATGGGGATCTGGCTGTGCGCCGGGTGTTCAGCTTCCCAGAATATGAACACAGCAAGGCCTAGTCCCAGTCTTCCTTACTGTTTTCTAGTGATCTTCATCTTCAAGGGCTGCCCTATAATTGGGGTGGCAGTCCAGTCAGTATGGACCCTCTTTATCCTAGTGTAATGCACCCAAGGCTTCAACCCTGCTACCTTCACCGCGGTGGGGGTTGTCAATATAACCTGGTATGGTCCCCTCCACCCGGGGCTGAGTGGCTCTCCTTCCCAATCCTTCACCCATACCTCATCTCCTGGTTGGAAAGGATGTGCCTGAGTTTGCAAGAAGGGAAGACGCTGCTCTAACATGTACTACCTCATTTTACTCAGAGCTTTCGCTAAGGCACTAATTTCCTCCTGTAGGGTCTTATTCCCCAATTCCTTGGTATCTCCCCTCAACCCACTCAAAATGGTAGGGGGTCGCCCATACATCAACTCGAAAGGGGACAGCCTTGTGATTCGATGTGGCGTGCACTTTATCCTGAAGAGGGCTATGGGAAGAGCGTCCGGCCACTTCAACCTCATTTCTTGACACAATTTGGACAACTGTGTCTTTAGAGTCCGATTCATCCTTTCCACTTTCCCTGAACTCTGGGGTCAGTATGCACAGTGTAGCTTCCAGGTGATTCCCAGAGCGGTGGTTAAGTCTTTGATGATTTTGTGGACAAACGCAGGTCTGTTATCTGAGCCTATATGATGTGGTAGTCCATGTCGGGGAGTAATATCTCGAAGTAGGGCCCATATGACCTCCCGTGTTTTCTCGGTGCAGGTGGGGTAAGCTTCCACCCATCCAGTGTAAGTACAAACAAAGACCAGGAGGTAGCGATAGGCTCCGGCCTGGGGCAATTCAGTGAAATCTACTACCAGTGATTCAAAAGGACTACTCCCTTGATACTGTTGTCCCTCTGCCATCTTGGGTCCCTATCGGGGATTAGTTTTGGCACACAGCTGACATCTTGAGGAGGCCAGGGCGGCAAATCCATGTATCCCATTTAGATAGACTTCCTTTTCCAACAGCTGAACTAGAGCCGTCTTTCCTAGATGTGTGGCTTCATGGGCCTTCTGGACCACCAACCATCCCAGGTGTCGGGGCAGGTAAATTCTTCCGTCTGGCAGCCTCCACTATCCATCGTTTCCCTTATCTCCCCTGAAATCTTGCCAGGCTGTTTCATCTTCCTCCTTGGAGTAAGTCGGGCTCAGCTCTCTCAGTGAAACCTGGAATAGCAGGGCCATGAGAAGGTCTCTTGCCAATCCTGTCAGTAGATTTTCTGCTGCTGCTGCTTTAGCCACCTGATCCGCTTTCTGATTTCCCTTGACTACTGGGTCTCTTTCCTGTTGATGTCCTCGGCATTGGATCACAGCCACCCTTTTAGGGATCCAGACTACACGGAGCAGCTCTTCTATTTCTTTTCCGTACTTTATACTTTGGCCGGTTGAATTGATCAACCCTTTCTACTTATATAAAGCCCCGTGTGATGTAGTGTGATGAACGCATATTTTGAGTCAGTATAAATATTCACTGTGAGTCCTTCCACAAGTTCAAGGGATCGGATCAGGGCAATAAGTTCTTCCTTCTGTGCGGATGTCCCCATTGGCAGGGGTTTGGCTTCTATAACCTTATCCTCTGTTACCACCGCATATCCAGCCATTCTCTGCCCCTCTCGTACAAAACTGCTTCCATCCGTGTAGTATGTGACGTCTGGTGCGGCCACGGAGTATCCCTGAGGTCCGGGCGACTTGAGTATACTTCATCCATGGTCTGGATGCAATCGTGCTGGGGACCCTTGGCTTCCACAGGAAGCAGTGTAGCTGGATTAAGAGTGGTTGTAGTCTCGAGTTGAATCTGGGGGTTCTCACACAGCATCCCTTGGTATTTCAGCATCTGACTATTAGTGAACCAGTAGTTCCCTTTGTACTCCATCAGGGTGGTAATGGCATGAGGGACTCTGACAGTCAGCGTCTGGCCCAGGGTAAGCTTGTCGGCTTCCTTGACCAAAAGTGCCGTAGCTGCAATGGCTCGAAGACATCCCAGCCACCCCCGTGCCACGGGGTCCAGCTGTTTTGAGAGGTAAGCCACATGCCGCTGCCAGGAACCCATCTCCTGGGTTGAAACCCCTACAGCAACATTCTTCCTTTCGTCCACATAAAGGGTGAATGGCTTGGTCACATCCGGTAGGCCTAATGCTGGGGCTTCCATCAGGGCTTTCTTTATGTGCAACCATGCTGCCTTTTGTTCCTTTCCCCAGTGGAACTTCGCTGTCTCCTGCCCTTTTGTTGCCTCATACAGGGGCTTGCTTATCACAGCAAAGTTGGGGATCCAGATTCGACAGAATCCAGATGCGCCTAAGAATTCACAAACCATCTTTCGGTTCCGGGGTTCTGGGAGAGCACACACTGTCTCTTTTCTTTCGGGTCCTAGGGAGCGCTTTCCCTGGGAAACCTGGTACCCCAAATAGCGCAATTCTGTTAGACAGAGCTGAGCCTTCTTTCTTGAAACTTTGTATCCAGCTTCCCACAGGAGGTAGAGTAACTCATCGGATTCCTTTCAGCACTCTTCTTCGCCAGTCGCTGCCAGCAGGAAGTCGTCCTTGAGGTCTAAGATTGTGAAGTGCATCGCCACCGCCTTCTTCAGGGTGGCCAGAGACACCCCGTTGCACTCCTTGGATGCCGCCACTGCCTTGGTCAGCAGCTCCATCACGCTGGGGCCCAAGGCCTTGTGGGGCTTCAAGCCGCCGCCCCCCACGGAGCATCTCCAAGTCCACCGCCATGGCCGGGGCTGCCACCGCCGCCGCCGCCGTGGTGGTGGTGAAGGAGGCTGAGGCCACCACCGCCGGGTAGAGGCCAAAGGGGACGCTGCCAGCAGAGGTGCTGGGGAGCCCGCCGGCCTCAACGCCTAGCCCCACGCCCACACCGGCCACTGAGCTGACGGAGTGGCTGTGCAGGCCGATCGCTGGGCCGCCCCCGCCGCCGCCCCCGGAGCTTCGGGAGCCATCTCGGACATGGTGCCTGCTGGCTGGTGCCGCTGCCGCTTCTTGGGAAGGAGCCCAAAGGGAGCAGGCCAGGAGCCTCCAAAAAGTAAAGTCTCTACTAAACCCTTTCTTGAAGTGTTTCAACATACATTGGAGCGGCGTTTGTTGACTGTTACCCCCACCTATTTTCCTCCCCGATGGTAACAACACACAGTGGGTCAAGGGAACTGGACTGTGGGTAAGGGGTCCCAACAGTCCGACACAGCAGGGTTTAGACAGTCACACGCGCGCACCGACCCAGGCATCCGGACTCTCAACAGTATGCGCTGGGAACTGCGATGCCACTCACACGTTCTTTCACCCAAACAACATGGCCACCCTCCTTTTCCCATCCTCCTAAGGAGTCCTGCAGTTTCAGTAGCGCCCATCTGGGGCTACTCTACTAGAGCAGGTCCAAAGGGGGTGATCAAGCCCCTCTTCTCCCCTTTTCACACAATTCTTGGGGAGGCACTTACCTAAGGCCATGTCTATGGCGAATTTCCAAAGTGCCCTGGGTTCCCAAGCTGGCAGACCGATCCCTGGGTCCAACGCCCTCACGAGGAGGACCGTTCGACAAAATGTCGGAGGCGCCCAAGGTCCCTGTCGGTGAGGCACGGATACCGGGAAGCGGTGGCCGCTTAAGTGGGCAAAAGCCCCTCAGATCCCGGGCAAGCCCCCAGAAAATGTTGCAGAAAATAGAGATCGAGACCCACGGAGTGGAAATTTGAAGTTTATTCAGCCAGCTGGGTCTCGCTGGAATCACTTCCAAAGACCGAGAGCCCCGCCCCCATAAATTCACAACAATTTATACATTCTTTGGTACAGTGTTATCATGTACGTTTATGGCACCAGATGCGTTGTATAAATCTAATTGGATACTCTACATACTACAATAGATAATAGACCATTCTGTGACTGCACATTCTTGATGTTGCAAGTAGAAATTCTACATTACTTTGTTTCTTTTTCCACATTCTTCCTCATTTTTTAAACTTTATCTCCATTTCTCTCTGTCTTTTTTTCTCTGTAATTGATTCTCATTCTGACCATCATGTGCTACTCATCTTACTCTCTAGCCTCAGATAATGCTCCAAACCTTCTGGACTTCATGTTTTGTACAAATAATACCATAAACATTCTTGAAAATGTCCCCAGCTGCAACTTGACCTACAAGGAAAGAATGGAGGGAAACACTTTTCTGTATTTATTCTAAAATAACATTTTAGGAGTGGAGAATCATTACAAACATGCAATTGATACTGCTGCTATAGCAGAAGAAGTCCTAACAGAGTGGTATGTTAGTACTTTAGCCAGTTATTAGGTCAGTTAAAAGAAAACCAGTTTTTTCACATCTTTCCTAGTGAAACATTCTGCTTTCCTGCTTCTCTGATTGTACACATTTCCCATGGCTTCTTTCTAACCTTCCAACTGTCTCAGTTTGGCAGGGAAGGTCCCATTTAATCCACCCCACTTTTTCAGTTGCTTTTAAAATGCTCCAATTTCTCTCTCCTCATCTGATTTTTGCTCTTTATTTCAATTGCTGAAAACTGAATTCACAGTGCAAAAGTAGTAGGCACCAAGATAACTCAGCAGGAAGAAAAGGAGAGGAAGGGGCAAAATCTTGTCTTTTATGGAGCCCTCAGGTGAAAGCAGACTGCTGCAGCTTTTCTCGGCTTGTGTGTTCTTCCTCATTAATAACTTTTGCCACCTTGATCACACTCTGATGTTGGTTTTCATTCTGTGAAATGTTGGATGGCATGTTCTTTATCTTTCCTCAGCATCTTCAGTGTTTTCTTCTAAAGATAATTGCTGCAACACAACTCATTTTAGGACATCATTCATTTTTAACAATTCAGCATATTGAAAGAATGTTTCTGTTTGAACATAATTCTTTTGGGATCCCAGCGCTGGTGCATGAGGATACAGCACCTTTCACATTTGCTCTTTCTTTCTTTCTTTCTTTCTTTCTTTCTTTCTTTCTTTCTTTCTTTCACATCGTACAGACAGAAACATCGATGTCCACACATCTGGACAAGAGAACATGGTGCTAGATTACAAGGAATTTTCAGCAAACTGGAATGAGGGATGAGAAGCACAGGACTTCCTGAGATGCCCCCCAAGATGAGCTCAGTCTTGGCTGTCAGATAGGTTTCCTATGCCAGGATTTCCAAGCAATATTTATTTTGACCAAGCATTTTAAACCTTTTAGTCTGGCAGAAATGGCTGTTTTTCTTTTCTGCATCATTAGTGAGGCAGCCTTCCAACAGTGAAGGGTCATTTGCTTGATACTTAAGTACTTTTAAAGATGTGTCTTTTCCTTCCTGAAGAGATAATTTGAATAGAAACCGTCAAGAGACTTTCCTTTGGTTTCTTTCTCTGAAAATCTGGCTTTCATCTGTAATGGCATAGACTCAAAATGGCCACAAAATGACCTCCCCTGAGTTTAATGCAATCACTAGCCACCTCAGGATTGTTCTGTAAATGCAACCCTCCCTGTAAGAGCTATATAACCCAGTACATTATCTCCAACACAGCAAAAAGATTTTAAACTCTGCATGGCAACAAATACACATGTACAGATATGTTTGTTTTTGTATTAGCTGCAAGGGATAGACTATTTTTTGAGTAAAGATTGTCAGCAGTTTTCAGATATTTTTTACTGAAATCTGAGACCTCACTGCACAGTCAGTGTGTGTTAATGTTCAGTATTGATTGAGGCTAAGTGATGCTCCCCTCACAGGATTGCCTGAGTGAATATAGGAGAGGGCTCCTCAACCTACAATAGTTTTGTAGGAGAGGGAATTTTAGCAGGTGCTGCTTGTAACCTGGTTGAAGGACAAGCAGTATCTGATGAAATTCCTTCTTCTGCACGACCATTAAATGTACAGGAACCCTCTTCAGTTTTCAATCTGGCTTTGTAAGTCCAAAACAATTGTTCGGCTTCCAACAGAGTTTGAATTCTTCTATCATGAGAGATAATGTAGACATACGTAAAATCTTGTTTACATACAGTCCAGGTTTTTGAGGAATAATAATATTTTCTAAAACAGGTACATGGGCCTTTTCCTAAGAAATAAGGTAAGTAGAGTCCAGTGGGACTTAAGTCCCACCTGTGTGTTGATAGGGTTCCATTCTTAGGAGGTGTGTGGGGTTGCAGGCGGGGGCACACTCTTCATGTCACATCCTCCATTCCAGTACTAATACCGTGTTGCTTCTTGACACTGTATTCAAAAGCCTCTCTGTTATATTCTATATACAAGTAATTTTGTTATTAATTTTAATAGTTATTAATATTAAATATCAATGTTTGTTAATTTAATATCTATTAATTTATTTCTGTACAAATAAAATTGTAATTTGTTTAGATCTTTTCCATATGTAACAATGGAAAAAATGACAAAAGGCAAGGAGGTTGATGAGGATTCAAGATAACCTTGGCTTTGTAAAGAATCCCTTGTTGATTTACAATTTTCTTTTCAAATTGCACATAATCAAGATGCAATACAACCATTAATCTAATACTTACAAAGGGAAACAAAACTGATCTCCAGAGTGCATCATGCAAATACATGAGTTGTCAAACTGGAGTAGGTTTGCTGTTAACTGCCGTCAGCGGTGTAGCTTGGAGTTCGGGGGGGGAGGGGGGAGGGGTGTGGCTGCATTGCACAGGGCAGTTCCCAAAAATTGCCGCCCAGGGCAGATCACTCTCATCGCCCCCCCCCCCGGTCTGTACGCCTCTGACTGCCATCTAGTTGACTTTGATTTATGGTGGCCCTGTGGAGGAGAAACCTCCAAGTTACCCTCTCATCAACAGCCCTGATGAGGTCTTGCAGGGCCATGACATCCTTGACTGAGTCTATCCACCTATAATGGGTTCTTCTTCTTTTCCTGTTAAAACACTGTGGAACCTATTTCTGTAGTCTTCCATGTAGTGATGGAGTTTATCATGCTTATTTTTCCTGTGTACATAGCTGAGGAATGCCAGATCTCAATGTAGTCATCAGGGACTGCCTTTTCTCTGGCCATTCTTTGTTTGTTGTTTGCTTTTGCTACTTCTAAACACCATACATGGATCTAATGATCTATAAAAAAAGTTTCTGACTTCACATTTTTGGCTATTATTTGTGGCTATTTCTGGCTATAATAATAAAAAAACAGTTTGCCTTTGTATGCTAAATTTTAATCAGGCCCTTTGAAAATAACGAAGATAATTTGCTATTAATTTATATCTATTGACCACATTAATCATATATCTTTAGTCAGCACTCTTGTACCTACCTACATTTCCACTAGATGTAGAAAAATGTCACACGTGTATTGCATTGTCTAAGTGAGGTTGCCAGTTCAGGTTCATCCTAGGCCCTAAGGTTTCTAGGCCAAAACCTGGACCTAGAGGTGGCCTCTAAGGATGTCAGCATGCATGATACATTAAGTACAAACACAGTTGCTCACAGCTTCTCATTCAAATACATGCAGATAACATATTTTCCTGTTTGGAAATTGAGGCAAAAATCCTAGCTAAAGGGTTTTTTCCCAGAGCAAGTTGAAATAAGAGGATTATTCCTTCTCACTTACTTAGAAAAATAGAAGGAACACTTAGAATCATAGAATCATAGAGTTGGAAGAGACCAAAATGGCTATCGAATCCAGCTCCTGCCATGCAGGAACACACATGCAAAGCATCCCCAGCAATTAGCCATCCAGCCTCTGCTTAAAAACCTTCAAAGAAGGTGACTCCACCACACTCCAAGACAGCATATTCCACTATCAAACGGCTCTTACAATCAGAAAGTTCTTAATATAGCCTACATGCTTTTAGCCAGAAGCTGGATATAGAGCAGAGTGGAGTATGAGACCTGACACTACAACAGTTGTCAGGGAAAGAGGAAGCTAAGAAAGAGACTCTAGAGAATCTTCGTAAATTGCAACAATAAATCAATTAAGCCTTGCATATTGTAGCTAGTTGCTATTTTAATAGCTGAGTTGGAGATTTTGCACACAGTTGTTTTGTTCTTTCCTCCTGGAGGTGAGTCTACCAAAATTGGAGAATTTGCACCCTCATTTCTCATCTGGAGATGGACCACAAAGGCTAGAGACTCAAGGGTAGGCCTTATGATTGGGCAGCCCTACCTCTATGGCAATGGTCAGATGTGTCATACATTTGGCTTATTGTGAGCCACAATTGTCTTAATGTCTTTTCTGTGATATTATCATAGATTAACTTGAAAGCTTTTTCATCATTTTTATAAAGCTATTATTTAAAATGGCATAACTTCATAACATTCAACAGTTCCATCTTCCTGGATCTATTTTATTTTTCAGAAACCTTTCCCAAATTATTCTGAGATCATTGGTAGTCTCTCTTAATTCTATTGCCAACAAATATATGTGAGACCAACACCTCCAGTACATAACAGAAAATATACAACTTCATTTTAATTTCTGCTCCCCCCCCCATAGAATAGGGACTAAAGTGGGGAGAACTGGTGGTTGATCAGGCCTAATAGTTGTTTAAGCGGTGGTGGCAGAAGGGAAGCATGGCAGGAGGCCCAAGGGCAAGCACAACAGGTTATGAGTGCTGGCTGTATGCTTTTCAGAGAAGTAGTGTGAGGAAGCTTTGAAGTGGAATAGCAGAATGGCTTCATCCGTATGACAGTAACTCCAGTGATCCAGAGAACTGTGATTCAAAATTATATAGTAGACCCCATAAACTTTGTAAGCATTCGAGTATTTCATCTTGTCTTGCCAAAGGAGATTGCAGCAAAATGAGTCTCCACGGTGCTAGTGGTGGTCATGAAGGATCACATAACAAACGCAGGTCAAGTGATATATCTTGTGACTCCTCCCATGAAAGGTTAGAATCTCAACTCACACCATGTATTAGAATTGTTACTTCACCAATAAGACAACATCAAGGAGAGCACGAGAAGGATCATAACACATCTTGACCAAGTAGCCCTCAGCCCCAGAAAACCTCTCCAAATGGTTCTAATAGTAGTTTTGGGAACAGCAGTAGAAAAAGCAGCCATGCAAGTTGAGATGGGAACTGCACGAGAGCACGAGAAGGATCATAACACATCTTGACCAAGTAGCCCTCAGCCCCAGAAAACCTCTCCAAATGGTTCTAATAGTAGTTTTGGGAACAGCAGTAGAAAAAGCAGCCATGCAAGTTGAGATGGGAACTGCAAGAATGCTGGAGAAGTGGCTTTTTGTGTATGGGAATGCAAAAGAGGGAGCTTAGAACATACAAACATAGGAGAGAGTAACACTTTTAGTGGATAACACTCGATTTGTTGTAGATCCTTCTATTTTTAAAGCACAGCCAAATACAGTGTTGGGCAGGATGTTTGGGTCAGGAAGAGACCATAATTTCACATGGCCCAATGAAAAAGGAGAGTATGAAGTGGCTAAAGGAATTGGTTCCATTGTATTTTGTGCTTTTCTGGATTACTACAAGACTGGGGCGACCCATTGTCCTGAACTAAGAGAAGCTTGCAACTATCTCTGTATTTCTTTTCATTACAGTACTATCAAATGTAGAGACCCTAGTGCTCTTATGCATGAATTATCAAATGATGGTACTCAGAAACAGTTTGAATTTTACCTCAAAGAAATGATACTTCCATTGATGTGCTCAGAGTGGGGAAAGAGAGTGCCATATTGTGGTGGTCACTGATGATGATGTGGTTGATTGGGATGACGACTATCGTCCACAGATGGGGAAGGAATATTCACAAATTATTTATAGCACAAAGTTATATAGGTTCTTCAAGTACATTGAGAACAGAGATGTGGCTAAATCAGTTCTTCAAGAAAGAGATCTCAAGAAGATTATATTAGGTATAGCAGGATAACCTATATACAAGGAAAAGGTTAGGAAGTGGACAGATGGAAGACCAGGGGTGATCTACAATTATGTCCAAAGACCTTTCATATGGATGTCATGGGAGAAGGAGGAACGGAGGGGTTGGCATCTTGACTTCTAGGGCGCAAAAAGTACCGTATTTGCTGGCATATAAGATGTACCCCATTTTTAAACAGTATTTTCCAGGGGGGAAAGTGTGCATTATACACCAGCAAATCTGGTAAATCTATTACAAACCTAGCAGCTGGTGCAGCACATATTCCCCAGGACCAACTGCTAGTAATACAACCCACTCTCCAGGTGGATGAAGTGGATATTCTGCCCATTCATCCTCAATCTAGAAACTGTGGTGTGGATCCTGAGGGACAGAACTCACCACTCTGATCCAAACTCTTGGTTAGGCTATTATAAAAATGAAGGTGCTGTAATGAACTCATACTGTACTGCAATTTCAGCTTCTTTTCATTGTGTAATGGACATATACAGTTTTAAAATACTACAGTATGGACTTAAAAAAGACCAAAGTGGGATCTGATTATGGTTTGTAGGACTACATGTGTAAACATCATGAGGTTCAGTTATATACCCGCATTTGTTTACCAATAAGTAGGTTTTTCTGGTATTGGTTATATGGTGGACTGTCCTCATCTTAAGACTCTGTCAGAAATAGTAGGATACAGAGGGTATAGTTTATTCACTATTTTGATAAACAGCGGGCAAAATGCAGGCTTAACTGACAGTGGCACTTTATAAGTGGTGGACAAAAAAAATGCCATTGTGACATTCAAAATATTCTATCACACCCAATACAACTCTGACATTATGTTTCTTGTGTCTTCCTGGTAAAAATGCACTTTGATCTTCCTCAGTGTATTTCTTTAATACTAACAATAGTGGCTTCTTTCCATGAATTATGAATTAATCTGTCTCTATTACATCATTCACTACATTTTGCAAATGAAATAACAGTTCTTCCTGTAGGATTTTATAATAAAGGATGCCAAATATATCTGGTCCTAGAATTTTTCCAGACTTCATTTCTTTAATAGGCTCCGCTGTCTCTTATGTTGTAATCTTCTGATTGATCTGTTTATTCTCTTTTGTCAGTTTTGGTAGTTGTTTTCAAACAATCATCTATCTTTATCTCTGGTACCTTCTTGGCTGTATAAAGTTTAGAGAAGTATTCATTAATAATTCTTTGAAAATTAGGGATGGGATGAATCCAGAATTTTCCAAACCTGAATCCAGATCCGAATCCCTGGAAGGTTCTGGGAATCCACGAATCTCACGAATCTCTCAAATCCTTTTTTAAAAAAGGGTTTAAAAATCAAGGGAAAGAAATCACTTCTACTGAAAAGCGCTTTTGAATGAGAATTTGACATCTTTATTTAATGAAAAACAAATTAAACATAGTTTTCAGTTCAGGAAACATACCCATACTTCTTACTAAGAAGATACAAATGCAATGGACATGTTCATCTACTACATGGAGTATATAACTCTCAAGTCAAAAGAATACAGATTATTACCTTGCAGAGTGAGGCAACCGTGGGCACAGGCAGCCCCAGCGGGCACTGGCAGCAGCCCCAGGCACAGGCAGCCCCCAGTGTGCCTGTGGCTTTATGCTGTATTTTTTGCACGCCCAGGGGCCTGCCAGCCAATCATGCCTTTGGTGGGCCACAGCAGTGCCAATTTTGAAAACCCCAACCACATTCTGCTGCCTGCCCCGGCAGGATCCTGCCAGTGTGAGCATGAGATCTTGCTCCCCACCACCATTTGCCGCCTGCCCCGGGCAGGATTGGGCCTGTGGCTGGCGGGAGCAGAGCAGGGAGCACGAGATTGTGCTCTCTGCCACCTTTTCTCACCCGCCCCAGGCAGGATCGGGCCCATGGCAGGTGGGAGCAGAGCAGGCAGCATGAGATCACGTTCTCCGCCACATTTTCTCGCCTGCTCGGGGCAGGATTGGGCCTGCGGCCAGTGGCAGCACAGCGGGGAGTGCAAGATTGCGTTCTCTGCAACCTTTTCTCACCTGCCCCAGGCACCATCAGGCCTGCGGCCGGTGGGAGAAGCGTGGGCCAGGGCAGGATTTGATTTGTCTGTTTTGCCAGGGAGATTGGAATCTTTGAATCTGGAAATGTTTGCTCAGGATTCAAGGATTCAAGGATCTGAGGATTCGATTGGCCCATCCCTATTGAAAATCTTTATCCTTAGTAAATCCTTTATTGCCTTCTCTTAGGCCATTTCCATATCGGGCTTCTGAAACGGTGCAGAGCGACCTGTCACTGAGATCTTCTACACTGTAGAGTGGACTGGCGTGGACTACTTTTTGTCGTTCCACACCAGAATCCACTCAGGAGCGGCTGGAACTAGCTGGGCTGCGTGTTTTTTAAAAACCTCTTTCTCGAGGTTTTAAAAAGCACGGAGCGCGCAGCCCCGTGCCGCTCCGTCACCCGGCTCCAAAGTGGATTTGCAGGCGCGCGCAAGTGTGTGCCTGCAGATCTGCCGGGGGCGGGCTTCCGGCTGGCGAGCTTCTCCGGTTGCCTCCACCAACCGGAAACTGCCATCTGGGACGCCGGAGGAGTGTGGAGCAGCGAGCTCGCGCTGCTCCGAGTGGCGACGGACTTACCCGGCTGCGGGTAAGCTCCGTTTTAGCGTGTTTTTGCCCATTCCCCCCCCCCACATGTGAAAAGGGCCTTAATTTAACTGTATTTCTTTTCTAAATCTTTAGGTGTGCCATCTTCCTGGCTTATTTGTATGTTCAAAATTCCTCTGTTGCAAAAATCTCAACTTCTTTTCAATATCCTCCATTGTGAACATTGATAATCAACTTCTCAATAATTTTATCTGCTTCAAAATTATTTCATCTTCCTGGAATTTATTTAATGGATCCTCTTTAATCTTTATTTGATCCAAAATCTTTTGTGTTTTTTCCCAATTTGCTTCTTTTTATACTCTTTATTAAGTTGAGTAAAATTTCTTCTCATAGAAGCCTTACTTGAGTCCAAAACTGATCTACTATTGGTTCCTTTATTTAAATTCCTCTCAAAAATTCTTTAATCTCTTTCTTTGCTTTTAAAACCAATTCCACATTCAAAATTAAGGACTGATTTAATCTCAATCTAAATTCTTTTCCTTTTAAGCTTCTTCATCACAGGATTGTGATCAGGAAATTTTTTTTGGTAATATCTTAACCTCAGTCTTTTCCAAGTTTAGGAAAAATTAGAATTCTTGATGTTTGCTATGCTTTTGGAATGAATATCCTACTAATAGTCTATAAACCCTTTTTAAAGTTTGTATGGCATGAGTTATTTTCAAAGAATGGCATGGATGGAAATTTATTGTGTACCCATTCAATCTGTGAATCTGTAGCTTTATATGTTAATAGTCCACTGTATTTTTTTAGTAATAAATTGTTTTATGCTATATTAGCCTGTTATACATTAAATATACATTATATTTAAGTATGATGAAACCTGACTATTTCTTTGATTTAATGAAACACATTTAATTACTCACTTAGTTCCTTGTTGATGTGTTTTCTACTTTGTAATTTTAATCTGAGAATACTACCTTGCTAATCAGTTTATTTTTAGTCTGTTTGCCAAGAGTTTTGAATTCTTCATTAGATTCACACTGCATACTTTAAAAACGAAAAGTATAGTTTTTGTGATTTTTCCCAGTTCTTTAAAAAAAAACTCCTATGTATATTCCCATTTCTATTTTTGTATGCATTAACCAATTTCATTAATTTTTCAAGTATAGTTTGTTTTAAAATTTTGCTATTTTTTAAAAAATATAACTCATGTTACTTTTACATTTTCCCCCTTAGCACTGTTTTCTTTCAGTCTCAGAAAGATGCTAATGGGAGGAATGGGGCCTGTATGAAGATAGTGTCTGAAGTCTGAAAGTGTCTGAAATGTTTCTGGGGGTGAGAGATCCATTATGACTTTCTTCAGTAAATTTTCCTCCTCTATCAGTTATATTTTGGATAGATTTTGAATAGTATAATGCAATATACATTTATAATATTATTTGGGTTACAATGACCCATCTGCAATTCTTTCATGTATTATTCACACTATATTAAGTGAAAAGTTTTCTTCAAACCTACCCCCATTTCTTTCTCCCTTGATTTCTCCCCTTTCTACACTTCCCATTTTGCTTCTATCCCTGCCTCTTTTTCTTCTTCCTTTTAATTACACAATTAAGAACTTGTCCTACCCGATAATAAAAGCTGCAGACATCACAAACTGTATTTGGGATTCCTGGCTCCTGCAGGCAAATCTTGTGCTCTGCACTGATCTTTACAGACAACACTTCTGGATTGGGACCGAGAAGCAAGAAAGGAGATAGTAATTCAGTTGTGACAGAAATATTCTGCATATGCCCATAGTTTCTTAAAAATTTCAGATTAAGAATTTTCCCTCTTGGTTCACTGAGCAGCCTTTGTAGGTTATCCACTTTTGCATGCCATAGGTCAGTGCCCTCTAACTGAAATAAATCACTCTTCATTAGCCTTTAACAAACAATGTATTTGATGAATGAACGAAGTATACATGTTAGTGGAAAGAAAAGAGAAATGCAGATAAGTACAGCAGGACCCCCGTATCTGCGGTGTATTGGTTCCAGCCCCCCCCGCCCCGTGGATACTGAAATCCATGGATAGTACCAAATGCCCTGTCCTGCTGCCACCCCCGGGCCTGATTGCAGCCACAGCAGGTGGGATTGGGCCCGGGGCCAGCGGCAGGAGGTGGGAAAACAGCAAGGAGTGCAATCTTGTGATTCTCACTGTTTTCCCACTTCCTGCTGCTGGCCCCGGGCCTGATTGCGGCAGCAAAGCTGTTTTCCCACCTCTAGCTGCCGGCCCCGGCTCCAATCGTGGCGGTTGCCAGCAGGAAAACAGCGGCGAGAACAGGATCACGATCCTCGCCACCTCCTGCTGCCCACCCTGGGCCAATCCCGGCCAACCGCGGTTAACTGAACCCGCGGATCATGAATCCGCGGATATAGGGGTCCTACTGTAACAAGCTGAACTGAAATGGTTATAAGATCATATTCCATGCTTTTTTCTTTTTTTTTGCTAATTATTTTTAATTAAAATTCCTTATGTTCATGTCCGTACAAAGAGACAAATATGAATATGTGCAAACAAATAACAAATAACAGATATTGACAAATAATCTTACATAAAGATAAAAAATTAGTACCCACAAAGAAAAAAAACAGACAATATGATAGTGACATAAGACAACTCCAGATGCAACAATACTTACAATAAACAAATCTGACTTCCTTCTCTGATAGAGCTACAGATTGGGTATCTTCTTTCTTATTACACTATTCCTTTATCTTACTGCTTACAAATTTCACCTTCTTCCTAAGAGACCCTTTTAATATATGTAAATAAACTTAAACCTCTTCTTTACAACAAACTCAAATCTATACTTATCGCCCTTAACTAGCTATATCATTCATTATTTCATTATCGTCATCATTACATTATGATCATCACCATTATTATCATCATTGTCGTTGTCATTACATTATAATCATTCTCATTACATCAGTAACATTTATTGGTTTGTCATCATCATCATACCATTACATCATAATCATTATTACATCATATTCATTCTCATTAAATCAATAACTTTTGCTATTTTAAGAGAGTCTCTTGTGTTAGTAACGCATATACAATTGTAATATCGTCACGGAACTTTCTAATTACGCACTTTCTTTTTCTTTATGAAAAAATCCAGTTGATTTTGTAAGAATATTCATTATTCTCATTATACTCATTTTACAATTTATACAAGAATGAATATCTTAAGCACTCTTAGCTCTCACTTTATATTTCATTTTATTTTTCGCAAATAACTTAGAAATGGCTGCCAGGTTTGAAGAAACTTATGGCTTGTATTATTGTCTAGGAGGTAAGTGAGCTTGCCCACCTCTGCTCCTTCTATTAATTTATCCATCCGTTCTTCTTTGGATGGAATTGAGGCTTTCCTCCGATGCCTAGCGTAAACAATCCTTGCAGTGGTAATCATATGCCAAATTACCCTATCTAGATTCTCCCCCCAAACTAAGTTTGGATTGTATATTCCTAACAGGAAAACTTTTGGATCCAGATCAATCTTTTTCTGTACCACTGTTTGTATCACTGTTCTGAACATATACCAATATTTTTGTACTCTGTTACATCCCCACCATTGATGAAAGAGAGTGTCTTTTTCTTTCATTTCCAACATTGGTCTTTTGCATTCTTAAACATGTTTCAGATTCCATGCTTTGAGACAGTCTTCTACAACCTGACAGTTCCCAGACATACTAGACTTCAGCTATTTCCAGGCAACAATCAAATTATGGGCTTTGTAGTCCATGTGGGAAAAATTCCAGGTTGGAGGAAAGCAACTTTAAAAGGACCAAAAGAACTATTTTGAAGGAGCCAAGAAGCAAAAATGTGCTCCCCTAAGGTCAACAGTGACAACCTCCATGCCATGTTCTGTAAATTCCATAATTGGCCTTACTTTAACATTTTGGACAGCAGTAAAGTAATGAATTAAGTGGTTTCAGTCATCAGCAGTTGTGCTAGTGAATTAATGTTTTTTTTACTAATGTTTATCAATACTGATTAATTTTCAAACTTAATATGCCAAGTTCTCCTTGATATCCTCCTCCATTCCTGCAGTTAATATTTGTCTTTGCAATAAGAGAGAATTTAGACAGCAAATGTGTGTTGCATTTTGCTCTACCAAGATGTACAGAGTTTGAGAAGGACTATATAGTCTGAAGCTCTAATAGATCCAATTTGTGACAATTTTAGTGCATGAATCAGTGACTGAGAAAAATGCTAATGTATTCTTCTTTTGGAAGAAGAAAGGGTATAACTCGTTTCATCTTGGTTTGTCTTCATATGCCACCAACTTATGTTTATTTAATAAAGTTCAGATCACCTGCCAACATTGTTTCTGCCTTTTAAGTATGTCTTATTTCCAGGATGTTGTTTGCAAAAATATTTTTTTAAAAAATTTGGTCCATGTAATTTATCTTATGCGATTTGTTTTCTTTGTAGCTTTCCTCTTAGAAATATAAATCTTTCCATTATGTCTCTTTTTCAATTGAAATTTATTGCTAATAATATTGCACCCACTATGCTTTGGAACTACTGGACAATTAAAATATTTTCCCCATTCCTAGATGAATTAAATTTAAGTATTTTGAAAGGAGTTAGCCTCTTAAAAAGTACAGTATCAGGTTTTTGTTTCCAACTTCCTTTAAGTTATTTTTCTTTCTACTTGTATTCACAAGACTCATATTAAATTAAAATATGCTTATATATGACATTTAATAATAACATACACTGTCCCAGGGAATATAAGATTGCACTTTAAGTGATGTTTTGGTTAACTGATTTTGCACTGGGAAAAAGGTGGTTACCTACATGCCAAATTTGAATGTTAAAAGGAACTTGTGATTTATAAATGTAGTAATTAAAAATTGAATTGCTTGGCTGATTCTGGAGTATTTCCTTTGTGCAGGAAAAAATGGTGGGAGGGCAGAAGTCTAACTGGAAAGCAACAAGCACAAGCAAAATTTTAGAGTGCCATTCAGAAATTAAAATATATTTTATTTATACCCCATCTTTCTCCTGGGATGAAATTCAAGGTAGCTCACAAAGTATTGAAAAGAAACCCTAAAAATTTGATAATCAAAAACCCTAACACACAATTAACCAAGTCATAATACCAAGATCATATTAAAATCCCATTAAATTTTAAAGTTAAAACACAATTTAACAAGTTATCATATAAAATCATGTTACAGTCCCATTAATGTTCGTAAAATCATTTACAAACATAACAATAATGTTAAAAATGTGACACACACTGCCATGAAAATCACTCCCAGAAAACCATTAATTTCTGTTTGAACAGAGAAGTTTTTCTCTTCAGTTGGTAAAAGGACAGCAGGGAAGGGGCTAGGGAGTTTGGAAAGTGTGAAATCATATAGGAAGTTGCCTTATACTAGATCACACTATCTATCCAGCATTTGTAGAGTATCACCTACCCTGGCAGTGTCTCTGCAGTTCTGAAAAAGGTGCTCTTGCCATCACCTCCTATACTATTTGTTCAACTAGAGATTACTTGGGGCCTTCTTCATATAAACCCATGCTAACATCTCTTATCACAGAGTTTCTCAGTCTGTTTTAGCTGTTGCAATAAGATATGTAAAATATCTTTTGTACTTAAGGAAGAAGATAATATTTGAAACTCATTGGGCACATCATATAATAGATTCTAATGTTTTGATGTCCCTATCAGTCTTTCTGTCTCCTTTTCTTTTTTCAGTATTGCTCTGAGCCACAGACTAGTTGGTGTGTGCCATCAATTCGTTCCTAGCTTAGGGAGACCTTATTGTAGGATATTCTTGGTAAGCTTTGGTTAGAGGAAGTTTGCCATTGCCTTTCTCTGAGGCTGGGAGAGTGTGACTTGCCCAAGGAGAACCACTGGGTTTTCATTTCTGAGGGGGGATTCCAAGCCTGTTCTTCCAAAATCCTAGTCCAAGACTCAAACCACTATACCACATTGGCTCTCTAGGAGCCAGTCTAAATAGTCTGATTTTATGGCTGCCTGCAGTTTCTATTGCTGCACTAGTAGGTGTAGTTTAGTGGACTCTAGAAGTGATTCCTCTGCCTCAAAGCAGAACACACACTTGTTTAAATTTAAAAGTCTCTGGGACAAATGTATGCCTGTTCTTTACTGAAGACCTCTAATTGTAGAAACTCAAGTACTTTCTTAACTATCTTTCTTTTTTTGCTCTCCTATTTGTTTTTAACATGTAAGTTTCTCCTTTCCCTTCTGCTTCACATCCGTGTATAGCTATGCTGCTCCATCTCACTCACACCCATGTTTATCTATGCTGCTGCATCTCATTTAGCGTGCTTACTACAAATCTTTACAACAATAGTTTGTGGTTAGATGTTCTGAGTCACTAAGGTTACAATATGTGCTTACCAGAATTTCTCCCAAAACCCACAAAAGTAGAAAGTGGAAATTGCCAGCCCAATTTAGTTCACTGTGGTTAGCATGGGTACAGCAAACACTAACTGTTAGATTGGCTCAAGAGACCAGAATGTTAATTATGGTTCTTCTAGAATACGATATCCCTCATGGAAGGCATGACAGAGCAAGGTCAAAAGGATATAATACCTCTTGGTTCAAGATTTTATCAGCATAAGCAACATCTGAACACCTTCAAGCTACTCCATTGCATTACTGTGCTTCTATCATTTATTGCCTGGATAGGGAACAAGTGCCCATCCTAGAGTTGTGATATTCCACTTCTTCAAAACCAGGTGTATAATTTGCAAATTTGTACCATATTTCAAAGTTAAAAGCATGTTTGAATAGTTATAGCTGATCTGAGATAACCAGTATAGAGGAATGTTTAAAGTGATTAATTTGGAACAGGAAGACTCAAATTCAAATCTCTGCTTAGTCATGGTATTAATCATGAGACTATGGGCCACCACTTTATCTCAGTAAACCTGCCTTACAGGATTGCTGTGCAGATTAGCAGGGAGATGGCAACAATGTAAGGTAGGCAAGTATATTTCTGGTGTTGTACAAATAAAAGAACAATTATTAGTATGAACATTATGTCCTTCATATACACCATCAGTGTTTCATTAATGGTAAAAAGCTATAGATGCATGAAGATACCACATGAACCCCCCTGAGAATGACAGCTATCTGATTCCAAGTGATTCCCTGCCATGCAGGAACACACATCAAAGCACTCCCAACAGATGGCCATCCAGCCTCTGCTTAAAAACCTCCAAAGAAGGAGACTCTACCACACCCTGAGGCAGCACATTCCACTGCCAGACAGCTCTGACCATCAGGAAGTTCTTCCTGAGGTTAAGGTGGAATCTCCTTTCCTGCAGCTTGAATCCATTGCTCCTTATCCTAGTGTCTGGAGCAGTGGAAAACAAGACCATTCCTTCCTCGACGTGATATCCCTTCAAATATTTAAGCGTGGCTATCATGTCCCCTCTTAACCTTCTCTCCTGCAAACTAAACATACCCAGCTCCCTAAGCTGCTCCTCATAGCGCATGGCTTCCAGACCCTTCACCATTTTGGTCGCCCTCTGTTACCCTGATTTCTTGGGTCTCTTGGGGGACACCTCAATGTGCTCCATGTGATAGGGAATGGAAACTAGCCAGAGCACGAGCAATAGCAATGTGAGAGGCAGAGTAACCTAGCGGGGTCTTTTTACCCAGTTTTTACGGGGTCAGGCCAAGCCAAAAACCAAATGAAAATGTCTAATAAATGATTTTATTGAAGAAAAGTCTCATGCAGCAACGCAATCACTCACACACTCACTCAAGACCTATTAAGAAGTAAAAGAGAGGAAACTGGATAGGGGAATATTGAAGGGGTTGTAGCTGGGGTGATACTGCACCTTTTCCTGAAGTCCTTGGTCCATGAAAAACAGTGGAGAAGTGGGGCTCAGCACAGAGAGGGCTGAGGGGATTGCTCAATGGACAGAGAAACAGTCTGCTGGGATGACCAGGAGTGATTCGAAGAACTGCTCAAAAACTGGGACTATATGTAGGGGAAAAAGTACTTGGAGGGCTAATCCTTTCCCAGGGAGAACAATGGGTGTTGGAATGAGAAAGAAGCTCCGCAATGGTAACTTCCTTTGCGTGATGAGATTACAAGGTGTTGCCAAAGTCTCAGGATCTTCGGCGGCATTAGGCTGTGGTGTGACTTTCTGTAAATGGTCCTTGCCTGATAGGATTTTGCTCGACCTGGGGCAAACATGCTAATTCCCTCAAGTCGGCTTCTCAGGGACTGAGGACCCTTTGTCAACTGTGGGTTTGCACAGCTTGAGGTCTCCTGGGGCTACGTGACGGGGGATTTTACTGGCCTGACCTGGTTTTCGATCATTCGACCGTTGCTGCCTACATGCTCATCCGGGCGACCTCTCAGGCACATTGAATCATATTTTAATATCAAAATTGCAGACCGCGGGACAGGGTTTACCAGTGAGATAACACCTTCTCTGGACATGCTCTAGCTTGTTGATATCCTTCTTGAACTGAAATGCCCAGAACTGGACACAATATTCCTGATGAGGTCTAACCAAAGCAGAATAGAGTGGTGTCATTACCTCCCTTGATCTAGACACCATACTCCTATTGATGCAACCAAGAATTACACTGGCTTTTTTAGCTACCGCATCACACTGCTAACTCATGTTCAGCTTGTAGTCTACCAAGATTCCTAGATCCCTTTCACACGTAATTATCCAACCACGTCCCCCCATCCTATATTTGTGCATTCCATTTTTTATTTAGGGCATTATAGGGCTTTATAGGATTTAGGGCTTTATAGTTCAAATCCAGCACCTTCAATATTATGTTTATTATTATTTTTACCTTCTTCTTGAAGCTGCCTTGCCCGGGGTTTTTACCTTTAAAGCTGATTATAAATTTTAAAAATATTTTTTAAAAATCTCTTAAACTTTCCCCAACATCTTTTTATCCCTGTATCCCATATGGCTGGGCTGTGGTCTTGAAAGGAAAACTGCTGGTGAGTGTTTGACCATCAGTGGCAGTGTTAGGAGTGGGGTCCTTGCTCATGATCAACAGAATGGTTACCTGTGTGTGTGGATTGGATACTGGTCCTTCCCATTCTAGGGCAAGTGTTAGTGCAATACGGTTCAGTCAAGACAAGTGTTCATATATAGCAAAATGTAGGAATGATGTTGTCAGTAGATCTAGTTTGTAGATCTAGTTTGTTTTGACTGCTTTTCTGAGGTGCCCTGCTGCCCTTGCATTCCCAGTTGTTGAGATGGAGTGGAATTTGGTACTGAGTACTTAGATCTGGAGTCCTAAGAAAGTGTATGTGTGTTTGTATGTATGTGTGTATGTATGCGTTTATGAATTCTGTGGCACAAGATGGGTAAAAATCAATAGTTTACTATTTTAAAAGTGGTTTTTAACAAGTTTAATTTTAAAATTCAAACACACAAGTCCTCACCTGGTATAAGCATTTAAACAACATCCACAAAAGTAAATCCATCTTAATAGCCTAGCAATGTGGAACTGGTATATGCTGTTACATATATGACCAATTGGGTTGTCGTACAAAAAGTTTTTTCCACCAGTTTTTTATCTGACAAGAGAAAAAAAAGAAGTTCTCTTCCTTATATTGTCAGAGACAGATTTTGGAAATGTGAGTTTAGATAACTTGAAAATCATAGGCACATTTTAGAACAAGTTCTAAACAATTCCTTATACTTTTGATGACCTTGCTTATAATTTTGAAAAAAGATATTTCACATTGTCTATAACACAGATTTTCCAGCACAGTAGTACAGATAGTGTGACAATAAAATTTGCCAAAGATATACACAAATTAAATATTTTAATCTGTTGAAAAAGTGGTAAGCCAGATGAAAACATTCCAAAAACAGAAATAAGACATTTCCAGTGGAACAGCTGCATGGTATTAATTTGCATTTTTTATTTTCTGTGTGTCATTCACATTGCTACAGTGGGTAAAGCACCACTTTTAAACAAACTTCAATTAATTAATTAATTTTGTTGCAGGCTCCTCATGTTACTCCTGTTTTGCAAATGGAGAACTGAGGTCAATATTAATTTCACTGTTACAAGTTGCTATGAGCAAGACTGGGTTGGATTTTGAACCTAGATCTCTCAGTTCTAGCATTCCTCCCTGTTACTGATCCATGGGTTAGTTCACTCAATTTTTTTGGGATGTCAGGAAGTCAGTTGTAGAGTTCTGGGCTGCCATTCCGCTTGTGAGGAAGTTAGCAGCCTGAGAACTTCATAATGAGCAAAGACTGCAAGTCAGCGTGCAGTTGCTAAATCCTCTTTCAGAAGATTAGTGATGGCACATTGACCTGCATTTGTGCTCTTCTGTGCTTGTTGTGGTAACACATAGAGACAATATACAAACAATCAACCTTCTAGTAGCCACTTGGAATTCCTGAACATGTTGGCTCCATGCCCTTGGCCAGCTCGTTGAGTGAAGTCACCTCCACAGTGTTGCTGTTCCATACAGGACTGAGCACCCTGTGTGCCACTGAGAACAACTGAAACATAGATACACAGTTCTGTGGGAAATGTTTCATCTTGTTTGTGCATGGCTGGCCACAGGCAAAGAGCCAATAAGCACAGGAGTTTCAAGTGATTTAGCATCTGCTTGATAAGTGATTAACATGAGTCTGATGGAAAGCCATTTTACCATGTGAAGTGGCAATCTACATGGCTTCAAACACTCTTCCCAACACTCCTAAAAAAAAAGGCATATGATGTGAATTGACCCTTAGATGCAGGGCACGTATCTATACTTGTATCTTGATTTGTGGGCTATGGCCATTTCCGCACTAGACCGTTATAGCACTATGATTCCACTTGCAATATGCTATGGAATCCTGGGGTTTGCAGTTTCGGGAGGGGCCCACTGGCCCCTCCCAAAACTGCAAACCCCAGGATTCCATAGCATGTTGCAAGTGGAATCATAGTGCTATAACGGTCTAGTGAGGAAATGGCCTATGCTTTTGAAAGTCAGGATTATAAAACAACAACATAAGTGCTATTAGCTCCGTCATGACCTAAGTAAGGAAAAGCCCCCAAAACTCTGATAAACCTCTTAACTGGCAGATGAACAGGTGTTTTGACAGTCGATTTTGTAATAACTAATGTGAGGCTCTGGCAGGCCAAGGTGAAGTGATAATAAGCAGAGTAAAATGTGTTAAGGGCTCCAGAAGCAACATCTTGTTTTTATTTAGTTTTTTTAAAGAGTCATTAACAGTTAGGCGCCAATAATGCTGAAATTTGTCATTATTACAACCACAAACAGGCTTTGCATCCAAAAAGAGGACTTTACCCCTTTAGCTTTTCTTAAAAGAGGAAGAGAAACAGAAAACTTTCATATTAGTAACATATACATTGGAAAAGTGGCAGAGAGAAAGGTGATTATGAAAACATCAAACATGACTTTTAAATCTAGATCTAGAACTTAGAAAAATTAACTTTTTGGACTACAGTTGGCCTGTGGGCAAAAGTATAGCCGCTGGCTTGAAGTTCTGGGAACTGTAGTCCAAAAATATTTTTTCCAACTTCTAGATAAAATATAGTATGCATATGTGAACAGGTTACATTGTTACTCCATCATGCAAAGGACATAATATTCAGAACATAGCATATCCACACTGAGGGCATATCCATGTTATATAACTATAGTACTTTGATGCCATGTTTATTTGCATGGTTCTATCCAATTTAATCCTTGGATTTGTAATTTACTTAAGTGCTTTACAGTCATTGTCAGAGAGTTCTAATGCTGTAATCCAGGGGAATGGACTAGAAAATTCAAAGTACCCCACCAAACTGTAAATCTCAGGATTCTGTAAGATAGAGTCATGGCAGTTAAAATGGTATCAAGCTGTTATAAATATGCAGTATGGATGCATCCCAGATCCAAGTAGATTTAGTCTCAGCTAGATCCCACTGCATCAATGGAAACTTGGCAAATCAATACTTCTGAGTTTAACTGGTTCAACAGCTCTGCTCTGGTTGGGACTGAGAATCGTATTTAAGCAAGTAACACTTAACAAAGCCTAAGCATGTGTTACTAAAACAGCATCCTGTTGTTTTCTTCTTTGCTATGTTTCTATAACTTTCAGGAGCTAAAGCTATCTCATCAGTTCACAAACAGATTAAAATAATAAAATATGAGAATGTAACAGAAATTGCATTACATAACATACCAAAAACACCTTTAAAATGAACTAGAGAATGAAGTCAAATAAAACAAGCAGCATAGGACAAAAGCAGTGCAAAGATCTAAAAAGCTATAACTACTATTTTTAGCAGCAAAAGGACTAAAACAGCTGAGAGAATGAAAAAAGTTCTTTATCCAAGGATATCCTTGCAGGAGCCCTGGAGAAATGTGGGCTGGACAATGCTAATTTTAAGGGATTTGTACCTGGTGGACATCCTGTACCAAAAGAGTGCTTGTCTGTAGTTCCTCATCATCCTGGAGACAGGTGACAACTGAGATGCTGTAGGGTTCTGTCCAGTGTTGATGCAGTGTTGAACATTTTCCGAAATGGCTTGGATGAACGGATACTCAGTAAATGAATGGAGGACACGATATTGGAAGGGGGAGATTACATTGTAGAGGACAGAATAAGGATTCAAAATGACCTCAGAATATTGGAAAACTGCGCCAAATCTAACATGATGACTTTCAACAGAAATAAATGTAAGATTCTACATTCAGATGCACAGATGGATTATTCATGACTTGGTAGTAGTACATGTGAAAAGGTTGGGGGGTCTTAGTAGACATGAGTTAAACATGAATAAATGTGATTTGGTGACAAAAGTAATGCAATTCTAGACTGTACCAATAGAAATATAGTGTCCAGGTCAAGAGGAATAGTACCTTCAGCTATGCTTTGGTCAGATCTCTCCTAGAATAATGTGTCCAGTTCTAGGCACTAGTTCTGTTTAAGAAGGATATTGACAAGCTGGACTATGTCCACAGGAGGAGACTGGAAACTAAGTCCTAATCAGGAATGGTTGAGAGTGCTGGGTATGTTAGCTAAGACTGAAGGATGATATAATAGCTGTTTTCACACGTTTGAAGTACTGTCATGTAGAAAAGTGGTTCCCAACCTGGGGTACATGTAACCTGTGAGATACACACTTGGACATTTAGAGGTATGTGAAAAAAATGAATAATAGTGGAAAAGGTTCCAATTCTCCTCTCCCTCACAGAGACAGAAAGGCATGCATGCAAGGAAAAGTTGCTTGCCTTTTCAGAACTGAGCCCTGTCCACTTTGGGGGTGGGATGTAGGCAGGGCTGTGCTGCTCCCCCTTGACAGGCTGATGAGGAAAAATTGGGGGGCAGACTCAAGAGTGGCAGTGGCCTCATCTGAGGGGAACAGAGTAGGAAGATTGTGGTGGGAGTTCTGAGGGGACAAAGCTCCTAGTGTGATAGATGGTGCCTCTGAGATTGAGGAGCAACTGATTGTGCCAAGGACTGAGCCAGTGAGAGGGATAGATGATGCCTCTGAGATCAAGGAGCAACTGACTGTGCCAAGGACTGGGCCAGTGAGTGAGCAAATCAACTTGCAAACATCCCCTGCACTGGAAGGTCAAACAGAGACAGAGTTGCCTTTGCCAGCTCATGATGGAAAGGGAACCAGCAGTGATGCAGAGGAGTTGCAGCCACCTGTGCCCATCAGCCCTCAATCACGCGAAAGGCTGAAATGGGCTGCTCAGAGGGAGGCTGCATGGACTAGGTTGAGGAAACAATAACAAGCAGCACCTGTTCACAGCAGCTATTTAAGTCTGCTGGTGTGGCTGCTCTTTGCTTGCAGCAAATTACTAGCAAGCCCTCATGATCTTTGTGTCTCCTGCTCCCTGAAACCCTCTGGACTGATCTCTGCCTCCTGAACCTTAGGACTGGACTTTGACCTGGCTTGGCTTGGCTTGTGTTTTCCTTGTGTTTGGTATATTTGGACTCTCCCTGAAAGTATTCCTGACTTCCCTCCTCCGTTGCTGGCTGCGGCTTGGCAGGGAGAGATTCCTCACACCAAGTGTAGGCAGTGCCTGAATCCAAGCACAGGCAAACTGAGGGGGAGCTGAGCAGAGAGTGGTGTGGGCTAGGCGGCTTCTTGCAGGGATGCAAGGCAGGCCTCTCCACCTCCCCAGGCCCCAGTCATTAGTCTTTTCCACCTGTACAACCTGCCTCAATGCAATATGGGTCCAAGATGATGCTGGTTAAGTGTGTATGCTTGAACAAGTGTGAGAGAGAACAGTGCAAGGGAATGAGTGGTGGTTGCAGTGATGGTGGTTGTCTCTGGAGGGATGAGTCACCCGAAGTGAGAGGGCCTGGTCTTTGTTAAGCTATGTTGGTTGCATCTTTCATCCCTTGCTGGCCTAAGTTGGTGGTCCTATTCCGTGGGGGTAAGTGGGGGAGCACAGCTGGTTAGTCTCCCTTGAGGGATCTAAGACGGGGCAGCTTAGGCTAGAGACACAGGAGGATCAGTAAATGGGAACTGCTGCAGTGTCTGTTTTTCACGACAGAGCACATTAAGAAAATGGAGAGCTGAACTATTAGCAGTGGGCATCTCAGCCAGTCCTGTGAGCAGTATTCAATTAGTTAGTTCTTCTGGGTCTTCTTTGTGTCTCTTCCCTTTGTCATTGTTTTAAATTTGAAATTAGTTTTTCCATTTATGTATTATCAGATATGGATCAGTGGTTGAAATCTGGCACAGTGAAAAAAGGTAAAACCTAATGTGGATAGTGATCAATCACCAAGAATTTCTCAGGACATGCCTAACACTTGAGTGCAAAACAGTAATAATAATTAAGTAATATAATATGTTTTTTATGTAAGCTGTGATGTATTTTCTTGAATTCATTGTATCTTTTGAGTTTTAAATGTAAATACATCTGCACATCTTATTATTCCTTTGCTTTTTAATCCCATTATTGTATATTTATTTACAGTGACAACATTTAAATTTGAAATAATAACAACTATATTAATTACCAACTTGTTGCTAATATGAAGGGCATAGTATACAGACATGGGCTGCCAAGGGGTACACAAGTGAAAAATGGCTGGGAACTACTGACATAGAAGATAGCAAGCTTGTTTTCTGCTGCTCCAGAATTAAGATTTGAACCAGTAAATCCAATTACAAAAAATAAGAGTATGCTTAACATGAGAAAGAACTTCCCAGTGACGAGAACTATTTTACCGTGGCATGGACTGCCATTGAGAGTGGTAGGCCCTCCTTTTTGGAGATATTTAAACAGGTTAGTTGTGAATTTCCTGCATTGGTAGGAGGTTGGACTAGGTAACTCGTGTAGTCCCGTCTCCCTTTTTATGATGCTCTGATAGTTCAGGCCTGTGCTCTGATGTGTGCAGTGTGAAATCGTTAAGAAATGGAGCATGAAATGAGTCACTGGGGCATCTCATATCTTGAACTCCTTATCCAGCATTAGGAGCTGATCCCCTGAGCCAGGGGAGCAGAATCCATTGGTGCTGTTGTGCCATCTGTCCAGAGAAACTATTGTGTTGTCTGCATGGCCCCTGTGCTGATCATAAAGTTATTAGGACCTCTGAAGGAGTCCATAGACTTGTATCTTGGAGACATCTATAGAAACAAGTCTTGTACATGGTGAGACAGCTTTCTCCAGGTGCATATTTTTAGCAAACAATGACAGTAATCTCTTTTAAATGTTTGCTTTACTGGTAGGTTAATTTTGAAAAGCTGCTAACAATGAACCAACTCATGATACATACTGTTGAAAACAGAGAGCTGCACAGCATTTTTGAAAACAAAGCAAAACAGAGCCCCTGATTGTCAGGGATTAAGATTTTGACAGTATGATCGAAAGTTATAGACCAAGAGAAGAGCCTCTTAACTGGAAGCACTAGGCAAGGTAGAGATGAGGAAATGTCTATATAGCAGTGATTCCACTTTAATTTCCATGGTTCCATCCTATGAAATCCTGGGATCTGCAGTTTAGGGAGGAGTACTTAAAACTCAAGGCTGGAAAGGTTTAGTGCCTCATCGGACTACAAACCACTAGATTCCACAGAATACAGTTTAGGGCTGTTAAAATGAAACCCCAGTGCTATAAAAGTGTAATGTTAAAAGGTCCCAGTTTTCACCTACATTCTGGTACCACCCTGGAAAATAGACCAAATGAAATCAGAAGTAAACTCTCATGTGTATTTCCTGTTTTTGTGTTTTTGGCCTGAGTTTACAGGTGTGAGGTAGTGGTCTATTTCAGGTATCTATTGCTCCAGGAGTGTTAATTTACTAATCTGGGGCAACCTTCATGCCCTCAATACCTTAGGGGGGGGTTGCACCTGGGCACCAATATGCCTACCCAATGTAAACGGTAAGGGAGCTAACTGCTGCATCAAAAGCATAGTTTCCCAGCAGTACTAACCCATATCTGAGCAATTATAGCAGCGCAAATGCACAGGAGTCAAAATAAATAATTTAAGTCGGTATTACTGTTTTTTCCCCCCAAGGACTAGACCAGGTTGAATAAATGGGTAAAGATTAGAGAAGAAACGCTTGAATACTGTCTAACATTTGTGAGATGAAACTGGGTTATCAATGTACCCATACATCCCTGGAGTGGCCCTGGGATGGAAGAGAAACAGGGAAAACTAAACAGTTCAATGCAAATCTGGTGGTCACAGCCCATTTCCGCACTCGACTGTTATAGTGCTATTATTTCACTTTCAACATCCTATGGAATCCTGGGGTTTGCAGTTTAGGGAAGAGCCTTTGAGGCTTCCATAGGATGTTGAAAGTGGAATAATAGTACTATAACAGTCTAGTGCGGAAATGGCCACGGGCTTTCAATGGTGTTTTCCTATCACCTAGAGCAATGATAGTTCCCATCTAGGACTCTAAGCTTCTACGGATTGTAATTTCCAACACGTTAACGTTCCGATTTATTTATTTTTTTCTTTCAGAACGGGAATATGTTGTCATCTCTTTAAATGAACAAAGTACGGTTAGGGGATCTCAGCTGCATCACCATTTCAAACAAAGGCTCTACTGAAGCAAATTTACGCCGGGGAAGTTGCTCTTGGGTGCTGCTGCTGCACAGCACTAGGGCTCTCCAATCAAAGCCTGGTTTTAAAACAAGCCAAAGCAAAGCCGACTATAAGGACTGACGCACCTGGACGTCTAGCTGGGAGAACAGAGGGACCGGGCTGGGGGCGGGGGGGGGACAATTTCCGGGTGCATCCTAAATGCCGTTCCTCTTCACCCGAGAGGATCCTAGTTGCGAGGGAGCGTGTTTCTGGCCGGAGACAGTTTCCCTGGTCGCAGCGTCTGGTGTCCTGGAGACCGCGGGGTCGAAAGAGGAGGAGGGCGGTGGTTGGACTGCGGTCGACAGGATGCTGAACGCGGATCGCCTCTCTCAGTCGGGGCTCGAATATCTGGGTGAGGCTCGGGCGGGCGCGGCATGCAGAGCAGGTGGCCTCTCGGTTCGGGCTGCAGCAGGGCCGGGGCTGCCTTTCCCCGGAGGAGCTCCAGGCGGGCTGGGTAGACCGGGTCTCTCCGCTGCCCTCCTGTGAAACAGGCGCGTCCATTTTCTGTGTAGTCCGTTCCCCTCGCCTCGCTGTGGCTGAACACAACGTGCCTCAGTCCCTGGCACAAATTAGAAAATGAAATTTTTGAGGAAAGACCCCCCCCCCCGGCCTTGCGCCTCCTCATAGAGGATCTTGGGAGCGGGATGCGATTTGAATCGACCTCAGGACTCGATGGATGACATTTCCACACTAGACTGTTATACTGCTATTATTCCACTTTCAACATCCTATGGAATCCTGGGGTCTGCAGTTTAGGGAGGGGCCTTGAGCCTTGAGGCCCCTCCCTAAGCTGCAAATCCCAGGATTCCATAGGATGTTGAAAGACTGCTATTATTCCACTAACGGTCTAATGTGGAAATGGCTGAGAGTGTGCGAGAGGCACAAAGTCACCCAGGGAGCTTAAGAGCTCAGTAGGAACTAGTATCTGGATCTCCTAGTCCAGCAGATTAACCACAACATCACATTGTAGAGTTTGGATGTGTAGATGTTTCATCTTTCTTTTAATGTTTTAACTCCTCATCTTCTTGAACGGAATATCCGAAGTACCTGACAACGCCATGGGCGTGTTGTGTGTAATAATTTCGAACACTCCAACAATTTTCACACTCATAATACAAATGTGAAATGCCTTAGTACTCTAGTTCTCTGCCTAGGTAGAATTACAGTGTAATAGTTCTGAGTGGAACGACATTAGAGATGCATCAGCATTAAGACTTCTTTATTTTTTGTTTTTCTAGAGGAGAAAGACATAGGAGTTCCCAATGGGCCAGTGGAGGAAGGAACCTTGCAGTACAATCTTATTGTCACTTGGGGAATAATGGAACTTACACCCCAGCAAATGTTTTTAGTATTACCACATTAATATGTCTTTACCAACTCTAATAATAACAACAACAACAACAATAACAGTGGCAACTGTAACAGTAACAAAAACAGTAATTCCAAGAGAGTGTACATTGACATATAGGATTAGTATTAGTATTACGACATTTCATTGCTTTGGAGCATGCATTCTACTATCTGCAGAACTAAGAAAAAAAAATGATGGGGAAAAAAGGCTACATGAAGCAATTTGCACCAAAACAGGATTCTCTATACTCCTGAAAGACAAGAAGTGCTCTGGTATCTTTGAGACTAAATCAGCACTTTCTAGTATTTAAAAGCATGTCCCGGTAGTATTTCAGTACTCTTTACATGGTATGTTGTTCTTGTTTTTTCTTGTGATGTGGGGTTCAGGTTATCAAATAGCAGTTCGTCTGAAAACAAGTTTAAAGCAAGAGTGAGCTGTCAGATGTTGTTAGCCTGCACTATTTTCAGCCCTAGCGAGCATTGCCAGTTGTGAGGAATGCTGGGATTTACAATCCAGAAACATCTGGAAGACCACTGACTGCCCATTCTTGTGTAATGCATCTTTTTCAATTGTACACATAGTTTTGTGTGATTTCGTTTTTCTTGATTGAAGTGCGCTTCATGAAGCCTTGGAAATGTACGTACTTCTGAAGGAAAATGTACTTGAACTCATTGTCTGTCATAGGAGGTATGAAACTGATTGTAGAAAATGCAAATTCAATCCAAGTTCTTATGTATCCTTGGCCCCAAAAAAGAAGGAAGGAGAAGCCTGCCCCGAGACTCTTCTCAAGTCAACTACTGGTCTCTTTTGGAGCTGATGGCAGAAGGTTCCTTGCTTGAGCCTTCTCATTCCTTAAGAAGAAAAGAGGATTATACCACTTTATGGCACTATCTAGATGGTCAGGCTTTCCAGCGTACAAACCCTGGTCTCTTATATCAAATCCTTTTTACTTTGCACATGTAAGCTATGGATGAATTAGTGCAGAGGTTCTTAATCTGTGGCCCATGGACTCTCACCGAGCTGCGATGTCCTCACAGGAGGTCTACGAGGCTTGAAGAAGTGTTACAAGCTTTTACAATTAAAATAGAAAGTAGAAATGGAAGAAGAAAATCAAAATGGGCGGACAAATGGATGGCCAACACTGATCTCAAAAAGTGGGGGACTTTTGCCAGTGATAGACATCATTTGTACAGAATTTAATTACAATATCTCAAACAATTCAAAAGTTGTTTTAAATATTTGATACATTTTAGGGTTTTAAATCTTGAGTTAAGTCTTGGTGGTTTGCAGCAACAAAATATATTTAAAGGGCACCTGTCATAAAGAAAACATTAAGAACCACTGGACTAGTTGATAAACTTGATGTGCTCACCTGTTCAGACTTGTTGTTGTTGTTATTCTTGTGCTTACATTTAAGTGAATATTTTTAAAGGAACAGGCTGAAAAAAATCTGTCAGCTGTAACCTTCCTGATAGTTCTGTTCTGCATAGAACAGAGAAACTCAGAAAGTGGGCCCCTGGTACAATAAGAAAGATTGTTCTCCTTCCATACTTGTCCTGTTTCTGTATTGCATAGAGACCCTGTTATGCATGCACACACATATACATGTGTGTAAATGAAGTGCTTGATTACAAAGGAGAGAGATCCTATATGGTTTTCACAGAAGCTGTTGGTTAAGAGTTTGTTTGACTAATAGGAACCCAGTAAAAGTAAACATTTCTGAATCTCTTTTAGCATTGACCTGTATTTGTTTAAACAAAATAGTTTGAAAAGAATAGCAGCCTCCCTCCAGGTGCTTTATTATGTTTCTCAAGGTCCTGTTAATAGCATTATCTGGCTGCGAGACCACAGGTAATTGTGATTAGAGAAACCAAATCATGTTAATCTCATTCAAATGTCTGTTTGTTGCCTCAGGCTGTCATATCAGGTGTTCTTTGAAGAAGTTCTTAGCTTAGCCCCCTCTCTTTTGGGATGGGCAAACTGTCTTTAAGCCAAGACACATCTCCTGCTAAAAGCCCAGGATTGCTTTTAGGGGGTGCTTTCCTGCAGTTTTTCAAACCCCCTGGTGTGTATTAGTGAACATTGCCTGTATCAGTTTGTTCCACAGTATTTTTTATGCAAGGTTTAATAATAATGTATCATATTTCTAGGACTAGGTACAAAGGTTGTATTTTTGGACTCCTGAACAAGGTACTTTTTCCACTGTTAAGATATTTCTCTTTGTCATTACCATACTGACATTTATCTTCAATATACATTAAGCAAAATGCTGCTGCTGCTGTAGTTACTCAGCTAGTTGTATGGCTGGACTGGGAATAGAGCAAACTGAACCTTTCTTCCCCTTCTCTATATACATATGCTGTTGGCCAACATATTTCTGTTGAAATCTCTCCCCCTTGACATGAACAGAGGTGCTTTGGGTGGTAAACGTTAATAAGAATAGGGTAGACCCAGAAAATCAAATCAGCTCAAGATAGATGAGAGGCACAAAAAGCAGAAATCAGGGGAAATTGGAAATGCACAAATGGATTATTTTGAAATAGAAACAGTATTAATTTGGGCTGCCTAATTCAGGTTGAAGATACCCTTTCTTTTTGTTTTAAATATTCAGATACTTGCTGAAGTAAAAAAAGGTTTCAGGTGTAGAAATTGGTCTATAAAAAGTAGTGTTATTAAATCTGTGCAAGGTGTTCTACTTACATAATATCCGTACTACTTGTGATACTCTGTCAGGTTAGTCAGCATTATCGTTGTATTGTAGATTTTGGGCTCAGGCATAGTGGTCGTTCTAAGGTCACCTTGTGACTTTTTAGCTGCTTAACAAGAAACTTCTGTGCTCAGAGTCTGCTTTCTTAGTAGCTGCATCATGGCCAATTATGTTTCTTAGCCTTGATTTCTTGGTTCCTTTGACAAAATGTTGCCCTTTCAGTGAAGTTCTTTACATATTCCAGCTCTAATTGAGGGCTTACTGTTTTAGAGCAATTTTGAAACTTAATTATTTTCTCTCTTGAGTTTCATTCTTCTCCTTCCCCTTTTTAGCTGGATCCTTTTTTCCTTCATCTTGTGCCAACTGAGGACATGTGAGAGCATGAGCCTCCCTGCCAAGGAAGCTCTGCATTTTGTAAACCCTGGGACACATTGATGCCACAGATGTTGTGCTCTCTTATGAAAAGGAGTGTGTGCGTGCGTGCGTGTGCACTGAGCATTGAGATTGTTCTACTATTACCAACTAAAGAGTCCTTGACTTTTAGTGCATGAAAATGAGCTGCTAGAACACTGCAGATATGTTTGATGCATTGTAACGGTTGCAGGTATACCTTCCTTCGTGTCTGGCTGCTTGTCTTTATGACAGCTAGCAGTTTGGTAGGCAACAAAGGTACATTGAATGGATACTTCTTTTAGTTAAAGAAAACAGTAATTAACTTCGCTGTTTCAGTTACATTTAAAGACTGTGGATTGCAGCTAGATCAACTTAGTCAGCTAGCTTGGTGTAGTGGTTTGAATGTTGAACAGTGGGAGACCAGGCTTCAAATTTGTGCTTGGCTATGGAAGCCTACTGGGTGACCTTGGGAAAGTCACACTCTCTCAGCCTCAAAGGAAGGCAAGGGCAACCCCCCATTAACAAATTCTGTCAAGAAAATGGCAGGCCTACCCGGTGTATCTTTAACTGTGCTTTTAATTGTAGTTTAGTTTTATTTTTAATTATGATATATTTTAATTATAGTATATTTGTATTTAAATGGTCTATGTTTTAGTGTATTTTAACTATGATGTTTTAGTTCTATTTATGCTGTACCTCACCTTGAGCCTTGGCGAGAGGTGGGTGACAAATAACGTTTTTAATTGTTGTTGTTGTTGTTGTTGTTATTGTGTCACCATAGGTCAGAAATAACTTGAAGGGACACAACAACATCACAGTTAAGTCATTACTAACTCTATTATTTTCAATGGGATCTAAACAGAATTAACTTGATTTGGATTTAATCTCTGGAATCCCAGCTACCAAATACTTGAGTCCAAAAAGCTATGAAAGCTCCCTCAACCTAACTTGAATAGGAACGTGAATAGAAAGACAAGAGAAATAAAGAAGTTATACTGTGTTGCAAAGCGGCGATGCGTATGGACAAAATCCAGAGGAAGGATAGGGAATCTGTAGCCATTCAGAGGTTGGGTACAACTCCCATCAGATCCCATCAGTCCTAGTCAATGGAGAGAGAGGATGGGAGTTGCAGTCCAGCAGCATCTGGATGGCTCACATGTTCCCTGTGTTTAGTCTGAGGGGTTTTAGATCACAAGCATGAGTTAGTAGTGTGATATTTGTCCATGAATACCTATGAAATTTTAGGTTGCCTAAACAGAAGTGTAAAAATCATGAGAGAGAATGGTATGAATTGTATTCTGCCTTGCTCCAGTTTTACTTGGAGCATTGTGTTCACTTCCTACCTCCATAGCTGAAGACCGATGTTAATAAAGTTCTTTTCAGCTCTGAGTCATTATTTTATAAAGAATGACAAGTTCGTAATGAGAACAGGCCTGCCAAAAACCAAAAGAGAACTTTGGCTTGTGTAGTGGTAGTGTCTTGTCCCAATAGTTATATGCTGACCAGCAGTGTACACACAATGCTGCTTCTCTTGCTGTCATGAAGGAGGGCAATCTACAGGCATACCTCAGTTAACAAAGTCTCTGACAACAAAGCTCTTCTTTACAAAACCTTTTAATGCCCACCTACCTTTCCATTTTTCATCATTGTGTTCTGTCTAACAACATTGGTACTGGGAAGATGGCGAAGGAAGACAGTAGATAGACAGGTTTTGGGTATTGTGTTCAAGCAATAAACAGTGCAATAAAACTTGAACTAAGGAACAGGATTTTACTCTAGTCAATTTACTGAAGCCATGTTTGTTTGCTTATAACAGACAAGATAAACAGCAGCTGCCTACAGAATCCCTTACAGAGCATGCATGAACAGCAGATCAGAGAGAAAAGGAATAAGCAGATAAACCTGCCTCATCAGCTTCCGCAGCACATTAAAAAAACCCATAAATCTACAACTTTGGCCATCACAATGGCAATCATAATTAAAATGTAAGCTGATGAAAAAAAAATCTGTTCATGCATTTCGGAAGAAGCCTTGAAGTGGTCTCTAGAGGTTTCAGAATGTTTTTGTCTACGTATGCAAGGCTTGTCTGTCCTGACTTTCATTTTGCATGTACATACTTTCAGTTTTGAATCAAAATGTTTTCTGAAACATGTAGAGCTGTTCTTTTTTGTGATGTAGGAATCTATCCTTGTTCTTTCCATATTATTTGTGCGTCTAGTACCAAATTTTCTTTTTATAGAAGCTATGCCCAGGAACACATATATTTTGTTAATTGAAGTATACCTGTACAGTTTTACTATGTGATACTAAACAAAAAAGAAAGGGAGACACTGAAAGGCTATGTGGCAGTTTCAGAATGGTCTGTCTGTAAAGGTTGTTCTTTCTTAGTGTTAAGCTAGCTTGTGCTTGTTTTCAGTTGAGCTCAAGGCTGAGAAATGCTTTTGTTCTTAAATTAGATTCCATTTGACCCATGTTGTCCTTAGTGGTAAAATACTGCCAGATTGTATAGTCTTGCAACACATGTCGTAGATCAGCAACATGTACTGTGCGTTGTAACACTATCTGTGACATGCCAGACCAGCTCATTTTGCTGAAGAGTGTAGAAGCTGCCTGTAAATAGTGATAGTGGGGTTAAGATAGTGTTGGAGTCACAAGATCGTGCAACAATAAGACAAAATGGTGTTGGCAAACAACTAACTATGTTTTGTTTGTCTTGGTTAGTTATTTGCCTTCCTCTCTCCAAGGGCTTTTGGTATGAATATAAAAGATGGTGCCAAAGAATCAGTTGTGCTGAAGAAACAAAAGTTATGTTTGTGTATCTGGTATCTTAATTTCCATGGTAGGGGAACATGTTAGTCTGTCACAGCAAAAACAGCAAAGTGTCCTGTGGAGCCTTAGAGGCAACAACTTTTATTTGACACAAATAATATTTGGAAAGAGGCTGTCAGATGAAGTGGGTATAGTCCATAAAAACATATGCTTAAATACAAAAAAAAAAAGAGTCGTTAAAGTGCCACAAGATTCTTTGCACCAGAAGTTTTCAGTGAGAGTTAAAACAACTTTGAGTGAGGAGATATTAAGAAAATTAGGATGTATTCTATTTCACTATCACTCTGCCCACTGTCTGGAGTGAGTAGAGTTAACCAGCAGGAGCCTACCCATAGCTGATAATGGACTTTTGACACTGAAGCCTGTTGTTTAGCCAGTGCTTTGAGGATTGTAGCTTAAGGCTGCTGTGGTAAAAACATTTTCCCATACATCACTGGGATAAATTTCAAAGTAGTTCAAAGAAATTGAACTACACAAATTCTGTACTCTTTGCAGATTCCATCCCAGGTGCATATTAACCTAACTTTTAAAAACATCCCTTCAGTTGTGAGTTTAGTTTTGCAAACCTCAGTTTCCATTGGCTTTTGAAACAAAACATGATTGATTTTAGAAATCTGTTCTGTGTCAAGTATTTTTAGGACTTTCAAGGCAATCCTAGAGATGTCTTTTTGGAGGTAATTCTCATTGAATTCACCAAGGCTTACTCTCAGCTAAGTGGTTTTAGAATCATAGCCTCAGTTAGTGAGGCGTACAGCCAACAAAGATTGCTCTTATTATTCAGGGCAGCTTGTTCCTGACTATCAGCACCTTCAACTTTGCCAGCATGGGATCATCTGCCAAGACAGAACTGCCCTCACGTGCACGTCTCTCTCTCTCCCTCTCTTGGCTGACAGCTTGAATAGTTCAGTGGACTGTAGCTGTTGTGGCAGGACATGTTTTTTGAGTGTCAGCCAGAATAGCCTGGCTACAGGCGTTTGAAGATAAGGTCTGAAACCTTGAAACAGAGGGGGGAAATCAGCATTGAGAAAATGAACCATTGCAATAATGTGCTCCTGGCAGACCTTAATGTCAACCAAATGTAATGCTCAGCTAACCTCCTCAGTTGCTAAAGAGCAGTTTAAGCTTTTGGCACAAAAGCTGCAAAATATTAAAGCAGTGGGAAGAAGAAAATATTTTGTGCTGAACTGTTAGCATGGAGGCTTTGTGTATACTGAGGCACACTGATGTGATCTGATAATGATACAGCATACAAAAATCAAGATTTCTATAATAATATGCCATTGTTGCTTTGATTTGCATATATAAATAGATCTTTTCTTCCAGCACCCCTCTCCCTTTTTAAGGTGGTGTCTTCTGTAGAACTTGAAATAATGTGGTGCTATAAAAATATATCTGCCCAATGCAGGATAGGAGGAAGTATATTTACTAAAGTAGTCCAAAAACTTCTCAAAAAATTTCTGATCCATATGCAGTGGTCTTTTCCATCTGTACTGAGACAGAGACAGTAGTACCAAGAGACAGAGAGGAATGGCAAAGTGTGAAACAATGCTTAGCTAAATAGCACAAAGGGTACTTTGCAACACTTTTCTTTCTTACTGCTGCTGCTACCGTGCCTTGATTTTAACCCAAGATCTTGTGTGAACAAAACCTGAATGTATTCAGACTGTATTTTCTTTGACTTCCCTCAGACAGGGCAGGTAGTATTGAAGAGAAGTCTGGCACACAATTTTAGCTTCACACGGTTTGAGATATAAATAATAATTGGGCCTAAGGTCATCCAGAGCACTTCATGGCTTCGGGTGACTTTGAATCTGGGTGTCTTCAGTCCTAAACCAGCACTCTAGCCCCTGTACCATACCACCTGACATTTGTTTGTTATGTGCCTTCAAATCACTCTGACTTCTGGCAACCTTGTCCTGGGGTTTTCTTGTTAAGATTTATTCGGAGGAGGTTTACCATTTTCTTCTAAAGCTGAGAGAGTTTGACCTGCCCAAGATCACTCAATGAATTTCTGTGGCTGAATGGAGATTTGCACCCTGATCTTTCAGAGTCCTAGGCCCATGTTGAAATCACTATGCCATGCTGGTGCCACTGCCTAGTATATTTAGCATAAATCTTTTAGCCCTATATGTGTTACTTGGAAAAAAACTTAAATGTGTCAGGTAGGTTAGGTTCCAGTGTGAAGTTAGTGTTACTGTACGCTTAATTTAATTTTCCAGCCATAAAGCAATTTAATACATGAATGTGTGTGTTTGTTTTTAAATACGTCTTTGTCCAAAGGAACACTGTTCCTTGAGTGTAGAGTTCTTTTTTGTTGTAATGGAATGACTGTTCTTAAAAGGTGTTCGTGCCTTAAGACAGCTATTCTACATTCTGTATTTACACAGGGACACTGTTAACTAAGCATAGTTTGATGCTTTGATTTGTGTAAGATTGTGCAGTTGCCATGGACAAAACTTAGCATTTTACATACTGTATTTGTATTTGTAATTTGCTCCTGTACTTTTTGTTTCTGTTATGCATGCTCACAGAACAGAACATTGGTTGTCAAACTCTTATCTGATTGGCAGCTGAAGTGCTATAGCATCTGGAATCACTCTTGTCACCTGTAGGGACTGGGAAATGTATATCAAGATGTTAGGGACTGGTTAATGTCCTGTTTAAGAGATAGGCTGCTAGTTTCTTCAGAAAAGGATAAGGTAAAACTGCAAACTTCATGGTTACTCCATCCTGGCAACATTTCATAAAATTGATTTCTAGTAAACTGAAATTAAAGATTAAGTTGTAAACATGACAAAAGTTAACCATTTCAAAATATTAACTCTTGTGAAGTTTAATGGATTCTAATGATAAGTATTAAGAATAAACAGTATAAGTATTGTACATGGAGTGGTAGTGCATTGTTTCAAATTTCCCAGGACCTGATATGAAAAATTGAGGTTAAATTGATGTGAAAAAAAATGACATGAAAAATTGACATTATCCTATCCTCTTTGTCTTGGCAGCAGTTACAATCTCTCATTCCTCTAGTCAAAATATTCTTGACCATCCTCAGTCTGCAATGTCTGTTTAGGAATAAGCCCCACTGAATTAAGTCTTGCTTACTTCTGAGTAGTCATGAACAGAGTTGCACTGGTAGTTGTAGGAAGGGACAAGTACCTAATGTCTGGTGTCTTCATAATCTTCAAAATTACTGTTGTCTTGATGAGAAAGCATCTCTGAGAAGGAAACAGGTAAGATGGGACCAGCTTTGGAGATTTAAAAAATAGTTACCAAGTTCCATGAAGTAGAAGATAGTGCTCAGTGGAGAAGAGCGGGGGCGGGTGAAGGACGTATGCTTAACATTAGGAAAATAGAGTGCTCCTGAAAGTATGCTCAGTTTAGGAATTTGGGTTTAGTGCTAGAAATGAATTTGGCATTTCTTTTACACAGAGATCCAAACCGGGTGTTCTTTATATTTTGCATTTCATCAGCCTAATTGAGATTGGGGATGGGGGTTTTCTTCTTTTCTCTTTGTTGTGGTTAAACAAAGGGAGCTGTAAAACCTTGTGGATCTACTGGAGATTATCTGGTTAGATTGTTTGGATATGTCTCCATATCCCATCCACAATGGGCTTGCTGGTTATGATTTGGTTCTCTTCCGCTAGCTTTTAAATAAGTTCTTTGGCCTGCACTGGACTTGACATTTTCATTGTCCTTTCTTTTAAAAGTAAACAAAATTAGGAGAATTGTTGACTTTAGTTTGTGTCTTCCTGGTTTACAATTGAAGTTGAAAAGCAGCTGCTAAAAGACTGGGGAGCACTTATCGTTAGTACGTTCAGCTGGAAATGAATGGGTGTTGATCGTCCCACCTTAATTGCCGTTCATATCATTGCCAAGTACCCCCATCTACTTGGTTAATTATTTATTTCAGAGTGACAGATCTTTGTGATCTTTTTAAATTATAGACCTGTGGCTTAATAATCATACCCTATCAGTTTTCTGAGAAATATCAACATTGCTCTGAAATAACTTTATCAGTAGCAAAGCTCTATAAAAGGAATGGTTGAAGGATGAAATGTTGATTAGAATTTACCTGGATCAGAACTCAAATTCATCACTTAACTGGAAAATCTCTATTCTTTGTTGGAGAGATTTCCAAGAAAAAGGTATTGACAAAAAGTGGTGTTGCAAGAGGCCATTGACTTGCCCAGAATCAAAATAAATTGCTTTATGTTCTCTTTTGGGGTTTTTCAAAGCTAAATACAACCATGTCCTATTAATAAGCACTATTTATTATAAACATATGTTCTGCTTCATTTTATCACCATTCCCATTTGCTCCTATCTGTACCTATTCCCTTTAGATGTCTGTGTTTAAATGTGTTATCTGCTATGGTTGACTTACCAGTTATCATTGCACATCTGTCACCTTCAAAGAAAAAAGAGTGATGGGTCTATGAAAAAGATGGATAGAGAGATTTTAGAAGGAATTATTCACAACATTCTGCAAAACAAATCAGTTTATTTAAACTATTAGCAAGTAGATGAATTTGTTTGTGATCATCTGCAGTAATGATGATTTCTCCATTGTCACCAGCAGATCCTTTACATCAGGTTGTAACAAAAGGAAGTATTGTGCCATCAGTTCTGTTGAGAGACCAGCAGCCTTTCTTGCCTTGAAGTACTTCCATTTCACTTGGTCATCATAAGAATATTGTAACTAAGAACTAGTGCCTGCACAGTCTTCTCTCCACATTTGCAGTTTTGACCTTCACAAATTTGATTATTCGTGAGACACATGCTTATCCCCCCTTTCTTCCTTGCATTCCTCACCCCAGGCTTGTGAGGCTTGCATTTAAAATGGATGTTTTTTTCCTTTTGGGTGAACAAAGCTCCTCCTGCTGCTGAAGGTGTGGCCTCTCTACCATGCGGTTGCACATTCTGCTGCTGATTGGTCAGGTGCTCTTTGCTTCTACTTCGCCTTTCTCACGATGGCTGCCAGAAGTAATTAGAACACCAAAACTCCCCTCTTCTCTGTCTGAGGAGAACGTACCAGTAATCCTTTCAGGTTGTCTTCCCCGCTACAATGCCAGGGCCAAAGGCAAAGGAATAAGAACAGGGAAGCTCCGGAGGGGAGAGTTATTCATGGTTTTTCCACAGTAGCAAGTCCACATTCACTAGGGTTTGGGACACAGAACTCTCTTGAATGTGGAGAGGCTACTGTATTTCCTTTTTTCTTCTCCCCCTCCACCAAGTCCTTTTCCTTGTTGGAGGAGAGGGGTGATATATTGTAGAAAGCAGTCTTTTTTGGCTGAAGAGCAGGGCAAAAAAAAAACAACAAAAAACAGATCAACAGTAATTGGTTGGGAAGTATATTTCAACATTAAAAGCCACCATTGTACCAGACTTATGAGACTGCACATAACAGTATGCATAGCAAATTAAACTCTTTTAAATACAGGTTGCACAGTATAATCTTGTTAAATAGAGCTGTTGTGGTGCTCCAATAGCAGTTGCATGTTTAGTGTGACTTTATGTATGTAATGATTCACTCATGTTCAGAGGTCAGAGTTTAGGCAAAAGACCAGGCCAAATATCTCCTTTTCCATGGTATTAAACAAATGAACAACAAAAGAGGGGCTGATACTGGCAGTGGGTAAAGAGTTTTGTAAGCAAGAGATCAAGATCATTAACTGGCATGTTGTATTTGGATCAAATAAGTACTGTTGGTGTCTCAGTAATTTCTGGGAGGGTGATCTCTGAGTATAGAACTTGGACACGCAGGAAAAAGGGTGGGAGAGAAGATGAAAATAAGCTGGTTGCTGTTAACTTTAGGAGTGCAACTGACTGAGTTGCACGACTTGTTCTTCCCTGAGGCGACACAGGTGCGCAGAGTTATTTTTCTTTAATCACTCACAAATTAAAATTTATTCCTTTGCATTAACATAATTAAATAAAGCTACGCCCTATATCTTTTATTGCCAGATAAAATCTTAGAACCTCTGGCTCAGTCTTGGCTATCGACTGGAAGGTATTTTCCAGGGTGTGCTGTACCCAGTCTGCCATTGTACTAAATAGTGTTCTAGACACAGAAAAACCCTGATAGCAATCAGAACTCATCTGAAGTTTTAATCATAATGCCCATTAGCAAATTATTTTCTCTAGGTCTCCACTTAGGAAACCCTAACCTCCCTTTCCACCTAGGAATCATGTTGAAAAGTCGGAGCTTTCCACTGTAAGCACTAAAGTTGTGTGTTACTCCAGTACAACCACAGTTGAAGTGACCTACAGAACTATGGATCTTCTGAGTCCGAGTTGGTGTAGGGGAAATGCAGAGAGAGAGAGAGGGTGTTGGCAAGGAAGAAAAAAATGCAACATCAGCCATTCATAACCCCAGAGTATTTTACTTGTGCTGTTTTCATAGAGGATGGTGCATAGTTGTATGTTCTTGTACTGTAACTGTTAAACTATAGGTGAAGTTGTGGAGCATGGGCCTTTGGAACAGATTTCCAATGATTCATGAGTTCTTAAATATCCCCCCTTCTTGGTTCTTTACAAGCTGATTTTAGAATATACCCATACAGTTTGCTCTTCTGTATGAACTTGGTACCAGGTACCTTCTCTTTGAATTGGTGTGAGTCTTCTGGGAGAACTGCACGTGCATGGCTAGGTCAGATAAATTCCATGGCCCGAGTTCTCGTACTCTTGAACAATACAAATAATACAAACAATGAAACAATACAAATAAAGGTCACTTCTAAAGAGCTCCATTTTCCTTTGAAAGATGGGGCTGGTCACATATCTTGTGGAGAGGGGGAAATAATGGTCTGTCTTCTTGGACTGTTTTGGATGGTACAGCAGCCCAAGCTAAAAGGATGTTCAGCTGTAGACATGGTCAGAGATGAAAAGAAAGTCCAAAGCTGCACAACACATATTATAGGAATGTGGGATATGAGAAGCACAAATAAAGTAAAGCTAGACAGTAAAAAAGAAATGGAACGTGTGAACATTGCAATGCACTTTGGGGTGAGCAGCCTAAAGTGGACCAGAACAGGACATTTAGAGTCAGATAATTACTCAGTGTTTCACTCAGAAAATGAAAATCTAAAAATAAATGGGGCTGGCATTAGTGGTGAGAAGAACAGGAGCAAAAACAGTCAAAAGATATAATACAAAGCCGGACTGAATAATATCAAGAAGACTTCGGGGTAAGCCCATCACTATAACCATAGTCCAAGTTTGTGCTCTAGCTACAGACAGAAGAAGGAGGAGGAGGAGGAGGAGGAGGAGGAGGAGGAGGATCAGGAGGAGAAGAAATTGAAAGATTCTGTGCTGGAGGCCAGGATCACACAACAAAACAGAACTTATTGTTCACTCATAGGCAGTTGGAATGCAAAAGCAGGAAACACAGTGGAATCAAATATTGTAGGAAAGTTTGGCCTACAATCAAGAAATGAAGCAGGATAGTGACTGACTGAATTTTATGAGGCCAACAATTTGCTCATCATAAACACATTCTTCAAGCAACCAAAGAGGCAACAGTATACATGGACAGCACCAACTTGTCAATATCCTTCTTGAACAGTGTTGCCCAGTGAACATAGTATTCTAGCTGAGGTCTGACCAAAGTATAATACAGTAGTACTTTTACTTCTCTTGACTTAGACACTGTACTCCAATGGATGGAGCCTAGAATTGCATTGGCGTTTTTGGCTGCTGTTGACTCATGTTCAGTTTGTGGTCCACTAAGTCTCCTAGATCCTTTTCAGATGTACTATGGCCAAGCCAGATGTCACCAATCCTATATCTATGCATTTCAGTTTCTCTGCCTAAGTGTAGTACTTTACATTTCTTCATGTTGAAATCCATTTTGTTAGTTTCAGCACAGCTGTCATTTTGAATTTTGATCCTGTTCTCTGGGGTATTAGTTACCACTCCTAATTTGGTGTCATCTGCAAATTTGATAAGCATGCCCTCTAAGGTCCATCATCCAAACCATTTATAAAGATGTTGAATAACACTGGGACCTGGACAGAAGCCTGTGGCACCCTACTAGTCACTTCTGTCCAGGGTAAAGAAGAGCCATTGGTGAGCACCCTTTGGGTTTTGTTGATCGGCCAATTAAAAATTCACCTAACATTTCCACCCTATTAATCAGATCATCACTGTTAATTAGGATCAGATCTAAAATAGCTGATCTCGTTGTTGCCTCTTCCACCTTCTGGACAATGAAATTATCTGCAAAGTAATTGAGGAATTTGTTGGACCTTATATTCTTGTCAGAGTTTGGTTTCCAACAATTATCAGGATAGTTGAAATCTCCCATTACTACTACATGTCTCCTTTCTGAATGTTTAGTCATCTATTCTAGGAAGGCATAATCCAAATCCTCAGTCTGGCTTGGGTGGGTCTGTAGTGGACCCCCACACTGATAGTTTTTTTCTGTCCGCCTTAATTTTTACCCAGATGCTCTCAATCTTGCTTCCAGGATTTCAGTCATGAATCTCTTCACAGATGTAAACATCCTTGACATATTTGCTATTCCTCCTCCTTTTCTGTTTGGTCTATTGCTCTTAAACAGGTTACACCCCTCTATTATTGTTGCTGTTGTTGCTGTTGTGTGCCTTCAAGTTACTTCCAACTTATTGTGACCCTAAGGTGAATCTGTCACATTGTTTTCTGGAGCTGAGAGTATGTGATGAGCCCAAGGTCATCCAGTAAGTTTCCATGGCTGAATGGGGAATCAAACTCTCGTCTGCATGGTCATAATCCAATGCTCAAACCACTACACCATGCTGGTTCTCTACCATTCTGTTACTGCATTCCAGTCATGAGACTCATCCCCCCGGATTTCAGTGATGCCTATTATATCATATTTGCTTTGCTGTGTTAAGAGTTCAAGTTCATCTTATTTACCATGCTCTGTGCATTAATGTAGAGGGGTCTAAGACCATGGGTAGTTCCCCCTAGCTGCTTATTTAAGTTTCTTTTCATTGCACTGTTGGGTTCTTTTTCTGTTTGCCCAGTTCTCTTTATAACATTTGGGCTATATCTCTAGTACTTTATGAACTCCTGCCCTCACAAATACAATCTCTCTCCCGGCCTCACAACTCAGTTTAAAGCTCACCTGATCTGGTTTGTGAGACTGTTAGCAAAAACATTCCTGTCATGTCCCCATCACAGGTCCCAGACAGAATCCTTCCCAACAGCCACAACACAGAGATATGAGAGGGACATGATAGACCCCGGGGCTTCCAACAACTTTGTGGATCTTGCTTTTGCCACTTAGCACCTTCCCCAGCACCTTCCCCAGTCAGCTGGTCATATCATGGTACTAGTTGTGGTTTTCTAAGATGGTTCATTTCATCCCATGTTTGGGACTGCCCACTACCAAGGGTACTGCCCGCCTGTTCATCCAAGAGATCTTCCGGCTTCACAGTCTTCTGGAGGGGATAATCTCTGTTGGGGGATGATAGGAGATTCAGCCCCACAGAAATGCAGCGGAAAAGCCAGAGGACAGCGAGCCAACAGCAGCAGCCTTGTTCCCCAGTAAGGATACTCACACACAGAGGAGTTTCTTCCAAACAGGAGGCACTTTATCTTGTAGCAACGTTCCGTTATGTACACAACATGGAACAGATGGACAAAGGCTTGCGCCAGACACCGTTTTGGTCAACAGACAAACACATACTGGGGATTGCTTTCTTATATACATATTTACAACCAATCAGGTAGAGGTTTGCACACCTCTCTCTACCATCTGCACACGACCCCAATTTCTTATGCAACCTTGCAATTACCCACAGCTGGGGCATGATGCAACATCTTTGCAGTGGGCTGATCATTTTCCCAGGGTTCCCTGCCTGGAATCCCTGACAATCTCAGACTGTGGCCCTCACTTCACCACTTGGTTCTGGCGCGGTCTGCTTCAACAACTTGTCATCAAACCTCATCTGTTGTCTGTCTATCATCCGCAGACGGATGGGCACACTAAGTGCAATAATTCCATAATGGAACAGTATCTTTGTTCTTTCACTAACTATCAGTAGGACAACTAGGCGGAGTTGTTGCTGTTGGCTGAGTTCGTGTAGAATAACTCCCTCCATGATTTGACCCAGCAGACCCCTTTCTTCGCCAGCTATGGCTACCACCCTCGCCATGTTTCTAGCTGTGACCCCTCAATGCTCTATCTCAGCAGTGGATCACTGGCTCCAGGAGCTGCAGGTGGCACAGGCAATTGGACCAGGCCAAGTAGGAGCAATTGGACCAGGCCAAGTAGGACTACAAGAAGTTTGCTGATGCCAAGTGACAGCCAGCACTCCCCTTTAAGATGGGAGGTCAGGTCTGGCTCTTCACCCGCTACCTGCACCATCATTGCCCGTGCAGGAAGTTGGACACCCACTTTGTAGATCCTTACCTCACAGCACAGGCCAACCGCATTACTTTCTGATTGCAACTGCCTTATAGTTTCTGTTTCCGTCCTGTGTTCCACTGTTCACTCCTGGTCCCAGCCAGGGATACTCACCCCGATGCAGGAGGAACAACCCCACCTCATCTAGTGATGGTGGATGGGAAAGAGGAGTTTGAGGTAGTTTAGATTCTGGACTCCTGGAAGTGGTGCGGCCGGCTACAGTATCTCATTGACTAGGCAGGTTATGGACCAGAGGAACACTTCTGAGAGGATGCTGCAGATGTCTACTCCCCTGATCTGGTCCGCCAGTTTCATCACTGCTATCCCACCAAGCCAGACCCTCCTGGTCCCAGGTGGGGGGGGGGATCATGGGGAAGGGAGTGGTGTCATGCCTCCACCCCAGAACCCAGACAGGACCCTTCCCAACAGCCACAACGGCAGCTAATATAGATTGAGCCTCATAATCCCTTGTGATATCCTGAAGACTATGCCTTGCAATGTCATTGGTTCCCACATGGACCAAAAGGAAAAGTTAATGAGTCAGTGGGCTTCATGAGTGTCAGGAACTGAACCCACACACAAATAGTACAATGCATAAAGCGCTATTTATTTGGAGTGAAGTACATGTAATGACTTTAGTGAGGAGACTGAAGGTAAAGTGAAAGTACATGGGTTTAAGATTCTCCACGTTCCCTCCCCTTGCTGAGAGACCTTGAAAGCCAAGCTGCGGTTATCAGTCCATTCCTAGCAGTGTTAGGCATTGTTTATATAACTGTCTCTGGCTTCTACTGCTACAAGCCTCTTAATGCATTTCCCTTGACTACATATCCCATTACTCTATATGGAGGGCATCCCGACATCCTCGCCTCCCAAAAAGAAAAAAAAAGTGCAGTGAGTGTAAGCAAGGCTATGAAGGGTTAGGGTGTTTTGAAGGGTGGGCTTTGTGAAAAGGGGCAACAAGTTCAGGAGCAAACACATTAGAAGAATACACCCATTCAACAAATTGGGGAGGAAGATCCTTCCACAGGATTAGGTACCGGAGTCTTCCTTTGTGGATCCTGAAGTCGAGGATTTGAGATATCTCTATAAGTCCAGTATCAGCTAGCAAAGAATCCAGCAAATGGGCAGGCATCAGCAAGCTGCAACAAAAAACAGGATGAATGAGTTTATATTTAGGAGGCAAAGAAAGTTCAAAAGTGACCTCATTTATGGCTTGTTTGATTGGGAAAGGACCAGTGAATTTCGGGGCAAGTTTTTTGGAGGGTACCTCAAAAGTTAAGTTCTTTGTGGATAGGTAAACAAGGTCCCCAGGGTTGTAGTGGGGGGTTTTCTGCTTCTTTCTGTCTGCAAAGCGTTTGTGGGAATCTTTTGAAGCTTGTGTTGCAGAATGGACAGATTTCTTTTTAGCCAGTCGAACCTGAGGACTACTTGGAACACAGTTTTGCTTGGCACTAAGAAACGTAAGGGTCCTCACATGTCTCCCACCTGCACATTAATGAGCTTGGTCCTTTCTCTGATCGGTTTTCCTGCCATCAGGCAACTGTTCGTTTGCATCAAGCAAATTGATTTTTTCAGTGGTTTAAATTCGACTACCAATTCTTTGGCCACTACGGGGCTCAGTAAGCTTGTAGTACATCCAGAATCAACGAATACATTGTAGTCTCTCAACACCCCATCTGTCCCTTGTAACTGTACAGTAGCAAATACATGCCGAGTTTTGGTGGTACTTACATTCGCAGACTGGTCTGGAGTTCATTTGTTGCTGTCGGAGTCAGAGGGAGGCAGGGGACTGTCTTCGCCCTCACAAATGTGTGTGAAGGATCCCGTGCCTGAGTGTTTGGCCTGTGGCTTCGGGGTCTCGCTCTTGCGGGATGCTGGCTTTGGAGTGGAAGGTTTTGTTTTTTCCTTTGTAGTCTTCCCTTTGCTTTGGCAATCACTGGCAGAGTGCCCCCTTTTCCTGCAGTTAAAACAGGTTCCTTCACCCATCCATTTCTTCCTTTCTTCACTACTCAGAATGGTGAGTTTTCTGGGTCCGGGGTCCTGCATCCAGTCTCTTGGGTCTGTCTTTGGCAGGTGAGGTGGATATTTTCCAATAAACTCTCCACTTTGTGAGCAAGCTTCATCCAGCCCAACAGGCTGGCAGGATTTCCCTGGGAAAGGCACTGGTCCGGGATGGTGGGGTTCAAGCCATCCTGAAAGAACTACTTCAGTATTTCATCTTTCCATTCTGGTACTTTAGCAGCTAGTCTTCTAAATTCGCAGGCATACTCTCTAACAGTTCCTTTTCCCTGGCACAGTTTTCTAAGTTGGTGTCTGGCTTGTTCTTGTATAAATAGATCCTCAAACCTCTCTCTGACCCTGTTCATGAACAGTTGGAGATCTGCTATTTCTTCAGCTCTAGTGTCAAACAATGTAGCGACCCATTCTGAAGCCTCACCTTTCAGATGCTGGCTCAGGTATCTCACTCTGGCAGCATCATCACTGAAGCTGTTCCCATAGTTGGTCATGTAGTTGGAGGCCACATTGAGGAAGTAGTTGAGAGTAGCTCCATCTCCATCGTAAGTGGCTTTCATCTCTCAGAAGGGTCTGGGCCCTGGTTGGGTGCTGGTGCTGCAGCTACTGGTGCTGCTGCTGCGAGACCTTGCTGTTGAGCTTGGCTTAGTTGAGGCACCAGATTCTTCCAGTTGGCTAGCTGAGCTCGCAATCTGGACATCTCTTCTGATAGTAATTCCACTTCCTCTTCTTTGGCTAGTAGTTGTTCCATCAGATCAGTTTCACTGGTTGTAACATCTCAACGTGTGGTGTGGTAGCGTTGTCTGTGAGCTGTGTTGGGGCGCTCTCCCCATGCTCACGTTTGCCCAGCGACAGGAGTAGCTGCAGGGAATACAGGATGTACCTTTGCTCACACATCTGCGGGCAAGTTGGGGTTTGCTTTGGCTCCCTGAGCTCGTTCCGCTCCTTGGGCTTCTGCTGCTCCATCAGCAGCTCCCTCCTCCTGCTTTTCTTCTTCAGGTTCTTGTAGTATGGTTTAAAGTTGATTTTGAATCTTCTCACTCTATCAGGAACTGAATCCACACACAAATAGTACAATGCATAAAGCGCTATTTATTTGGAGTGAAGTATGTGAAATGACTTTAGTGAGGAGACTGAAGGTAAGGTGAACGTACATGGGTTTAAGATTCCCCACATTCCTTCCCTTCTGCTGAGAGACTTGAAAGCCAAGCTGTGATAATCAGTACATTCCTAGCAGTGTTAGGCATTGTTTATATAACAGTCTGTAGCTTCTACTGCTTCTACTGATACAAGCCTCTTAGTATATTTCCCTTGACTACATATCCCATTACTCTATATGGAGGGCGTCCCGACATCAAGTCTTGTCAGTCTGTCTGTTACATCACAGATTTTTGCCCCAGGGAGACAGCATACCTCTCAAGACCTCTTGTCAGGCCCACAAACCATTGCTTCTGTTCCCCTCATCCTGGAGTCCCCATCACATGTCTCCTCTGGGGATTGACAGGGGCCATTTTATGTGTTGAATCTTCCAAAGTCCTCTGAACATTCTCTGACAACTGACATTGTTACTCTTGTTCCTGTTCTCATCATCACTGATAATGGAAAGTTCTTCAAATTGATTCTGTAGCTCCAAATTTACAGAATGATCCCTAGTCTCTCTATTTTTATGTGCCATATTCCTCCAGACATATGCCTCCTGTCTTTGGGAATTGATCTCTTCCTCAGAGATATCCCCTGTGTGTTCCTTATCCAGGACAGTCTGCTCTGCTCTGTTCAAAAAACCTCATGCTCCTTAATGTGCTGAAGAGTAGATACACAGACCTGAATTTGCTAGGGTGACCAACTTGCACTTGCTGCAGGTGTAGCTACACACAACCTCTGTCAAGAACATAAACATACCACAGCTGTTACAGGTAACTGCAGAAGCTCCTTCACCATCCATATTCAGTAGTCTTAGGTACTGAAACAGAACTCCCAGCCTCCCCTGCTAAAAGCCCACATGTTGGCCTTGCCCCTGTTTGCTAAGATCCAGGGCATAAGAGCTAGTGGCTGCTAGCTTCTCTCCCAGCCAGGTCTCTGACTCACTTCCTCTGGACCTGCTCATAGTAGAACAGTAGAGTCCTGGTGAGCACTCAATCAATCTACCACTCAGCTCACACAAACAGTTAGCCATAACCCAACAGACACAAGTTCACCAAAACACTGTAGAACAGTAGAGCTGTAATGAAGAACAACACACCTCTCATAAGAGAGTCATATTGTAAATAGATATTGGATAATGAGGTATACCAAAGAATTTCAGAAGAAAATCAGTCTGTGCATTATGGATTATAGTAAAACTGTTGATTGCGTAGATCATGAAAAACTATGGAGTGCTCGTAAAGAAATGAGCGTACCACAACATTTCATTATCCTGATGCATAACCTGTAATCAGGACAAGAGGCTATTGGCAGGTCAGAATACAGAAAAGTGGGATGGTTTCCACTTGTCAAGCAAGGCTGCACTTTATCACCCTATCTGTTTAACCTATATGTTGATCATATCATACGTAAAGGAGGATTAGACTTTAGGGAAAGAGGCATGAAAACTGGAGAAAGGAACATCAGCAATTTTAGATATGCAGATAACATCATACTACTGGCAGAAAATAGCAAAGATTTGGAATGGTTGCTGAAGAAAGTCAAGGAAGAAAGTGCAAAAGCAGGCTTACAGTTGAACATTAAAAATACAAAAATAATGACCATAGACAATTTCTATAACTTCAAAGTAGACTACGAAGACATTGAAATAGTTCAAGATTTTCCATACCTTGGTTGAGTCATGAATCGGAATGGAGACTGCAGTCAAGAAGTCAGAAGACTAGGCCTTGGAAGGGCAGCTTTGAAGGAAGTATAAAGAATCCTGAATTGTAAAGATGTATCACTGAATACTGAAGTTAGGATTATCCATGTCCTTGTATTTCCAATTTCTGTGTGTGGTTGCGAAATCTGAACAATGAAGAAAGCTGATAGGAAGAAGACTCATTTGAAATATAGATATTGTGGAATTCTAAAAAGACAAATAAATGAGTTGTAGAGCAAGCCTGAACTCTCCCTAGAAGCCTGGGAAATATATTCTATTTGAATACAGATTATAAACACTAGAAAAGATAGCAATGATTGTTAAGGTAGAAGGCAGTAGAAAAAGAGGAGGGCCCCATTAGGGTGGGATAGACTCAATCAAGGAAGCCACAGCCCTGAGTCTATGACCTGAGCAGAACGTTTTATAACAGGGTGATTTGGAAATTTCTCATGCGTAGGGTTGCCATAAGTCAAAGTTGACTTGATGGTAATTAACAACATCAGCAGCAACACATCTAATCTACTTTCCTATATACCATTTAAAATCTCAAGCCATTTGAAGAGAAATACTTCCCTCCTGATCCATACTTTATGTTAGAAATAGTGAGCTCACCTTTTTAATTGCATAAGCATATGCCTCTATAATTTAACCCTGCCCCCAATAAAAATACAGGTCTGGTCTACATTCCTACATACCATTTCAAATCTCATGCTGTTTGAAAAAGAAATAATACTACCCCCTTGATCCACTTTCTGTCTCAGAAATAGTGTGCTCACCTTTTCAATTGCTTGAGCATATGCGTCATATAATTTAATCCCCCAGTAAAAAATACGGTTCAAACAACCAAGCTATCTCCTTTTGGAGCATGGCCATTTTAGGGGTGATAGACAGCCCTATCCCTTTTTGTCATATAGGGATGTTGCTAATTAGTGGAGATGGCTAGCAGAAAACAGGGTGGAAAAGCCTTTAGTCTGTGGATGGTATCAACATAATTGAAAATCAGTTATTGCTCTGTTTGTATAGCTTTTACATGCTGTGAAGGAGTGAGATTGCTAAGCATTTCCCCAAGTGACCTTTGCCCAAAGAATCTATAGCAAATGAATGGTGTTCTTTGGCAAGTTCTAGCAATCCTTCTTCTCGCATTTTTAAAAATATATATGCTGTGTAGTAAGCCACTTGGTCTGTGATGTGCCAGCTTGTATTAACACTGTTTTGATGTGTGTCCAGTTGCTCCTGGAAAGTATCTATTTGAGTAGCTTCAAAGGACAAGTCTGTTGAACCATTCAGAAAGACTTGTCCACAAACCAACATTTAAAATCATATACTTGTTTGCTCTGAAGTTGTAGAATAAGTGATGCACGAAAGTTTGTCTTTCTTTGCAGCACCTGGGAGCTACATACAGTAGTCTTTTACAATTAAGTTTATGAGTGTTTTTTTAATTAACTACTAGCATGCCTCCTTATCCGTTCTAGACACTGCTTGTGCTAATATGGGGTCTATAGTTTATAACCAAGTTGTGACATCATGACAGTTGATACATGTGAAAAATGGTCATGTAAATCAACCCTTAGTATATCTTCTAATGATCTGGGAAAAAAAAGACTGCCCAATGTCATTATCTTGAATATAGCATTTATTGTTTATGCTTTACACAAACATTTGATTAATCTAATAACATAAGAGTATGTAATTGTTATGTCTTTGGTTCATCTCCTGAACCTAATAGTATAAAGCAGGTGACTAATCCGGAAATGTTTAACAATACTGAGGAGCTAGGAAAAGGAGGCAGGTGCTAGGAAAAGAATTGTCATTACAGTTAGTAAGATAAACATCCTTTCTCTGTGCCATGTATTGATAGACTGAGTGCCAAGCACACAAATCAACAATTTCATGGCCCCAAACATTTTGGTTTTCTAAAATTCCTTCTCTTTTGTATTTCAGCTCAAAGACATGTTATCACATATCTGGAAGATGCAGTGAGCCAGCTTCTGGAGAGCAGAGAAGATATTAGTCAATATGGTATTGCAAGATTCTTTGCTGAATAGTAAGTTCTTGGGGGATATTGCGGTAGGAACGTCCTGAAAATAAATCCTGGATGGAAGCAGGAAATGTTAGATGAACCTCTACATATGACATATCTTGACCTAAGCGAACCATAAAGTCTATCTCAACTCATTGTTCAGCTTACTGAAAAAGTCTACACAAGCAGTTACTGGTTACTTTATGATGAAAAATATCCAATCATGTCACTAGTAAATACTTGGTAGAAAGTGATATGGGTATAAAATGAATTAATTGACACATTTTGCATGTATTCAGTCATAAATTCTATCTAATTTAAAATCATACACGCACACACACACACACACACACACACACACAAATACATTTATATTTATTTGGTATACAGCTTTCCTTTATATGCATATATGGATACAAAGCTTTTGAACTGAGAAGAACACCACATTTTTTTACATAAATGAGAACTATGTTTTAATCTGCATTTTAATCCAGAGAGTATGGACTAGACTGGTGTGCTTACAAATGTGAGCGAAAGTTCTCTCCCATCCCTAGTTTTAGCTCCCATGAGTTGGCTCCAGTAAACTAATGATAGTGAGTAATATAAATAAATGAAGCCTATTTTATAATGTTGAGCCAGTCATTATGATCAGGGGACTGGAGCTCTGGCTATGACAGAGAGAAGGTTAATTTTGGAGTCTTGCTCCAGTGTGCTTCCTATTTTTTCACTTCTCCCCATTTTCAGTGGCTTTGAAAATCATTTCACTGTGAGTTTCCTGTTGTCCCCTTCCACCCCCGCTTTCCTCTTCCCTTTCTTTTCTTTTCTTTTGCTTTGTTTTGTTTTGTTTTGTTTTTTTGAGCCAGGGACATGATTGCACTGGACCCCCGTCCATGCCTTTGTGTGGCCATTTGAGTTTATAATATGAACTATCTGTAGTTTTTATGCTGAACCTTGTCTGTCACCAAACCTTTTACATTGCTTCAGCTATAACACTGTGCCTGTAGCTCTTGTCCCTGTTCCAGCTTATCCACTGGCAGAATTATCACTTATCAATACAGTTAAAATGGACCCAGTGCAGGATTATTTATGTGAGGAAGTATTGCCTGCTTTGATGTATTATTTCCAAGTTGGTCTTTATGTGACCGACACAATATATACAGTTTCTTTAAATACAGATGTGAAAACTTTGACATTTGGTCATAATTCTTCTAGTCCTGTATTTTGCCTTTTCTCCCATGTCTAGTTTGACATCTAATGGAGAACAGGTGCTGGACTGAGAATTCAGATCAGTAACCGCAGTGGAGAAAGGTTAGACACTGGAAAGCTGCCGGAATTTCAGGAGTCTGTGTTAGGGTGAATGAAGAAACAGGAAGGTTCAGGGCAGACAGAATCCTGGGCATGGGAATAAAGTAGCAAAACAAGAAGTAATCCTGATGGAAAGAAAGGCTCAGCAACAGCATTAATAGTTACTGAATTGATACCAAATATGTGTTTGAGAACTATTTTACACATTCTATGTGTGCTGTCTGTGCCTTCAAGTCACCTTTTGACTTATGGCAACCCCATTAATTTCATAGGATTTTCTTAGGCAAGGAATACTCAGAGGTGGCTTGCTATTCCCTGCCTCTGATTTATAGCTTACAGTATCTGATATTGCTTGCTGATCCTCCATTCCCCCATCCAAGCACACCATGTATATGTGTCTTTATTAACTGTACATGTGTATAGTAGTAATATATTTTGTCTAATCTAGTCTGTCATTCCTCTGTGTGTGTGTGTGTGTGTGTGTGTTCATGTGTGTGGTGTGTGTGTGTGTGTCTGCATCCATTTAGCCACGCACAGAATTCTACAGAATGGCCATTACAGTGGCAGCCAATGCCCACCTGAACTCTTTCTGTTCACTCAGTTGATGATACAGAACAAAGAGTCCTGAACTTTATCAACATGGTTTAGGGAAAATTGCAGTTAATGTCATGGCCAGATCATGTGAAATCGTAGGCCAAAATGTACACCAGCAGATATAGCTACAAAGAAGGAACTCTGGAATCGTAGCTATTTCTGCCAATACTACTCCCCCCAAAATCTGCTACTTAAGTCAGTCAGTACCTCAAGAGAAGGGCTTCTGCAGTGCTGCAAATCAGGGTGCTGGGAAAGATGACTGCAGCACTCTGCCAGTCATGGGATGTATTGAGACAGGTATTTGGAGAGACCTCTCGGGGTCATGTTGCAACAGGGTCATGTTTAGGGAGCGGCATTTAGAATTCTCAGCCAGAGAGCTCTTGGGCCTCAGTAAACTACAAACCCCAGGATTCCACAGGAAGTTGAAAGTGGAATAATAGCACTATAACAGTGTAGTGCGGAAATGGCCAATGTGTTTTGCAAATGGGAGAGTACTGCAGCCATAATTTGACATGATCTACAATATCTTGGAAGCTTTTTGTTTGGGACAGTGTCTGGCTTGAGGAGTAAGGTTTTGGGATAATGTTTGGTAAATCTGAACCTCAAAAATTACAAAATAGGAAGTCTGTCTTACAATCTTATAAATATTGAACAGGATGCAAGCTATGGTTTGCTGTTTGTTTGTTTTTTTTAATCCTCTACAATGTTAAACTGGAAAGTAGAGTTTCCTACTTCAGACAGTATGGGAAACTAATTTATTAGAGACTTCATAGTAGGATTGCTCATGCTACAAATGACGGATTGAAGGGACTGGGAGGGAGATACTCATTCATATCTCTAGTGAGGTGATATGTGAAAGTCCAAGTATGCTTATATCTGTTCTATTTATTTTTCCGTGTATTTGTGCAATGATATTCTTCTATCTTCTTTTCCATTCTTCTGTTTTATAATAAACAGCTTCTAAACTTGGTCCAGTTTTTGAATTTAAGGATTCATGTCCCATTCCTAGAAGACTTACATGTCTTGTACCATTGTGGACAGGAGAAAACAAAATAGTCTGCTCATAGGTGTAAAAGAGTGCCTAAATATATCAAATCTCTGTCTTCCAGGTTGAGCAGACTGAATGGAATTTGGCCTCTTTTATCTGGACCCATGATTTCACATGATCTGGCCATGACATTAACTACAATTTGCCCTAAACCATGTTGGTAAAGTTTGTGGGTCCAGATAAATGTTTTAATTCTATAGAGAGCTTAGTATTATTTTAACTGTAACTTTTTGCATGTGTTTAGCTATTTTGGTTTAATTGTATTTCTTTATTATGTAAGTTGCCTTTGAGTCTCACTTTGGGGGAAAAAGGCAGGATGTAAATAAAGTGATTGATTGACAGCTTTGGAAGAAAATCCTAAAGAAACAGTTTAGAGGATAAAGAAGAGTCTTTGGTGTTCATCTCTTGTGGTTTTAGTTATTCTCCAGCTTGTAGTCATCATATGGGCATATTACAGTTAACAAAGCCTCTGGCAAAGAAGCTCCTTTTTACAAAGTCTTTTTATATCAACCCAGACACCTGTTGTTTTTTTTCCCTTGCTCTCTGTCTAGCTGGCTTCAAAGGCATTTTTATCAGCATTGGCATGGTGAAGGAGGGCTGGAGAAACACAGACATTCTATGCCAGGTTGCAGTAGCATGTCTGCAGTGAACAGTGCAATAAAGCTTGCGCTAGGAAAGGATGGGATTCTTCTCTAGATAATCCTACTATAACTGTGTGTCCCTTCCTATAGCAGGCAAAGTAAACAGCAGCTGCTTGCAGAATCCCTTACTGAGCACTTGTGAACAGCAAAACAGAGAGTGAAAGGGAGAATAGATAAGCCAAGCACACTGGCTATCCCCAGTATGTTAAGAAAGCATAGCTATATAAGTTTGGCTGGCAAAATAAAAAGGTAGAGCTTAGGGAAAGAAAAAAAATCACCTGTGGATACATTTTTGGAAGAAGCTTCAGTTGGTTCAAAATGTTTTTGTTTACCTGGGCAAGGCTTACCTGACTTGGTTGTTTCATTTCACAACTGCATATGATAAGTTTTAGGTTAAATAATGCTGAAAAGTGTTGAATTCCCTTTCTTTTTTTCTTTTTTTTGTGATGCAGGAGCCTATCCCTATTTCTACCGTGGTATTTCTGTCCGTAGTATCAAATTTCTTATTAAAGAAGTAATGCCCAGAAACACATCTGCTTTGTTAACTGAGGTATATCTGTATTTCCAATCTTTTCTGTCCCAAACAGCCCTACCAGAAGAGACATGAGTATGAGAAAGTCTTCTGTGTAAAGATGAGTGAGAAATATGTGGTGGTGTTGGACTGTAACCCTAGCCAGCATAGTCAATATTGAGGGATGCTAGGATTGCAGGCCAGTAACATCTGGAAGGCCACACATTTCCCACCCCAGTAGGAAAATGCTGTTTTCATGATAAGCCCTTGGATGAGAGAATTTGGCATTCTCCATGGTACCTTGTTTCTTTGATCTCCTCCAAATTCTTCTCTGGCAGGTTGTTCTCTTACGTTCTTGTTTTTGAAAGTAATGTTTAGCTGGACATTGTTCCAAAATTTTGAATTTAAACCCTGCCTTGAGTTCCTTTGCCAGGTGAAAGGCAAGATATAAACTAAATAAATAGATAAATAATCACTGTACTTAGTAGCATACTCATCTTTCCAGCATATCTACTCTTTTCTTTGTCATGTAGAAATATATTGTTTTAAATAGAAGAAATAGACAAATGGGTCTGACTGCATTATGGACAGTTTATCTTATGTTTTATTCTAAATATGTATTGCCTTTTATACTCTTCTTAGAATCCTGAAGATTTTATATGGAGGAATTTTAAAAGGAGCCCTAATGAAATAGAATTTGTCTTTGGAAAGCTGGCTAGGAATATTCTCTGGACTATTTAATCCGTAATATACCTAAGACAACAAGACCATGGTGAATACCTTAAAGAATTAAGAGGGCCTAAAGCAAGGCCGCTACAAGGAACAACAGATAATTGCAGGGATGATGAATTTGTCTTCAGGTCAATAGGGGTAAGAGAGGTGACAGCTTGTGAAAAACGACTGTGTTGAGAAATGCCATGCTGTGTGTGGCACAGGTGACTGTTTGTGTAGTGAGCATTGCTGGCATTCTTAACATTCCACATTGTTTCCCAGTAAAATTTTCTATCCAAGCAGACATGGAGTAGAGAATCCTTGAGATGACTTCTGTGCAGTGGGAGCAAATGGCAAGTTATGCAAAGTTTGTGATACTTTCCTCCACATTTTTTAAAAACCTAAAGCAGCCTAGGGAAAGCTGCAGTTGAACAGGAGATGGGGGGTGTGAGTGGGGTGACATTTGAACATTTGCCCAAGTAGTTGCTTTGTTCAGTCCTATTTAGCCCTCTCGAAGCAACTGTTCAATCATTTGGCAAGGTGAGAGAGATGAATAAGCTTTGGTGTGTGCCTTCTTCCTTCTGGGTGAAAAAGCAACTTGGAGAAGGTGGTTTTGAATTGGAAAGAGCTAATAAACCTCTTCCTACCTACCCTGCTTCTGCTCCAGCTTACATCTTGCCCAGGCTCCTTTTTGTGAAAGGGAGTCTGAACCATGGAACTCAGTGGGTATATCTGTGTGACACCAAAAGTCAAGTATTTGCAGAAATTCTGGCACATGCTCAGAGAATTCCACTTAGGCTGCCTAAAAGAAACTATAAAGCGTCCTTGTGGCGTATACATTTACCAGAATTCAGTAATTTTGCCAAAATAGGGGCTTTTTGGCTTCACTGGGTAGGGTCAGAATAGATCTCAAAGGAAGAGCTTGTATGGCTACAATGGTGAACTGAAAGTTTATGGACTCTTTTTACAACCTTTGAGTCAGGTTAGGGACTCATCCTTTCTGCCTGCATGAGAATACTTTACCTGTAACATCCACACCTACAACTGCAGGCTTTTGTGACTCCTTTTTGTTTCCCCTTCATGACTTTTTTTTTGGCCATCTTTTCCTAATGATGTCAATGAACTTCGAAAGCTAGTGTAATGTTTTGGCTTTCTGGTTGGCTTAATAATGATCAGTGTGGATATTCCTGTAAATTTACTAATATGTCATTTAAGCCTTGGGATAGAAAAGAAATTAACATTAACCAAGATTTTAAATCACTTTATCCAACTAGTGCTTCCTGTATGATTAGTGAAAGTACCTGTGCATCTTTAGCTTTCCTATCATTGGCAAGAAATTATGAGAATCAATTTCTTTCCCCCTCCCCAAATGATATGCAAGTAAATGCAAATGACTAAAAATGTGTCAATTTGAAAAACACCAACAAATATGTTTTAGATAATGGGCAAAATGTGTGAAAAATATAAATGTTAAGAAAATTGCATACCAAAATAGGTACACAGTTCAGTTTGAGATTTGCAACCCAATAAGAAACTTGGATGGCATGAGAAAGCTAGTTGGATTCTGAGAAATTCAAAGAATAGGCAACTGACAGACTTTCACATTCCTCTTTGAATCTCATTCAAACATTTATTTTGTCATTGCTGTGGGCAAGGAGGCCCTTGAAGACATTGCATACCTCTTCAAAATAAGCATTAGAATAAGCATCAATTGGATCTGTTTTAAGGTTCACACTTTATAATTTCTAAGTTTAGTGATCTTATAGTAATGGTAAAGGTACTCCTTTCTTAAAATCCCTAGTGTCCCTCTTTTTCCCCAACTTTGTAGTTCTTGATTTGATGTTTGGGTCTCTAGGTGTTTGAGTCTGGTCAAACAAATGTATGATTGTTTCTGTGAATGTGAAGGCTTTGTAGAACATGAGCAAATGATTGTCAATGTGCTTAGATTTTATAGCTTAAGACTTTTTAAAAATGGGATTGTATTTCTCTGACACTCTTGAAGAGAGAATATGGAATTCCAGAAGGGTTTTCCCGTTCAAACGGAATGCTCCCTAGTGTCTCTGAAACAACTGCAGAAGAAGAAGACTTTTTCAGGTGCTGCTACGATAATTTTCCTTTTGACAATTGTAGCTGGACAAGTCATTATCCCAAAGGGATGAGACACAATGGGAGGAAACAGCTGAAGCACAGGGTTTTGTTATTGTTTTGTTTTGTTTTTTGGTCTCTTAAGCATTTCTTTGCCAGAGAGTGTCTGTTCACCCCTGGGAGTTGGTAAGAATGCATTTTGGAAGCTGCCTCATTTTTCTAAGGTGAGAGGACTAAAATGTCTTCATCATCATCACCATAATTATTTTTAGCAGCCTCTCCCTATGGATTGAGGTAGGGACTAACCACAAGTCAAAACAGAGCAACAAAATAGGCGTATAATACCAATTAAAAATACCAGTTTAAAAACACCTAATACCAGTTAAAAACACATAACATCATTTAAAAGAGCATGTAGAGCCAATACATGTTAAAAACAATCAATTCATACTTTTGAAACTTATAATTTAAAAATCATCTGGATAAACCTGCCAGAAGAATTGGTATTTAGTGCTGTTTTAAACTCAGACAGTGTATCCAGCTATCAAATCTCTTCCAGCAGGTCATTCCACAATCTGGGGGTGACTGAATTGAAAGTCCTCTGGGTGACAGTTGCCAGCCTAATCCCGGCTGACTGAAGTAAATGCTCCCCTGATGACCTGAGTGTATGGGGGGGGGTTATAAGGGAGAAGGAAGCCCTGTTGGAAACCATGTAGGGCTTTAAAGGTAATAACCAAGACTTTGTACCTTGCCTGGAAATTAACTGGCAGCCAGTGGAGTGATTTTAATATTAGTGTAATGTGATCACTCCTAGATGTGCCAGTAACCAATCTGGATGCCATGTTTTGAACTAATTGAAGTTTCAGAACTTGATACAGAGGTTGCCTAATGTACAACACATTGCAGAAGTCCAGCTTTGAGGTTACCTGTACATGTACTACCATCTTTAGATCCTCCACTCTAGGAAGGGATGCACCTGGAATAACAATCAAAGTTGTGAGTAGACACTCCTAACCATCACGTGTATCTGGGCTGTTATTTGGGGAGATGGATCCAGAAGCATTGCCAAACTGTGAATATGGTCTTTTGGGGGCAGTGGTGTAATCTCCTCCAGGACTGTTTGACATATCTCCAAACCCAGGTGAGGACCCTTGACAGTAAGACCCTGTCTTGTCTGGATTCAGCTTCAATTTATTCTTCCTCATCCAATCCATTACCTCCTTCAACCGTTCATTCAGAGGAGACATATTATCCTTAACTGAGACTATTTTTGAAGACATGGCGAGGTATATTTGGGTTTCATAAGCATACTGATAACATCCATGGGCTCAGGCTCTGGGCAAGGAGACAGGGGTGGGGTTCAGTGTGAACCTGCCAGTGCGGCAGCTTGAGTCCTGTCTTATTACAGACATTATTGCAGAAAAATACAGACATCTTAGCAGAAAAGAAAGCTCTCTGCAGCTTTTGGGTACAACCGTGGCAGATGACCAAACTGAAATACCTGAGTGGGGGATGTAGCTACCCAAAGACCTAGTGAATTTCACTCATGTACGGGCAAAATTGGGGCTTGGAAAAGTTACTTTTGCGGGTACAACTTACCGAATTCAAGATGTTGAAATCCAAAAAATTCAGTGGTCAATTAAATGTGAGTAGAGGAGACAGTTTGAACTAGCAGGCCACATTGGTTTCTAGGTGGCACATTGGAAGTGATGTCCTATTTTGGCAAGTTTGTGGACAGTTGTAAAGATTTTTGTTGGGGGAGGTCTAGGGAAAAAGGAAGAAAAGCACAGCATTTGTGGTTGGTTGGTGTGTGTGTGTGTTAGGTGACTTTTGTGTCAAAAGTTTGGGGGAATGCTAGGGATATCGAGAGCAAAAGGCAGTTCCAGGACTTCATGTGCCCTGTAGTTGCACTTTTGCCACCCCCAGGAGTGAAATCAAATCATGGAACTTTTTCAGATCATGGCAGACCCATATTGGTGTCTAGATTTTAATGGATACTGCTATGAGGACTGTGCTGAAATACTGCAGCCTTTAAGAGTCCAGTTTCTTAACCTCTAGAAGGAAAATTACTCCTTTATTTTTTTGTGTTTCTCATTTTAACTTTTCTAGGAAGTATAACATCTTCCGTGAAGGTAGAGTGAAATACATTGCCTGCCACAACACATCTCCCTTTTCAGAAAGGACGGCAAAATGTTTATCTATGTTTATCTGATTGTTCTGGGATTTCCTAATTTCCTCTAGATTATTTTGTAAAAAGGCTGTTTCAGTGGAGTGGGGGAGTCATTTCAGACTGAAAATAATAATTGTGGTGACATTAGCATCTTCTGGTTTGTGATTTAGCCACCAGACGGCATAATAAACCCAAGACGAGGGAGTGTATTTTTTTCCTCCTCAAACCCGTTCAGAAGGGTTTGGAGATTATAGTTCAGATTTTCATTATCTTCTGAGTTTCTTAAGTATCTTTCTTGATATTTGCCTTCTGTAGCTTTCCTCCCCCTGCCTAAGAGTTCTTAAGTGTATTTTCTTTCTTCCTGTGAGACTTTTACATGTGTGTTTTTTATTTATCTCTTTCATTACTACTCCCCTATGCTTCAGCATTGTCCCTGCTCTAGTGAGAACATGACAGTGTTACCTCACAGACACTGGCTGGCTACAAGAAGCTGTGTTGCAGATGTGAAGCTACTGCTGTCGCCAACCTGGCTGTGAAGTGATCTTTTCAGCTAGAAGCATCCACTGGGATTCTGTGTTGCTGATTCCTGATAGGTCTTCAGTGTTAGCTAGGATTCCTTGCTCCTGGGAGCACTGGAAAGAAAAGTTAGCTTAACAAAGACTTGCCTTGATATCTCAATGATTTGTAGAAGAAATGATGGAATCTACTTCCTAGAAATTGTGTATAGTGTTGTTGCATAAGATGGATTTTGGTGCAGATGGTCCAGCTTGCCTGACATAGGAGTTTTGCATTCTCTGAGATGTCACAAATATGCCTCATGCACATACAACCAATAATGTATCTGAGGGCTTGATGCTGACATCTTTGAGAAGTGAGCAATTTCTAGGAGAAAATCCATAGTCAGGCTGCTTGTTGCCCTTCCCTCATTTTCCTCTTCTGTATTTTTGCCATCCTAACCTGCTTACCAAGATGGTTCTTTTCAAGCTCAGAACACTGTTCCTATGTTTGTTGGCCTTAATTCAGCTTACAAAGACAGTAGTTTTGACCTCTTTTGTGCTTGCTGTCATATTCACGTTAACCTTTTTTCCCTTTAGATCAGTACAGTGGTGCACCTAGTATATTTGACACTCAATGCAGATCTTTTTTTTTAACATCCCCTTCCTCTCTACAACAAAATTATTCTCAATAATAATCATGAAATGAAACAAATAATAATAATGGCCAAAAAAAATGCAGATTGGGTGATAAAATGCAGCCTTGCTTCACCGCCTTGCCAGCGGCAAACTGTTCTATTTCTCTATATTCTGAATTGACAGTGGCCTCTTGTCCTGAGTATAAACTATGCACCAGGAGAATAAAAATGTTATAGTACATCCATTTCTTTAATAGCAATCTATAGTTTTTCATAAGCCACAGGCTTTGCTATAATCTATAAAGCACAGGCTGATCTGAAATTCTTTGACATGCTCCATTATCTAAAGAATGTTTTTGTCTAATGAATGTGGGGTTTGTTTGTTTGCTTGTTTCTTTTGAGCATCACTTTATTTGCATTGGAGATAAATACAATGGCCTGGTAGTTTCTGCAACTTTTGGTATACCCTTTCTTGGAGAATGGAATGTATATTGAGCATTTCTAGTTTGCGGGCCATTGCTTTGTTTTCCACATTTGCTGGCACATTTTATTTAGAATTTGAATGGGTTCTATCTCTATACCTTGAAATGGCTCTATTGGTATGCCATCTGTTCTTGGTGATTTGTTTCTCCCAAGTGGCTTATGTGGAGCTTCTACTTCACTTTCTAAAATGGTAGCTTCATCTTCAAATGTCATTCTTTCATCTCCTTTTTATAATTCTTCAGTGTATTTTTTCCATCATCTTTTTTATTTCTTCTTGATGATGTAATGAGTTCTCCTGCTGATCATATAACATCCCCACTCTTGGTTTAAATTTTCCTTTGATTTTTGACATCTTCTGGAAGAGACTTCTTGTCATACTTTTTTGTTGTTTTCTGATTTTCTGCATTGACTATTATAATAGTTCTCTTTGTCCCTCCACACAAGCTGCTGAACAATTGTGTTCAAGAGTTGGAATGCATTTCTGTTACTTTTTACTTCTGCTTCTTGTCTACCGTAACTGTTTGAAGAATTTCGTATGTCATCCAGTCAGGGTTTCTTTCTTTATGGCTGCAGATAGTATCTGTCTGCATTCTTCCTTCGGAGTATTCCTGACTTCAGACCAGAGTTCTTCTGGCTCCCAATGAATTAGGCTTAATAGTGCAAATACAATTTTTTCAGTATCTTTAATTTCTACAGGGATGTTCTTCAGGTTGCATTTTGGCATGATGATGGATTTAGTGTTCTTTAGCTTTATTCTAATTTTTGATGCTAGCAGTTCATGGTCGGTGCCACAACTGCACGTGGTCTTGTTTTTGGAGAGAAAATGGACCTTCTCTGTCTTCCGCTTCCAGTTACATAGCCTATTTGATTTCTATATTGGCCATGAGATGATATCCATATATACTGTTGTTTCTTTGATTGCCTGAAGAATGTGTTTGCCATGAACAAACTGTTGGCCTCACAAAATTCTACCAGTTGTTCGTCGTTTTTTTCTTGATCCTTGGCCAAATACTCCAAAAATCTTTGTTTCTGTCTGCTTTTGCATTTCAGTCACCTATGATTATCAATGTATCCTTGCACCCCTTTATGTTTTGGACCTGGGGTAGTGTGCAGCCCATGCCCAATTTTTAGTCCACCACTGGATCAGTAGAAGCTGTCACATTCATACTTCCTTCTGATCTAAAGAAAAAGAGATTCATTTTTAGGAAATGCGTCTTCCAAAAACAGGGTACATTTGCTTTACTAATAGTCCCCAAATGTAAATTGATGCTGTGCACTAAAAGTTTAATTCCTGGATGTCCAATTGATTCTTGTAGTGAATTGGGATTCTACCCGCATTTGTGGAATGCCAGAATAGTACAGCAATCATTGCTAAATTAGACAAGCAAGAGCCAGCTAGACAACGAGGTCTATGCCCAATCTGTGGTTAGTTTTGCATTTTAAGAAGGCTCCATTTTTGTTTTGTGTGGAAGCTGAAGCCCAACTCTAAACCAAGCCTGGTTCAGAGGAAATATTCAAATGAAGATGAAGGGAACAGGCTATAGAATTGTGTCCAATCTCATTCTGCTGCTCTTTCTGTTTCTCTCTCTCTTGTATTGATAATCTCTCTGGCTGGGGTCAACATTATATGTGACCATTCCAAGGCTGCTTCTGTCATCTTGCTCAGATGATCAATAGCATCCATAAGGCTTTAGTACTCTTACAGGTTTATCCACTGACAAACATCTACTGTGACATGACATTACAGGGTTTATAAATCTAGCGCGTTACACTAACCGTCTTCGGGATTTGCTTGGTAAAACTGAGGTTCAGAAATACACAGAACAGTATTAAAAAATAGGAGAAGGGAGTAATAAGCAGTGCAACCACACATCCAGACTCTCAGCTACTTTCGTATTTTTATTTCGATGTCTAAGTTAGTTTATTCCTATCCTTCTGTATTTCTTCTGAAAGTATTTCACTGTCTTCAAGTAACTATAAGCTTTGATGGAATGATTTATTGGGTTTTTTTTTAATTCTGATTGTACAGTTGTGCTTTCCTATGCTTGATAGCCAAACATGGTGATCCATAGCCACATTCTGCTCATTTCACTTGCTTTCTGATAAGGAAGCACAGCAAGAATGTCAAATGCAGTAAATGTAGCTTAAAGCCCTGTGTGTTGACATCTTAACAGCCTACTCTTGGGGGCCACTTAGTTGTGCTCAGTGAGCCAGAGCTGGTCTTCTGTGCCATCACTAGTTGGTATAGAAAAATCATATAGCATAAGAAGGAATCGGCTTGTAAAATAATGGCAAGAATATTCAGTCTGTGCTTTCTCTGTGCAGAGCAGATGACATTTATTTGATATTTGCATTCATTTGTAGCAGTTGGGATTACCATTTCTTGAAATGTGTGTCATCAAGAAGATTCCTTCAGGCTTCAATGAGGGAGAGAAGGGAAACAGGACTATTCCTTGAGGTTTGTTTTGAGAGACAAGCAAATCTTGGCTCTTCTTCTCGAACTCTTTACATTCCATGAGGTCATTAATTATAGGAATTTGGTGACTAAGAACTATGCTTGAATTTGCCTTTTTCTTCTCCCTTCTGCATCCGCTTTCCTTCTGTGTTGCATCTTTTAGACTATAAATCTGAAAGCAGGGACTGTTTTATTACTGATCTTTTTAAGCTGGTGTGGGAACCTTTTCAGCTGAAGAAAAGGATAAAAATGCTTTAAAAAATTTAAAAAAATAAGGAAGCATTGCTAGTAAGTAATTTGACAGGGATATACTCAGGACAGCACCCCTTTGTGAGAGAAAACAGGAGCCATGGGAAATTTGATATACAACTTTAAAAAAATGTTTATATATATATGTTTGTGATTGTGATGTTTACTGCTTGAGTGAAAGTATAGTGGAACTCTTACCTGAAATAGAATCTGCTGTAGAGAACTATGCTGGGATCATGCAGAATTATTGTGGAGAAGACCATGATATAAGACTATGGACTAATGGGTTGTGTTCAAGTTGCTACATGGCCTGGAGAATGCTTAGATGTCATTTCTAGCCTTCCTAGAACCCAGAGGTTGTGTTATGTTGGGAAATATTTGTTTGTTTGCGAAACTCTGTCTTTTCCTACCCAGAATACCATTTAAAAGACTCTGGAATAGTTTTGTTTGGAAAGAATTTGACATTCCATTTTGACACTGCTGTGTCACTCAATTGCACATACTGAAGAACACTTTCAGATGTGTAAGTAAATGTGGTTTTAACAATGTAATGAATAAACTTAAGAGGACATGCTGCTTTGTTCTCAAAGCAAGAAAATATGTGAATATATTGAGGGTGCTTTATCAGTCAACTTATAAGATTGAATCCAGCTCTTTTGGAAAGTTAAATTGGCCTCTCAAATGCCTTTTGGACTCCAGTCCAATAAGAAGGCTTGATCTTCTAAATGTGCAAAAATGTTCTGCACTCTGTTTAGCTGTAAATTAAGCAGGTGTTTCACTGCTTAATATAATTCCTAAAATGATTTTATGTCCTACTTTATGGAAATAGCTAAGGATTCCAATATAATTGAACTGATACAGTATGCTAGGCATGTGAAAGCATGTCTCTGTTATTTTTAAATATTGACTAGCCAGTGTGGGGTAATGGCTTGTGTATTGGACTGTGACCCTGGAGACAGGGATTGCTCCCCACTCAGTCATAGAAATGCAATGGGTGACCTTTGGCGTGTCAGACACCCTCAGCCCCAGAAAACTCCATGATAGGCCTTAGAGTTGCTATAGGTTGGAAAGGACTTGAAGGCACACAACAAGAAGTTGAAGTAGTCATTAATAGACATGTTTTAAAAGCTGCCTTTAGTAGGCATGGGTACAGTAGAATAGCCTGTGTTAGAAATTGTACCAGCTATATCTCTTTCACATTGACTATAGAGAAGGCCAAATATTTAAGAACCTTGTCTTAGACTTGTCAGCCTAAAATACTTTTAACTGAACCTCCTGTCTCACCTTGAAGTGTATTTCTTGAGCCAGAACGTGGATCCTAAAACAAGAAAAGTAAATTAGTACACATAGGCTAATTATGAATGTTAACCACAACCTGAATAGAGGCAAAATTTCACTAGTTTTGCCACTGTTGTTTTTATGGATGTTTATGGCATTTTTAATTTTGCAGATATGGTATTCTGGGCAGCTTTTAAATTAAAATAGACACAATGTAGATAATAATACAAAAGATTATCATTAAAATGTAATTAAACTGATTTTAAAATGTAAAATCAATAATATTAAAAACAATTTAAAACACACATTAAACAGAAACAATTAAATGTATTTGGAAAACAGTACATTGCCCTATAAAAATCCTTTTCTTTTAAAATGGTCAATTCCTGAAAGCCTATCAGATAAAAATTGCTGATGGAAGGACAGCAACAGGTAGGGTCCCATTCTAGCCTGTGGAACACCCTTGGAGCTGCCACTGAGAAAGCTCTCCCTCACTTCTAGCAGATGTGCCTGTGTAAGTTGTGGGACCAAAGGAAGGGCTTCTCCTAAAGATTTCAGCATCCAGATGGGCTTGTTTGAGGGTACAGCGTATCATCTCGACCTAAGATAAGTCTTGACCTTGATCTAGGGCCTTGACCTAAGGGCTTTATAGGTCAAAAACAATATTTTAAGTTGTGCCCAGAAATAGACTGGTGGCCAGTGGTGCTGCCATAACAAGGAAGTCATGTGCTGCCTGTCACCAGCCCCAGTTAACATGATGACTGCAGCTCTTTGGGCCAGCGGATGTTTCCAAGCACTTTTCAGAGGCAACCCCATATATAGCAAATTACAGTAATCCAAACAGGATACAGCTGAGGCATATGTTCCTGGACCAGATCTGATATCTCCAGGAATGGGTTTCCTGTGCTCCAGACACCAAATGTCCCAGGAAGCAGGTGGCTGGAATGCAAGAGCTGTTGGGTAGTTAAGCCAGTCCAGGTTAGTCACAGGTTATCCAACAGAATGAAAGGAAAAGCAGGAGAGTGGTTGTCAGCTCGTCCAAAAGTTGCAACAAGTCAGTACTCCAAATAAACAAAGCCAGCAAGGAGTAAAATAGAGCCATAAATAGGACCAGAAATACCTCCCAAGCTGCAAATCTGCATCGTCTAGGAGAGTGCAACTTCATCTAGACTGACAGTGGGCACTTTTATCTTATCTAGGACCCTTTCCGCAGTACCCTCCCATCCTGCCATGGGGACATGAGAAGGACGGGACTTCGATGATGCTTCTGCATGATGTCATCCTGGTCTGACTCCTCTTGCGTCCCCAGGCAGTGCAGTCACGGGTTAAATCGTTGATGGGTTTCCCCTGTCAATGACCCATGATTGCACCACCATCCTGTACTTACCTGTCCTGCAGAAGGGCAGGAAGTGCAGTGGTGGTGCTTCCTACTCCAGCACAGTCTGGCTGCGCTGCAGGAGGAAGTGGTGTGTCCATCATACTCCCTTGCAGAGGGAGCTGGTCTGTGCGGAGGGGAGCGCTGCCGGCACACTCCCTTTCTGGCTCTTATTGCCACTAGACGCCACTGCAAGAAGATAAGCTGTGGAAAGCGTCTTGGTTAAGCTTTAGTTTGTTTGTCATGACCCAGTCTGCTACTTATGTCAGACATTAATTTGGAATCAGTATAGCTTTCTTGGAATTTGCTGAAAAGGGGAAGAAGTGGTATGTCATCAGCACACTGGTGGCAGTGGACTCCAAGCCCCCAATCACCTTCTCCCATCAGTTTCATGTATATGTGAAATATCTGATGCACAGGACACAAGAAAAAAAAAAAAAGAACTCTGAGGGACTCCACAGACCAGCAGCCAAGTTGTTAAACAGTGATCCCTAAGCACCACTTCTAAGCTAATCCCCTTAGGAAGGAATGGAGTGACTGAAAAGCAAGGCAACCCAAAGGGATACTGCAGTTATTACCAAAAGCCATTAAGAGGTCCAGCAGAACCAAGAGGGATATATCTAACCTGTCCAGTTCTCCATAAAGATTATCCAGCAAGGCAACCAAAGCTCTCTTTATCCCACCAAAAGGCCTGAAACCAAACTGAAATGGATAATAGAATATCTGTCTCCTCCAGAAGCCCTTGGAGCTTGGACATCACCACACATTCTAGTACCTCACCTCCAAATGTTTATTGGATACTGACTAGTAGTGATCCAATATAGTATGATTCAGGACGGGCTTTCTGCACAGAGGTCTTACAACTACCTCTTTTAGACACATTGGAAACCTGTCTTGCTATAAAACAGCGTTGAACACACCTATCAGCCAGTCCCACCCACGGCCTTTTTATAAGCTAGGCAGGCTGAGCACACACATGACGGACATCTCAAGGTTTTGTTTGTCATCCTTGCAAGAATCCTGTGAGATAAATCACTGTTCTCCATTTAGAGATGAAGGACATAACTGATTTCCATCTCAACAGGAGCTCTTCTTTGAATTTCTCTGTAACATTATGTTTTTATGCATAATGTATACAATCAAGCAGTTGGCGTCTTGGAAGCTTTTAAGAATTTGAGCAAAAAAGGAAATAGCTTATTTGCAATGCTATGTAGCTATGAGTATATATGTATGTATATATACATTATTCATTTACAATTGCAGGACTGTGATTAGAGGTACTTAAAATGCAAATAATGTTTTTCTGTGGGCATTTACATGTGTGCCTCCACAATTCCTGGGTCCTAAGTAATGCTGTCTTTTTTTCTTGCTGCCATGAATTCCTTTGCATATCTTAAAGGCAAGGGATATTCAGCAGTGATGAAGCTGATTGTCAGTGCTCTAGATGAAAGATGACTTCTTTCGTATAGGAAAAACATGAGTTAACTTGCCCTTCTAGTCAGCAGTACTACTTGATCTTAGTAGTAGTGCTGACTAGATCCATGCAATAGTGTTGGGCCAGGAGCTATAACATGTTTATAAAAAGCAACCATTTTGGTCAATGAGCTTGTTCACTAGTCCTCCTAACTAGCCCAGTATAATCATAAAAAGTAGAGACAATCCATCTTTCTTTACCCCCCCCCTTCTCCTTTTAGAGTAGCTGGAGAGTGCTCCAGTTCATCTGCACTCATTGAAGGTCCATCAGAAGTTTAATGTTTATACATAGTGTAAAAATTGCATGTTAACACTGGGATCATCTTGCTGAGGGGCAGTACGCTAGGCTAATTTCAGATGGCCTGTTCCAAAGAAAATATTTTAGCAATAGTAAGCCTAGTTTTCTGTTGTACAAAAGATGTTACATAGAAAACTGATTTTGTGCACTTTTACCTCCAACCTTCAGGAATTCAAAGATCTTCCACAATTCCACAACACCAGATAAATCAACCAAATAGACTTACTAAAAAGTCTATTTCATTTCAGATTGAAATGCCCAAAGTAGCTAATGTCAACAATTTAAAAATGAGAGAGAGAGATATATATATATATATATATATATATATATATATATATATATGAACAAAAAACAGGAGAGAAAATTAAAACCAAGATGAGAGCCAAGATCGGTAAATTCAACATCTGTCACGCCAAAGGCCTATCAGAATAAAAGACTCTTGATGTGAAATCAGATCATCAAAGGAGTCCAGATAGATCTTCTGTGACAGGGTTATTCTGAAATTTACATGCTAGAAAGTTAAGGTTTGTTCACACTTTCTTTTCCAACTGTGCATTAGGAGGCATGATTTATGTAAAAGGAAAAAAGAGGAGAGGACACAATGGCCGTTATCCTTGATCAAAATGTGAGGAGTGTAACATTTTACGTGCACAGTTCCACCTCAGCAGCTGTTAGGCCCTGGGATACTGGCATGACCATTTGCTGGTAGGGGAAGTGGGAGAAGGTGACCAAGGAGTACCCATCCCAACTGCAGTGTTTTGGGATGATAAACTAGTGAATAACTGCTTGAGAAGCTAGTGAATAACACCTTGCATCATGTCTAAAACAAGACATATGCACACATAATCTGGAATTACATATGTATATGTCACTAACAAGATTCCAGGCAATGTCATAGAATCATAGAGTTGGAAGAGACAACAGGGGCTATCGAGTTCAATCCCCTGCTATGCAGGAACACCCATCAAAGCATTCTCAACAGATGGCCATCCAACCTCTCCTTAAAAACTTCCAAAGAGGGAGACCCTACCACACTCCGAGGCAGCATATTCCACTGGCGACAGCTCTGACCGTCAGGAAGTTCTTCCTGAGGTTCAAGTGGAATCTCCTTTCCTGCAGCTTGAATCCATTGCTCCTTGTCCTAGTCTCTGGAGCGGCAGAGAACAAGCCCGCTCCCTCCTCAACATGACATCCCTTCAAATATTTAAACATGGCTATTATGTCCCCTCTTAACCTTCTCTTCTGCAGACTAAACATACCCAGCTCCCTAAGACGTTCTTCATAGGGCATGGCTTCCAGACCCTTCACCATTTTGGTCGCCCTCTTCTGGACACGTTCCAGTTTGTTGATATCCTTCTTGAATTGAGGTGCCCAGAACTGGACACAGTATTCCAAATGAGGTCTAACCAAAGCAGAGTAGAGTGGTACCATTACCTCCCTCGATCTAGACACCATATTCCTATTGATGCAACCAAGAATCGTGTTGGCTTTCTTGGCTGCTGCATCACACTGTGTTTTTCAGATGTGCCTCTATACTGTTTTTAAAGCCAGCACCTAAAAATGTAAAATGTATATTGTGATAAGCAGAAATTTGAAAACTCATTTATCATGCATGTACACTTCTCAGAGAGCTGGGGTTCCTGGAGGCACCATGTTGAGATATAGATGATAGCAAATTGCCTTTTGTTGTTGTGCAGTGTGTGGATGGTTCCATGTATTGATCTTAGTTGACCCAGTATTTATAGACATGATCTTTAAAACTTCCCTGTTTTGAGTTATAATCCTTCATTAATTTTTATTTGGGGGCTCCATACAGAATACTCCAAATGCCATATTCAGCTGGATATTGGGTATCTATTGAAGTATAAGTTTTTGTACTTTGAGCACTGAATGTTATCATAATATCTTGCTTTGCTGGCTTGCTAGCTAGTGTGACCATATTAAATTTAAAATGGACACATAAAGGGTAAAGGTCATAACAGAAACTGTCATTGAGAAAGAGAACTTTTTTTTAAAATTAATGAAATACTTCAGGAAAGTCTTCAACTAAAAATGGAAATTCCTTTCAAACAGTGGTCATCCTAATGTTGTAAAACATATGCTGTAAAATAATGAAAGCTGATTGCAAGATTATATTTTTCCTTGTGGATAAATAAATGTGAAAACTGTCACATTGGAATGTAGAATCCACATGGGTTTTCCAGAAAGAATCCAAGAACATGAGGATTCTAGTTTGCTCTCGCTCATAGATCTTTCTTCCATGTGGATTTTGCATTTCAATATAATGTTTTTAATATTTATTTGTCCTTAGAAGAAATGTTATCAACAGAATCTGCCCTTGGGGAGATCTACCCAGCTGTGTTACATTACAAAATGGTGGTGATGGTGGATCATAACAGATTATAACCTATCATATCTCTATTTTTACACCTGTAAAAGAGTTCAAAACTGCTTTATCTTTAGCTCATTTGTGTGAAAGAAAACAGAGATATTGTATAGTATCCCTGTTAAAAGTCTTTTGCCTGGTTCCTGAAAGAATTTCAGACAAGGAATATAATCTCTCTTACCCCATCCAAATCCGTGAATTGGTTATCTTCATTTTATAGCTGAGGGAAACTGAGGCATGAAGGTATATGTGCCTCAACTTGCTTTCCCATGCATTCTCTCCTATAGTCAGTGAAGTGTGGAAAGAAGGGTTAAATGTCACTGTGACTTGGTCTGCAGTGGCACTTACTGAAAATCAGGGCAAGTTGATACTCTTGGGAAATGTAATGTAATGTAATTTTGGCTCTGTTTTCCCAGAACTATCAGTGATTAGAAGGTGAGCTAATAATCTTCCATTGTTCCTCACAATAAGTTTTCAACTCCGGTATTCATGTGGAAGGCTGAATGTCTTTGCCAGTTACATTGCACTGCAGTGATGTGGTCTATATGGAACAGAACATAGCACTTGAAAACACTAGTTCTTAACAGTTGATGTATTGCTGGGAACTTCTTTTTCCTTTCCTTGAGCTATCTCCAAGCATTTCTCCATGGCTACTTAGCCTTTTATATGATAGGCCTGCTATCTTCAGCATACTGGATTTCCCAACTCATAACTCTAAAATGCTTTATTTCAGAGTAGAAAGGATGCACTATATGTGGCCTATTATATCCATATCAGCTTGCTTATCCTTTTCAAACAGCTATTGTCTTTTAATAGGCCTCTGCCTGGCAGGGGGAGCCCTTAATTCCTGCCACATAAGAATGGCCAGCTTGAATTACAGCAAGCTGTACTATGCAACTCTGATCAAAAGACCTCTTTTTTAAAAGTCTTTCTTTCTTCTCATTCTTTGTTTCTTTCTGTCCTTTGTTTTTAAATATAGTGGTCCAATAATTCAACACCGAAAAAAAATCGTGCAAGCTTTGATTGGAAAGAGCAGGCTATTAAGTAACTGACCTAGTTCTCTGTTGTGTCTCCTGACCTAATATAGAGATGATAAGAAGAAAAAAAATCAAAAAGAGGACCATCAGCAATCATCTGCACTGTTGTTTATAGCTCTGAATGTTGGAAAATGGTGTACCTCAATCTTCCGAAGCCATAACTTTGTTAGAATAGTACCTATCAAACTGAAAGCATGGGACACAAGTCGTGAGACATAAGCACTGTTGCATATCTCAGTGATAGGCCTCTGTATATGCACGGCTTAGAGTTAGGTGACTCCACTACTACAGTAACAAGGGAACAGTGAAGTCAAATCTTTTTGCTACAAGAGCCCACCAGTGTCAATGAGGTTCACTTGTAGCAAATATATTTTTTAACATGATTGGTACATTTGTGGTGAGCAGAGTGAGGAATGAGAGATGGGAGAGGGTTTATCTCTGACTCTGAGCCGTACTTAAGAGGCACTCAGAAGTGATGGCTTCAGAGTGTCTCCAAATATCAGTGTGACTGTAGGCCCCAAGGTCTCTTTCCTTTTTCTGATGACCTGGAGTTTTGGATTAAAATACAAAATACAAAAGTAGCCAGTTGACTAGAAGGCGGTCATTTTTGCATCCTAAACTCTATTTGACTCCAGGGAGCCTCTTTTGCTCCCTAAGTGGTATTCTGAAAGGGCCCATTGAAACAAGAAACAAAAACTGCTGTTTTAGTTAGCCAAAATATCACTTTTGAGAGTGATGCTGTAGCCCACTGTGAGATTAGAGGAACTGAAAATGGCCCTCTGACCTTGGAGTGCATGCACCACTGCTATATGCTATAGCATATAGTGCTGCAATCTTTAGTTGGAAAAGGAAAGATCTTTTTCCCTTGGAAGATTTGTTTTTGTGTTCAAATCTGACCATGGAAATATAAGTGACACAAAACACTGGTAACAGTTCATAAACATTACTTTTGAAATAAATCATTAGAAAGAAGCCAAAAGCTAGCACGGCACCCTGTTGTTGCTGTTGTTGATATATCTTAGTACAGCACCTTGGAAAAATGCAATTTTGCTGAAGTAGAATGCTTACTTTCGTTTGTTGATGTTCAGTTCACTGGAGAAATCCTGGAAGGAAGATGCTGGAATAGCTATGGTGTTCTCCAGAAGGAGAGCTGACTGAAGAAACAGTCTCATTGTCTAGTGAACTTGATAACTAAATCTGTACTTATGATACCTGCAACATCACTTCGTTGGTTAGAGTATGTGTGTTTGTGTGTGTGTGTGTGTGTGTGTGTGTGTACACGTATGGTGTGTGTATGTACTTTTCTACCAATTGCTCATCATTGATTCAGTTAATCTTTGTATGGCAAAGCAGTTATTTAATGGCATCTCCTCAATTTTTTAAATGACATGCTACTGAGCAATGTCTCCTTTCAGCATCTTATGTCAATAGTGCTTGTTTCTGTTCCCTTTTGTTTTCATTTCACTGTCAAGTCCTTAAATTTGGCTAAACTGGTCTGTGAAATTTTCCTTGCCTTTTGTATTTGCAAGGTGGTTAGTGTTTCATCCAATTTATTCAGATTGCCCTTCAAGAAATCGCTTTCCTTTCTCTAGTTCTCAAGGCTGCTTATTATGTTCCCTCACTCCCACACAGAGCTGTGTGTTGCACCAGTGGGGAGCTGCTAACATAGCAGAGAAAATAACTTACTGCTCTTCATGTGTTTTCTTATATGGAGATAATCTCCTTGCCAGGGAATAAATCATGTATGATGTGATCCTCACTTTAATGATAAGCCTTGCAAACTGAAGAGCCAGACACAGTTCGTATTCTCTCCTGCTCCTTTGATAAGGGCACACATCCTGTAAATTAGTTCAGCGCTTTACACTGGAGCCAGTGTTACTGCCCTCTGAGGGAAGGGGCCTAGAAGATCTTTCCAAAGTACTTAGCCTTGTCTCACAGGCTGAGGTCAGCAACCAGTGTCAGTGCCTGGTTTTTATTTGGATTGTTACCATAACATCCCAGAGTTTTTACGACTTATTTTAAAAATCCAAAGATTTCAGAGGAGCGCTTGAAAGTTTCTGAGGTCTGGCAGGTTGCCTAAATGTAATTAGACATTGGCAGACAAGGCTCTATTAAGAGAGCTATCTGTTTTCAGAGAAGCAGCACCTGAGCACTAGTGTTCCCCACACATGCTCATCAGACAAAGAACATTGCCTTCATTATTGCAGCGTCCTGCCTCTTTCTGCTCTTACTCATGTGCATAGAGCAAGTATGCTGCAAGGCACGTCTATCCCACTCCTTGGCATCTTAAGAAGATTCCTGTCTGGTTTGCCTTCTGTCGAGCATGTAAGGGCAAGGTCTCTGCACGTGGTATTAGTTTGCTGATACCCACAGTGCTCTAAAGGCCTTTTCACCATTTTCAAAATTAGCCTGGATCCTGTCTCCTGTCCTCGCTCCCGATCACCATCTCCTACTGCTGTGATGTGAAAGGCAACTATTGCTATTGAAGGGAGTGCCCATCAACCCAGCAAAACCTTTGAGTGAAATGCAAGTGCTTGAAGTATATTAGAGTACTAATGAGGGCTTTAGTTTTAATTGCTAGTGCAAGTAGACAAGTTGGGAATTGTGTCCATGGTAACTTCAGCTTAATGTGCTAATTTGCCTGTCTCCCTTGAGTGGCTCTTGGGGGAGGACCGAGCAATGTAAAGCCTCTTGCTTCACCCGGAAGATTTGACAACCAAATAGTGGCTGTCATTCTTAACGTTTAAAGGGATACACCTGTTGGCAACACTCATGGAAGAGATTTGTTCCTGATTAAAGAGATCCCTCCTGTTTTTCTGTATACTGCTTGTGAAGTAATCAGCCTCTAACATACAATTTAGACTTTAGAATGAAAGTGCACAACCAATTAGAAGGAGTCAGTTTGAAAAAATGGACTAATATTCACAAAAACTCAAGCTAAAATATATATCAGTCTTAAAGGTGATAACAGATTCCTCTCCCCCACCACAGTTTTTTCCCTTTTAGGTTTCAGGGTTGTTTCAAAAAATTCTGGAAGGGAAAGCACTTCTCTGTATAGAAAAATAATGTATCCCTTGCATGGGAAAAATGTTTGTAAATGTTTGAAAGACCTTGCACTTTTATTTTTAGAGTTTAAACAAAGAAGTGCTCAACTTTTTGAAGTCTGATAATGTGCTGTGGGATAGATTGAGTCCTCCACTGATTTTTTGTGTAACCTTCTAGCTTTTGTCCACAATCTGTTGTCATGTCTGGTGTAGTCAAAGGGCCAAACGCTGATGCTTCTTGATGGCCCAGCACTGTATCTCTTCAGCTCATTTTGGATCAAATAGTATTCATGGAGTCTCAGAATGCTGTAGGAGAGCCGAAGGGAAGGTCATATCTACACTCTTGTAGTTTCTATAGTGCTCTTTTCCTAGACTAGGGATTGGAAACATATGGCCTGCCAGGTATTATTTGACTGCCAATCTCTGTCCATTGACTGTTCAGGCTGCTGGGAGTTGTAGTACAACAATATCTATGTGTTCTCTGCTCTTGCTCTAGACCAGACATGGTAGTCATCCTAATGCCACTAGATGTTTTGAATTATAGCTAGCACAATCTCTGGCCTTAAAACTATGTTGGTAGAGGTTTATGGCAGTTGCAGTCAAAAATCTGTACAGCACCGTTTCTTGTCCTAGTCTAGACTGTGAGTAGAGAGGAGCAAGGCTAATCAACCTTAGAAATAACCAGATTCCTTCCACATAGATGTTTATATTACGTTAGTGTTGCTTATGATTGCTGTCTTGCCCCTTTTTAAATTGAGATTTACAAATTTTCTATGTTTGTAAGCGGGGTAGCAAAATTACCATTTATGGGAATAGATATACCTATCACAAAGCTCCGCAAACTGTAACAGAACAGTCTTTTGGGGGTTACAGCTTTTTAATCAGGGGATCACTTATGATTCATTAATTTTGACATGGTGTACTAACAGACTTCCAGCCTTTAAACAATGTATGGAAAATGACTATTTGGCACAATCTACTGCCTCTAAAACTGTGCTCTCTCCTTGATGATTCCCTGTCAGCTGAATTCTATCTTACCTATAATTTCTGTGGTTTGTGAGGTTTGCTTTAATCCCTGCCTGTGATCCCAAGTTGTGACATCATGATTCAGAAAAGGCAACCAACAACTTTAAGCAGTTGGGTTGGGAAATCACCTTTTCTTCTGATCTGTCCAGAGAAAGATATTCAGCTGGTTGTCTCAAAGACATGATGGATGCACGGTAAAAAATAGTTTCTGTTGACTTGGATTTGATGCAGCTTCATTTCTTTTGGCAGTAATGTTCCCTGTGTGGAATTCTGCTCAGAACCCTCCAGTGGAAAGGAAGGGGCAGTTGATTATCACCCCATTATCAGTTGATTATCACCCCATCATCTTTAGCCCCAGCCTGTCTCCTTTAGTATTCTGGAAAGTCCACAAACCTTCTGGAGCAAAGTTTTGGGAGGAGGAAGTCTCAGGCATACAGATGATTCTAAATATTATCTGTCTAAAAGAGGTGTTTCAATATTTATGTGGCTATTTGCAACCTGCCTATTAAAAAACAATTTTTCATGACTTACGTAATAAAAATTATAATAAACTTACAATTCAAATGGCATGAACATTATAAAACAGATAGGCATAATGGCATATACCAGAGCCAAGAGAAAACTTTATTTCTCCAGCATTTTAACAATAGTTTTGTTGCCATTAGGAAAAGGCAATTCCTTTTCCTCACCTAGTGTGTCTGGAGTGCTGTGAAAGCCAGGGACAGTTGCCGGTGATGTTACTGGTGGCAAGCCTCTTCTTGTGTCCACTGCATTTGGGGAATTTTCCTGAAATACTTATTTTATTGTGTTCATCACTTGATGAAGCCTTCCTTTTTTGTATCGATATAGTGGAAGAGTGCTTCTGTATCCTTTTAAAATAGGAGAGAGAACGTAGCAAAGTTACCCTTTCCTCAGCATTAAAACATTGCTATTTCAATTAACATTTTCTCTCCCTGCTCTTTGTAAAACAAACAAACAAACAAACAAACAAAAAACTATTTTTACATCTGCGTAAAAATAAACCATGGGACAGCTGGCATGGTTGGTGGCTTTGTCCTCTCATTAAAGGATACTGAAGATAAGAAATACTGATTTTTAAAAAATCGAGGATATTTGATGAAGTTAGATCATTTACTTTTTCTTGTTATATAATTATGTGTGTATGCAAGGACAGCAATATAAACTTGTTAGACATAGAATTATGGCTATTACAATTGCTGTATGCAAAATACTGGAATGCACCAAATATACCCTTCTATGAAGCACATTTTGGTAACAGAAAAATTACCAAAATCCTAGGCCCTCCCATTAATTCTTAAAATCTACGTTTTAAAATAATAGCTAGGCATAACACTGCATAATAATTAGTCTTCTAATCACAATCAGAAGCAATCTGTGAAGTTCTTGCTTTCTTTTCCCCATTTTTCACCAGTGTATCTTCGCTTCATTTCCACAGCTAATCACAATTACATCCATATAGGCATCTCTGCTAACCCTGGTTCATTCACCCCTGGTTCTAACCAAGGTTTCAAAGTGTAATTGAAGCTAAACAGGGCTTGCAAAAATGTATGCAGAGTTATAGCTCTAGTGATGTTTCACTCAGAAAAAAAAGTGCGAAAAATTGGTGTGCAAGAAAGGCCAGGCAATTTAAGATTAGCGTTGCATGATGCCAGTTTAGACATCTAATTAATTATTTTCAATGTAGGTATGTATTGTCTATGAACATAGAGGCAGAAATAGTGGGTAGATAGCTGTTTCATTATAGATCTTTTACTAATAAACACTGTGACAGATCATTTCAGATCTTTTTTTATAGACTTCTGAGCACTGTACAGTTTTGAGCATAGTATAACAAAAGGGTGATGTTGTGATAATCAGATATTAAAGAAACATTATAGTTATCTCTTTTTAAATTCAGAACTATACGATTCAACCATTTTAAAGTGTTTGAAACCTGATCTAAACCTTGATGAAGGTGGAGGTTTTTCAAATTGACTTCAGTAAACTTTGAATCTGCCCTTTGGGGTATTGCAGGCTGATTCTGGTTGCCTCTTTATCTTGTCATCTACTGCTAGGTAGCAACTTGTGTCTTCCTCTGATTTGTACACAATAGAAAGTACATGATAATTATAGAAAAATTTACAGTCGTCCAGCAATACTTGCTTAAAATAGCAAATAGTTGAAGGGAAAGGGGAAAAAAAAATCTAGCTGTATTATGAAAAATACTTTGCCGTTAGTTTGATGTGTATCTGGACAAATGAGCAACATTTCTGTCTAAGTGTATACACAAACTGGAGACTAAGCATGTTTGTTATGTCCAGAGAGAAATTTTCCTAGACCCATAGCAAATTTTTAACTTTTATCTTATTAATCTTCTTTTTAATGAGTTCAGTTCAAGAAAGAACTTGAAGCACTTTTTGAAAGTTCTCTAGAAGGGAACTGACTTGTAACTGAACAGTTAGTGGATTAAATGTTATTAAATGGCTCTTATTCTTTTGCACATAGTGCAAAACAACTAAGAGAGTTCCCTGTTAGCCCATGGATTTTGGTTACTGTGGAGAAGCTACCTGTGGAGAAGAACTGCCCTCACCAAGGATAAGCATGAATCTTTTCATTAAATTTCTCCCAGGAGACTCACTAAGTCTCTGTCCCAGGGAAATGCTTTCATGATCGTTCTGGAGGATTTGAAACATTTGCCAAATATAGAAATACAGGGTCATGCACAGGATGAATCCAGTTTTCTTTAAGTTACCTCTTATTGTTACTTTGCTTTCCATTTTTATTTGTATTAATGTTACTATTTAATTTGTATGTTGAAATTTAATAGCATATTAAAGAAACTTAATATTGGTGATTTCTAAGATCCTTCTGAAAAGAAACAAAGAAACTACATCAGATATCAAAAGCCTTATTAAATGTCATTGCCCTTCAGTGTTCACAGCTAAGAAGCTGAAGCTTTGTAATAGAGCAAAATACTCTGGAAGTAAAATTGTCCAGTTACCAGATGGCCCTTATTTCAAAGAGTTCTTCCTAACTTACAAACATCACAGCTCTGCAAAATCTAACAGATGTGCCTCATTTTGGACATTACAGCTCTGTACACAGATAGCCCAACTTCAAAGCATCTCCTTTTTTTTTTAAAGAACATTGTCACAAATCTAAGGAGCCCAAGTGATGCTTTCAGTCAGATCTAATTTGAAAGTGATTTTTCACAAACAAAAGATGTAGACTCACATACTTTCACTCTGGTGCTTACTCAAGGTGCTTCCACCTTAAATCAAAGTTTCTGAATAACTCAGCGATGGTAAAGCTTCTATCCTGTTCCTCGCACTCCCAACTGTATAAATATGACTTATATCTGAGGCTTCAATATCACTCTGTACTAAAAACCAGTTAGTCTTAAAGGTACTGCCGTATTCCTTTTCTTCTCTCCTCTTCTCTTCCTTTTTATCAGGGAAAAAACAGGTAATCACAGAAGAAACTAGAGGGGGGAAATATTAGGGAAGAGTCTGAGAGCCAGTGTGGTGTAGTGGTTTGGGCATTGAATTATGACCCTGAAGACCAGGGAAATCCATTGGGTGACCTTGGTCGCATTACACATTCTCAGCCCCATAAAACTCCATAATAGGTTCTCCTAAGGGTTGCCGTTAAGTCGGAAACAACTTGAAGGTGCACAACAACAACAGAATATAGAATCAGTTACATTCTTACTAATTTAAGTAGAGCTTAGTAGCAAGTGTAAGATGCAGTGTCAGGCCAAGATAATAAACATGTCGAACATGTCAAAGGAGTATATTTATTCATTTTCAAACAGTCACTGGTTCTTCTATGGCAGCACCACCACCACTCCTTACAAGTTTTCTTTTTTTACAACATTGCTATTTTGAAATTCAGAGAATCATCCCCATGGCTGCTTTTGTCATGGAAAAACCATAACATCCATTGTATAAGAAAGAAACTTCTATTTCACATATAACTTGTGAAGTTACTAAGCAAGTGTGTGTGAGAGTCAGGCGAAGCATTTGGTTACAATTCAAATTAGAGAAGCTACTTAAAGCAAATTTTATCCTAGATGGGAACCAGGAAGGGAAAAATAGGTGCAAATCATCAGATTCTTACAACGGCCTGTTTGCCAAGAAGGACCAGACAGAATACTCTATTTATATGAGTTAGTTATGAAAATCTTTTTGTATACATTCCAGAGCAATGGTTATTTGACATGACAGCTTAACTTTTTGTTCTTGCAAATCTGACATTGCAAAAATACCTCTGAGTGCAGAGAATAACTTCCATTTGGTAAAAACATGTCAGAATTGACATATAGCAACTCCTTCTCAGAGCGTTTTTCCCACCGTTCATTGGAGGCTTACACTGAACAACTAATGAAACATATTTCTCAGATGAAATCGCATTTTTCACTTTTAAAAATTGTAATCTTGCAGAGATTCTGTATTTACTACGCACAACAAGTAAAATATTTTGGTAGATGTTAACTCTGTGTTAAATTATAATTGAGAATAATTTGGACCACAAGCCAGCTGTCCACCTAGTGCCACACCTTGAACTTGGAGACTCCAGACCAGCCATGTCTTCAGTGAAGAACTGTTCTTCTGTCCTAGTGTATTTCATGTCAACGGTATAATCAAACAGCTTCTAGATAGGTATTTGTGGAATACTCAATCACCACCCTGTCCCAACTAACAAAATATAGAAGTGATCTAATTATTTGTGTTTGTGTGTGTGTTATTTTCAGCTATATCCTTTGTAAATGTACTGCTTTGAATTTTATACTTGGTACACTAATTAATAAAACAAAGTAGCATTTAGGTTGTGTTTCCTTAGTGTTAAAGGGTTCATACATTTTATATTAGGAACCTGATAATGTTTTTCTTCTCATATGGCATTTGGGGTGGTGTGTGGCAGGCTGAGATTAAAATATAAACCTGGTGAGGTTGTTTGAGGTGAGATTTGGGGAAAGGAGGAAGAAATATCAAAATGTACAGAAATATGTTTTATGCATGTTTTTAGATGCTTCAGGGTTTAAAACTGAAATTAGTTGTGACATAGGCCTAAAACTGATTGTCATTCCCAACTAGCGTAGATACATGGAATCAATGGGATATACGTAAGTGTTGACTTAACAATTTCCCATTGATTTGCTCTGGTTGAGACTGATGATTTAAGTTGAGACTGATGATTTAAATCTTTTGCTCTAGTTGAGAGTGATGATTTAAGTTGAGACTGATGATTTAAATCTGATGATTTAAATCTAATTGAAGCATTAGAATGCCAATGAAGAATGATTCAATCCTATTCCTGACCAAGATATTTTGAATGTATGATAGCATCTTACTTCTAGATGTTTCTAGATGAGGGGGTTATCTAGATTCATTTCAAACTGACTTCAGGCCTAGTTATGAACAAAGAAGCTTTTGTCACATTTGCTGGGCAGTCGGGATCAGCAACTGGACAGAGGGAGTTTATGTTGGTTGTGCTGGACTAAAGATCATAACCCTCTCTAGTTCTTCTTGGAAGAGTGATTTCACAAATGGATGCTAAGGGATTCAGAATCAGTGTTGTGGCTAGCGGACTGTCAAGTCTCTGCCAAGACTGTTAGCAAAGGCAAGTAATTTCTAAACTAGTGCTTCTTAAACTAGCTGATGTGATGGGCTGATTTTTTCCCCAGTGCGTCAGGGACCAGCACCCAATGGCTACAACAATTTCTTTTTTTCCTGGAATCATGCTACAGATTGGCATGAGTCTGTGGGCTACCACTTTGAGTAGTTCTGCCCAAAATGTTGTCCTGTTTCTTGAAGATATATAATCTTTTTTCAGGATCTGTAACTTATTGAGGATCTCGCATGCATCAAGTGAATGCACATAACTTCAGAATGTATAGGACTTTTGATGTTGTGTATCGTCTAGTTAAGTGCAAAATTTCCTACTGGCTTTAGCTTCTTATTGCTACAGCTGACACGGGTACTTTACTTTCTCTTTGTAGTTTTAACAGTGTGCGTCAAGGAACTCATATTTTGTTCCGAGAGTTCAACTTTGTCCAAGCTACGCCGCATAATAGAGCATCCTTTCTAAGGACCTTCTGGCGATGTTTCAGGACAGTGGGAAAAAATGGAGGTGAGCCTAAAAAAACACCCTGTCCCCCTCTTTCTTGATAGACCTCGTGTATTATATGAATATGTTGATTAGAACTCATGAATAGAATTTTTATATTTTTAACTTAGTGGCTGAACTTTTTGTTCATCAGAACATTATCTGTATGTTCTCATGCACCTGTGTCATTCATAAGAGCTTACATTCTTCAGTAATGTCTGGTGTTTTATCTTGATTGCAATCTCTCCTTTCACCTCAGAAAACCTTTTCTAGTCTGTTTTTTTTCTCTATAGGTTTCTACTGGCTACTCTCTAACAGTTCAGGTAAAACAAGGCCAGTAGCTCTTATAGTGGGGATTTCAAGAGGCAAGGTTGTAGATCAAAGCCTGTCTTATGCTAGGGAAAATTAGGTGTGGATCAGTTTGATTTATGACATGCATAAATAGGAATACCTCTAACACATATTAAAGTATTAAAATGAAAAGCAGTATTTAGTAAAAATTACCAATAAAAAGCTAAGCTACGATTCTGTGGTTCCTGAGAGAGAGTGTTCCCCAGGGCCATATGATTTCTTGGATCTCCTTCTGTGAGGGAGAAAGTCATCTGCACTCCAAAAGAGATCTAACCTTATAACAGTCTCCTGTGAGAAATCGGAAAAGTATTTAGCTGATGTTTCTCCAGCATTGGGGTTTGTGGGATGTGGGGGCATTCTGAAAGTGCTCTGGGAGAGGCTTTGGATCCACAGAATTCCAAATTCTCTTGTTCGTCAGCTGCCTACCCAGTGCGAAGGGGAAACTATGCTAGCCTTGAAGCTGGCTAAGTTTATATCAATGTTTTAAGACTTTTGAAAGTACCCAGAACAAGAGAAAAGGAAGAAGAATACCATCCCTACTACCTTCTCATAGCAATCCAGCAAATAATAAGAAAATACGTTCCCCTGACTTGGGAGTCTCCCTCTCTCCTACATCAGATTGCTCTGCCTGTGAGGTAAGATATCTGAGTTGAAATCATTTGACCGTCCCATTCTTTGTAGATTTTTAAACAGAACTTGGTTTCTGGATGAAATCTTTATCAATAAATTTAAGCTGTGGCTCTTACCCTGATGACTGTGGGACATGATGCTGCTGAGAGTACATGCGAATCCCATCGTACTGAATGAGGAAATACAACGGTAGTTAGGATTACAACATATATTTTCACACACCATAATTCCTTTGATGAGATCTGGCATACAGCAAGAATTCAGAAGAAAGAAGATAAGAAGCCTTTACAAATATGACCCTTTTACTAATAAGCAATAATAAAAGAATGCGTAATTGTGTGTTATATTGTGGTAAAATAATAAAGTTTGCACCTCTTTAAAACAAAAACAGAAATCCAAATAGAAGAAAAGTTCAATTTCCCCCCCTCTCCTCTTTATCTTGCCTTGGTATTACAGGCATGTATGTATTCTTTAACCCATTTGAATTACCAGTCTGTCCATTTTATATGTATCATAATTGTTTTTTTCGATTATTATTATTATTGTTGTTGTTGTTGTTGTTGTTGTTCCAAACAAGCATGCCTCAGTTTTAAAACTCTAATACCAGTTACGAAGCTTTCAAAACTTGAGTATTTGCTTTTGAACAGCCAGACATTTAGGTTTGCAATACTCTGCCTAGTTTAATAGTTTGGATTGGGGTGGTGGCGGCTTTGTTTTTGGTGAACAGAGTGATAATTCCAGATGTCTTGTGGTGTCACAGTCACGGGAAACATGAGCTTCAGTGATGTAATGCAAAAGCTGAGCCTCAAATTATTCTGCTGGTTCATGACTGTTTCTTTCAGTCAGGTATATGCTAGATGAGAGCACAAAATCTGGGCTGGAAGGGACTTGAAACTAGTTAAATCTTACTCCTCGACCTAGCAGGTTTATCCACCTTATCATCATCTCAAGCATTAAGATGCAGAATTGTTATTAAATTACAAGAGGCAAACAAACTTGAAATAGAGAGATTAAGGAACAAATGAAGGAACAAATAAAGTGATTGGTATGATTCACGATATGTTCTTTTGGGAAATATGCAATATAGTGAGTGAAATACACTTTGAATTTTTGCTCAGGTGTATAGAACTACCAAAGGCAGGGAGGGGACAGCGGTGGTATCCAGCAAGTGCCATCTTTAGAATGGTAATTTAAACCCCAAAGTCCTGCACTGATAAAGGAAATATGTTCTCAAATGTTCAAATTAGCAGATACTGATTTTAGATTCCAGCAGGCCACATGAGAGAGTTAGAAGGGACCAAGGGAGCTTATGACAGAACGGCTTGTTGAGCAGATTATAGGAAGCACAAACCTTTTATGAGTCAAGACTTTTAAAAAAATGTAATCACAAAGCTTTTTCCTGTAATGACTGACAGTGAAGAAGAGGAGAGGAACCATATTGGATTGAACTAAGGGTCTGCCTGATTCAGCATCTTTTTTCCAATAGTACGCAGCTAGATGCTTTTGGGTGACCTGTGAGCAGGTTGGGGCTGCTGGCCTTTGTTATTTTCCCCCAGCATGTAGTAGTCAGAAGCATGCTGCCTATAAATATAGGACGGGGACTCAGTGAGGTAATTTCATTAACACAAACATTCTGCCTCTTGCAGAAACATTCTTTTTGTCATTGCACATGTGTCACTTGTACATCTGTTAGCAGGACAACATACTTTCTTTCTTCTAGTGTTACCTTGGATAAAAGCATACCTTGATAGAGTGTGGGTGTTACCTTTGAATAGACCAATCTCTATCTGTTTGATACAGTGAGGCAGATAGATGTTAATTTGTGTTCCAGTATAATGTACCCTGTACAACAGAAGTAATGAAGTCTGAAAAAAATGTCTGGAGAAATCACTTATTTGATTGATTGCTGCTATTAAAAACCAACTCATGTGAAACTCTGATGGTATTGTGAATGTCTGGGTTTTTTTTTCCAGTTCTTTCTTTGCTTAAAGGGTACCTGAAAGTTAGTTTCCATATGCCTATATACTGCTTATGACTCATCACTTGTTGTTTTTGATATTTGTTGACACCCAAGTAAGTGTGAACTAATTCTGTTGGTGTTGAGTCTGACATTAAGGTCTTATTTAATGACCATTTGTGGTGTGAGAGCACTGATGACTCCTTCATGCATATAGGCTTTCACTTGATTGTAATGGACATCAACATAAACAGTGACCATGCTTACTTAGGGATTTTGAGAGTTGTAATCCAAAAAGTAACATTTCCAGCTTTGAAGTTGGCCTCTTCTGAAGGACTGCTTTCACCTGTATGAGCCTGTCCAAGTATGAACATCAGTGTGAGGCCATATTCTGACTAGATGTGTTCTTGTTAGAAATGAAACTTCAATGGAAGGGGCAATCTTAATATTTTATTTTTATTTTTATTTTTATTTATATATATACATATACATATACATATATACACACACACACACACACACACATATATATATATATATATGTAATTCAATATATATTTAAATAAGGTAGACTTTTTGCTTCTGGGAAAGGTGGTAATCAAAAAATGACATCCAGCATAGTTTCAGATTCAGTATAGAACTTTAATCAGAAAGATGGTGTTATTAAACTGGTATTTTGTAATATCACCAAGCTTTCTTTACTGTATTCAGGAAATGGGGGATTTGAGTCACCCTGCTTGGAAATTTAGCGAAGGACTGACTCACTAATTCAACCAGCTTGCTGTTTGTACAATTTCAGGCTAAATATAACATGTCTTAGAGAATACTCTTTCTTTGTTTAGAACCTTCCCAGTTAAGCGCACCAAACCCCCTGAGCCGTGAATGCTGCAAGAGTTGAACAGACAATCCAGTTCCTCCCATCAACTGAGAATGATTTAAAGTATGACTTAAGTAAATATTTGTTAGCTTTGATCATTTGCTTATATAAAGCAAAACATAAATCATAAAGCTTCAGTTTCCACTACTCCTCTTTTTCAGCTCTTTTACCTTTGCTTTCTGTTGGCTTTTTAATATGATGCAATTGTACATCTGGGCAGCTTTGTTTCACCAGACCATTACTTTGCCTGCTGAAAACTGTCCTCACAGCTGTTTTTTTGTTGCAAAATGAAACTTCCATCACTTTCTATGTGTCTTGGGCAGTATAAACTAACTGAGCGTATAGCACTCTTCAATACATAGAGTAATAAAAATGATATTGTTACTATATGCAAAGTGAATACAACAACCATGTACTAGATGTAACATTCATGCTGTTTTTTTAGTAGCATAGTATTCTTCAGTGGTTTTGAAATGTTGACTTCTCCAAGAATTTTGAGGAAGAAATTTGAGCAGGAATCCATATGCCTTTGTTACTGTCAGATACCTATCTGTAAAATGTTCTGAGTCATGGGATTGCTCGGAGAACAAGCAAAGTATCTGTTGTAGTTTCTGTGCACATTAAAAAGGGTACATTAGTTATAACTTGCAGGAATTTGCCTGTAGCATTTTGATTTTGTTTCTAATTATATAACATCATATCATGGAAGATAAGAGATTATTTTTTTTCCATTATATATTCATCTGTGGATATTTTTAATTTTTTTATGAAAGAGCTTGTGCTGTGCATAGGAACTTTTGCACAAGAAGGCAGTGTGATCAAAAAGCCTTGTCTCCTTTATGCTTTCTCTTCAACTGACCTTTGAAATCTAAGTGACTTGCTCTTTGGAGTTTGTTGTCTGTTCCTCAGGACTGTTTAATTAAAATGGTATTTCCTAAGTATAAACAGTCCCTCAAGGACCTCCTGTGGAGTTTCACGAGGTCAGCACGTGCCTCTCCCAACCCCCACGCCTTGTGAGACTTGGTGACTCTCTGGTTTTAATTATTATATTTTTTTTCTTTTAGTGCTCTTCAAACAATCCAATTTAATATGTTTTGCTTTGAGAAACTCTTCTTTCTTTCTTTCCTTCTTTCTTTCTTTCCTTCTTTCTTTCTTTCCTTCTTTCTTTCTGGTTCACATGAGAACGAGGCATTCTCTGGGAGGGCAGACACTATTCTGATCTTTGGTGGAGAGTCTGATGTCCCCCCAAATCTGTTAAAGACACAGCCTATCTAATGATGATCATTATATTGCACAGATTTCGTTGGGATGGAGTTAAATATGTCCTTAACTCTCCGATTGAAATTCCTGAGTATTGAAGTACTTTGGCTGAATTCTTCCTGTATTGTAACATCGGGAAAGAGGTTTGTGCTTTTAAATTCATGAAGCCTTTTCAAATGCTAACAATTCTTGTTTTTGCTAACACACTTCATATTGCTTCACAACATCTACCCAAACAGAGGTAAATGTTTCAGTTCCCAGCTGATGGTGGAGATACTGTCTCACTGTGCTGTGCAGTTCCCTACATTAGATTTCACATGTTGATGACATCATCATTTGAAGCAGCACAGACTCTGTGGAAGGTCTAGAATGGTAGCTACTGAACTGGGTTGGGTTCTTGTTTCTTCTTTGATAGCTACAGGAAATACATTATTCTTTTTCCCCACTGAGTGCCAACCAGTGGAGGCATTTAGCAGTTGGAAGCTCTCTTGGTCACATAGGCCAGGATGGCTATTTAGATTACTTATGAAATTGATTACCTATAAATCAAAAGTGAAGATCTGACTTGTCCTTTTGCAAATCTAGCAATCCAATAATCTACTTTAGCCAAGAGAACACATGTATTCAAGCTTAAATTTTAGTCTGCTAAAACTATTTTCAAGAAAGGCGAGTAATATGTAGGACAGTGTTCGTAGTCTATTGCTAAGAGTTAAAAGAACTTGGATAATATGAACAGAAGAGCAATAGCGACATGAAATGAGAATAATGGATATAACAGACTGTGTTGCAAATGAGATTTCAACAGTTACTTCCTTTGGACTGTGGTCATTGTCATTATTGTTTGGGCATAGCCGTTTTATATTTTTGTAGTTTGGTGGTGTTATGTTCCTACATGTATATCCTGCCTTTGCTTAAAGTAGCTCAAATCAGGCTACAAAGGTCCTTCTGTTTTCTTGGTTTCCCATCCCGCCCCTGGATCTAGGGAAAAACTACCACAGGGCCACCAGAGGGCTTCATGTCTTCTCAGGGATTTGAGCCTAGGACATCCTGGTTCAAGTGTGGTATAGCGGTTAGTATCACACTTGAACCACACACCATCTCAGCACCTGATCAACAATGGGAGTAGCTAGGATGTTTTAGCTAGTTGCGTTAGGGTTTTTGTTTCTTTTAAAAGCTCTGGCTGAAATGATGTAACTATTGTAACTTGTAACTGCAAGAAAGGCCTGGAGGACGCAGGCTTCATGAATGAAATACCTTTTTATCATTGGATTGCCTGTTCTTAAAATAAAACACTTTCCTTAAAGAACTCTCTGTTCTCAGTCTGTCCTTCCAGGTGCTTGTTGGCTATGCATGTAGATAGAATTGCTCTCTCCCAAAGAGGATGAGCGGCGGGGGGGCGAGGAATCTCTAAGCACAGAGATTATTGTTTCCCCAGTGGTGTCCTACTGTGCCTCAGGAACGGAGATTTTTAATCCAGTAGGTGGTGGCAGCAATTTTTAATCAAAGGGACAAGGGGAGTTTCCATCGCCTATTCAAGGGCAGAAGTCAGCATTGAGTGGGAGAAGAGCCCCTTGCTCCATAACATTGATTTTTAATTGGTGTTTGTGTATATGATGAGAGTTGCTTTCTTAACGTAGTAACAGTATTATTAATTATTATTATTAATAATGTGGGTGAATAAAGAATATGGAAAAGGTTCAGACGAAATAGCAGGCTTGTGTGGAAGTATCTTATATTGACTAAACATTCACTTTATTTACTCAAGCACTCTAAGTCATGTTGCAGGTACTACAATTATAATGATATGCACTGCTCCTAATGCCAGTTGACAGCTATGGTTGTTGATTAATTCAGAAAAGTGGGAGAAGCTGCGCTGTCTCTTAAACAATTTACAGTAATCCAAACTGGAGTTCATGCAACATGTAAATCAATATGGCTATGTACTCATTAAAAGCCCTTTGAATTATACTGTTTCCCTAGTTAGATAATGAGCAGGATGGAGTAGAGCAGGAGTGGACAACTGTCAGGGCTTGGGAACTACAGTGACCCTCCCATGTTACCTTAAAGGGCTGTGCCCTCCTTCCAGAAACTCCACTACCACATTTTTACTTTTTGTTTTGTCCTCAGATGTTGGTTCAGGCAATTTTACCACATTTTTGCCCCCCAGTTGTATCAAGTTGAAGAGAGACCTTTAAGAAAACTAGATCTTGTTCACTTTGCTTTCTGACTTAAAAGAAGTCCACTCCTGGGCCTAAAATGGCCAGAGGGCAAAAACATGCCTCATGCCTCCTAGGGGCCATGGGAGTGCTTTTGAGTTCAAAAAACTACAGTTTTTCCATGAATTTGGGGGAGGAATGCTGAGGGCCTTTGGAATCTCAAAAACAATTTTGAACTCACGGCCTACGCTTTCCCCACCACTAGAGTGTGAAAGAAGACATTTGGCCGCATTCTGATATTTTATATCCTCATCTTTCATATAAATCCAACTAGCTTGGTAGTCATTTTCCAAAAATGGCCGAACAAAAGCCTCTGGGAAGCTTGCGACTGGGGTACAAAGACAAAAATTATTCCCTGCTGTCTGTAACCTCAGAATCTGGTATTCAGATGTATATTGGCTTTCAGCTTGGATGGTCTGTCTATAGACTATGCCTAAATAGTATAAAAGTGCAAATTCATCTGATTTTTAAATATCTGTATTACCCAATTTCAGCCAAAATAAACCAGACTTCTGGAAAGAAAAGGGTGTTGCCTCCATTAGGGATCTTCAAGTGTCTAGCAGCAAAATCTCAAAAGCAAGTGATGAACCAAGATAGCATGAAGTGGTTTGAATTGGCTCAGCTAAATAAAACCACCAAGATTGGCTGAAAACTTATGATCCACCAGCTGCTCTGACCAGTTCAAAATGGATTGTAATTCTCCACCTATACAGTAGTCACAAATCTTTTGATCTCAAATTTATAACCAGCTGCCAGAAAGAAACTTTAGCCATGCATGTGCAGTCAGGACCAACATGGGAAGGTGATTTAGGGGCCGAAGTTGCAGATAGTACATGAAAAAAAATATGTGGTCTAGATTCCCCTTTAAGTCTGTCTTCACAAACATCAAAGGCAGTTTCTTTAAATTTGTATATCACTGCCACTTATGCCCCTCTAGATTATTTTATTATTGTGAAGATATCCTATCGTTTTGTTGGCAAGAATGTGGGACTCACAGAGCTCTGATGCACATGTTGTGGCTCCACTGTCCTAAGATGGTAGAGTTCTAGAAAGCTGTATAAAATGTAAGACATTGGAGCAATACAAAATTGCAGGGAGAGAGAAACTTTTCCTGTTACTCTTATTTTTGTATGAAAATGATAGGTTATAGCACAAACTACTGATTTTTTCAGTTGTTAATATCAGCATATTATGGTAATTGCCTGGAATTGGAAACATGCAAAGAATCAAGAGATTCAGTAAAGAGTCATTGTGTTAGTCCTCAACAAACAATCTGCAAAAATAAGATTCATTAGAAAGAAGAAATCGGACAACTTTATGAAAATTTGGCATTGTTTTATTGAATACATGAACAGGTCTGGAGGTCTTCTTGGAATCCCACTCTTATGACCAAAGTTAGATGTTCTGTCAGAATGAATAGTGGGGGACCAGTAGTTTGCATTAAATGAGTATGCATACAACTCCTAAACTGTTGACTAATTTTTCTGAAGTTAATTCCTGTAAGCTCATGTCTGTTTATTGTGAAGTTGATTATCACCTTTCTCCTTTTTTGTTTTATTATCTTCTAATATATAAATAGGCAAAGACTTGACCTCATATGATAGGCTGTGTCAGGCAAAGGCCTCATATGATTGGCTGCCTGAGAAGATTCTATGGAATCCTGGGGTTTGCAGTTTAGGGAGGGACTTTTAGAATTCTCAGCCAGAGAGCTCTTGGACCTGCATGGTTGCTATGGAGATAAGGCCTAGCAGCAAGGAGGAGGGTAGTGTATTCCCCCAGGAACCAGCCCTCTGTATATTAATAACTCTGAATACAGATTGGATTGGGGAATATGGGGAAAAGTTACCGGTTATTGGACAAGACAGTTCAGGGAATTACAGACACAGGATCTCAAATCTTTCTAACAAGTATCACCTATGAGAAAAAAATCCCAGGCAGTACTGGGTAAATAGGGTAGTTATCTAATAAAGAAAAAGGAAGAGAGGTGATATTTGTCAGGAGTGGCAACCTTTGCATGCTTTAATTAACTGCCTAGTTAGTTTGCTTGTCTATTGTAGGCATAGAGAGATAGCCTAGAGTAAACTGCCTGTTGTTTGGTCAACGCCCACTTCCCTTTGCATGTTCTTGTCCTCTTCCCTTTTTTTGTTCTTCGGCTTCCCTGCAGGCATGTGGTCTCCGATTCAGCAAGCATGCTTTCTTGTAAACATGTGAGTTCTTAATTTTCATCTTATCTTTCTTCAAGAATTTGAACCTGTGTAAACTATGCACAAGATTATGTGAGTAAATCCTTTTTACATATTTTTAACCAAACTGTTTGTGTTTATTTTGAGTTAGATTAAGTGTGTCTGGGGTGGAGATAATGAAGTGGGACTGGTGATTTGTTCAGCTTCTGTTTATGCATTACAAAATACTCTGCTGATTGGGAGACTTATTACTAAAAATCTCTCAATTCCCCAACAATATTTGGGTTCAGACATAGGGAAGGAGATGCTCCTTCAGTTTTTTTGGTCCAAAGCTGCTTATATCAGCACTTTGAATTAGGTCTGGTGGAGGACTGGAAGCTACTTTAGGTCACAAACTGCTGACATGATAAAGATATAGTGTCCAGTCCCAGCTAACAGTCTCATTGTCCTATTTTGGTCTAGTTCAGTGTTAGTCAAAGTGGTAATGCGGGGACTAGTGCTGGTCCACACTGTTGACTGCCAGTCCCTGGTGAGTTTCCAGTAAAGAAAGAAACAATTGTAGCCAGTGGACACAAATGTAGTGCCTGTGTCTGGCATATAGGAAAAAAAAACATTGGATACTTTGGGAAGCACTGGTTTAGCTGAAGGGGTCAGGGTTCTCCTAGGTTCCTGTGGGCTACACAGAGACTGGTTGAGGGTTGCAGGTTGCCTACACAGGTTGAGCCTTTCTTATCAGGACATCCAAAACCCTCCAAAAACTGAAACTTTTGAAAAGCGGAACCCAGTCTTCTTCCTGTAAGGAACATGAGAGAATAATAGAGGCTTGCTGGGGACCACATGTGCACGTTGTCCCAAGCAAGCTGAGACAGAAAGGAGCAAAGTTAACAGGGGCTTCGTAAACTTCATAAACTAGCACATATAGGTGTGGTCCCAAGTGAGCCTCCCTAATCTCCACTTACAGAAGAAGGCAAGAGGAAGAGAACTGGTGAAACAGCAGACCTTGCACTGAAAGAACTGTATATAATTTACAACAATTATGTATCAGTATGTATAAAGCAACAGTAAGAAACAGAATATAATTTACACCAATCTATTTATGAATTTCGTGTTTAGACTTGGGTCTCATTTCCAAGATATCTCATTATGTATGTGCAAATATTCCAAAATCCAAAAAAACCCAAAATAACAAAACATTTCTCATCCCAAGCATTTCAGATAAGGGAGGCTCAACTTGTACTAATCTAAGGTCTCTTTCACACTACATCGTTTTAGCACTTTAATGCTACTTTAACTACCGTGAATTCATCCTGTGTATCTAGTAGTTTGGCGATGTGCTAAAGCAGTCTGGTAGAAGATTCTAAATACCTCATGAACCTATGGATTCCAGTTTTTTTCCATAGGAAGCAGTCATTGAGAGTTAAAGTGGTATCAAAGGGCTATGATGGTGTAGTGTGAAAGAGACCTATTTATAGGATTGTTCTGCTCACTAGTCATGATTTAGTCCCATTGAAATAAGTCACACAAATTACTATTTAATTTATATCCTGCTTGTCTTCTTTATGGGACAACACAGATAGTTGTCCAATTTGAAATGCTCTGTAAATATTTAGAAAAATGAGATTTAAAGAAAATATTTTGATCCATAATAACATTCCAAAACCCATACTCAAACAGCACTTTTATTTGGACAAAAGAAAAATGCACTAAATTGAAGGGCATTTCAGAATTCTTAATCAGGCAAGACATTATATCAGGCAGTGGGTGAGGAGAGGAAAGGGGAGTTGGCTTGGTGTTGAAGCTGTAAAATCTGCATATCCAAAATCCTAATATGGACTGATGGGGGAGGAGCAGATTTGAATGCACTAATATTATGCAGATTTCATGTTATACCCAGGACTGTTGGGACTTTTGGAAATTGAGAGAGATTTGGTGAATCTTGCCAATTTAGCAGAGCATTGGTAATGCACAGAGAGAAGATGAACAGCTTACCGGCTGCACATCTACCTCCCCCAAACACACTTAACTCTAGCTCAGAAGTAAACACAAAAACAGTTTGTTTCAAAGTATACAAAAATTTACTCACAGTTCCTTAGTAGTAGATGGGGTATTACAAGTATAGAACACATATAATATTTAAGATTAATTAAGAATATAAAGTGGGTGTCAAAGAAAATATACAATTAGATTTATTTGGAAAAATCAACTATGTAATAAAGGTATAAGTAGAATAAATAGTCACAGATATAACGGCAAGAAGAGGAACAATACTAGTAGATACAGAGAAAACTAAAGAAAGTTACAAGGAGAGGAGTATATGTAATACGACGCGAATCTTTATTTATTGGTTAACAAGTGTAGGAGTTCAAATCAGTGGAAATTAATTTTTCTGTTTTTGTTTGTTTGTTTTGGGTTTTTTTATTTTTTTTTTTTTATTGTTTTTTATTGTATTTTAACAACATGGAAACTAATGTTACCAATAATTTTGTTCTTTATCTATAATATTGATTCATACTATGAATATGTATATTTAATAGTTATATACGGTAGCAGATCACAAATGTATAAAGGTTAAAAACAAATGTAAATTATGTTTAATGATAATGTACTTTTTGTAAATAACAGTTTATTATCATTTGTTTTTCTCAATAAAAAATAATGTTTTAAAAAAATTTACTCACAGAGACTTGCGCATAATCTACACAGGTTCCTGTTCTCGAAGAAAGTTAAGAAGAAAAGAATAAGCATTTACGTGCTTGTAGGAAAGCATCTCCTTTAGAGCATTGAAGAGCATTGAACAACAAGAACGACAACAGTGGTTGATTTTTTCCAGACTGTTAAGAAAACAGTGGTGAAGAGAGCTTTAGCAGTTTTATGTTTTAGACAAGTCACGGTGTCAGGTGGCTAGAGTACTTGCATTGGATGATAGAAACTCTGATTCCCTTTTCCAGCTGAAAGCTATGGGCAGCTTCAGGCGAATAACTGTGTTGATTCATGCATGTGGCAGCTCAGCTACTGCCTTCACAGGAGCTGAACAGCAGTAACTACTGCCATGTAAAGGTGCCTGTTCATACAATCTGTGCCTCGTGTCTTCCTGGTCAAGCAGCTGTTAAGATATACTTCCATAGATGGAAACTCCTTCATGAGTGAATTGTTACTATCTCTTAGTCTAATTTCAATTTACTATGCAGCTAAAACCCTTCTCTGAGTGCCTTGGAGGAAGGGCGGGATGGAAATATAACAATAAATAAAGATCTTATTCCATAATCTACCCTGCCAAAAATGAGATTCTATAATATAATTTACTGTTTTGTTTTCTAGAATTATAAAGCAGAATTTTGAAAGGTAATTGCAGCATGTGATTAAGCAGGCCATAGTTTTTGGAGCTGAATCCAGTTGGGATTGCTATAGAAGAGTTGAGTAAAATGTACTCTTCTAAGCAGAAAGGGTTACTGTTGCATCAGTGTAATATTTATACAAATGGGGGGAAATCCCTAGCGACCAGAAGACAAGTTTGGCTGATGTAAGTTTTCTTTGGCTAAACATCTTTGTGAAATAGATTTGCTTAAGTTGCCTTCAATTGGAACAGATTATGAGGTAAAAGCTCAGGTGTCTGAACAAGAAACCACCTGTTGGGTGTTACATCTAAAACTTTTATATCTTCCCCTAATGGGACTTTTGATTAGGGAATTTGTCTCCCTGGGGTGAAGGGGACTTAAACCTTTTTCTTTCTTCTCTGAAGAGCAGAAAAAGATTAATGTTAAAATAATGTATGATTTATGTTCATCACAACTTTTTACCTTATTTGCAAGAAAATGTGATACGATTTAATTGCTATGCAAAATTAGACCAGGGTAAGGGAGGGGATCTTTGCCGAGGTATCAGTTGTCTCAGAGCACTGAATTTTCAAATCCCTTGAAACCTCTCCACAGGCTTTCGTACCTTTGGACAGCATCCAGAAATGCTATTGAAGCTTTTTGGTAAGCCTTTTTGCTCCCTGCTAGACCAGGTATACAGCTGTACACTGCTTTTGTGTAACAGCTTTCAAATATGGAAATGCTTTGCCTTATAGCAGTGAAAAGGGTACCCATTCCATCTTGTTCGCGTCTCTGCCCATCTTTTCACAGGCAGTTCTGTAAGAATGATTGACTTCTTGGGAAACAGCAGGAGAATGCCTTTTGGAACGTTGTATTCCTTAACCAAAGCTTATAGGATTGCAATGAATCCCAAAGAGGGAGAGTCTGTGCTTTTATTTTCTTAGGGTTTCTCTCCCACCCTTTAGCTTTATGAATAATCATTGAGAAGGAGATCTTACTGACTGGAATTATGCTTGCGTGAGCCTCCTTAGTGTAGGACTGACTAGTTTTGTACCTGGATCTTGCCTACCTACATAAACTAGTTTAAAGACTAATAAGCATATTATAGAAGGAACTTTTAAGGATTATTGCCCACTTGATTTATTATAAAAATAATGGTGTTTTTTTTAAATTTAGTTCTTTCCTGTTACTCTGTCTAGCAAATAAGGAGCAAATTAGATAATACATTAAATGGTCACTTTTTGTAACTTAAGTATTTTTCCAAAAAACCATCGCACCTAGCTGGATTGGCAGCACAAGAATAAGGGGTTAACTCCCTCCATAACACAACTCCAACAATAATCCCCCCTGCTTTTTGCCTCAAGAGAGAAGCTGGTACCACAAGTCTTTTAAAGATTTGCATACGTTTGCATATGAAGACAAGTAAATACAACAATAGATTTAATTATCATCTAGGTTGGGCTTAAACAGAGAGAGGTTGTTTCATAGTCCATTGACAGACTGATGTTTTTAGTCCATTCTAACTATTAATTTAGTGGGTAGCAAAGTAGGAGAAAAGAAGAGAGATCTCTTGGTGCCTTCTGGATTTTCTGTGTTTCTTCCCAAAGCCAAACCACTCTGCAAGACTTTTCAGCACTAATGTTTAACACATGTTTGTGAATACTTTTAGTACCTATTTAAAACAGGACATTTCAGACATAGGGCTGAATGCATTGTGAAACTCCTTGCAGAAACATTTAAACTCTAATCACACTTACCTAAACGGCTAGTGTTTTAAGAGATAGTGTTGAGAACCTAACATCTGTTGCCTCCTACCTCCCTTCTAGAAGGCTTGAAAAGACATCTGTATAACCTTTGAATTATGTTACTAGTTAAATGTTTTCCAGCTTTTTCTTAGCTAATGTGCACAACAAAATTTTGCATTTGCAGCAACCAAACATGGTTACTAAGTGCAGGGGACTAATACCAACCCCTTATAGGAAGGATTGCTTTCTTCCTCTCTCTTCTGTTGCTTTCATGTTACTGGAAAGAAGATTTTTAGTTACACAAGTCTGCTAGATAGATGCATTATGTTATTGCTTTGTATATGCTTTAGTGCAGGAGGGGATTATATATGGTCTGTGGAGTACATGCAACCCCCAGGGCCCTTCAGGGATCAAACATTTTTTTGCCCTCTAAATGCACTGTGGGAGACACTTTTCCACTTTTTGTCCTCCAGCTTTTTTAAGACCAAGAGAGGCCTGATTTTAATTCAAGAAGTGAACAGGAATTGACTTCCAGTTACTTTCTTTGGTTTCTCTGGGCCTAAAATGTGAGTCTAAAAAAATGGCAAAATGTCCTTGGTGTGTTGTAGAGGCTGTTGAGGGCATTTGGGGGAAAAGTTTTATTTGTTTGTAGGAGATGCAGTGGGAATGTGGCATTCCAAGATTTTTGGAGGCACTAATGTGGCCCTCCAAGGTCTTGGGAAGTGATTTTTAAGAAGCCTCCTAATGTTTTAAGAAAGCTCCTAGCTTCTTAAAATTTCACATCCCTGTTGCAGTAGTATAGGTGGATTCACATTAAAGGAGATGAATTATGGCATGTTTCATTTCTTATTTGTGATCATCGCAGGTTATTTGATCTATATAAGTTAAAAGAAAATGCTCCACTGATGCTGTACTTAGAATATGTCATGACTTTTCATTTATGAAAAATGAAAAAAGCCAAAAGTTGTACAGTACTTATTTAGCCTAGGTGTTGGCAAGACAAGGTGTGGTAATAAATGTAGGAGTTGGGAGTGCCTAACTTCTAATTCTGATAGCCTTTACACCCTTGGGGAGATTGTTTGAGCAAGTTGTTCATAGGTTACTTCATGTGTAATCTTGGTAGTATGTACGAAATGCCTTTAAGCTATCATATTAGTCTGATACCTGACCACTAATGTGTACTAAGAACTTCCTCTGTTTTGGGTTTAGTGAAATGTAGGTTGTAAAATGCAGTGTGTATACAAAGTTATACCTCATTTATCTCTATCAAAGGCATTTCAGTCTTTATTAAATCATACCACATGGAGAGAGGGTGAAGGAGAAGCAAAATGATTTTAAATAAAACCTCCAAAAAAAAAATACTCTATGTTTTTACATAGCTACTGTTACATAAGTAGCTCTTTTATTGCTAAGATCTTATCATTTTGCTTTCCACTTCCAATAACAGAGAAGTTTAAGGAAGTGATGGATTCCATATATATCTGTGGCTTAGAATCACTGCTAGAAAGTTGCAAGTATAGTGCCCAGATGTATTGTCTGTTCTGAGACATAGCAAAATGCTTTGTAGAGCGAGCAACCTATTATATTTATCTTTTATGTCCTTATTGTCATGGCACAGCCTAGCTGGAAAAAAAAGGTTAGTTTTCAGAAGTATCCAGTGACTAAACTGGATAATAATTACAGAGAAAAGGGTAGAAATAATCAGGGAGGAAATTACCATGTAAAGGGGATTAGCCAGGTGTTGCTCAGCATTCAATGATGTCATTTGAATTTCATGGTTTTGCCTGGTTTGATCAGGTTATTTTTCAAGTTGGAATAATGGCATGGTAATTTCTCAGCTATGAATAGGTGGTGAGGTGATGACAGCCACAATAGATGAAACTTGTTGACATGGGTTGGCAACTTTCTTATTGGCACCTTCCTTATTCCACCCCCTTATTTTTGGGTGAATTGACAAGTATTCTTCAGAAAGAACATTAAAAAAAGTCTGTAGCAACTGTATCTCATTAAAAACATAGCAACCCAAATACACACTGATTTTGCCTTAAGGCTACATCTCACTTTGATTTCTGTGTCCAGGTACAGATGCCTGTGTAGAAAATGAATGCATGCTGAATCAAGTACAAGGATATACTCGTGTCCAATTAAGTTCCTGCCTGTTTTTGCCAATTCAAGTGGTGAAACTTCCATCGTTTTTAAGAGGACTGATTCTATACTTATATAGCTTTTCCTTCTATCAGAGCATATGCATTTCCTCATCTAGATTTGCCTATGGCAGTACAAAAGTCAAAGTAGAATATTTCTCATCTTTTCCATTTCAGTGGTCAACTTCATCAGATGCCAAGCTCAAATTATGAGGAAAGTGCTACTGTATGGCACACAGCAATGCAGTCAGCCTTCACATTTTTGGGTTTAATTTTTGCAGATTTGATTATTTGTGAGTTTGCCATCAACAATTAAATAGGATTTTTTTTTAAGTTTTGCAGGTCCCTCATAAACACAGGTCCAGCCCCCAGCCCCCACTTCAAACACTTCTTCCCTGGGGGAACCGTCCCCCTTCGTGGTTCCAATCAGGGCACACAACTCTTTAAAAACCAGCCTCTGGTCCTCCTCCACTAGCTGCTGTCTGGCCAGATAAGGACAGTGGCACTGTCCTTATCTGAATGCATTTTCAGGCGATCCTTCCCTCCTTGTCAGGAATCTCGTCCCCCGTACACATTAATGCCTGATTTCTAAGCCCCACCAAGCCCCTCCCAAAGCATCCCCCTGCACCCAAGGAAGGAGATGGGCAGGAGAGGTTCCACCTGAACCTCAGGAAGAACTTCCTGACAGTCAGGGCTGTCCGGCAGTGGAATAGGCTGCCTCGGAGTGTGGTGGAGTCTCCTTCTTTGGAGGTTTTTAAGCAGAGGCTGGATGGCCATCTGTCGGGAATGCTTTGAGGGTGTTCCTGCATGGCAGGGGGTTGGACCAGATGGCCCGTGTGGTCTCTTCCAACTCTACATTTCTATGATTCTATGATTCTATGAGAGATGAAGTATAGGGATACCATGCCATGCCAACCCACCTCTTTCTCCTCTTCTTTCTCTCATCCAGTTTGGAGCATGGGTGCCTCCTCTCCCCACCAGGCCTTGGCCCCCTTACCACAGATACACACACCCAGTTTGATTGAAGTGGTACATAAGTTGAGGGGGGGCTAGAGATATTCAAGATTTTTCCACTTTTGCAGTGGTTGCATGCCTCTAACCCCTAAAAATGTGGACGGCTGACTGTACCTGTGGAGTCACTGTCAGTGCCTTGGCTTGGCTTTCTACTGTTCTGTTGAGGCAAGATGAAATAGTATACTGGTGAAGATGAAGGCATTAATTCTGTGACAGGAGCAGCCTTACCACTAGGCAGAGGAAAGCAGCTAGCTTAGGTAACAGAGTGAGACTGTTTTATCTAGGTAGCAAATCGTTAATTATTTACTTTGTTTCTATATTTTTATTATCAGGGGCTGGGGAGATGCACTTGTGAGATTTCCTTTTAAATTCTCCAAAATTATTTGTCTGATTTTGGATATGATGCACCTTTATTGGGATGATTAGGGGTGCCATTTTGCTGCTATTCCACAGGCAGCAAAATATATTGGGCCCTTTTGCCCCAAGTAACTGTATTGCATATTCCTGTGGCCCGTGTCACTGATGGCATTTTTTCCATCCATGATCTATTGGATTATTTTCCCAGCTGTTTTATCAGAAGCGTGAATAAGAAGTGTTGAATTACGTTACAGCTTTGCTATGTTACTGATGTGACAAAATTTGCATGTTGGTGTTGGATACAAATATCAAGTTCCATGTAGTAGCTTATAACTTCAAAGGGGCATGAAGATTTAAGTTTTGAAGCTTAGAGTTGGCCAAATATTTATACATTTAATGACTTCTAAAGGTAGATTGATTAGTACTAATGGTATAGTGAATCAAGAGAAGTTTTGTCCAATACTGAAAGAACAACCCAAAAACATGATGAAATGTTTTGGAACTCCTGTGTTCACCAGCATTGTCTCCTCACATGCTAGTCTTCTCATACAAGTAGACCAGTTGTGTTTAGTGGTTACAAGCCACTGATTATTTTATTGTTTAATGGGAGAATTGGGCCTTAGCATATACCAGCTGCTCTGTAAATGTGCCAGGGGATTATTTCATATTAAAAGTATCTGTTTGAAGACAGGGTGTTCATGTGAATACAATTGTTCACCATGTTTACAGGAAAATGTTATTAGAACTTTACACTCTTATCCTAAATGCATTTACTTGGGAGTAGGTCGCACATATGCAAGTGGAATTTTGCAAGAACACGTATATAAGGCTGCAGATTTCTATCCTGTTTCCTCAAAAGCCAGAGTAGGGTTTACTTCAAAGGGAGTATGCACAGGATTGTGTCCTTTCTGGCATATCTGGCTAGTTTAGAAGTAGCAATCAAGCAGAGACAGAGAGTCCTACACTCCACTTCTGAAACTCATGAAGGTTTTCGTAGAATCATAGAGCCGGAAGAGACCACAATGGCCATTGGGTCCAACCCCCTGCCGGAATATATAATCAAAGCATTGTTGACAGATGGCTTAACAACCCCTGTTTAAAAACTTCCAAAAAAGGAGACTCCACCATACTCTGAAGCAACCTGTTCCACTGTCAAACTGCATTTACTTTCAGAAATTTCTTCCTAATGTTTAGATGGAATCTCTTTTCCTGAAGTTTGAAGCCATTGCTCATGTCCTAATATCTGAAGCAGCAGAAAACTGGCTTGCTCTATCCTCCATATGATATCTCTCCCTAAGCTCACCTCATATGGCATGGTTTCCAGGCCTCCTTTCATTTTGGTCACTCTTCTCTAGACATGTTCCAGCTTGCCAATATCTTTCCTGAACTGTGATGCCCAGAACTAGACACAGTATTGCAAGTGGGGTCTGACCAAAGGAGAATAGAGTGGTACTATTACTTCTCTTGAAGTTGGGAGTTAGAGTTTCTCAGGATGTTAGCCCTTTGGGGGAAATTCTATGAAAGCTAAGACTGTTAGGAATCAGCCTTCTTTTAACAGAATTGCAGAAAAAGCATGTCCCAATCTCTGTGTGGCTTCCTTGAACTGCGACTGACTTAAAAAGCAAAACAAGGCAAGCAGTTTCAGGTTACAAATTTACAAAAAATTTACTAGTGAACTTTACAATTACATAAGCGTTGGAGATACCAGTTCCTAACTAGTTAACAAAAAGATTAGGGAAGATAGTAGCATCATTCTTAACTCACCATCTTCTTGGTAGAGAAGTAAAACATGGTCAGAGAGAAGGTTGTAGAAGCAAAAAAATGGTAAAGAAGACGAGAGAGAAACATGGTCTTTTATGTAAGGCCAGTGACACCAGGATCTATCCTGGTTCACATGGTTTGGTCACCCAGATACCAAATAACACAAAGAGCAAGACTGAGGCTTTATAGGTGAGAAGGCAAAAGGCTTTGACATGCAGAGGAAAAAGAAATTAAGCTAACTGGGCCTCAGTTGCCCTAGAACAAGAGGTGGGGGAGAGAGAATGCTAGAATTTTCCAACACTTGACTTAGACACTGTACTTCTATTGATGCAGCTCAGAATTGTATTAGCATTTTTAGCTGCTGCATCACACTGTTGACTCATGTTCAGCTTGTGGTCTACTAAGGCCATTTCCAGATTACACTTTGCTGGTGCTGTTATTCCACTTTCAACGTCCTAAGACCTGGTGGCGCAGTGGTTAAAATGCCCGTACTGCAGCCACAAGGTTGTGAGTTCAATCCTGCAGGGCTCCAGGTTGACTCAGCCTTCCATCCTTCCGCTGGTTGGTAAAATGAGTATCCAGCTTGTTGGGGGCAATTAACTAACACATTGTAAACTACTTAGGGAGTGCTTAGTACTGATAAGCAGTATAGAAATGTAACTGCTAACAGCTATCCTGTGGAATTCTGGGGATTGTAGTTTACTGAAGCCAAAGAGATCTCTCTCTAAACTGCAAACCCCAGGATTCCATAGGATATTGAAAGTAGAATAATAGCACTGTAACAGTGTCGTGTGGAAATGGCTTCAGACTCCTAGGTCCCTTTCACAGGTACTGTAGTCAAGCCAGCTATCACTCATTATTTCTGTGCATTTAATTTTTTTTCTACCCAAGTGTAGTACTTTACACTTCTCCCTGTTGAAATTCATTTTGTTAGTTTTGGCCCAGCTGTCTAATCTGTTAAGATCATGTTGAATTCTTATCTTGTCCTCTGGGGTGTTAGCTACCTCTCCTAATTTGGTGTCATCTGCAAATTTGATAGGAATGTCCTCTAGTCCCTCATCCAAATCATTGCTAAAGATGTTGAATAGCACTGGGGCCAGGACAGAACCCTGTGGCACTCCACTAGTCACTTCTGTCCAAGATGAAGAGGATCCATCAGTGAGCACTCTTTGGGTTTGATCAGTCAACCAGTTACAAATCCATCTAACAGCAGTGTTGTCTGGCCCAGATTTTACTAGCTTGTTTGTTTTCTTCAGGTGATTTTGCTTTAGCCTTGATCAACTCTCTGTTGCCTGATACTCCAGCTGCAGAATTTTAAAACAAGCAACTGCAGACGATGTACCCAGTCTTCTGAGAAACATAACTGGCAGTACTGTAAGGCTCTTGTGTAATTTGGACAGAACTTTTTCAAGACTTATAGCTGTAGTAGAATCTAACCCTAGCCAACTTTGTCAGGAAATCTCAAAAAAGAGATATGGCAGTTGCTCAGAAAACAGCTGCTTTGTCTCTGTGTTGACCTGTGCAAAATTTCTCAAATGTCAGGCTTGGGGTCTGGGTACCAAATGAATGCATTCTTCAGTGTGTATGTAACTGTATATTACATACAGACATACCTCATTTATTATGTATGGGCATACCTCATTTAGCAAAGAAGCACTTTTTTACAAAGTCTTTTTTACTCGCTTAACCCCGTTTCCCATCCTCTGTCTAGCTGAAAGGTTTTTAGCAGCGTTGGCATTTGGAACATGATAGAGGACTTGAGAACACAGATTTTCAGTGTCAGGTTGCAACAACAAGTCAGCAGTAAACAATGCAAGGAAGCTTCATGTGAGAAAAGGCAGAAATCTACTATAGCCAATCCTACTGTAGCTGTGTGTATCACCTACAACAGGGAAGACAAACAGCAGCTCCTTCCCAAATCTCTTATTGAGCATTCATAAAATGCAAAAGAGTGAGTATATATACACTTGCCTTACCAACTCCCCTCAGTATGTTAAAAAAAAGAGCGTAGAGCTGTAAGTTTGGCTACTAAAATGGAAATCATAAGAAAGGTAGAGATTGGTGAAAGAAAAAAATGTCGCTGGATGCATTTGGGAAGAAGTTTTCAAGTGTTCTCTAGAATATTGAACGTATTTTTGCTTATTTTTACAAGGTTTCTGTGACTTGATAGTTTCATTTCATGTGTGCATATTGTTAGTTCTAGATAGAAAGTTTGCTGAAACATATTGAACTGCCTTTTTTTTTGTTTTTTGGTGATGTAGGAACCTGTCCTTATTCTTTCCATGTTATTTCTGCGTCTAGTACCAAAATTCCTGCTAAAGAAGTAACACCCAGGAACACACCTTGTTAACTGAGGTATACCTATATATATTTCATCCTGATTAGTGATCAAAGCAAAGTGATTGTGGAGGAAGTTTATTAATAACTTCCATAACAATATAGTTTTGTTTTGTTTCTTTGTTATTGTTATTTGCCATTAAGTCAACGTTGACATACTGCACCCTATTAGTGGAGACATCCAGAGCCTCAATCAGTCATCTACCTTGCTCAGGTCTTGTAAATTCAGGACTGTGACTTTTGTAATTGAATCAGTCTCCTTCTAATGCAATCTCCTTCTTTTCCTACTGCCTTCTACATTACCAAACGTTATTATCTTCTCCAGTTTTGCCGTGTAGTCTCATGATATGTCCAAGATACAACAGGTTAGTCATAATTTCCTCTAGTGAGAGTCCAGGCCTGATTTGCTTTCAGGCCCATTCATTTGTCTTTTTTAGCAGCCTATACTATCCATAGAACTATTTTCTGGTGCCATACTTCAGATAAGTTGATTTTTTTCCTGTCAGCATTCTTCACTGTCCAGATTTCACATTCCTACATAGAAATTGGAGATCAAAAATATTATGGCCTGGAGTTACACACTAATTAACTCCTGTTTATTGTCTATTTTAATGTTTGTCTTTTATTCAGAAATCTTAAGAAAAAGTAAAGCAAGTTGATTCCTCATAAGTACTTTTTGTATGTATGTGTGTAACTTTATTGTTTATAGCCATAGGCCATAACAGTTTACTACACAGAAATAATACTTATCAAAGTACAAAATAACATAACATGTCATTTATATTTATCTAACAACCATGCCTGAAAGACGTGAATAAAATTTGTAATAAAACCTTCTGATACGACAGCCATATTAAAAACATGGATACAAAACCTCAAACAGTGTACAATTTACTCTTTTTAAAATGTTGTTGTTGTTATTTCTTTATTTGGATGACTGAGTCAGTTTTCTGGCAGCCAAGGCAAATTTTTCAACCTGTGTAGTCATAAAGTATAATTGATTCCTAGGAGTGTACATATCTGTTCCAAAGAGATCTAATTGGCAAGGAGTAAATGATGCAGACAAGAAATCTGTGCCTTTGGGATTTAAGCAGTGGATGGCTTAATAACTAATGAGAACTATCCTAAATGTCCCCAGGTTCATAGATGCAAAATCTTTGGTGAGATTGGATATTATTAAACCTCCTGTAGAAAGAAAGAAGTGGGCATATATCTGAGCCTTAGACCTATTACTTTCTTAGAGGATCTACAGTGGCAAATGTAAAATATGGTTCTAAGCCAAATGTCATTTTATATAGTGGATACCATATAAAGTATTTGTGTAATTGAGTACAGATTCTACAATTTTGAATAAGGATGAATTCTTTCTTTAAACAACTGTTTTGCTATGGAGACGTTTGGAAGGGCTGCAGTGTTATTTCCGTAAGTTGCAGAATATTTGTTGTTGTTGTATACCTTCAAGTCATTTCCAACTGTTCTTGGCAAGATTTGTTCAGAGGAGGATGCCTTTGCCTTCCTCAGATGCTAAGAGAGTGTAACTTGCCCACTCATTGAGTTTCTGTGGCCAAGCGGGAATGTGAACCCTGTTCTCCAGAGTCATAGTCCAATGCTCAAACCACTACACCGTGCTGGCTCTCAATTTCCCAGAAGGGTTGTGATGAACTTCTAGAGAACATTTTTTACTAGTGGAATTTATTCATACCAGCCAGTATCACCCAATATAAGCCAAAAGCACTATGGGCACACATTTCTATAGAATGCAGTACTATTTCAGCCCTCAGGAGAGATGCAGGTGTACCTTGAGGGACAAGTAACAGGAATCATGTAAAATAATTTTGTATCTCCACCAGAGAAATGACTTTTGAATACCCCAGATAACTGCACCATGGCTCAATTGTGAAACTCTCTTTTAGAGTATCTCCTGTGCTAGGATGACCAGATCCCCACCTTAGACTTCAGAAAAAATGCAGCATGGTCATAAGGAGTGTGAGGATTTCAACCTGATTGTCTCCAAGTTTCCATGAAAGTTGACCATCAAGCCCTAGTCTCATGTACCTAAAATTATACTGCTGTTCAGTAAGATTTTGATCCAGTTTCCATGTATGAATTTTCCTTTTCTTTCCAATGACTTTTGTTTTAGCATAATAAATAATCACATGCTTCTTTGTACAAAAATCCCTCAGTTTACTCAATAACCTCTTCATCCCAATTAGTGTGCTGGAAATCATAGCTGTTATCATAAGGATATAAAAGAATTCTATATTTTACATCTAGTAAAGACATCAAAGCAGGCAAAGGCCATTCCCCTTGTTGTCCATGTTGAGACCAGAGACAAAGACCAGTAAAACTCAGGCAGTAAAATTTTCATCTATTAGCAGCAGTTACTTGGTTACTTTGCTGCAGCTAATGGATTTGAAATGTTACACTCTGCTTGCATTGATATTCCTCCAGACCATAACTGACAACGGAAGTAACATCTAAGACAAAATGTAGGCATTTGACTCTAACATCATCACTTTTCTTCTCCTGTATGATTTTTGACATCTTTGTCTGATGAGGAAGCCAGTGAAACTTTGAAAGGTTGCATAAAGTATTTTCTACATTTTGGTTGGCCAATAAAGGTATCACTGTTCTGTGGATTTTGGATTCCTTCACCTTCATTATAAGAGCTTCAAAAAACATAGGTAAAAGAAGCAAATATTGCGTTGCTACATAAGAAGGGGAAGGACTCATTGAATGTCAAAAATTATTGGCCAATTTCACTGTTAAACACGGATTATAAGCTTTTTGCTTCAATATTAGCAAATAGACTAAAAAGGATGTTACAAGATGTAATTTTGGAGGACCAAGCGGGCCTCATTCCAGGAAGGCAAATTAGAGATAATATTAGAAATATCATAAATATAATTGAATTATGTGAGAAACATCCTCAAAAGAAATTGGCTACAGTTTTTTTAGATATTGAAAAGGCCTTCGATACTGTTAATTGGAATTTTTTGATAAACATTTGTGAAAAAATGAACATGGGAGAACGTTATTTGAAATGGGTCAAAACTATATATGCAAATCAAACTGCACAAATTATCATTAATGGAGAAAAAACAGAAATTGTTCATTCAGAGAGGCACGTGTCAGGGATGCACATTATCCCCGCTTTTATTTTTATTGCTAATAGAGGTTCTGATTGAAAGTGTGGAAAGTAACCCAAAGATAAGGGGGATGAAATTTAAAGGCCATGAATACAAAATCAAAGCCTTTGCAGATGATTTGATGGTGACATTGGAAGAGTTTGTTCAGAGTTTTAAAGAATTAAAAGCTACTCTATAAACTTTTGAAAGATATTCAGGACTAAGAGTGGATAAACACAAAACAAATATACTGACTAAAATATCTCTACGGAAGAAGAAATGCAAATCTTGCACCTCTCTGGTTATACCACTGTCAGAAAAGTTAATTACCTTGGAATTCAAATAACTAAAAAAAACTTCAGATTTATTTAAAACCAACTATGAAATATTATGGAAAAATATTCAAAAAGACCTTAAAAATTGGAATAACTTAAATTTATCTTTTCTGGGGAGAATTGCCACAGTTAAAATGTCCATTTTACCTAAACTACTATTTTTGTATCAAACTATTCCTATCGTACATAACGACAAAGTGATATATACCTGGCAAAGCGAGATTTCTAAATTCATCTGGATGGGGAAAAGACCGAGAGTGAAACAAAATTTTTTACAAGATTCGAAGGAAAAAGGTGGATTGGGCCTGCCAAATTTAGTTTTATACTACCATGCGTGCTGTATGAATTGGGTGAAAGACTTGATTAAACTTGATAAGATGAAGTTGTTAAATATAGAAGGTGCTGACCTATGGTCAGGATGGCACTTTTATTTATGGTTCAACAAAGCCAAGATTAATAAGGAATTTAATAACCACTATGTAAGAAAATCCCTTATGAATGCGCGGAGGAAATATTTTTCAAGAAGTTACCAGAAAACACCCACTTGGATCTCCCCCCACGAGGCATATTATAAAAATGAGAATGTGTTATTTGATAGATGGATAAAATATGAAGATTTGGTTGAGTTACAAGATGATCAAAGTGTAATAAGAACCGAACAAGAATTAAATGAAAATGGAACAAGATGTTATTGGCTGTTATATAGACAAATTATAGAAAAATTGAAAATTGATATAAAACTTTATAGCTATCAACTAAAAGAAGAATTGACGACAATTCTAACCCCAGAAAAACCAAAAACCATCTCGTTAATTTATAAAATTCTATTAAAATGGGACACAGAGGAAGAATCTGTTAAAACTTCTATGATAAAATGGGCACAAAATCTATCTCGCGCAGCTCCACTAGATCAATGGGAGAAAATCTGGAATAAAAGGCTAAAATACACAGCATGCCAAGACATCAGAGAAAATGTTTTCAAGATATATTTAAGGTGGTATTTAACGCCTGAACGGCTATCCAAAATGAATGTAAAATACCCTAGCAAGTGTTGGAAATGTGACCTCGAGGTTGATACTTTTTTTCATCAATGGTGGTCCTGTAAAAAGGTGAAAAGGTTTTGGAATACGATCCATATCCAAATTTGTCTCCCGAACTCTACTTACTTACAATAATGAGTGATGATTTAGAAAAAAAGGCCGGTATATTCTATATGACAGCAGCGGCCAGAATGTTGTTAGCCCAAAAATGGGGAAAAAAAGCACTCCCCTCTATAGCTGAATGGGAGATGAAGCTCTTCAACATACTACAGATGAACAGGTTTACTTATGTGTTAAGAGGAGATAAATTTGAAAAATTTGCCAAAGATTGGGAATGTGTGATAAAATATTTCAGAAACTTGTGATACAAAGATGGTTGACATTGACTTTTAATTAAAGAGTGGTAACTACACAGGAGCAAAATATATAAAATGTAATAGACACATTGAACTTATTCCTTTGGATTTATTAATATTTCTTATTCGGGGGTAAGTCATGGATGATTGAAGAATGTGATTACAGTAATAGAATGTATATCAGGTGTGTATTTAGATAATTGAGCAATATATTTTTGGATAAGCTCGGATGAATGTTAATGTCTTGTTTTATTGTTTTTAAATAAAATAAAAAAAAAAACATATGTAAAATGTTTCATTCCTTGGGTGAAAATGAGGCAAGCCTGTGTGTTAATACATGTAAAGTAAAATTGAATGATACATGTACCATTATTAACGATATAGAAATGAATTTATTCTGTTGTTAACAACTACACTACACAACTACTAACAACTGTAAACACTGAAGGCACTAAATAAACAATACAAAAATTTATATTAACACTATCCAGTGCAGAAATAACACACAGGCTTGCCTCATTTTGGTTTGCTGTTCGGACCAACTGCTGATTTCTGTTTTGCATTTCATTCCTTAGGTGACCAGGCACCAAGATCAAAATAATGTAAACATCCAAAAGCAAATTAAAAACTGATCAACACCAACAATAAAACAAATTTCTGTGGTTAGTAAGTTGTAACTGACAGATTTATGATGAGTCCTCTAAGGAGTTCTGTGAGCAAAATAAAACGAATCTGTCATCAGTTTTTCTCCCATTTAAAATGTCTGCTTGAAAATGTATCACTATAAACCAGCCTTTCTCAACCTTTTTACCCTGGAGGAACCCTTGAAATAATGTTTAGGCCTCAGGAAGTCCCTGCATAAAAATTATTATATCTACAGCTCAAAAATGCTTACTGTAGATGCTGACATGTAAGATTCACTTTTTCCCCCAAAAAATACTATTTGAAAATGGGGTGTGTCTTATATGTCAGTGTATCTTATACACTGGCAAATAGTACTTTTCTGGTGTATAAATAGGGTGCATTTTATATGCTGGCAAATACCGTATTTCTTTTCAATCATAACTTCTCACAGAACCGCTAGCAATCTCTTGTGGAACCCCTTGGATTCCTGGGAACATTTTGAGAACCCTGCTATAGACTACAAGCTTTTAATAAAAAGTGATCCCAAGTGTCACTTTTGCATAAATTACTGTGAAGTTTGCTGTCTTCACAGTATTCCTCAGTTTAATTAATCAAAGGGAGGTGTTCTTAGGCTTAGCATGCTAGGAAACTCCTCTTCTCATCCACTCTCAGATAGGTTGCTGTTTTCTATTTCTCTTTCTCTGCTTTTGGATAAGCTTCTTGCAAACGCTGTCATGGTTGGCATCTTAGTTTTTGGTTGCAGTGTTCAGTAGGTTGTAGTCATGCATCGCAGTTCTATTGCTGCTTCTGTCTTTGATTGGCATACCGTATAGTCCAAAATATAGATTTAAGTCAATCAAATGAATGTTGGTAGTTTGTTTCAAATGCTGATGATTTGTTTGCCAACAATGGGTAAATGATTTTTCAGTGCAGCCTTACTGATAATACTCAAAAGAACCTTACAGTCTGAAGTGCAAGTGCCACTTTTTGTCAATCAAAGTGGTCCCGTGTAGGATTTTAGACCAGTGTAGAAGAGCCCATAGTTTAGAATTTATTTATTTATTTATTTTGTATCCCTGTTTTCTCCCAAGTAGAACTCAAAGTGACTTACAATATAAATTAAAACAGAACATTTAAAACATGTTGTACAAAAATTTACAAAAGTCATACATCTGGTAAAAACATGACTTTTAAAACATTAACAATTAAAAGAATGAAAACGCTTAAAGGACATATTACATACTAAAAGCAGGACACCTAATTGCATATTGCTCTACTCTGGTCAGTTAAGACTGAAGTCCTGTTAGTAATTAGTTCGTTGTTTCAACTTCCATAAATGAATCTTTCAGTAACCCAGATCATTCCCCTTCTAACAAAAGTTCCCCATTAATCTTTGGCTCTGACATTTAGTAAAAAGAACTGATCTCTTTAGACAGGGATGTGCCTTATGGGAAAAGATGTATGGAATAACCCACCTCAAAGTGGCACATGCTGTGCAGAAAATAGGTCATGATCTTGAGCACTGCAGTGTAATAACATATGAAATGTCTCCAGCAATAGCGTATTTACTTCTTTATTTGTTTCAGTCTATTGTAGCATCTTCTACCTGTTGTAACATCTTTTATTATATTGAGAAGACCACACTGACTCTATAGCACAGGATCCTAGAATGTGATCAAGTCCTTACATGGTAGCAAAGTTTGAATGTGTTCAGAAGAAAAATTGCAAGATGACTACTATTCAGCATACAACATCTGTTTTAGAAAGATAATTAGCCAGAGTGATCTGGAAGTAGAAAGATAATCCAACATTCAGAGTAAGGAAGAAGTGGCCTGCTAGATTATCCATCTCAAAGCAATTTTATGTTAACATACCTCTCTATTATGTAAGGTCCTGATTCTGGTTTCAGAAATCCCTGAAGACTCAGAATAAATGTTAAAAATAAACCAAGATCATACACATATTCTGTGACAATTGGTACTGCAAGAGTTTTGGACTTTGGCCAGAGAGACAGAGATTCAACTAGAAAGCTTATTGGCTTTTCAAGGGCCAGTTCCTCTGTCTCAAACTTGACTAATCTGCCTTGCAAGAGTACTGTGATGATCAAAGTGGTTAGGCCCCATGTATGCTACACTGAGCTCTTTGAAAAAGACAGGGAAGAAGTTGATACGTGTGATGGGCATCTGAACCCAGACCCTAGCTAAGTGAAAAAGGTACAAAGCAAAAGCAGGACTGATCATAGAATCATAGAAATGTAGAGTTGGAAGAGACCACATGGGCCATCCAGTCCAACCCCCTACCATGCAGGAATACCCTCAAAGCACTCCCGACAGATGGCCATCCGGCCTCTGCTTAAAAACCTCCAAGGAAGGTGACTCCACTACACTCCGAGGCAGCATATTCCACTGCCGGACAGCCCTGACTGTCAGGAAGTTCTTCCTGAGGTTCAGGTGCAATCTCCTTTCCTGCAGCTTGAATCCATTGCTCCTTGTCCTGGTCTCTGGAGCGGCGGAAAACAAGCCCTCTCCCTCCTCTACATGGCATCCCTTCAAATATTTAAACATAGCTATCATGTCCCCTCTTAACCTTCTCTTCTGCAGACTGAACATACCCAGCTCAGTAGGGCTTGGCTTCCAGGCCCTTCACCATTTTGGTCGCCCTCCTCTGGACCTGCTCCAGCTTGACCATGTCCTTCTTGAATTGGGGTGCCCAGAACTGGACACAGGATTCAAGATGAGGTCTAACCAAAGCAGAATAGAGTGGTATCAGTACCTCCCTCGATCTAGACACCATACTTCTATTGATGCAGCCGAGAATTGCATTGGCTTTCTTGGCTGCCGCATCACACTGCTGACTCATGTTCAGCTTGTGGTCTATTAAGACTCCTAGATCCCTTTCACACGAACTGCCATCCAGCCACGTGTCCCCCATCCTATATTTCTGCATTCCATTTTTTCTACCTAAGCGTAGGATCTTACACTTCTCTCTGTTGAATTTCATTTTGTTAGCCTTGGCCCAGCTCCCCAATCTGTCCAGGTCATTTTGAATTTTGATCCTGTCCTCTGGCGTATTAGCAACCCCTCCCAATTTAGTGTCATCCGCAAATTTGATGAGCATGCCCTCTATTCCTTCATCCAAGTCATTGATGAAAATATTGAACAGCACTGGGCCCAGGACAGAACCCTGTGGCACCCCGCTAGTCACTTCTCTCCGGGATGAAAAGCAGCCATTGGTGAGCACCCTTTGGGAATGGTCAGTCAACCAGTTACAGATCCACCTGACAGTAGCTCTGTCCAGACCACATTTTACTAGCTTCTTTGCAAGAATGTCATGGGGAACTTTGTCAAAGGCTTTATTGAAATCGAGAAATGCTACATCCACAGCATTCCCTTCATCTGTCAAGCTAGTAACTCTATCATAAAAAGAGATAAGGTTAGTCTGGCATGACTTATTTTTGAGAAATCCATGTTGACTCTCGTGATTACCGCATTGCTTTCTAAGTGATTAGAAACTGACTGCTTAATGATCTGCTCCAGAATCTTTCCGGGTACTGACGTCAGGCTGACTGGGCGATAATTATTTGGGTCCTCTTTTTTTCCCTTCTTGAAGATGGGGACAACATTTGCCCTCTTCCAGTCTGCTGGAACTTCTCCTGTCCTCCAAGATTTCTCAAAGATTATAGGAAGCGGTTCCGAAATGACCTTTTAATATCCTAGGATGCAATTCATCTGGCCCTGGAGACTTGAATTCATCCAGTGTGACCAGGTATTCTTGTACCACCTCTCTACCTATTATGTGCCGCATTTCCCCTGCTTCCTCCCCTGCTTCCCAACCGCCAGGTTGAGTGCTTGTATCCTTCTGGGAGAAAACTGAGGCAAAGAAGGTGTTAAGTAGTTCTGCCTTTTCTCTTCCCCCTATTAGTAATTTGCCATCTTCTCTGTGCAGTGACCCTATCGCCTCTTTCTTTTTCCTTTTGCTGCAGACATATTTTAAAAAGCCCTTTTTATTGTTTTTAATGTCTCTGGCCAGCCTAAGTTCGTTCCGTGCTTTAGCCTTTCTGACCTTCTCCCTACATCTCCTGGCTACTTGCTTAAATTCTTCTTTGTTGGTTTCCCCCCTCTTCCATTTCCTGTACACATTTCTCTTAACGCTTAGCTCAGCTGAGAGTTCTTTACTCAACCATTCTGGTTTCTTCAGATGCTTTCCATTTTTCCTCCTTATTGGCACAGTTTTAGACTGTGCCTACAGTATCGCCCTTTTAAGGAACTCCCATGCCTCCTGAACTCCTTTCCCTTTCACTATTCTTGACCACGGAATTTCAGCCAGCAGCTCCCTAAGTTTACAGAAGTCCGCTTTTTTAAAATCTAAGATGAGTGTCTGGCTACACTTATTTTCTCCTTCCCACCGAATGCCAAATTCCAACAGGGCATGGTCACTCCCCCCTAAAGATCCAACCACTTCTACCTCATTAACAAGGTCATCCCTATTGGTCAGGATCAGATCTAGAATATTTGATCTCCTTGTGGCCTCTTCCACCTTCTGGACCATGAAATTGTCTGCAAGACAAGCAAGAAACTTGCTGGACCTTGCTGTCTTGGCAGAGTTTGACTGCCAACATATATCCGGGTAATTGAAATCTCCTATTATTACTGTATCTCTCCTTTTTGAATGTGCGGTCATTTGGTTGAGGAAGGTGTCATCAAGGTCCTCAGTCTGGGTTGGAGGTCTGTAGTAAACCCCCACCAGAATATCCCTATTGTTTCTCGCTCCCTTAATTCTTACCCAGATGCTCTCGACCTGGCTTTCTGGGTTTAAGTCATGGATCTCTTCACAGGTGAAAACATCCTTGACGTACAAGGCTACTCCTCCTCCTTTCTTGTTTGATCTGTTTCTACAAAATAGGCTATACGCCTCTATTCCTACATTCCAATCCTAAGACTCATGCCACCAGGTCTCAGTGATGCCTATCAAATCGTATTTATTTTGTTGTACTAGGAGTTCAAATTCATCTTGCTTGTTTCCCATACTCTGTGCGTTAGTGTAGAGACACTTAAATCCCCGGGCCCTTCCTGCAAGTCCTGTACTATAGTTTCTACTCCTCCCACCATTGGACGCTTGTACTACTTGGTCAATATCATTTGGGCCTTTTCCCCCTGCACTCGCCGAGTCTTTGCCCTGAATAATATTGTCTTCCTCCCCAGCAGAACTTAGTTTAAAGACCTCTTAATCCTCCGTGCAAGACTGTTTGCAAAAACATTCCTGCCAGGTTTCGTGAGGTGCAGGCCATCCCTTGCCAGAAGCCCACGTTCATGGAAATTCAGGTCGTGTTCCAAAAACCCAAACCGTTGCCAGCGGCACCATGTGCGGAGCCAGTTGTTGACCTCTGCTATTGCCCTTTCCCTTTGTGCGCCATATCCTTGAAGAGGGAGGAGAGATGAAATGACCACCTGCGCACCAAGGTCCTTAAGCTTTGTCCCCATAAGCTCGTAGTCCTTTGCGATGTGGTAAAAGCTGCACCTCGCAGTGTCATTGGTTCTGACATGAACCAGAATGAGGGGCTTATGGTCAGTGGGCTTGACCAGCCTGGTTAGCCTCTCCGTTATGTGGTTGATCTTGGCCCCAGGAAGACAGCAGACTTCTCGATTGAACTTGTCGGGTTTGCAAATTGCTGGTTCAGCAAGGAGTCCCCAAGAACCAGAACTCGCCTCCTCTGAGGCTTGTCCGGGGCTCCTCGACGAGCAGGTTCTTCTAGGACTGCCTGGGCACTCTGTTGAGGCTGGGAGTGTTGATCTAGTTCCTGTTGCCGAAGTTGGATTCCTTCTTGTTGACATTCTGTTCCCTCCCCCTGGTGCTCTTCATCGCTCATAAGGCCGAGAACTTTGAAGTGATTGTGTAGGTTGAGAGTCTCTGTTTCCTTCCTGGTCCTCCTACTCCTCCGTATGACATTCCTCCAAGCATCCGTTTCTTGGCCCAGTGTGCTGACTTCCTGATCTGGCAGCTCCCCCGCGCATTCGGTCTTCAGGAAGGTCTTCTCTGCCCTATCCAAAAACTCCTCCCCTTCCCTAATAAGATGAAGATTAGAAACTCGTGCCTCCAGCTGGCGAACCTTCTCCTCCAAGAAGGTCACCAGCTTGCAGTTGGTGCAGGTGTACCCGACAACATCTTGTGGCAAGAAAAGGAACATCCCACAAGTACTACAGGTGACCGCAGCAGCTCCCTCACCTTCCATCCTTGATACTACAGAGAGTAGTACAGGGAGTAGGTCTAGAAAGAATAACAGGGCTTTCTTTCTAAAATTCAGCTGAATCAAGTATGTCTCCTCTGCTGATCGCCACGGCATGAATTAGAAGTGTTGAAGAAGAGGGCTTCAACTGCGCGCACCTTTGGCTTGTGCCGTTGGGAGCTCCTAATAAGACTCCTCCCCCCCAGCTGGCTCCTCCCCCTCGTTAGTCAGACCGTGTGCTCAGGGAGAGCACACGGCCAGCACAAGGAGACCTAACAAAAACAGGCAACAAACAAACAAGCAAGCACAGCCCCACAAACCTGTAAACAACACCTGGTCAAGGATGTCTTCACAGACCCAGCTCACCCTCTGCTCTCTCCTCTGGGAATGAGCTAGAGGGCCATTGGGAGCTCCTAATAAGACTCCTCCCCCCTAGCTGGCTCCTCCCCCTCATTAGTCAGACCGTGTGCTCAGGGAGAGCACACGGCCAGCACGAGGAGACCTAACAAAAACGAGCAAACAGACAAACAAGCAAGCACAGCCCCACAAGCCTGTAAACAACACCTGGTCAAGGATGTCTTCTGGGAATGTTGATCAACAAATTGGAGGTCAGTAAAAATTTTGACCTATGGACTATTTCACCCTCTTTTCTATTATTATTATTATTATTATTATTATTATTATTATTATTACTACTACTACTACTTTTTTTAGTATGTAGTATTATTTAGTGTGGGAGGGCTCTGCTCTATTTATTCATTTCATATTAATCCTATCTTCCCATTAAAAAGAGTGCTGAACATCACTACCAAATATAATTAAAAATACTAGTGACTGCAGTATTTTGTGCATTTTTGCTTGGCCCAATAAAGGTATTGCTGATTTGTGGATTTTGGATGCAATAGACTTGTGATACTGCAATGTCCTTGAAAAAAAATTACATGTTTTTCTTATCCTTACATCTCAGAGTGTAGGAATATATTTGCTTCTTTAGATAACCACTTCTCACTGCACATTATTATTGGCCAGTCTGACAGGAGTTTTTGAGAGCTCAAAAAGTCCAAAACATCTGCATGGCCAAAGGACCCCCATTCCAGAATGCACATTCAAGAGTCTGCAAATATGACCTTCATTGCTTCTGGGTTATTTTGTTTAAAGTGGGAGTGAGGAAGAAATGGATCTCCAGATATTATTTGACTCCAGGTGCTCGCAGGGCCTGCCAGGATGGCAAATGAAATGGGATAATGAGGGTTTGCAGTCGAACAACATCTGGAGGGCTACAGCTTCTCCAACTCTGGTTTAAAGTGTTGACTTCTTTCCATATCTAGATAATATATTATCAGATATATTTATATTTTATACAAAAGCAAGCAATAAACCATAACATAATACCAGTTGAATTATTTGTACAGACACTCCTGCGCTTCCCTTGTACTCTGTCTTGATAGTCATCAATTAAGCTAATTAATTCAGACTTGCCAAATTCGTCTTACCCTCTTGCCTGAGGTAAAGAATTTTGCATGGGTGCATAAACTATTGTCTTAAGCAAGTTCATTAGTATCAAGATTATGACAAAGAATGGACACCAAATGATGCAGTAATTTTTTAGAGTAATTTTGCAATTTGAGACAAAAAAAACGATCTTTTCCTTCCTGTATTCCTTGTGATTCCCAAAGCTTTTCTGTTAGATTGACTTCATCTGACATAACTCTGTGTATGTGGGTAAGGATCCAGTCTAGAATGTTCCTGACTAAAGTCATGGTGGAATTTGATTCCATACTTTCTCTGAAGGTATTTCCACATGATTTTTTTGGGTGCTACCTCTACTAAGATTCTCTGTCACACCATGTCTACTGAATTCCACAATTTGAAAGTAAATGTCTGTAGCAGAGTCTCCTTCCTATTTGTGCTTGCTTCCCTGTGTTCTTTAGAAGCTTGGTTTTCCAGACTTCTCAATGGACAGGGAGCCTATAGGAGTCAGAAAAGGTTTTCTGCTGCAGATATTGACTCTTATGTCATGGAATACTAGAATAATGATAACTAATGCGCATATGTGTGTGTAGCAGTTGCTACACTTGTCTCCACTCTTCCCCTTTGCATGTTGATTCTACAGACAAATAGAATGCCTGAACAGGGCTTGAGTCATTTGATTTGTATTCTATTTGTCTTCTGTCACAAGTTTTCAAAGAGAGGACCCTCTGGTTAATCAAGTGTTTGGAGCTTCTGGCTGACTGCCTGTCCTTGTATTTCTAACCCCTGAACTCCAAGTGATCCAGGAAAGGCTCTTGCTGACAGAAAATCAGTCTGGCTTACTAATAGAAATATTTGTTGTTGTTATGTGCCTGCAAAATTAACTCTGACTTATGGTGAGCCTGACAAGATTTAGTCAGAGGAGCTTTGGCATTTCCTTCTTTTAAAGGTAAGAGAGTATGACTTGCTTAGAGTCACCCAGTGCTGGCAGGAATTTGAACACCAGTTTGCCGGAGTCCTAATTCAACACGCAAATCACTATACCATTTTGGTTCTCTAGTTACCTGCAATAAACTACTTTGTAATGCCCTAAAAGGAATGTAAAGAGTAGAAACAAAGCTACTTTACTGATGCAAATGAGTAACATTTTCCTGGTTATTATTTCTTAGTTATTTCAGTTGTTGTTGCTGTGTACCTTCAAGTCGTTTCCAACTTATGGCGACCCTAAGGCGAACCAGTCACGAGGTTTTCTGGGACTGAGAGTGTGTGATGTACCCAAGGTCACTCACTAAGTTTCTGTGGCCAAGCAGGGAATTGAATCCACATCTCCGGGGTCATAGTCCAAAGCTCAAACCACTACACGATACTGGCTCTTACTAGTTCTGCTTTCTCTGCTTATGCACTTTATGCCGGCTTTGCCTGGTAAAGCTTTGCTTAGCCCGAGTCTCCTCTTTGGACTTTATTTCTGGATTTAACCCAATTCTAAGGATCTTTGTGCCCCTTCACTCTCTCATAGTTAATACATAAGGAAGGAAATGTATTTTTTTTTCTTTTATGCAGCTTTCTGAGTTCTCTGCTTTGCTCTCCTTCCTTCTTCCTTTTGTAAGCAGAACATATTGCTGAACAGGCTCCTTGGCTTGCAGCCACATCTCTTCTCATCCTTCTTTCTCCTTCCCCCTTCTTTTGAACAGCTTTTATTGTTAACTATTCACTCACCGTTTTGTTTGTTAAGAAAGTAAACTAATTAAGAAGCTCATTTTGAAAGCAAACATTTTGTAGTAAAGCTCTGACCTGTGTTGCTCTCCTCAAGTACCTTGTGAAGGCACTGCACTTCAGGCCTCAACCCAGATTTACTGATGCCTTGTCCTCTGTGTGTGTGTGTGTGTGTGTGTGTGTGTGTTGGTAAGCATGATAATTTCTGAATCACCTCTATTGGACAGACAGCTCGTCCTCTGGCAGAACAGAGTAAATGTCCTTCTGAGAAGTGCTTCCCTAGCATATCTGAACTAATTTTCACTTAGCAGTTTATGATTTGGAAAGGCTTTACTCTCTGGACACAGAAAAGTAGCTTGCAACTGTGTATAAAGATATATTTTTCAAGCAAGCATGCTAACAGAAGTAACGAACAATGGAAGGATCCCACTTTTCCTAGTTTGCAAAAGTATAGCTCAGTGAAAGAGCATACATTCTGCCTGCAAAATCCCAGACATTTCCCATTACATAGTAGCGGGTAACGTGAAAAGTCTCTGCTTGAGATCCTGGAGAGCTACATAACTTGTTACAGTAGACAATACTGGGCTAGATGGACAGATAGGCTAACCTATCTTCCTGTGTGTCATCCTCAGAGGTCAGAAAAAGACGCTAGATATGCCTTGATATCAAATAGTAAGTTAGATAGGATTATGTGATTACACAGACCTGAATATTTATGGACATGATTCCACACCAACACTAATACATATTTGTTTTTTGTTTGTTCGTTTATTGTACTTGTCCTATGCTGGCAGCCTGCCAAGGCTTCCCAGCTGTGTGATCAGGCTGATAACAGTAGCTAGCAAACAGTGTTTCTTTTCTAATCAGTCCAGGTTTGTAGCAAGCTTATAGCAACTGAATCCGAATTTACCAAGAGTCCACGGAGGGAGTGTCCAAGAGCAGAATCTACAGTTCAGGCAAAGGTCCAGGGTCCGAGGAGCACAAGCAAGGAATGCAAGAGTCAGCAAGGCTGTCACCATCAATGGAATCAATAGGCTCTAGCAATTTTCTGCCTTCCTGCCCTCTGGTTATATAGTCTCAGCATCCCCTCCAGCTGTGGCCTAATTAACATAACATAGTGCCAGAAGTCTGGGCTCTTCCTTTTCCACATGCAGTGGCTGCTGTGTCTCTCATGTCTCTTGGGTGTGGCTGTTGCGAAATGTCCTGTCTGGGTCCTGGAGCAGGGCATGACACCACTTTTGAATACCCTGTTTACAGAAGCCCTCTGACTAGAATACCAAAAACTACCAAAACTACCAAAAACAAAAAACCAGAAACCTTAAACTGTAAGTAGAGACAACATATAATAAAACTGTACTGTAGGATCTGGAAACAAAATGAACACTTTTGAAACTACATAGGTAAAATCCTTAGTTATCAAAATGTTCATCCTGCTCATACTGCTGCCACCTCCTGTCTATCCTAATAAAGCAGTGTGTGTGCATGTATGTCCTTGTCACAGTTCCAAGACCATGAGACCACCTAAAACATGGCTTACATACTGTAGTGGTTTGTACCTCTTTTTTACCTAAATCTATAGCCTATAGTAGCAATGTAATCAATTTAAGTGTGTCCCTAATCTGGAGCATTGTCTTCAGCCATAGACTTGAACTTGGTAATTTTAGTACTGATATTTTTGTACCATCTTGATCAGATAGATCCTGAGCAATCCAGCTTATACATTGACTTTGCAAGGTTGCACAATCGGCCCTCCAATTTTGTGGGTTGAACATTTACCCCAGCCATGGAAAAAGTATATCTTCTCTAGGAATCTCTAGGTACTTTAGTGTGATTCTGTGGTCCACTTTCACCAGAAGTTGACCATGGAATTGCCCTGGAGGAGCTAGAGATTCCTAGAGAAATGTTCTCAGGTGAAAAAAAAAAGTTTGAGATTTTTATTTTTATTTTCAGTTTTCCTACTTTCATGGGGGTGTTGTGCTCCTAATCCCCCAAAAGTGGAGGGCTGATTGTGTATTTCTGCTAGTTGTGAAGAAACATCTGACAGTGAGGACTATTACCATGCCAAACTCTTTGGCAGTCTCTTGCTTTGGTATTTTGTTTTCTCTCTGTCTCACTAGCATATATTTAAGTTACTGGCATAACAACTGACACTTTTGTAGCTTAGGGCCAAGCTCATGGGCACTTTCTCTGAAGTTTCGCTGAGGCAGATTTTCTTAAAGAGATACATAGGGTTTTTTTATGAAAGATTTTTCTTCCTTTGTAACTTTCCCAAGTGGTATTAAGCAATCTAAGCAATCTAACAGTCATATGCTGGTAGGACTACTGCTCAAATCTGAAAGAAAGCAAAACCTCTATTATAAATTTGAACTGAACAGCTCTTTCCTTCTTGGGCACTCTTGAAAACCACTGCTGCTAGTTTTTTATACTGTGAGTTTTTGTTAAAAATAGCCAACTTTTTCAAATGCATGAAATACTTCGTGTAAGTTAGGCACGCACATGGGTGTAAAGTAGAGGAAGGAAACTACTTGGTCAGCGTCACTTCTCACTTGCCTGTGTTTGAAGACAGTTAAGCAATTACACCAGAGAAGGTCTGTTCTATAGCAGGTCTACATCTCTGAAATTGTTAGAGTCCATAGACTCCATAATTTAGAACAGAGCTTTCCAGACTTTTCATGTTGGTGATACACTTTTAGACATGCATCATTTCAGGACACAGCAATTCAGTAAGTAATTCAGTAAGTGGAAGCAGCTTCTCTTGGCCTGCTGTCACTCTCACTGGGGTCTTCCTCAGCTGAGAGTGGCAGTGGCAGTGGTGGGAGAGGCAGCCCCTCCACCTGGCCCTGGCCCACTACTGCCGCTCTCGCTGGTGTCTTCCTTGGCCGAGGGCAGCTGCAGTGGCCGTAGGAGAGGCAGCCCTTCCACTCGAGCCGGGCCACCACCCTTGCCAGGGTCTTCCTCGGCCCAGGACAGTGGGAGGAGAGGAACCCCGTCCACCTTGTACGACACACCTATACTCTGCAGGCGACACACTAATGTGTCATGACACACAGTTTGGAAAGCTCTGATTTAGAAGCTTTTGGGGATTGTGTGAAGACTAACTTGTTTTCTTTGGCCTTTACCTGAATGTTTCATTGGACTATTCTTACTTTTGGCTACATTTGAATTTTTAGATTTTCATATTGTCTGGACTGAATATTTTATTCTTGGTACTTATTGATTTTATTAATTTTTGCTGTTTTATCACTGAATTGGTTTTTATTGGATTGATTTTGTTGTAACTGTTGTTTGGGGAAGGCTTTTGTTCTTAAAGGCAACATAGCAGATTTTATGAATGATGAATGAATGAATGAATGAATAATATATTAGGTATTGATTATCCTTATGCCTACATATTCTAATCAACAGATTAGTTAAGTAGAACTAACACTATCAACGTCTCTGTGACCTTAGGGCTGATACACTAATTTAAAGAACAGAGTAAAAAGCTATTAATAAAAAAGCAGTTAGACTGATTTGGATGCTACAGATTTAAAAATGGCTTCTTGGGGAAATCTACTAGGTGCTAAGAAGCTTCCTGTCCAGATTGAACTAATACTTTAAGTATTCCTAAGGACTGCATTTCTGTATACACAGTTGGCCCTTCACATTTATGGGTTCAACTTTAGCAGATTTGATTATTCATGGATTATTTGTCACTGGCTCTGCTGCTGCCCTACACCATTTTTATAGGGACTTATAAGTCTTCCCTTGTGTTCACAATCTCTCTGCAAGCCTCGTGAGACTGAGAGAAACTGTGAACACAAGGCAAGGCTTGTAAGTCCCTATTAAAGCAGAGGTGGTGGCAAGCCTCACCAGCTGCCTGCTTCTGCCTTGCAAAGGAATTCTGCTGCCTCAAAGGCAAGACCATGCAGCTGGCATTCTCCCCACTGTGTGCTATACATATTTCTGGTTTTTCTATTTTGTGGGGTTCCTGTGGCCCTAATCCCCGTGAAAGTAGAGGGAGAACTCTAGTTTAAAAAATCAATTTCCACTAAGAATTTCTCTTGTGAAACGCATGCATGCAAAATTATTTTCTACAAATGAAACATTCCAGGCAGACTCAGCTGGATCTACTGGGTTCCACTTTGATTCTGAGCACAGTTCAAAGTGCTAGTTATGACCTATAAAGCTCTGTAACAGTCCAGGTCCAGATTATCAGAAGAACTGTATCTTCTGATATCTGCCTGGTCAAGATCTTAAGATTTTAAGGGGAGGTGCTTCATTTGAGCCCTCCACCTTGATAGATATGTTTAGTGGGAACATAAGAGAGGGCTTTCTCCAAGGTTGCTCTCAAACTCTGGGATAGTGTTTGCAGAGTGGCATGGCTCCCTCCTTACTGTCCTTTTGTCATCTGTATAATTCTTTTTATTCCAACGCATTTTGAGGAACTGATTGTTTTATAAGAAAATAGCTTTTCTTAAGGCTTTTTGAAATTTGTCTAAACAAGGGTAAGTTCTCACAATACAAATCCTTGGATTTTGCCAGGTTTTGCCAGTTGTTGTCACCTCTGAATCCACTTGTTCAATTCCTTTTTGGGGGATGTTCTGAAGATTTTTCTTTAAAAAACTTATCTATAGATGTTTTTACTTGTATTTCTTTTTTATCTTGTAAGCTGTCTCAATTTTCAGCTTTGGGGAAAATGCAGGGTATAAGTAAAGTTCATTTTAAAAGAAATGGGGGGACCACAACAGACTAATCTATACTCTGGACAAGAGGCCATTGTTAGTACACAATATGGAGAAACAGAATGGTTTCCTATTGGGAAGGTGGTCAGGCAAATCTGCATTTTATCATACTATCTGTTTAATTTATATGCAGAACATATACAGAAAGCATGATTAGACCCAGGAGGCAGGCATGAAAAGGGGGAAAGGAACATCAACAATTTAAGATAAGCAGATGATACCACATTGGTTGTAGAAAATAGCAAAAATTTGGAAGAACAACAGGTGAAAGTTAAGGAAGAAAGTTCAAAAGCAGGGTTACAGTTGGATATTAAGAAGAGACAAATAATGACAACCGAAGATTTATATAACTTTAAAGTGGATGACAAAGATACAGTGGACCCACCATATTTATGAACTCAAGATTAATGAATTTAACCCTGCAGAAAATATAAAAATATTTTTTTAAAAAAACAACCAAATTACATGACATCCAGTACGGAAGCAGTCCCAGGGCAGCAGGGGAGGCAGTAGCAAGGCCCAGCTGCCAGGCATGCATTCTTAGGCCTTTGCAAACCAGGCATCTCACTTGCTTCTCAGAGGTGGGGCATCAGGAATAGAGCTTGCTGCAAATGCGTGAGCAGGATCAACACCATCACCAACAACAATTGCAGGGTGGTAAGGAGCTTCAACAGGGATACAGCAGCAGCAATTGGCAAACCTCCACTACTTGTTGCTACTTCCTGTGCTGCCCTGCACCATTTTTCCGTAGGGACTTGAGACTGCACAATTTTTAGTATTCGCACTGCATCCTGGAACCAATCCCTCGCAAGTACAACTGGCCCATGGTACTGAAATAATTAAAGACTTGTTATGCCTTGGCTCAGATATTAATCAAAATGAGACTACAGTCAAAGTATCAGAAGACAACTAAGACTCAGAAAGGCAGCCGTGAAGGAGCTAGATATGAACCTGAAGTGTAAAGAGATATGATTAAATGCAAAAGTCTGAATCATCCACGCCATGGTATTTCCAGTTTCCATGTATGGTCATGAAATCTGGACAGTGAAGAAATCTGACAGGAAGAAAATCAACTCGTTTGAAATGTGGTGCTGGAGATATGTTTTGTGGATACCATGTACTTCAAAAAAGACAAATAAATGAGTCTTAGAGCAAATCAAGACTGAACCCTTACTAAAAGCAAAGATGACTAAACTCAGGTGGTTGTACTTGGGACATATCGTGAGACGATGTGACTCACTGGAAAAGGTGATAATGCTTCTCAAAGTGGAAGGCAATAGGAAAAGAGGAGGATGACATGACAGGTGGATAGATTCAGTCAAGAACGCCCTGAATATGCAAGAGATGAACAGGGCAGTTAACAGCTGGGTCTTATGGAGGTCTCTCACTTATCCGTAAGTCAAAGTCAGTGGCAAAAAATCACAGCAATAAATAAAATAATAGAAGTTAGAGGTCCCAAACTGTTTGGAGCTTTGGATATTACCACCAGCATCTTGAATTCATTCTGAAAGTATATTTGTACCCAGTACAACTCCTTTAAGACTGATGTTAAACAATCTAGGTGCTGTGTGTTGCCCTATCAGCCGCTTCCAGGTTTTCTTCAAGGGCAGTCCCACATAGATCATGTTGCAGTAGTCTAATTGAGAAGTTATCTCTGCATGACCTACTGTGGTTTGGTTATTGTTGTCCACAAAGATTGTATGTGGAAAACCAGTTGAAGCTGACCCTAAGTACTCTGAGCTATGGAGGCCACTTGGGCCATCAGTGACAGAAATGGTTCCAAGAGTACTCCCACGGTATGTGCTTGCTCTTTCAAAAGGAGTATAACTCGCTCTAGGACAGGGGGCACAAGGATGAAGGGAGATGAGGGGAAGTCTACATTATGCAAGCAGAAATCTGTTTTCATATGACACTGAATATTGCCCAGTATTATTTCTTAAAACTCCATGTACAGTCTAATGTGAACCTTTATAATTCAGCTGAAGAAGCTCTTCCCATCCAGTATCTAAATAAATCAGTTTAATGCCTCAGCATAAGCAATTAAATCCCCTGTATGAGTTAGAATATACTAACAGTTGCCACAGTAACTATCAGTAATCGGTTATCAGTTCCCATCAGGCTTGTAAATTACTTGTGTGTATTAAAAGTTACTCTTGTTTTTAGAGAGCATCAGTTTTGTCCAATAGATTTCAACCAAAAAGTTAATGAAAAATAAGATCTATTTTTTTTTCTATTAAAGAAACTCAAAATGAGAACTCAATGTAGTATCCAAATGAAAGTGAGATACTATCTGAATCAGTCAGATTAACACATTTGATTCACCCATTAGCAATTGCTGAAATTACTAAGCCTTAAGCAAATGCTTAATATAAGCAAAAATAATGTCTGACTGTGGATTTGTCAAGGGTTTTTTTTTTTTCATGGACCAACATAGCTATTGTATTTTTTGGGGAAAAAAATCCGAATAGCCTTTTAACTCCACCTACAAGGAAAAGACATGAATGGGTTAGCATCTATGTTTAACTTCTATTGATTTAACTTACTTAAATTAATACGATATCATTTTTATGTTACTTTCATGACATTCTTTGTTGTTTTCAGACTGTTTTAATGTCCTAGATGCTTTATGGAAAATGTAATGTAACAATACAAATTGATTTGTGGCGGGAGCAACACAAATATAGCAGCTTTTTCATTCTAGGCATATTCATTCTGTGGGATGTTGTAATAGCCACTAGCTTCAAAAAGTGCTGGACAAATTCATAGTAGACCAATCAATAGATGCTGGTCACAGTGGCTGAAATAGAACCCCCAATGTTCGGTTCATGCCAAGACCATGTCTAAACCTGAGGTGCTAGGGACAAATAGCTACTCTCTGTCTCCATGATGCTTTGCTTGTGAGTGTCTCAGGGCATCTGAATGGCTTCCTGGAAACTGAACACTGGATGAGATGGATCTTTTATCTGGCCTGGCAATGTGGTCGTCCCATTGAATTGATTAATAGATCACTGTTTCCTTACTTGCTTGTTTAGATGAAATTGTGTTTGATTGGATGATTAAGCCACCCTGAGTTTCATCTTCAGAGAAATGCAGGATATAAACTCAATAAATAAAATTATTTTAGGACTACCTTGAAGGGTAAAACCCACTGTTGTGGATATATATCCATGGCTGCTCTCAGAGTATGCTCTCTCTCTGCTTTTATCCCTAATACTTTTGTCTAACACTGGTATATCTTATATCACCCCACCTTCATGTGCAAGATGTAAATGAGAAATGTAAATGTTACATTCTCTTTTTGGTAGAGATTACGTATTTCAAGATAATTCCAAATGGATGAAACTACCTGTGATATATAAAGAATTCTGTTTACTGATTTACATTTCCAATACATTTGAGCTGGCATCACCAGTTTCTTTGGACTTTCTCATTGGCATACGGTTCCACTTAGAGCTGCCCAGTTTTTGAGGGCATAAGTTCTTCATAGAAAGATGGCCTAGTGTAATAGAAGATCCCTCCTTTGCATACTTTTTGCAAAACTAATACACTCAAGGACTGTGTATATTGTTTCAAATGGATATCTGGGTTAGCAGTATTCTTGGTTCATGTTATCTTGTACAGATTGCAATTATATTTTAAAAAAAGACTGTTCTAACACATGTTTATATGAACAGCAAAGTAATAGAAAATGATAGCCTGTTTTTATTGAATGGAAATTATATTATTGTACTCTGCTTTATTTCATGACCTAATTAAAAGAATGTACTCTACAGGTATAACAAAAACACAGTGGGGATTGAGAGTTAGCCCGGAGGTGCTGTTGATGGTTTTCTGACATATCTTTGTCCTGAAAGTACATGATGCAATACATACTATAACATAATACTCTGTATGTGTGTCTAGCGTAACACATTTCTGTAAGCTCGCAGCTGGGTCCCTTACCCTATAAAATTGCAGACATTCTTTTCACATCATTCTGCTCTCCCTTGAATTCCCACTCCTTGGCTCCAGTCCCTTGTTGAAAACTTCTGTTTCAGGGACAGAGACTGCCAAGACAGGGACTGGCAAGAGAAGCGAGCTTTCTCCCTTTCCTTTGAAGAGCCAATGTCCTCATTAGCATTTGAGAAGAATAGTTGTAAATAGACATGAAATGATGTGGAGTACTGCATAGTTTTAATATTAATAGTCTCCTCCAAGGGCTCTAACGGACTAAGTGCTACACAATTGTACTTGGCAGTTGTGTTTCTGGGCATCTTGCTGCTGAGGAGAAAGTATTATTCCATTACTCCCAAGAAGATGTTTATAACTTTATCCCAAGAGTTACGTAGGAACTAAGATGTCTTGATGTCAAGCCAAGGTTCAGGGATCAGAAATAGGCCATGTGCATTCTCCTCCTCTACTTTTTCTTGTCAGTACATCCCACCAAAAAACTGTGTGTTAGTCTGTCAACCCCTATGAAACTGAACCTGGCTGTTGAATTTAGGAAAGTTTTGAATTGTATGTAACTCCCAGTGCTCGAAAAGTAACTTTACCAGGCTCTGATGAGGGGCCCTTCTAAACTCAGTGGGTATGCCTTGTTGAGATTCTCAAAGTAAGTTTGAAGTGTACCCAGTTTCTTTTTAACCTGGATTGGTTGACAGTTCCTATATAATGACAAAATGGGTGCAAAAGATTCAGAAAGGATACATGTGTAAGAGTGGAGAGGCAAAATCATTTTGATCCCTAAATGTAGCTCCTGATAATATGCCTAAACTAGGTCCAGATCTGCCTGGCTGATACCTGAAAAAATATGTTTTGATGTATGAATCAAATCAAACCACAGATTTGCTGAGAATTCCATAATAGAAAAGCTAGCTTCTGCCACCATACTTAGGGTGCATTTTATGGCTGTTCCTGTTTCTCTCCACCTGCTGTCAAGTATAATAAAGTATATTATGACTGTTTTTTTTTCCTTCTAAAAAAGTTGTTTTTAAAAGGTCCTCAGTTTGAAGTAATTTAATTTACCTGCAAAATGTCTGTGATGTTCAGGGTTAAAGAGATAAATCACAGTATCATCATCATTATCTTCATCATCATCATCTGTATCCTGTCTTTTCCTCAGTATTGGGACTTAAGGTAGCTTACAGAATATTGAAGTCAAAACAGATTAAAAACATGGAAATTTTATATATATATATATATATATATATATATATATATATATATATATAATTAAAAGCAGTTTAACAGTCTGTGGAATTGGTACCATTTCAAAATGTGTTAAAAGACAGAATATAAAAAACAAAAAATGACACAACTGTTAAAAGCCTGTTGCACTCAATTCCTGAAAACCGAGTAAAATGGGAAAGTTTTACTAGCCTGTGTAAGGAAAACAAGGAAGGAGTCATCCCTCCTTGTATTAAAAATATATTTTTGATTGGTCTTACATGTTTTTAACTGATGTTATGTGTCTACTTGTTGTTATATTTTAATGCTAATATATTTTATATTATATAATATAATTAGATATAATTAGTTGTTATCATAGCCTTCCTAGGGATGAAATTCCGAAGTCTAGGAGCAGGCCCCCAAGAAAACCCTCAAATGTTCCTAGGAAGGAAATGGACTGAGAGAAGGACCTCCCTTGAAAATCGTAGAGCTTGGGCAAGCTTATGTAGGGAGATAAGTTCATTCAGATATTTGTAGTGAGTAGCCAGAACGGTGTAGTGGTTTGAGCATTCGATTGTGACCACAGAGACCAGGGTTTGATTTCCTGCTCGACCATGGAAACCCGCTGTGTGACTCTGGGTGCATCGCATACTCTCAGCCGTCAGAAAACCCTGTGATAGTTTTACCTTAAGGTCTCCATAAGTTGTTAACAACTTGGAGGCACACAACAACAGCAACATAAAAGTAGTGTGTTTAAGGCTAGCAGATGTGGAAGACCATCAGCTTCTTTTCCCAGCGTGCCAGGGACTGTCACTAAATTCATGGCCACTGAGTACTGTTGTTTTTTTTCTTTCTTGGACACCTGGCAGGGACTAGCGGCCAGTGGCTTTAATTGGCTCCTGAATAGCACTGCATCACAGGTTGAGACTCCTTCACATGAACTTGTGTTCTGAATCTCCGCAGAGTCTGGTCCCAGCATCCTCACATAGAACAAGTGCCATGTCTGACCCTTTCCTAAAATTTCATGCAGGTGTGGAAGTGCTGTTTTGTCAGTGCAGTGTTCTCTTCCTTTTCTTGGTCAGTTTACCAGTATGCCAGAGAGCAGTCACTGCTGTTATCCTTTGTGATGACAAAGTAGCCTCAAGAAGCATTTAAAGATCCCACTATAGGGAAGAAAATAAATACTCTCCTCTCCATACCACGGAGCTCTGTGATCAGTATATACCAAGCAAAGCTCTGGCTTACCTAAAAGCCTTACCTTTTCTGTCGATTATTTGGCTTTGAGATTAATCCAGCCTGGTGTGTGTATGTATATATATATGTATGTGTGTGTGTGTGTGTGTGTATATTTCAAAACATAGATATACAAATCTCTGTCTAAAACTCTGTGAGTGCTGGTGTTGCATCCTAATGGGTATATACGTACTAGCAGGGAATTCAGCTCAAACCTATTATATTACCACTTCCTCCTTGTGATTTGTATTATTATCAGAGAAAGGCTGCCTTCATACACCAAATTGTCATTAAAGACTATACTGGAAATATGTGTATACTAAGGGCTGCAAGGTTTAATTGATTTTTACCTGTTGATTTGGTCTTTATACATAACATGGTATTCATTTTTTACTTACTGGTAATTACTGGAGGAAAATTTTTTTGTTATGATTATTGCATACTCTGCCTTTCTCCTGACAAGAGACTCAAAACAGCTTGCCAAAATTACTCCTAAATGTGATAAATATATAAATGAGTTATTTTTTTTAATCAGTCATTTTTGATAAACTGAAAGAGTGCACCAATTAATCAGTTAACATTTTTAAAAAAAGCATAATTATTTCATAGCAGTTCTTATAAAAAAATGTCACTGGCAAATGCTTTTCTAAAAGGAAGCATTCCTTCCTTTATATTCACACTGAAAGTAATATCTCTTCTACTATGGTGCCTGCTACAAGAACTACACGTCTCTTTTAAAATACTCATTCAGACTTAGTGGCCAATTTGTTTCTCTTTGCTTATTTGCAAATTAATCTGCTCAACTTCATTTGCATAAACAGATCAACTAATATTTATTTAAATGGATGAAATCACTGGTATTATAGGAAAGCAAATTATATTTATTACCACATTTACTGCTTTCTGGCCAGGATCCAGTTGTGTACTTTCTCTGGAACCAGTTTCCACTGGTGGAATTGGGGCTTGGTTTCCCTTTCACAGCCCTTTGTGGTACCAGAAATCTGTTCCAAAGGTTTCCCACTCACTAGTCCAGGTTTTTGGCAGTATAGAGGGCAAATCCTGATTTCATTGGCAGAAGCAGCAGACCCAATTAAGGTACATGGCTGTATCCTGGCCTTTTTTTAAAAAAAAGTCAATTTCAGATTTACATTGTATTGAGAAATAGTGTTCACTGTAAAAACTGGACTTCAGTGAATCAGTAAAAAGCCAGTACTGATCCCCTTTTTTGTACGAAGTATTTTTAAATTATGGAATTTATTCATAGCCCTGTTGTGTTTCACATCCTATTGTAAAGATGAGTAATTTTCTAAAAATAACTTTTCTTACTTCAAAGAGATCAGTCATATCCTTATGCAAGCACACATTTTTGTACTCACATGAGAGACCTTAAGGCAGATACGGCATTAATTGAAGAAGATACACCTTCTTCCACCTTGTGTCCTAGAAACAACTGGGTGGAGCTGGCTGCAACACTTTTTTGCTCAAGGCAAGTAATGTTCTGTCCTGTTTAACAAAAATATTTTAATGAAAGAAAGCAAAGACAACATTTGTATGAGAACTGTACTAAATGACTCAGTCTTAATAATTATTAGCTTGTTTTAAAGGAAGGAGATCTGTATCAGTTCAATCCTTTGTGATTTAAGAAAGTAGATTGAGGAAATTAGATTTAATATTGTAAGAGAGTTACAGTATGTATGAGGTTTTTTATTATTACAAGAATGAATACTAGGTTACAGTATGGTGTTTAGGGCCTAATCCATATACATGCGCAGGGCTGCAGCCAAATGTAACTTCTAGAAGTTTTTGTGCTGCTGCTCCTACTGTTCTTTCTGCTCTTCTCCTTGTTTTCTTCCCTTCATCATTATCCATAATGAAAGAAGAGTGCTTGAGAACTCCTTCCCTCCCTCCTGAAATGATCTGGTAAAATTGGACCACCAAGACTTACATGTGATTGAGCCTCCTCAGACATTATCAATCAGAAGTTTATTAAGTAATCAAGCACAAGGAAACAGTAAGACAACTATTGTCATCGAGCCCATCCAAAATGAATAAAGGCTGCCTGTGTGAATTTACTTGGGAGAAAGCTACACTGAACACACTGAAGCTTAATATTTAAGGATGTTTCAGTGATAATATGCCTTCCTCCTGCAAGGAGGCAAAATTAATAATAGTCTGCCAATGTTGAACCCCCATCTTAAAAACAGTTCCAGGTTCTGTATCAACCCCTCCATCTCCACCTCCATTTACATCTTCATCGCTATCCTGATTGTTAATAAAGTGATCACTGGATTTAAAAGCTACTTTGTTTTGTTTTGAAATTGCACAAGGCAATCCAAAACCTGTCTCAGCAAAAGTTCTGCAACTTGGATACATTATGTAAATAGAGTAAACTTCATAATTTCTCTCATTTTGAAGAATTCGTTATGAAATGTTTATCATTCCTCAGGGTTTATGTTAGTTATGATAGTCATGAGGCGACATAAGGGCTGCGCAGGCAATGAAGACCTACCTTCAGCAGCTGGTAAGCTTAGGAATCCATCTGTTTGTTGTTTCCAGCAGGCACTGGCCAGACACATGTTAGCATATGTTAGCACAACAACTAGAAACTTATTTTTACAAACAAACCTGCACTCAGATTCTCAAGAAGCTAAATTCTGATGTCCTGAAGAATTATGTTGTAAATGCAGTCCTGATCCTAAGGGACCCAATACTCTTGCATTTGTTAAAGCTAATACTTATATTGTCTCCTGTTTGAAAGCGCGGCATAGTTTGTATGAACATTTCTTGGCTTATGGAACCTTATGTGGGGACCTCATCTGTCCCAGTGCTTGGATGAGGAGACCGTCAGGGAGCCCCATGAGAGCTTCTGGAAGGCAGAGGGGAACATAAATGTATTTCTGTTATAATTCTGTGCAAGTTTGTTGTCAGGCTTACTTTTAAGCAAGCGTAGGATTAACCTTTTGTGAGACTGTCGGTTGCACTGTACTCCCATATGCTCTAATTTAAGTTAGATTGAAACTGGATTGGGCACACAAAGGTATTAAGGACTGGCATCCTGCTCTTATCCAAATGCACTCATTCTCCAAATGACTGATCACAGAATCATAGAGTTGGGGGAAGAACACAAGGGACATCTAGTCCAACCCACTGCCATGCAGGAATGCACAACCAAAGCACTCCTGACAGATGGCCATCCAGCCTCTGTTTAAAAACCTCCCAAAAAAGAGAGATTCCACCACACTCTGAGGCAGTGTATTTTACCGTCAAACAGTTCTTCCTAATGTTTGTGTGGAATCTCCTCTCCTGCAGTTTGAATCCATTGCTCTCTGTCCTAGTCTCTGGAGCAGCAGAAAACAAGCTTTCCCCATCTTCATTGTGACATCTTTTGAAATATTTAAACATGGCTAACATGTCTTCTCAACCTTCTCTTCTGCACATTTAACATACCCAGCTCCCTAAGCTAGTCCTCACAGGGCGTGGTTTTCAGTCCTTTTACCATTTTGGTCACCCTTCTCTGGACATGTTCCAGGTCATCACTGTTAGTTAGGATCAGATCTAAAATAGCTGGTCACCTTGTTGCTTCTTCTGCCATCTGGACAATGAAATTGTCTGTAAGGTAAGTGAGGAATTTGTTGGAGCTTATGTTCTTAGCACAGTTCTGCTTCCAATAAATATTAGAATAGTTGAAATCTTCCATTACTACTACATCTCTCTTTTTTGAATGTTTGGTCATTTTTTCCAGGAAATCTAAGTCTTCAGTCTGGTTTGGGGGGGGGGGGTCAGTAGTAGGCCCCCACAGTGTCATCACTGTAGTTTCTCTCCCCTTTAATTTTTACCCAAATGCTCTCAACCAGCTTATCAGGATTTAAGTCATGGATCTCTTCACAGTTGTAAGTATCCGTGATATATAATGCTGCTTTTCCTCCTTTTCCATTTGGTATGTTTCTCTGAAATAAGTTATACTCCTCTGTTACTACATTTCAATTATGAGACTCATCCTACCTGGTTGCCTATTATATTGTATTCGCTTTGCTGTGATAAGAGTTCAAGTTAATCTTGATTATTTCCCATTCTCTGTGCATTAGTGTAGAGACATCTGAGACCATGGGTCATTCCCCCTAGCTGCTAATTTAAGATTTTTCTTCTCCCACTTCTTATATTATTCACCCAGTTCTCCCTATACCATTTGGGCTATTATCTCCTGCCCTCAAGAATACTGTCTCCCTCCTCCCCATAACTCAGTTTAAAGCCTTCCTGATCAGGTTTGTGGAACTCTTAGCCGAAACCTTCCTGCCAACTGCTGTGAGATGCAACTCGTCACATGCCAGAAGTCCATCTTCATAAAACTGCAGTTCCTGGTCCAAAAAGCCAAACTGTTCCCAGCAACACCATCTGTTGTTCACTTCCACTGTTCTTCTCTCACTCCCTGGGCTGTACCTTTCAGCTGGGATGAGAGACAAAATGACAACCTGTCCATCAAGGTCCTTCAGCACATGTTTTCAGCAGAAATGCATTTCTATATGGTTTTATAGTTACAGCCGTTCAGCTGACTTCCCTTGTAGTGGCACAGTGTTGAACAGAATCCATACAGGTATAGCTCAGTTAACAAAGCAGATGTGTTCCTGCACAGTACTGAAAATTTGGTACTAGAGGCAGAAATAACATAGGAAGAATAGGGATAGGTTCCTGAACAAGAAAAAAAGGAAAGCAGTTTGGCATATTTCAGCAGATGTTTTTATTCAAAAGTAACAATATGCACATATAAAATGAAACAACCAAATTAGGTGAACCTTGCGTAAGTAAACAAAAATATTTTCAACCTTCTAAGTCCACCTGAAAACTTTTTCCAAAATGCACCAGGGATTTTTTTTTTAATTCACCTGTTTTCTTACAGTTTCTGTTTTGGTGGCCACTTTTATGATTTTTAAGAAAAATATTCTGAGGGTGGCTGGTAAGGAATGCTTATTTAATTTCCCCATTTTTCTCTATTTTGATGTTCACACATGCTCAGTAAGGGATTCTGGAGGCAGCGACTGTTCACCTTGCCCGTACAGTTGGATCAACTTCAATAGAATCCCATTCTTTCTCAGCTTAAGTTTTATTGCATTGTTTACTGCAGGCACTCTGCTGCAACTTGATACTGATGGTTTTGTTTCGCAGCCCTCCTTCACCATCTTCCCAGTGCCAATGCTGCTAAAAGTCTTTCAGCAAGACAGTAGACAAGAAAGAAAAGGAAGCTTGGCTGGTGTAAAAAGACTTTGTAAAAAGAAGTTTGTTTGTGAGAGTCTTTGTTAACAGAGATATGCTTGTACTTTTATATTGGTGGCGTACAAACTGTATTATTCATTCACAGGCCACTGAGGAGTTTTCCAAGACAAATAAATCCCTAAGAAAGTGAGGCACACCAAATTATTGCTGCGTCTCTCAGTGTTGTTAGTGACACTGCACTGAGAACTGGCTAAGCCGATGATTCTCACTCTTTGGTTTGGATAGCATTGCACCTTTCATAATTGGCTTGAGTGTATCCGGTTATATCAAAGTGCTTTCATGTGAAAACACAAAACAGCTCTGTTCAGACTACTTTGCACCCTCTGTTGTAATTGAGCAGCCATCATTAAAGCCATTTCTGTTTTATTTCCCTGTGAGTAATTCTGCAGGAGAGGGGAGAAACGACTTTGTATTTCAGTACATTTGGTTTAGCCAAGAGGTTTATTCACTGCTGCTTTGTACTTTGAGGAAAACTAGAAAACTCAGATTAATAGGTTGTTTATTCTTCCCCATGTTCCTGGAATCAAAGGCACTGGGGGTTGCATTATTAAAGAAGTTGTGTGTGGCAGGCCTGGAACGTTCTTCACTGAGCTCCACATGAAGAGAAAATATTGCTTTTCATCCTCTACTCATTACGCAGCCCGGAACAGGAGGACTTTTAGATGATGTATCAAGTAGCTTTCCTGTAAGTCTTCCCCCCAATGCAGCTTTAGCAGATGCTAATTATGTATGCTGGTTTAGGAAAGGAAATCTTTGGAAAAGAGCCTGCGTGTCCAATGTAAAGCCTGGCACTGGAAGGGACGTCTCAGTTGCCTTCTGCACTTGCAGTGTGAACTTGTACACAAATGCTCTTTTGGCAATGAGAGATGCATGTGTTCACGCACGTAGAGTCTACACAGGACTATTATTCCTTCACTAAACACGTGTATCCCTATTACTGCACCCCTGCAAAGTTTTAGAAAGTGGTTGTTCAGATAATGGGATCCTATGGTGAAAATGTGGTTCTGGGAACATATTGTCACAGTCCTTGAAATGTGCTGATGTATATGTATGAACGGATGCCACAGAGGTGTTCATTTTAGGCCACAAAAATACAAAGCCGATATCCTCTCTGCCCCCATTTGTCCCTCATTGTATAGACTCTGGCTGCCGTTCTGTACCCACCTGCCTAGAATGAGTCTGGTTAAATGCGGTGGAACTTGCTGGTGAATGCATATGTAAAGGATTGCTCTGTATGCCTCCCAGTATCTTGTTAGTTTAGCAATTTTTAGAAAAATGAAAAAATGGAAACCTTGGTTATCCTTCCAAAAAGCCAGTTATTTTTTAAACTCCTCTGAATTCTCTAGTCTGCCGCTAGTACCAAATTCCTCCTCTAAATTCACTGAGGAGAATTCATGGTGGCAGTGTTGTGTCGAGCCTAGCAAACCAGCAAATTCCATTTTTTCTGAATGTGATCCTCTAGGGAAATTTGCACATCTGACCAAAAGCAAGTGGTTTGATCTCTCTAAATATGTGTGTTTGAATGCACTATAGACTCTCATTCCTGAAGGCAAAACCCATGTACTCACGCCAGTGTCTCTTGAGAATAGTTTTGCTAAATGTCTCTTCTTGTTCCCTTAAATTTACACGTTCTCTTTTCAGGCTTTAAAATGTCTGCCTAAATGTAGTGAGAGAAAATCTGCTAGCAGTCTGATGGCAGAAAATGATCTTGCAAGGAATGACTGTACAAACCAAATTTCTATGTTCTAGTGGTACAGACATCTAAAGCAATGTTTCTGTTGCTAACTAGTGGCTAAGTACAGAAGCTTCTGTAAAACTTCCTGACACCATGAAATCTGTGCAACTACTTTTGGTCGTTTGTGTGTCTCTTTTGGCTGTTTAGCCCTAATATTACTTGTGTCAGAGCAGTTAAGAGCCCCAGCTTCCCTATGATGCTTCTTTTATGATCACTCTTTCTGGGGTCATATACCGTCTATAAAACATTTTATAAAAATTTTCTTGTATATTTAAATTTGGTGTAAATTTTATGTCTGTTTTCTACACTCTTTCCCACGTTTCTAATTCGATTGACTGTCTCAAGTTCTATGCCCATCTAACCATTGTATCTTTAACTACTTCTGATTCCATTTCTCTTTTCGACAATAATCTATAAAGTTTAGAGATTCTTTTCTTTTGATTTTCTTTCATCAGTAAATCTAACTCATTCTCTTTTCTCTCAGATCCATATCATTTTTGATCCATTCTCTCTCTCTCTCTAAGTTGTCTCCGTGGAAACCAGTTTAGTTCATGTCCCTCAACCTTTAATTCTTCTTCTGTACACATTCTTGGTTTATCGCCCTCCGATTTCAATAACTCTTGATATGTTAATAAATTTCCTTGTTTTGTTGGGGCGATTTTGTAGGCTTCTTGTAGTGAGGTCCATTCTGGTAATTTTGTATAAAATTTTTGCTTTATTTGTGACCAAACCTTCAACAATATCTTTTGGATACAATGGTTTTTAAACTCTTTATTCGCTGCTGATCTATCATAACATAGATATCCATCCCGTCCAAATCTATTGTTTATTTCTTCTAATTCTTTAATAGTTGTATTTTCTAATTGAATCCAGTCTTTGATCCAATCTAAACAACATGCGTAATAATAGATTTTTAACTATGGTAAATCAAGTCCTCCTCTCTCTTTGCATCTTGAAGTATTTTAAATCTGATTCTTGGTTTCTTCCCTTGCCAAATAAATTTTTGTAAGGCCTTTTCCCATTCCTTAAATATCTTCTCTTTCCCTATTATTGATAGGTTTTGAAGGAGGAACATAAGCTTTGGTAATAAAGACATTTTAAAAGCATTTATTCTACCCAAAAAGGATAAATTCAAATTTTTCCATTTTTCCATATCACGTTTAACTTCTTTCCATGTTTTTGAATAATTATTCTCAAATAGTTCTTGGTTCTTTTTCATCATAATAATTCCTAAATATTTTGTTTTCTTAGTCAGTTGATATCCGGATCTTGTCTCCAGATCAGCCTGCTCTTTTTTGGTCGTGTTGAGAGTCATCATCATTGTCTTTTCTCTGTTTATCTTATAACCTGCTTTCAATCCATATCTTTGTAGAGTTTCCATCAACACCGGAATTGATTCTTGTGGATCCTCCAGGACTATAATTACATCATCTGCAAATGCTTTTAATTTCAATTCTTTTTTCCTTATTTTCAGACCTCTTATCTGTGAATCTTCATTTATTGTTATCAGCAAGACATCCAAAACTACTATAAATAATAATGGTGATGGTGGGCACCCCTGTCGTACCCCTTTATTTATTACAAAGCTTGCCGTGGTATCTCCATTTATGATTAACCTCGCTGATTGGCCTTGATAAATCATCTCCATCCATTTGCAAAAATCTTCTCCCAGATTATATTCTTTCAAAACCTGTTAACATAAAGTCCCAGGAAACATTATCAGAAGCTTTTTCAGCATCCAAAAATATAAGTGCTACTTTCTTCCCTGGGTTTTTATCATAAAATTCAATCGCATCTATGATTGTTCTAACATTATCTCTCATATATCTACCCAGGAGAAAACCTGTTTGGCCTTCTTGAATCTTATCCTGCAGTATATGCTTCAAACGTTTTGCCAACACTGACGCAAATATTTTATAATCTATATTCAGCAGAGAGATTGGTCTGTAATTTTTAACTTCTCTTTTGTCTTTGGGTATCAGTACAATATTGGAATCTCCTCAAGTTTCCTGTATACCATATTTCTCTATTTCCTTCAGTGTTGCTTGAAGTGGGTGGATTAGTTCTTTTACAAACCTTTGATAATATGGCGCAGTAAATCCAACCGGTCCTGGTGACTCATCCACTTTCTGATCTCTTATAGCCTCTTCTATTTCAGTCAGTGTTATTGGTTTATTTAACTGTTCCCTTGTTTCTGGCAATATTTTAGGAATCTTAACCTTTTGAAGAAATTCAGTTAGATTTTTCTCATTTCAATGATTTTATTTTATTTTGTTTCATAAAATAATTTTCCAAAATATTCTTCAAATTTCTGCTTTATCTTTTCATGTTGGGTAATCAGCTTCTTCCCATTTTTCAATTCAACAATTATATTTCTCTCTTTCCTCTTCTTCAGCTTATATGCTAACCACTTCCTGATTTTATTTGCTTGTTCAAATTGGGTAAGTTTCATCTGTTTCATCTTCTTTTCTATTTCCTCCATTGTGGTAATCTCTATTTCTTTTTGTATTTTTTTGATCTCCAGTTGTAATAATTTCTTCATTGGATTTTCTCTAAATTCCTTTTCTTTCTCTTGGAGTTTATTCATCAGCCCTTGATGTTTTTCTCGCTTCTTTTGATTCTGGATTTGTCGTTGTTGTATAAAAAAAACCTCTCATTACTGCCTTAGATACATCCCAAACCGTTTTCATCTTCATATCTTCTTTTATGTTTTCCTTAAAATAGTCTTTAAGTACTTCTTTTGCTTGCTGTACTATCCCCTCATCCTTTAACAAACCATCATTCAATCACCACTGAAACTGTTTTACCTTCTCTTGTATTTGCAACATCACCGAGTGATGGTCTGAGATAATCTTAGGCAGTATTTCTGTCTTCTTTACCTCTGATAACAAATGATAAATATCATATCTGTTTGAGACCAAGATTGATGTACTTCAGAGAAATAAGTAAATTCTTTCTCATTTGGATATTTAGTTCTCCATACACGTAAAACAGATAACTCATCACACATCTCAAAGAAAGATTTTGGCAGTTTACCTCTTTTTTCTTGATCTTCCTTGCTCTGAGAGGTTGTTTTATCCAATTTGACATCCATGACTCCATTCCAGTCTCCAGCCAAAATCCAATCTTCATACTCATGTTCTGATATTTTTTCTCACAATTCCTTATAAAATTTGCTTTTATTTTCATTTAGGGCATATACTCCAACCAATTCCAAGAGAATTTCCCCCCCATTTTTCAGGATTTCAACTCCCAATATTCTTCCTTCTTTATTTTTTAATATTTGTTTCGTTGGGATGTCCTTGTCAATGTAAATTACAACCCCCCTTTTTTTCTTCTCATATAGAGAGGTAAAACATTGACCTAGTTTGGAGTTATATAAATATTTTTCTTGATTTTTCTTTATATGAGCTTCTTGTCAGTGTCGAGGCAGCGGCTAAGCAGACACGGAGGCAGGAGCTGGGTTTTTATAGCTTTAGTGGTAATAAATCAAGGAGGTTACTTCACCCAACATCAACGCAAACAAACAGCAAAGTTCCAGGAGCGGCAAACGCAAAGCAGCGAGGTCAGATTGAAACCAAGAGTTCCCAATGCGAGACGCAGTTTCACAGTTGGTAGACAGTTGTTGCCCCGTGCCCAACCCCAACAGCGTCTGCCTTAAATACTCAGTTTTAGCCCAGCTGAGGCCGGTCAACTGTCCGTTGGCCCTGCTCACAGCTGGAGCCTCTCAAGAGTTCAGAGCCGATTCATCAAGCGCTTCTCCCGCAGTCTCTGAGACCTCTGGACCACCCCCTTCTCCAGTCGCCTCTGGAGGAACATGGGAGAGGGTCTGCTGCAAACTCTGGACTGGAGTCAGAAACCCCAGCCTCTGCCTCTGGAGCACAAACGTCAGCTGCAGGTGTGGGCCCAGGCTCTGCGCCAGGGACAGCTGTGGAGACGCAGGCAGCCTCCTCCCTAGACTCTGAAGGAGACCCTCCTCCAGAAGGCTCCTCCCAGGGACCCACCCCAGGCTCGGAGTCCAAGTCCGATTTGGGAGCGAGAGCAGCCTGGCTCATGACACTTCTAGTAGAATCGTGATTTGGGGTCTTAATCTTTCCAAATGATGAAAAATCTGTTGTCTTTTTGCTTGCGAATTAATTTCTCGTACATTCCACGATATTATCTTCATGTTTATTTTTCACTATCTTTACTTTCCTTTTTTCTTCTGGTTCTGCTGGTTCAGACTCTTCTTCAGACATTGGACTAATTTCTTCTGCTGTTGCCATTTCCGTCTGTGTAGGTTCCTTTCTTTGGTCCGATTTCTTGTCTTTAGTCCCTGCTCCTTTGGTTCCTGTTTTCAAATATTTTTCCTGAAATTCTATTGCTTGCTGAACGGAGCTTCTCTTCCTTCTTCTACCCTCAAAGAAAAAGGATAGACCTTCTGGTATCTCCCATCTGTATCTTATTTCCTGAGTTTGAAGATTTTTTGCCAGGAACGCATACTCTCTTCTGCTTCTCATGACACTCGGCGGTATATCCTTAAAAATTTTGATTTCATTCTCATCCACAATTAGCTTTTGTTTGTAATTTTGTTCCACAATCAAGTCCTATGTCTTTTCCCTAGTGAAATATACCGCTATATCGCGGGGTAAGTCTCTCCATTTCACCATTGTTGATTCAATTCTGAAGGCCTTATCTATCCCATGCTCAAACCTTGCTCTTCTTTGGCCTATGTATGGTGCTAAAATATCTCTTACTCTTTGGTTTAAATTTTCCTCTTTCTGTTCAGGAGGTCCCCTCAGTTTCAAACATCTGCTTAATTGATGTATTTCCAATCGCATTATGGTTTCTTTGTCTTGTTGCTGTTCTTTCTTCATTTGTTCTACCTGATTTTCCAATTTCTTGACTTTTGTCTCTAATATCTTCTACTTTTTGATCCATTGTTGATAAATCTGTTGTAAGTTTTTGCAGGCTCTGATTCAATCTTTCCACTTTTTTTTTCAAATCTTGTTTTATTTCTGCCCTCGTCGATCTCTGTCCTTGTTGCCTTTAATTCTTCCATCGTGTCATTTCTCATTTTTTGAAATTCTTCAAATAACCTGTTCATCTCCATCGTTTTGGAACCCGTGGATCCTCTTCTTTCCAAAACTTGTGGTTGAATTTGTGTCTGTGTTGTCTTCTTTTGACCTGTTGCCATATCTTATCTTACTGTTCTTTTTCTACATATCCTTTTCAAACCTTTTATCAAAATAGCATCCAGAATTCTTATTTTCAAAAATATACTTTTCAATATAAAGTCTGCAATATATAAATCAGCTACTTCAAAGTCTTAAATTTCTCTCCAAATATTTCTATTATTTTCTATTTTTTACTATACAATCAAATTTCAAAATTGTCTTTACTATTCTAAGTTTTAAAATATAATCAACAATTAATTCATTTTAGACTTTATATTTCACCCAAAATTCATCAGAGTTGAGATCCCTTTCTTTTTGTATCCACCCTTTAGATATCTTCACCTCCCTTCTTGAGGCTAATCCATTTCTGGGGTCAAAGGGAAAGCAGTCTAACATTTAATTCCACAGTTAATCCCAATATAGAACCATCAAAAGTTCATTAATGAGTTCATTTATAAGTAAGATAAAAAACAGAAATTCATCCATGTCCCATATTCCCTTAAAAGTTCATTATTCTATTTACTCTTTCCTTTGACCTTATTTCTGCTTCCAAATCAATTTCACTTCAGTTCATTCTTCATTTCAAGTCCCTTTCAAGTTCATTTGCTCTTATAATTTCAAACCTATTTTAAAATATTCCCCAAATATCCTCTTGCCTCTTCGCCTCTCTTGTTGAGGCTAATCCTCTGTGGGACCTTCCAAATACTTCAGTTTTGATTCAAATAAGAAAAGAACATCAAGATGTTTTTCAAGGTCAAAAACAGTAAAAAGTTACTCTCCCAAAACAGACTCCATCTTCGCCATCTTTTCCCCTCTTCCAGTTTTAAAGTCTCTGCCTTAATTCCCTTTCCGCTTTCCCCTTTCTTCTTCAGTAAAAGTAACAATTTTTTTAAAAAAATACATAAATCTTGAGAGCCTAAAATCTTAGTAAAAAAACAGTTCATTTTCAGGCATGCTACGTAAAAGTTCATGCTCTCACTCTAAAATGAGAGGGGGAAGCTCGACTGGGTGCTTCCAGGGGAGGGAAAAGTCACTTCTCCACTCAGTGAGTCCGTCACGTCCTTCCTTTTTATTCTGAACCACGAGTCTCCTCCATGACAGGTTACGCCAGCAATACAATCAGGTTTCCGATCGGTTTGACATCAGCTCGTTGTTTCAACTGGGTTGTTACGTTGTATCCTTCTTCTTTAAAAGAAGTTCTTGCCGGAGCTCGTCAGCTAAATAGCTGGCTCCGAATCCACGGCATTCGGCTCCGTCCTCTGTCCTTTCCGCGCCAGTTCCTCCACTCCTTCTTCGCGAGCGCCAGAATGATCCGGAACATGTGAGCTGCTCTGCTCCCCCTACCTTCAAAGGGGGAGTTATTTTAGGGGACCCCGAGGGTCCCCGGAAGATGTTATCCTGCGGATTCACAGCGGGTAGTCCTGAGCCAGCGGTTCAGGCTACCAGCTGCGCCGACATCTTGGCCCCACCCCCCTGTTCTGGCTCCTTCCTATGGTTTTAACTGTCCTGGTTCCAAACTATGGATTCGTGTAACTTGCAGTGTAATGATATACCTGGACTTCTCTGGTAGAGTAGTTTAGTGCTATTTAGACAATGAAAATGTGGCTGATGTAAAGTCAAAGGCTTTCATGGCCGGAATCCATAGGTCGTTGTGGGTTTTCTGGGCTCTGAGGCCGTATTCTGTTAGTATTTTCTCCTGACGTTTCACCTGCATCTGTGGCTGGCATCTTGAGAGGATCTGGTGGCATGGAAGTGAGACAGAGTATATATACTTGTGTAGTCCCCCCAGGTGGGAGGAAGCAATCTGCATATGTTACAGTTGGCCTTTGTGATGGCCTATTGTTAAATGGAATATCCCCCAGGGTTGTGTTGTTAGTCAGTGCATTAAGTACATTAGCCATCTGTTGTATTGTTTCTTGTAGAAGGACCTGCAGACTCTGGGTGGTGTTCATTGGCATATTTTGAGTCTTAATTTTAGTGTTCTTCAGTACTGGTGGCCAGATTTTGTTTACTTTCTGAGTTTCTTCTTTCCTGTTGAAATTGTCCATGTGTTTATGGATTTCAATGGCCTCTCTGTGTAGTCTGACATAGTTGTCAGAACGGTCCAGAATTTCTGTGTTTTCAAAAAGCATTCTGTGTCCAGGTTGGTTTATAACATGTTCTGCAACTGCTGATTTTTCTGGCTGGATCATGTGGCTGGCTTGGGTTCCATGGGGAAGAAAGAGAGTGGGATGTTGTTACCCTGTGTACTGGGGGTCCTGGGAGGGACACCAAAATGTGCTCAACTAAAGGTGGGGAAAATGAGCTCAGAGCACTGCTTAGCGTTACGAGAGGCAGGGTAACGTAGCGAGATCTTGAACCCTATATCTACGGGGTCGGGTCGAGTCAAGTAGCACACAAAAGTTGAAATAATAAATGATGTTTATTAAATACAAGCAAAACAGTGTATGCGACACACTCACGCAAAATGACTAAAGAAAATAAAGGTTGGAGTGGTATAGAGGGATTTTTAGAGGGATTGCTGGTTTGGGTGATACTTCACCTGTCCTGAATCCCAGAAAAATAGAGAGCGAAGCTGGGGTGCGATGTAGCTCAGCACGTGGAGCTGAGGGGAGGCTCGCCAAGCAAAGCGGCAGCAAGGCGGGATGAAACTCGGGAGCGATCCGAGGAAGGTCTCGGAATCCAGGGTTTCTATAAGGAGAATTGTGACTGCAGGCTATGCAGCTTGGGGGAAAACAATAGATTTGGAGTTGGAGACAAAGCCTCCGAAAGGTCAGAATCTGAATGATTGAGTTATCGTAGCAGTTCTCAGTAGAGTAGCCAGTATGCAAACACAGAGTACTTGGGTATTGTATAGGTTACCCATCAAGCTGCCATCGCGGGGCAGAGGCTCTTTTGTAAGTATCGTGCATACTTAATTAGAGTACTTGCCTGGAGGTCTCCTAAAGCAGTGTGTCAGCTATTTCTGGCCTGCCTGAATTGTCCAGGAATATTACGGCAATTAACGGCCGAGCTTGTTTACGTGCTTGTCTGGTGGCCTCGCAAGCACGTGGAGAGGAATAGAGAAGTGAAGCCGAATTATGATATCAAGAGGATATCTTTAATATCCCCAAAGCTCAGACTAGCCAGGGCAGTAACAATGTTCTTTATCTGTGAGTGCTCTATTGTTTCTCCCCCCGCCATCTAAGACCACCTGCTGCTTCATCATCTAAAATACAGTTTGTCCTCCACATTCATTAGAGTTAGGTGCCAAAGACCCTCACAAATGTGGAAAAATTGCAGATATCAAAATACGTGCATGCCAGTGGGGAGAATGGGCGCCCAGGGTCCAAACCAGGTCAGGGAAAGGAGAGGGAAGAGGACGGATTAACATGGTAGCCTTGAACTTCCTCTCTCTTGCACATCTCCTTGCTGGGGTGTGGGGGGCACTGGAAGAGAGTTTGTGGTGTTGAGAAATTGGACTTCAGTCTGTCCTTAGGTGGGCAGGCAGTGGCTGGTGGTGGTGGAGGAGGAACAGAAGTAGGTTTTTAAGGGGCAGTGCAGTCTGATCAGAGCTGCTGAGAAGGAAGCTTCCCATGGAAAAGAATTGTCTGAGGTAAGGGGGCAGGAGTTGAAGAAACTCCCAAATAAACCTGTGAAAGTCAAACCCACAAATGCAGCGGGCCAACTGTAGCCTTCTTTTTCGCACTGGTAAGCAGTAGCAGCAGCAGCATCTCCTCCTAGGACTTGATAGCTGGTGGTGAAACAGTCATGGTTCCTGCAGCCTGTCTCTTTATTTGAAGGTTACTTGCCTTAAAGCCGTCAATCTGTATCTAGCAAAATTTCCTGGAATTTGCCACTTTGCTTACCTGAGCTTCTAAGTTTGCAAAGACCCATCTTATCCAACAGTCAGATTAACAGCCATATTCCCTGGGATCCCTTAAGCGCTGGATTATCCAGAAGTTATTTCAGGAGAATAGATTGTCCCTTTATGCATTTCAGGCAATTTATTTACATACTCAAAACAGTACAATATACATATATATACTTCCCTTGTGAAGGAACATAGACTTCTCAGTCTAAGCACATACCATCCATTTCATGTAATGTAAAGAATAAAACATCTTAACACAATATTGATACGTAGTCCTCTATTGAGGCATTATACATCTCTAAACAGGCATCTGAACCAGCATGGTATAGTGGTTTGAGCAGTGGACTACGATCTTGAAGACCCGGGTTTGATTCCCCACTTGGCCATGGAAGTCCAACTTGGGTACATCACATACTCTGAGCCTCAGAAAACCCCATGATAGATTCACCTTAGGGTTGCCATAAGTTAGAAGTAACTTGAAGGCATGCAACAACAACAAACAGGAAGCTATTATATATAATTAACAGACATCTCTATACTTTTGTCTATGTATTGGAAATAGAGGCTTGGAACAATTGCACCAATTCAATCAATAATACAGTAGTCTGGCCCTGTCACAAGCCAAATTGTTTTGAGCAGGAAATTCATAATGAGAACTAGTATAACTTACACAGCCATGTCGAACTATCAGTAGGGTAATCAGTTATAGATTGTCAAAAAAGAGAGCATTCGTTGTTGCAAGAGAGGATGCCAATTTATGTGTGCAAATGTATGTGCATATGTGTGTGAAAATTTAGAATTACTACGTTAGAGAGAAGGCAAATCCATTAATTTCTCATCACTTCTCAGGATAAATCAATTTTTTTCCCCATTCCAGTGCATCTAAATCATTTCTCTTACTTGTTTCCAGATTATGCATATCCTGCTACAAAATAATTTTTTCTTCAACAATTTCCCCTATTCAGTTCAGTTATTAATATTGCCATCCCCTCCCACATCAGACTAATTTATGATAAATAGGCTCCATGTTACAATTAACTTGTGGAGATGGTATGGATTCTTTCTATGAGACAAGGACATGAGGAGGTGCTCTGGTAAGTGACTCATCTGTCTTTGTTTTTCAGTTTTTTAGCATAATTAAAATGGATAAGGAGCAGGCCAACCGTTGAGTTGAGCTTATCCACCTTCCATGTAGTATGAACTGAAACTTCACTTGGTGAAGATGGAGATGACATCTATTCTTTTCAGAGGCATTGGATGGATAGAAAATTAACCGCTTGGCTCTCATAGAAGCAGCTATTTCCTTTTCTGTATATTTGCCCCTGGCAGGGACATACCAAGAACACTACGTTCCTCCCTACTTGGACATATCTAAAGTATCATCTTTGATGCTATTGTGGGCTGATAAGATGAGCTCAGTTTTTGGATTGCCCTTGGCTTAATTTTATTAATGCAAGGAAGACAGATTGATTGGTGACTGTCTTTTATTCTTTTTATTTCCAGTGTCAGGCAGATGCTGGGGATGTTGCAAGCAGCCCTTTAAGTAATGGATGGTACCAAAGGAAAGAGGATTTCTAGCTAGATTATCTGTGAAGCCTGTGTCTCACAGCATCTTACTATTTTCCTCTGTTTGCCTGTTTGCATCAATCTTACTTTTGTTGTTGTTATTTACCATCAAGTTGACTTTGACTTATGGTGGCCCTGTGAATAAAAGACCTCTAAAAGACTCGGTTGTCAGTTGTGCTGCTCAAGCCTTCCAAACTCATGGCTGTGGATTTCATGATTGAATCCATCCACTTGTAATGCAGTTTTCCTCTTTTTTCTACTGCCTTCCACTTTGCTGAGCATTATAATCTTTTCCGATGAGTCACGTCATCTTATGATGTGTCTATAGAATCATAGAATCATAGAATCATAGAAATGTAGAGTTGGAAGAGACCACACGGGCCATCCAACCCAACTCCCTGCCATGCAGGAACACCCTCAAAGCACTCCCCACAGATGGCCATCCAGCCTCTGCTTAAAAACCTCCAAAGAAGGAGACTCCACCACACTCTGAGGCAGCATATTCCACTGCCAGACAGCCCTGACTGTCAGGAAGTTCTTCCTGAGGTTCAGGTGGAATCTCCTTTCCTGCAGGTTGAATCCATTGCTCCTTGTTCTGGTCTCTGGAGCAGCAGAAAACAAACCCTCTCCTTCCTCTACATGGCATCCCTTCAAATATTTAAACATGGCTATCATGTCCCCTCTTAACTTTCTCTTCTGCAGACTAAACATACCCAACTCTCTAAGTCTATCCTCATAGGGCATGTCTTCCAGGCCTCTCACGATTTTGGTTGCCCTCCTCTGGACCTGCTCCAGCCTGACCATGTCCTTCTTGAATTGGGGTGCCCAGAACTGGACACAGTATTCAAGATGAGGTCTAACCAAAGCAGAGTAGAGTGGTACCAGTACCTCCCTCGATCTAGACACCATACTCCTATTGATGCAGCCGAGAATTGCATTGGCCTTCTTGGCTGCCGCATCACACTGCTGACTCATGTTCAGCTTGTGGTCTATTAAGACTCCTAGATCCCTTTCACACGTACTGCTATCCAGCCACGTGTCCGCCATCCTATATTTCTGCATTCCATTTTTTCTACCTAAGTGTAGGACCTTACACGTCTCTCTGTTGAATTTGATTTTGTTAGCTTTGGCCCAGCTCTCCAATCTGTCCAGGTCATTTTGAATTTTGATCCTGTCCTCTGGCGTATTAGCAACCCCTCCCAATTTGGTGTTATCTGCAAATTTGATGAGCATGCCCTCTATTCCTTCATCTAAGTCGTTGATGAAGATATTGAACAGCACTGGGCCCAGGACAGAACCCTGTGGCACCCCGCTAGTCACTTCTCTCCAGGATGAAAAGCAGCCGTTCGTGATCACCCTTTGGGTTCGGTCGGTCAACCAATTACAAATCCAACTAACAGTAGCCCTGTCCAGCCCGCATTTTACTAGCTTCTTTGCAAGAATGTCATGGGGAACTTTATCAAAGGCCTTACTGAAATCGAGAAATGCTACATCCACAGCATTCCCTTCATCTGTCAAGCTAGTAACTCTATCATAAAAAGAGATAAGGTTAGTCTGGCATGACTTATTTTTGAGAAATCCATGTTGACTTCTCATGATTACCGCGTTGCTTTCTAAGTGATTAGAAACTGACTGCTTAACGATCTGCTCCAGAATCTTTCCGGGTACTGACGTCAGGTTGACTGGGCGATAACTATTTGGGTCCTCTTTTTTTCCCTTCTTGAAGATGGGGACAACATTTGCCCTCTTCCAGTCTGCTGGAACTTCTCCTGTCCTCCAAGATTTCTCAAAGATTATAGCAAGCGGTTCCAAAATGACCTCTGCCAGTTCTTTTAATATCCTAGGATGCAATTCATCTGGCCCTGAAGACTTGAATTCATCCAGTGTGGCCAGGTATTCCTGTACCACCTCTCTACCTATTATGTGCCTCATTTCCCCTGCTTCCTCCCCTGCTCCCCAACCACCAGGTTGAGTGCTTGTATCCTTCTGGGAGAAAACTGAGGCAAAGAAGGTGTTAAGTAGTTCTGCCTTTTCTCTTCTCCCTGTTAGTAATTCGCCATCTTCTCTGCGCAGCGACCCTATCGTCTCCTTCTTTTTCCTTTTGCTACGGACATATTTTAAAAAGCCCTTTTTATTGTTTTTAATGTCTCTGGCCAGCCTAAGTTCGTTCTGTGCTTTAGCCTTTCTGACCTTCTCCCCACATCTCCTGGCTACTTGCTTAAATTCTTCTTTGGTGGTTTCCCCCTTCTTCCATTTCCTGTACGTGTTTCTCTGAACACTTAGCTCAACTGAGAGTTCTTTAGTCAACCATTCTGGTTTCTTCAGATGCCTTCCATTTTTCTTCCTTATTGGCACAGTTTTAAGACTGTGCCTTCAGTATCGCCCTTTTAAGGAACTCCTATGCCTCCTGAACATCTTTCCCTTTCACTATTCTTGACCACTGAATTCCAGCCAGCAGCTCCCTAAGTTTACAGAAGTCCGCTTTTTTAAAATCTAAGATGAGTGTCTGGCTACACTTATCTTCTCCTTCCCACTGAATGCCAAATTCCAATAGGGCATGGTCACTCCCCCCTAAAGATCCAACCACTTCTACCTCATTAACAAGGTCATCCCTATTGGTCAGGATCAGATCTAGAATATTTGATCTCCTTGTGGCCTCTTCCACCTTCTGGACCATGAAATTGTCTGCAAGACAAGCAAGAAACTTGCTGGACCTTGCTGTCTTGGCAGAGTTTGACTGCCAACTTATATCCGGGTAATTGAAATCTCCTATTATTACTGTATCTCTCCTTTTTGAATGTGCGGTCATTTGGTTGAGGAAGGTGTCATCAAAGTCCTCAGTCTGGGTTGGAGGTCTGTAGTAAACCCCCACCAGAATATCCCTATTGTTTCTCGCTCCCTTAATTCTTACCCAGATGCTCTTGACCTGGCTTTCTGGGTTTAAAATACTACATATACTACAACAGTCTCAGTTTAATCATCTTTGTTTCTAGTGAGAGTTCAGGCCTGATTCTCTCTCAGCCACAATCATTTGTTTATTTTTAGCTGTCCGTGGTATCCCCTTCATCAACACCACAGAATTCTCCTCTTGCTCTAGCAGACCTTAAGAGATCAGTATTACAGACCTCCAGCATTAATTTATGGAATAGTTTTAAGAGCTTTAGATGTTTCTTCAGAAGGGATTGGTAAAATGTGACTGGCTTCTGGTATCCAAATCTTTCTCCATCTCATACCTGTTATTTTACCCCTTCCTTCAAAACTTAATTGCCAAGGTTTGGTTTAAAGCATACTGCTTAATTTTAAGAGAAGCGAAGAGGAAAACTCATATCCTGTGGCTGTGGTCATTTTTCTTTTTTAAATATCTGCCAGTGGCACATGTGTCTTTCCCTACATACTGATTTGTCTGTGTCTGTAAAGGCTGTTTTACCCATTATGAATTTTTAAACCCACCGTGTGTTTGCCACATGTTTTTTGCACGTGTGATGAAAATTTACCCTTTTTGTTTTTGTTTGTCCTCATGTTAATGCTGAAGGAAATTATGACTGCCACATGGCAAACCACTTTTGAAAATGATGTGTCAGGGGCCTTCCAAAGCCATTTGTGCTATTCCATGGTGGTCTGCCCTCTAAAAGAAGAAACAGACAAAAATTATACTGTGGATGCCCAAAATGTTTAGATTTACTTAAAGTGGGGGATCCCACCCATTTTTTAAAAAAGTGTGCCTTTGACAGAATGAGTCATAGCAGGGATGGAGAATATTTGATCCCCTGGATATTGAACTCCAGAATAGCCAATGGCAAGGCTGATGGATGGTGTAGTCAAACAACATCTGAAGTGCCATAAAGTTCTTATCCCCAGGCTACAGACAGCACTATAAAGAGGGAGAAATGTCAGCAGTTGTTAACCCCCCCCCATCTCTTCCTTCCTAGGGTCCTCGCTGCTGCCACCAAATGCTGGCTGCCTCAACTGAATCAATTATTTTATCCTTAGTTGTCTTTTATTGACCCAGCAAATTTACTATATGTGGTAGGATACCAAGGTATAGGCGTGAAAATTAACACAGAAGATCGGAGTCAAACCAACAACAACTTTTTATTAAATGTTTTGAAAAGCAACCTTTTCTTTTTAATATATAATTACCTATCTGGGGGAAAATACCGCAGAGTTTAAAACAATTTGAGCAGTTAATCATAAAAGAAATTAGGGTGTGTAAACAACATGGAAGAACTTGTCTAGACCATTTCTCTAATTTAATCAAGCTCTTGCAAGCAACTTACATTAACTTATCCTAATCCATTGGCGATGTAGCTTCTAGCCTTTTCTGGTTTCAGTTTATCTTTCCTGGCCTCTGGACTTTTGGTCTTCTGGAACACTCTCCATCCTGTCTCCTTCCAGTTTCCAGCTTTCTTCCCTCCCCGCCTTCCAGCTTCACTCACATATCTTATATTAGTTCCCTTTCCAACTTCATACTTAATTGTAGGGTCAGGAGAGCTCTGCTACATTTGTAGTGGAAGCTACAAATGGCCATGAGAGCTAGCACTTAGAGTTGGTACAGTTGAATGCCTGCTGAGAGTCTACATCCCAGCAGAGGGCCCACTAACGAAGAGTTTTCTGGACTTGCTTTTCTCCTTTATTACAACGTACTTGTTCACCTGCTTGGTGAAGAGGAAGAGTAGCCAAGCAATGGGAGAGGGGCTGATATAATGTTTGTAAGCGAAGCTGGTAGGCAGGTAAAGAATAAAAAAAGAGCTTCTCGCACTGGCGATGACAGTGGTAGAGAAGAGGAGGAGCAGTAGATGCCACTGCCTGCTTGCTCACTGGCTCTCTGCATACTGCACAAGCAAGTGGTAGCAATGATAATAAAAAGAAGCAGAAGCAACAGCAATTGGCAACAATGGAATGAAGATGTTGGTTCGCTGCTGCAAAGGGTCCCTTGGCAGTGTGTTGCTTAAGTGCTTCCAAAAGCATGGGGTTGGCACTCATTCTCAATAATTTGTTCCCCACCCCTTTAGGTTCCTATGTCCTAGGGTGATCCTTTGAATTCCATGGCAAGAACAGCCTCTAGACAGGCAGTAACAGTTTTATAACACAAAACAAACATAAAATGGCAAGTTTGTTCTTTTAGATTGTCTCATGCAGGGGTGTTACCAGCAGAAACTTAAACAGGGATTTTAAACATCAAGCAGAATAGGGCCATATGGAACAACCCACTTTGAATGGGATACCCACCAGCTTCTGCTTTCACTCTGTCCACTGGCCAGTTCTGGCCATCATGAGGAAATAGCTTATCTTGAAACCCAGGCCAGACCAGAATGTGAGACAGAATTCAATCCATGATTCTAGGTGAAAGAAGACACTAAAGAAGTATCAGTACAACCGTTCCTTGGTTTTCATAGAACCAGAGGGAGAAATAGAGAGGGCCAATATCAGAACTACCGTCTGCCTCAGGATAAAGTATTCTCTCATGAGGAGAAGGGTGAGCTGGTGAGAAATCAGATCTTTTTTTCATGTGGTTTCAAACACTATTATCTCTGAGGGTTTTCAGTTCAGTAGGGCCACTCAAGGAGGGCCCATTATAATTTCTCTTTACAAATAGCCTCCTATTCTTCCATACTTAGAGTCTTGTACTGTACAGGATATACAGTAAAGCCCTATACATGCTAAGTTCAAAATACATTCTACATGCCGATGAAGTGATAGTTTGAAACAACCAGCTGTCGGATGCATGAGCTAATAAATGTTTGAACAGAACTGGCTATACATTTAAAATTTTTAAAAAATATTCTCAGGTTATCCTGTTATGGGTTCAGGGCCTTTTTAGGTCTATATTTCATGATGTGAGGATTCATTGATTTGTATTCTTAGCCTGCTTTTTTCATGTAGTCAGTTAGTAAAGCATAGACTTAATATTCCAATAAAATATTACCGTGTGAAGTTGCAACTCAATATGAGTTGCAAACATTTGAAGTGTATTAGCTTGTCTTTTTGGATATGTGATGTGCTGTCTAAAGCTTTTTAACCTAGGGTGTTATTACACTGATTAAATGGTTGAGTTATATTTAGCCTTAATCTTAGACAGAGTAACCTAATATTAGTGTTGTAAAATATGTCCAATGCTCCTCTCATGTCTATCTGGGTTCCTCCTCTATTTACATATAGCTGTTGCTTAATGAAATTCTAATGAGTCATTGACTGTTTCAGACTTTTACTTATTTTTTGAGGAGAAAAACTGTACGAATCAGGCCATTGCATGTGTTGGGCTCTGTGCAGAATTTCTGTATCATGTATTAGATTATGTGATGGCATCTACACCACCAGAGAAGTTGCAGTGCCAGTTAAGAAGTGGTTGCAAGTTAATATAGTTTGTAAGAAAAACCAAAGTCTTTGCTCTGTTCCACTGCTTCTCAGTGAAGGATGTTTCTCTGTTTGCGTGTGCATTTGAGAAAGTATGAATTTGAAACCCTGGACTGAAGTCCTGAGTGTCAGAAAATTCTCTAAGGAATATTTCGTACAAGTTTTTTAAAAATGTTTGCACAGTGGCACAATCGATTGCTGACTGCTAGAATGACTAGACTTTGTTTCCTATCCTCTAAAGTCCTTCAGCTGCCCAAAACTCTGCTCCAGAGGGTCTCTTTAGAAAGTCCGAGGCACCCAAAATACGTCAGGAGGGGGATTCACCTTCCATGTAGTTCCTCTGATCAAAACATTTCTGTCACTAGGGCATATATTTCACAGTGGAGTCAGGAGGCACATTCCCCCCACAATGTTTACACTATCACACTTACAGAGAACTATACTTGTATTACCCCAAAACATGGATGACCAGGGGCCCACTCACTATGCCAATGCTCTGTGAAACAGTGGGGAATATTAGCTCAAAGAGGAGGCCTGCAAGAAGGAGGGTAACCTAACAGAATCTTTTACACCTATGTATACCAGTACTAATATAGTGTCTTTTGCATTTTTCTCAGAAGTTCCACTTTTCAGTCTGATATCTGAACAGGCCACCAGGGGGAAGCAACTAGTATTTTCCTATATTTTCCCGTAACACAATAGTAACAATAATGGTAACTTGTTGGGAAAGAAGTACAGTCCTCCCTCCACATTTGTGGGTTGATGTCGGGTAGCCCTCCATATTTCAGTTATGGGACATGTAGTAGGAGTTAATTAGCAGCTTGCTTGTAACAAGGTGTGAGAACCAGAGATCGTTAGACAAACAAAGCTGGGAATGTAGTGATAAGCGCTGCAGGCTGAAACCAGAACTCCAAGGTCTTTTGAGGGTGGGATGAGAAACTCTTTGCTTTTAATGTTTTGGATTTTGCTAGTTGCCTCCAGTTCGCTCACTGAAGTCTTGTACTATGTATCACACTCCTAATAAATAGTGTTTTTGCACTGTTACATTTGTGTGTGTGAGAACTCGGTTCCTGACAGAGTGAGCGAACGTCTGCAAAAATAACAACATGTATCAAATAAGTAAAGAAGATCCTGAAGACAAGGGAGCATCCAGCAGAGCTGTCAAAGCTCCAGGTGAGGAAATCGCCGAAAGAGACGAGACGGTTCCCAGCTGGGCCCCTGGTGCTAAACCCAAGACACGACCTTCAATTCCTCCATCCACCCTGACTGGAGGCCAAACCTGGACCTCAGGCAAGAGACCAGAAACTGCTCAGTGCCAATGTCGCTGGGCTACAAGATGGGACACATCTATTGTCGAGACCAGTGTAATGGAACAACTTCTAGCCAGAGAAGAAGTGGAAAAGCAGAGAGAAGAAATTTCCAAACTAAGAGCTCAGCTGCACGACTGGAGACTCCTGGTGCCTCAAGTTGGACGAGCGCCACCCCAGGCTCGAGCAGCAGCAGCTGCTCCGGTGGCTGCGGCACCTGCACCTCCCGGGATACCAGCACCGCAAGTGGGGCCCCGACCTTTCCGATAGTTGAAGACCACATACAATGGCAATGGAGCCACCCTGACATACTTTCTCAACATGGCCTCTAATTACATGATCGACTATGGGAACACTTTCCCTGATGATGCTGCCAGAATTAGATACCTGAGCCAGCACCTCAAAGGAGAAGCAGTGGAGTGAGTCGCCAGCCTGTTCGACTCATGAGCTGAGGAAATAGCTGACCTGCAGCTGTTCACGCATTGACTTAGAGAAAGATTTGAGGATCCATTTTTTCAAGAACAGGCCAGATACCAACTGAAGAAACTGCGCCAAGGAAAAGGAACCATTGGCAAATACGCACGAGAATTCAGGAAATTAGCCTCTAAGGTTCCGGAATGAAAAGATGACAGTCTCAAGCAATTCTTCCGAGATGGATTAAATCTCATCATCTTGGATCGGTGCCTGACCCAAGGGGATCCTGCCAGCCTCCTGGGATGGATGAAACTAGCCGGAGAAGTGGAAAGCATCATGGAGAGTGTCCAGCTTGCCCGGCAAAGGCAAGCATAAGAAATCGGTTGCCAAGCCTCAGGACCGCGAAAAACCACTTTCCTGAGCAGCGAGGAAAAGAAAAAACGACTCAAAGAAGGCACCTGTTTCCAATGTGGGAAAAAAGGCCACATCACCAGCGAATGCCAGGGATTGAAGAAACCCACTGAAGAAAAGTCGGGCACCCCCAGCATCCGACCTGTATCCCGTAAAGCTGACACCCCAAAGCCGACAACCAAACGCCCTACCAGCGGAACCGCTGCTGGAACTTGCGATGGTGAGGACAACCCACTGACCACATCCGACTCGGACAGCGATGATTGGGACCCCGACAAGTCCGCTAATGTAAGTACCACCAAAACTCGTCATGTTTATGTAACAGTAGCCTTACAAGGAAATGATGGGAAATTACGAATGTACAGGACCTTAGTTGACTCAGGCAGCACAACTAGTTTATTGAATCCTGCTGTGGCAAAAGAACTTGCAGTAAAGTTTGAACCCCTAAAAAAGACCGTCAAATTATCTCAAATGGACGGCTCACTCATGCAGGAGGCCCTGTATGAGAAAGGACCAAACCTATCCCTGTTCAAGTGGGAAACTATCAGGGGCAATTATGTTTCCTAGTGCCCACCAAAATCGGGTTTCAAGTAGTCCTTGGGTACGACTGGCTAAAAAAACACAATCCCCAAATTGACTGGACACAAGGCTTACTCAAGCATACCCATGATGTAAATCAAATGCCCGAACAAAACCCCCCTGACTTGGCACTCACTTTGAGTCCTGAGGAGCTGCAGAAAATTCTATTAGAATACCGAGACTTGCAGAAAGCTTTTGAGGATCACAAAGCAGACAAACTGCCCCCATATAGAGACTTTGATTGCAAACTCAGATTAATAGATGGAGCTAAAATTCCCAAACCCAAAATATATTCAATGAACAACCAAGAACTAGATGCTCTAAAAAGATTCCTGAACAAGAACTTACAATGTGGATTTATAAAACCCTCATCTGCTCCTACCACCAGTCCAATATTTTTCTGCAATAAAAAAGACGGAGGAGAACCGAGGCTTATCTTAAACTACAATTTAATCAGGCAGTGTTGCCTAATATTTATCCAATTCCTTTAACTAAAGATGTCTTGAATCAATTGATTAAAGGTAAATTCTTTACAAAATTAGACCTCAAGGAGGCTTTCCACAGAATACGCATGGATCCTGAAAGTGAATGGTTGACTACTTTTTCAACCTCACTGGGAAACTACCAATGGACAGTTCTCCCCTTTGGATTACAAGTTGGTCCCTCAGCTTTCCAAATGTTTCTCAATTCTGTATTGCAAGATCTCCCCTACAAAGGTGTTGTTGTTTACCTCGATGACATTTTAATCTATTCAGAAATCCTTGAACAACACACCAAGCTTGTACGTACTGTGCTGCAAAGACTCATAGACAATGGACTTGTTGTTAAACTCTCAAAATGCGAGTTTCCCACTCAGACTTTTGATTATTTAGGGTACCGTATTTGCCACAACACCCTAAACATAGACCCTGCCAAAATTGACACCATATTAAACTGGCCTGCCCCCAAAACTAGAAAAAAGCTCCAGCAATTCCTTGGCTTTGCAAACTTCTGTCGTAACTTCATAGAAGGATTTGCAACTATTGCTCTTCCTCTCACCAACCTCTTGAAAAAAGCAACTGATACCAAATCTAACTGATGTAACTGCATCGTCTGGACTGAAAACTGCCAAACAGCATTCAACACCCTCAAACAAAAATTTACCTCCGAACCACTTCTCTTATTCCCTGATTCTGCCAAAGAATTTATAATTCAAACCGATGCCTCTGACTGCACCGTGGGAGCTGTTCTTCTTCAACACGACACAGACAACCACCTAAAACCATGCGCCTTTATCTCCAAAAAATTCTCTGACACGCCGCGCAACTGGCCGATTTGGGAAAAGGAATGATTACAAGGTGCCCGTGCCTCCCCCAACGTTCTCCTCCTCCCGTTCCCTTGTGTTTTGCTGGCATGGAGGAAGAAGGCTAGTGCGCCAAGGCAAAAGGTAAGACGATGGGGAGGAGGTGCTTGTGTGCTTTCCTTCACCCCTCCAGAACTCTCCCCTCTCATTCCCTTGCCTCTGCCCTGGTGCTGAAAACTCACACTGAGGCAAAAGGTAAGGCAATGGTGGGGGTGGAGACATGCACGCGTGCTTTCCATGTGGCCTCTGGAATGCTCCCCTCTCATTCCTTTGCCTCTGCCCCAGCGCTGAGAACTTGCACCAAGGCAAAAGGAAGGGTAATGGGGGGGGCACACACGCCCCTTCCTCCAGAGCTCCCCTTTCTTACTTTCTTACGTCTGGCCCAGGTGTGGAGAAGGAAGGCTCCCATGCCAGCACCTTGGAAGGGAATGGGATGGGGATTGTGTGGGAAGGAGTTATTCAAGATTCTGCACTCCGAACCCTTGTGAATGTGGAGGGGCCACTGCACCTCAGTGATCTACTTTTCTGAATTGCAGTAATGGCAACAAGTAATGAGCAGTCAAAGTAATTCGTAATGGAACTAGTTCCTTTAGAGAAGTAACTTTCCAAGCTCTGTCTGGAGAATTTTATACTATTTACTAGGCATGGATAAGCATCTGGCTGCTTTACCTGAAAGAGGTGGAGTCATTGAGAATATTCCAAGTGAACTTTCATAAAGCTCCAGTTTTTTTCATGTACACGAGAAGTCTCAGAGAATGCTGACAAAGCAGCCCCTATCATAATCTCTCCTTTTTCCCTTGCCCCAAAGGCCTGGAAACCTGCCACAAGTCATGTTAGAGAAAGCCAATAGGTGCTCTCTAGAAAGCCAATGGGTGGCTTTCTAGAACCCAGTAGTATCTCATTACCTTCTGGGAACAGGGACTGTTAGCTCCAGAATGAACTCCTCTGTATGTCGCCTCTGTCAAAGAGAGTCTTCTCCTTGGCAGATATGTGAGACAAGCTGTGCATTTTCATTCAGGCTGATAGAACTGTCAACAAAAGTGACAGATTGAGTTTGTTGTCCATGCCCTTCTTTGTCAGGAATGGCTCTAAACAGTTTAGAGTTTCCACCATCTCCCTAGGATGGGATGGTGGAAGCACAGTATAGGGCTACATACTAATGCCATCCCAAGTCTTCAGGTCATCCAAGTCTCTGGATGATCTCTCTGAATGCTGTCACTCATATAATGGAAAGCAAGGAAATGAGATGGAGCTTTTCAATATTGTTCCAGCATCTATTTTCTAGAAAAGATCCTCCAGAGAGTCACAGAAGAATGGATTAATACTCAAATGAAACCTTATGTGAGAACAATGGATCTGGGAAAATGATCTGGAAAATGAGAGGCTTTGTTGTTAGATAGGAACATAAAAGAACCTCCAGGTCTTCTTTTTATGTGGATCAGGTGACTGTTGTTGGATCCTATGCTGGCTATGGATTTGAACAGGTAAAGCTACTGAGCAAAGGAAGACCAACTCAGTGTTAGTTCGATACACAACACAATAATTCATTTAAATAAGCAAATATAACTTGTAATTGTGTACTCAAGTTAGTTAATGGTAAGCCAACAGCTTACCCTCATCTTAGATGTTCTCTTTCTTCCAAGAAGTGGCCTGCTGTGGGCACAACAAGAACAGCTTACTAGGAAAAGCAGTTTGGAAGACATTTTCATATTTGCACTTTGAGAACTAGATTTCTTGCAGCGTCAGTTAAATACAATAGAGAGAACAAGATGTTGCTGGGAAGTCCATGTTAGCTTGCTCCAACAGCTTGGAAAAGAACCTATTTCTGATTATCTAAGCAAAATCATAACTACCTGCCAGATAATCCTACATGTGAATAAATAATTTTCTAAATCATGTGTGATTAGGAGGCAGTGCTTGCTGTAGCGTTTCAGAGAGCTTACCATTGTTGCCTTCACTGTCTTTTGCAGTCTTCAGCAATGCCAGTCCTGCCAGAAGTATCAGATTAATTAGCACAAACTTTAATGGGGGCTGAGGGCATGGAGGAATTGAATAAATTCACTGAAATGTCCACAAGGAAGCTTACTCACTTGCTTGTCATATTAAAAAGAAAGGTCTGTATTTGCAGCATTTAAGAAGGGGGAGTGATCACAGGACAGAAGCCAGAAACGTTTCCTCATAAAGGGTAGTCTCCTTGGGTCTTTGGGGGTTTTCCTCCTCTAGGGCACTCAGTGTATTCACACTGTTGTGTAGCCAGCTAATTTTCCAGTGTATAACCATTTATAATTGTTGCCTTGCTTCATTGATATTGTAATTGGTTCCAAGCATTTTCTATAGAGGATACATTTCCACTGACAAGTCTTCCTTCTTGATATGTGAGAATCAGTTTCTCTATTTGCCCAGTGCCATTTTCCTCCTATCAGAATGCAGTCCAACCTTGGCTAATACTGTGATGGTACAGCAAATTATACACACACAAAGGTCCTTGGTATCACAAAATGGGTGAAAGATGGTGTGATGTTACCTCTGGTTTCTTTTAATTGGAGGAGGTTTTGGTGTCCTTTCTGTTGTTTTTCATTTTCTTCCTAATGGATGTTGACTCAGGGTTTAGCCTTGAAGTTATGAAAGGATTTCTGGGAAGCTTAATTTTCTTGTCTTTGCAGGAAAATATTGTACTGTCTAGTATCCACTCATAAGATCTCATAATTACATGTTAGGCCAGAGGCACTATTCCAGACTAGTGGGGTCAAGTATTAAGAACTGGAGGAAGCTTTATGATACAGTTGTTACGCATAATGATTTTTAAGCTCTTGCCCAAAGCAAGAAGTATTATTCAGCAGAAACACTGGCCTTGTTGCCAAACCTTAGTACTGTAATCAGATGGCCCGTTTCAGATGTCATGTTATCTTCAGGAGAATTGCTACAAACTTCCTCATGAAAGAAATGTGTCCTGCTGTTGCAAACATCTTGCAGGCCAGATGTTTCTGTAGTATATCTGCATTTTTTTAAAGAAAGGAGTAACACTCTTATGAATTATTTGTTATTAATGTCGTGGTAACATAAAGGTCAGAAAACTGGGAACCAGCTAACGGAGCAAAGCCGTCTGTCTGTCAGTCTTCTCCTTCGTCCATTTCCAGGTTTCAGAGGGATGAGTGAGAGAGACAGATGTATAGGGAAGAGAATATTCTCTGCCTTATGTACCTTACTGTCTTCCTCCTGCCTTTCACAGCTGGAAGTGAGATGGAAAAACAAGAAAGGAGGGGGATGGAAGCAAAAGGAGTGCAACTTTCCTTCTGTATTGTCTCTCTGGTGATGCCTCTTTAGTTGGGAAATGACTTGAGAAGGGAATAAGAGGAGACTGTACAAAAGAGTACCTCCTGTAACTTGCTTGCATGCTTCTCTTTTCTCTTCAACCATTTTGTGTCTGCATAGAAGGGAAAGGGAGAGAGGAAAAACGTGGGGCTAGACTTGTTGACAGACCACTGAGATGGGGAGATTGGCTCCTTGCCCTCCATTCAAAGTGGTGCAGTGGTTGAACTAATTGCTGGCCACATGTAGAGACTCTCAAGTGATTGATCGAAATCACATTGTGGTAATCACCTCTCCTGAAGTGACAGATATTTCCTTCCTTAGAAATCTTCTCATATCCATAATGATTACTCTTCTGTCATGTGGAGCAGTTTGTACATGATTGGGTAGCTTGAACTGACAAGAGAAGAAAGGATACTTAGGTTGCGGGAGTGGTTATACCTTGGGTGTATCCACGCTATTTTGGCATATCTAAAGTGGCAGTTAAGTTATTTGTTGGAGTAAAAATTACCAGCTGTTCTGGAATCTAGTGTAGACAATTCACAGTGTATTGCTGGAATGGAAGTTTTCTCAATATTAGCTACTTGCATAAGACTAAAATCAAAGCTGTTTTGAATAGGTAGGTACCTGTACATGAGGAGTTAGCGGCTCTTTCCATCCCAATTATTTCAGAAGTGGCTAGCTGGTTTTGTAGCACTTCACTTGATTGCTGCCATCATCTTGACGCAAACTGCAATATTTTTTGGTGTGTGTATGTGTTGTGCAACACTGGCTATATGTCTTTTTAGTTTGTCCTTGCATAATCTTCAGCCTCAGTAGTGGAAACAATTAAGGCAACTGCTGCTGCTTCTTTTGTGTGTTTGGAAAATCAGTTCTTAAAAGTACCACAAATGTACTATCTGCCACTGGTTTGTATTTATTTTAGAGCTGGCCCTGACATTCAGAAAGCAAATTGGTCGCATAAACAGTCCATATATTTCATTCAGATTTTTCATTTAAATAAGCCCCATCTAAGCAGAAGGAGATCTGTCTGCTGATAGCTCATTAAATTACTCAGTAATTAAGTATATAAATAGTAAAATGTAGACCTAAATCTAATCTGTAACATGGTGTTTAAATTAAAACAATTTCTCCATTTGCTTTGTTCTAGATGAGCTTGAGGCATTCTTTTTCGTTGTGGCTTGATTTCCACATTTTTGTTACTTTTATGACTCAGTTCAAATGTCACAGCCAAACCATGGTTTGACCACTGAATATCCTCTATACAATTCTCCTCTGATTTTTATTGCACACCCATAATCCCATACTTTTCAGCACATTTTGGTTAATGAGAACCATTGAGAACCATTTTTTTTCACAGTGCGTGGACTGGACATACTTATATCATACTAATATCTTCTAAGAATACTTTACTTCCAAGGCAGGTTTGGGAACTAACTCAAACCATAGTTTGATTAACTTGAGAGAGCAAACTATGGTTAGTTCTTAACATCATTTGTCCAGTTCAGTTGACAAAGAATGCCTACCACAAACCAAGAAGTAGAAGAAATCAAAATGCCAAAATGGAGGAGAGAGTCTGTTGAGTTTCTTGTTTGTTCTGTTAGGAAAAAAAATACCAGTTGGTCTTCCATGTTTGTACGTTTAACCTTCACAGATTTGATGATTTGCAAGTTTCTCCACTGCTCGTCCCACCCCCGGCCCCCCCCCCACACAAGTGTTTCATTCCCAGGGAACGTTCCTTCTCAGCAGCTCCAGTCAGGCCATACAGCCCTCCTCTGGTCGTCCTCCTCCACCAGCCATCATCTAGCCAGCTAAGAATGGTTCGCAGACCAATTTCTCAGCACCACAAGCCCATACCTGATACACTACCATACCCACAGAAAGAGATGGGTGAGAGAGAGGAAGTACAGGGCCACTGTGCAGACTCACCCCCTTTCCCTCTCCTTTCTCTGGTTTGGACCTCACCGTGGCTCGCCCCGCATTCCCAGAGACACAGACACACATTTTGATATTTGTGGTTTTTCTACTTTTGTGGGGGTAACGCATCTATAACCCTAGTGAATATGGGGTCCAACTGTAGTTATATTATACCACTATGTCATATGGTGTTGCAGGCACTGGCTACTTGTCATGTGGCACAGGGTGCTGCGCTAGCAGGAGGCCATTCATAGTCAATAATGCTTACCCATTCAGGGTGGAGCAGAAATGTTGTCAAGAATCAGTCCAAAGATCCAGGAATCTGGTAGGCAACACAGTTAGACAGTCCAAGGTTAGAAAATCCAGTCAGGCAATGAGCAGGGAATCCAGAGTACACAAGGTAAGGACCGACAAACACACAAGTTGTTTCTGGCACTGAGCCACTGCTGACTGCCCTCTGCCTTCCTTAAGCAGGCTTTGGCCAGCTGGCTCTCATCCCAGCCTAATTAGTTTGTGGTGCACTTGTGTCTGCTTGTCCTCCTTCAAGGCTGCTGTTTACGTGGGGAAGCTGGGTCCTGGCCCATGACACTTGGTTAATAACTTGATAAAATTTTTAAAAAATGAAGGATGGTGGGGGGATGAGTAGGCATGCTCACAGACCACATTCCTGACCTTGGCCTGGTCATGACATATGAATGTGCCTTAAAGTCACACTTTCTCTAACTTTAGCTCACATAAAGACACATGTGGCTTTAGCTTGCACAATGAGCTGGAGTTATAAAAATTTGACTATAAGGCTTACAGCTATATTGCTACACACGGTTCGGATTGATTCTTTTGCTGCGGAAGAGTTGTGTCAACCTCAACAGTTGTTGCTCTGCTGTCCAAGTTCAAATTCGTCATTATGTGCTGGGATCTGCAATTTCCTTGATATTAAGACCATAAGAAAAGCTATGGTAAATCACAAAATGTCTGTCTAACTTGATGTCCCGATTCCAGCATTGGCTGAGAAACCACATGGGAGATCCAGAGGCAATCATGAAGGAATACAAAAAATATGTGCATTATATTTATAAAGTAAAGAATAGCAATTTCCTTTTCTGATAATTTTTCTGATAGGCTCCAGAGAACTTTGTAAGACCTAGGTAATAGGTACATTCCTCGAAGAGGGAAAGTTTCTGTAAATACAGTGGCTCCTCCACTTTTGTGAGCATTTGAGGCAAAAGTGGCAAAGTTGTGAATAACTCCTCCTGTGCTCCCCCTCCCATTCCCTTCATGGGATCCCCACTTCTGCCCCAGTGCTCCTGTCTTCCTTCTCGGTGCCCAGGCAATAGGCAAGATAGGTCTGGTTTGAGGACACAGTGCTCTCTCCACATTCACGGGTCTGACCTTCATGAATTTATTTCTGAGGCATGCACATACTTCACCCTCTTCTCTTCCCTGTTCGCGTGCCTTTTGCCTAGGCACACTGTGCCTTCCTTACCCACACCTGGGCAGAAGGCAAGGGAATGGGGGGAGGCGCACATACCTACCTCCCATTTCCTTGCCTTTTGCCTTGACATGGAGAAGAAAGGTAGGCATGCTCAGGCAAAAGGCAAGGGAATACGGGGGAGGAATGCACATGCCTTGTGAACAATCATATTCGCAAAGGTCAAACCCACAAATGTGAAGGGAGGACTGCATCTTCAAACCGGACCTACAATTTAGCATTAGTTTTCTTCCTTGTGGTGCTGGGACTCTAGCTTGGGCCCTGTAAAGCCTATCCTCTGTTCATGCTTGGGCAGTGCATCTGTCAGGTGACCAAAGCAATTTATGTGCAAAACCAGACCTAAAATCAGATCAAGAGAGGTCTAGGTAAATTGGGATGCTGTATGTTAAAAAGGAAGATGAAATGACAGATGTTGTTTTCCCACTCTGAATTCTCTCTTGCCTTTCTTTAAAACGAGACAATGCTGCATCTGTTTCCATGAAAAAATATAGCTTACCTCTAAGGATAAATATGTATCTCACAAATACTGAAGCTGTATCAGGTGCTGAAAGTTCAGGGGCCATTGTGAAGAAAGTACGGTATAATCTAGAGCACTGCACACAAGCTTGTAAACAGTGGTTTGGTGATTAATTTGGACAATGTGTGATGCATGAAAAGAAGAAATACTTATTTTAAAGCACTACAGGTCAGTCTGTGTACAACAGAACCACATTTTACCTATCAAAGAGCCCCAAAAGCACTCAGACTTCAATAGTGACTCCATCTCTCCCGTGGAGTTCATGGGTGCTAGTGGAAGCTTGGAGGCCCAATGAAATGCTCTGTGTTTTGAATTGTCTGTTGTATGTGTCACAGATGTGACCTTTTGTGAATGCATATTTAAAAATGATAATTTGTGGGACTTATGCATTCCAGTTTTTATTTGTTGCGACCAGTATCTTTCTTCATCTTGCCATCCTTTTCCTTGTAGAACAGCAGTAAGCATTGTTGACTTGCCTGTGGCCTGGCCAGTGGCCTCAGTGCCCTAGGGACAGGAAGGCGTGGTGTGGTCACGTACCCAACTGCCTCTGTTTATTCCAGGCAGCCCTTGGCAGACTGGATAGGTCAACAAGAAACTGCCATTTTCCCACATAACCTTTAGTGACTTCATCACAGTTCACTGGAAACCAGTAATCACAGCAAATGGCAGACATCTCCTAAGGGCAGTGGCAGTCCCTCCTTTTGCAATGGGTAATTTAGCTCAGAAAATTATCTTTCTTGTTTGTGAGTCATGTCCCACATTTCACTGCGGCAAGGGTCTTGTAGGGTCTGGGGAGAGTACTCCAAGCACAGTGGTGAGAAGATGGGGACAGAAGATAACCTAGAGTCCTTGAGCTTGTCCACTATTGGGCAAAGGATATATTACACTAGGAAGATCCATGCAACATCAAGACAATTTTAAGTGGGTGCATAGGCTGAATTGTCCAAAGGTCTAACTGAAACCAGGAAGGAGCAGAAAAAACAACTGCTTGCCAAGAATAGTTCCAGATAGTTCCTTGAAGCAGGTTGCCATGTCTTCCTTAGACAACATAGGTGGAAGAAAATGTGGATAAATTCATTCTCATTCTCTCTGAAGTGTGCTTCAATGGGACTATTACACTTCTCACTGTGAGCAATATGAATTTCCACTAGGAGGAGTCAGACATGTAGAGATATGTATTGTTTAAATGTTTGGGGTTAAGTGGTCCTCTGAAGAAGCTACATTGCATTCTTTTCTGATCATAACTTGTCAAGTGGGTTTCTAGAGCTAGTATTGTATTTGCTACCTTCTGTAGAACCTATGTAGAACCTATTTCACTAAGTGGAAGAGAGTTAGTGAAAAAACTGGGTGATTGTATGCAGCTCTGAAAAGAGTCAAGATAGTTTGCCATCACTCAGGCTGATCCTAGTTTGAAGAAGATCTGGAGTATCAAACTAGAATTTTGGAACTACTGAGGTAGGAGTTCTAATTTCTGTAAACAAGGCTTTATTCTTCCTGTTCAGGTCCAGAAGAAGAAAAGGAGAGGAAGCCTTTTCCCCAAGCCCAGAAGATACCAGAGCTTGGAGATGTTCTCCCACTCCCCAAAACTCACAGAATCATCCAGCACTTAAAGTGCCATGCTAGATAGGAAATAGCTGTAATCCCAAATAAGAACATTGCCAAATTCTAAAAGATATGGAACTTGAGAAATAGCCATGTGAAATAGCTGTATATCTAAGATAAAAAAATAGAACACTATCATACATGGATTTCTGAATAAATGCAAAGATTGGATGCTTAATTAGTTATACTTGACATGATAAGGGTTGAGTTTGCATTGACAGAATTCCATTCAGAAAAGGTGCTGGAGAAACTGTTACAGAGTATCTTTTGTTGCTTGGTTTACACAGCTGTAAACAAGTCATGGAATTGGCTTATGCCTCACATATTAGTGGAAATTTCAGACTAGCAGAAGCCCTCCTCCTCTCCTAGAGAATGACTTCGACTGATGTTTCACCAAACTCTGTTCTTGTTATATGTGACCAAAGCAGGCAATCAAAAATTTACTGGAAGAATGGTTTCGCCTTCTACCTAGATTTGGACTTCTCTAATAAAAGAGCTAGTTAGTTCTGACCAGCTGGTTATTGTGAAGAAATGATTAAATTGGTAAAGGGGACTGGATATAAGCCCTAGAATGTTGGTTTGAATGAGTTGGGCACAGTAGGGGCCTGGAATATTAATTATTCTTACTCAGGGATACACAGCTTGTTGTCCTGGAGCTGCATGTGGTTTTGGCCACTCCCTGTGTGGTCTCCAAAGCCAGCAGGAAGCCGTCCATTTTTTGTCTTTACGCAGATGATTAGGCTGTTTTGAGCTGGAGCAAATGGTGTTGTGGGCTCTGATGTCTGAGATTGCTGTTTTCTAGTCGCCATTAGTGACAGGAAAACAGCAATCTAGTTCATTGGTTTTATCCCAACCCCCAGTGACCTGGATTCCAAGACTTTTGTTTTCCCACTGTTGGTAGCAGAGAAACAATGATCTTGGTGGCAGTCTTTGGAAGATGGGAGAAGAGGAAACTGGGTGTGTGTATGTATATGTATGTATATAAAGCCACCTTCCCATCAAAACCCTCTGTTCTTTTTGCTCACCGCAGTAGCAATAACATTAGGAGCCTTCTCAAAATGTCTTTCACAATTCTCATATTTACCTCGGCTTGTCTCATGGTTTACAGTTTGTTTTTACATTTTGGCTTGGTGACTTTGTCGGATTGGACTTGTTCACATACCCACTTTTGGTCGACAGATGAATGGCTAAGATCTCCCCGTTTTTTGGTCCTGGCAGTGATCTTTAAATGCTCCTTTTCTTGTGGAGGCAAGGTCCTGGATAAGGTTGGACACTCCAAGTGCTTCTCTGTCTGGGAGAAGGGTACAATGTTGGGTCTTGATATCACTGTCAGCTCTTCACCCCACAAAAAGAGTATAATAGAGCAGCCAGACTCAAGGCCTTACTCTGGGAGAACAGTAACATCCACAGAAATTTCATAAGCAAGTTTCTATTAGTATCTTATCTGGCCCTGAAGAGAGAATCCTTGATTTGAAGCTGGCTGAAACTGAGCCTGCTATACATCCCTGCTCACCATTAAAAAGACAGGAATAATAGGTTTAAACTAAGGTTTAAAAGGGCCATGTACAAGAAATGGCAAAGGGGGGAAATCACCAGACAAATAGCGAGCACGTGTAGGGAAAAAGTCAGAAAAACTAAAGCGCAGAATGAACTCAGGCTTGCTAGAGAGGTTAAAAACAATAAAAAGAGCTTCTCTGGTTATGTCTGTAGCGGAAGGAAAAACAAGGAGATGGCTGGGCCACTGCGAAGAGAAGATAGAGAAGTGTTAACAGAGGACAGAGAAAAGGCGGAACTACTCAACGTTTTCTTTGCCTCGGTCTTCTCCAAAAAGAAAAACAGTGTTCAACTCGGAGGAAATGAAACAGATGATGTAATAGGGAAAATGCAGCACAAAATAGGTAAAGATGTAGTACAGGAATACCTGGCTGTTCTAAATGAATTCAAGTCACTAGGGCCAGATGATCTACCTCCAAGGGTATTAAAAGAACTGGCAGAAGTAATTTCAGAACCCCTGGCAATAGTCCTTGAGTGTTCCTGGAGATCAGGAGAAGTCCCAGCAGACTGGAAGAGGGCAAATGTTGTCCCTATCTTCAAAAAGAGGGAAAAGGAGGACCCAAACAATTGGCGCCCGGTAGGCTTGACATCAATACCAAGAAAGATCTTAGAGCAGATCACTAAGCAGACAGTCTGTAAGCACTTAGAAAGGAATGCTGTGATTAGTAAAGGTCAACATGGGTTTCTCAAAAAGAAGTCATGCCAGACTGATCTGATGTCTTTTTTTGACAGAGTTACAAGCTTGGTGGATGAAGACAATGCTGTGGATGTGGTGTGCCTTGATTTCAGTAAGGCCTTTGACAAGGTCCTCCATGATATTCTTGCAAACAAGGTAGTAAAATGTGGGATAGACAAAGCTACTGTTAGGTGGATTTGTAATTGGCTCACCAGCTGAACACAAAGGGTGCTCACCAGTGGCTCCTCTTCATCCTGGAAGGAAATGACTAGTAGGGTGCCACAGGGTTCCGTCCTGGACCCCTGTGCTGTTCAACATCTCTATCAATGACTTGGATGGTGGAATAGAGGACATGCTCATCAAATCTGCAGATAACACCAAATTAAGAGGGATAGCTAATACCGCAGAGGACAGGATCAGAATTCAAAATGACCTTGACAGATCAGAGAGCTGGGCCAAAACTAAGAAAATGAATTTTAACAGGGAGAAATGTAGGGCACTACACTTAGGAAGAAAGAATGAAATGCACAGATATAGGATGGGTGATGCCTGCCTTGAAAACAGTACATGTGAAATCAATCTAGGAATCTTAGTCAACCACAAGCTGAACATTGAATCAGCAATGTGATGAGCCAGCTAAAAAAGCTGATGCAATTCTGGGGTGCATCAATAGGAGTATAGTGTCAAGATCAGGGAAAGTAATAATACCATTCTATTATGCTTTGATTAGATCTCACCTGGAATGCTGTGGCCTGTTCTGGGTACCACAATTCAAGAAGGATATTGATAGGCTGGAATGTGTCCAGAGGAGGGTGCCAAAATGGCAGAAGGCCTGGAAACCATGCCCTGTGAGGAATTGCTAAGGGAGCTGGGTATGTTTAGCCTGATGAAAAGAAGGTTAAGAAGTGACATGATAACCATGTTTAAATATTTAAAGGAGTGTCATGTTGAAGATGGAGCAAGCTTGTTTTCTGCTTCTCCAGAGACTAGGACATGGAGCAATGGATTCAAACTACAGGAAAAGAGATTCCACCTAAACACCAGGAAGAAATTCCTGACATTCAGAGCCATTCGACAGTGGAATATGCTGCCTTGGAGTATGGTGGAGTTACCTTCTTTGGAGGTTTTTAAGCAGAGGCTGGATGTCCATTTGCTGGGGGTGCTTTGAGTGTGTGTTCTTGTATGGCAGGGGGTTGGGCTTGATGGTCGTTGTGGTCTCTTCCAACTTTATTATTGTATGAAAGACCCATTTCAGACTTTTATGGGCTAAGATGGCTTTCGGTGGTGCAGTGACCATGTTGCCCACCTACTGGCTTGTACAGTGGTAAAATATGTGCTTCTCTACCATCAGGCTTCCCTCCTGATTTAATTGTGGTGTGGCGGAGAGAGTGTGCTTTCTTCCTTTCCTCCTTTCCATGATATCATTTGGGTTTCATTTCATTTGGGTAGATGCTCAGTTCACACAGTTCTTCCGCTCACCCAAAGGGATATGTGATAGCATTTGTGCAATGGAAGCGGGAAAAAATATATATTCACTTCACCACCATGTAAACACCCCTCCTGGTCTGTGTTTCCATAATTTCATCATGCATGTTGCAATTATTTTACGCCAAAAGAGAACAGGATTGCAGCTTGCTGGCATTTTTGTGCAAGAAGGAAACCTTTATCATTTCATTGTCTTGTACTCAACAGCAGATCCTCTGAGCATTTCCTGGATAATAGAAAGGCTTGTACATCTCTGGGGATTAATATAAAAAACTGGGAGCAGTAATGGAGCTAAAGGAAAATCCTTTGATATCATTTTCTGAGACTCAGTTCCCAGGAATTAGTGTTCAGCACAGGATAATACATAAACACACACAGCTGCTGCAGCTCGGAGGATAGTGCTGCACAACCACACCTGCTTCTATAAACTTTGCTAGGGTGGACATTTCCCTCGCTTTGCCTCTCTGGAGATGGTGTCAGGTTTTCAAACTCCTTAGTCATGGCTGCTTTGTGTAATCATAGGAACCCAGGAAATGAATATTTATTAAAATTTGGTACAGGAGATTGGAGTGAAACTGGAGTCCAAGGAGATTCATTACCCACGGGAAGCGGTGAGACACTAGTGAAGAATAGCCCCATCTTCTGGGGTCTGCAGGAGGAAGAGCTCAGTCCCCTTTCGTATCTTGTCACAAAAGGAGACAGGACAAGTGAAGGGGAAGCAGAATGCTGCCAACAACCATGAAAGAGCCTTGTGTTCTGACCGCTGATCATTTGTCCATATACAAGTGTAACATTAACAGGCTGGGTTTAAAAAGCAATCAGAAAATTGTTAAGTGAGGACTGTGATAGAATATGGCGTCTACTTGTGTCTGGTTGAATGAAGCTGGAGTAATAGAGTTGTAGAACTAGAAGTAACACCAAGCATCTTCTAATCTAATCCTTGCCAGTACTGGAAAACCACTGTTAAAGTATCCCTGACAGATGGCCATTCAACCTCTGCTTGAATCAGGGGAAGGAATTGCACAGTTGTTCAGGTGTTGTTGGACGGCAACTCACAGCAGCTCCAGCCAGCATAGCCAGTGTTAAGGAATGCTAGGAATTGCAGTTTAGCAATATCTGGAGGGCTGCACATAAACTTCTCCAGTTTAAATGGAATTCAGATTAGAAATATAGTCTAGGAATACAAAAAGCTTCATACTGACCAACTTTTCTCGCTGCTGAAAGGCTTCTCCAGGATATTGAGGGATCCTCTAGACAAGGGGTAGGCATAGTTCAGCCTGTGAATCCCATTTTTATGTCACCTGAAGCCATGTCACTTCCTGCCATCATTTTGAAAGGGGCTGCAAAGGAAATAGAGGTATTTAGAACTCATTAAAAGGGACAATAATGCTTGGCAAAGTCGGGGGGGGGGCACTGGGAAAAGAGGAAGACTGTGCTATAGGTGATCCACTCAGTGAAGGAAGCCACAGCCCAGAGCAGAGCTTTCCAGACTTTTCGTGTTGGTGGAATACTTTTTAGACGTGCATCATTTCGCAACACAGTAATTCAGTTTTACTAGCAAACCATGTATGGGGACACAACATATCTCATGAAAAGCTTTCAGGTATTTTTGAAAATATATGATTTATAAATAACATAGATTTCCAAGTGTATAGACGACACACCTAAACACTTCAAGCGACACACTAATGTGTCACAACACAGCGTTTGGAAAGCCCTGGCCCAGAGTCTGCAACACCTAAGCAGGGCAGTTGATGAGGGCGTGTCTTGGCGTGTGTCATTGCCATAAGTCAAAGCTGATTTGATGGCAATTAACAAGAACAATGGGGATGGTTCAGCTTGTCAGAGGCTCTGTGGGAGGGAGCAGGGAATTCACCCTGAGCCTCCCCACACCCACATTTGCCCACCTCTGTTCTAGTCTAAGCAGTTTTGGAAAAGGCACAATGAGCTGCAGGCAAAAGTAGAAATTGGTTATCTCCATGCTGTGTGCAGGAATACTCTGCATGCGCATATGTGTATACGCACACACACACATGTCTCTTTTGGATCCAACCATGTGAATGAAATATTAGAGCAATAGGATTAGAGCAATTAAGGGGCATCAACTAAAGGCACAGAAAAGTTCCATCCATATCTTCTTGTTCTGTGTCCTTTGGATTCATTCCCTGCCTGCTTCCTGGCTCAAGTTCTACTACTGGCTTTTCTTCCATGCTTCGCATTCTTCTGTATATAGAAATATAGCAAAATTACTGCTGTTCAGCCAGCCCTTTCCTTAGCTTCAGTCCACAGGCTTTTGGACAGAGAACATGCAATCAGGAACAGCTTTTTGACATCAATATGTTTCCATTCTCTTTAGATCCCGTAAATGTCCCTGAGCTTCACCTCTTCAGTCTCCCTTACCACCACCCCCGAAACCCACAGAAGCAGTTCTTTGCCAGTCTCCCACAAAGCAGCTCTCTAAGAGATGAATCATGAGGTTGGCTGCCTTGTGTATTTTGGATCTTGTCCCTCTGCCTTCTTTTAATGTAGTGACCAGATTTGTACACAAAGTTCCAAAAGAGGCCATCCAGCTGCCTTGCTGGATGCCAAAGAAATAATGCCTGTGGCTTTAAGTTCCACACTTCTTCATACATGTCCCTCAAACTTGTTTGCCTTTTCAAAGACTGCCAGATGTTGCTGGGATGTTTTTCCAAGCATGCGGTAGTAGATGTTACCATGCAGTGATTTTTAATAAATTTCAGCAACTTTCTGGACTTTTCATGGCCAAACTAGATCTTACATACAGATGTGTGTGACATGACCATCATGGCCTCTTTCTAATCAGGAAAAGCTGTTTCCAGAGGGGCCGCTGCATCTGTGTGTATGCATATGTGCATGAGCATGGGTTGGTACCCAAAGCTTAGAAACATTATTTTTGGGCTCCCAGCAGCTGTTTCTCCAATGACTTCTAGTACTCTCCACTTCCCAACTTCCATTTTGACCTTCACAAGCAGCTTTTATCCCCACAGAGGGTTTCAAATATATCTTAGACCTTGCCTTCAGAAGAAGAAAAACCACTTGGGTGACAGTTTGAAATTGTTAAGTGTCTAGTGAGGAAAGGGATTTAGTACATCTTCCATTTTCTGCTCATCTTGAATCCTAGTTACCCCTCATGACTTTTCCTGTTTAAAAGGAAACAAGCCACATCTGCACATAACATTTCATTCGACCCACTAAATCTATTTTGCTTGAAACCAGAATTCTCATCTATGTCAAACTTACTTATTTACTTCCTCCTTCCTTCCTCCTTCCTTCCCTCCTTCCTTCTTTGCTTCTTCCTTCTCCTCCTATGCAAATACTTTTCTCCTCATTTCCTCAGAAGTAAGGCCAATGTTAATTGGGATTTTCTTCTAGAAAAGTGTATATAAATTTTTTTTCCCTAGTCACTTGAAGATTGTGTTGGAAAGAAATCTAAATTCTGCACTGAGAAAATACGTTGTTCAAAAGAAAACAGGGGAAGTAATACAGCACATGTAAAAACCCAGTGAATTGCACACATGCATTTTTGCAGAATTTTCAATATTTTTCTGGTAGAGTAGTGTGATAGCAGGAGGAGAGGTCTGAGAAAATAAGGAGTATTTGGATAGAACGGATTAAGAAGCAAGACTATAGGCTGTTGTTGGGACTGGAGAGAGGTGTGAGGAGGAAGGAAGGAAAGGTTAAAGCTTGCTTGAGTTTTTCTGATCTGAGAATTTGGGAGAGGGGTGAAGTTTCCAATGAAGAGAAGTGAGGGATTGTTTTTACTGAAAGTAGAGAGAGGTGTGGCGGGGGCGTGGAGAGCAGGTTTCAAAATGATCTTAACAGATTAGAGAGCTGGGCCAAAACTAACAAAATGAATTTCAACAGGGAGAAGTATAAGGTACTACACCTGGGCACTAAAAATGAAACACACAGATATGAGATAGGTGACACCTAGCTTGACCACAGTACATGTGAAAAGGATCTAGGAGACTTAGTAGCCCACAGGCTGAAGATGACTCAGCAGTGTGATGCGGTAGCTAAGAAAGCCAATGTGATTCTGGGCTGCATGAACAAGAGTATAGTGTCTAGGTCAAGGGAAGTGATAGTACCACTCTATTCTGCCTTGGTCAGACCCCTCCTGGTATACTGTGTCCAGTTCTGGGCACTACGATTCAGGAAGGATATTGACAAGCTGGAATGCGTCCAGAGATGGGGAACCAAAATGATAGGAGGCCTGGAAACCATGTCATATGAGGGAGAGCTTAGGGAGCTGGGTAGGTTCAACCTAGAGAAGAGAAGGTTAAGAGGCAACATGATATCTATATTTAAATATTTGAAGGGATATCATATGGAGAGTGCAGCCAGCCAGTTTTCTGTTGCTTCAGAGACTAGGACTAGGACGTGAGCAATGGCTTCAACCTTCCGGAAGAGAGACTCCATCTAAACATTAGGAAGAACTTCCTGATGGCGAGAGCAGTTCAACAGTGAAATGCACTGCCTCAGAGTGTGGTTGAGTCTCCTTCTTTGGAGGTTTTTACAAAGAGGTTGGATGGCCATCTGTTGGGAATGCTCTGATTCCCTGCATGACATAGAGTTGGACTTGATGGCCCTTGTGGTCCCTTCCAACTCTGTGATTCTATGATTCTATGACTCTCTGACCTTGTTGAGTTTTCCTGGGTTCAGAATGTGGGAGACATATGAAGTTTCCAGTGTGTTCAGGAGGAGAAGTGAGGGATTGCTGCTGTTGAAACTGGAGAGGGGCCTGAGGAGAGGAAAGAGAAGGTTAAAATCCTGTTGAGTTTTCCTGGTCAGAGAATTTGGGAGAGGGGTGAAGTTTCCAATGTATGCAAGAAGAGAAGTGAGGTTTTGCTTTTGTTTGGACAGGAGAGAGGTGTAAGGGAGGGGGGAGAAGTGCAGGGAGGAACTTGAAGATGGGAGGCTGCTTGTGGTGTTCCTGAAACCAGGTGGAGTTTTCTTGGTCTGAGAATTTTGGAAAGGAGTGGTAGGGCCAAACAAAGAGGAGGGGGGGCATGGACCTCCAAACTCACAAATAATCAAATTTGTGAAAGTCAGACCCACAAATGTTGAAGGGTTTACTGTAATAGTATTTTCCTGATGTCATACTTTATTGCCATTACAGAGCTGAGTAAGTTATTTTTAATAAGTAATTACAATTATAATCTATCCCAGTCCCCACCACCATGAGATTACTAACAATTTAGTCACAATATTTGAAAACTAACTATTTAAAATCTATTCTTTTCCTATCTGTTTCATCATTGCCACAACAATTAGGACAAAAATACAAGAGGGAAGCATGAGACATCACTTGAACCATAGGATACTCCCCTTCCACCATTTGTTGAGATCCCTCCCCAATGTAACTATAGAAGTAACTAAAAGTTACAGTTATACTACAAAAGGAATAGACAAGGAGTAGATTAGATCAGCCATTCTCAACTATTTTTTCACCATGGCCCTCTTAGTAGCTTTTCTCAGGTTCCAGATCCCCTTGTCAAACAGAGATACAACACAAACAGATAGATAGAAATTCATTTATTATTAAATACCAAGAAAACTTGAACATTCCAGCATACTGGAAAAAACCATAAAAAAGACTTACGAAATAAAACTTCTATCAGGCCTAATGCGATCCTTGGTCTTGATGCTTTTTCTGCAAGTTTTGTGATATCGGGCTCCAAATTAGACAATGACAGTTGGAGGTCACCTCTTGTCACCATATCAGTTCGGTTCATGGATTTTGTCAAGGAAACTGTCAAGCAGTGTGTTGGAAATATAAATAGGAAGGAAACTATTGATCTAATTAAGATTGCTGCTTGGATGTTTCGTTGGTTCAATTACCAGAGCCCCCCTAAACCCTTTGGAGCCTCCTTTCTCATAGTTTTCAGTCTATGATCCCCTTCAAATGTGCTTGGTCTCCCTTGGGAGCCATATGACCCCCACTGAGAGTGGTTGGACTAGACAATTCAGCAAAAGGAGTGAATCCATCCCTTGTTATTTGTTTGACATCCCACCATTTTTACAAAAGTGGGACTCAAGATGACTCACAAAAAAGATTAAAAAACAAATAGAAATAAAACCAATATAAATTATATCAAAACACAAACAAATTGTAATATTATTGATTTTTTAAGGTTAGAATCACAATATAGTTGTACCTTCATGATTGTTCCATCCTGCCCACCAGGAATACCTGTGTAAACAATTGATATCATGTGATAGCTTTATTTTTAAGAGTGTTCTGTCGCAGGAATGCAGCTTAGCCATTTATATCAGTGGTCATGGACTTTTAAAAAAGATTAAGTTCTCGTAGTTAAAGGTAAAAGACCATCAGTTTCTTAGATCATTGCATACCCATCAAGGTTTTGGTGGCATTTTGTCCAACAGTTGAAATTTGGTCATATACCTCTAGACAAAACTGAAATGAAAGAAAAGGTAACTAAAGTGTTTTCTGTATGAAGTATCCTAAGAATAAGTGGATGGCACTGTGTTGTCATTATGTGCCTTGACTCCAACTCCAGCTTATGCTGACTCTATCTCGGGGTTTTGTTTTTGTTTCTTAGCAAGATTTATTCTTGCTACTGCCTTTCTCCCAGACCATCCATTTCAAGTCAAATTCTGCTTGTTTTCCTCTTTCTCTTGCAGATCTTCTGACAGCCAAGGAATACCACTGCCTGCTGCAGTTGCTTTGCCCTGATTTTCCCATGGACCTTACTCAGAAAGCAGCAAGGTGAGATTTTGTTTTTTCCCTCAGCAATTAGGACCTTGGTTGTACAGTCAGAGACATTTTATCCTTTTATACTTGACTAGAAGAAAAGCAATATGAATTCCCCAGCCGCTGTGAATACTGCATGTGCATTTCAATGGCCCGGTTTCCCTACAATAAACAAAGAAGTAAGGATACATTCATTCCATCCCTGCTTCTTGGTTTCATGTAAGGCAGATGCAAACAAAATAGCGTTATTCACAATTGACAGAGCTGTTAACTATCATTTATATTTGGGTACTATTCATACTTCAAAATATATTCATCTTAGAGGTACAACAACTGTAATAAGAAATGTATTTCACTTAGGATTTTATACTACATTTTGGGGTTTTACAGAAACAATTTCAAGGAGATGCATTCCATATTCCTACTAAATCCTGCAACAAAGTTGCCATTATTTATTGATCCACCATAACAAAACTAGGGATTCTAGCAAGATAGGGAAAAGGCTGTTGTTCTTGGTTCTTTTCCAGGCCAGAATCATCCAGAGAATAACTATTACTGTCTTAATTCTTAATCCATGGAGAAGCCAACAGGATGACCAAAGATATTTTGCTGCCTGTGGCAGAACAGTACAATATCCCTCCCTAGTCAAGGTGTGCAGAAACCAAAGGCAACTGAGTTGTATAAAATGCAGAAAATTCCCCATCCCTCGTACTCTCCGTCCCTGGCAGTAAAAATGAAATAATACAAGTGTTGATAAAGATTTGTAATTTTTTGCAATTACCAAAAATCTGCTGCCTGAAGTGGTTGCTGCCAGCTGTGGAGACGAGGCTGAGGTTACATGGAGCTGGTCACAATTGTGCACCCAATTAATATTCTCAAAGAAACGAGATTTGAGACTGGGATCGACAGCTGACAGAGATTATTTCTTCAGAAGGGGTTAACTCCAAGAAAACTGGCATGAAGCCTTCTCTTAATGACTTATTTTTAAGTCCGTCTCTCCCTGTACCAATGAGCCAAAAGGGACCTTAGTCCAGGCCATGTGATTGTGCAGGACTCGGCATCTTGTTGATGTGCAATAAATCCATTTCAGTCTGGAACTACTTAAGCACAACTGAGTGAGTGCCTCTTTGGGTTTCCCAGCTGTATTGGGTCAACTATCTGGGCTGGAGAATATCATGCTGTCCAACATTTCCGAGGTGAAAACCAGGGCAGGGCATGTGTGACCAAGCAACTTCACAGTATGGTCAAGAATTCAGAACTTGATCCTGGATGAGCATGCTGAACTGGCTTCTATCACATAGAACTGGTAGGATGAGGCTGTCAGGGTTAATCTCTCACAGCTTTGCCCAGCAGGATTCTTCATGTAGCAGCAGGTTAAGTGATGGGTGAGGGGGAGTGGAGTTGCAGTAGCCTTTGGGAATTCCATCCTCCAACCCTATGTCTTAGCCTGCAGGGCACGAGTATGTATATTTGAAGGTGGACAGATGGGACCGCTTAGAGATTCTGTAGCATAACACTCATCCCACTGCTCAACTGTGTCCCTTCCTGAGCTAGCCAGAGTGGCCTTGGAGGTGTTGGACTCAGGTTATGGTGCTGAGGGTGTTACCCCAAAACATGGGTGAATCAGGAGTCCACCCACAATGCTAGTACCTCTGTTCAAAGGTGGGGAATTATTAGCTCAAAATTAGGAGGCCTGGGGGCAACCTAGCAAGATCTTTCCACCAATGTTTATGGTGTCTTCACAGGGAAGAACTAGCAGGAGATCCAAAAGTAAGCTAAAATGTCTTTTATTAAGGAAATTGACAATCACATGCAAAACACAAGCAGTCATGCAATCATACAAGACTAGCTGAAGAAGAAAGGGAGGAAAGTTGTTGAAAATGAGGATTCAAGGGTGATGAGGGTGATAATTACCAATCCAGACAGAACAAAGAAACAGTGATGTGGCTTAGACCTGTGCCTAAGGACAATACTTGTTCAGGAATCTGAGTGACGGTGTGGCTACCAGCAAGTGAGGTACTGCAAGTTACCTGCTCAAAACCAGATTTTTTAATACCCAATTTCTACCTGGGGGCATTGGAGTGAATGGCTTTCTGGCAGAGTAAACAATGGAGTTTGCAGAGTGGACAATGAGGTCTGGACTGAGCTAACAGTCTTAGCATTAGGTGACAAAGAATTAATGGATGTTGTGTTAGCTCTGTAATGGTTGGACAGGTGTGGGGACCGTGGAGAAATTCACAGGTCAGTGGGGAGAAGGGTTGAAACAATCAATGGTTTGGTGGGAACTTCCCCATCACTGTTGTCTGAAAGCAGAGTCGTTACAGCTTAGCTTAAGCCTATTAACTCTAGAGTTATCTGGTGATTTTCTGACTGTGACCTGGCTATGCCTAGAGGGGATCTCTGACCTACTTTGCGGTATACGTGTTCAGCTAGCATCTTTCTCTTGTCCAGCTTGGCCATACAGTCATATCAGGGTATATTTTATATCAATGCCAATTAATATATCTCACCAATTAATCATATTTCGCCAATTAAACCATATCAAAGTGAGAGGGCGTACAGCCTGCCAATAAGGTACTTCAACATTTATGTAGAGACAACTCTGCTAAGAATGGCACAGGACTTGTCCAACAGAGCAACCACAATTCTCTCCCAAATGATGTCTGGCCCCACTCATGCTACTGGGCACACTCTAGGCCAAGGGTGGGCAGAGTACAACTCACAGGCTGCATGCATACCCTAGACTCCACTGTTATGGCTCCTGAAGTTCCCAGTCCCCATTTTTTTAAAAAAATTACACAATTTATTGGCAGTTTTTGCCCTCAAAAACATGTAGAAAGTCACCCAAATGTAAAAATGTGCAAATATCCCCATCTTGCCCCTACAAGCATCCTGGGACCTTAAATACCTTCTTTTCTTTCTGCAGTCCTTCTCAAAATAGCAACAGGAAGCCATTTTCAGAGGAAATTCAGAGGAAAAAGGAGATATTTGGGCTTGCTGGGGGATGGCCTGTGGGGAAGTTTGACGAGGGGAGACTTTGGTCTCTGGGCCCCACACAGTTGCCCATCCCTGCTCTCGACCTTTGGGAGATGGACCGGATGAGATAATCAGAGAAGGGAGGCACTTTCTAGTGTTCTTTTGTCATGAACAGATTACTTCTTGGTGAGGTATCTGCGGGGTGGGTGATCAATTAAGATGGTCCGCCTCAGGAGGCTGATGGATCTGGATGGTTTCCTGGTGGTTCTTGGGAATTTTCCTGTTGCCTTGGCATGTGATTCTGTCAGATCCCTGGTTGGTCTCTGGAATGGAGAAATAAGCAATGCATTGCACATGTTTGCTTCTAAATATCCCCTCTAGTGAAATGGAGTTGAGTAGCCCTCCTGGTTCTCTAAGGCAACCATTTTAATGGGGACTCTATGGCCCTAAGGGGGACCTGGCACATTTGAAGGAGACCATAGACTGAGAAGGGGAGCCCCAAGGGTTTAGGGAGACTTAACCAATGAAATATCCAAGAAGCAATCTTAATTTGCTTCTATTTCTCTCCTATTTAAAATATCTTTCCAACACACCACTTGACAGTTTCCTTGACAAAATCCATGAACAGAATTCATATGGTGACAAGAGGTGACCTCCAAGTGTCATTGTCTAACGTGGAGCCCAATATCATGAAACTTGCAGAAAAGCACAGAGCTCAAGAATTACATTAGGCCTGATAGATGTTTCATTTCATATAGTCTTTAAGTTTTGTCCACTATGTCAGAATGTTCAAGTTTTCTTGGTGTTCAATAATAAGTGAATTTCTGTCTGTTTGTGTTGCATCCCGGTTTGACAGGGGGGATGTGGAACCTGAGAAGAGCTCTTAAGGGGGCCGTGGCCAAAAAAACAGTTGAGGATGGCCGCTTCAAGGAACTGGCAGCAGTAAAATAAGTGCTGTGGCAACTAGAACAACATTGTCTGAAAACTCAGAGTGAGTTCAACTGAAGGCAGGGCAAAGCCTGTTTGAAGGCTATGGTGTAGCAGTGTGATTAGCAAAGAAACCCTTTTTTCTCTGCTGCCATTGCACCTGCAAAGAGCTGTCCCAACAAACCTGTTTCAAGTGGTCAGTGTTATGATGGCCTCTCACCTCCAGGGGGTTCCTGGATGAGACAGATTATATAAATCCATTTTGGTCTGGGTGTAGGCCTGGTTATGGGATGGCAATGATTTTGGTTGCTTTAGTAGATAACCTATGCCAGGAATTGGGCAGGAGCAGAGTGTCCCTGTTGGTTCTGCTAGACTCAGCGGCTTTCAGTACCATTGACCGTGGTATCTTCTGGGTCAACATGCTTGGAGGCACTGTTCTACGGTGGCTCTGTCGCTATCTGGAGAGGTACTCCAGGCAGACCTTCTGAAAGGTGGTGCTGATGGATTCCTGTTTTACTACTTAGCCATTTCCCTGTGGAGCCCATAGCCATTGTCCCTTGTTTCATTGTTTTGCATACTATACATAAAACTGCCAAGAGAAGTTGTCTGAAGTTCTGAGGTCAGGTGTTGATGATCCACAGCTGTATTACACCTTTCGCCTAATTCCAAGAAAGTTGTTTCTGTGCTAAACCGTGCCTGACATCCATAATGGACCAAACAAGCACAAACAGGTTGAGGCAGGTCTGGGAACAGGGCTTCAGCCTTAGCTGGATGGAGTTATACTTCTTCTGAAGATGAGAGGTTTGCAGTTTGGGTGTACTCGTGAGCGCCCCAGTTTTGTGGGTGACTGGGAGTAGATTTGTACAGTTAAAGCTAGTGTGCCAACTGTGCCCATTCTTGAAGACCTCTGGTCTGGCCATGGTAACACATGCATTAATTATATTACATTTTGATTACAGTAATGCACTCTATCTGGGACTGTCTTTGAAAAGTGCTGAGAAACTTCAGTTGTACTAAAGAGCTGCAGCCAGATTGTTAACTGGAGCTGGCTTTGGAGAGCACACAGCTTCCATGTTACAACAGTTCTACTGGCTGCTGCTCCCTTTCTGGGCACAATTCAAAGCGGCCCAGACTAGTATAGCTAGCAGACTGCTTCTCCCTGTATGTGCCTGCCAGGGCCCTGAGATCATCAGGAGAGGCCCTTCTCTCAGTCACTAGCGTGGTTGGTAGAGACACAAGAGAGAGCCCTCTCAGTGGCTGCCCCTAGACTCTGGAACTCCCTTGCCAGAGAGGCCAGAACGACTCCCTCCTTGTTGTCCTTCTGTCAGGCAGGCAGACCTTTTTATTCCAACGGGCTTTTCAAACAAAGCTTTTAAAGACTGGACTGAGGGTGCTGTGCTGTTTGAAACTGAACTGTTTTAATTGCTTTTTATTTTTTTAATTGCATTTTAATCTTTTTAAAGCGTAGTTGTAAAACATTTTAATATTGTGAATAGTTTAGTTCCATGTTAATGTTCACTTTTTGTATGTTTTTAGCTATGTTGTTCTTTTTTATATTGTAAGCTGCTTTGAGTCTCAGTTGGGAGAAAGACAGGATATAAACAAACATACTGATGGAAGAGAATGAGGATGAGGATGTGCTGGTGATGACATATACTGCTCAGGTTCAGGTTTCTTGAGGGCCCACATCTCCTTATGTAAACCTGGCTGAACTGTAAGATCTTCAAGAGAGGCCCTTCTCTCTCTCCAATTACCTTCCCAATGTGTTTAGTGGGAACAAGGGAGAGGGTCTTCTTGGTGGCTGTTCCCAGACTTTGGAGCTCCTTCCCTAGAGAGGCTAGAATGGCTCCTTCCTTCTTCTCTTTCCACCAGCAAGTGGACACTTTCCTTTTCTGTAAAGCTTTTAAGACCTGACTGTGATGGGCTTTTAATGGTTTGGTCATTTTTGTTAGTTTAACGATTTGGTGATTTTTGTTGTTTAGCTTAATGGTTTTCTGTTTGTTAAATTTTTAATGTTCTGTCTTTTAATTAAATTTACATATTTTAATTCTGTTGATTTATTTTTTTAAAAAGCACACACATACAGTCATATATACTTGTGTTTTGTAAGTTCTTTTTTTAATCTATATTGGTTTTAATAATTTGTAAGCTGCCTTGAGTCTCAGTATTGAGGGGGAGTGGGATATTAATGAACAACATCAACAATAATAAGTAGTAGTAGTAATATAGGAGAAGACAGTTGTATAGTAGGTAGCGTATCTGAGTTAACAAAGCAGGTGTGTTCCTGGGTATCACTTCTTTTTTAAATATAATCTTTATTAATATAATGTATACAAAAACAAAAAACAAAAAGAGAAAAAAGTCAACAATAACATATACCAAAGTAATATAGAAAGTAATAAAGAAAACAGAAAATTTGGTACCCGAGACAGAAATAACATGAAAAGAATAGGGATAGCTTTTCACATGCACACACATATATAAACAGATCAACATATTTCATCAAACTTTCTCTTCAAAATTAGCAATATGCATGTGTGAAATGAAACACCTAGGCCAGGTAGCCCTTGTCTAAAGAAAAACATTTGAATCTTTTCAAGATTGCTTGAAGGCTTCTAAAATGAAACCAGATATATTTCTTTCTTTCATGAGCCTCCAACTTTCTTATGATTCCCATTTTGGCAGCCAAACGTATACATTTATGTTTTTAAAAACATGCTAGTGGTAGGCAGTGAGGCAGGCTTATCTGCTCTCCCTTTTTCTCTCTGTATTGCTGTTCACACATGCTTACTGAGGAATGCTGATGGCAGCTGCTGTATACCTTGCCTGTTGTAGGCAGAAACACACAGCTATAATAGGATTGGTTAGAACAGAATCTCATTCTTTCCCAACTCAAGTCTTACTGCGCTGTTTCTGCAGATGTGCTGCTGCAACCAAAAGCAGAAGTCTGTGTTTCTCCAGCCCAGTTTTGCTATCCTCCCAATACATATACTTTTAAAAAACTTCCAGCTAGTCAGAGGATAACTGAGGAATATCTGTAATTGTGGTAGTAGCAGCAGCCGCCGCCGTAGCAGTGATCTGAGCATCTTGGGCAAGGGACCACCTGAGACCTTCTCATTTAGATATATTCAGCCTGGTAGAACTGACATTGAACTGGATCTGAATAATTTGTCTGCACTGCAGGCCACAGATGGTATTACTTGTTCTAAATTCAAAACTTACAGAAAATGAATTCTTTGTAAACTAACTGATTGCAGAGAGGATGCTATTCTAGATCGGTGTTTCAGGAAAACTCTTCCACACTGGTTCATCTGCTGAAGACTACCCCAGAATGACCACCATAGTGTATTGTAGCAGACATGTGGGCAAACTGAAAGTTTGAGTGGATGGGCAGAAGAGAGATTGGGTTCTACTTCTAAGTCGCCGGGTATTTTTCAATAGATGACTGAGAGGTTCTGATACCCAGTTAAGAACAATAGTAACACACACAGAGGCACACAGCACTCTCATTTAGGCTGCTGCAATGGAAGGAAGTTTGAAGTGAAAATGAGGAGTGGATATTTGTATTGAAGTATTCTAACCTTTGTTTTGGTATTGAAAATAAAATTACTGGGCTGAGGATGTGCTCAGAGACAGGAATGTTCATCAAATCCGGGAGCACCATCCCATCACTGTGTTGCACCTGCCCTCCACTTGATGGATCTCAGGATCCTAATTAAAAAAAATAGATTCCACAAATCTACATGGCCCAATTTTAGGGCATTTGTCTTCTCTCAGTGTGAAATAACATTTCCCAGCACTCTCCTGTAACTGCAGATTGTAGGGGAAGGTTGGGAGTAATGGACAGACTGCCATTCAAGAAGTCTTCTTGTTTATTCCACAGTCTTCATTAAGATGCCACCTATAAGCTTCCAAAGAAAACCAGGTTGCCCAGAGCAGCTGGAAAGCCAGAGGCCAGTAGAATCCACATAGCAAGGAAAGCTACGTTTTGATTCTCAACAGAACTAAGTAAGGGCTTAGAGAAGCTGATATGCCATGGAATAAATTGTTTGGCTGTGGCAGCAGGCTATATGACTAATGAGTTGCTTTCTGCAGTAGTGTCATATGCCAACAACATATTCCATCTTTATTGACAGCACTGGTTTAACCACCACTGAGCTTGTGCAGCCTGAGCTCAAATCCAGTATCTCCCTGGGTTAACCTTAAGCTTGTCTAGAGAAGCCTTTGCCATAAAACACAATGTAGAAATAGCTTAATTTAATGAGTAAACTAAGCAAGTCAGTTATATATTCAGCTGACTTCTATATTAAAAAAAAGGGGGGGATTAATAGCCGCCAACCTCAGAAGCTGATTGTGAGGATGGCTGAGAAAATTTGTCAGAAATCACATTATTGGTTCACAGTCTCCTCAAACTAAGCTGTAAATCTAAATCCGTGAATCTGAGACCTACATATGATGATGATGACTGTCTCAAGGAATTTAATCTCCAAAGCCATTGTAAACCTGAGGCCCCATTGAGGGGGCCGCCTTCGCACAACTCCTCTGTTGTGTCCGTGTGCCTTGGAGACAGACAAGCTGGGGCCTTTGGGCCAGCAGGTGTGAGAGAAAAATGAGATCTGCATCTCCGGGGCACCCTGGCTCAGGTGGGGATGATCTCACCGCCTTTCCTCTCTTCCTGGGCTGAGAGCCTCCTTGTGCTGGACACTCTGCTTTCACCTCCAGAGAGCTAGTCAAGCGAGGTTACTTGATACAGCCTTAAATCTGGAGCTGTCTTCCCCTCTCCTTCCTCATCTACACCTTCTGAAGGCCTTCTGTGCCATTTTCTCATCTGCCCCAACCCACGCTTCTCAGCTTTTCTGCCACAAGCGCTATTTCCTCTTGCTTCACGATCCATTATCTTCACTGACTGGAAAAAAGATGACCTTGTAAGGGTGGGATCATTTTTCTGTACAACTGCCCCTTTGTGTATAGTTTCTGCAAACAATTTGCATTCATCATATACCTTTCCAGGGGTTTCTAACAGCTGCATTCTTGCTTTTGGAATGTGTTATAAGTTCTGTTTGCTGTATAGTGGCAGAACCTATTGATAAGCCTTGGGGGCTATGATTTCATAGGCAGGCATCATTCTTTTTTTTAAAAAAATAATTTTTATTAAAATAGTTCCAAATATAAATCTCATGTATCTTATTAGTACATTGCTTACAGTTAATTCCTTTATCAATAATATACCGAGTCCTGCATACATTCCTACATACAGTTACTGTAATTATTGACATTTAAATCTTTTCAAATATATATTTTAAACCCTCTATTCCTTTCTCTCCCAAATTCCCCCCCCCCTTTAATGTTTATCTCGATGTTATCTTCTCTCCCAATTTTCTCTCATCCCACCTTCCTGTGCCTCCCCTTTCCCCCTACCTACTATCCTTTTTTCTGCGCTTCCTTCAAGTCTAACCTGCTTTCCAATGTTTCCACCGAATGTATTATCTTTTTATTATTATGTGTCTAGATTATATTGTTGTACACTTAAATTTCTTAAAACCAAAAAAATTTCTTACCTACTTGTATATTTACTATTGTTAATTATCTAGTATACTTTCTCTAATGCCCTTTTATAAATCTTCTGTTCCTCCCCCTCTTAATCCACAACTGCTAAATCACATTTATCTTATTATCTATCCTGTTACTATAATTACCTTCCTTTTAACCACCCTATAACGGGCTTCCAGTTCCTTTCGAACTGTTGGTTTGATACTCCTTTCATCGAGTTTGATAACTTCTCCATTTCCAATAGGTCTGACATTTTTAATTTCCATTCCTCTATTGAGGGTGCTTCTTCTCTTTGGCAAGCATCATTCCTAACCTACCAAGTCTTTCAGTATCCTTGTAGCTGCATGGCTGAGATGGTTTCACAGCATGGCTCGCTGTTTCAGGGACTGTTGCTATGTGCTGATAACAAACACTAGAGTAGAAGGAAATCATGCAACATTAGACCAGAGAGAAGAGGAAACATGAATGCAGATGGGACACTGAAGACCAGTATATGTACAACAGCAGCAGCCCTGTGTCTTTAAATGAGGATTTGCCCAATTGACAGGTAAAGCAAAGGTGGAATTGGGAATGCTTTAAAGGGCCAAAGGAGTGGATGCGAAGTATCAGAACCTTGTGCTCAGTGTTCTCATTCTCCCAGTTCATCCTTTCAAATAACTCCAGCCGACCTCCATGGAAGTGCACACAGCTGGGAGAAAAGCATCCGGGGAAGATGTTTGCATGGAAGAGAGTCCAAGTGGGAAGCAGGTTTCAGCGACTCTCATCCACATTCTCTTTTTACACTGTAATTCCCATTCTGCCCCACATGATAGATCAATCAGGCAAATACATTTTTAAAGACTCAGGCCTGCTGCAATGTGTAGGTAGCTCTGGGCTCAGCCCCAGGGAAATGGGCTAGTTGATCAAATTACTGACTGCAGCCAGATTGCAATTTTTTTTTATATCTGGCCATGCTGTGTTTGACTTATGTTTGCTTTTATTTTGGAGGTGGGACAGTGAAGAATATTCCATCTAAAAGCAAAATATTAGGACATGTTAGAAATGCATGCACACCACATGGTTTATATGTTATGTCCATCCATCCAAACACATGTTTGTGACTACTTGCTAATGCTAAGCTTTGTTAATATTAAGCACCCTCTCCAATATGGTGCCAATTATAAGACGAGAGATTAGAAATAGGAAGAATACGGGGACATGTGTGACATGAGCCCAGTTGATCTTGATTGGGTTGAATAGAAGGGAGATGCTCTGGCTGCGGTGCCTTAAATGTAGGATGATGTGCTGAGTTCATCAGCTGCCTATCAGGTCTTCTAAGTTCACTTAGTGCTAGGTGGTTTCCTAGATGCCTGGAATTATTGACAGCTTTCTTAATAAATAGTGGTGCCTGCCTCAAATCTATTCGCAGGGAGTGAAAAGCTTCTTACCACCATTAAAGCTGATAGTTTCAGTGTTGCTGCTGAAGGGTAATTTATGCAATATCATATAGTGGTCCATTTCTCTCTATGACACTCTTCAAGTGATTTAGACAGAAAGATGAAGACAGAGAGGACAGGAACTGGTAAAAGAGTGGAAACGGTAGAGGGAAAGGAAGGTGAACTTGTAAAAGAGTAGGATTAAACCACCACATTTGAGTCACAGCTTATTTTTATTATATGCAAATAAGCGTCATGATGGCTCATACCAGAGAAACAACTAGTTCAGCATTCTTTTTCCACAGTTCTCTTCATTCCATCAGCTTTCCAATTTTGTCCACTTTTCCTTTAAAATCAACCTGGTCAGGGTTTTTCGGGGGCGGGGTTGTGTATCAGCATATAGACACATATCCCTGTCCAAGTGTCTCTGGCATGTGCCTTTTAAGCTATGTTGCCTTTAAGCTATGTTATGTCTCTGGCATGTGCCTTTTAAGCTATGTTGCCTGCTTGCTGTCTTCTGCAGGTGCTCTAATATGTACTCTCTCTATCCTGTGCCATTTGGGCAATCAAACATATCTCCTACAGATTATTTATCTGGAACCAGAGGCCTCCCAGCTACAGCTTTGAGTCATTGATGTGGCATGTATTTGATGTTAAGCATCAGCAATCTGGTTCCATTCAGGTTCAAATTTAACTTGTCCCTTTGTACAGGCCTTGTCTCAAAATGTTCCCCAGTGCTTCACAGCATCATTGTGTCCTCATGTTGAGATTCTTTAGCTTCAATTATCCCAGTGCGTTAAATGGATAGTATTTCAGAGAAAGCTACCACGGAGCTTCTGGTTTTCAACCTCCTATGTCGTGAACTAAATTTGTCTTCCAAGACCTCTTAATTGCATTTATGCACATTTGGTACCACTGGGCACCACAACTGCCGACTCTGCTTCAGCACCATCTACCAGGCTACCTAGAGATAATGCATGACCTCCACAACCACCATACAAGGCAGGGATGTCACCATGGTATCTACACAGCCATCATAATCCAGCTGCCTGTGTTTTCTAACGATCAGGTTGCTCATCAGCAGAAACTCTTGCTTTTAAAAATATGTCCTCAGTTTATTCATTCCCTTAAGCTTGTGTCTTTTCTAAGGGCTGAATGAGGTAGCATATCCATCCCTTTCTCATTGTGTTATCTTACTGTTTATTAACTAATTTATTAACTGAGTGCTTTCAGAATATACTAAGGACCTCACAGACTTGCAAAGCAGAAGCCCCTCCTTGCTGTTCCTGGAAATCTGAGTGGGAGGAGGGAGCTGTATTCCACCCTAAACAACTGCATCCTTAACACTTAATGCCTGTCAATTTCAAGCTACTGATACAGGGATTTGGTCCTGTATCAGGACCTTGTCCCTTGGTTGCAGTCCCTGTCTGTGTTGAGTTTCTTATCCCATTCACCACATTAGGGCAAACATCAAGGTAGGAGAAACTCTGTACAGTGAAAGAAGATGGTAGAGCTTTCCATAATACGAAAGGATGTCTTCTTCCTTCATTGTAGCAACAGGAAGGGAAAGGAAGCGGCACAGCTGCCATGATGTTGGTGGTTTGGATGCTGATTCTGTGGTGGTGCGGGAGACCTCCAATGGATGCAGGAGCCACCAGTTCCGCGCTCCTGGCATAGCAACATGCAGCCATTTTCCTGGGAAGGGTCTCTTTTACCTATTTTTAAAAGCTTCCTTTCCTGCCCACCCCCAACCCAGGGATAGAACTGTACTGATAATGCCTTTCAGGCCTCTGTGTTGAGTGCCTTAATAGAGACTGTCTGAGGAGCAAATAAAGGGACAGAGCTTTGAGTCATTGATGTGGCATGTAGCATTTCAGGGCTTGAAGAGTGGTTTCAGATGCCAGTGACTGTGCTGTATTGCCTGGGAGATGGAAGATACTGTGTCTGCCAGCTTCAAAGCCATCTTCTTGTGGCCACTGACAGTCTCTGTAATGTGCTTATTAGTGGGAATTAAGAACTGGAGCTGCTGCTGCTGCTGCTGCTGCTCTAGACAGCAGGGGGAGGAGGAGGTTTCTGGGACATAATAAATAAAACAGAAGCATGTTGACATCTTCAAAGAGTTTTGTTTTAAATAGTGGCTTTTCTCCTGGGGACCCTCTTAGCCTTAGCCTTTCTTCTTTGCAGTAATTAATTCAAGCTGCTCTGCAGGCCTGAATTTGCTTCACTGAACTGAGCTGGTCCGAATCTCAGGGAGGGACGTTTCTCCTGGAGATATGTCCTGTAACTCTTCCATTTCTTCCATCTCCTGTACAGTTTCCTTGTCTTTCTTTTGTATGACTCAGGGCCAGTGAGTACAAGGGAATCTTAGACCCAAACTCTCCCTAATAGAACGAGTTCCTGCTTTGGTGGTTACAGTTCACTCTGCGTATAAATTCACATTGACAAAAACTGAGGTGTGTGGTTTTTTTCCCTCTCAGTGGCAGTTTGCTGCTTATCTGGGCTAAATTGAGCTTTTACCCAACAAGAATAACAACTGCAAACTTTATTTCCTGCCTTTTTTCAGAGCCAGAACTCAAGGCAGCTTTGTTATTTTTGCTGCCTTACTTCAAGTCATTTCCAACTTATGGCAACACTATTGCGGGGTTTTCTAGGCAAGATTTGTTCCAGAGGGTTTGCCTTTGCTTTTCTCCAAGGCTGAGAGAATATGACTTGTCCAAAGCCACCCGGTAGGTTCCTACACCTGAGCAGAGATTTAAATGCTGCTCTCCAGAGTTGTAGTTCAATGCTCAAACCACTATTCCACATTGGCTCTGCAGGACAGCTTGCAAATTCAAATACATTGTAGGTAAAAATGTACAAAAGATTAACATTAAAACAGAGTTAAGCTATCAACAGCATTTAAAAACAATTTACAACAATGATAAAAAGCAGTTTTTAAAAGTACAATTAAAGCAGTGCAGCACAGTGATATTTTTGTATTATTTCCAAAATACAGATGTATAGGAAAAAATTGCTAACAGGGCTATGGACAGGTAAACCAAAGCAGTAATAGACTGTCACCTGCCCTTTGATAGAATTAAAACCTAATGTGCCAAGAGTTTTAGTCATGAGAAAACCAAAACAGCTTTGCCTAAAATGTTGATGAGGAATAAGAGAAAACAGATACTCTAAAGGGATGACGGCTGTCATTTACATCACCAGCTGGCTGTCTAGAGAGAGAACAAGGCTACCCCTGTTTCTGTACCAACTGTGGCTGGAACCCTGCTGGTGCACCATGCTGATACGGCTATCCAGGCAAAAGTGGTGGTGGTAAGAGTTAAAAGGAAGGAAGCAAAAACTGACAAGCGCACAATAAAATCAACAGAAAATACTGGTGCCATGTCTCAAAGTACTCAATAGCCAGCATGGTGTAGTGGCTTGAAGGTTTGTGACCCTGGAGACTAGTGTTCAATTCCCTGCTCAGCCATGGAAACCCACTGAGTGACCTTGGGTGCATCACACACCCCCAGCCTCAGAAAGCTCATGATAGGTTGATATTAGGATCTTCATAAGTTGGAAACGACTTGCAGGCATACAACAACAACAAGGAAGAAAAAGGCCATGACTGCTGCCACTACAAAATAAGCATGGCACTGGAAAAATAAGCTGCTTGGAGGTAGCACACTTTTGTCTGCTTCCTCTCACCACTGCTGCACAAAAATGTATAACTACTACCACAGTGCATTACTGGGATTCTATCCTGAAGCACCTACTTTAGGTAGGAGATGCTGCATGGTGGAGAGCAGACAAAGCTGTGGTCCCCCATAGACCCAATAAATTCGCCTACTGCCCTCAGCCATACTGCAGGAGACCATCTTGTCCTCAGGGTTGAAGTAAGATTCTAGCCGTGTTTGTATGTGGAGTGGAGCGTGGCGCCATCTTCTCTTTCACCTCAGGCAGGAAAGCAAAATACATTTTCAAGATGTGAAACTATAGATCCTTATTGGCTTAAGAAGTATCTGAGACTGAAATCTCCATTGGCCATGCTGGCTGGGGATTCTGGGAGTTGTTGTCCGGAAGGCAACTTTTCCAGATTCTATAGACTTGTGCTTTTTATGCACCAGATGCCTGTAGAACTCCTGGGCATCCCTCACAGCTAACATGCCCTCCACAGAAGACATCTTCCTTCCCTTGACAGGGATGTATACCTCACCCACTAACCTTGGTAGGTTTCTTTTAATTCACTCAGACAACCCTCACAAATTAACACTATGAAAAGCTGGTGTAAATTCTTTCCCCTCCACGCACATACACCCTTTTAATTAGCCCCTTGAAGCTAGAGCTTCAGCTCACTCAGGCCGTTCTTGCGAGATGAAGGGAACAAAAGGATTCTTTCCTGAATCCTTTGTTAAGGGCGTCCTAGGTTTAGCTTTCATCTCATTCTGTTGGTTTAATAAATATCAAGCGCTGTTTGGAACGGCAACCTAAATCGGCACAGTAAAGCCCTTTCCCTGCCCGCCGGCATTAGCTGTGTTTGTCCAGGGTCAAAGCAGCAAAGAGGAGGAATTTGTTGCTGTAATCTTGTTTTACTTTTAGCCTTTGAGTGCAGAATGCATTACCATTGTGTGCCAAACTCCAACAGCAAGAATTGTTACATCAGTTGTCCCTTTAGGATTCCAACACCTCCACTAAAAAATGAGTCTGCTTCACTAGAATATCCACCTTCAAGCAGAAGTGAATGCAGATGATTTTTCCTTGCTCATCAGAATAATGACACTCTTTTTTAAAAAAACAACAACACAATTTCAGCCATCTGTTTCTTAGTTTTTGAGTTCTTGTCGCATGGATGATGACTTTGTCACTTTAGAACTGGGTGGATGAAATGTGCTGGGAAATAAGTTGACCTGTTACCTTCTTTGCATTTCATGTTTGCTCTCCCAAACACTGTCTGCCTGGACTGGAGTGAGGAACTGGGAGATTTCAAAGTCCAGAGGCCACAAAAGCATTTCTCCAATGTCACCCTTCGGTACTGCTTTCGAGAAACAGAGATTTTAGAGGAGCTCACTCTTGGAGCGTTTCATCTCTTGAAAGCAATCCAGCTTTCTTTGTGTCCCCTTTGATTTTCATAGATCTCTAAGGATACTTCCACAGTCATGAAAGTGGATGGGCTCAAATATGTAGATCCTGAGACTAATTTGGGGAGACTTTTCACAACTTCAATTGTAAATTGACTGTTGCAGAACAATTTTTAATAGGGCATGGTGTACTTTATCCCCACTATTAGATTTTAAATCATTTTAAAATGATGTGATATTGATATTTTTAATTTGACCACTTAAATTACTTTTTAAAAAATATATATACTTAATGTTCTATTTTGTTTTTAATCTGTACTGTAACCTGCTTTGTATCTAACATTGAGAGAAAGGCAGGATGTAAGTTAAACAGGTGGATAAGTAGATAGCAGGTCAGTTGCTGATAAAGGGATTTTTACTATGTGGGTGCTGTCTTACCAATGGGTTGGAAAATGGTTTTAAATAACACTAAGTTGTACCTTTGCCTATTTGCATTTTAACATTTGAAGTTGTTTTTGTTTTAATAACATTTTGCTCAACAGAGTTGTGAGCTGTCTTCAGTCCCATTTTGGAGGGCAAGGGAGGTGCACATCTGCATAAATAAATAAAATGGAAAAATACAGAGCAGAACATGAATGACTTCTTCTCAGGCCCTTTTGTGACTCTGAGCATTTCTTGCTTACTTCCCTATCTCAGTGACAAGCTAACTAGTGTATCAATTGGCTGTTGCGGAACTGTCTCTCTTCTTCTTGTTTCCAGGATTGTTCTAATGGATGATGCTGTAGACTGCTTGATGTCCTTTTCAGACTTCCTGTTTGCCTTCCAGATCCAGTTTTACTACTCAGGTGAGCACTTCGTATATTTGCTTGTCTCATACCATACAACTGCAGCCGACTGGACAGATACAACAAGATAGGACTGTAATCTTGCTGAGCAGTATGGAGTCCTTGTGACAGAACACCTCAAGGTACATCCAGTTGCGTATGTCTGAGCCATAGGACTACTTCGAACCATACTGATTTTCAGATATTAATTCCATGGAAGATAAAGCATGAAAACTACATGCAACTTATCATGTGTCTGCCTCATGGCTGGTGGTTGATTCATTTATATGTTTAAAGTATGTCTATCCTGCCTTTCAGGGCAAGCTCTCATAACGCTGCTTAATGAAAATGTTTAAGAAAAGAACACAACTGAGAAATGTCTCTATTAAAATAGTGTCAGGCCCCAGGCCAGTCTTAGAACTTGGGCAAGTAAATGAATATCACTGAATTTTGCACTAGCTGAAGTTTCCAGATTGCCTTCAAAGTCAGGTCATATGCAGAGAATATTACCTTAGCCTAGTCTGGACGTGACCTCTGTGTATGTAACTGAGGCCAGGGCTGCTTTCTCCAGATGAAATCACAGATGATGAATAAGCTTAAGTTGGTAAATAGTGCTCAGAGTCACTGAGGTCACTGGCATCTGGTTAGGTAGCCCTGGCTTCAGTCCATGTGCTCCAGACCTGTCCTCAGCATCACTTCACACACTCCACTGTCAACCTTCCCTTGTTAGGTGGGAGAGTCTAAAGGAGGATTTTTGTCTGGCTCAACAAGCATAGAATCCTCCTTGCAACGAGGCATCCTGATAGTGTGGGGTGGAGGTGGAAAGGCCACTTTTTAGATTATAATTTCATCCCAGCTGGCATCGTCATAGGGTTATAGGTGAGGGGACTCTAGAACTTGTAGTCTAAAAACAACATTTTTTAAAGCTCTGGCTCCCAGTTTCAGGAGGGAGTCTAAGCACATTCTGCTAAGCATGCAGACATCCCCTTTCAAGACTTTTCAGTGTGGAAGATTTGGAATGGAGTTTGCATGCTGGTTACAAGGCTGAAGAAAACACCCCTGTTCTCCATGTCTAATTAGGCCTGAGGAGAACCTCCACACACACTGAATCCCCAGTTCTTTAGGCAGTAAAGGAGTTAGAAGCCCCCATCCCAGCCATATGCAGAGACTAGGAAGCTACTTGCTGTGAAAACTTTCCAATTTCTTCACTTGTAATTAAATAGATCAGTATACAGTCACCATGTATGTTGAATTCTACATGGTTTTCACACCTTCTTCATAAAAGTACTTTGCATGTGAGTAATCTGAAAAGTTTGAAGCAAGCCCAGATCTTTTAATTTCTAGGAAGGGCTTTTGTCTCTGCTGGTAATTCAGTAAAGCGAGAGGCTGAATGAGAGTACTAGTGACCATCTAGGGAGAACCCCTCCAATCTGGGAGTAGGTTTAATTTGTGATAACCACGTGCAAAGGCCTATTTATGTCATATTCATTCTGGAAATGGAATCATGCTAGGTTGCTTGTTTACGTCTCATCCTCGGGACCAATCTTTCTGTTGTTTCTCTCTGGAGAGGGATGAAATCCAGCTTCATAGAATTTAATAACCACTATATAGGTACTATCTCCCACCCAATAATGCCATGATTCAGAGTGTCATTCCTTAGTACAGCTAGAAGGAGAATGAAAGTGGGGAGTGTTTTAAATAGGTAGCCTGCTTGGAAAGTTGTGAACCAGCAAAATAACCTTAATTAGTCATCTTTCCATTGTGTACATATCCCAGGTTGTTGGGATGTGCATAGAGTTCTGTAGACTCAAACCACAGAGCCCCATTTTCATTCTTCTTTCCATTAAGCACACTCAGCACTTTTCCAGGCTGCCCTACGGACCCACATGCATACAAACCACTCTTGAGTGGAATCTAGATTTGTTAATGGCTCGCCAGGTCGATAAACAATCTTGTTTAAATTTAGACTCTGGGAATAAACAGCAAGGGAAGCTTGGAGCCTGGAGGAGAGTGCTTTTGGTCAGTTTCTCCCTTCATCTTTCCTTTGGGCCCCATGTTGTATTTACTTTGGAGTTGTACTGAAGGACACTGGGATGTCAAGTGGAGCCTGCTGAATCTACCTCCCTTAGCTCGCCCAACAATTCTAAACAGTCCAGTTTCTGACTCCATAGTGTTTATCTCTGTGACCACAGAGGTTTGCATGGTTAAGACACTACTCAGATTGGGTGGCCTTGACTTTCACTTGCCTTCACAGAATCAACAAGGAGAGGAACAAAAACAATCTAATTGAAACCCTGGTCAAAAGAACAGGATTGACACAGTCCATCCACGAGGCCCTTAGAGGTCAACCTCTGTAATCATTGAGTGGCTTTCCTGTACCATCTTGAAGAAATTTGTTACTAGACTGTATTCCTGTGGGATCTGAGGACATCTCATTGCATTGCATAGCAAGGCAAATCAAATCGCATTCTTCTGTACGGTCTATACTCTCAAGAGGCCTCCGTGCCATCATCCTGGCAAGAAAAGAAATGGCATCAGTTTGCTCTACAACCTATAATATTATAGGCTATGTGATTTTGAAGCACCATGTAGGCCCATGACTCCTATGTCATTGCTCAATTTTCACAGAGTTCCTAGAAAGTGTGGCTGCCATCTATCAAGAGCTGTTGACGGGTAAGAATCCCAACACTGTCATTGTGCCTACCTCATCCTCTGGCCAACATCGTTCACGCCAAGCTCTGAGTGAAAGCAGCCCACTTGATGGAGTGGAGGCAGCTGCATTTTACCAGTGCCTTGAGACTCTATGTGACCGGTCTAAGTACAGGTAAGCTGGAAGCTGGCCAGCTGGCCTGCCTTGCAGGATAGTTTGGGGCTGTCTAAAGTCTTGGCTACAGGAATAATCCAGGCAAAGCAACTATTTTATAGACTTAAGAATGGACAGTTGGCACGTTGTCTTGTATCTTCAGCCCCATGCCTTTCTTTCTGCTTCCTGAAATGAGCAAAAGGGAGTGATACAAGTTTATATGGGTATCAGAAATGGTAGTCCCAGCCTTTTTATGATAGTTCATAATAGTGCCCAATACTCACTTTGATATCAGGGCTGAATCTTGCAATATTTTATGAAGTACAGTGCCTCTGAGCACAAGCAGAGTATTGTTCTCCACTACTTAGTAGCTATAGTCAACTGATAAATATCAAAAATAAGAAATAAGGTTCTTCAGGCTTTTTGTGTCTGGGAGGAGTGTGTATTGTCTACAGATACTTTTGCAATTTTATACTGCTGTGATACAATCACAAAATGGGTTCTGAGGAAGTGTAGCTACAAGTTACAACATGGCAGATCATAACATGCTGAGAATGCCATCCTTTCCCAGTGTTTTATTTCTGTTATGTTCTCTATTATGTATTCTCTTTCATTTGTACACACATAGCCAGGGAGGGTGGAGAATGAGAGAGAGAGAGATTGAGAACACACACACACACACATACACAAACCCACAGAGAACATTTTCTTCCATGTGCAAGTCAAGGCCGTTTCTCCACTGTTTTGCATAAGGGAGATAAAACTACACTGCTTAAATGTAACTGGAGGGAACAAAATCTTACACACCCCATCAAGAAAGCTCTTCCCTTAAGGGACCTTGGCACCAGGTAATCTACCCCTTTACCAATGGGTCCGTGACTTCTTTCATTGACTTACATGGCAGAAAGGGCAGAAAGAGGAGAAACTGAGGATTCTGTGAGCACCTTGACAGTGGGGATAGGGGGAGAAGGCTAAACACAAAAATCTCTTCTTTTATCTGTTAACTTTTGCTTTTACCATATGTCTAGAATGAGTAGTCTACTGATGAGTAAAACCACAGGAGAACTTCAAGGAGAAATTGTTCCCATTTTGAGTTCTGTTTGGAAGCATTCAAATCTACAGTTAACCCCCAGAATAGGAGGGCACATCACAGTTGCTTCATACATTATTTTAAAGTTACCACAATGCTCATGATACATTTTTTTTAAATACACAATGCTACTTCAACAAAATCCACTGCCACTGCAAAGAATCTGGGAGGGTTTAGCAATGTCCATGGTTTTCTCAGTAAACACACTAACCCATCCCATATGTCATCTGAAATACAGAGGTTGCTTGCAGGACTCCTTAGGTGCCATAAAACCAGGAGGTGGTAAGAGGTGCTCAGATACAGAGTAATCCAATTGGCTCAGGGCCATATGGAGAGTTCAGACGGATCTTGAAACACAGCTCATTTCTCTAGGACCAAAGTGCTAACTAATGCCACATTATTTTTCCTGTATTCCTTTTTGTTTATCTAGCTGTCCTCCATCTGCTATTATCAAAGAGATTCTGAGCAGCGTACAGAGACTGACTTTCTATGGCTTTCTGATGGCTCTTGCAAAGCATCAAGAGATCAACAGAGTCCTTGGTAAAGAAATGTTCCTTGCATTATTATGTGCTTGATTGTATGGAAATAACAACTTGTTTTCAATATCTGTACCACTGTCAGGACTACAATATGCCACAATACAATGTAAAGGCATTGCAGGGACAAAAAACCTCTGGTGGCTCAGACAAGAAACCCAGGCATCTTCCTGCCAGACAGCACAGAGAAATCACTTTCAAAGTTGTCTTCATTCCTTCTAGATGCTTAACAAACTCTTCACACCTTATGTTTTTAGGTATCAGAGCAGTGTATCATAATCAAATGTATCATTACAGTGTAAGTGCAACACTTAAAAATGTGATGTGTGAAGAGTTTGTTCAGCATTTGGAATCCTTAAATGTGCATTCATTCTTCACAGTTCTTTCCAGTTCAGTTCTTGGTCGAGTCATTTCAGGCTCCAGTCATTTGGGGAATCAAGTATGTGATTACTTTTCTGGCTTGCTGAAAGAGTAAGACACTCATCCAGCGGCAGTATTTTGGGGGACATTGCTGGAGATTGTTGCTAAGCCTTCTGGATGTGGCTTTGAATGTGCAGTCCAGAGTATCTCCCTTTTTTGGACCTTGCAAACTGCTATCCTGAGCTGCAGGCTGCTGCTTTGTTATGAAAGCAGCATGTCATCATCACAGCACAGACTGGTGTTGTTCTTCTCTGCTTCCCTGTGCCTGAGGCCCCTGCTGACCATTTGAGCTGCTAATGCTCTCCTGATGGAGGGCTGTTTACCCAGCAGCACCACATAGATTATATATCAAAGGGGACATGCAGACAAGCCTGCAATCCCCTTTGCAAACAGGCTTAGAGAGCAGTGCTTTCACAGGCCGCCTGGATTGCACCCAGCCAGGCCTTTCTTCCTGGCTTCTAGCAAATTCACTTCCAGCAAGGTGCAAAGAAAGCAGATAGGCTGAGAAAGCCCTGCCCACCATGCCATGTACAAAGTGCTTGGGTTTTCCCTTTCATTCAGAAGGCCTATCCCCCTGGCCCACTGCCAGTCTCCTGCTGAGGCCCCGCATAGGGAGGGGCAGCTGCCGCAAGTCGAACAGGTGCTCTCTCCCTGGCAAGGCAAGGGGGATTCTTCTCTTGGTGTCTTTTCATCTTCCCTGCTGCACACAGGATAATTTGAATAGACTTTGGTCTGCGGGGGGATCACAGGCTCCCCAAAGCCCTGCAGCAAGGGCAGTTCCAGGCTAGAGCTTCAGAGCGGGAAGGAGCTTTTCGGGCTGGGGCCCAGACTCCCTCGAGTCTCACTGGGGCCTTGAAAAGGCAGAGAAGGCTGAAGATTAGCACAGGCCTGGGATGAGTTTGTCGGAAACTGCAAAGCCCAGCCTAACGCCTGTGCCAATATTGATTTGTCAGCCTTCCTTGAGTATTGTTTACCAGTGGTCCCAAGAGATTGGAGCACCCTTCAGGCCTTTCGATGCTTCTTACAAAGGCAGGTACAAGGCAAATATTGGGTTGGGTTCGTATCATGGGTGGAGGAAGACTGGCAGTGAACAAACACTTGTTAGGCTTCTGTGCCTTAGAACCAGTGGCATGCTTTCAGTTAGCATTTTCAAATATTCACTGAGAGTGCATGAAGCTTGGTGCCACAGTTAAAGTGCCAGGTAAGAAAGGTCTAGCCAGCAATTTGGCATCAGATGGTGACATGGCTGTGCCCCTTCATCCTGTCCATTGGGGGAATCCAGCCCAGCCCCCCCAAATGATTCCAAATTTTGGGTCTAAAATCTATAGCAAGAGTGAGCAGCTGTGGCCCCCCAGAGTTTTTGGCTTACAGCGTCCACCAGCCCTAGCCAGCATACCCCACAATGGCTAAAATACAGTGATAGTGAAAAGAGGTCATTTGTCAGCTAGCAAAGTCTTTTTTTTTTTTGTTAGAGGGGGGTGACAAACATGGCCAGAAATTAGCTGCTTGCTATCATATGTAATGGGGGGATGTATTTGACCCACAAATACTGTGTTAGTGAACAATTCAGCTGAAGAGCAAAGATCTACACTCATTTTGCACCTTTTCTTGTGTGAATCAGTTTCACATCACAGATCATTATTGTAGATAGAATATGGATGATAGTTGCTTTTCCTGAAAACTCAGCCTGATCCTTTCCTTCCAACTGTTTTCTAGGAGCCCTACCAGACAAAGCTGAGCTACTAGTTGACCCACTTATGGATCAGGAACTAGAGAAACTGTAAGTTTAAAATCTTTAAAGATTTAAATTACAAGGGCAAGATAACATCACATTGCTTTGAATTTGTTCACAAAGCAGTGGTGTGGCTGAAGAGCCAGCTGTCAGCTCTCCGCAGTAACCATAACACATCTATAGCAAAGGTGTTGGTATGAATCCTAGGAGAGCCACATAAACTACCACATCCGAAAAGCATCCAGAAAGAGGTTGGGCTGGGCAAAGTATGTCCCTCTAAGTGTTGGACTTCTACAACTTCCAATAGTCCACACTACTGGTTATGTTGCCTTAGGCAGCTGAAAGGAAAATTTAGAGGACATCCTCCCCCTCTCCTTGATAACTGACATGGTATTCTAGAAAAGCATGGGGGACATGGGCAACACATTTCATCCCAGCTGTGGCCTCCCATGTCTACTTTAATCTAGTTGTAGGTCTGGTTAGGGGATGGGGATGGCTTTGATTGCCTTGGTGGGCAATCTTTGCCAGCAAGTAGAAAAGAGGAGCACATTCCTGTTAGTACTTCTGGCCCTTTAACAGCTTTGGATACTACTGACCATGGAATTGTTCTAGGCTGCCTTACTGTGGTGGGACTTGAAGTCTTACAGTGGCTTCATTCCTTCCTGAAGGAGAAAGCCTAGGCACTGGTGCTAGGGGATTCCTATTTGATTCTTTGGTCAGTGGCCTGTTGTTCCCCCATGCTATTTAACATATATATGAAACTACTGGGCAAGATTGCCCAAGAGGTTTTTGGTTTCATGCCACCAGTGTGCTGACATTCAACTATACTATGTTTCTCCTTTCCACTGAAGACCATGGAAGCTCAGTGCTAAACCAGTGTCTAGCATCAGTAATGGAACTGGTAAGAGTGAACAAATAGAAGCTTAATCCAGCAATATTATGCTCCTGGTCCATTCCAAGGCAGATCAGAGAATAGGGATTTAGTCTTTGTTGGATGGGATTTCACTCCTCCTGAAGGTCCAGGTCTTGGTCGCAGGTTCAGCCTTGAGGCCCAGGTTTCTGTGGTGGCCAAGAGTGCTCTCTTTCGTAGAGGTGACATGACTCACCATGACGACATATTGAGTTCAGAGGTGGGCAAAATGTGGCCTGGCAGTTTTTGTGGGCCCAGATCCCCCAGGGATTAAAACACAAGAATTTCACCATGTTTTTGGTTCCCACTGGGCTGTTTAGGCTCTGAAGAACTTAGGCCAGGAAGTGACTTCTCGGTAATTTCTTGTTGTGAAAAAGGCCTCTCTTGCACAAAAAGGGCCTGGGGGGAACCAAAAGCATGACAACAATGGCCTCATGCCCGCTAAAGAATGTAGGAGGGAATTTGGGGAAGACTGTTTTATTTTACGTTATCTTAACTGAGGTATGGCTCTAAGGTCTCCTGAAGAGGCCAACATCGTCTTATAATCCCCAAGAGTTACTTACGCTTGCTATAGTTATGTGCTAGTTCACTCTTTGTTGGATTGTCTTTGGAATCTTCAAAAACTTCAGTTGCCACAAAGAGCTTTGGCCAGATTGTGAACTGCCCAACTGGGGATGGTTACAGGGATTCCCTTAGTACAACTCCACTACCTACTGATCTGTTTCTGAGCACAATTCAAAGTGCTGCTTATGACCTATAAAGCCCTATATAGCTTGGGTCTGACAGACTGCTGCTTGACATACAAGTATGCCCAGACCCTGTAATCCTCAGGCGAGGCTCTTCTTTCAGCCCCATCACTTTCCATGAGACATCTGGTAGGGACAGAAGACAAGGGCTTCTTAGTGACTGCTGGTGGGCTCTGCTGTAGACTTCTGACTATTTAGTAAAGAGCAATTTAAGAAATTCTTGGCTTACAAAAAAAAATAATAATATAAAGAAATACATAAAAATGTCTTTAAATGCAAAAGTGGCTATGCAGCTGAGAACTGAGTGAAACCTCACCAGCCACACACACACACACACATGTATTAACAGTTTTTCACTTCTCTTGCACTCTCATTCTCCTTCACAAAAAATGTGACCAATGCCAAACTTTTTTTTCTTGGCACATTGTTCTTTCAGAATAGCTCAGGCGTCAGGGCTCTCTGTTTCCAACTCTGCCAATGCCAGTGGGGATACTGTAAACTTGCCTTCCCGACCCCCTTCCCGGATCAGCTCACCATGGAGGCCTCTTCACCATCGCAGGAAAATAGATACGGAGAGTGATGGCTCCACAGAAGAGACAGATTCTTCTGAGAACTGATGGACAGTATGGGAATGCTACCTCATTCCAGTCTTTGTGATGGGAGTAATGTGGTCTTTGAGGAATAGGGCAAAGTAGGAATTTTCCCCACCCACAGGCTCAAAACATTACTCACTCATACATCTGCCTCTTGGAAAGGCTGACCGTTTCATCCTAAACAAAACTGAAGTGTCCTGTCATTCATTCAGTATTGGTAAAAGAATACTCTGTTCGGTGCTGGGTACGCTTTAAATACAGCTGGTTCCAGTTGCAGAGGTATACTGCCCTCCTGTGGCAAACAAATTAGTAGAAACATTTCAGATGTAGGGCAGGGAGAACTGGGCTGCCTTGTACTGTCTTCATCCTCAGCCAGTTTAGAAAAGAAAGAAAAAAAGCCCAGATCCTGCATCAAACATGTAGTCGATGTAGCTATGCTTTAAGTCCCCATCAGATCCCAAAACCCAGCTTAAAAGCCAGTCAGCCATCCAGTTATGGGGATCTATTGTGCTGGTAAGTGGGGGTGCTGCAGGATGAGTGACGAGTCTCTTTCCATCAGTGAGCTATGCTTCAATTCAGAGTGGTAACAGGTCCCTGCAGGTATCCCTGTTTTCTGCTTCTTATGGCATCCTCTGCTTGCTGGAGGGCAGCTGATCACTCATTCTGCAGAGCCCTGCTTGCTAGCAGCGCAGACCTTGGTTGCTTCAGAGAACTGACTGGCTTTTGAGGTGGGTTTCAAGATCATTTGCCACTGTAGCACCACAGTCACAAATGAGAATACAAGACTGTTACAATGTCCTAACTTATATTGTACAGTGCATTCTCTGTATCTGTGGGGGTCCTGTTCTGTGTACCCCCACATTTGGTGATGTGTACACAGACACTTCAGTGCATGCACACCACCACCATTTTAGGTACAGGACGTGACATGGTTGCTCAGATTCATACATCCTGAGACCACAAGTAAGGAGGGCCTGGCTAAAGCATTCCAGCCCATTTAAGAACACAGCACCTTCACTCTTGCTCTTTAAATGAGTCTTATTGTACACTTTTTTGGTATATGCCATTTCCTACTTATTTATGGTGATACCTTCCAGAATGTTAGCTCAATTTAGACAATATTGCATGACCTTTTTCAAGACATCTAGCTAAGAAAGTTCTGTATGTTGTGTGAAAGGGTAGTTCTGACTAATGGATAATTTTGAGCTCACCGTTATGGGCCTCTGTTTAGGACAAAGGGATAGAATATTAGTTATTAGTACTTTCTAAAGCTTTAAACATCAATGAGAACTATAATAAAGCATGTTATGCAAATAACTCTGTCGGCCTGATTTCTTCCCTCCAAGTTTTATAGTGGAAATTTATCATATTGCTCAAAGTTCAGCTCACCCTCCACTGCTATACAAGTCTTGTGGAAAGAAAAAAAGTGTCAGGCTACTTGAATGAGATCTCTTGCCTACATGAACAAGGCATGTCAGGATAGATATGCTGTTGCAACAGCAAGGCAGTATGTTCCATACAGACCAGTAATTATGGAAGAAATTTAAAATATTAGGAGACTAGTATGTTTTCCAAATTTTCAGAAAGACACAATTAATACAAACTGTTAAATATTAAGACTATTGCCAATCATGTACTTTGTCCTCTTCAATTCAACTTGCCCACCCATTTCTAATGTAGAGAAAAAACAAGTTCCTGCCGCTTTAAGTGTACCAAAGGCTTTGGGAGGTACCTAGGAAGAAGGAATGGTCGCAGAGATTGAACACACAGGTATTTGATTTTATTCACTTGAGGGGTTGGGGAGAAATCCACATCACTCCCCTTCAGATCCCCCCCCACACACACACACAGCAGAGGCCCAGTCCTGGCCACACAAAGCTCATTAATACTACCATTTACTCAAAGTACACGGACAGCCCAAGAAGAGAACCCTCTTCCCATCTCAGAGTAGATAATAGTGGGCCAAACTGAAGTTCTGCAACCCTTTCACCCAAGAAAGGAGGAGCAAGTGCTTTAAGACAAATTTGCAATAGTCAAACAGTGCATTTTCAGAATTGAGGGAGCAAAAACTGAAAAGTGGAGTAGAGTCTAGGTCTTAATGGGAAGGAGATTTCCAGCAAATCCATGCAGACGTTTACCTTCTTAGGAAGCACAAGAGGAGGTCAATTGCACTAATGAATACTAATGAAAATGGAAGTGGGCAACACACTGCTTTATCAAAAAGGGCAAGCTACACTGGTAACCTCACATTCTCCAGCCAGGTTATCTTACTGAAACCCAAGACATTGCTCCAGCGCACTAGTAGTGGTTGCTCTCCCAATAAGGGAATTAAATGGTTTTGTACTCTATGGAATACAGCAGACTGATGAAGGCTTCCAGATGAACCCACAGCTGCAGCAATCATGCCATGTAAGTGCAAAATGGTTACAACAGCAAGCTCTGTTTCACATGGACTTAGCACTCCAGTGTGAAGATTCCACTAGCAGTGGAAAAGTATAACCAACTCCAAGACAGGATAAAGCATGCAGGTACAGTAGAGTGCTTTGGGGCAGGATAGTTTCACCCAAGCTCTTTAAAGAGCACCCTTGTAGTATGGAATGGGGTTTTATTTTAATCTGCTGCAGTTTCTCTTTCACCAACAGAAGTAGAACTGCACTGTTTTAAGAGAAAAATTCCAGAATTCTAGGTTAGAAGGAGCAAAGCGACAGCAATGAAACTCAAAAAGAGCAGCATTTCTTGAATCTACTTCCTTTCCTCACACAGAGAACACAGAAAGGCTGTAACACTCAGGCAAGCCAAGAGAAGAGAGGGCAGAACAGCAATGGTTGCATGATAGGAATAGCAGACAAGTGGGCAGAGTAAGACGGAGCTACTATCCTGCTCATTTCATTTCCCATTTCCTGATGATCTTCTCTTCCTTCCCATTGAAGGACTCTCCTTCCATACATTCCATGATGGTGTGATGCAGTGGGGTGTAATTCTCCAGCCATCTGCCATAGTTGCACAATACTGCACGGATTTTTCTAAGCCCAAACATGTCATAACTTGTCAGTGCTTGTTTTGGGTTTTGTCTTTTAAGTCACGGTCCTCAAAAGAGCTATATCTGTCACATTGGTTCAAAGAGGCAGTAAGAATTATTTTGTGCAGAAGTAGAAACTTTCCCTTTTTCTAGAGGACAGCCTAGATGCCAGGGATTTCCCAAGCTGTGCACTGTTTACTGCAGTCTTTCCCCAGTGCAGAAGTGTGAAACGTATTAAACACAACTTCTTGCTTCCACTACATGCATTCCACCAGCAGCAGCCAAGGAGGGGTTTAAAGCATAAAGAGCGGCTCCACCGTGGCCTGTCTGCAGCCCTGTGTCGGTGCACAACAACAGAAGATGATCTCTGGAAGGACCCATGCACTCCATTAGCTGGAAGCTGGATTTTGAAGAAATACTTGTTTCTATTACAAAATGATGTCCAAAGAGGCGTTGAGCAAGTGCCAGGCATATATATTTCTCCTTCTGTTCTCAAGCAGGCCCCAGCCATACTCTGCTGAAAAGTTATCTTGTTGAGTTTTTCCAGGTGGGCTCAAGGTGCAAGTGGTGTTTCACCAGCCGCTATGAGATGCAAATCCCCCTGAATCATCAATATGAACCATAGCGATCCTAAACAGGGTCAGGAGAGAGGAAAGAAAGATAGCTTAGCAAAGTGCCTGGAAAACGAATGAAAGATTTCTAGGCATGTGCACACTAATCCAACCCAAAACTGATCAGCTGACGATCACACCAAGAAACACTTTTTCAGGTATGGAAAAAACAACAACAAAAAAGCCCATCCTGCCAAGTTCTGAATGAAGGCCCTGTGAACGTTATACAAAAGAGTTCCCATTATTGGAGAATCCCATGCTTCAATCTTGGAGCAGGCAAAAGCTGCACTGCAAACAAAGAGTTTTTAGAAGCAAGAACCAAAAGAAAAAGAAAAGGAGTTCACTCTAGAGCCCTGTTTTAATGGAAGATAAGAGTATCAACAACTAATCAGCTAGTTATAAATTACCTTCAGTATCAGAGGTGGCAAGCCTCTGAATACCAATAACTGTGGAACACAAGCAGGAAGATGATTGTGTACTTGCACTGTGCTTAGGCACTTTCTACAGGCATATGGTTGGTTCCTGCGGCAACACAGTGCTGGACTGGAGAAATTTTTAGGCTGATCCAGCATGAACCTTTTTACTTTGGGAAAAGACTGCAAATCAGAGGACATGCTTGGGGAAACAAGCCAAATGTGTAGATAAAAGAGTACAAGACTGAGCCTGGAACTTAGCACACAGAGCCCTAAGAGCAAATGGGGGCTGTGTCAAGGTTTGTTTGTGCACCCATGTGTCCTCCCTGTGGTCTGCCATATATCCTGCCTATGTGGCACAACAACATGGGAACAGACATTTAGCATTTTGCAGAAAGACTCACTCTGAAATTGTAACAAAAAGTGAGATGGTATCTGTTAGACAAGGGGTGGAGAAAATGCAGTCCCAACCCCTCCACCTGTTTTTTTTTTAAATCTGGGCTGATTTGTGGCAGTATCTCACCTACAAACAGCTCTAAATGCAAGAAAACCACTTGCACACATACTGGTTTTGCTTTCCATCACACTAGAACTCCACCTTAGCTCCTCCAAAGGCCTTTTCTAGGAAAGAAAAAGGTGATAAGAAGTGGCAGGTTGCACTGCAATGAGGTACCCTACAATGGGAAGGGAAGCATGAGGACAGAAACTGGTTTCAATCACTCTCAAGTAGCCCCCTGAAAGATATTTAATGCAATATTAAGTTTCGCTATACCTTTCCACTCTATACCAGTGGTTCTTAACCTTTTCTTTATCGGGGACCTCTTGCAGATATAATTTATTGCTTGGGACCCCAAGACTTAACTCAACATTTAAATATTTAAATTTAGATTTAATATTCAAAAATTATTTAAATTTTTAAATATTTATTTATTAAAGGCTTCTGGAAACTAGGAGTCAAATCCCCACTCAGACACTGGGCGACCTTGGGCAAGTCACATTCTCTCAGCCTCAGAGGAGGGCAAAGGCAAGCCACCTCTGAACAAATCTTGACAAAAAAATCCATGTGATAGGTTGATTTTAGGGTTGCCATAAGTTAGAAGTGACTTGAAGGCACACAGCAATAAAGTGCCGCTGACAGGGCAACGTTCTTTTTAGCCATCATGTCTCTCCTCTTTGAAAACAGACTTATGGCAACCCTAAGGTGAACCTACCATGAGGGTTTTCTTGGCAAAATTTGTTGTCGTTGCCTTTGCCCTTCTCTGAGGCTGAGAGAATGTGACTTGCCTGAGTTCACCCACAGCTGAATGGGGATTCAAATCCCGGTCTCCAGAGTCATAGTTTGGGGCTGCGCACACATCACAGTTGCTGCTGTGTCCCTTTTGTCTGAGATGCAGCAACAGGGGTATGTGTGTGCACACCCAAACTGCTCCCTCATTTGTAAACAAGGAAGCAGCTTCAGCACACACCTCCACTGCCCTGTCCCAGTTGCTACTGCTGGTGTACAGCAGAAGGGCTTTGTGAACCCCCGGCCCCTCCATGGCCCCTCAGTGGTCCTTGGACCCCAGGTTAAGAACCACTGCTCTATGCTAACTTGTTAGTGTTGCCTTTATATACACACACACACACACACCCCTATTCTGGAAAATAGGCCATCTGAACTAACCAACAAAGTGATAATAATCCTTATACCAAAACCATTTTGCCTCCACTACTTCCGGTCCTTGACTCAGCTGTGCACCCTACTACTAGCTCACCACCGTCTTCCTCCCTGCACTCAAAGGAAAGAATTTAGAGTCGTGGCAGGGAACCGTTCACCCTCCACGTGTTTTGGACTTCAGGTCCTGTCAGTCTCATCTAGCATGACCAACAGTAAAGTAGCTCACCTTGCTTCTTTATAACTGCTATTTAGAGAGCCAACGCATACAACAGTCACTTTTCCTGCCTTTTAAGCAAATGTATTTTTGCAACTTTAAAATTACAAACAGTTTTACAGAAATGAGTATTAGCACGTAGGGATCAAGCAAACTGATAACATTTCAGAATCTAAACTGAGCATATGTGCTTCTTACATTTTTATCTCCTAACCTCCCTCAGTACCTCACAGCTCAGCTTACATGGTATGTTCCACCAGGAATTTGAGATCTGCAGGCAAAGTATTATTGTCTTTCCACCAATGTGCAAGGCTGCAAGCTTTTCAAGATTTGGCTCCACATTTGTGGAATGGTCTTTGGCTGGAGGAGGATCTCACTTATTTTCATAAACGGTTGAAGACCTTCCTCTTTAACTCTCCACCTTAAATCACTGAAAGGCGTTTAAAGTGCTGAGATGGGCAGTGACTGGTGGGCTGTTGGGGATTTCATGCCACGTATTGTTGTGGTCTTCTGTTTTAATGTCTTTGTCCCTGATTGCATATGTCATTGTTCTGCCCTTTGGTGTAAAGGGCGTTATAAATGTTGTTGTTGATATTACTACAATTACTACTACTAAAGCAGATTCACTTGGCCATTTTCGAGATAGGCGTACCTTTGTTAACAAAGCCTCTGACAAAGAAGCTCCTTTTTATAGTCTTTTTAAATCTGCTCATCCCCCTTCCTTTTTAAACTTCTGTCTAGCCAGAAGTTTTTTTAGCAGCATTTAGGAGGAGGAGGATGGAGGATGACAGAAACACAGATTCTTGGTGTTAGATTGCAGCAGCTACCTGCAGCAACCAATGCAATATAGTCTGAGCTGGGAAAGAAAGGGATTCTACTCTAGCTGATCCTACTGTACCTGTGTGTGCCTCCCTACTGATCCTACTGTACCTGTGTGTGTCCAGGTAAATGGCAGATGCCTCCAGATTCTCTTACTGTGTGTGAATAGCAACATGGAGAGAAAAGGAGAGAACAGGTAAGCCTGCTTCAGAAGTTACACCCAGCACATCAGAAAACATAGATCTGTAGGCTTGGCCACCAAAATGGAAATCATAAGGAAATCGGAGACTGGTGAAAGAAAAAAAAATAATTCCTGGATATATTTGGAAGAAGCTTTCAAGTGGTCTCTATAAGATTCCAAAAACATTTTTGTTATGCAAGGCTTACCTGATCTTTCACATATGTTAGTTGTGGATAGAACTGTTGCTGAAATGAGTTAAATTGCTCTTCTGTTTTTGTGGTGCAGGAACCTACCCTCATTCTTTCCATGTTATTTCTGCCTCTGGTACCAAAGTTCTGTTCAAGAAGGAATACCCAGGAACACATCTACTTTGTAAGCAGGTATACCTGTATGTTGTAAGCTGCTAACATTTGAGCAAGACAAAATTCATAGAGCTCACATGCTGATTCCACCATACAACATCCCTGGATAGTACACTACATGTGTTTAGTGAGGTATTTAAGCCCACTTGCCAAGATCACACAACAGATATGCAATATTCCCCACATCTCACCTGGAGAGAGTTCATCACACCATTGGCCAGAACAGCCATCTTGCCAGCAACAGACTTCACCCCTTGCTTGAACTGGGCAATATCAGCAGCAGGCAGTACGTTTCCAATTGATACACCACCTATTAAAATTATTTATTTTTATTAAAACATTTATATCCTGCCCTCTAACTAATGATCTTCAGGAGCATACAATAAAATCAGCATGGCCAATGTAAACATGGGAGACCCTACCAGAAGCAGTGCTAACTTGCACAGCCTCTTGTTTCACAGGAGCACACAATACAAATTTAACCAATGTAAACAATAAAAATGATTTTAAAAGGGTAAAATCATATTAAACAGTTCAACAAGTTAAAAGAAGACAGCTTAAAACCAGTTAAATTAGTTACCATGTTTGTGTAAAAGCAATTAATTAGGCCCCAAAGCCTTCAGTAAACAACTGTATTTTCACTTGGTGCTGGAATGACAGCAATGTTGGCACCAGTTGAGCCTCTAAAAGTAAGGTATTCCACAACTGGTGCCACAGCAGAGAAGGCCCTCTCTCACATCTTCCCACCAGATTGTCCTGACTGATGAGTCACAGAGGAGGGCTCCTCCAGCAGACCTCAACATCAGGCAAGTGCATATAGCGAAATAAAAATGACAACAGGAATGTATCAGACACCTGTAGTAGATTAGAAAGTGGCACTTTTTACAAAAACTTGACCTGCTAGCTGCACTCCTATGTTGGAATTTACTCACAACATTTTGTAACTCTAAGTCCAACATAATCCAGTTAATGTTTCATATCAACCATACCCCAACAAGCAACTGAAGAGCTGTCCAAGCTGGCTAGCCTCCTACAACCCATCTCTTTCTGAGTCACTGATGGAAGAACTGCATCAATCCCTTGGCAACTATCCCCCAAACACAGTGCCCCAGTGAACACCCATATCTCCCATTGTTTGCAGACATACCAGAGCTCACTGTCTCAGATTCTCCAAAAAGATCAGCAGAGCTGATGGCATTGCTGCCTGAAAGTTGCTGAAGTCGGGATCTGGCTTCATACTGGAAAACGGGGGAAAAAATGGTATAAGAAACAATCCTGGGAGTGGCCAGAAAGAGACTAAAGGGCAAAAGAATTACATGGAGCTAACCTCAGCATCTGCTTCTCGTCCAAAGAACATGTCAGATGAGATGGCTTTGGCCCCTGCAAACTTCTGCCGAGCTTCATTGGACCCCACTACTGATATCTTGCTCTCTGTTTCTCTTCTGTTAGTGGGTCTGAGTAGGAGATAAGGGAGGAGACACTGAAACCAATGCATTCAGTGTTAATAGTAAAGAACATACTTAGTGTCTTAACCTACCTGATTTAGACAATTCCAGCCACAGCTAGAACCAACCCATCAATTCAGCTATAAATTAGCTGAGGAGACTGACTATACCAAACTAAGAGCTAGACCATACATTTGTTCATTTAAGCCAACCTCTCCAATCTAAAGCACTCCAGATGTATTGAGACTAGAACCTCCACAACACAACACAAGCATGCTGACTGAGGATAATAGGAACTGCATTCCCAACAGTCTGCTTTAAAGAATAATTGTTGTCTTAAGTCAGCAACAGTACAATCGATTATCCTCTGGAAATTCTAAGTATCTTAGTCAAAGTTTATTTTTCATTTTACAAATCTATCAAGAATACATTTTGGACCTTTTTGTCATTGGACAACGCTTAATACAAATGCTTTGGGAAGGGTGAAGGGGTGTTGTAAACTGACTGAAGAGCAACACCACATAAACTTAACTCCTTTCCTTCAGGAATCTCCCCTGTAGGTGTAGAAAAGACTGTATTCCACTCACTCTACCTGTCACCAATAGGCCAGATACTGGAGATAGCAACATCAGCCTCCTCTTCTCCTTTGTCAATCCCCCAAGAAGAGTTGTCTGTTTCCCACTGTGAGCCAAAGGCATCACCTAATGAGAAGGGATTATCTTTGTACCTGGAAAATAAGTAAGAGAAGGGAATTTCTGTAGGCTAGATACATGAACTACTAAGCAAGGATCACTGAAGGATGACCACAAATCTGTTCTTACTTGGGTGGTCCAGATGTGAAGCTTCCAGTGTCTTCAAAGAGATCTAGCTGAGACCGAGGGGACTTGGCTGTCACTGGTGTTTCTTGTTCTATCACTTGCATCTCAGAGAGGACAGAGTGAGAGATCGAACTAGGAAAAAGCATCACCAATTTAATGCCTGGCAGAACTCCATATATAGTAATGCCTCCTTCTCAACACTAGGACTACCTTGCCACATAAAGAGGGCTCAGATTTATTATGCTTACACTTTCCTTTCAAGATCTCTGAGTGGCTAGCATAAAGCCCAAGGCAATCTCCTATTTTGGCATTAGGCAAAGCTCCTTGGCTTCAAAGTAAGGCTACTGTGTCATTTCCTTATGGAGTGTGCCTTGAACTAGGCCAATTCATAAAGATCATAGCACAAACACATATGGGATTTTGACTGTAGCCTAAAGGAAGGGTTTTGTCACTGTTAATCTTAATACTGTACATCGTACCATGGAAATCCTTTCTAATGTTACTTTAATGATTTAGCTAAAACAGTATATCATGTTCCAAGGACATGAAGTCTCCTAATACATGTGGACTTACTACATTGTACAGGACCCTAGCCTGAAGTTTTTTATTTTACCCTCCTCATAAAGAAGTTATGCTCTAGTAAGATTCCCAAATAAGGATGAAGACCCTTAGGAAATACTGAGGCAGTGACATATTCCCCAAACAAGGTTTGCTTTCCACAGTCTGCTCTGAACAGAGATGACAGGACTCAGTTCACTTGAGATGGTTTCCTAAACCACAACACTCATGCATATTGAGACAGGAGCAAAACAGCTGCCAAGTGGCACATTCTTCAGCAAGTACCTTCTGGACACCAAGCCCATGCCCAGTCTTTCTGCCTGTTCACGCTTCTTCCCTTCCAGATTTTGAAGTTTCTTCTCCTCCTTTTTCCGATCAATTTGCAGCTCCTGGTAGGCCAGTCTCATCGAAGCCACTCTGAAAGAGGCAGCAATATCAATCAACCATGGAGTTTCTCAGTATCTGATTATTCTGAACAGAAAGGTTCGCACTATTAGTGTTTTTTTTTCTTTTTTAAAATCACACACACACACACACTATTGATGATTTTGTGTGATTTTAATCTGCAGTGGTGTTAATATCTTGTAAGCTCTTTGAGTCCAAGTACTGGAGAAAAAGGAGGATATAAATAAATATTGTACAACAATGGGAGTAAAAGAAGCAGGACGATGTCACGATATATCTGTTGCAAGAGCCAGCCACCTACAAATGCTCAGGCCTTGCCAAGGATCTCTGTATTTTGGCCTGCTTCATTGCAGCAATACTTCATCGCTTTGAGATGAATAAATACACCCATTTATATTCATCTGAGGTTGTTACAAATATGCTCCACTCACATAGATTCCTCTGCTTGCTTCCTGTACTCTGCAGCCTGCTGCTCCCTCAGTTTTTCAGCTACCTGTGCTTGCCGTTCAATTTCAGTGAAACTGTGGCTGCTCACTTTTTGAGCTCCAAGGCCTTTTTTGGCTCCCAGCTAGAAGAGTAAGAAGCAGAAAGAAGAGTAAAAACACAAGTCATTAAAGTGGCAACACCAGAGTTACCAGGATATTGTAAATGCAAGCTGTTCAAGAAGCATAGAGACATCCAAGGGCCTTCTCTAGAGATTTGTTTATCTAGCTCTTTCACGATTCATTTGATTGGCTAAGTTCTGAAAAGGAAGGAATGATCAGTTGACAATTCTATTACATTACAAGGTCTGCTATATAGAGATTTCATCATTCCTGTGCCTGATGTACCTAAGCTGCTGGAAGAAGGGACATTGATACTTGAAATGCTGTGTGTTTCGCAAGGACTTAGACATATCCACACACCAAGCTTTCCAATCTCATTTCTTTATACATCCAGTATTTGCTCACAGGCAACCAACAGAGCCACAGCGTGGTGAAGTTGTTTCAGTGTTGAACTAGGACTCTAGGAGAGCAGGAAGCTGAATCCCCACTCAGCCACAGAAACACTAAAAACATTGCAACTATATAAAAGAGAAAGAAACAACTTCTAAGAAAACATAAATCCATATGAGTTAAAATTTGAAGAGTAAAAGGAAAGGACAAAAGAAAGAGAAAAGAAGACAGGAAGGAACTGACTTCTCCCTTCCTTTACATGGATTATATCCTGCCACTTGATTCAAGCCTCTCAAAAAAGAATATCCAACCTCCTCCTCTTCTTCCTCCCCAATACATGCTTTCAAAAAAAAAAAAAAAAATAAAGAACCTTTTCCTTGTTAATGTCCCCAGTACAATCTTCTTATTTCTTCTATTATGTTTATTACGACTTACTTGCATATTAAAGAATATTACATAATGAATAGCCTTAATACCACTAAATAACCTTAATGCTAACTTTTCTGAATACTATTTACTGACATAATTCTTATTTTCACTAGTTGATAATATAAAGCTACTACACATTTAGCAACATCCCTAGATCTAAAGACAATCATTATAAACACAATCCAGAATCATAATCCTAAATCTCTAACTATACATTCACTAGATACAACTGTTAAACTAGTACTAGATTCCAGATCCATCAGTACCATTTAATGTTCTAAAAGCCATTACAGCATTCACAGACAAGATTCACAGACCCAATCCATTTTTATCCTAAATCTGTGACCATATTAACCTATTTTAGACTAAATCTTCACTTTAAACTTAATTCTCCACTTCCCAGAGTCATCCTTTGCCCAACTACTTCTTGCTTAGCATTTTAAAATTACTGTCCTGAAAAAGCACCCTTATTTTAGACATCTTTCCATCTCCTTCAATCTTCTAAAATAAATCAACTTGATTTCATTCACCACTCACACATGGCTTTATAAAATCATAGTCTTGATACAACATCTTTGTTTTTAAAATCTTCTCCTCCTTCAGTAATCAAAACCATTTCAACTTGGTTTCATTCAGACATCGAAACAGCTTGTTCACAAGTCCCAATTTCTCCGCCCCCTTCTCCCCTTGGGGTATAGTATCCTTTCACAAACCAAAGCCTCCTGATCCTAGATCTCCTCCAAAGGAAATCTCTCTCCATAAACTCAGCTTGTGCTTGTTTCACCATCTGGTTGTCATCTTGTTTTGCTTCCATATCAAATTTTGAGTCTCTCTCTCTCTCTGCATCTTCTGTATCTCTCCCAATCTTATCTCTCATATCAGTTCCTTGAACTCTTGCCTTATGATGTCACTCATGCTCTTGAATTCTCTATGTATTCCCTACCTAGTCCTTTGCAGAAATCCTTCAAGTGTTCCAGAGAAGATTCCATTTTTCATTTAATCCAACAATTATAGGGTTAGCAATTTGCTTCTCTGTAGTCTAGTCAGAGGCTGCCAAAAAACAACATCCAACTGATAACATCTTTACTTTCTCAGGCTAAGGTTTCTTTGTTAAAATTTCATGCCTACTTGCAAGTAGAATACAGTTCAATCTATTCTCAAAATATATGCACTTAAATTCTTAATCCTTCTCTTTCAAAATGTCAACTCCCAATCTTTACATTCAACTGTCCAGTCATATGGGACAAATGAACCTACTCAGGCCTTCACTGCAGAAAGAAGGCAGCTGCAGAGGCTCCACTGTTCTGTCTCAGAGGGGTTCTTCACTTTTATAATTTCCAAAGGTCAGTTAAAAGCTCTTCTTTAAAAAAAACCATGGGGCCACCAGATCTTCCAATCTAAACAGCTGCGTTCCATGGCAAAGACAAGGTGTTAGTCCCCAGTCATTCCCATTCACAGCATATTTACTAAAAAGTAAGTGCATATAATGGGAATTTGGGGCCCAAATGGTAATCCCCCGCTCCCCCCTTATCCAGGCGGAGGGAAGTCCAGCAAGAGATCCTTCTGGCCAGCAGTTTATCGTGAAAACTCTTCTTGTTACAAAGCTGCAATGAAGATTGTCAGCCAAGCTGGCCTGCCAGAAATCGAGTCCCCCAGCAGAAGTCAAGTCCCTCTCTGTCATGAAGCCCAAAACTACAACAATATATTAGGAATGCACCCCCAGGAAAGCCTGGAGACTGTCAAATGACAGGTCAAATTCTGACTACTTCAAAAGACATTCAAGCTAAACTGGCTTTGCTGTTGGTTAGTTCTCTTGATCCTCAATTATTATTCCAAACTGCAGCTTGCCTCCTGCCTAGGACCACTCGTACACTGGTACTGCAAGGAATAAGTCCTTTCTGTAAGCTCTAAAGCTAGGGGACCAGCACCATATTTTTTCCTATTGGCTACAATTTCCTTTTCGTTTGCTAGAAATTCATGAGGAACTGACACCAGTCTAGGGACCAACCCTTTAAGTAGCACTCTCTGCTAGCACTCTGAACAATGTCACCAAACTTCAGCAAAATGCAGAGGGAGAGAAGAGTTCTCAGTAACTGTCTTCAGTCATCCCACTGGAGATAAGTACCACATCAGAAATATTGGACTCTTATCTGAGTGGGCATTTAATGGTACAGGCTACGTCAATAGACTATTTAATACCTTAGGCAAAACACAAAAATTAAATATGCTGTCATATGCTGTCATTCAGTATTTTATCATTTAACACTTTTTCTCTATTAACTAGTAAGTTACAGACATCACAAATTGAGTGTTGTGACAGTCACCTAAGAGGTGACACTGGTTCTCCACTGCACTTTTAAGTGCTGGCTGTACAGGATTGCTGTCATAAACAGAATATAGAACACATAAGCAACCTTAGTTAGGAAAAGAAATCCTCACTAGATTTCAATGGCAAAGAGCAGGAAGTGGTATGAAGACATCACTGAGGCAGGAATGGGCCAAGGAGCAAAAACTCCACCAGGAGAAAGTGTATACTTGCAGCAAGAGAGGGAATCCCTTAAGTGGACATACCCCTTTCTTTGTAGCGCCAGGCTTCTTCTTTCCAATGAGGGAAGGTTTTATTTCTGCAACAAGAAAAATGAAGAATGAGGATTAGAAGCCAGCAATAAATAAGCTGTTGTTAGTACTAACACTTGCAGCGATAGTTTAAAGGTTTTACAGCACAAGGGCTGCTAGACAAAGTGTGCCATATGCATGGTTAATACACCCAACAGTCTTGGCAGCAGAACACAGAAATCCAAACCCAGTATAACAGGCCACACCATGCAATGTCAGATTAACCACCTCTTGGGCCTTTTCTCTTGGTCAAGAAAGCAGCATAAAAGATAATGCCAAGAAGCTGTGCTTTAAAGAATAAAGTTTAGAATTCAGCTGCCCAAGAAATGACATTCACTATAATAAAAGCGGCTGTGTGTGGATTCAGAGTTTGGTGGATGAAGAGCTCAGAGAAGAGTCCAGAAACAGAGCATCACTGTAGGGTTTACATGTATTGTCGAGGAGGCTTCCTAGCAACTGCAGGGGAACCAAAGCAGCTAGCAGGTTAAGGGCCTCCCTACCAATTTAGCAATGTGCACCCAACTGGCTGACTGCAAAAGTGCTAAGGCGGCAGAATGCATCCTTGACCTCACTGGTGAGGTTGTAGCAACTCCCTCCTCATTTGGAATACAAGACAGGCAAAAACTGGGCTGAAGGCAGAACCACAGAAATGGAAGGCAAAAGCACCACAAGTAACCAGTGTAAGCTGTTAGCCAGTTACCTCTGGCAGGAGCAGACCCTTGTGGAGACAGACACATGGATGCGTCTGAAGGAGAAAAAGACATGCATATATTGGGTACCAACAAGGCAAGTTCTAGGTATAACCTGACCTCAGAAGACTTAACATGAGAACTAGAACAGGGCCGCTGGCGAAGATGACTAGCATCTATAGCAACATTTGCTGCTGGTGGTACGGAAATTCTGTGGCAAACCACTAAATTCATTAACACAATGCAACTGACTAATACAGTCAGTGACCAGCCACATGGGAACTTGAATTATGCAATATTTTCAAAGTATTGCCCCAGTTAATTAGAAAACCAAGGTTTTAAATTGCCATTGCAACAGAACTGGTGTTGCTCTACTACACTACATTATTTTGAAGTTTATTACTTTGTCAAGTTGATTTAAAATTAGTTACTCTATAAATTAAAACCATTAAATTTATTTTTCATACATTGAATTAATTCTAATCCTAAACGACTACGATAATACCTAATTAAAATTAAGGTTTTCAAAATTCATTTCTAGTGGATCTGGGGGCATTTCTTAATACAATACATTTAGAAAAAAGGAATGCAAAGCAGTCCCTCCTTACCTGTTACCTCTGAATACACAATTTTAAGCAGCCATGGAATGCTGTGTCCTATACCTAAAATGGTGGCAACGTGCATACAGATACGCTGAAGCATTCACACGCACATCACTGCCACTGAATATAATGACTCACAAGCATTCACAATTTCTGGTATTTGTGGGGCTTTCTGGAACAGAACCACTGCATATACAGAGGGCCAACTATATTCCCCATTTTTACACATATTAACTAGTATATATCTATTTTCGTGACTTATTAAAGAGTTCCATTATATTCTGCCCACTTGCCCTTAGGCTATGCCCTCTTCAGGCAGATAAGCCCTTAAGCAGCCAGCCAAGTAGAAAAAATGACCTCCAGTCCCATTTAAATTTATTGCCTTCCTTTAAGCTTAAAGAAACAAGGGCCCAATGGTTTATTTGAGAACACAGTGAAATGGATAGTGATGGATGCTCCTTTATGAGAAGTTCTGAAACAAAGGCGGGATGGTCACCTGCTAGGAAAGCTGTAGCTATCAATTTCTTGCATCATCAGGAATTCTGGCTATGTGATCTTTGAGGTCCCTCCCACACTACGATTCTATAGTTCTGAAAAGAAAGGCTAGTAGCTCAAATTCTCCTACAGTACTGAAAGAACCAAATCAAGCTGGTATCAGATCCTATACAGCACCTCCAAATCAAGTAGCATTGTTGTTAATGGAAACCACCTGCTGAAGTTGAGCAGTGAGGCATTTTAGGTTAAACAAAATACTTACCAAAAGACCCCTTGGGAGAAGTGCTCAGCAAATCAATAGAGGGACCTTGATCAGACTCTGTAATGAAAAAAATATGCAAGCGGATTTTTTAAAAATGTTATATGTTTTTAAAGGTTATAGTCCCTTAGACACTTTTAACTGCATTTTAGAATCATTACAGCAGAATAGAGAATGTGGCCCACAAATCATACATCCCCAATTTTAAAATTCTTTTTCAGAGCAATTTCCAGGTAATTTTTGCCCAAAAATGACACCAAAAGTCCTCAGTGTGCACAAATGTGCCAAAAAAAGTCTCAAATGCCCCATTTCTCTCAAATGTCTCCATTTTCCTTTGTCTTTGCCTCCAAAATGGCTACAGGAAGTGATCTGATACCACTTCTACCCCTCATTCTGGAGGACAGAAGGGGAAACTAAGGTATTTTAGTACATGGGGATACAGACTGTGGGAAGTCAAGGTGCAAAACTGGCCTCAGCTCCCATACAGTTGCCCACCCCTGCACTAGAGGTCCCAATTTCTTCTTTTCTCTTGAAACTGATGTTCTAGGTGCACTGTTCACCTCTAAAGTACCACAATTCAGAAGACTCCACAGAGGAAGGCAACAATACAGTTGAAACTTGTGAAGAAATCACTAAGAACCAAGAAGAAAGCAACCAACAAACTTCCCTCCAAACACCTTGTATTTTCCCTACACAGATTTATTTTTCTAATAGCAAAAAATACTGTTCACGTTTGAACAGAATGTTAAAACTTCCTGAGAGATGCTATTGTGTTCATCAGTCAATGAAGCAATTTCCTCTTCTCCTTTTCATCATACTGCATGAATGTTTTAATCATCATCCACTCCAAAATCAAGCCTGTTTCCACCCAGGCCTAGGGAGATTCAGTGAAAAGAGAAGCTGAGCATTTGCCTTTAGTGAAGGTACTCACGTGGGTCCTCATTGTTTTCAGATGGCTTTGGAACTTTCTCCATCTCTCGCGAAGGTTCTGCCAAGCTCTGGCCAGTCTCAGCCCCATCCCATGTATTACAAGCCTTAAAGAAAATTAAACTACCTTGACAAAGAATCAATAATTTGGATAACCCAGTACAATTAGATCACAATCCAGAGGAGCAAATGGCCTATTATAAAGCCTGGCTTAATAAGCCAATAATTTAAAATGAAGTAAACAAGTAGCCAGTAACACAGAATCACAGAATCACAGAACTGGAAGAGACCACAGGGGCCTCCAGTCCAACTCCCTGCCATGCAGGAACCCATATCAAAGCACTCCCAACAGATGGCCATTCAGCCTCTGCTTAAAAACCTCCAAAGGAGGAGACTCCACCACACTCCGAGGCAGCATATTCCACTGCTGAACAGCTCTGATCGTCAGGACGTTCTTCCTGAGGTTTAGGTGGAATCTGTTTTCCTGTAGTTTGAACCCATTGCTCCTTGTTCTAGTCTCTGGGGCAGCAGAAAACAAGCCTGCTCCCTCCTCAATATGACATCCCTTCAAATATTTAAGCATGGCTATCATGTCCTATCACCAATGTTTTCCAGTTTCATACTATATGCCCCAAAGGATATGAGGATGACCATAAAAATGGTAAATGTCGTATACCTCAATGGAACAGCATAAGTTTTGTGAGCATCATGACCCACATTCAGCCTCAGCATCTCCAGTCAGAGATTCTTGAAAAAGCAACTCTGCCTGAGACACTGCCTATCAAACATGTTTTCACTCAGTATCAGGCAACTTCATGTGTACACATGTAGTCCACAACCTTATATGCCAGGCCCTACCACTGAGCCAGACTGATCACCCAAACTGATTTTGATCTACTTCTTTATTAAAAGACATAGGTTTATTTAAAATCCATTCATAATCTATAAAATGCTCCCAGACAATCCATCAAGATCTTTAAAAAGAAATACACTGTCCAGCCTCATGTATCTCACCTGTGTATGTTCTAAGAAGAAATCAGCATCACTCTTTTCTGGGGAGTGGCCTGGAGTTCCACTCAACCCATCAATTAGGAGCTGAAAAAAGACAAGATGATCTAATGAATTTATAGCAAACATCATGATTCCTCTTCTTTTCTAATGCTAAACAGGCTCATTTGCACTTACATCATTCCCATACTTGGCCATGGCAGCACTTGCTAGCTGCCGGATCTTCTCCCGGTACATCTGAGCTGCACGACTATTATACTTGGCACTGGCATCTGTGGTGGTACAACCATGCTGGCGGAAAAAGGCAATCTGGGGAGGGGGAAGGAAATATCATTGACTTAAAATGCCCAATTGCAATTGCGGAACTGCAACTATTCAGCATTTCACTGGGATCCAGGAAAAGTTCATCTACTTGCTTTATTTTATAAATAACACAATACAACACAACATCTCCCCCAACCACTGCAATTTTTGAAGAAGTACATGCCAAAAATGTCCAAACATGTAACCAAAGATTGTTAACTTCAAATGGCTTCTTACCGCATTAGCATTGCTACCCACTTGCATACATCTCAGCTGAAACCAGCTCCAATTGGAGTCAAGCTCTGTAGACCTAAATAAGAGAAGAAAGTTGAAATCACTGTCTCAGGCAAGTTCAGATCAAAGATTTGTTTCATCCTGAATTCAAGGTGTTGAACAAACTTTAATTTAGTTACCAAGGCATTCACATCAGAGGACACACGAATGATGTTATTTAAACATGACCAACTACCTTGGATCACAAACTTTCTTCCCCACCCCAAGAAAGTCAAATAGGGAACTACCAAAAATGGGTATGGCAAAGCCCCAACCAGTCTATACATTTCTGTATGGGGGAACTGCATTTATGTGCACAAACATAAATGCTAATTTTTAAAGAATACAAAGTATACGTTCTTTAGCACTTATTGAAAAGCATCTGCACTCTCATGCTTTAGGGTTGTTACCAGCTGTTCTACAACAACTTCTCATACACATTCTTATAAGTTTTATTTAAATTTATGTCCACAGAAGTCTCTTTACCTCCATAAAAGCACAAGCTCTTAAATATATTAGAACATGGCAAAACCTTCAAAGAGAGAGCAATGAACTCCAGAATTCCCTGTTGAAAATGATATTGTGACCTCGCTTTGCTTATTTAATGCCAAAAGTCCTCAGGAACAAGAAATTCTACTTGGTTCTCTGTCACCCATGATATCTGCCCCCAGCCCCAAGATGATGGGTTTCATTTCTCTCAGTATGGTCTTGTTACCTAGGTAAGACACTTAGAAATCAATCTCTACTGAATTTCTCACTTTTCTTCCACATGATACAGCAGTGAGAAAACACTTGTATACATTCAACTTGCCTTAAGTCTCAGGCCTTCTATTTACTTAAGGCCTTCTATTTACATGATTCAGTTCAAGCATAGAATTTAACTTCTATTCAGTAAAAGGACATGCTGTAAGCCTTTCAGATAGAGAACAAATCTAAGGATTAAAGAGCTTATGGTATAAGATCAAGAACTAGAGCTATGCAAAGAGATTGCGTAGGTACTCTTGACATCTTTACCTGACCTACTTCTGTGACACCAAGTGCAAGCTTTGAGTCTTCACAAACATATCGAAATGAAACAACAGGTACAAAAAAAGACAAGCAAAATTATCAAGAGACTGATTCAGTTCCTTACACAGAAAGTTCAAGTCAGGATTCTTCAGCTTAAAAAAGTGGTAAGCAGAGACATGGGAGAAGACAGACACTAGCTAGAGCTCCGTTGTTTTAAAGTGGAATAGAGCTATCTGTCAATGGCTACTACACCTAACAACTACTATAGTATCAGAAACACTGTTCATGAACATAAGCAAGTAAGATTATTTTTCTAATAATGATAATAGTTATGTCATGATTATTTTCTTTCTTCAAATTTTGTATACGTAGAAACATGCAAGCATTATCCATAGCACAAGGCAAAAGAAATGCTGCTTACAGGACACAATGACGTTACCAAAGTCTAAGGACAATCAATTAACACTGTATTTTAGTTCTACTGAAATAAAGCACATTGAGGACAACAGATTGTTGCACGGACTGACTCCAGGAACTAAAACACAGAGAAACATTCCCGTGCTTAGTATTAATTCTAAAAGAATGTCTTTTGTACTAGACTCTGACTGGTGGATCTCAGGATTCTGATAAAAACAACAGTAGATCCTGCAAACTTGTGTTCTTCCCAGCCCTACATTAAAGTTCATTTTCTACAGTATTTCACTAATTGCAAAGACCAGCATGTAACCATTCTTTTTTTGCACCATACTCAAGAATTATTTTGGTATAGGAAATGTATACTCATTATGAATCCTGTGTCAATATCCTACAGTATACCGAATTAATACATGAGAAGGATTGGGCTATTTTTGTGTTCCTCAAAGATTAACTGATCAAACAGATTAGAGACTTTACAAGATATTGGAGCGATGCAGTAAACCATGGCAATCATCTATCCCAGACAAGCTGAAGAGGTTAAATTGTTTGGCTAAAAACAGTCCTATGTCTGAGACAATACCTACCCTACAAGGAAACCAGTACTCACCGGATGAAGCTGAGATGCACACCTAGAGACCGATGAACTCCAGAACAGTCAATACAGAGAAACACTCCATATGTAACACTGGCCCAGCTTGGGTTCTTTGCGCCGCAGTCAAAGCAGGACTACAAGAAACAGAAAAGGCTAGACAGACAGTAGATACAGAGCCATGGGGGCAGGGGGAAGTGTGCATTAGTGGTGAACCACTAGCCATGTATTATACTGAGCCAAACCATTGATTTATCTAATCCAGTATCCTATATTGTCACGACACTTTCTAGAATGCTTCCCATTAACCTAGATGGCCGGATCTACCATCCAAGGAAGAAGACTTTTTTTCTAACTAGAAAGAACTCTAAAGAATTCCAATTACTTCACAGCATTAAGCAACACTTAACAGGGTGTGTGTTTGTTTTTTTAACATCTAGCCCACACAAAGACTGCCCTCTGTCGCTCCTTTCTTTTTTAGGCCAATTCAGAAGCCTCTAAGCAAGAAGTCGTTCTCCGGCTATCAGTTCTTGCCAGCAAGCTGAAAGCTGATACTCTGACACATCTGCACTGAGCCTGCGGTAACCATCTGCGCTACACCTGCAGGAACCATCCCGCGCTACGCACACAGGCCAGTCCACCGGACCAGATTTTCGGAGCTCTGGTTTCTTCCATCACCTCCTAATTTTTCTATTCTGCCTGATGGACAGCTCTAAGAGATCGCGAAGCCTCGCTCCGGGGGCACTTTCGCAGTCCCAGTTCGGGCTGGTCCCCCTCTCCATTTTTTATCCTCCTGGTACTCTTAAGCCTTTTCAAATTCGAGACGCTACCAGCAGATAACCTTGGCTGTTGCGACAGGAAGATGTCATACTCCGCCACTGGCCAACGACTTTCTCAACGCGCAGACTTGTTTTCTTTTACTGCCTGCGGTACAATGCTACCAATGGATGGTGGGTCACACGACGGGGGAGGGGAGAAATACATGCCGGCAGGTGCCTGTCTTCAGAAACGACTCTCAGTCGGGATGGAAGCAGAAAACCCCCCAAATAAAAAAAAAAGCCTCCCGGTTTAAAGCCTCCCACTGGGTACCTTGTTAGGCGGAGCTGCCCGCAGCCGCTTGAACAGGGTCTGAATTTCCGTCTTGCTGGGCCCGGCCGCCATGTTTTCTTCCTCCCAGCAGCCACCACGACCGGCGACGGGTCAACGTAAGGGCCAATCCGCTCGCGGGGCGTTTCCCAAGACTGGTTCCCCCACTAGGGTCAGCCCGGAGCGCGCCATCGCTGTTGCCGCCATGACACCTGAGGCAAAGTAGACGAGGGTTGGCGAGAGTCCCAGGAGGGGCCTTCGAGGCTTCTTGCGGAGAGGGGGACGATGCCTAAAGCTTGCTCCGCCATTAACTGCCCCAACCGGGACACTCGGGAGAACCGGGCTAAGGGCATCTCCTTTCACAGGTCAGGACTGTTGTGAAGCCCCGCCTGGAAGGAGAAGTTGAGCCTGGCTTAAGGTGGCTGCCGTTAAGCCTGTTCGCATCGGGGGCGGGGCCCACAGGAGAGGGGCGGGGCTTCGTGGGAGCCGCGAGCAGCGCCGTCTCGAGTGTTTTCGTTTTCCTCCCTACAGCTTCCCCAAAGCCCACGAGCTGAGGAAGAAGTGGATGCTGGCTGTGAATCGCGTTGAGCCAGGCTCCAGGAAGCTGTGGATCCCCGGTTCTGGCGCCTGCCTTTGCTCGGAGCATTTCAGCCAAGAGGAGTTTGAGATCTATGGGGGGCAGAAGAGGCTGAAGGCGGGCGTGATCCCCTCCGTGTTCTCCTTTAAGGTATCCCGGCCGAAGGAGGAACTTCCAAGCACGCTTGGCAGATAGTTGAGTCTCCCAAGATTCATTAGGATTTTGGTGTGTGCGTTTAAAAAAAAACTCAGCCTCAATGTTTGACTGAAACGGGAAATAAGTTCCCCAAATAAGTTTTAGGGAAATAAGTTTCTTATTCGGGATAATCTGTTGGAACAGTGCCAGAATTTACAAAGGAAAATCCGCCTCCCACTCAAGGTTACTGGAAATGATCAGCAGCCCTGTAGCCCCATTATAGCTTTTAAATATACGGACACATAAACCTGCCTTGTGTTTGTCCAGCTCTGTTGTATTTTTCTTTGGCGCCAAGCTGTTGTTCTACAGCTTTCACAGCCCTGACATCTTTTTAACTGGAGGTGCCAAGAATATAACATGCAACCTTCTACAGCTAAGACAGTGCCGGGAGAGTTAGTGGAAAGGTGGCACTACATTGCAATGATGGCAGACACCAAAAAGAAATTCACTACATTATCTTTACACTAAGATTCTCCCAAAAACATGTTAATTGAATTCTTATTGAAAGGGTGTCATTATTTTCATTTGTTTAATTTTAATCTACCATTTAATTTTGCATTATATTACTGCACTAAAATCTTACCTGAATGCAGGTGAGAAGTCCTATCCATGGCTTCATAGCTTCCACATGCATCTTGATTTTGATCTCAGGAGAGAAAGAAATAGCTGAAGGAAACATTTTTTGAAAACCTAGTATCTGAACTGAAAGGAAATGAGTGAAGTTAGAAGGAAAGGCACATGCACACACAGGAAGGATGCAGGAAACAAAAAACTTTATATGTAAAGCGAGACCTACTCATCCCCGTCAATATTATCCAGACTGACCATCCTTCTTTGGACGGTCATCTGTGACCTGTGGATGGTCTTCTTTCCCTTTCTCCACCCCCACTCCTTTTTAGGTTGTCTCACTTCACCTTTATGTCTAGCCACTCTCTTGTCTTTTCCATGTGCTCCCTCTTTTGTCTTTAGCATTTTATGATTCCCACCCTGTACTCTCTTTCTCAATATGTCTGTCTTCATCTGTTCTGCCTGTCTCTTTCTCTGTCATCTCCACCCATTCCCTTCCTCTTTCTCAGGCTATTTCCATACTAGACTGTTATAGCGCTATGATTCCACTTTCAACATCCTATGAAATCCTGAGATTTGCAGTTTCAGGAGGGGCCAGCTGGATTCCATAGGATGTTGAAAGTGGAATCATAGAGTATAACAGTCTAGTGCAGAAATGGCCTCGCTCTGCCATTTCCTTTACACTTTCTGCCTGATTCTGGAGACAGTGCAGCACAGACTTCATCTTCCTCGTCCCCTTGTCCTCCCTCCTGTCTTTTGCTGCCTGTTCTTCTTGCTACTCATCCTCTGTAGCTGCTGCCTACCAGAGTGAACAACTGGTGGGGGGAAGAAAAACATGGATATAGGATGTACAAATAGTAATATAGGATGTGCAATATAGTAATATAGGATGTACAAATAGTAAATGCAGGGGGAGGGAGGGAGGCAGTAAAAGCAGTATGCATTGTTACCATTTTTACATTTTAAAATATTGTCTTTGCTCGCTTTTGAGCATTCATCCAAATTGTCCTGGTACTGACCAAGCTGTGTGTATTTCAGGGTGCCTTTAAATATTTAAAGAGACATCGCTTTCACTAGAGTGAGCCTTTTCTATTATGATGTCTGTGAACGTTGAAATAACTGGTGGTTTATAGGGAACGCTGAAGTGTGCAAACCCACACATGACGAGTAAGCAGACAATGGCCACATTGTGTAAAGTTTCACTGAGCTTGCAATAGCTTTCCACATCCTGGTTGTTGTATTTCCAGCTCCATCTTCAATTGCAAGTTCAAGCATAATCCGACCAAGAGCAAGAAGTGTTCAGCTCAATTGATTCCCATGGAAGAGAAATACAGGGCAGTGCTGTGATCTTCAGTTATGAGAGCTGAGAGATCACTGAATCTGGTAGAAGGCCACTATGCTGTCACAAAAGATATTCCAAGGGAACAGTTTACCATTATTATCTGCTCTGTTATCAAATGTACACAAACGGAACAGCTAAATTGGTTTATGTGATTCTTTGCAGTCTCTGTGTCTCATACAATTTTTTTTTCCCCTGTGAAGGAAGCCAGTTGGAGTGTTCCAGAGCTGAGTAGCTTGGTGGGAATTCCGCCCCTCATCACAATACATTTCCTAGCCTGCCAAAATTACTGTTCCCTCAGTTTTTGTTTGTTTACTGACAGAGTGTTCCTAGTGTGGTTGAGTAGTTCCCCCCTTTCACTTTATTTTGCTGTCTTCATCTTCTTCCTTAGCAGGATCAAAAGAAAGTCCTGACCTAAGGGAAGCAAGAAATCTAAGCATACCAAACAGCTCTTTGTACCAGTGTCGGCAACCCCTCCAGATTTGATACTGACAACATAAGTAAATATGGTACTGATTGTTGTAACTCAATCTGATACTCCTTTGATACCAAGCACAACTGATTGTCAACCTCTTTCAGTACAAAATATAGAGGCCCTTCTTGATCAGAACATGCCTGCTGTACGGTCTCCTCCTCCTCCTCCTCATTCTGTTCCTGGATCTCAAGCCACTTGGGGTTGGGAGACACTGTGGGTCTCCCAACCACAGATCACTTCCACCAACTCCAAGATGGGACAGATCTCCTTTCCACAGGGAACATTCCTATACGCCCTCTCACCTTTTGTATTGAGGTTATTGATATTATGAAAATGCACCCTATACTTTGGTCTCTTACATGGACTGATACCGACAAGAACATCTTTGGAGAGAGTCTCTGAGGTCATATCATCATTCCCATTCTCCACCATACCAGGATTGTTATCACAGGGAGTTTGCCCTCTATCAATCATCACACCATTCTTTATACCTTCTGTACCGAAGTCAGTCTAGGTGTCCTTATATGTACCTGCCTCCGTGCTCTCCTCAGCGTCAGTCTTCAGTGGGCTCATCTACTCCACAAAGGCACTCATAACCAGCACCACATCACCATCCTCCATTTCCATCACCTAGGACAACAGAAACTTTGTCCAGAATTCTGCCTTCTCCTGCTCCAGTTGTAATGCCCCCAACTATTTCTCTGGTGACTTCTACAGTCTAGTCTGCCCTCATTCCAAAGGTCATCTCTTGCTCATTAGTGTCTGCTGCCACCATGGTACTTCCTGGCACTATTCATTCACCTTATAGGACCAGCCACAACTGTAGTTCTTTCATCTGCTCACGTCCTGCAGGAAGCTGTGTCTCCTGGCTCCTCTGTCGATGACTGTGATTCAGATTTTTCTTCTGTAGCATTACCCCCCTGTTCACTTCATCTCCTACTGCTGATGTAGAGGATACCAGCTTACCATCACCCCCAGAAGATATAGAGATATTTGTAGACATTGTCCATGCATGGCCAAATCCCTGGGTTTGGATGTCACAGTTCCACCAACTCTGGTTTCTGACCCAGCCTTTCAGATGGTAGATTCACAAATGCTTACATCAGCTACAACCCTGCTTTTGCCAGCTCTCCAAGACTTGATTAAGCAGTCATGGCTCAGTCCAGCTTCACTACCACCAGCCTCTCACTATCTTGAAAATCTGTACAAGACTCAGCAAAATGGGCCATAATTTCTTTTCAGTCATCCTCCACTAAACTCCATCATGGTTAAGGCATCTCAAACTAAGAGTGGTAAGAGATCTCATTCAACATCTGTTGATCAGGAAGGCAAACATCTTTAGGCAGTGTTTTTGTTCTTCAGCAGCCCTTGCCATCTAGGTAGCTAACACACATGCATATATGTCAGCATACCAGTGCTTCTTGTGGGAGAAGATACTAGCTTTCATCCTTCATCTCCCTGCTGACCTCCTTGCAGCTCTGCTCTTCCAACAGGAAGCCCACTTCTTGGCAGCACAACAAATCCAGTCAGCTTGCTATTCTGTTTGGTCCGCTACTAAGGTGATGTCAGGAGCAGTGGCACTCTGTCACTACACTCTGTGGACTGTCAAAGGATACCAGGCATCACAATGAAGATCTTCCATTTGATGGAGAAGGCTTGTTCAGTTCCAGGATGGATGATGCTATGGACCACTTCTTCAAAGTCAGGGTGACAGCCAGGAAGATGGGCTTTGGCATGCAACACCAACAGCAGCAGCCGTGGTAATGCCCCTCATCACCTTCCTTTTCAAGGACTAAATAATTGTCCAGACCTTCATGTTCCTCTCCTCACCAGTCCTCATCCAAACAGCAGCATCCTTACAGGCAGCACTATTATTAACTAGCTTCCTCCAATAAATCCTCAGGCTTTGACTGCCTTCTCAGGATGTCACCACATCCAGCCTTTCACCTTGCAAACCCTCTTCAGTCTGAGGCTCCAAAAGTATACTGCTATGACAGAACATCACCACAGATTCCTGGGTTCTCACAATTATTTATCTGGGCTACACCATAGAATTTTCAAATATTGCTACTGTTGGCATCTTTTGCCCTACTTGTCCATCAAGAGTTCTGATAGACGAGACTACTACCCTAGTACAGAAGGGTGCCAAAAAAACATTACAGATCTATGCAGAACAAATTGGTATTTTTCTTGATATTTTACAGGTGTCCTTCCATCTCATTTTCGACCTTCATGATGTCAACCAGTACATATAGACAGTACATATGGATACTGGCAATTCAAAATAGTGACACTACACTCCATTCTACCATTCTTTCACAGAGGAGACTGATTTGCATTGATATAGATTTCTGGGATGCTTACTGCCACATTGGCCTAAGGCCACAACATTGCAAGTTTCTCAGGTTTGCTATTGGCAAGGACTTCTGTCAGTACAGACTTCAGAGACTTCAGTTTCTCCACAGCACCGAGCATCTTCACTGAATATATGGGAGTGGTGGTTTGCTTTCTCGGAACTCTGGTTATTTTTAACGTCCTGCAAAAGCAAGCTCTAGGTCTTGGGTCTCACTGTCAACCTCAAGAAATCTATCTTAGAGCCAACATGAGCAATAGAATTCATAGGAGCAATGCTGGACCCTTTCATGGGAAGGGCTTGCCTCCCAATCAGCAGAGCAGAGATGCTCATATGCTCTTACAATACAGAGACTTCTAGGTCTTGTGGCCACTACTATGGTGGTTGTGTACCTGGTGCACCTCAGATTCTGACCTCTCCAGCATTGGCTTCTCAGACACTCCAGAACAAGAAGTTAACCATGCCTCTACATGTGCCTTGAGCTCTCTTTTTGATGGACAAGATTTCATACCTCATTCGGGCATGCCATTCAGGCTTCCAGACTTGTCCTGTGTAGTCACTATGGATGCCTCTGTAATGGGATGGGGAGTGCACTGTGGAAACATGACAGTTCAGGGACTCTGGTCAAGTTGTGAGTCCTAGCTTCGTATCAGTACCTATTGTGCCCTGCCTTGGAGACCTTGGCAGTGAGGACGAAGATTCTGAATCTGAGGCAGAAGTTTCTTCAGAGTTTCCCCAGAAGCTTGCTCAGAAGAAGATAACAAACAACAGCAGGAGTGTGAGCAATGGTTACAAATAGAGGATGAGGCAACATAGATGCTTACCATGCAGGAGAGATGACATCAGAAGGAGGGGCTGTGTCGCTCAATGTGTTTAAGTAACATATGAGCCCTAATGAAAGAACACCTGTGGTGACAGCATGAGTAAGATAAAAGGCTTGCAGCTGGCCCTTTCCTTTCAGTGTTAGGAACTGATCTGTCTGATTGTGAAGCTCTGTGCTATGTTCTTTTGCATCTGGATCACCTTGAACCTCTGCCTGTTTGGCTATGACTTAGATTTGCCCTTTGTATTTCTTTGCTTCGGAACCTAAACTCTGTTTGGACATTTTCCCACTCTTGCCTTGTGAGTAAACCCTGCTCTGCCTTTTGGTGATTAATTGTCTGCTCTGCCCTGGACATGACAGTACCTTGGAATTCCTTGCATCAAGCCTTTTGTGCATACAAAAGGAAATTGCTGAGGAGCATTGAACAGGCCCCTTTAGACAACACAACTGTTTGATAAGTTAACAAACAAAGGAGCATTAACTCAGCAGTTCTACTTGATCAGACCACAGCATTCTGGAATTGGTGTGCCAGAAGGCACATTCATCCTATAGCTATTAATCTGACAGATACAGAGAATCTTTTGGTGGATTCACTCAGTTGTACTCGCATTCTCCAAGATGAGTGGTTTTTGTCACACCAAATCTTTTACCTTATAACTTCTACTTGGGGCAGACCTCATGTAGATCTCCTCACAACTTCAGTCAACACGAGGTTTCCCTGCTTCTGCTCCAGGGCAGGGAAAGCAGATGGATTGTTGAGAGGTGTGTTTCTATGCAAGTGGTCAGCTTGCCTGATGTAGCTGTTTCTTCTCTTTCTGTTGCTGGGAAAGGTGATAGCAAAACTAGAGACCAGTTTGGTGCAGTGTTAGTGGCACCATACTGACCCAGATAGCCCTGTTTTTCCTAGTTTCTCCATTTATCTAGGAGTTACCACATCACATTCCCCTCCTAACCAGATCTACCCTCACCCTCCCAAGAAAAGTTGTTCACTCTGATGTCAACATATTGAGGCTTATGGCTTAGAGGATAATTCCCTGTATTCTCTTTGACTGACAGCAGTGTTAGATTCCTTTGGAGAAGAATCTACTAAATTATCATATGATTTACAAGTGGAAACGCTTTTGCTCCTTTGTATCCTCCAGATGTGATAAATGTCTTCCAACAAAAGTATCCACAGTGCTATACTCCTTACTGCACCTTTGAGAGTGGGGCCTTGCACTTTCCTCATTGAAGATGTATTTAGTGGCAATTGTTGCTCATCAGCTTACATCTCTGTCTTCCATGCCATATCCAGACCCAATAGTGAAGAGGTTCTTCGAGGACCAACACTGTACCTGCTGGTCTAGTCTCTGATTCCACCATGGTCTCTGTTGTTGGTTCTATCACAGTTAAGACACAAGCCCTTGGAATCTCTTGCATCTTTAGATTAACATTTTCTTATCCTTGTTGTGATCACTTCTGCAAGGTGGGCAAGTGAGCTTGCAGCTTGTCTATTTGAGGAAGCTCACCCCCCCCCCCGCAACAAGATCACCACTGCAAGAAGACCATCCTCCATCCAGATGTTACTTTCCTTCCTAAAGTGATATCTCAGTTCCAATCAGGACATTATACTACCTATCTTCTATCTGCAGCCATCATGACTTTTAGATAAGGGGCCCCAATGTTAAGATGTCCATTGGGCATTTGCTTTCTTCAGCTACTTTCTATCACCCAAACAGGTTGTTTGTTATCCTCTCAATGACTGTGACAGTGGGTAGTACAGAATGTATGGCTCTCCTGTGAATTCACCAAGCAGTCTGTTCCTGTCAGTCATAGGGCACATTCTACAAGAGCTGTGGCTGCTTCTTTGGCTCTACTTGTGGTGTACACTTGCCTTTACCTAGTAAAGCTGCAACATGGTCTCAGCCATCTACCTTTATTTACCACTACAGATTAGACTATAGAGCTAGGGCAGATGCCTGATTGGTCTATGCTGTTCTTTCCACTATTCTCCAGTGACCTAACTCACCATCCTTTGGTGTAAGCTTCAGAGTCACTCATTTATAAGAGGCCCAGAGACCACAAAGAAGGACAGTTTGCTTACCTGTAACTGTAGTTCTTCAAGTGGTCATCTATGCCTTCACATAACCCACCCTACTTTCTCTCGTTTCAGATCCCTATTACGTTTTCTTGGTGGACTTTGAAACTGAGGGAACAGTAGCTTTGGTGGACTATGACATGGACAGTAGATGGGGGGGCAGGCTTCTGATAAAGCTGCTTAGAACATTCCAGTTGGGTCCCTGTGCAGGTGTGAAAACCCATTTGTGTGAGGGCACAGATGACCACTTGAAGAACCACAGTTATAGATAAGCAATCTGTTCTTTTCTCATTATGATTTGAGTGGTTCTGGGATCCCATGGTTTTCTGCATGGCTCACTCCATAGTTAAGAGTATGCATTTATTTGCTTCATGGAACTCAGTGCTTAAACTGGAATGTGCCCATTTTCTGGAAGCAGCAGTCAAAACAGCAGCATACAGAGCAAATGTAACATGTAGACTTGTTAGGAATGTTTATTGTAGATGCTGGTCTCTAAAGAACATGAGGTTTATTTAGTAGTGAAATATAGGGTAAAGGCTGAGGAGAGTTAGGCTGAGCATCATACCTTGCATTTTCATGTTCCTTTAGGGCTGAAAACGTCTCAGTTTGCACTGTGCAACTGATGGATTTTATATACCTTGGATTAAAGTTGTGTGTTTCATATCTGTTTTGTAATTGTTATTAGTTGTTTTTCCAATACAATAGAAAGGCAAGTTATAAATGAAGTTGTTATTGTTAATATTGTTAACTAATAACTAGAAATGATCACTGTTTTTCTTTTCCACAAAAGATGTAAGGTTGTTGTTTTATGGAATGAAGTTTCAAACTGTAGGCACAGAATAAATGTTTGATTTTGCCATAAGAGGGAATATCACACACATTTGGCTGCTATGCAGGACTTCCCCCTTCCCCTCTTGTTCTCTCTATTCAGCAATATGGTTCCCTGAAGCTTCCTTTTGGCAGCTCTATTTTCTTTTGGAATGAGTAGTCTCTGTGGCTCCATTGGAATGAAAGATGCCCTCTGCTCTTAACGTGCAAATGTTTATTTAGGGTAGTGTCCTGCATTCAAAGACATAGCTGTCTTTCAGTCTGCATCAATATGTAAAGGGATCTTGCAGCACCTTTGGGACTAATTGACGGAAAGAAATTGGTAGCATAAGCTTTCGTAGACTTGTCCGCCTCATCAGGTGCATGGAGTGAAGTGCCTAGGAACAGATGTTTATGAGCAGGCTGTCTTGCATTATATTTCATCTCTAAATAATACAAGCTCTGTCAGAAGGGTTTTTTTCCTTCTTTCCTTGCTGCTGTTATTTCACTTGAAGCTCTGATAGGTACAAAAGTCCAGGATAGCTGGATAGCCTGCGTTACAGCAATATAAACTCCCTAGACAGGGCTTTCCTTTCTGGAAGCACCTTGCTGGCTATGCTTTGAAACAGGGTTCTGGGTGGGGTAGACTGGTGCTCTTCGGGAGTGGAAAGGGCAGATAGGCAGTCAGAGGAACACAGGAAGCTGCCTTATGCTGTGACACTTGTCCATTTTGCTCAGGAATGGGTGAAGTGCAGACCGTCAGTCATACACAGCCCCCAGCGCTGTTTTTGTGGCTCCCACCTTGTCTTTTCTTTAAATCATTTTTGGAAAAAAGTGCCACTGAATGCTCTCTCTCTGAGACATGGAGGATGTTTTTGTTCCGTGGACTATTTTTAGGCCCTGGAGAAGACTTTTTATTTTAAAAAAAAAGGGGGAAATGAACAGGAGATTATTTCCATTTTCTTCCTGCTGCTTAAAAAAAAAAGGCCTCTCCAAGGCTTGAAATGACCTAGGAGGAGCTAAAACTATGGTGAGAATGCCCCCCCCCATGGCCTCTCCAAGGGTGTTTGGCAGCATTTGGGGGCAAAACTTGATTGGTTGATTGTAATGAGGTGCGGGTGCAGCCCTCCAAGGTCTTAGGCAAGGGAGGGATAATGCAGCCACCAGGTTGATAGCTTCCCAGCTCTGCTAGCCCAGTATTGTCAACCCTGGCTTGGAGTGGCTCCCATAGGATTCAGGCTGAATTCTTTCCTACCTCTACTTGGAGATGCCAGAGATGTTGCTGCTTTATATAACTGAAAACTGAAAACTCTCATCCAGAAGACTTCTGTTATTTCAACAGCTGCTTAAGGTGTCCAGATAGCAAAAGTGGAGCGGATAGGCAAATGAGGCAGGGCTTCCTTCATGGAACACAGAAGATATCTCAGAGATACACAATAACTTCTAGAGACAAATGATTTTATCCAGATGTGTCCTGATATTCAGTCATGTGTAGCCCCAGGAAGTAAAGGAGGCTGTTCTATAACCATTTTAATGAATTGCAGGTCTCTGAAGCATGTTGGCATCTCTACATAAAGAACCCCAGCAGGTAGGAAATGCTGTTTAAAGCACCTGTTGGGTACTGATCAGAATTTCTAAGTGAGATGCATAGGTAACTGCACTTAGAAGACAGATTTCCCAAATGTTCAGCATCTGGTTTGGATTAGAGATACAATCATAACATTCTGTGAGAAGGCACTGGTGCCGTGCAGACTTTGCTACCTCAGTCCTAAAATGAGCGCCCAAGGAACGTCTATTCTCCTTTCCTCCTCCCAAAACTTTAAGTAACTTCACTGGAATGGAAAGTCCTTTCAGATCAATAGCAGAAGGGAAAATAGTACTGAACAGTTCACAGAAGCACAATAACTTTCCAGGATCTTGTCTCTTATATGAGTTGGTAAGTCTGCACATCCTGCTGTCCCATTTCTAAAGGGAGGAAAGTATCATTATGCAGGAACAATAGGACTGGTCGTCCTTCCTGGACCTTTTGCTGGGTCCCTCAAAAGGACTGTCCCATCAACAGCCCTAGTTTTTGGCACAACTAAACAGCAGAGACAGATGCCTCCTGATCTCATCCCCTGCTTTTCCATGAAAGCAGCAGAAATGTGATAATTGCTTCGTTGCACAGGATGGGAAAAGCTTCCTCTTGGTGACTGTTCCCTGGCAAAGAATGCTGTTGGGCAGCACAGGAAAACTTATCTTGGTGTTTCTGGCAGATGGTGGACCTGAGCAATCTGGCATATGAAAAGATTTCTGACCTCCAGCTTAATCTTTGCTTGCTGACCTCCAAATCTCTTTAACTGGAACTTGTTTCTCACTAGACATTCTGCTGAGGCAGATCCTGGCCCAGTTCAAGCACAGAAAATTCCCATTGCAGCTCCTCCACCACCACCCCAATTCAGGAATTGGTGGCCTCCAACAGCATCCATTACAATGCAACAGTTGCATGAAATAAACTGTGGGTGGCCGTGTTTATCCTTTTAATTAATTTTATTGTGATTACATCGTATAAAACATTTCTCATTGTACATTTTACCGAACTATTACCGCTATCTTCCATTCCTCTCTGGATTTCAATAGTGTTATTTCATTGACATATCAACGTTATGCATCGTATTGCATTTGTTAACATACAAGATAGATCCTGCTCTTGGACCCTACTTTACATGTTCCATGATATTCCACTGATTTTTACTTCTAACTACTCATGCTACCATGAATTAAGAATTATTACCTGTCAACACCCTAAGTGGCTGTGTTTATCCTTGAAGCCCGGTGAGTGAGGGGAGACGTTTCCCAGTATGAAATCTACTATAAATAAGGTATAAGAGTTCATATTGGAAAGGGACTGTCAGTAGGAAAGGGACACTGCAGAAACCATCTTGAAGAAAAAATAATGATGAGGTGAGGATCTACTTCAGTTTGTATGCTTGGGTCTTAGAAAGGAAAATGTAGTAACCAGAAAAGAAGAATTAGTGTTTAGGAATCAATATAGGCCTTAGGTGGGGTGTTTGTGTGTGAGGAAGATACCTAAATCCAATTGTGACTAGGGTAGATCCCATGAATCTGTAGAATTTACCTTAACGTTGACTTACCATTAATTAGTTGATTCACTAGGACTAGCTGGATCTAGCAATTGGATTTAAGCCTGAGATAAAGAGATCCATTTAGAGATCAAGATCTCCCAGCTTCCAATTGGTCCATAATAGAGATTTTGGAGGATTTGCTGGATGCTGCACGAATATCTGAACAGTTGAAGCCAATGAAATGACCAAAAGAGGCTCCATACTACTAAGACAGAGAACATGGAGTTAGAGAATGACTGAGATTACCAACCTAACTCGTTTTTTAACACAATAAGCTGAAAATAGAATATTGTGAAATGTCTGTACTCATCTTAGTTAAAAAGAACAAAAAAAGACTTCCCAGCTTGGGAACTCCTAAAGCAAAAGCCACAGCTTTCCAGATGCATATAGTTCAGACTATGTTTTGCAGAAATATGCATCCTATACCATTTTTGTTTAGAAAGCTAAATGTCTTACCCTTGATAAACTCCTCAAAATTCATTGGGAACTATAGCTGTTTTTGCAGCTACCTTTTTTGTTTTCAGCTTTTTCTGTGACTATATTTATATGGCTTTCTATAGCCTGCTCTATTGTGTACCTTAAGCCTTGACTAGTGCCTGGATTAAGATGGATAGCTGGGGTTGATATGGAAGGATCTCACGGGTTGTCTTGAAATCTAATACTTATCCCCTATATTTTTCTGGCATGTAAATTATGAAAGGTCAAGAATGTTGGGGGATGATAGGAGTTTCAGCCCCACAGAAATGCAGCGGAAAAACCAGAGTTCAGCGAGCGAACAGCAGCAGCCTTATTCCCCAGTAAGGATACTCACACACAGAGGAGTTTCTTCCAAACAGGAGGCACTTTATCTTGCAGCAAAGTTCCGTTATGTACAAAACATAGAATAGCCGGACAAAGGCTTACGCCAGACACCAGTTTGGTCAACAGACAAGTACATACTGGGGATTGCTTTCTTATATACATATTTACAACTAATCAGGTAGAGGTTTGCACACCTCCCTCTACCATCTGCACACGACCCCAGTTTCTTATGCAACCTTGCAATTACCCACAGCTGGGGCATGATGCAATATCTTTGCAGTGGGCTGATCATTTTCCCAGGGTTCCCTGCCTGGAATCCCTGACAAAGAAAGTCAATAGGGTTGCAGTGGCCAAGATCCTGTACTGCAAAGTGTAGCATAAAACATCCACAGACAGAACTACACTAGTCTCACTTCTGTTTCCTGTTGTCAAGGTAGGTGTCCCTATTAAAGCCCTGGTTGATCTCTGGAACAGAGAAACTACCAGAGTGATGGGCAAGAGTTCTCCAAGCACCCTCTCCCCAGAGCGGATGGAGCTGAGTCACACTCTCTCAGTCTTAGAAGAATGCAGTGACACACCTGCTCTGAATAAATCTTGCCAACAAAATTCTAAGAATGGGTTACCATAAGTCGGAGTCAAGGGCACACAGTAACAGCATTTCTATTTCAGACAGGTTTTTTTTTTTTTTATAATTGAACTACTACAGCGAGTTCATTGAATTCTTTTTCAATGCAGGAACTCACTCAAGGGCAGCATCCATCAAAGTCCCTTAAAGCCATGGGCATCCTTTGGCCAGCAGCCAATGTCAGGGAGGCTGCCTCATCAACTGACACTTCTCCAGCACAAGCCAAAGTGGTATGTACATATAGTACACTGGCAAGAAGTAGCTAATGCTTTGTCGAAAGCTAGTAGCATGCAGCTTCTGTTTCCATGGGCAACAGAGAAAGCCTACTGCTAGGAGGCTTAATCTCCTGCTCAGCTCAGCAGTGATGGACCTTTGTCCTGCTGATGGTTTGGACTATGGCTCTTACGGTCCCTTATCATTAGTCATGCTCACTGGATCTTTTTGGAGTTACAGTCAAAAACCTCTGGAGGGCCAAAGATTTCCCCATGCCTGGCTTATCCCAAGTGCATAGTGCAAATTGCAGAATCTGTCTTAGGGCACAATATCCTGAGGTAAGCTTTAGAAAGTGAAGATATTATCTGCTTGTGATCAAGAAAGATTTTACACTGGCCAGGATCATGATGAAGGACTGCAGAAGAATCAAGGTAAAGTATATAAATTATATGTCCAGGTATAAACAAGAAATACCTCTTCGTTGAACAACCTAAATACTTCGATTAACATTTCATATGGAAGGAGATAGATACTAATGATGAGAGAATACATAGACTGGACAACAGGATTTCCTGTCTTGTTTTGCAGGTGGAACTCATCCAAGCTGAACATCAGTATAGTCTGAATGAACCTATGGATGGCAGAACAAAATCTTTTGGCTCCTTTGGCCCAAAGCTGGGCAGTGAAAGGGGGCAAGATGCAGCCCAGCGCCGCCTCTCCTACTACCAACAGGAGCTATGGAATGTATTGGAGAGTCTGCGGGAACAACATCTCCTCCAGGAGGAAGCTGAACACATGCTGAAATCCCAATTCAGTGGTGAGCCAGAGTATGGGTACAGGGAGTTAACAGTTGGTCCTCCATATCCATGGATTCTGTATCTGTGGATTCAACCAACCGCAGCTTGAAAATATTCCCCCCCTCCAAAAAAAAATCCAAAAAGCAAACTATGATTTTGTCATTTTGTGTAAGGGACACCATTTTACTATACCATTATACATATGTGGGACTTGAGCATCCATGAATTTTGATATCTATGAGGGTCCTGAAGCCAAATCCTAGAGGATGGTGAGGGCCCACTGTATAAACATTGCCAGAATGGCTTCCCTTTATACCAGAGTCCATTAAGGTTTCCTAGGTGGGGGCATTGGAAGAAAAGATAGTGAAATCCAGAAGCAATTTCCATTAAGGAGTTTGCGACACAACACTGTTATACTGCAGTTGCACTGAGTTTGTCCTGTTATTACCTGGAGTTTACTGCACATTAGTGTGGGCCTCCCAATGTTGTACCGTGCTGTACCACTGTTGGGTCATTTGGAAATTGATTCTTTTCCCACATGAAATAATTACTGCTTCCTAGGTTTTTTAAAATACCAGTCATGGAGCAGGAGGTGAAGCAAACAAGGTGGTGTAAATGACATTGTCATCTCTCAAATACAAAAAGGCAAACATGGGAACTAACACCATCAAGTGCAAATGCAGTGAAGGTGAGAAAGAGTGTGTTACCATTCCGCTGCCTTTCAGAGTACAGGAGAAGTGGTTTTAAATGGAACAACTGAAAACAACCTATCAATGTGATAAGCACATAAGATAACCTGCTCTCAGTTATTTTAATGACAGTTATATTTTGCAAGACTGCTAGCTTGCTAGTTCTCTGTAATTCAGAATTTTCTCATTGTCCTAAATTCTTGAGTTCCTTAGTACCTTTAAGTACTTGTACCTTTGCAATTGTTAGTTTTGTACCTGGTCTCTGGCCATGAGAATAGAAATACTGAATCTGTTTTCTGTACCTCATCTGAGCTAGGATGAATTAGTGCTGAGGCCAAAGCTACACACTTATCCACTGCAGCATCACCCTAGATGTGGCAGTAGCTCATTGTCCCTCCTGTACCTGATGTATCCTTTTTGCTTCAGCAGATCTGCAACTTAGCTTGCAGTGTGAGGAAGCACGGTGTGAAAGCTACCCAGCTGCCACCCGCAACTTTGCAGTCTCACTACATTTGTTTTCAGCCAAGGCTTATGAATACATGAAGAGGACATTCCAACTACCAGAGGCCAAAATGTTACACATGTATGTATTTTTTATGTATATCTTTTCCTCTTTTGGTTCACTGAAATGAGAGTGTCAAATACAGAAAGCAATAATATACAAATTTGTTTATTACACATGAGTTTTTTCACATTAAAAGACATTGCTTTTCTTTTACATGGCACTTTAAGATGAAGCCAAAGAAGCAGTAATAAAATGGCTGAAAAGTCTGGTTTTGTCGTGCTGGATCATCGTGGGGTTTTGTAAACAAGGGTTTACTTCATCACATATAATTGATGAAGTTTTCTGTTTATGAAGGCACACTGATGGTGGGGGAGATTGTTAATCCTTAAAATGATGCAGGATTATTTCAGGTTTTGATCCAACAGTGATATGGCTACTTCTTTCAAATTCATAATGGAAATGTTTAGGGGTATGCCAACTAGTTCCCCAACTACGATATCAATTTAGTATCAGAATGTTGTATGGAAATAATTTGAGAGAGATGACCACTGTTCAGAGCCCTAATTGGGAGAAAAAGAGATAAAAAGTAGTCATTGTCTAATATATGAAAGTCAAAGTTTGTCTGTTTGTGTCAGGCAAAGACCTCATATAATTGGCTGTGTCAGGCGAAGATCTCATATGATTGGCTACCTAAGAAGATTCTATGGAGTCCGGGGATTTGCAGTTTAGGGAAGGGCCTTTAGAATTCTCAGCCAGAGAGCTCTTGGGCCTCAGTCAAATGTGCCTGCCATGAACAGGCCAGTTGCTGTGGAGATGAGGCCTAGCAGCAAGGAGGAGGACACTGTATTCCCTCAGGAACCCAACTTCTGTATGTTAATAACTTGAATACAGATTGGATTGGGGAATATGGGAAAAGTTACAGGTACTGGACAAGACAGTTTGGGGAATTAGAGGCACAGGATCTCAAATCTTTCTAACAAGTATTACGTATGAGAAAACAAAATCTCGAGCAACGCCGGGTATATATGCTAGTTAAGAATAAAAATGAGCAAAAAGACTTTACTAAACTATTATTGTGGTGTGCATGTATGTGTATGTACTGTGGTGATCAGTCCAATTTTATGTTTGCTCAAAAATATGTGTCAGTGTTCACAGGGGTACTTACTCTATCACAGGTAAATAAGTGTGTGCGTGTGTGTGTGTGTGTGTAGCAGAGTTGGGAAATACATGGCCCTCCAGATGTTAGACTGCAGTTCCCATCAGTCATAGCATAACTAATAACAAAGGGTGATGGTAGTTGTAGCCCAGCTACCTCTTGATCTGCCCTGCTGGCACATAGCATTTCAGGCTAGACGATTAGTCAATGTCTTGTCTTCTCTCATCAAAACAGTCAGTCAGACTCAAGAAGAAATGGAATTGTTAATAGATTTGAGGTGGTGTGCTTCAGTGTGCAGATAGAATATGTCACTAGAGAATTTAAAGTTGTTTTGTAAAGCCCAGGTATGATGGAAATAGCTCTGACCTATGTAAGTGACATGAATGAAAAAGGAGAGATTGAAGTAGAAACACACAGACTGGCACAGAGCAGAAGGAATCAAGGTATTTCTGGTTTTGGACAATACCAAGCACTCTGTTTTGGGCAGCATCCCTTCTTTTCATTTAACATTATGTCTTGTACGAAAGTGAGCTCTTTCCTATTCAACTTCCAATATTATAGTGACTGATTATCCAGCTCTTAGTGAGCTTTAGAATAGACCAGGCTTATTGTGCTAGAAATGTTGACAGGACAAAGAAAACCATCATGACTATTTACTGTGGAGGTTTCCTTACTTGCTTACTGAGGAAAGCTGCAGAGAAAACAGATTTTGCATCTCACCTGATGGTATGCAGGGAACGCCCCCTCCCTTAATTTCAGCAACAAAGACCACAAATATAAAACCAGAATCCACTCAGGTTCTCCCTCCCTATGTGGAACTGTTGTTAAACTTCTAGCAGAAGTCTATTCCAACTGAACCGGGATGATCCAATACAATTAGTAAAAATAATTTTGCCTAGATAAATATCAGAATGAAGGACTGCAAGATTTGGAACTTGCCAATCAAGGAAAGATTTTCATCTGAACTGAACACTGCAGCTTGATCCCTTTCTTTTCTCATGCTTATTCCATCATAGGTGGCTCTCAAACTCAGATTACAAACCAGGATTCAGTGAACAAGCCTTCAATTTTTTGGCAGAGAGGTCTGAACCAGCACTGCAAACCTTCAAGATGTGTTCTCTCCTTATTGGCACAATGCCTTTGGAGAGGAGAATCTACTATGACCCTTCTACCAGGACTCTACAAGGTCTGGTTGACTTTGGTGCTGGGAATTATGATGCCAATGAAGTTTCAGCAGCAGGAGAAGCCCTCCTGTTTGTTGCTGTTGGATTTCAAGGTCAATGGATTATGCCTCTTGGCTTCTTCCTCCTTGCCACCCTTAGAGGTGACATACAGGCCCAGCTCCTGCGCCACTGTATCCTCAAACTGTATGATGTCGGTGTGCAGGTAATCTCAGTGACATCTGATGCCACAGCTCCTAATATTGACACAGCCAGACGGTTGGGAGTGGTGGTGGATGGTCTCACCATCAAGTCCACGTTTTTCCACCCAGCCACCCCAACGCTGGAAATTGCATACTATTTTGACCCCAGTCATCTCCTGTCACTGATCCATAACTTTCTACAGACTGATGGCAGCCTTCAGGTGAGTGGCAAGACTGTCTGCTGGGACTACCTTCTGCATCTGGGGGCTTTGCAGGAAGGAAGATTGTACCAGGCAGCATGCCAGACTGGAGGCATCAGCCCACAGGAGTGGCAAGTTTGGGGAAATGGCACCACACAGGTGTTTAGCCATGGAACAGTTCAGGCCTTGCATTTTGCTGCTAGACTAGGCCTGCCCCAGTTCCAGGGTCATGAGGCAACCACCCAGTTCATTGAACTTCTGAGTACTGTTTTCAATGTATGCAACAGCTGGAATGCCCTTGGGAAAGGGTCCAAAGCACCACTGTCCCTTGTCAGTGTGGATGTTCTCAACAATCTCTGCAATGAGTATGAGAACCTGCTTCGCAAACTGCACACTGCATCTGGGGAGTTACTAGAGCTGAGCAAGCATCAATGGGGCTTTCTTGGCTTCTTAGTGAACCTGCGAAGCTTGCAGTGGGTGGTTCAGACCCATCTACTGGCAGAAGAAAACTCTATTCCTTATTTGATTCCTTGCTGGTGGAGCTTGGATGCTCTAGAATGGTGCAGGGGAGCTATACGCCAATCCTGTGGGACCAAGGATGTTGCCACAGCAGGGAGTTTCAAGCATGCATACAAGCTCGTTTTAAACAGAGCTGTTTCTGGTCTGGGTCTTGACCCACCAAATCTACTTGACATATCCTTATGCAGGCGAGCTAGCCTCCAGTTGCAGGCCTCCTGGCCTCTGGGCCAGGGAGGAATCTGGCAGTTACGATCTGGGTCTAGGTTTCCTCAGAGGATGAATGATGTAAGTGTAGCCCCAGCCCTCCTAGTTGAATTAGGGGGAGACAGAATCACCTACATCTCTTATGTTGTTTTGGGGAAGCTGCTGCCACTCCTGACCTGTGCTAAATGCCGTGCTGCCCTTTTGTGCCCTTGCAGAGGAGTGCCTACAGACTGTGCCTTGATGTTTGTGGAGAGCAAGGGTGGAAAATACCTCCCAGCAAAGTCTGTACAAAGAGTGATTTGCAGAGCAAAGCAAATTGTTGGCCTTTCTTCTTGGTTCTTCAAAGACTCCAGGCCCCATGGGCGCTTGGCACAGGAGCTGGCCATCTTGGCTGATGTGAGTGAGGAACCTGATCTTTTCCCATCCCTGGTGGATCACCTCTTTGAAAGCAACACTCTGGTTTCCAACCATTATGTCACTTTATTGCAGGCCCTTGTGCAAACCTTCCTGGAGCTCTGGTTTAAGTTAGCACAACGACCACAGGGCACACCAGTGCCTCAAGAATGTCATTCCATGAAGGATGTGGACAGTGAGAAGAGCATGAGGGGCCCCAGAAGCTCCTTGGCACCCCTAAGGAGGTGGCCTCAGGAGAGCTTTGGACTCGTGGAGTGGTACAAGGCTCTCTGAAGATGGACTGGAGAGCACTTTCAAATATGTGGGCTGATGGGCGAAAAGGTAGCTCATAGGATACAAGCTCATAGAAAATGGTGAGGCAGTTTTGAGGCCACTGTGTGCTTAGCTGTGAGACTGTGAACATAGAAGCAAAGAGAGTTGATACACAGAAGGACCTCTCCAGAGCCAGCTTTTCCGGTAAATTGTTGCAAGGTGTGTGCAAGGGCGCTCTCACGTGGGGCAAAGTGAGATGAGGGCTTTATCATAATTGCATGGCTTATAGTGGGGATAGGGGGCAGAGTTGCATCTTTACAATATTGTGGGGCTGCAGCTTTCATCAGCCTAACCAGAATGGTGAAATGGTGAAGAATTCTGCGAAGTATAGGCCAAAAACATCTGAAGGGATGAACTTTGATCACTTCTGGCTTACAGCTAAAGGATTTTGCCAGTCAAAAAGGAATATAAAACTTACTCGTCTTTCTTAATTATGGATGAACCCTAAAGGTCTTGCAGCAAACTGCATTTTTGCAGCACTACATCAAACTGTACAACTGACAGATCAAATTAGGGTTCCCATTGGCCTTTTCATTCAAAACCTGTGCCAAAGTTTTGCAGAAAGAGAGCCTGGATTGTATACTGCTGTTGCCCAAAACTACTCACATTCCATACTCTTTATGAAGGTATGTAAATTATAAAGTGTAAGTGAGTAGTACTTAACTTCACCATTGACAAATATGCCAATCTGTACATCAGATTTCATGTGCAGTCCCAGATTAGTGATGTTAATATTACTAAGTGGGTATATTACTAAGTGGGTGTATCTTCTTATAAAACAACTAACAGCCCTGATTGGATTTACATAAGAGAGATAACCTTGGGCTAGCATAGGGGGCCAATCATGTGGCATGCCACATGCTATTAGACTGCCGCCTCAGCATTTCTCACCACTGGCCATTGATTATGCTGGTAAGAGCTGCTGGGAGTTGCAGTCCAGCCAAAACTGGAGGACCATATGATTTCCATACCTGAGCTAACAGATTCTTCAGATAACCAGCTGTGGCCAGTTACAAACACCAAAAGCAACAGTCATAAAAATGATAGTAGAAGTAAACCATACTTTTTAACTGATTAGAGGCAAAATGATGCTCATGAAAGTAGGCTTTCATGATATTCCCGTCCATAAAAATGTAGACATAGAAATGAAATGCATGTCTCTCTCTCTGTTTGTGTCTATATGCACATAACATGCACTAGTTCATTACTAAAAACGTATTATGGCCAGCTTAATCTGTGATTACCAAGACCTGGAAAAATTTTAGAAGTACAACACATGAGGAGAGGATAAATATGGCAGGACCAATACTGCTGCCCACAGTGTCATGTGAAATCATTAGATTAAGTGACAGCACAGCAAAGAAATTTGAAGGCAGAATAGATTAATAATGATGGCGGGAGGTTGTGTCCACGCATTCCATATTCTAATAGTTGCAACATGAAGACATCATTAGGAAATTATAAGGAATGAGTACAGTTGTTGGTTTCAGCATGATCTGAAGGGTATAACACTGGTTATATTATACAGTTTTGAGTGTGCTGCAGTATCCAGACTTGATGTTGGCTTGTATTTTCAGTGAAAATGAGTTTTGGCTTTGGGGTAATCAGTGGAACTGCACAGTGGGTATGTTAGTTGCACAGATTTGGATGCTGCTGCAAAATGATTTGTGCTGCAAAACTACAGCCTAAGTTTTATGGGAATACCAAATGTGAGGGCTTCATAATTAACAAAGCTCCTTAGCTGCAGAAGCTGCTTTGCTTCTCTGAACACAGCTTCTTCAAGCTGTATAAAAGGTGAGCTCCTAGTAGTTGGTCGGGGAAACCAGCACCATATAGTGTAGCTTCAAGACATGCCTAATTTTACCATCAAAAAATCCCCATGATGATTTTGGGATGAAAGACCAGCCCAAGGATGGGAGTCATAGGATTCAACTCAGTTGAACTTTGCCTGACGCTCTTCTCCTGTCTCCTGTGAGTGAGCCACAGTACATTTTCTAAGGTGACCTTTGGTGTTTTGTTTTTTTCTCCTGTATTTGTTTCCAAATGCAGTTTTGATATTGATTCCATTGTCATGTTCTGTTGGAAAGCTGCTGGGAATGATCTGAACTCAAATGAACTGAAAGAGAAGTTGGTGATTATTGGCAGGACCTACGCAGGGTCAGTCAGAAATTGTACTGTATCCTTGTAGCTTGTGCAGCACCTCCAGGGCAAGAAGCCTTGATTTGTTGATCATAAAATATCACAGGGATAGCCATGTAGACCATATGACAAAAGACCCCAATAAAATCCAAAGCCCATCTTTTGGTGATACCTCTGGGCCAATACCAGGATCACTACTGAATGGGTTTTGTTGGGACTTGCATAGTAACTGCCCACTGCTATCAGTTATGCTTCAGAAATGCTGATATATTTCCTTCAGTGGTCCCCAAAGCTGAGAAAATAGAGCAGCTTTTTACCAGTAAGGAAGTCATCCAGTTTCTTATAAGGGTGTCACAAAACTGAATCATTGTATAAAATCTGTGCCTTATTTCTCCTCTTATTATTAGGAAATGTTTTTATGGATAGCGGTATACAGGTTTTAAAATAAATATCTTTCAGATATTGAGCTCTAATTCACCTGATTAAACCAAGGGTGAGGCAATTACCAAAATAGTGAATAAGTTTTGAATTCTGCATCAGAAGAGAATGAAGAAGAGAGCTGAAGCAAAGAAGAAAAAAAATGTGTACCAGTAAATTTGAAGAGAAGAAACTTGCATTGTGCTTATACAGTCCCAGCTCTGATGTTTCTGGTATGCTTTACCTTTTCACTAACAGTCCTCAAAATTATTTCCTCCCCCAGCCCTCATTACCAAGACATTTCTCCTGCCACCCCAGCCCCACCCTGGGCTGTAGAAGCAAAGCTGAGGTAGCAACCCAAATTAGAGTACAACTCTGACCTTTGGCAGTGGAGAAGCAAAGTCCAGCAGCAAGTGGCTCAGGCCTTAGGCCAGGTCGGTAAACAAGACAGGAATGCAAGATTGCTTGTTACAACAGCTGCACTCGGGATTTCAAAGACTTGCACCTGCTGCAAAACTTCAGCCATGAGACTTATCACGTCTGCTGAGTAAGGCACAGACAGTGGTCTCTGCAGTTTCTGGCAAGCCTGCCACAAGACCCCACCCTAAGTGATTTCCTGCCTGATTTTCTCTAAAATAGCTCTGTAGGCCTACATGAAGAGAGTTGAAGAAAGCCACTTGAACATTCAACCTGTGACATAGCCTGGAGTGTTGCGCCTTTCCTTTTGTAGAATCAGTACACTGCAGACTTTGCTTGAGTGGCTCTGGACGCCGCATTAATATTTCTCAGCATAAATTCACTAGTCCAGCACAGAAAATCTACACATCTCTTGTGTTGTACAGATGTGTCCTCCAGTGCTCCTCTAGCCTGCAGTTATATTTAAAAATACACCCCTCCATCCCATCCCACTGGTTGCATCTGACTATAAAATGACTAACACTAAATTGGAGCCACTGCTGTATCATGTCTAAGTCCTAAAACATGTTTCAAAGCCACCATAGGAATAAATCACATGCTATCATCCCAACACTCATCTTTACTACCCTTCCTTCTCCATATTCATCAGAAAGAGCATTGCATACCATTGCAATACTGCATCTCTGCTTAAAAAAAGTAAGTGAAGGATGAGGCCACCTCCTATATCTTCGTATTTTCCTATGTGTCTGAGTCAGGCAATTTGTTTATTGGATGGGTGGGGCATTCTTCAGAGAGCTGTGGTCAGTACTCCTACTGGATATCTGCAGAATTTTGTTGCAGCAGTATGGAAAAGAAAAAGCCTTATTTAACCAAAGATCGATGGTACCATTTTAAGTGTTCTGGAGTTGTTTATTCTTTTTCCTGCATCTAGCCCCACTATTGCTGGGTCGAAGTCAGAATACCAATAGGACACTACCTGTACATCAGATTTCATGTGCAGTCCCAGGTTAGTGATGCTAATATTACTAAGTGGGTGTATGTGCATTCTGTATAAACCTCTTGACCTTCAGTGTAATAGTGTTCAAAATCAATCACTCAGTCTTGATATAGACCAAGTAAAAGTTTCTGTGGTATTGATGATGAAGTATAGTGGTGTCACACCCATGTGATTTTTATGTCCCGGAAGGATATTCAGATGCTGTCCTGTAACTCTGGTAATATAGAACGTTGCTGTGGCAAGAACTTTAAAAATGAAACTGTAGATCTCTGGTTTAAATAGCAATGGCCTATCAGCAATCACTGTCAGTATAGGCTCTGGCTAAACAAACTCATTTTGTGGCATAGTTCAATGTTTTCTTGCTTTGCTTCTTTTTTCCCTAATAGCCCCTTATGTCCGTTGCTTTTAGTTCAGTGCTATTTGCACAATATTTTTTCTCTAGATGATGGTTCAGATGTAATGGCAAAAGATTTAAAGCCTGCACAGCTTCTAACAGGCCAGTTTTTGCACACATCAGAACCTGGAGAACACATGTTTTTGAAAACCAGTTATTAACTGAGGACACACAGAAAGACAGACAGATAGATTTGTATCCTGATTTGTTTCTTTTGCCATTTGTGAGTAAATATATAGATATGACATCATTTGCTGCAGGTCATTCAGGTTGAAAACAGTCTGCATATAAAGTGCACTTGAAATAATAAAGGAGATTGGTTTCATGTGGTGTCTGAACTGACGTACCATAGTGTGAATACAGCTGGAATCAGAAACTATGGTTTGGTTTGAAGCATGGCTTGGCATGTTATCAGACAGCACAGTAAATCATAGTTTAATTTCTTAAATGGATGTAGGTTTTATAGGATCTTACTGAGAACTGACAGAGTAAGTGATTGGAATGGATACTTGGTCAAACAATAGCAGTAAGCATTTAAGATGGCTAAGCTTAATCCTAACCTAGGAATTCATTACAGGAGAGCTGTGGCTCTGCAGCTTCTTTTTAAAAACCACTTAATGTTTGCTTCTACAGCAACAAGTAGTGGTCCAGATGAGAACAGAACAAGTATCTACTTGTTCAAATGATACACAGTGACCTGTTGCTGGAATCTCCTTCCCTACCCATCATGCTATGCGCTTTGCTGTTTAGGAACTCTTTTCCAATTTCATTCCCTTAATAGCAACACAGAAGAGTCAGAACATTTTATATATCTTTATTAGAAAAAAGATCACCATATTTCTAGATATTTAAAATGAAGTACAGGTTACAAGAAAAGAATGACCCCAAAAAGGTCCAAATTTTTGCACATGATTTTTGATGCAAGTTAGAGGCCAATGATTTGCTGACCTCTGAAGAAATTGCACACAGGCTACACACCTTAAGGTGGTTATGGGGGAGTGGGGAGGCAATCATGAAATGACCTTTTCAACATAATTAGCAGGATATAGTCCAACCTGACCAGTCTGAAGCCGGCCTTTGCACCATCCCTGTTCATCCTCTTCACTTATCTTCATGAGCTCTTCCCCTAAAGGGGAAGAAAACAACCCAGTTTAAATGAAACAAACCAAGGACTAACCAAAGTCTTTTCAGTGGCATTTGGGTATTCGCTACGGTGGGGTAGGCAACCTGTGCCTGTTGGGGCATACTCTGATAGTTTCATGTAGGCAGGGAGAACCCAGGGTGAAAAACCAAAGTGAAAAAAAGGTGGGAGAGCAGAGAAGCGGGGTGGTAGAAAAGAGATGTGGGGACTCTCTGCAGAAATGATCATTTCAGATGTCTGGCAAAAAAAAAAAAAAGGAAAAACCAAAGGGCAGGGGGAGCCAAAATGGATGGTGTGGTCAAAAAAGCCATATTTGTGTGTGTGTGTGTGTGTATAAAATTCCCACAATCCCCCAGCTAGTTGAAGGTTTCTGAGAATTAATAATCCAAAAAGGGATTTTTCTCAGCTGTGGGACTGATCAAATGAAATCTGTACAGACCTCCTGCAAGAGCTATCTGTCCCTCCCCCAACTAGCTTGTGGGGCAGGCAGGATGAGAGTGAGAAAAGGGGAAAATGTAAAGAAAAAGAGAGTGCTGAGCCAAATTCCTTGGGCTCTGTCAAATGCTGACATGTGGCCTTGACAGAAAATAGGTTTTCCACCCCTGCACTAAGATGAAATGAGCCTTCCCCATTCTTGCTTTCCAAAAATGCTAGTTCATGCACACACAGAGAAATGAATGTAAGGCTGAGTTACAGCATACATTTGTTTGAAGTTGATTCCGTGGAAAACCACTGTGCCTCATTTTCAAATTTAGGATTAGTATCCACTGTGGTGTAGTGGTTTGAGCAGTCAACTACAACTATGGAGACCAGGGTTGGATTCCCCGTCTGGCCCTGGAAACCCACTGGATGATCATAGATCACCATATGTTGGAAATGACTTGAAGGCACGCAACAAACAATCTGCAATCTTTATACAGCTATGTTGTTGTGGCCTACTGGAACAGTAATTCTATTGTGGCACATCTTAAAAACACACTTGGTTTTTGGAAATGAACAGATGAGAAACATTTTCTTGTCCCTGCTTCCCTCTGTGGTACCCTTATTATCCAGTATTGACTCATGTTGCTAAGTCAACCATCTAGTTTAAAAGGAGCCATGCAGAATTCAAACACTGTTATTAATGAAGTGATTAGTGAGAAGAGGTGTAAGCATCCCATCAGGTAATGTGGTGGAAGCCCTACTGCTAGTTACACCAACTTGGTGTTCAAGGAGAAATGTTTATATTAAGATAGTTCCTAGCAGCAACAAAAAAAAACCTTGCATACCTATTGGACTGCCAGTGTGAAATGACCAATGTGCTGCATTAACAATATGGATGCAAGTTTACAGTAGCATATATATGAGGAAGATATGCTTTCAATGTGCCAGCAAGTTCTGAAAAGGCCGTGACCCAATTCCCTTAGCCCTCAGCTATATGCTGTGAAGCCTGCAGAGCAAACATAAACTGATGAATTGTTATTTGAGTAATAATCTAGTTCATCTGCTCAGCTAGCACTGCATGCAGGAAGCAAACCAGGAGTTTAAAAAACTTAATGTATTTTCCTTTCCTATCCTTTTCCATCAAAGAAGAAAGGATAGGCTGATCACAAGAAACAATGAAAAGGTGCGTAGAAGGGTTTTGCATTCCATCAGCCATTGGTTCACAATAGAGGTGGAACCTGGGAGGGCAGAAATGGCAACCCAGAAAGTGGCTTGGTTCTTGTACCATCATCTCTTAACCATCATGCTACAGAGATTTCTATGGTACTGTAGTCTGAATTATGTCACTACAAGCACTTCTACCATAGCATGTCACGGATAAAACTCAGTGACCCAGAAACAGGCTTCATGCAGTCCTAGCACTGGGTCCACAAGGTTTTAGTACCTGCAAAAAAAGTTCACTTTTTTGCAAAATAAAATTGTTTTAATAGCATAACTAAAACACACTTCCAGATAGCCTTTTTTGAACATGGGCAGTTTGCACTCCTCCCCAGTAGATATGGATGGCAGACAAAGTTCTCATCTTCCAGTGAGATCATAGGCCCCTTCACACTACAGAGTTACAGCACTATGCTTCACATCCTATGGAAGGTGTAATACTGGGGTTTGTAGTTTGAGCAGGCACTAGAACTCTTCTGGTACAGAATTCTAAATACTCCTCCCTAGCACAGTAACAATATCTTTACCAGGTGCACTACTGCCTAGAAATCCAGGAAGCTAGGAGTTTGTTAATGTTCTGTTCAAGGCTTGGGGGAAGAAAGGTACTCTTTGAATTACGTCTTCCAGAATCCCCAGCCAACATGTCTCTGGTTAAGCTTATCCTCCTGGTGACACAAGATTACTGTCTCTCCCTTTGGTTAGATATACAGAACTACAGAACTATCAGCTCTTCATTTCAGAGCCTATCAGCTCCTGATGGAAGATCTGTGCCTAGTTTTCTGTTAGCGTTACATCTTGATTTTTAGCTCTGCTTTACTATAAACAAGGGAACATTGTCCCAGAATGTCAAGTGGTGACCACTGTACATCAAAAAGAAGAAGGTACACAAAAAGCAAAATATCTGAGTGTCTGGATTACAAAAAGAAATAATGAACTATTTCAGAATAATTATGAAAAAAAATGGAAAGAGATAATCAAGGATTTGGGGAAATGGGCTAGAATGCGACTATCTTTGATGGGAAGAGTGGCAGTCATAAAAATGAACATACTTCCAAAGATGAATTACCTTTTCCAAAATCTTCCTATTATTACAAATACTAAGCCTTTTATATAATGGAAGAGAGATTTAACTAAATTTATATGGCAAGGGAAAAAGGGAAAAAACGAAGAATAAAATGGAATATCATGACAGACTCAATAAGAAGAGGAGGGTTGGGTCTACTGGATTTACAGATATATTTCAAGGCAGCAGCATTTACATGGATAAAAGACTGGATGAATCTTCAAAATACAAGAATGCTGACATTAGAGGGAGCTGATTTAAGGATGGGTTGGCATGCCTATATGTTCTATGGGAAAGCTGCGGTTGACAAAGACTTTGTTCATCATTTTGTAAGAAAATCACTACTTAAAATATGGACTGACTACAAGAATAAGAACATTAGGCAACTACCTACATGGGTCTCCCCTCAAGAGGCCTTCTTTGGAAGATGGTCTGATTCAGATAAGTGGCTGTGTTATGATGACATATTAGAAATGACAAATCTGCATCTTTTTAAGATGAAATCAAGAGAAAAATTGGAATCAGAAGGAATAAAGTTAAACTGGTTCCCTTACAGACAGTTAACTGAGAGATTCCAGATGGGTGTGAAAACTTACGGAATAGAACAAAAAGAGCAAGGAAGAATGTTGAAGTTACTGCGGGAAAACCCGCCTCATTTACTATCACATGTATACCAGGAGATTTTAAATCAAGAAAGAGAAGATGAGACAGTCAAATCAGCAATAGTATTGTGAGCTCAAAATCTCGGACATCCAATTCAATTAGAGCACTGGGAACAGAGCTGGCAACGGACACAAAAATTTACTGCAGCTCAGAACCTAAAAGAGAACTATTATAAGCTTTTTCATAGATGGTACATGACACCAGAAAAATTAAAGAAGATATATAATACGGGAACAGGTCAATGTTGGAAGTGTCAGGAGAATGCTGGAACACTATTTCATATGTGGTGGTCGTGTCCTAAGGCTAAAAAATATTGGAATGATATACATAATATGATATGTAAAATATTGAGGGTTCAAACTGATAAGAAACCTGAACTGTACTTATTAAATATGACACGTGTTAGATGGAACTGTTGCAAAGAAATATTGGCGAATAATGCTGTATATGATTACAACAGCCCATATTGAATATGCAAGGCTATGGAAAACTGAGCAGATACCTACAATAGAGCAATGGTGGGCAACTTTTATTGAAAATCGGAATGCAGATATAGTCTCTCAGAGATTAAAAGGAAAATCAGATGATGACATTAACAAAGAATGGCAAATTGTTCTGGAAATGGGTAGGGTGTTGACAGGTAATAATTCTTAATTCATGGTAGCATGAGTAGTTAGAAGTAAAAATCAGTGGAATATCATGGAACATGTAAAGTAGGGTCGAAGAGCAGGATCTATCTTGTATGTTAACAAATGCAATGCGATGCATAATGTTGATATGTCAATGAAATAACACTATTGAAATCCAGAGAGGAGTGGAAGATAGCGGAAAATAGTTCGGAAAAATGTGCAATGAGAAATGTTGTTTTATACGATGTAATCACAATAAAATTAATTAAAAACGAAAAATAAGAAGGTACACAAGCAGTGAAGAAACAGCCCTGGGTACATGTGGTGTAGTGGTCTGAATCTTGGACTACTACCCTGGAGACCACAGTTTTATTCCCTGCTCGGCCATAGAAACCCACAAGGCAACTTTGGGCACATCACACACTCCCAGCCTCCAGAAAACCCTGGTTCGCCTGAAGGTCTTCTTTAGTCAGAGTCGACTTGAAGGCACACAACAAACAACATATTTAGGGATGCCTTAAGAACAGGAACTTGAAGCATCTGTGCTGCCTCTTCAGAGATTCTCAGAGCAGATTGCCCAAGGCATGTTTTAATCCAGTCTGTGCTTTTTTTACCCTTCCACAAACGCTCTAAAGTGAATTACTTAAGACATTTTCCTGCCCTTCTTTAAGAGTCCAAAAGTGCTTAGATTATAAATTATCCCTCTTCAATAGCACATGGGTGTCTCCCTTTCCAAACAGCTTACTAAGCATAGGATTCTCTCCAAAACCTGAAGTGTTTGATGAGGTGAATTCTGGGGCCATCCAGATCTTATTGGGGACTTTCCATCCATTGGCCTCAAAACACAGTAGCAAGCAAGTTAGAAGGTTAGTGCATATGTACCTGCTTTAAAGCTCAGCTCATCAGCCTCTTGTCCTGTGTAATCATACAGTGCTCGCACCCGAACGCCTGGTACCTGTATGTCCTCATGGCCATTAACTTCCAGGCACTTCTTGGGAGTGTCCTCATCTGACCACTCTGAAATTTCTTCTTTCCCTCCACTATGCAACCAAGAGGGAGAAAGAGAATGGGAAAGGAAGATGATTGAAATCTCAAATGCATGGTTTATAACAAGTGTTCCACCCCCAAATCATGCAGTTTTCTAGAATTAAAGTAAGAGGGCAGATGCAGAAGAGGAAAGGCAGAGATAGCCCACTGAAGTCACTATTAGCCTTGTTTGAAAAAAACAAAAAAAACTAACAGAAAGTGGTTTTCAACCACTCCCTTTTTTCCAGTAATCTGGAAATGCTGAACAACATAAAGAGCCCTACAAGTGACTCCCTATTAGAGCTGGACGGAGACTAAGTGGTCACACCCATTTGGGCAAGGAGAAAATACACTGTACTGTTCTTAACTAAAAAACACTGAAAGAGGTACAGAAATGAGAAGCAAGAGGACAGCTATCCTAAGAAATCTTAGTTTCATACTAACTTCATACAGGCCGAGGCCCTCAGGGTGTCATAGAGGTGGCTGTTTTGTTCCTCTTGGTATGAAAACCTGTGAATTGTCAAATAAACCCTTTAAATTAGGAAAGAGATAAGCCTGGACCACAGTCCTCTTCTTCCATCGATACTCATGTCAACAAAGCAGGCTCTACATTGTAGTTAAGTGTTACGACAGATGTACAAGGGGCTATAAATCCTATAATCCTTTTTTCATTGTGTAACCCCCTGTACCAATAGCCGCTTGACTAATATGCTCAGAAAGTCACTTGGTGAGGTCTTGTATCTATAGCACCCAACTGTGAATCTCATTTTAAACCATAGGACTAACATGCACTGTTTGGACAGAAGGGCCTGGGAGGGTGGCTGACATTTCTGTATGTAAAAGTGAGCAGCTGCTTGTGGATCTAGCGACTTTGTCATCTAGCTACAAAATGCTCTCCTTCTCAGTCCACCGCTGGATTGCACTGACTGCAGCTCTTACCTTTGCTTTGTTGGTGGAGGGGTCTGTTTCACACCATCTCCTGCAGGCACAATGCTGGTCAAAGTCACATCTTCGCCACTCTTGCCACTTTTCTCTTTCTTGCTGATTGCCCGCTGTGTCTCTAAAGACCATTCCTGGAAAGAGAAAGATATCAGTCTTGAGCTTCATAAAGGTACAGTACCCACTGAAATCTACCTCCACCCAAAAAAGATGGCAGGGAGAGGAAGAATTTTTTATTAAATGAAATAGAAACTTTTAGAGGCTATACTCAAGGCCAAACTAGAAGTGATGTCAACAGAAGCAATGTCTGCTCTATGTCAGAATTGCATCGTTGCTGAATTTCAATTAAGTGCATACTTGTGCGGGCGGGGGCAGGGTGTCTTTGAGGTCAATAGGATATTAAGAGACCACAGAAGGTGACTTCAAGTAGTGCTCCTCCAAGACATACTGAAAAAAAAAATTCTTTCCTTATTACTCTTTTATGCATCTCACACCACTGGAGTAATCCACACTAGCAGGAAAGCAGCTGGATATAAAAACATGAAGTGATCAAAGTGGGAAACGACTTTACTACTCATTCATCCCTGGAGAGCTTTAAATGTCCTATTCACCTCCACTTGCTCTTAAAAAAAAATAAGATCACAATCAGCATTTTGTTGCCCTCATCTCCTACTTTATTGGGCTTTCTGTAGGAATCTGGTTGGCCACTGTAGGAAACCCAATGCCAGACTAGTTCAGCCCTTCCTTAGGCTGCGTCACCATGGCACTGTTAGATACAGGAATGAAATAATAGGTAACCACTCTTCCAGTGTATCAGCCCACTTACACCTGTCAAGAGTTTTGCATAACTAGACCCACCATACCAATCTGCTGCAGAGCTCAATAGGCAGCAACACACAGGACAAAAAAACAGCACATGAGGTTCCCCTATTGCCTTCTGCCATGCCCCAGACCCTTAATATAAGACTGCTTCATTTCTCTGCAATAGCCTCTGGGTGCAGTCTGTCAGCATACCTGAACCTTGATCTCATCCTCTTCTGTTTTTGGAGGTTGTGCGGTGTGTGTGTATCAGGACTACAAGACAATCTGCAGCTTGGTGTCCAAAACTTTGTCAGAAGTAAGAGGGACCTGACTAGGAAAATAAGTGCTTATTTTAAGGAAGCACATGCTTTGCATACAAAAAATGCAAAAAGTGCCAGCTTTAGTCCCTGACATCTCCACTTAAAAAAAGTGAATAGGAGACAATGAGAACCATTTCTACCTGCAACCCTGGAGAGCCACTGCCACTGGGAGGAAAAGAATGACAAATGGTCTGTCTGGCAGCTTCCTTGATTATTATTGTGTATATGATGCTCCCTGATTGAAAAGCTCTGAGACAGCACAATAATTGGTGAAGACCAATTTCAGTAGAATGACAGAAGTCAAGACAAAATTTATACCCGGAGAGAGGACATTTTGTGGTAGTGGCTGCTCGAGAGAAGTAGCCTACCTCAAACTGAGGCCAGTTCATAGCCATGCCTGGCCCATAGGTATTACGCCACCACTTCAGATCCTCTTGGTCATCTGCGCTCATTATGCCTTGATGCAAATCCCGGTAAAGTGCATGGAAGCTGCAGTTGGTAGGGAGTGGGGGAAGGGAGGAAGGAAACACAGCACACAGTAAGTGTAAGAAATTCTGCTGGAGAGTTTTATTGATACAAAGGATGGGAGTCTGCACTGATGCTGGGATAGGTTTCTGTAACACAGAGATGTAGCCATTAATGGACACACCAGAAATTATTCTCAGCCCACAGCAGGTTGTGAAGAGCACAAAAAAGTTGTGTATATGCGAGAGTTCAATTTTTCATAGAAGTTATACCTGTCATTGGTAGACAGGTTGAGATGATTGTGCAGGTCCAAGAACATCTCTTTGAAGAAGCACAGGCGCTTGCACTCAGCTTCCTGGCAGCTCTCAAAGACCTGCTCCATGTCCTCCATGTAGCGAGGATTGTAACGGTTCAACTCCTCAAGCATCTTCTCATATTGCTCCTTACACTGCAGAGAACTAAATGGTCAGTTTCTTATGGATATAACACCAAAATAATACTAACCCCCAGCGGTTGGTCCACTACCAAACACCACTACCCAAGCTGTTCCCTATTTCCAACACTAAGATTTACCCTTACCCAAGCATCATCTCCAACTTGTCCTACCTTCTCTGCTTCCTGTGCACATTTCTCCACACGGTCCTGCAGTTTACGCATCTGCTCCTGTGACACAGAAGAATCTGCTTTGGCATGATTCTCTCGTGTCTGTGCAGTCTTCTCCTCTTTCCGAGCAGTGTGATAATTCTTCTTTGCTGTTTCCACCTAACAAAGACATTGCATTGAATACTGTATGGGGGAGCTCAGCAGAATTGCTTTTTACCATAAGCAGACACAACCCCTCCCAGCTCCAACAGGAAGTGACAAGAGCATTTCCTAGTTTGTGTACCACTCACAGAGGGAAGACATTCTGCATGCACAGGCACAAGCCGTGTTTAGGAATTCAACCTGGAGTATGTACTGCATGATGCAAGGCTGTGCACACTACCACCACCTCCCTTAGTACAGACACTGTTTTGTTGATCAGCATGGTCTGAAGGGTGTGCAATTCATGTTCACTTAAAGACTTCACTTTAACTATTCCCAATCATGCTGGAGAATTCTATTTTTGTTCAATTGAATGCAAGAGGTTGAGTGAAACATCCACACTTTCAGACACAGGAGGTAATGCCATGAGGCCCTAAGAATATATGCTGTTCAAGTGGGAACACCTGAAGGTGGCTACAGAAGTACACAAGTTTGTCCAGCTTCAAGATCGTATTGCATCTCAGTACTAACTAACCTACAACCAGCAACATGAGGTTTAACTTATCCAATATGCCGGACTATGCTGTCTTGGAGTGTGGTGGAGTCTCTTTCTCTGGAGGTTTTTCAGCAGAGGCTGGATGGCCATCTGTTGGGAGTGCTTTGATGTGGGTTCCTGCATAGCAGGGGCTTGGACTGGATGGCCCCTGGGGTCTCTTCCAACTCTATGATTCAATATGCTGAATGCACTTTTTGGTCCCCTGTCAAGTCACAGGATACTAAGTTTATTAAGATATTTATTCCCAGACTGACCATCCTCGTGGAAGTTTTCTCTATCCATGCACGACCAATCTCTTGGTTCCATTTCTCACTTACATCTTTTAATTTTTTCACCCAGGGCTTCTGGGCCTTACGGAATCCATCCTCTGCTTCCTTTGTCTCTTTGAAGCCACCAATCATCTGCTTATGGTAGGCTTCCTTTTGCCATGCCTTAATTTTGTCTGAGTCTTCACCAGCCAGGCGGTTCCGGACTTCTAGGTGGATCTCACTAAGTTTGTCTGCAGCAGTCAGGAATGCATGCCAAGCTTTTTCTAGAGTGCCATACTGAGGGCCTAGAGGAACCAACAAAAACAACAGGACAATGCTATGATACCAAGTGCAAAGGAACTAGATTCAGAAGCCATTCTTCATCTATCCCCCAAACTGTTTATCCTACATATGCTGGTGGAATCTTTACTGTCCAAACCAGAGGTGGGGAAAATGCATGCCCTGCAGGTCAGTTTTTGTAGCTATCAGGGGCCAAAATGTTTTTAGAAGTTTTTTATGTCTCCAAATGAGGCTTCTGATTAACTTCCTGCTGTAAAGAAGGCCTCTCCTGGGTCTAAAATGGTGTGGGAATCCCCAAAAGCATGGCAAAATTGTTTTCAGTTTCCCTAGGGGCCATTTGGGGTGTGTGTGTATGTGTACGTGTGTGTCTGTGTTTGTTTATTGCAGGAGACATGCAGCAACAAGTCCAAGTTCTCCTGGGAGGCCAGTGTAGCCCCCTAACTTGCTCCCTAACTTCAAAAATGTGTGGAATGACTATATGCTTATAGCAGAAGTGACTACTACCCACATACAGATGGTTTGCTAGTTTGCACTGGAGAACTGTAATGAGTACGTATTAGGAACCTCTGTTTAATTTCTGTGGCAAAAAGGCTGGTTTGATTTACAATCTTTACAACTCAATAAATAAACATTATCCTCATGAGGAACTGGGTGGGAAATATGGGGACTTGAAACAAATACACCTCTAGGAACCACACTTCTAGAATTGAGCAGGAGATCAGTACACTGACTCTCGGTGGAACCTAGGAAAAAACAAGAATTTTGGTTTCTTCAGATGACATGCCACTGAATTTTGGTGAAACACGTACTGAAATCAAAGTTTTGTTTTAATGTTTTTTCCCAGCATTTTTCTCAAAATATTGGGCACTATTTGTTGAGAATAGTGCCCACCAGAGTTTTACACCCCTGTACTATATACCCTTCTCTACAGCAGTCCTCCACTTGCGGGACCAGTCTGTTAGCTGCTGTGCGTAGTTCTTCTCAATTTTGGCTCTTTCCTGGAAGCAGGAGACAAGGTCATTACACAGCCGGCTTCCATCGTCCACTCGCTTTACTGTCCGCTTGTAGTTGCCAGGCTGAAATTAGACAACAACGTCAGTCCTTCTTGTGCTTATCACAAATTTTATCTTTAGAGTCAGAGGCAATTCATTATGCTCCTACACAGAATAGGCAATGCCTCTGAAGACTTATAAATTGCAGAAACATTCCTATTCAGGACCCTACCCAAATTCTCAAAAGGGGTAGGGAACAGGGTGTGGTAGATAGGTTGTATGCTGTGGTAACACATTCCAGATTTTTTATTCTATACACTAAATATGATTACTAAAGATCTTTTTTGAAAAGTATCTGATGTCAGCTTTTCCTAGGCTTCCTTCAGGCTTGCTCACTGTCTTCAGGAGATCTTGAAACCATGGGGAATTAGTATTTCTCAGCATATGCTCTTCCACCCAAGAAAAAAATGAGCACCCTAACCTTCATAAATTCTGCACTTACTTCCCAGAAACTTCATAAATTCTGCACTTACTTCCCAGAAACTGCCACTGGGTGCTTCCCCACCAGTATCATCTTCTGATGACATCACTCCGGTTTCCTTGCAGCAAAGAATTTTTGCAGATTTTGATGCAGCTGTGAAGAAAAATGAAGAATTGTACATGTAGCAGGAAATAATATTTCAGCCATGGTATTGAAATCAGGGAATCCACTGTCCCCAACAGACTGGCCCTCATTTTCTTTCCTTTTCCTTCCGTCCTTCCTTCCGTCCTTCCGTCCTTCCTTCCTTCGAGTTTTGTATCTTTCCTTTCTCTCAAAAATGGGAATTAAGGCAGCCAAGCATAAAAACAAGTTACTACTGAAAATACAACACCCAATTTTAAGAAGCCTCTCCCAGCAGCTGGTTATCCGCCTGAACAGAAATGCCTTTGCCTGTCAGCAAAAGGACAACGGGGAGGTGGCCTCTGCAGAGAGTTCCAGGGCCTGGGAGAGGTCACAGGAACAAGTAACAGGCAGAGAGACACATATCAGCTAAACAAGGATCTGTTCTGGGACTCCTTCAGGAGAAGCATCTTCTATGAGAACCATCAATATCACCAGATTGAGAAGTCTTTCTTGTTCATTTCAGAAACTTTTTGTGCACTTCCATGCTAAATTTTTCAATGGTTCAAAGATTCAGGGGCAAGGCCAGACTGAGACATCCAGGGTGGGTGTGCCTTTAGACACATTCATAAATGCAGAGGACAAAAGTGGGCAGCCTTCAGGTTCAAGTGATCTCTGGCTTTTTCCTTAAACTCCAAACCAAGTGGAGCTTGTTTGCAAATACCATGTACTTTGAATTAAAAGAATTCTGAGCCCAGGAATTTGGTTTGGATGCATGGACTGAATGTAGGTCATAGTTCTTCCATATTAAAAAAAAAAATCACTTCTAGTTGCCTCAAGCTTTTTTTATTTCATCTGCATAATCATGAGCAGGAGGTAAACCATTTTGTTATTAGTACTGTAGAAAAAAATTGGAATTTGACATTTAGCCAATTCACTGGTAATCATGCAGAGATAACCACTGGAATCTAACCTTTCTTTTGCCCACCCCTGTTTCTAAGTCATACACAACAGCTGCCTGCACTTCTTGATTACTTCACAGGAGGGGAGGCATCTCTGGAAAGAGCAGTATGTTTCTATTTTCTGGACAACCTGAAGTGAAAAGCTGGGGGGCTAGTTTTGCAATGGTCCTAGTATCTGAAGAACACGTTATATAGATTTTTGAGGGATCAAATGTGTTATTTCAACACACCCAGAGTCCTAAATACATGCTGAAGGGCTCTCATCCTATAATGAGAAACATGCCATCAATTATCCTCCAAGGTTCTGCAGACTTCAATTTTATGATCTTTTCAAAAATTAGAACCAAGAAATGCACCTCCTTCCTATTTCAAAGTCACTAGGGCATATAACAAGTATGAAATGCCACTGATAATGCTTCTGCCAAGTAATGTTTGTGCCAAACAGAAAACTTCAGACTTCTGAGGGTCACAAAGATCACATATAGCAGACACCAAAATCCATGGGCTGCAAGCAATGCATTTTAAGATGTTGAGAATATCTCCCAACTGTTTCAAAAAGGTTTGGAAAGTAATATAACCAATAACAGAGGAATCCCCCACTCCCAGAAATAAATCATCAAGTGAGACTAATATGGGATGTTCCCAAGGCTGCTTTTTCTTCCTGTGGCTTATTTCTAGTCCTCATCAATTGGGAGAAACATATTCATCTCCAAAGGGCAGCGGCCACTGAACCTTTAAAACCATAAGCAACTTGAACAAGATTTTTTTGTATTCAGGGAATCCCTTCTCTTACTACTTGAATGGCCTATATCCACCATGATTGGGAAATTCCCATCCATCCATCCATCCATCCGTCCGTCCGTCCGTCCGTCCGTCCATCCATCCATCCATCCAGTGCTGATTATCAAAGCAAAACAAAGTGCAGACTTCAGCAGCTGGGGTTAAGCATTATATTTTTGTAGAACTTTTGACCCATCCTACCACCAACAAAGTGCTCATATTGCAGTCTACTTAGTTACTTTTCAGCCTGCTCCATAAGGACTTGGATGGTAACTTGGGAGTTCTGCTAATCCAACTGCTGCAGGTATAATACAATTGTATCCATGTTCTTGTCACACATGATTTAAACAAAATGCTTTGCAAACAGGAAATGGAAATTCCTATGCCCCCTTCATTGTCTGATTTGGTGACAGCAGGATCCCCTTTGCCCCCTTATTAGAGAACAACTCATTAAATATTAGCTCATAGTTAATGACTGGCAGACATGCTTGGTTGCTCCTCATTGCCTCATGTGCATTCCTGGCTATAAAAAGTCTCCGCACCCTTGAAAGATATCCACTGGCAAGGCCGAGCTCCCACAGCCCAAAGGACCCAAGTTTCAGCTTCTCTTATACACAATGTTTCCACAAGTTTAAGTCCCAAGAGGCCTTCTTAAGAAAGAAAGAGAGACAAACAGATAAGCTAGTTAAGACAACACTTGCTGCCACATCAGCCCTCTCCTATTACATGAGGAAGGGTTTTTAAAAATGCATGTCCCTTCCTTTTGGGTACTGATGATTCTAACAACTTTAGCTCACCTGGCCTCCAAGAAAGCAAAGTCATCTATCGAGCAGGTCAGCAGACACAGCTACATGGATTCACTTTCTTTTAAGAGATCTGTGTTCTACAAAACAGACACCTCCACTCCCATCTTTGGATACAGGCCTACGTACCAATTGCAAGAACAGGTACCAATGACTGCAGGAAAATCTCTGGGCTCTTGAAGTTTCCAGTAAGCGTGCTGGAAGAAGTAGAGTCAGGACAGCTTTATAGCTAATTCTACTTGGTCTGACTCAAATAGAGTTAGTTGACAACTAAAATAGCCTTCATACCAGAATGTCCTTTCCCCTTTCTGTGCAATTCAGGGAGGGACACCCCCAATATAGCAGCATCAGCTACTCACGCTTCCCAAGGTGTCACTCTTCTGTATCCTGGAGAGGTGCCATATCCCAGTGTAAGAAGATATCATGCCAGTGTTCAGACACATCGGGATGGCATGACAACATGTAGCAGGAAAAAGGCCTAGTCATAACAGCTAAACAAAAGCAACAGCCCTTCATCAACTGGAAGGAGCCAACACAGACACTGATCCCCTATCAATGCAGTCCTGGCAGTGGACCCAAGGCTCCCACCTGCCCCTATTAATCCTCATTACTTCCTCCTCTGCTGCCAGGATACAAGTGTTATTTATTTATACAGACATATATTTTCTGAACTTAAATATAAAATATTTTCAAGATACCTAAACATAAGCATGTGCCAATGATCAGAATTAAGTTAAAATAGAGATGTCCATACACCCCACTCCATGATATGATATGATATAATTGGCAAATATCATTTAATTTGCATGAAATATAAATTATATACTGTTATGGCTGAAAAACCATGCTGACAAAGAGGACTGGCTGAACACATGCAAAAGACGAGCAGATGGAACCTCAGGGCATGGTCAAGTCATAGTCAAGAAAGCTCCAGTGTTAATGTAAAGTGTAAATGTCCCCTCAACAACTCAGCCTTCAGAAGCAATAGTACCTGAAACTGCATCAACAAAGCAACTGATTGTCTTCAACCCGCTTCCTCTTCCCACTAAAATTCTCCTTTGTTTCCTCACCTGCCCAACAGTTAAGGAGCTATCATGATTCCTACTGATGCTTTGTCACCTAATGCTAAAGCTATTAGCCTGTTCTGGACTCTACCGTCTGCTCTGCCAGAGAGCCATTAACACCTTCCCTCTCAGGGCAGAAACTAGGTATTTAAACCCTGGCTCTGAGCTAGACAACTCATAGTACTCTGGACACAGGCTGTCACTCTGTTGCTCTGATTCCCATTCTTGTACTACCCTCGGACCCTTAGTCTGAGCCAAGTCACTTCATCTCTTCTCTGCAGGATAGGTAAATATCACCCACTTCACCCTAACTGCTCACTTTCCAATTTTTCCGTCTTTTCCTTCAGTCAGCCTTGTGTGGTTGTGAGACTGCTTGGATCTTGTGTGTGATTGTGATATTCCCCAATAAAACCTACTTTTAATCTCCAGCTGGTGTCCCTGCATTAGTACGGATAGACATAGCTGTAATAGATCCTGTAAGGTTACCCCCCCCCCCGCAGGCCTCCCCTTTGAGATAATAATTCTTCACAATTTCATGGATGCACTGGTATCACAGGTGGACCTATGAGTTACCCACCTTTTGGGGTAACTATGCCCCAGTGATCAAAATTAAGTTATACATATTCAGAGTTATAGAAAAAAATCACTCATTTTATTAATCAATTTTAAAAAAAAAGAAAGAAAAAATCCTTAACAAGTGGCAATACAAATAAAGTTTTCACACAGCACCTCATGAACCTATGTGGTAGAAAACTCTAAAAACCCAGTGGTGTTTTTATGGCTCTGAGAATTAATCCCGATGTTAAGGGTTTACCTCAGTCTTGCACCCTTACAGAAGGGTTGTGTTTTCCTTCAGAGAAGAAAAAGTATCAAAGAAATGGAAAACAATTTGGACAGAGAACAGCGCTTAAGAAAACAACTGCTTGTTTGGGACACCATCAAGATATCCCAAAAGATTTTTCTTCAATTTATATAGTAAGTATTCAAGTCCCACTACAGTTAGAAGCATTTAACATTGTTCTGAATCTTTAAAAACATGCCAGGTCTGAATCAAGAAAATCTATCATCTAAATGCAACTGCTAGTCTCAGCTACAGTAGACCCACTGAAGGAATTTACATAAAGGTTGAGTTACCATTCAGCAAGTGATTCAATGGGCCTATTCTAGCTGGAACTAGCAACTGGATTTAGGCCTACGCTCTTAGGAACAATAAGCCGCTTCAAAACAGTTGCCTTCATTATATAAGTTCTCAAGTACCAAATGTGACTATAATGTAGAAAAACCCAGAAAACTACCTCGCCAGCTGCATTCTTGTTACATAGGGAGGGAAAAACGTGCTCAGCAACTATCTACCACACATTCCTTTTACAAACAGAAGGGCTATAAATGTTCTTTAAGATGTGGTACACCCACAAAACTATGACTTGGGGGATTCTTCAGAGTCTGATAGAGACAGATGGTCCAAGGTACCATTTCAGGACTGCTTAGTTATGTGACTGGTTATGTCTAGACTCATCTTCACTAGCAAGGGAGGCAATAATCCTATGTTCAACGTTCTGATAAAAAAACAAAAAAACAGACTGATGGTACCACATGGGAGCAGATAAAGAAAGCAGCTGAATGTTTTATGGGTCAGTCTCAATTCAGAAAGGAACCTAAGCAGAAGACGGGAACAAAGGGCACAGAGGTCTGGATTAGTTCCTTCTGTGGTTTCCATGCCATGACTTCTTACTGTGATTGAGCAAGTAGATTCTTTCTATCACAGAGGATAGGAAATGAGGCTTTTCAAGCTGGACAAGTTCCAATTTGGTTTCTGGTGACACACTAAACTTCAGCAAACAGAAAAATAGATGAATTGTGCACAACATCACATGGGGATGCCAAAAAAGGGGAACACTTTTACAACCTAACATATGTTCATCACTAGCAAAAATGCTTCTTTCGAGCTAAACAAGTGGTAACTCACAGTCTAATTATTAAAAAGTAATGTCATTCTGACAGATCAAATCTGGGATTTAGTTCATGTAGAACCCTTCTTGTTAACCTTAAGAATTTCAAATTACACATATGGAAACAGTTTACTGTTCTACAGAAGAACCAGATTCTCAAACTATAGTAATTATGCCTCTCCAAAACTCCCCACTCAAGGTTCACCCAAGTACTTTGCATCCATTGCATCCATTTTGTTGTTAGTCATACAGACTCAAGTCCAAGGCCTGAAACTGCCATAATATAGCACCAAGGTCCCTAGAAACATGGTCAAATTTTCAGCTCAACAGGGATTCTATTTTTGAGATGGTATTAGACAAATAACTTCCTGTACTGTTTGTGCAGCGTGAATTTCTGGTTAGTTAGAGAAGACACATGTATGAGACAAATATAGAATAAGCTACATTTGAAGAAGAAAAATGATTCCACTTTAATCTGGTTTGAAAATCTGTGAACTATTCTTATGTTGGTAAATATTCCAGGAAACCTGTCCAGTAATTATCTACCTCTGTAGGTTTAATGAAAAACAGAGCCTCTCCCTGGGCACCACCCTTCAATACTTCCACTCAAAAGCCCAGGCACTTTCTGGGTGTATTAAAGAAGCAAATCCATTGAAACTTGTCAACAAGAGCAGTGGACTCCTTCATGGTAGACACTAGAAAAGCAGTAGATAAGCCTTCCTCTGGGGCATATTCAGTCCAAGGAAGATGTTTATCTACTCCTTCAGGAACAACAAATGAGAGACCTATTTTTAAAGATAAAAACTAATGTTCCCTATTAGCCAGTGCTATATGTAAATATATACCATAGAAGCAAGTAAAAAGGTGTACTTTTCAGGGCTTCAGCTCATAGTCTAGTTAGATTACTTATCTGTGTTCTCTTTTAGAGACCAAAGTACTTTCAAACTGAGATGATGTGGTGGTTATCATCACCATCCTCATCATCATAATCTATACTCTGCCTTTTTAACAGAACAGAATACTTGGCAGCTTAGCCTGACATGGTTTTACCTAGGAACTGCACAGGACCTCTGACTACATAGTTATAATTTGCTTTTCCCTTCACATCTAAAGATAACATTTTCCCCACAGTGTCCTGTAAGCTCAATACCAATACTCAATAAGAAAAATACTGGTGATACCAGTATTCAATTATATAAACAATGTCATGTTCAATAATGGATTCAGAGATAAGAAACCTTTGTCTGCCCTGCCCCATTATTTAGGGGTATCACTGTGAGAGTCCTTTATCTTTCCTGGCAGTTTGAGTTAAAAGAGTACCTGCTTATCAAATTAGCCAAGATATAAAAATAAATTACTGGGAACTAAACTTGTTCTGTAGTGAGGGGTAGAAAGAGTAAGTATATATGCATTTGGGTGGGGAAGCACCTACCACTGTAGTTATTCAAAATGCTAGCATGTCAACTCCTATTACAATGAATAAAGTTAGTTTGGAGAAAAGGCCTGTATTGCTATTATCATCATCTAAATCCACTGAATCCAGAGAGCAACACAAGTACTCACCCTCTTCCACAGTGCCCCAAAATTCACTTTCTGTCGTACATGTTTACTGCTTTGTGTTTTTAAAGATGAGTTTCATCATCTCTAGCATTTCACAAAGCAGTCTTTGTTGCTTTGCTGAACAACAGTAAGAATGTCTTATGCAAATGTTTGCAATGGGTGGTTTTTTTTTTTCCTTCTCCAAGAGGCACTCCCTTGGAGGAGTCACCTGGTTGAGAAAGGAGCCAGGAATCAGCCTTTTCCCGGCCTCTCCCTTGAAACCTATGCCTGTCTGAACTGCCCGATCCAGTTTTAGAAATGCTCTGGCCAAACGCTGCAGCCCCACAGAGGACATTCCAGATGACATTTCCTCAGCAGAAATCTTGGTGAAAAGGTATGGCAGACAACAGTAAACCCAAACACATAACAAGATAGAAAGAACTCTATTTTTGAAATGCCTCAAAGATGAGCAAAGAAATTTCTGAAGAAGCTGAATACTGAATGAGATCGGATGCCTAGGGTTTAAAGAGGGCTTGTCCACACAAAATAGTTTACCCATGTGCCTCTATATTATCAGTGGTTGTCTGCACAGGTCCAGTTTTATATCCATTCCATGAAAACCTGGCCCAGGGTTTATACCCCCAGCCAAGCTCCTGCTTTCCAAGATAATTTCTTCAGACATTTCTTCCCTAATATTATATTATACATTTTCCTTCATTACAGAATATTGCAATTTGTACTGTCGAGAAACAGAACCACTTTTCTTTAGAATACTATCTTGAAATATGGAACAATAAGCTATTATACATTCATTTTTATCACAGCTGTTCCCTAGACATTCATAACTGATCCTTAGGTTCAGAGGTTTCTATGTCAGTGATGCAACAAATCTGCTCCAGGTTTATTCCAGACTTTAAAGGAGCTAATCAATTTGGGTTGTTGGGTTTTTCACTTTGGGTTGCTCTTTTAAAGTCTGGAATAAAACCTACAGCAGGTTAGTTGCATCACTGATATGGAAGCCATCACTTACCATCAAATGTAAGGATCCAAAATGAACAGATCACATAGGAGGAGAGGAATGGCAGCCTTACATATAAAAGATGTATATATTTATCAGGATATCCATATAGCTGAGTGTGGAAGGTCAGCTTAGACCATTATGATTTTTTTTAAAAGAGAGAAAAAATATAATGGTATTATAAATTGTAGAATTTTGCTACAGACTGCCAAGTCAGACAGATGTCTTGCATGATGCCTTCTAACATCAGATTTTGTTGTCGTTTAACTGCTATCAAGTTGACTTGGACTGAAAGCAATCCTATGAATAAGAGACCCCCAAGCCATATTATCAAACCTTAAAAGAAGAAAAATACAGGTGTAATAGAGACTTCAGCTACTCTGATATCTGTTAGAACTCAAACTCTGCTGAGAATTGGATATTATCCGTTGGACAGAAATACGGACATATGAGTTTAAGGTGGATGGAGTGTCTCAAAAACAAAATACTGACAGCCAATTGTGAACAGTTCCAATGAGAAAGAAAAATGTGAGGCATCTAAAGAAACTGGGCAGCTGCATAGGATCATTTTGATGATCAGTGGACTCAAATCACAAGAAAAGAGATTCCACCTAAATAATTCGAACAATTTTTTTTAATGTAAGAATTGTTTGGTCATGAAATAGATTGCCTCAATGTGGGGGTGGACTCTCCTTCTTTGGAAATCTTAAGCAAAGGCTGGATGGGCATCTTTCAAGATTTCTCAACTAGATGACCTTTGGCAAGGGGTTGGACCAGATGGGCATTGCAGCCCTTTCCAACTCACAGGTTATATTAAATGTGGACCCCAATTTCCAACAGGAAATGCTGGAATGAGACAACTACTACCTAGTCTCCATGACATTATAACTGGAAAGGTTCTACAGATAGAATCACAGAATCATATAGATGGAAGGGGGCTCATGGGCCACTAGGGCCATTTCTGCAGTAGCCTGTTATAGTGCTATGATTTCACTTTTAACATCCTATGGAATCCTGGGGTTTGCAGTTTCGGGAGGGGCCGGCCAAAACTGCAAACCCTAGGATTCCACAGGATGTTGAAAGTGGAATCATAGCACTATAACAGGCTACTGCGGAAATGGCCCAAGTCCAACTGCCTGCTCAGTGCAAGATCTCCAGCTAAAGCATCCCCATATCTGGGACACCAAGGAACAAGCCTGTCCCCTCTCTGTGACAGCCTTTGAACTATTTAATGGGTGAGATCATCTCTGCCCTCAGTCTTCTCTTCACCAAGCTGAACAAGCCCAATTCCTTCAACTTCCATGCCTCTTATCATCCCTGTCCCCCTTTTCTGAATCTACTTCAAATTATCTACATCTTTCTTAAAATGAGGTGCCCAGAACTGAACACAGTACTCTAGATGAAGCCTGACCAATGCTGAATTCAGTGGGACTCTTACTTCCCTTCATCTGGAAACTATGCTTCTATTAACACAGGCTAAAATAGCATTTGCCCTCATTGCTGCAACATCACAGTGCCGGCCTGTATTCAACTTATGATCAACAATAATCCCAAGCTCCCTTTCACATGGTGTACTGCTGAGCCACATACCTCATCCTATACCTGTGCATTGGGTTTTTGTGCTCTAAATGTAGAATTTTCTGTTTGTCTCTACTGAATTTCATTTTATTAATTTCTGCCCAATTTTCTAGTTTATCAAGCTCATTTTGAATTCTCTTCCTGTCTTCCAATACGCTAGCCACCCTTCCCAATTTTGTACTATCTGCAAACCTGATAAAGATTCCCTCTACTTCATCATCTAAGTAATTATTAAAAACGTTGAAGAGTAATAGATTATTAAGTAATTGGTCTATGAAGACTTAGGACAGAATGCTGTGTTTATAACGAGCTAATACAGGTTTCTCAACATCAACTGATGCCAGATTAACTTTTTTTCCTTACTAGCTTGGAAGATAATGTCAAGAGTTACTAGCTTAGCAGATAATGGTATGGTTGTTTCATATTTTGATTCCTGCAAAGCCTTCAAAAATTCCCCTGCGGTATTGTTGTTGACATGCTTGTAAAATTATACTGGGTTTGTTGGTGATACTATTAGGTAGCATTATACCAGGCTGAACCACTATACAGAGGACATGACAGCCATGTTCAGGTACTTGAGACACCGTTACACGGATGATGGATGGAGCACTGGACACTGCCATAGAAACTAAGCAGTCACGCAGCCTCAGTCAGGGGTGCTGATGGACTTCCTGCATTGACAGGAGGTTGGACTGGATGACCTGTGAGGTATCTCACAAATGTTCAGAAACCTAATCTCTCTCCGACCTCTCCCACTTTTATTGGGATCCATGACACATGAAACTATGGACAAACATTTCTTTGCTTGCAGAAGAAACACCAGTACCATCATTCATAATTCCCTCAAAGCATCTAAAGCGTCCCAGAACAAGTGACAGTACAATCCCTCAAACCACTAGTTCCAAAATAGCACCGCTTCCCACAATTTAGAGCATATGTAGCTTAATATTTTATGGTTGCCGCCTGAATCAGCTGAAAGTTATGGTATCTTTAATTTTGATATATAATAGTATGGTCACTGTGTGACTTTATGCTTTCTTTTGCCATTTGTACTGTGTACATTTCTAATCTCTTCAGAACACAAAGCTTGCCTCTGAAAACCAGCTGAGAGACTTTGTTCAAGGTCCCTTACAACTGGAAAAATTTACCAGATCTGCCTCCCGCCAATCTCTGTGTTGTGACAGGAATTATTTAACCCCCAAACCATCTATTCAACTGTGGACAAATTTTGGAAAGCTGTACTTTGCTTTGCTATTGCTTGGCAGCTTATGCCAATACCAGAGAGTGTTCCTAATATTTAACCTACATTTTTCTAGTTCAGCACAAACCCCCAAGGCTTTTCTGTACTTGATCATTAATAGGAATTGATTCATACATTCCTCAGCCTCTATGCTTTTTTTCAAGAGCTGAATCAGATGCTTAATTTGATCTCTAAGAAAAGCTGTATCCTTTTGAGCCTCTTAAAAGTCTACAATGCTTTTTTCTTGCCTGGGTATTCTCCCTTCTTGCAAGTACTTTTGGGAACAATGATGCCACAAACTGAGCACTGTCCCCCAGCCAAGTAACAAGCTGAGCCAAGTAGAGCAGAAAAAATGAACATTAACAAAAAGAAAAACCACCCCCCAACAATAAACCATGAAGCAAAATGAATATTTTATTTAAACACTTATAAATGTAAAATAATTTCAGTGTTACACTCTTCCCCGGTAGAGCACTAGGAGAGAAAAAAGAAAGAGGACACACACTAGGCAATAAATGCTGGTCAAAATCTGATTCGCCGTGAATGTCATGTCTCTCTGCAATGCCTGAAGTTTCTCTGCCCTTTTCTGTGGTTTAGGTAAATGGCTCTGCATTTAGTACCACTCAGCGTTTGCATGAGCCATGTTACCCATGCAAATTTTCCAGCAATCCTGCCATGTTGGCACTATTTCCACTAATTCCTTTTACAATGCTTTATTATTACTTTTAACACGCAGGAGTACTGTTGATACCTTTTTTAGCCTGGCAGTTTTAGCCTGATATATTCAGAAAAGTATTGACAATGGTATCCATCAAACTAACAGCTTGTGTTACACTACCCAATTTAATAAGCTGTATGATTGCAAAACATCTTCCAGACTTCTACATAACTAAAATAAGAGTCTAAAGAAATTTTAAGAACAAACTAGTGGACTTTTTATTATTTGCTTTTTGACCTCTGTTTCACAGGAGAACCAGTATGAAGAAAAAGACAGATTTCTTTGTGAACTCCTGAATCTGAGGGAGTATTTCACTATTACACAACACGCCAGAGAGAAAGGGAAGGCCAGGAGGTCTTACTTATGTTAGTCATTGTGATCGGTTCCTCCACTTTGAAGATGGGTTCCCATGTCTGCCACTGTAGCTAGTTTATTAAATTGCTTCCTTGAAGAAAAAATCCAAAGAACATGAAAAGCAAAGTTCAGAGCCATCCAGAAGCAGCAGTTCTAGAGGCCACCAGATGTACACCAGCCTAGTCTGCACAATTCAAAGGGCTGGGGAGGGGTGGGAGGGAAAGAACACGACTGGAAATAACAGATAAGAAAAGTGCAGAGAGGAATCACTTCTGAGCACTGTGATATATTTCCACTAGCATGAGAAGGAGCCCAGCTACAAGGTTTATTGTTGCTCTCAGTATTAAAAAAGGTTGTATGCCAGAAAACCCCATGATATGGTGACCCTAATGCGAACCTAAGTTGGAAACAACTTGAAGGCACAAAACAACAGCAACAAACCATGTAGTCTTGCATCAGAAACATCCCAGGGATGGCTAGAAGCTTTAGGAGGGAAGCAACTTCTCTGAAAATTCTCCATATTTAACTTGGTGCCATGTTCTGAAAAGTATAGAGATAGGCCTCTTGAGTGTTACAAAGTTGCTGCGTATCGCACCGGAGATGCCTGTGAGTTCCTCAAACCACAATCCTGACTAGGCCCCAAAGCTTAGTGCCTCCGTACTACCAGTCTTCAGTTTGGCACAACAGACTCCTGAATCCAAAATCTTTGGTTGACTGACCAGAAGTTACCAGAAGTTATAGCTTTCTGTGTGTGTGCATCTGCCTTTAAGCTGCGTACTGACTTATGGAGACCTCATAAATCATAGGATTTTCTTAAGCAAGGAGTATTTAGATGTGGTTTTGCCAGTTACCTTCCCTGCCTAACATCAGACAGGATCTGGTGTCTTTAGGGTGTTTAGTCAGCACCATGTTTAAATTATGCCCTGAAGCCTTTTATGGCTTCTTCTGTATGATCTGCCTGGCTTGAGGTAGAGTGGTTGCCAACAGACAGACCTGTTTACACTTTGTAGGGCAGTGTGCTCAATACTTTGCTCAAGAGAGGCTCTGCATCTGAAAGCCCAATAAACTTTTCCCCTTCATTACCCTCCAGCCCAGTCTATATGACCAGCAGGAGCAGGTAGCTCAGTTTCTCCTGGACTGTACTACATGTCAAGGTCTGGTTTGCTGAATGTCCCCCAATTTTATTTTATTTTTTTAATGTGCACAAAACAGGTCACACCATGGAGAAAGCTAAGCTAGATCCTCTTCCCCTGACATGTCTTTTATCATGTTATGGTTACTGACACAGTTAATAGAAACAACTTTTGAACAAAATTATGTACAATGCTATATACCACTAAAACTTTGAGGACCCTTCTAATGCTCAGGAATTCAGGATGCATAAAAGCAACTATGTTATTTCTACCCAGCACTGTCCTTTTTAAGGCAATGGATACAAGGAGCAATTTGTGGTAGATTTTAATAGAAAGCCAGGTGGTGATTCTAAAACTATTCCAGTGCTGAAATCCATTCACTTTTAACAAAAATGATTCCTGCATAATGCTCAACCATCAGGCACAACTGTGTAACATAAAGGTTTCTCTTAAGGTGTTTATTTCACTATAAATATTTACACTGACTTTGCAAAAGACAGGATCTTGGCTCAGAAAGTCAGCCTCAGCATATCCTCTACATGGAAAGGTAGCTTTAGTTTAGACACCCATCCAATAACTGGAGAAGAAGGTTTATGTACCTTAAAATATTCACCATACTGATCAAGCACATGCAGAGAGTGTACTTGCTAGAGAGGGAAGCGTGACACTATAAAGTGTGGAACTCACAGGCTCAAGAGGAAGGGTATCACCAGTATTAATCAACCATATAAGAGATTACAACAAAACCTTTCAAGCTGATACTCTTGGTTCTGATGATGCAATTACCACTCTTGACAAGCTCTATAGCTCCTTTGTCTTCTCCAGCAACATACAGCTCCTGCAACTGTTGCCAATTTCAGCAGTGGCAGCAAGGGAGCCAAACCCCTAAGGGAGGGGACGCTGTGACCCCTGCAGCCCTGAGTCATCCACTCCCACTTGGGGAAGCAATGTCAGCCACTTGGCATTGTCAGCACATTGTTTCCCCTCTCCACTCCACCTCACCTAACACAGGCAATTTTAAATGGAGAATCATGATCTCATTCCAGAAACATAGCACTTCTCTGTGTGCTGTCCAATTCACAGTTTTAATCCCAGGTTTTCTATTTCAGTCACCATCTCTGAAAATTTCTGTCAGCCAGCCATATTATAAATGGAGGCACTGCTTCTCAAGATGATTCCAGTTTTGGATCATGAAGTCCGTTCATGAGTGCAACCACCTCCATTTAGACGTTGGCAGCATGGAACAGATGTAAAGAGAGCAAGTTCTGTGTAAAATTCTCTAGCAGGGCCTGTGATTTACCAGAATAGCAGTTGCAGCAATTCCCATTACCAGGCATAGGGAAATGCCAAGAACCTCAGCCTGGAAAAATTAGTATCTGTGGAATCCTTAGCTGCAGAACATTCACACTGTAAAACTCTAGAGGTAAAAATAATAATTAAAAAAAAGTACAATCAGTCCTCCATATCCACAGATTCTGTATTCACGGTCTGAACCAACCATGGCTTGAAAATATTCCAGAAGAGGAAGAGGAAGAAGAAGTAATTCCAAAAAGCAAACACTGATTTTGCCATTTTATATATGAGACATTGTTTTACTACAGCATTATACATAATGGGACTTGAGCATCCATGAATTCTGGTATCCATGAGGGCTCTTAGAACCAAACCCTAGTGGATACTGAGGGTCCACTGTAGGTAAATATGCGAATATGCCTTCCCCTGAAAATCTGCTATTGTGCGCTACCTCTTCAGCGAGTTATTCTTTATGAGGGAACATACAAAGAACTTCTCCTCAAACCTCCATAGTACCAATATTGGGTGGCATTGTTGTGTTACAGCCCACATCCCCAAGCACAGAAGGTTAACAGAACAATCCCAAAACAAAGCAAGCAACACACAGAAGATGGAGACTGTCACAGAATATATTATTTTGTTTTTGAGCTGCTGCTCTCCTCAAGCAAAGTCCATTTGGTGGTTAAACATTTCAACATGCTGTGCTGTATCAGAACCATGTTTGAAGCAATTATTTTACTAGCCAGAGATTAGATAGCTACATACTATGCATTCAGTTATAGCTTGTCGGAGTATATACTCACCAATTTTGAATTATTTTTGTATAATTCCAGTTTTCTCACACAAAACAGCACGGCAGGACGATTACTTTTAAAAGGTACTACAACCAAGTGAATATTTAAGTAGAACTTATACACCTCCACATTTCTGCACACTCTTGTGTATCTCATGAGGGTATACCTATGACTAGTGCTAAATATGTTAAACCAGAGTTATTTCAATTTTCATTTGGAAATAAATGAATATCAAGACTGGAACGTACCAAAGTAAATATAGTCAAACTGCATCTCAAATCTTGTTTAGAGTATCTCTGTTTTAAACCAATCTCCAATCCTCAGTTCTAAAGTAAACCAACTGAGGAAGATATGGGAGAGAGACAGATTTCTTGTAAGGATTACTGAGGTAATGTATGTAAAGAGCTTGACAAAGCAAATCATAGATGGATGAATATATGAGTTCCTATCAACCTGCAGGCTATGCCCTGCATCTCAATAAATAAGTTGTAATGCTTTTGGCTTATACTCTGCTACATTAATTCTGAGAACAGAGCACCATAACAATGTCTAATCATTTTTATATTCCTATTTTCATGACCGCTGTAAGATTTTTTTAACAAGCTTGTTCCCAGCACTATTTCAGATGCTGTAGAACCCCGATCTTGTCTTAACTTGTCATGAAGTTACAGTATGCCAACCTATTAGAAAAGCTCATTTGTACCATCATGATGAACTAGAAAAGGAAATGCCAATACTAACTGGTTGACTGACCGTTCCCAAAGGGTGCTCACCAATGGCTGCTTTTCATCCTGGAGAGAAGTGACTAGTGGGGTGCCACAGGTTCTGTCCTGGGCCCAGTGCTGTTCAATATCTTCATCAACAACTTGGATGAAGGAATAGAGGGCATGCTCATCAAATTTGCGGGTGACAGCAAATTGGGAGGGGTTGCTAATACGCCAGAGGAAGGATCAAAATTCAAAATGACCTGGACAGATTGGAGAGCTGGGCCAAGGCTAACAAAATGAAATTCAACAGAGAGAAATGTAAGGTCCTGCACTTAGGTAGAAAAAATGGAATACAGAAATATAGGATGGGGGACACGTGGCTGGATAGCAGCACGTGTGAAAGGGATCTAGGAGTCTTAATAGACCACAAGCTGAACATGAGTCAGCAGTGTGATGCGGCAGCCAAGAAAGCCAATGCAGGAGTCTAGATCGAGGGAGGTACTGGTACCACTCTACTCTGCTTTGGTTAGACCTCATCTCGAATACTGTGTCCAGTTCTGGGCACCCCAACTCAAGAAGGACATGGTCAAGCTGGAGCAAGTCCAGAGGAGGGCGACCAAAATGGTGAGGGGCCTGGAAGTCATGCCCTATGAGGATAGACTTAGGTATGTTTAGTCTGCAGAAGAGAAGGTTAAGAGGGGACATGATAGCCATGTTTAAATATCTGAAGGGATGCCGTGTAGAGGAGGGAGAGGGCTTGTTTTCTGCTGCTCCAGAGACCAGGACAAAGAGCAATGGATTCAAGCTGCAGGAAAGGAGATTCCACCTGAACTTCAGAAGAACTTCCTGACGGTCAGGTCTGTCCGGCAGAGGAATATGCTGCCTTGGAGTGTAGTGGAGTCTCCTTCTTTGGAGGTTTTTAAGCAGAGGCTGGATGGCCATCTGTGGGGAGTGCTTTGAGGGTGTTCCTGTATGGCAGGGGGTTGGACTGGATAGCCTCTGTGGTCTCTTCCAACTCTACATTTCTATGATTCTATGAATACTAGAACACTGCAAAACATGAAGACAAGCATTTTAAGGTAATGCTTTATCTTTATCAGTTCTTAGAAATTTTCCAGCACTGTTCTGATACCACCAACCTAAGTTACATCTCTGCTAGTTTGTTGACATGGCAGCTCAATATTATAGATCAGTACTGGACCCATAATTGGCTAGAAATAATTGTGTAGGAGGCACTTTGTGGTCAGTGTTGGGCAAGTCTTCAAACAAATGGGTATAGTAGGGGAGGCAGCCAGCATTCTCGCCTCTCCTTTCTTCCCACCAGAAATAGCAAATGCCCATGTAATATGTTTGTGTAAAAGGTTAGATCTTGGAAGGCCAACTTCTACGTTCTCAGTGGCAATTATTGCAGTGCTTGGCAAAAGTGTGTGTGTGTGTGTGTGTATATGTGCCTTCAGATTGCCTCTCGACCTATGACAACCTCATGAATTTTCATAGGATTTTCTTAGGCAAAGAATACTCAGAGGTGGCTTTGCCAGCTCCTTCCTCTGAAATATAGCCTGCAGCACCTGGTATCCATTGGTGGTTTCCCATTCAGACAATACATCTGAGTCTTTCTGCAGAGCTACTAGATGGTCTTAGACATCAAGAATGAAGTTTACTGAAGCTTCTGCAAAGCCTTGTGGACAACACTGCAGCTGCTACCCAAGATATTCTATCCTGTATTGCACACAAATAGCTTAAGACTGAGCTTGTAGTCCACATTTACTCATTTGATACATAAGCTTATTAACTAAAGCAAACAGTTATGTTTCACCCTTTCCTATAAAAAGACCATCAGAGAAAGACAAGTTATTTTTTCTGTGATTGAATAAATGTTAAACTGCTGATAACTAGGGCATAGAATACACAATGTATTGTTGTGTACATCAATAAATATATATTATTGTATACAATGTATTATATAGAAACACAAAACTAGAAAATAGAAGCTTTTACCTAAAAGATAACATAGGAATTAGACACAGAGGGTGATCAAGCCCCTGTTTATATTAACTCATGCACCAGAATGAAAAAACAAGTCGTAATGAGTGAGTTATGATGCATTTCATGACCCTACTGAAGTTTGAACTTATCAAAGACTAGCATTACATTTACTGTTGTGGTCAGACAAGCGTTAGGATTTAATGTAAACTTCTTTTATTTCCTGAATCCACTGAGAATTCTGATGCTGCCCCACTTCCCAAAGAGGCAGTCTACCAGCAACCAGAATATATAACGTCTGGGCTCATGGCATCATGGTTTGCAGAAAAATGGCATAGGACTTTTCTCATCCCAATACATTAAAATGACTGGACACAAAAGTGTCCTAATACCTAAAAGCAACAGAATTGTTGTGATAATTTTTTCTCTCCTTTGTCTAGAATTTGTCTAAATTGTACATGACAAGTAGCTTAAATATGAGATACTGTTTACAATTTTTGAAGGACAGTATTACAGAATACCTACACAGTAGATCTACTTCTATGTGGATTGTGTACGACAGTGGGACTCTGGACAATGTTCTGTTCTAATACATGAGAATTGTGGCCACATCACTACATATGCTCATAATATTTATAAAGGGTTCTGTGTATTTGTGATGCCCATTAGTATTACTAACTCACCACTTTCTAAATAAAGTTTTCCAAAGAGGCATGCAAGGTTTTAGAACAATCAAAAGAAAAACTCAAAATCCACAGAACAGCAGTTTGATAAAAGTATTAACATTTAAAATATGCACAGAATCAAAAAGTCAACCAACTAAAATTATCTGATGAAAAAATGTATCCTTAGAGGCCTGTCTGAAGAGTTAGAGAGGGGTCCACATTTATATCTTTAAGGGAAGAATTTCATAAATTTGAGGTGACTGATAAAGAGGCACCATTACTCATGTCTTCCAAGGGAAATGCTGTTGGGCAAATCAGTAGGGCCCATACTGCTGGAATTAACACTTGGGCAGAGGCAAGCAGGTACTGTAAGCAGGTACTACAGGTGCAAGAAAATTCATTCTCCAACATTTGACTCAAAAATGGAAGATTAGATACAGGTCAGTAGTTACTCGAGATTACAAGATCCAAACTAGAGTTCTTCCATTAGAGATACTCACCACTTTTTAACTCAAGTGGAATTATTCTTTCTCTCAAGGAAGTGTTCACCATTCATTGAACTCCACAGAATCAACTTAGATATGACAAATTTTATTATCTATAGGATCTTCCAACTGTACAAGTCTTCAATGCAATACAGCCAGTTCAAGTTCTGACTCTGTCCATCTCTGACTCCAACAAAATCTTGGATTCCAAATTGAAATTAATGTGAGTGATTTTATTAGCAAAATGCAACACAATTCCTACAACTAAGCTTTTGTAGATTCTGAGGGCTAATATGCATAAAACGGGGGGGGGGCAGGTCTACATTACACAAAAAAAGTCAACAGACACAACAACAGGACCAAGCATAATCACAACCAGAAAATGAATCCTATCATTTTTTTCAAAAAGTAAGTATTTAAGTAATGCTCTTCACAAATATTCCACCACTTGTATTCACATTGTTGGCCTAAATATTTCTTTACTGAAGCTCCCTGGGGGACTGATAATGGCTCTAGGATTAGGATGGGACCATATTAGTGGCCCTCAGCAGAGATCCAGACAGAAGCATGGTTCTCAGCTGGGCCAAGTCTCAAGGAAATTCTACCAGAGCCATCAGGAAGTCTTCCGAATAGATCAGACTCAGAAGTCAGAGCAGAACAATAGGCTCTATACAACTGCAGATGGTCAAAACTGCAATGTGCACTACCATAATCTATTAACTCCTGGTCAGTACAGGTGGTAAGGTTTAACATAGTGATTTGTGCTGAATCTGTTTGTTCAGAAGGATGTATTGCATCTGAGGCCACTGGGAAAACAGGGATTTTCCAAGCTGCAAGGAGCTGTTTCTTCCTGTCAAGTTGTGGTGCTATGTACTCAACTCAGCTGGAGGCCTTTCCAGCCCTATTCTTCTAACCCTCCTCCCCAATGTTGAAATGAGGCTTCAGTCACCCACTAAAGCAAATTCAGTAGTCTCACCTGGTTTGTGGATAGGGATGGGTCTTTTTCTCACTACTGAGAAATAGCTCTCTCCAGTGCTGCAAAATCTCAAAGCAGAGGCCCAGGTTGTACACTTTCTCACACTCCAGTCCCTGTGCAGTATACTGGTGCAGCTACTCAGTTATGTTGTTCTCTACCTCTCAGGCTTCCCACTAATCACAGCTGATGGGCTCTAAGGCAGTGGGAGAGGAGAATGCAGGTGCAATCAGGCCACCAGTCTCCTGATTCCCAATCCATGGAGCCTCTTCTGGAAGCCCTGAACACAGCAGCCAACTCATCACTAAAGCAAATAACAAAGCAAGGCTAGAGAGCCCCTGCAAAGTTAGCAGACCCAGCAAATTAAAAAAAAAAAAAAAGAGGCAGAAATGACTGGCTCCTGCTTAGCAATGAAGAACACACATGCAGTGTGTGACCTGCTACATGTGTCGGGCCAGATACAATTTCAGACAGGCTGCTAGTGCTTCCCGTTGCCTCTCAGTTATCCCAGAGTCAAGAACTTTCATCTTCCTGTGTAACTAATAGGAAACTTATCTACCCAGCAAAAGCACATTTCCCCAGCTAATCAAGCTGCACATCAAGACAGCATATAAAGCAAAAGGAGTTATTTCCAATACAACTGGCAAATGGAACTAAAGTGTTATTTCATTCTTCTAACCAGTCAGTGGGGGGAGAAATTTGGTGTCTTCTGTCTGCCTGTGGGATCTACCATTTTTGGACCTCTAGGATAGTTTGGGGCAAAGCTGAATTATAAAACATGGGGCTCCTGCAGATGTTCTAAATCTGGACAAGTAAGGAAAGTGACCAAGAAGTGGGCTTCTTAAATTTTACTATGCCAGAAGTTAACTTGTACCATAAGTTTGCTTTCATTTCTTCTTCAGTATTTGTTTCATTTCACTTTATTCCAGCCAGTTTCAGTAACCACTTGTTTTGCTTACTATAAAATGTATAGCTGTCATGTATTGCAGCTAATGTGTGAGGCAGAGAAAGAGTGTGATACTCCACATTCCACCAAGTGGAAGACTGAGTTTGGGGTGGTCTCTGTGGCTCTCCAGAGACTCTAAACCAGCTTACTCCTCAGCAGCTGGGGTTCAACACCTAGGGAATGACAAGTAGCAACTAGTGTGTGCACTGGTCTGAGGAACTGCAAGACTTGGGATACTGGAGGCATGGAGATGTGATACAATCTGAACTTAGGCTATTGCCAAAAAAAAAAGGGGGAGAAGGTGAAGGCATAGTTCAACTGGTGGCTGATGCAGATATATACTGGAAGGAGAAAGATTCCACTTTTCTGCTTCCTAACTGCCAACTGTGATATAGTAAACAACATTTAAGTCTCTTAAACAGCCATTAGTTAGAAGACTAGAGGAAAAAAAGATCTCTGCTGAACCATAATGCCACTAGTTGTACAAAGTGCTCCAGAGAAATTCCATCTCTGATTCTCTCAGAGATCAACTCACATCTTAAAACAGGCAGTTCCAACTAGTAGTTTTCATTTTACTTCTTCTGTATCATAGCTCCAAATCCTTTGAATGCATTCAAGGTAAATCTGGTCAAGCGAACACATGCTTTTTAATCAAAAAAATGGAAGAGGTGGCCATTTCCGTACTACACTCTTATAGCGTGATTATTCCACTTTCAACAGCCTATGGAATCCTGAGGTTTGCAGTTTAGGGAAGGCTTCCACCCTTCTCTTTTTGACTAGCCCTTCAAAGAAACACATCTAGTTAAGTGCAACAAGCAAGGAAAAATTTAGCTGGCACACAAAGCTGTCAAACTGGTTCACAGCTTGTACAGTTTGCAAAGCTCCTCTGACATTTCTTCTCAGGAGCTTCTGACCTCTTCTGTGGCCAAGAAAGGACGAATGCAGATGGTCTTTTCCTTCTCCAAATCTGTAGTATGTTTTCTTATGCAAGAATACCAAAGTAGCATATTAACATCTCTCCTTCACAGTCAAGAGTAATCCAAAATTTCTAAAGCTAGATAATAGTCACATGAGTAGAGAGAGCAACCCTTGGCATCTATATGTCAATATTTCAACTAAATGCTAATCAATTTACAGAGATAATTTACAAATTACAATGCCTGCACTTACAGAGGCAGACTCCTTAGCATCATAAGGGGTAGTCACTGTCAACATGACCTGTCATAGCAAGACTGCAGTAGAGACTTGCTGCACTGAATTTATACCTGTAAAAGGTAGTTTGGAATCATCTTCTCCTCTGCCTTCTTTCCTGCCTCCCCAACCCTTTTGTCCATCTTTCTAAGATTTCTTCCCTTACAAGAAAAGCTTCTTCCCATGTAGCGCTACCCAATTTAGGACCCTGAGACAGTTTCGCTCTAAGTGCACGTTTCAAATCTTGCTGAAGGAAAAATTAGTACCACCAAGCACCTATCCCAGACTGTTTCTGTCCACCCACCTCTTATGAAATGCTACTGTGCTTTGAGTTCCAATGCAGGCAAATAAATCCCCCACACACACACACACAAAAAGAATCTGGTTGGTTTTTGCTCCTGTGTGAGTAAATTTCATATTGGTGTAGTTAAATGGAATTGCTTCTGGATGTGTTCCATTATTCCCACTAACATCAAAAATGTAGCCCCTGCAAAGAAGAAGTAACATGAAGGAAGTGGGTTCTGGGTTGGCAAGAGACTACCTACTCCCTGGGACAAGAGGGGCTGCCAGACTCCACTGCAGGTCTGCAGCTTCGACCTTCCACGTGGGGAGGAGCGCCCCGCAGGACCTCCACAAAAGAGTTCTGTCGCCCGCCTCAGGCCGCCTTCCCCCACCCTCTCCGCCATTCCACCCTCATCAAGAGAGACCGCTCCCCAATAGAGGGGGGTAGTCCCTGCCCCCAAAGTCCTCGCGGAAGCGGAGTTCGAGGGGGGAAAAATGCGGACGCATCCAGGGGCTGAGGACGCTGATTCACTCGCCCCTAACAACTCCAACATGGGTGCGTCCCTCTGTCCTACGGCTTCGGTAAAAGAAGATCATGCCCTCCTACTCGTGGAAGCGATCCCGGGACGGGTGTGGTGGTTTCAGCTCAGGGCAACAGCTGCTCCCTACCTGCCCGTACAGCCCCCGCCAAAGGAATGTCCCCAGAGAGCAACGCGGGAGACCGAACTCTGCTGCCGCCCAAGGAGCCCCGGAAGGCTCTCCAAAGCGGGACGAGAGCGCCCGCGCGGCCGAGAGAGCGCGCCCAGCCCCGCGCGTCCGCCCGGCCGAGCCCCGGTCCCGAGAGGAGAGACGAGGCGCCTCGGTTGCTGCAGCGCTCGCTCCTGCTCCGGGGAGCTGGCAGGCTCTCTCCTCACGGCCGCGACAGCTGCCGCCCCGAGGAAAGGCAATCGCCCTCCGTCTCCCCAGTGACGGGTTAGTTTCCAAACTGCCGCAGAGCGGCCGAGCCCGGGAGCAGGGCGAAAGGGGACGGGGCGCCCTCCTCGTTGCTACGGGAGCAACTCCAGCGAGCAAGGCACGGCGAGAAACCGTCCCTTCCCAAACCCCCAGGCTATACCCCCTCCTCCCTCCCTGGGGGAAGGAGTCGGCTCTCTTGGAAACGCTGCCGTGCAGTATGCCGTCCGCGGGGAGAAAAAGGTTGCCGGGAGACTTACCTCGCGAAGCAGCTGCTCTGGAGACTTCCGCTCAGCAGAGAGTCTCAGGGCTCGGCCGGAGCAACAGGCTACCCCTTGCCCGTCGGGGGGGGGGGGGTGACAAGGCGGCGCGGTCTCCTTCGCGCAAGCCCACCCCGCCGCTGGTATCAGTCCGCCTCCCTCGAGCGCAACCTCTCGCCCCGGCCCCGGAGCCCGAGCGCTGTCGCCCCTCCCCCCTATTTCAAGCGACGGGAGAGACGGTGGAGGAGGAGGGGGTCTGGCCCGGCCCACTGCCCCGGCGGTGGGCGGACTCAGGCAGACCCCCGGAGACTTCTAGGGGGGCCCCGTGGGAGGACGCTAGGCGCAAGAGGCCCGGGCGGCGGGCCAGACGGGCGCGCGGGCTCGAGTAGCGAGGGAGGGGCGCCCGGGTTTCTTCTTCCACCCCTCCTGCCTCTCGCAGAGGGAGGGAGGGAGGGAGGGAGCTTCTGATCCAATTAGCCCGCTGTCACTCTGGGGATGAGCAGAGGCCCTGCCCAGCGGAGGCTGAGCTGGCCGCACTGGAAAAAGTGTGGGTGGGTGTGCGTGGAGAAGAAACAGAGCGGGGCGTGAGTGTAATAACCGCAGGCGGCACTCAGCTCTGGAAGTAACCTGGTCTCAGATCAGGCTAGAGCGGAGGGTTATGAAAAGCAAGAATGCCTCTGCCCATGTGGCGACTGACTGTCGAGCGCAGCGACGAGCCACGACTCGGCTCTCTGCTGGTCCGGGGTGGACGGGGCTCTTTCGTACCGCAAGTTGGGGTGGGCTTCCTGCAGGATTAATCCTTAGCTCTCCTTGCCCCAAAGATAGAAAAGCGGGGGGCGGGGGGTTAACGGTATCTCACAACTATCTTGCTCGGTCTTCTTCTTTAGTTCTGCTCCGAGGCTGGCATCCATGAAGGAAGAAGCAAGACAGCATGGAGGGTCTGTATTTCCCTCCCGCCTGCAATGGGAGGGAGGGAGCAAAGGCGCATTGGCTCAGTCTTTAGAACTCTTTCCGTGCCAAAGAAGGAAAAAGCTGTGATTCATCCGTCCTCTCTCGGCATCATTTCAAGCCGCCTTTACTTGTGTGACTGGACTGGCAAGGCGCTGCTATGAACACTGGCTTGTTCAGGCTGCTGGCACCATCCACTTCCACAGCTAGCTCACCTTCTCTGCTGCTTCCTTTACTTCTTCGTTGGTACCAACACCAGCCAGTGGGTTGGTATCCAAGAGCTACCATGTGTGACTGAAGAGAAATCAAAGGTGTTGCCCACATTTTTTCCCCATTCCTTCTCTCTGCGGAATACTGTTCTCCACTTCATTTGCCATGTTTAAAAATCTATCTTATTTGTCTAGTAATGAACTTCTGTCCTTAAGTGGCCTTGATTTCTCTTCATTAAAAAGGATAAATTTTAGCTTTAAAACCAACAGCAACACTGCCCAACTCCCCACACACATTTTGACCCACCTGTAAATGTTCATTTCCAAACTTTTACAGCCCTTGGTTCCTTAAGTACAGTAGGTGCTCTGTATCTGTGTAGGACACATCCCCAGACTTCCTGTGGATAACAACAACAACAAAATGCTGATAAAATAGGTATCAAAAGGAGTATGCAACTTGGAGAGGAGACCCTGAAATTTGACAGAACTGTAAAATCTGAAAAAATTAGCCATTATTTACAGTCCAAAGTCAGTACACAACTGATAAATTTTGTTTTTGACAGCAGTGTGTGGTCTAAAAAGAGATAGATCAAAATGCAGTAGGTCAATAATAGCCTAATGCTAGCTTCTCAGTGATGTAGTGTTAGGCTAGTATTGGTGGATCATAACCAGAAGGTGACCCTGGATTTTAGTGCCAGCGTGACGATGATGAAATGTTGATGTCAGGAGCAGATGATACCTGGGAATCCTCTGAAGTTCTGTTTTGTTTTGCTGGAACCTTTTGGGAGAGCATTGTTATTGGAAGTTGCTGTCTCTTTAACTCATCAAAGTGTTGCTGCAAAGCATGTAATTGGTGATCATACAGGTGACTTTAATGCTGCATTTCATTCAAGGACTGTATTCCATAGTTGTGTCCCTTAATGTCTGTGCAATTTGAAACACTTCAGCAAATTAATGTCCACAGTGCTGGTCTTGCTCCATTTCTTCTTCTTCCTCTAAAGACATCTTGACAAGTTCCCCCAGTTCCTCACTGGTTAATACTTCTTCATGACTGACAATATGTTCTTCCACTTCTTCATCCAGCAGGTTGGCAAACCTTTCTCCTTAAAGTTGTCTTGCTGCATTAATGGTTCTTTTAACTTCTCCATCAATCCTTGGGAGGGCAGGAAAGTCATCCATGTCACTCCACAAATTTTTACAGCAGGAATTTAAAGTTTGTGGTTTCAATTCACCCATTGCAGTTTTAATTAATATTACTGCATCAGCAACAGTGAAGGATTTCTAACACAGCATTATGTCCACATCAACTGCTGATAGAATGCAATCAAATGCCAGGTGGATATATGTGGCCTTGACAAAACAAATGATGCCCTGCTAGGGGCATGAAGGGGCCAGATCAACGATTTTGTATTGGGAGCTTAAAAAAAAAGCAGCACCAATCTTTTAATAGTGCACAGGTTTAGGATGACTAGGTATCTTGTCTACTATTAATAGGACTTTAAATCCTTCCTGATACAAATATTTTTTCACTTCTAGGAAGAAGCATTGGTGAAACCATTCTGTAAACAAGATGGCTGTCCCTCACATTTTCTTATTGTGCTGCCAAAATGTGGGCATATAGTGTTTTTTTAAGAGTCCATGGGTTTTTTGGTTTGTACACTATGTCTGGCTTTATCATATGTTCTGCAGAGTTGCCACTCTGGTTCTGAGTTAATCTGTCCTTCCATGCTTTATGCCTTTGCAGTTTTATGAATGTAAGTTCTAGTGGGCATTTTTTTCCAGAAGAGCCTGGTTTCATAATAATTAAATGTCTGCTTTGGATTATATCCTTTCTCCTCAATCAACTTCTTAAACCGATCTGGAAATGGGGCAGCAGCTGCTTCACGAGCAGACAGATCATCCAAACCTGTTCATAAATCTGTGTAACCATCCTCTACTTGCAGTAAATGGCTTGATGGCCCTCATTTGAGGGGATGCCCTGCTGAAGTTTCGTAAAGCCTCAGTGTTTTACAGCACAACACAATGATTTTAATGGGAATTGGTTTTCTGTTCATGTCTTCCAGCTACACATTTAATGCCCTCTCCATATTTATTAAGCACTTATCATGCACTGTGGAGGTAACTTTTGCAGTCCAAGGTGCAAAAGCAAAACTAGCATGGATTTCTTTTTTCCCTTCTTCACAACTTCAGTATGTGTTTTTATTTTCTTACCTTATTAAGTCAAGAACCTTCACTTTTCACTTAAAGGAGATACTTTATAGATTCTCTTAGGCTTTTCAGGATGTGAAAGGGATCTTGGAGTCTTGGTAGAGCACAAGCTGAACATGAGTCAGCAGTGTCACGCGGCAACCAAGAAAGACAACGCGATTCTTGGTTGCATCAGTAGGAGTATGGTGTCTAGATCAAGGGAGGTAATGGTATCACTTTATTCTGCATTGGTCAGGCCTCATTTGGAATACTGTGTCCGGTTCTGGGCACCTCAATTTAAGAAGGATACCGACAAGCTGGAACGTGTCCAGAGGAGGGCGACCAAAATGGTGAAGAGTCTGGAAGCCATGCCCTATGAAGAACAGTTTAGGCAGTTGGGTATGTTTAGTCTGCAGAAGAGAAGGTTAAGAGGGGACATGATAGCCATGTTTAAATATTTGAAGGGATGCCATGTTGAGGAGGGAGCGGGCTTGTTCTCTGCCGCTCCAGAGACTAGGAGAAGGAGCAATGGATTCAAGCTGCAGGAAAGGAGATTCCACCTGAACCTCAGGAAGAACTTCCTGATGGTCAGAGCTGTCCGGCAGTGGAATATGCTGCCTCAGAGTGTGGTGGAGTCTCCTTCTTTGGAGGTTTTTAAGCAGAGGCTGGATGGCCATCTGTTGGGAATGCTTTGATGGATGTTCCTGCATAGCAGGGGGTTGGACTCGATGGCCCCTGGGGTCTCTTCCAACTCTATGATTGCTAGCATCATCACTTCTGTGCTTTGGGGCCATTATTAACAACACAAACACTTTGCTGTACAGGAAGAAGCACTTTATAAGCACAAGCACTTTACTGTACAGTGCTGAACACAAGAATTTTACACAAGCACACTGTACCATGATCAGATCACATAACTGAAAAGCCTACTAAGCAACTGGGTAATGTTACAACACATGTACACAGCAACAAAAGTGAGACAGCTTGGACAATGCAAGGTAGTAGAAGAGCACTAGCGAAAGGTGCGCAATTTCTAGAATTTTCTATTCCCTTCCATTCTCTGTGTAATACTGTATGTAGTTCCCTGTATTATTTCAATTTCTATTAAATTTCTATTAAATTCAAAGTAATATTTTCAGACTGAATTTCAGCAAGGTAAGTGAGATCATATATAACAGTCATGTGGATATGGGAGATGTACTGTACTGGTAAGACATTTTCCACCTTCTTTAAACTACTTTAACTATCACTTGACATTTTTTTAAAACTTACAGTAATGTTTTCATGTTCACTCTTCTTTCTCTGTGTATGCCATCTTTTACAGTCTTAATTATTTTTTATTGCATATGGGATAGGTATGCCTTTTGGGGTTTAGTTGTTTATTTTTCATATGCCATACTGCTATTGCCCACCAAGACCTTGTTTCCAAATTCAAAGGTGCTGGTACTCATACTCCATACACATTTTTTTTCTAATCACAAATGGGCGAGACCTAGTAGCTGGCTGTTCAAAGATAAGTGAAAGTCACTTTGAACACATGGTATGAGGAAAAAAACTGCAAGTTCTTACAAGTCCCTTTGTAAACTGGAAGTGCCATGAAGCATATAGGAATTCCACATGTAGTTTGAAATTAATTCTAAGTTTCAGTTCCAAATATGCAGCTCAGTGTTAAACACTGCTATTCAGAAGTAAGTCATATTCAATTCAGTGAGGTTTAATCTGAGTCCTAAGTGAACTCCCACGTGGCAGTAGGACTTCTTGGAATTTTCAAAGGTGTATTGACCTGTAGCCTAAAATTATAACATGCGCAGTAACCTTCAAACACATCTTATTTGTTTGAGGCTACTGCACCTGTTCCAGAAATAAACCCAGATGAATGCTGCCTCAAAAAAGGGTCATGGTGTATTGTAGGAAATTTGGGCCCCATGCTTGTAACACATAATTATTCCTATTTGTTTTCAAATACCATTTGAAAACACCATTTGTTTTCAAAGAAGATCAGGGCAGTGTTTATTGTTCCTCCTGGTGCCTATTTTACCTTCACACAAGAAACCTGTGAGGTAGAATAGGCTGAGAAATAATGACTAGCTTTCTCACATCCAGAGAGCTTTGTGGCTGAGTAGGTATTTGGACTAGGTTTTCCCAGCTCCAGTCTAACACTTCGTTTCACCAAACTGGCTTTCATACTGCTGAGTAAACCTTAAATGTAAAATAATAAATCTCAACTACTGTCCAGGGAAAATGTTATGAGGGTACCAGATTTCCTTCCCAAAAGTAACAGAAGTTACAGAATTCAAATTAACTTCCCTAAACAGGATTCTCCAAGATCAAACGCTGCTTTTGGTTGCTTGTGGTTGCTCAAAGAGCCTTGTGGCATCTCAAGACTAATAAATTTATTGTGGTATGAGCTTGTCTTCCTCTGCTGCTGCAACCCCCCTGCCCCCAGTTCATACCCATTAACTGAACATGGATCTCTAATCCAGTTTTGCTTGCATCAGGAACAGAAAATATTCAAAGAAACTATTCTGCAAATCTTTCAAGTGTCACGTAATAAATGATATGTCCTCCTCATACAATTCTTCATTGGTGGGACCAAGAAAATCTGTGATATTTCAAAAAGTCTAATAGTTTCAGTCCGATACGCAATGATAACCACAATTCAAATTTTTTCATCATTGCTTCGATCTTGTCTTCAACTTAAAAAAATGAAACTTTTTTCTCCTTGAAGATTTAAATTGAGCACATTTAAATAGGTGAAGATATCTGACAGATATGCTGATTTTACTAACCAGGAAAAACTTGTCAGATAGTCACTGAGGTGACATTGCTGCTCCATGAGGAATGGTTTTATCTAGCCTCTCAAATCCCCAAAACAAGACAAAACTTTACTTTGTAATAGCTAAAAAATTCTGGAGTGTAGCAAAAATTGATGGTGTTCACTGTCTATATCTTTGCAAAGCTGCTCAACAAGTCTTGAATTCAATAGTTTGCTTTTTATAAAATTGACAATTTTGACTGATTCATTTAAGCTCTGTTTTCATTTTTCTGACATCTTCTTAGCAACTAGAGTTTCCCTACATATGCAGTAATGGTACCAAATCACCAATGGAATGATTCCCTTAATCCATGCTACAAGTCCAGTATGCTTTCCAGACATTGCCTGTGCCCCATCTGTGCTAATTCCAACACATTTCAATCAATCCATGTCATGAGATGTTATAAATTCATTTAAGCTGTTAAATGCTTCTTCAGCTATAGTGTTTACCCATGAGGAGATCAACAGAAGTCTTCAAAAGTAATAATCTCATGCGTGTATCTAACGTAGCACAATAACGTCACTTTGTTATGTCTGTGCTTTCATCCACTTGCAAAGCAAAATAGGGGGACGTGAATTTTTTCTAGTAACTGATCCTTGATATTGGCTGACAAACCATCACTTTGCTTTTTAACTGTGTCACCTGACAAAGGTATTAAGGAAAGATCATTGGCAGCTTTCTCATTGGTCAATGCAAAAACCATAATTTTTGCAGCAGGTAATATAAGTTCTTGTACTGTGTTTTTTTGCTATTAGCTGAGGAATGTTGCTGCATTTTCATTGTTATAACCAGTTGTAGTCTTTTAAAAACCATTTTCTCACTTTCCAAAGCTCCTGCTCCTTACTTCTGAAAAAAAAAGATGCTGTTTGTGACATGTTCTTTAGGTTTAACATTGAGGTATCTTATCAGTTTTGACAGTTCCATGGCCTTGTTAGATAATACATTCCAACCTACATTGTGGTAGTTGCTTGTCTTCTGTACATGTGAAGCCAGCCAACAGATATTCCTTGCTATAATGGCAGCACTTTTTAAGATGATTGAAAGAAGCTTCAGTTTGCTTTGAACAGGATGCATCCTCATCAACATAATCAGTACTTTACATTTCAAATTCAGCCAGTGATCTATCCTGAGGCTCTGCCAAAATGTATTGTTACAAAATTCACTGTGATAACATCGAAAAGTCACTTTAGCCAACAATAACCAAATGTTTTTATTTGCAGAAATCAAAGAAACACAATCATTTTCAATAATCCACAGTTACCATTCCAAAGTCCACCCAAACACTCACTGACACTGACTCTGACTCTCTACTTGTGAACACGGTCTTCCTTTATACATGAGTTGTGTTGAGAACATTCACAAAACAGCTACAGAATTTTGGGAGGCAGCATACATTCCAAGAAAGTGGTGACAAAATGTGGACAACAGTAGAGTTTGCTGCAGCTATGAAGGTGCCTTCTGTCTGTATGTGCAGTAGCAAGAAATGTCATGTACTTTCTCTCAGCCACTCAGCATTGTTCACTTGCATGTTCTCTCATCACATGTGGAAGTAACATTTTCTGCTATCAGTTATTTTCATAACTTTTGAACAGTTTGAGATATTGTAATGAAACTCTGCACAAATGATGTCTATCACTGGCAAAAGATCCCTGCTCTCTGAGATCAATGTATAACTGTCTGTCCATCTGCCTTCCTGCCTTCCATTCACTCCTTCTATTTTTACTGTAAAATACTTACAGTTCATACAGTTCATTTTTAATCAATTCATATTTTTTAAAATTGGGACTCTTTTGAGCGCTAACAATTGCATCCCAGATTAAAGGTTGGGATTGAGGTTAGTAGGATGTGCTCCTAACTCATAACATTTCCTCATAACATTTTACTCATAACATTTCATAACATTTCCTCATGCTTTGGTGGATCCCCTATGAGGACATCATGGTCCCTTGGTGGTCTGCAGGCCACAGGTTAAGTACTGCTGGCCTAAATCATTACATTTAAATAAAAAATAATTAAACCTAAGCAGAAAATAATTAACTTTTCCCATTTTTAATCTTACCAATATCTAATCTTATTTTCTGTGCATCTTCAGACACTCCTCTAAACCATGAAACAATTACAATTACAAAAGCATTTTGCTGTTCTAACTTTACTGATCTCCTTCAGTTTCTCATATTTTGTATATAATTTGCAGAGAAACATGGAGCAAGTTTAAAGAATGACAACCGCTTGCTTATAAATAAGTTACAGGCAGAAATTTACAAGAAAATGCTGCAGTGTATTGCCCCTGGCATAAATATTGTACTTCACTGCCCTGACAAGAGTGGTTCTGTGGTGATAGTTTTGTCTTTTCCAAGCTCCTGTAACATTTTTCTATGCTATATATCAGGATGGGGAAACTAGCTTCCAGAGTTTGATCAGCTGTTATTCCCATCATCCTTCACTGCTGGTCAGGCTAGCAAGGGCTGATGGGAAGTTGGCTCCAATAACTTCTCCTGGGGCCTTAGGATCCACATCCCTGCTATATATAGCATTAAAGAGTTCTAGTTCAGTACTGACACCAGTCCTGTGAGCTTAAGCACATATAACTGTGAGGATGTTTTTGGAGAATGGATAAAGAAAAAATTTATTTTTCCTTCCTCAAATAAGACAGCCATACGCAGATTGAGAAGATTTTAACTGCATGGAACACATCCCATTAACCCTAATCCCAACCTCTAGTCTTGGATGCAATTGTTAGCGCTCACAAGAGTTCCAATTTTAAAAAACATGTATTGATTAAAAAAATATTTTATTGCTTCTCAGCCTGCTAGGACTTCTGAGATAGTATACAACAGAATAAAAAAAAATTAAAAAGAAATTAAATCATTTTTTAAAATTAAACATACACACACAATTAAAACAGTACCAAAGGTCATACAAAAATGCAGTTTTGGCTGCCCACAAGAAGCTCAAGAGGGATGGAACCACACCTGGAAACCCAGGTTGGAGGAGTTCCATAATGATGGGTACCACTCCAAAGAAAGCCCTGCCTTGTATATTTGCCAACCTGGACTCCCAGGGTGATAGGACAGACAACAGAGCTTCTGCTCAGCATTTCAAGTTATCTCCCTATTCCCCTTTCCTTCTCTTTATCTCCACTGATATCCTGAATATTCCATTACTTGATTGCTCTCAGTATTCTGCAGCTCCTGGAAGCAAATGTGTGTAGATCCTTTTGAGGCTGTTATTATTTACAAATAGTTTGCTCAATATACAGGACCCACTACTGTCTTTGGAGGTTGCTTGATTTTGCTTCCAAAATGGCAGACATAAGACTTACATAAGTTCTATTTTAGAATGAATTATGTGGTGACAGTATGGCTCTGAGTATGCACCAAGAGTCTGATTCTTTATTTTCTGTAATTATTGTACATTATTATTATTATCCTTTATTTATATAGTGCCATCCATGTACATGGTGCTTTACAAATTTAAAATACAATAGTTACCCTAAATAAATACATAATAAAATGAAGATATACAATGAAAAGGATACAGGGTATATGGAATTACAACCAGTACAATATAATATTACTATAATGCCAATAAACATTACTATAATGCCAATAAAATACAATATCTAAATAACAATAAAACTAGTCCAACGTTCCAAGGATTTTGGAAAACAAGAAAGTTTTCAGCTTAGATTTAAAAACAGTAAGAGAAGGGGAAGTTCACAAGGTCACCGGAAGGCGATTCCACACAGAAGGGGCAGTGAGAGAAAAAGGGTATAACTGAGCTAAAGAGGAGGAGACTGAGTAAGAAGGTAAGTATTTGCGGAGCATAGGTTTCCAGCTGGTTGGTAAGGAAAGATAAGAGCAGCAAGATAAGGAGGAGCTAAATTATGTAAGACCTTAAAAGTCAAAACAAGAAGCTTATAAAGGATCCTACAAGGGATAGGTAACCAATGAAGGGAAATCACGAGAGGAGTAATGTGATCAAAATGGTGGGCTAAGAAAATGATTTTAGCAGCAGAATGAAAAACAGAGAGCAGAGGGGAAAAATAAGATCAAGGAAGACCAGTGAGTAAAAGATTACAGTAACTGAGATGAGAAATAATGAGAGCATGGATTAAAGTCTTGGCAGAAGAGGGAGAAATGAAGCGTCAGATTTTAGAGATGTTATAAAGAAAGAAGTGACACGACCTAGCAACAGTCTCAATATAGGAAGCAAAAGACAAAGAGGAGTCAAAAATGAATCCAAGACTGTGAGCTTCCTTCACTGAATGGATAAGTGTGTTGTTAACAGTGATGGAAAAAGTGGAAGGTAAAGAAGGTTTGGGGGGGAAATGAGTAATTCTGTTTTCGTCATGTTAAGTTTGAGACGGTGACGAAGCATCCATGAAGAAATACCAGAAAGACAATCTGTAATGCGATCTTCAATATCTGTAGAAAATTCAGGAAAAGAAAAGTATAGTTGAGTATCATCAGCATAAAGGAGATATTGAAACGCAAAGAAACTAATAAGATTACCTAGGGAGAGAGTATAAAGAGAAAATAAGAGAGGGCCCAGAACAGAGCCTTAAGGGACCCCCACAGAAAGAGGAAAGGAAGCGGATTTATGATTGCCAACTTTCACATTAAATGAGCGACCAGAAAGACAGGATGAAAACCAACGAAGGACAGACCCAGTGAACCCTAAGGCATGAAGCGAATCTAACAAGACAGCATGATCAACCATATCAAAGGCAGCTGAAAGATTGAGAAGAATAAGAATAGAATATAGGTCCTGGGACTTAGCTATGAGAAGATTGTTGGTTATTTTGGTAAGAGCTGTCTCCGTGAAGTGTAAAGGACGATATGCAGATTGAAAAGGATCAATTATAGCAGCCTGAGACAAAAAGGAAAGACAACGTGTATGCATCACACGTTCTAACACTTTAGAGAGGAAAGGCAGGACAGAAATAGGGCAATAGTTGGTAAGAGAAGAAGAATCAAGTATAGAGTTCTTAAGAATTGGGGAAACAGTGGCATGTTTGAAGGTGGGGAAAATGAACCGGAAGAAAGAGAAAATTAACAACATGACACAGAAAAGGAAGAATGGCAGAGGAAATAGTAATTAAGAATTGGGAAGGAATAGGATCCAAGAGACAGGTAGAAGGATTAGACGACTTCAGAATTTTGGACAATTCATCTAGCGAAACAAGGGAAAAGGAAGAGAATGTAAGACAAGTGGACAATTGGTAAGTTGGAAGTAAGGAAGAGTCAGGAACACAAAGGGAGGAACGAATAGTTTCAATTTTAGTACTGAAGAAAGTAGCAGTCACCAGCTGAGAATAATGAAGGAAAGGGCAAAGAAGGAGGCTTAAGGAGAGAATTAAAGGTAGAGAAAAGATGCTGAGGACAACAGGAATTTGCACAGATTAATGACCTGAAATATGTTTGCTTGGCAAGAGAAATGGCACTAGAAAGAGAAGAAAGAATAAATTTATAGTGAATAAAATCTGCCTGAGGAGTTTTCCTCCACAGACGCTCAGCAGCATGACAACAGGAGCAAAGATGCCAAGTGGAGGGAGAAAGCCAAGGTTGAGACTTAGAAGCAGAAGTAGAACGCATTGTCAAAGGGGCAAAATTATTGAGAGTTGAAGATAAAATAGAGTTCAGCAAGGAGACAGCAGGGTTAAGAGAAATAAGAGAGGAGGAGGCAAGGAGGAAAGCAAAGCTTGAGAAAAGTCTTCAGGATTGACAGAATGAAGCTCACAAAAGGAGCAAATAACAGGATGACGAGGAGGGGGATTATGAGTAAGTGCAAATGAGACAAGGTGGTGATCGAACAATGGAAATTCAGTAACCAAAACACAAGAAACAAGATCAAAGCAATGACCGAGGGAGTGAGTGGGAGAGTTAGAGCAAAGCTCAAGTCCAAAGGAGGACAATAAAGAAAGAAAATGTGAAACGGAGACATCATCAGAGTCATCTACATGAACATTGAAATCACCCAGAATGAGTAAGAGAATATTGTCTGAAATAAAGATAGTCAACCAAGAATCAAAATCTGACAGAAAAGAAGAAAAGAGGACCCAGTGGACGATAGATGACAGCAACTCGCAGATGCAGAGGTAAAAAGAGTTGCACGGCATGAACCTCAAATGAAGAAAAGCAATGGGTGGAAGGAAAGGAAAGGTGCTGAAACTGGGACAAGGCAGATAACAAAAGACCTACTCAACCCCCTGTACCCTCCTGACGGCTTGTGTGAGAGAAGGAGAGTCCACCAAAAGAGAGGGCAGCAGAGGTGGTGGTGTTGTGAGCTGGCAGTCTGGTTTCGGTAAGACCAAAAAGGTGAAGATGTTTAGAAAAGAATAAATCATGAATGATAGTAGCTTTTGGAGCAATTGATTGGCAGTTCCATAGAGAACAAAAAAAAGGGGAGGTGAGAAGAAGGGAGGTAATGAATAGGTATTAGATTTGGAGAAGGGGAAGAATGTAAAGAGTGAACCTGAGAGTGGAAAATTTTAGGAGGAGCACTAATTCACCCTACTTTTGCTTTAAGAAGCTCACAGTAGCTTAAATATGATTTCAGGGTAGTTTCCCACTGAAGCAATGCTCACGGCCAGACCTCCTTTTCTTCAGCTGTTGAACCATATTATGTAGCTACAAATATCTGATAAAAATATATAACTTTGTGAGCTGTGGTGGAAATGGAAGAAGGTTTTCTCACACAGACTAGTCTTTGGCTCTGAGGTAAAAATGATGGAGAATGTGTGTGCGCACAGCCTCTAGCAATTCTGATCAAGGAGCAATGACATCAAGGGCAAAAAACAAAACAAAACCTACAGTAATACTTTGTTGTAAGAATGCCTTTAAAAGCAGGAAAGCTTATAAAGCTTACAAAGGTACTCCCTTCTCCTTATTCATGTGTGTACCTATGGCACTACTAAGAATACCTTTGAGTAGATCACCTCTGATTATGAAGCTTTGGGCAGGAAGCTATAGAAGTCTGAGGCACACATGCTATTCTCGTCAATTCTGCCAGTGAAGGACAGAGGACTATACAGGGAGAGGAAGATAACAAGTGAATAGATGGCTACATAGATGGTGAAGATGGAAGAGGGTTGGCTTCTGAGACCATGGTCTTCACTTCTTACGCAGAGGAGTACTGGCTACAGATGGGCTGAACCTCATGAAGACTTGGAAGAATGCCTTTGGTAATAGCATGGCAAATCTAATCAAGAGGGCTTTAAACTAAATCCTTATAGGGTTGGAGATGATAGCTCAGACATTGGCCCAAAGGCAAGTTCTAAACACAGGGATGTGAATTCTAGAGACGAAGCTGAGGGAGAGAATGTGATCTACCGAAAAGTTGACAGTAAATTAATAGGTGAGAACAAGCAAAGCTTCAAATGCTAGAACCATAACAGAATTTGGGAGATGAGCTCGAAGTCCTAGCTCACAAAAGTAAATATAACTTTACAAGCATAATTAAGACCTAGTAGGATGACTCCCATGATTGGATTATTATAATTAAAGGATATAACTTATTTTTAAAAAAGATTGTGGCAGAAAAGGAGCGGGAGTAGCATTTGTCAAAGACAAATTCAGTTGTACAGAAATTAATGAGAGTGATCAAAGTGGACCAGCTGAGTGCATTTTAGGTAAAAATAAATGGAGAAAAAATAAATAAATGCAGCATTGTGGTGTGAATTCCTATCAGCCACCAAACCAATAGGAGGTGTGGATGGTAAGTTTCAGAAACAAATCTCAGAAATTAAAGATGCAAGACTCTGTAATTACCCTGATATCTGCCGAGACTGCTAAGCATAGGCTATCTAACAAATTCCTGATGTGCTATTCAGATAATTTCCTATTTCAAAAGGCAGAGGAAGGAACAAGAGGATCAACTATTGTGAACTTGGTCCCAAACAATGGAAAGGAGTTGGTCACAGGAATCAAAGCTTGTACTTTAGGGGAGAGTGCTCATGTACTATGTAATTCATATGGTAAGTCAGGGCAAAGAAGAGTAAAGTCATACACAGACCTTGGATTTCAGGAAAGCTGATTTTAACATGTTCAAGGAAATACTGAGTATCCCATGGCTGGACATGCTAAAAGACTCTTTCGTAAAGAAAGACTCTGTCTGCCAACAATTCAATTAGCATGTGTAGCCTTTAAAAGCAATTCAAAGAACAGACATAGGCACATGATCATGGCCTCAATCTTATTGTTAATACAAAATAAAATAGACCTTTTACTCCATGGAGCTAACATAAATGTTGATTTAACAATCTGCCCTTGATCCAGTGGGTCTGCTCTGGTTGGGATTTAGGCTTATGTTTACATAGCCATGCTATGAAACATCAATAGTTGATTTTTCCAGTTCATCCCGTTCTTGAAAGTATAAGATCAGACTAGGCTGAGGTCCTTTTGCCATCAAACAAGCACCTTAACCGGGAATCATGCAGACTAAGACATACTATTCTTTGATCACACTGGAATTTTTTTTCAGATCTAGTTTCTTTATCAGGTCATATCCATCTAGCCAACATTAACTATTCTGCTTATGGGTGTCAGACAGAGATCTCCTCTAACACCTGTTTCCTCATTTTTAACTGGAGATGCCAGGGATTATTCAACCTTGGACCTTCTCCATGCATATGGTGTGCTCTTCCATTTCCTCCCACCCCCCCTGCAAACATACATAGCAAAGAAGGCTAGGAACATGCTGTGTTAATACATGAAAACTGGAATTTTCTGGATTATTTGGGGCAAGATACTGTAACCAAAAAACAATCAATTTTATTTACCATGATTACGCCATGCAGATTCCTATAGCTGTATACCATAGTTTAACATACAAATTTCATTAAAATCTTAAGATGCTGAAAATGATACATTCAAATAATACAAATGTGACTTTTCACTTTGTTTTCACATTCTTGACATATTTTTGACAAATTTGTCTATGCTATGAGTTTACTGCAGATGGTAATGACTGGTAATTGATTTAGCTAGCAGCAGGCTTGCAGTGGAATGACCTTAACAAATCAAAACAGGAACCATTGGATGCCAAATTCAACAGTTTAAATTCCAGAACTCTGAAAGGGGACAAACCAAAACTACACAGCACAAGCACACTTAGAGAGGGAATGCCCCAAGTTAACCTTGGATTCTGACTTCATAGCTATTTATCCAATTCACCCAGTAATGTGCTCTAAGAAAATATACTGTAACATCCCTGACAGATGGCTGTTCAACTTCTTTAAATGTCATGGCTTCCTTTGTTCTTTGACTGAACTACTTTTGAACATGCAAGTTTGTCATGTGCTGGATAACCCACATTCCACAGAACTCACTCTGAGGTAGACAGAAATTTTATTGTTTATGGATAAGCATGAGCAATATAGCACACTTCCACAGAAGTTGCTGAAACTGCAAGTTACACAGAGCATACAACTTATATAGCTTATCAATAGATGTTTAAGCACAGAAAGCATTCATTAGTCAAAGCCATAAATCCCTTCATGTGTCTTTCCTCCTTTTTGTTTCCCAGGCTGGTACTTCTCACAACCCTATATGCCCTTGATCAAAGTGAACCTGCCCCCCACTGCATATTTCTCACCTGTCATCTCCAAACAACTCTGTTCTCAAAACATCCTTAAATTCAGTCTTCCCTAATATGAAATACACCATAGGGGCCTTTGAATTACAATGAAGCAGCAATTAGCACTACTTAAGCCTGAATACAAAGTCATCCTCTTTTCATTGGTAAATACAAAGTAGAGGTTAGCAAAGAATACGCATTCAACAGATTAGTATTTTCAGCGCAGGGAGGTTAATTTAGCAACCTGACAAAACTATCCTATTAGCTTACTGTTCTGCAACACTTTAAAACTTCCAGCATAGGCTTGTTCAAGTACTGTCTAACTAGAGGTGTACTCTACTTTATCGCTGAAGCTGTTTTAATAGGGAAATGTACAGTTCCTTTGTCACAACAACTTCATTTCCAAGAACAATTCAAAGTACTTCTTATGACCCATAAATCTAGGGCTAGGGTCCAGAGTATCTGAAAGACTATACTTTCTTTTACGAACCTATCCAAGTTTTGAAATCCTCAAGGGAGGGGTTTGTCCCGGTTCCACCAGTGTCATGGATATATTTGGTGAGGACACATGAGAATGCCTTCTTGGTGGCTCCTTCTAGGCTGTGGAATTTCCTCCCACGGGGAGGATAGGCTGCTCTGCCACTTTCTGTTTGTCGGTGAGCAAAGACCATTTTATTTTGACAAACTTTTTGTCTATTAACTTGTTATTGCAGATGGGTCTTTCAGTAGGGAGTACTATACTTTTATCTACATATCTATATTTATCTATACTTTTATCTACATATCTACAAAGGAGGAACAAACTGCAGTCTAATTGGGGGAAAAAGAATTAATTATCCCCAATAAAGCATTCCCTTTGGGTGTTGGTTTAATGGTCTTTTCGAGACAATTATATAACTAAGCAGTCTATATAGTCAATATGTCCTTTTTGATTTACACACATCAGCTTTGACCGTAGGCCTATCTATTTCAAATGAATCATAAAGAATTAGAGCTGAAATAATGCATTGATTAAAAGCCAAACTAATCAAGTACAGCATCAATCATAGATTAAAATATGCTTGCTGCAATTTTGTTGTTAACTACAAGAACTATGTTTGAACTTGTTTGTTTTCACCCTCCATCATGTTGACATGCCAGTGCCTTATCAGAGAGCATTGATTTTTTTTTTTCCTGGCAGAGTAAAACTACTGCCCACAGTTTTGTAAGACTGATTCTGTACTGTAATCCCTTTTAATTTCAACAGTGTTTTTATAGATAGAACGTGTAAAGAAATCTGGTAATTTACAAGTATTCTACAAATGTCTCAAAGAATTCTATATGGCTATTGCATGTTTTAACTTGCATGATATCATGAGACAATTTTAATGAGCTGTCTAAGCAGGGTTCGAGAAGACATGCACAGAGCCTGCACACAAGGGACTGGTATGTAATTTCTGGGTGCATAGAGACTGTAGAATCATAGAATTTTAAGGGATATCATAGGCCATCTATTCCAATCTCCTGCTCAATGCAGGATCTCCAGCTAAAGCATCCCTAGCAGGTAGCTGTTCAACCTCTTTTTGAAGATGTGTAGAGGAGACCCTACCACCTCTCAAGGTAATTGGTTCCATTGCTGAACCATTCTTACTGTTAAAAACCTTTTTCTAATGTTCAGTCGAAATCTACCCCCTTATAATTTAAAACCATTAGACCTAGTCGTAATCTCTGGAGTAAGAGAGAACAAATCTTCCCCCTCCTCTCTGTGACAGCCCTTGAGGTATTTAAGAAGTATGATCATGTCACCCTTCAGTCTTCTCTTCGCCAGGCTGAACATGCCCAGCTCCTTCAATCTTTCCCCATCTGCTATCATCCTTGTTGCCCTTTTCAGTCTGAACCAGCTCCAACTTGTTTATATCCTTCTTAAAGGACAGGGTATATGAATTAGCAGTCAGAGGAACCAGAAGTTTAGGAAGGGGGTGTGAGCTAGCCTACCCTTTCCAAAGTTTAACAAAGCCTCCTTTATTTCTAATTTATGGGCTCACCATCTTACGCTTGGATTGCTTGAATCTTCCTGTGGATTTTGGGCATTCAGATCTATGTCTCAAGATTCAGAAGGCAGAGAATCTCAAGAGCTGATATTTGTGGCACAACTTCTACATAAGAAATAAAAGTTCCACTTCCATGAAGAATGCAATCAAGATTTAAACTACAGAATATAGTTCTTTCAGATTTGTTTCACCTCTGCCTGTAATGTATTTTGTGTCTGTCCATCCAAACCTCTTGCTTAACAGACAAAGCTTCTCCTTCCCGGATATGCTGTTTTTCTTCTGTGTACAAGAGCTTTTTAAACTGGGGAAATATTCTACTAAAAATCTATACTAAACCGTACAAATACTAGATCGAGGGAAACAAATAAAATATTAAGTGGCCAAATATGGCATGTGCATTGCTACAGTGGCTTTTTCCTTTAAGAAATTCCCCCCCATCACATCCCAGGCATTTTGCTAAAAATAAATAAATAAATAAATAAATAATTGCCAGTGTTTAAGAATATCCTACTTTAGCTACGTGTAGGATCTACCACTTCGTTGGTAGTGACAGATTAATACTCTGCACATGCTCACGGAACCTGCAATCCAACCTCAGCACCGTGCCCTGCATAAAGGAAACCTCACAGTTTTCAAGCTCTATAATAAAAGCAGATCCCGTGGCTGAATCCTGACTGGTTCAAGGAAGCCCCCGTCAACAGGCGCTACTTTAAAGAGCAGGCCCGGCCATTTTTTAGCGCGTCAGTCTCCCGGCACGCTTCCCTTACGCGGGTGGAAAGACAAAGCGCTTAGCGCGCCCAGTCGCTCCGCTTCGGTTTCAGGCCCGGCCGAAAGAATTTCGCGCGTAAAGTATTCGCTTCTCTGTTTCCGTGCTCGCTCCTCCTCCGCCCCGCCAAAGCAGGTTATGAAACTCCCAAGGAGGAGCTTCTTTCCCGCGCCTTTTGTCAGCCAGCGAAGCTTCCAAGCCGAGGCCAGCCCAGCTTGCACCGCTTCGTTAGCGCGGCGGGCGCAATCTTAGGCCGCCGAAGTTCAGGTGAGGGAGCGCCGCCGCCGCCGCCGTTGCTTTCCCTTATCTATCCCCCTCAATTCAGACGGGGGACTCGCACCCTCAAGAGACCCCCCGTTTCCTTTTGGGCACAGCCCCCGCTCCCACGGCAGTCCTCGTTTGTGATGTCTGACTTCTCAGGGCCTCTCCTTTGCCCCGCACGCCGCCTTAACTGCCTGGCTGGAAGGCGCTTGTCGTGGTGGTGGCGGCGGTGGCGATCTGGGGGCTTGCAATGAGGAAGGCACGGAGCGGCGTTCTGGGGTTACATGCTTCTTGTCTCGTAACAGTCACTTTCGTAATACGTTATGTTGTGTAAGTCTGAGGAGTTGCATTCAGACGTTACAAGGGACCCTGTCACACGCGAAGGGAAGGAAACGAAGGGGGAAATCACGTCTCCCCACTGTTTGCAACTGCTGCAACTTATTTTTTTGTTTCAGTATTTCATTCAGAAAATCATTATAATCACACTGTGCTGCACCTTATTGTGGATGAGAATATATTTGTGATACATGTTTACTTTTCCTTTGTAGAGAGTGCAAAGCTGTGCTTTAGCCTCATCGCAAAAGTCCTGTGAATGACGTTTGCCCAGAGAGGTCTCACAAAGGCTAAATGGATTAGGTTTTGGGTGTTCCACATTAAAACCCCAGTTTCTCTGCATACCACCAACCTGGAAAGGGACCTTTGCTTGCATATGTCAATGTTGTAGTTTGAGTGTGTTATAAACCACTTTATCCCTAAAGGTGTTATGTTGAAAAGCAGGATGCAGAGGTTTTTTTTCTTTACTACCTTAACTAAGCTATCTATTCCTTTTTCCAGCAGATGGATCTACTTTTTGATGTGATATGACTGACTGCTTCCTAATGTATTAGTGGACAGTTGTGTATTGCAGGATAACTACCTAAAATGTGTGTCATTCCTGTGTATGTATCTGTGGATAGAATTGGACTTTATGCAGTGTTAGATGTTATCTAGTCACATGGTAAGAATAAAAATATTGTGGTTCAGGTCCACAGAGATGCAGTTGGTGGCAACTTCCTGTCATTCTTTGCCTTTCAGATTGTTGAAACCAAGATGAAACATTTACAAAGGCTGTATTGCTATATATACTTAACAAGAACAAGGCCATTGAACACAGTTTGGGCTCACTTTTGAGTAAAAACATTCTTAGATTTGTGCTGTAAATGATTTCTTCTTTGGACAGGGTTAATGTACTGATTTAGTCCATTCATTCTGATGCCTTGCTTACTAAGATTATTCCTCTATGTGGTGTAAGTAAAATGGCAATCCAGGTAGAAATGCTTTGTAGTCTATGTAGAAATGCTTTTGATTTTTCAGGCTTATATACAAGACACCACTACACAGGTAAAAAACAAAACAGTAAACTTCCTATGATTTGTCTGAAGCCACATACATACAGCTGCCACCAACAAGCCAATTTGGATGGAGTCTTTTCAGTGCTTGGATAGGAGAATTCTTGGAAATCTTCAATACTGTGATGAAGTGATGGGATATACATGCTTTTTAAAAAAGATAAAAATAAATTCTAGAATTTCTGCTAAGCATGTAGCTTGACTGAAGCAGGAAAGTTGAAACTTGTTAAAGTGTTATATGTGTTACTCCTTTCTACTTTTAGTGGTACTTTTCAACATGTTACTTTGCGTTCTTGAGTAAAGTATTGAAAGTTCAGTGACAATGATGCCTCTCTTCTCCTTGGTCTTTTTCAGTGTTTTAACAGAATGGCCCCTGGAAAGGATTCAAAGGACAAAAAAAATCTGAGGATGTATAAGAATCCATCAGAAAAAGAAACAAAATCAAATGGGAAAAGAAAACAAGACTATGGAGACCTAGAAAATGAGCCACAAGCAAAAAAATTACATGTGAGGAAAGCTCCCAAGTGTCAGGACAAAACTGGTAATCTTGGATTGTCATAATTTTCTTAAAATTAAGACCATGTAACATTAATTTTATCACATTCTGTTTGTGTGAATGCATGAATTTTGATCATAGTTATCATTAGAGATGTAAAACATCATTAGAGATGATTTTGCAGAAAATTTGCAGAAATTTTGAAGCCATTTTTAATTTTTTAAAAATTTTAAACTTTAAAAATTTATAGGTTGAAAGTCATTTTGTTACCTTAGCAATTGTAATGTCTGATATATTAAAAGTGCAGGTTATTCAGAATATAAATACAAATTGAACATATGTGTTAAATTTTAAGGAGCGGAGGTTGCAACAAAAGCAGCTACAAGGTCCTGTACTGTGAGGAACACCTGAACTATAAGGAACCTGTTTGGTTTGCCAGTTTGAGGAGCAGACCAAAACAAACAGATAAAAAGAAAACAAAACTTCAATATTAGTAAAACAGAGAAAATATTTTTGTCTCCATTAGTTCTCCGGGATGTCAGGCAGACATAGCACACTTATTTCCATAAAAAGAATTCAGAAAAGGAAACGAAGACCAGGAGTTATAGTGACCTGATACTATGCATTGTTTTACATAAAAGTCTTGCTTTTACGTGGTTTTTAGAAATGATTTTTGGACAGTGAATATTTGAACATCTTATCAAGCGTTTTGTTCATCATTCTAAATTTTTTTTTATTATACGGTATTCCCCTCCCCTCCCCGGGAAAAAGGCATTAGAGAAAAGTGGACTACACCTCGTTTTATTTTTCTGATTTTTTTCCATTTTTTTCAGGGCTGTCATATCTCTAATTATTATTGCTGGTATACGGTACATCATTCACAGTTCTAAGATACTGTACTAGCATGAGAAGTTATAAATTGCAATTTAAAAAAAATCTTCCTTTTTAAAGGAAATCCTGAACTCTCTTCAGTGCATCTCAGATTAATTACAGTCATCCTTACATGTTTGCGGGGTTGACCTTTGCAAATTTGATTATTTGTGAGGCACATGTCTGCCTTCCCTCCTTTTCTTCCTCTCATTCCCTTGTGTTTTGCTGGGCATGGATACCAAGGCAAGTATGCCCGGTCAAAAGGGAAGGGAAAGGGGCGGGGAAGGAACATGTGCACCTTCTTTCTCCCGTCCCGAGCTCCTCCTCCCATTCTTTTTCCTTGGCCCCAGCGCTGAGAATTTGCACTGAGTAAAAAAGCAAGGGAATGTGTGGGGAGGACACACTCACACCTCCCTTCTCCCCTTCCTTTGCCTTTGGCTCTGGTGCTGAGAGCAAATGTCAAGGCAGAAGGGGATAGGGGAAGGCACATGTGCGCGCCTTCCTTCTCTCCTCCAGAGCTTCCCCCGTCTATTCCCTTGCCACTTGCTCCGGCACAGAGAAGGAGGTGTCATATACCAAGGCAAGGGAATGAGGGGAGCCCTGGAAGGGAATGGGAGGGGTATTGCGGGGAGGAATTATTTGTGGTTTTTCTACTTTCGTGAAGCTTCTGCATCCTGAACCCTCACAAAAGTAGAGGGACCACTGTACTATGTGAGATTTTTTTCCCCCAGGGCTGCTATTAGAAAAAGCAGAATGTGTGAAGCAGCTCTTAATGTTCAGGTGCCTTTGTTGGTCCTCTTAACTAACAAAAGTGTCTTTAATACCTTTCTCTTCTAATTGGTGTCCCCAAAAGAATTTTTAAAAATTACATGTAACATGTTTTCTTCGTTTCTGTTTCAGAATCTTTCCTTGAAAATATATCTTGAGGGCTTTATTTTTTCTGCTTCTTCCTCATCTGACAATGAGATTATGAGACGTTTTATCTCATTGCTTTGGAGGTCGGTTTGACAGGATATGGATAGGGCTAAAGAGATCCTATGTACATTTAAATATGATTAAACACCAAAGATATAGAGCTAATACCTCCCCAAGCTGAATTGCTCAGCAACATTTTCTCTGAACAACAGTGTTTTTAGACTTTTCCATAAAGTGTCAGCAGATTTGTTAGTTGCTGGCGGTTGTTTTCTTCTTTTTTTTTCACCCGACAATGTGCATGTTATGTAACCTACCCAATGAACCTGGAATATTCTGCCTCAACAGGAACTTTAGGGAATGACTGGGATATATGTCCTCATGCTTTTGGAATTCTCTGGAGGAATATTTTTTTTCTTTACCTGTGTCAGTTTGTGCTTTTTTCTGCAGACACAGTACTTTAAGTCCTTAACAACAACAAAAATGTATTAACATAAAATTTAAAAAAAATCAGAGAAAAGGTAAAAAAAACCCAAAGAGAATACAGTAGATTTTTTTGATTCTACAGTAACACTATGCTGTCTAGAAGCACACTGAGTTCTTGTTAGACCTACTATGACTGTTCACCTGTTCTAGTTTGTAGAATATTAGGATGGGAGCTTGAAATGAGTGGGATTTCCTTTTTCTTTCTTGAATGAACTCAGTCAGTGGGGAGGAGCTGGAGTATTTGATGTCAGATTAGCAAAACTGGGAATTGATTTTTAGCTGTGAACTTGGTGGAATGAGGCCTAAATAACCCTAAAGGCACCACCAGATCCTGTTTGATCTTGGAAGCTAATCAGGGTCAATCCTGCTGAGTACTTGGATGACAGACCACCAATGAATGCCAGGTGTAGTAGGCAGAGAAAGAAACTGGTAAAACACTTCTGAATATTCCTTGCCTAAGAAAACTGAGTGAAATTAATGGGGTTGTTGTAAATCAACAGGCAACTTGAAGGTACGCCCATATCCATACACTCATTTGGTAAAATATCTAGCCTTCTAAATATAAGGGCTAACACACCTACTTTACATCTTATGCTTTATGAGAACCCTGTGTATTATTGTTAGAGATCAATCTGAATAGCAGATGACTTTCCAATTTTCAGAAGGAAAGCTGCCGTGCTTCTCTGCCTGTGTAACTTTCAATATATCTTGAGATACCTTCATGTTAAATATGGACTAATTTAGCTAAGTTTTTGTGTGGTATCTCTTATCTCTTGCAAATGAGGAATTACTGCTATATTATTCTACCCATTCAGCTTTTTTTCCACACTGTTTCCCTGCTTCCTTGTTTGGTTTTAGCATAATACACCTCTTAATAAAGGGTTTGATGAAGGGTGAGGGTTTACTCTGTATCATATTCCCATCTCACATCCATCTGCAGCTGAAATGGGAAACATATGGCTCTCCAGATGTTGCAGGACTACAACTCCTGTGAGCCCAAGCCAGCATAGCCAGTGGTGAAGGATAATGGGAACTGCTGTCCAGCAACATCTAGAAGACCATATAGAAGCCAGCTCAAGCTTTAAAATCTGCAGCGCAGGGCTTTCTGTTTCTCCACTACCTTCACAGGCACATTTGATGAGGACACAGGAGAGGGCCTTCTCCTTGGCTGGTCCCAGACTGTGGAACTCCCTTCCATAGGAAGTCTTCCTACCTTTCTTTTGGTAGGCAAAGACTTTTTTATTCAGGCAGGCCTTTGAGATTTATAGCAGTAGTATGTATGAGAGAGCCAGCATGGTAGAGGGGTTTGGGGGGTGGATCATGACCCTGGAGACCAGGGTTCAATTCCCCCTTGGCTATGCAAGCCCATTGGATGACCTTGGGCAAGTCACATGCTCTTAGCCCTAGAAAAACCTGTGATAGGGTCACCTTGGAGTCACCAGAAGTCAGAAACGACTTGAAGGCACACAACAAGTGTATATGAAGTGGTATGCTGTATTTTTAAATCTTTGATTAGTAATTATGTTTTAAACTGTTTTGAATTGTTTTAACCATGACACATTTGAATGGTCTCTTTTTTAACATTTTTAACTTTTGCAAAATAAAATTTTACCTTAATCTTGATTTAAATTCCAGTCAGCCTCTTTGGATCCCATCCCAGGAGAAAACTGGGATATAAATGCAATAATAAACAAACAGTTTTCTCATCCATGATCTAAAGCACAGGTGTCAAACACAAGGCCCGCGGGCCAAATCTGGCCCACCAGGCCATTTCATGTGGCCCTTGCACCTTTGCTGCAGCAGTGGCACTCCCCTCGCCTGGCGAGCCTGGGGGCAGAAAGAGGCACACTTTGGATATACTGACCAATTCTATGTTACTTTACAGAGGTACAGGGACCATAAACTATGATGAAATAGTCCCCAAATGTCCAAGAGAAATAAAGTTTATGCAGAGGGAAGACAGTTTAAAAACCAGTAATAATCGAATGCAGAGGCAATTATTTAATATGATAAAAGAGTAGATACATTTATATAGTCTTACAGATACGACTGGCCCTTTGAGGGCAGCCATAATGCTGATGCGGCCCAAGATGAAATTGAGTTTGACATGATCTAAAGCAAAGTCAGAGTTAGGTGTACTCATGATGCATGGTCATTATAATTCACTGCTGTTGTTGACTTCCAGCTAGTTATTGTGTTCTCAACTTTGGTTTCCTTGAATGTAAAATATGGGTGTGTATTAGCTGTATTTCATCTCTTCATTTCATCTGTGGAGTGGTACTGGCCAATCCTAAGACTATTACCTAAGTATCTCTGAGACATAGTAATTTATATGTAGACTTTTTGTTGCAATATGTAGGGTAATTTTCTCCCCTTGGGTTTGCACTTTTCTCCTAGCTCCCATCTTTTTCGTAATACTCTTTTGCATATGTCTTCAGTAGTGAATTCTGATGTTAAAGTAAAAATAAATTAGATCATATACATCTGACATTTTTCCACTCTTAAATATGTTGTTGTGTGGCAGGGCAATCTTTCAGTTCCTCCATGATCCGAAACAGAGGGGTATCCTTCCATCAGCTGGAAATACAGAGAAATATTGTCCATTATATTTATCAAAATATGCTGGGAAGCACTATCAGAGCACAGCTCAGAAAGGTGAGAATTTCTGTTTGTTAACTGTCTGAAAAGGTAAGTGATATTTTTCAAAGATGTAGCCATGTTAGTCTCTCAAAGCATTATAAGGAGAAAGAGAAGGAGAGAAAAAAGCACCTTTAAAACTAACTAGTTTTTATTTTCTCATAAGTTTTCATGGATATACACCCACTTCTCTGGATGCAGTATTGAGTAGTATTAAGGTCTCAGGTGTAGAGCATATTTATACAGTTGTGGGAATGGCTTAGACCATATTAGGATCCAGAAGGATACAAACCCAGATGCCAACTTTTTCCCACATCTTCTCAGGGAGCAATGTTACCGGGCCAGTAACATCACTCACATCAGAGGTAAATTCACTTACTCTTCTTCCAGTGGATATGTCATGCTATGCCAGCAAAGCCCCACTGCACTCTGCATTGGACAAACAGGATAGTCTCCATAGAAGAGGATTAACAGACACAAATCTGACATTAGAAATGGCAATACAGAAAAAAACAGTTGCAGAACATTTCAGTCTTCTTGACACACAGTAAGAGATTTACAGGTTGTGATCCTTAAACAAGGAAATTACAAAGGAAGACTAGAAAACAAAACTGCTCTGTTGAATTGTATTCACAGTTCATTAGCAGAGGTTTGAACAAAGACAATGGCTTCATAGTACACTACATATATTAATACAAGAGTCCTCCCTACTGCACGTATAACAAAAGGAATCTTCTCAGATACAGTTTTGAACCCTAGGAAACTGACTTTTGATAAGCAGATTTGTTATTCTCGTGCATCAACACTAACAGACCAAGGTAAAGATCTGAAATACTTGTATCACCTTACTTAGCCCTTTGAAAATTTAGGGCAAGAGACATGATTTGCATTTTTGTGGATCCTATTGCATTCTGTCCCACTCCTACAACTGCATAAATATGCTTTATACCTGAGGCCTTAATACCACTTGGTACTGCATCCAAAGACATTGGTTTATAGCCACAAAAAGTCATGCAACAGTAAAAACCAGTTTTAAAGATATTGCCACATTTCTTTTTTCTTCTTCTTCCCCTTTGTATTCATGTACAAAGTATACTTTTGGGTTGTGGGAGTGGGTGTCATATACTGAATAGAAAAATGTACATGGTATGGTTTTTGAATTACGTATAGCCTGATTTTTGCTTATATTCCATTGTCCTTAGTATACATAATGCAATGGCTTGTACATTTCTCCTTTTTTGTGCATGTATCCACGTGAATTTTGTGCATGTATCCACTGAGTTTTGCCTTTGTTCCACCATGTTTAACATTAACCTCTACTTTTGATTTTGTATTGGGTCATTTTTCCACACTCTCACCTCTGTTCTGTTTTTTTATATGCCACATCATAAATTATTGCTTGTTGTCATTGCTCATTTTCCTACAAAATTTCTCATCCCAGTGATGCTATAGTGTTGTCATACCTTCCCACGTGATTGAAGTACACGTGTTTTATCCTTTGGTGTTTTATCCTTTTTTAACTGAAAGGAATCTTCATCTTTTACTCTGACAGGAAAAAAACTGCTGGGGAAGGTGGGCAACTCCAAGTGAGAAAATGAGCAAAAGAAAAGAGTTATATAGCGAATCCCCCTGCTTTTCCCTAAAACCTGTAACATGATGAGACTACTTTCAGTTGGAACAAAAGTCAGAAAATATATCTGTGAGTGCACATAATGTATTTTGTTGACCATTACTCCTGTCAGCTATGCAAAGTGATGGAGTGGAAAATTTTAGTTAGAATCCCCCTTTCGTAAAATTCATTAGTGGCTATGAATGGATGCCATATTGCCTCAATCTGAAATTATCCAAAGTAGTGTAAGTGATTTATCAGACAGTGACAGTGAAACTGGAATTGCTCCAGTGACCTCTCTTGGAAATACATGAGCGGGCATTCACGAGAAATCATGCACAGTCTCTGTTAAAATTAATGTGTTAACCGTTTTCAGTTCTTTTCTCCTTAAATTTAATGAAACCATAAAAGACAAGTACGTGTTCTTGTAAATATTTAAATACAAATGTTCTGATAAAAATAATTTTGTAATAATGCTTTGAATCTATTCAAATGTCATATTTAAACCACACTCCCTGTGCTTCATTTTTTAACAGATATTCCAGTTCAATTACTTACGGGTTTTAGGGACATTTAAAAACGTTATTCAGTAAATATAAGTCAAATAAATGGGCAAAATCCAGTCATGCTCTGTTTAGGGTACTGAACAATTTTCAAAAAAATTCCAAAATTTTCTGGAAGTCACATATCACTGGCAATGTGTGCTTATTTCGTGGAATTTGCAGAGTGTCTGAGAAATATCAGTTGTAAGACTAGAATCTAGACTAGTTGTAAGCCTAGAATGTAAAAGATATGACAGATAAAAAGAATTAGGAAGAAGGAGGGGGGAAAAGCAAACTCAGGTATGTATTCTTAAAAAGGATAGTGCTTATCATAAGGAGCTGGGATTTGAACATTTCAGGTAGCCTGATGGAATGATTGGTGCCAGCTGTCCTGTTGTGAAGGCAGAAGGCAGCTTATTTCACACCCTTGTTTGCTTTCTGCCCATCTGCTGTGCAGCCTAATGGAATGAGACAGAAGCTACAGAGTCTGTCTGAATGTATATGGCATTTAGAGGAATATTGAGTTCAGTAAGTGAAACTGACTGAGCACCAAATTTAAGCCATCAAATACAGAAAGACCAGGATGGTCTTCACATGCCAGATCCATTGTTTGTTGTTGGGGAGTTAGTTTTGCTGTGTAATAAGTGTCAGTAAGAGGTGTAAAAGTAAAGCAAATTTGAGAAGCAATATTTTTAAGAAGTATAAATTGAAAAATAGTTAATTTAAGTGAACATAAGGGCAGTTTACCAAGTTGTCAACCTGTGTTAGGATTTGCATTTGTGCAGTAAAGTAGAACATATGTGTGAATTGTACAACTTGTTTTGCTGCAGTGTCTTCAGGTGCCCTTTGTGCGTTCTCTCCATTCATACCGTCTGTTTCGAACAGCAAGTCCTTTTGATAGAAGAATTACATGTTTGGAATGGCATCCAACACACCCCAGCACAGTTGCTGTTGGCTCCAAAGGTGGAGACATCATCCTGTGGGACTATGAAGTGCTTAATAAAACTTGCTTCATAAAAGGAGTAAGTCATTATGAAGATCTAGTATAACATCTTCCTAAACTAGAGAAGGGTGTGATGCCCATTAGTGGATTAACAATGTAAGCTAAAAGTTAGAATTAAACTGCATTTGAGGAGTTTAGGTTGTAGTTTCCCTGCTTTCTATGCAAGTGAAATAATTGGCTAGTCAAGGATGTACTTAAATTGGAAACTGTTATTCCTACTTGGAAAATCTGTAAGATAAGTTTACTGAGGGCTTTTTGGAGTTAACTTTTCATGCTACCTTGATGCTTTCTCAAATTAGGAAGCCCTTTACTGAGTGGAAGGGAGAAAGTTCTTTTAAATGATGTTCTATGTTTCATTGGTTATATAGCTGTGTTGTACTGATAGGTTTTTAGCAAATTACACCTGTGTTCCGCCATGGGGAGAAGTTCATATTTTCTAGAGGCTGAACTAATAAGCAGAAAAAAAGTGGCTTCCTTGAGAATTTGTGTCGATACTGTGCTGCTGTATGGGTTTTTCTGTCTGTGTTGACACAAAGAATATTAGAATATTGCCTTAGACATTTGAACTAGGAATTCAAAAAGTATAAGGCTAATACTTTAGGCAGAAACAGGATGTTAGACTTGCATTCCCATGTTAGGAAAAAAAGGGTTGGGGACAGCAATATACATGAAAATGTAGTGATAGTGAGGGTAGGCATTAATGTAGCCCCTAAGCTGGCTCTCCATCACTGTCATATGTTGAATCCTTACTCGCTTCCAACCTTCCTCTTTATTGTCTTGATGTATTTTCCTATTTTTATGTGCAAAACAAAATGCACATGAATAACTTATAAAGGTCAATTAATATGCACAGCTTAATTCCTCCAAACTGTCAGCAAAATGATTGGTAGCCTTAGGCTTTCTCATTTGACAACCATTCTGTTACTGAGTGGTTGACAGCTGTTCTCTGGGCAACTCATGCTTATCAGGGGAAGGAACAAGTAAATTTCAGCAATCCATATAATGATGGCCATTGTTGTAAGAATCTGGGCCAAGCCTGGCTACTGTGTGAGGGAGTTCCAGAGGATCACACAGCAGCGTAGCTGTTACTTAACAGGAATGGTATTGGCCACAGGGGTTGGGAAATTCTCCTTGTTATGATACTTACTCAGCCTAAGTGATGTGTCATAGTTACTAATTTTGCCTTTTGGGGTGTTCAGTAATACAAATTGATGAGAGAATAAGAGGGACTTTCTTCCTTCCACATCTCTGAGTGGTTTTCTGTTTTATTCATCCCCCTTCATTGTAGATGGGAGCTGGAGGGGCCATCACAGGAATGAAGTTTAACCCTTTTAATCCTAGTGAGCTGTACACATCATCAATTGCTGGAACTACTGCACTGCAGGATTTTAATGGGAATACAGTCCGAGTCTTCACCAGTACCAACGACTGGGAGTAAGATTGCAATCCAGTTCTTTCCACTTTTGACTCCTTCTAGTATGAGAAGGCAACACAAGTGATGTAGATTTGGGGCTAGGTTTTTATCCCCCCCCCCCTTATTACTTCTGTTCCACTCAGGTGATTTGCTATTTCTGAACTAATAATTTTATTTTAATGTGCTCCACCTTTTAGCCCACCAATGGGCAACAAACCACCTGAAGACTGCATGAAGTCCTTACATCCCTGTTTTATAGCTCCCCTCACTGCAGGAGTATAGCATAAAAACCCCTCTTCACTGTTAAGAAGAGCACAGTTGCTATAAGATTTCAGTGGCAACCACAGAACTGGTGGTAAACTCAATGCTGGCACCATATCTGGAATGTGTGTGTCAAATGTTGCTTACCCCTCCCCTGAAAAGTTTCCCATCCCTGTATTAGCTACAGAATTTGACCTTTAAGGCATATTACGTAGTTTAAAAAAAACAAGATGGACGAGCAATTTCCAGTTTAAACCAAGTTGAAAAATACATTAGCTAGAAGTCATCATAAAACAGCAGAATGCATTGCATTACAAAAAACTAAGAAAAAATTGCTAACAAACTAGTTTTTCTACTCCAAAATACATCCGACAGGACAACAGGAAACTGCAACAAAATATTACAGAGTTCTGTTCAGTATTCTAGCCAGTCCAGCATACTTTCTTTGAGAGTATGAGGTTCCATTACTTCTCAGTTTCCATCTTTTTTTCTTCCACAACAGACATCATTCTTTATTCACTCAGTATGGCCGCCTTGTGTTGAGCCATATCTTTGTTTTTTTTTATCCTTTTAGAAAAAAAAACTTTAGAAAACTTTAGAATTTTTTTCCTAAAAGTTGTTTTGATTCTGCAAAATTTTCAGTTCTTTCAGGCGTTTTATGTATGGGTGATGTTTTGGTAAGTAAGGAATGGCACTTGAACTGAGTGTAGTAATAGAGTATAATGATGATTAGCCAAGAAGGCCTTGAAATTCAGAAGATTTCTCTGTGTGCTTTTCACCATAACAATAAGAAATCTACTTGAAGACATACTTACACATAGAACACACAAAATTAAGAACTGCAGTAAGGTTATTGTGGTTATCCCTAGGATTGTGAGGTAAACTTGTTCCTTGAGAAAGGGAGTCTTGTATTTCAGTGTATACCCAGTTGTTCATAAGGTCTTTTGCATTTTATGTTTATTATCTTTCTAAATGTTGATCGCGAAGGCCATGGTTTTTGCCATAAAATGTCAACAGAGGTTGTAGCTATCTGGAGTGGCCACAACCTATTCTCTTGGGTTCAAAGTGACTTCCCAAAGTACTTTGTATGCAGTTGCTTTTTTAATGTTGATAGTGATATCAGTGTTCAGGAACAGTGGGTGAAGGAACATCTTGATTGTTGCAGGAGAGCTTTATTTTCCACCTAGTTCATGTGTGTTGCATATGATTGGCACACTGATTTTCAAAGGTATAAATTGAAAGCAAAATTGATACATGGTTGAATATCCTCCTGTAGTATTACAGAGCCCTTCCAATGCATATACTTGTGTTAAGGAAAGAAAATACAAAGTCCTCTCAGATCTTGTTAAGGCTTCATGTTTTCATACCATAAAGACAAGTTAGGTTTTGAGAGCTGAAATGTGCCAGGCCCAGTAGATACATGTCTCTAATAAATAAATAACCCCCAAAGAGCATTGCCCACAAGTAATGTTGAGAGCCAGCGTGGTTTAGTGGTCTGAGAGTTAGATTAGGATTCTGGAAACCAGGGTTCAAATACCTGCTACCATAGAAACCCACTGGGTGATCTTGGGCAAGTCACATTCTCTCAGCCTCAGAGGAAGACAGAGGCAAATCCCCTCCACACATTATCTTGGCACAAAATCCCTGTGATAGGTTTGCCTTAGGGTTGCCATAAGTCAGAAATGACTTGCACAGAACAACAGGTACTGGAAAACAGTAGGTACTCTGAACTGGAAGGAAACCATGAACAAAGACCTTCCTGGGAAGATGTTCAGAGCTGTGAGAATGGGGACTTCACAGTTCCAGCATGGAATGTTGCTTATTTCATTCTTACTTTTTCAGGCCTGGACCCAGGCTATGGTGTGGCTGACAGATCACATCCTGCAGTCTGAACAAGAAGAATCCAGTACAGCTGGAAAGAACCCTTGTAATTTATAGAAAATAGACAGGCTTGATCCTAGAGCTACACAATATTCACATTTTCTATAAATATAAGATATTTGTCTTGTTGAAAGATAGAAGTTGACCTTCAGTCCTTTCTTAACCAATGCTGCCTCTTAATAAACATAAAAATCACATTTCCCCTTCAAATCCCCCCCCCAATCATGACTAATACCAAATTGAGACATTTGTAAATTTAGGAAAAAAATAGATGATAAAGATAACTTTTGGTGCTAGGCAAAAGGCATGGATGATGACACCATCCAACACCCAAGAAATTATACTGTAGTATAGTTCTGATAATGGAAGACAGATAATAAAAAACAGAGAAAAGGAGGAGATACAGTTGTGTTCCTCTCATTTTCCAGATAAATTAATAAAAAGTTCCTCCACTGAAATACCCCATTGTTCAAGAATCTTTGCTATGTTTTGTCCTTGGAATTCTCCTTGTTCTTTTTCTTTCTGTGTTCTGAAAACTGGTACTGAAATTGTTGCAGGGAAAATGGAAAGGAATAGAAAGTCAATATAAATGGTTCTGCATAAGGAGACTGATGAAATCAGTCTATCAGTACCAATGTTATCTTGTGTTTCTGTTTAAGACATTGGATAAGTAATTTTTCAAGAGGATATTGGATTGCTTCCCTGCATTTGTTGAGCTTAATTCTGAATAGAATTTGTATGCAAATATCTTAAAAATTAAGTAGCTAGTATAGAGCCAGTATATGACAGGGTTCAGAGTTAAGAAGCTCAGTTTCATCTTGATATGTGAATTCTTCTAAGGCAGCATTCCTCAAATGTATGGATTGACACCCATCAGTGCCAGTCAGTGATCAAGAATCCTAGAGATTGTACTTCAGAATATTTGGAGGGCATCAGGATCCCATTCACTCTGCACTATTATGGCATTATTATTCCACTTGAACTGCCATAGCCATATCCTGCCATGGAATCCTGGAGTTTGCCATTTGGTAGGCACTGGAGATCTCTGGCTGTGAATTCCAAATACCTCTCCCTAAATTGTAAATCCAGTGGTTACATACATTGGAACCATGGCAGTTAGAGTACAGTCATAGTGCTAAAACTGTGCAGTGTGAAAGGACCCTAAATATAGGAAGGCTGATTTAGAGTCTCCTTGAGTTCAGCGCACCACTACTAGGATGTGGTGACTGCCTTTTCCCACTCTTTCCCATTAACTTGGGTGTGTTGTTTTCTTCTTCCCATCTGTGTTTCAGAAAGGCCCAGGGGACTCTCTTGGAAGCATGAAATTCAGCCCATTTGAGTTGGAAAAACTTTATGTGGCATCAGGGGATGGCACCCTTAGACTACATAATCTTGAGGGCCTAACTGCACATGTGATCTCCCGCGCCCCAGCCTGTGACCATGAATTTCATGATGTTTGGTGAGAAAGGCAGGGCTATTGGTCAGCTCACAAGTTTGCTTTAACCTCCTGCTGTTTTCCTGAGCATGTAGGAGGTATTAAGTTTCTATTTGACAATCTAATCTACTCCAGTGGTAGCCAGTTTATATCCAATTTTGTTATTCATTCTGGCAAATGAAACAGTTCAGCTTTTTGTAAGAGGGATAAAGTGTTAGAATTTAGAACTTGTACTTTTGGGATATATGTCATGTAGAGTATGACTGTATTTATAAGGAAAGCAAACAACTTTTCAGTAAAAATTTGAAGTGTTTTACTTCTGCTGGAAACATACATAGCATGGATAAAAGAGTGAATAAGCCAGCTTCTGGTATTTTTCCTTGTGTAGTGCCCTATATTGGGTAGATGTCACTGAATGTAAAACCAGGTCACATGATATATAACAGATGTTTTGGGGCTCCAAGAAACATGGCAGTTTTTGAAGGGGAAATGAATGAATGGACACACAAGTTGGACCTCATGCCCAGGAGCTGTTATTGTCTGTAGCAGTGCTTGTTACTGGTGTGTTTAGACTTGGATGTTTGCATTTGCTTTTTGAAGAATGCTAGTCTAGTTTTGTGTGTTCCAGTCTTTTAAAATATGTCTATTTCCTGGGGTCAGTGTTCATTTCAAATATTTATTTTACAACTTTTTTTATAGATAACATTAATATTTAGTGTTCTTTTGAATCCGAGAGATGATTGTAGTCAGTTGGCCTCTTGGTTTGAACTAGGGTTCTTGCATATTGTTTAATTTATTACACTACTTGGTAATTAATTCCAAATGGATCCCACATCAGAGCAGTTCCTAGGACTCAATTCAGTTAGGATTTTATTCCTTAATTTAATACTAGGATGGAAGCTTTTGCTTTTGCGCTTTTTTTAGGGCTTGAGAACATACTCTTAATATTGTTACACAAAGTGATAGTTCTGAATTTGTACTTCTCTCCTTTTTTAGTTTCTGGTATTGCAGTGTCGATGTATCTGCAACACGCCGGACTGTGGTGACAGGTGATAATGTGGGCAATGTTATCCTACTCAGTACCGAGGGTGAAAAGGTTTGTGAGCTCATCCTGTTTGCCCTAAAGGCTTCTTTGACAAGACATTCTTAAACTGGCCTACAGTGTTCTCAGTGTCAGACCTCAGAATTTTCTGAAACTGGTCTATAGTCTTCAGAAATTTCTGAGCCAAGAACTCTCATTCAATGAATGGTTTGAGAATTCTTGGTTCAGAAATTTCTGAAATTGAATGAGAAATTGAATGGGAATTCTTGGCTCAGAAATTTCTGAAGTTTGAGTCTAAAAAGATATGTACAAAGCACAGGTAGTATACCAATGTAATAATGATTTTATGTAGTGGAATATCTATTTGAGTTAGAGCCAGTATGGTGTAGTGGTCAGAGCGCTGGGCTACAACCCTGGAGACCAGGATTCGATTCCCTGTTCAGCCATGGAAACCCACTGAGTGATCTTGGACACATGACACACTCTCAGCCTCAGAAAACCCTGTAATAGGTTCCCCTTAGGGTCATCATATGTCAGAAACAACTTGAAGGCACACTACAACAATATCTATTTATATGTTGTTCTTTTATGATTTTATATAGCCCCTGAAAAAGACCTTAAGAGGACATCCAGGCCAAAATGTGTCAGGTTTTTCTACTAATAAAACAACTATCTTTTGAGCATCTTCAGACACTTCTTTTTCCCCCCTTCTGTGTGTTCCATTGGATGGTTCCCAGTTTCTACCTTTTTTCCTACAGTGTCCTTAGACCAGTTTGCATTCACAAATAATGTTCATGAGGTGTTGGAGCAGTATAGAAATTCTGTCCAGTTAATTTCAGCCTCACTGTGTTCTGGCAGCTAACAAACCTACACAAGAAATGACTCCAGTTGTATGGTTCCTTTATCAGATGTTACATCTTTGGGGTGAAGTTGGGCCACAGTTAATCATTCCTTGTCCCAGTACAGTAATATAAATGGTAAATTGTGCTATCTACTACTGGAGATGTCACATCCTAGGAGGAAAACCTGGGAATAACATATTCAGTTTAATCTTAGCTCTTTGGCAGAGTTTTTGGTGTTGCCTGGGCATGTTCTTGTGTTTATGCCTTCTTCTAGGAGATTGTATTATCTCTCAGAAAAGATATGTACCAGTCTAAAACTTACAGACCAGATTTTCCTGGTCTGTTAAATATCTTGTCTTTTATCTTCTATTGTGCCACTGTAGATATGGGACCTGAAACTGCACAAAAAGAAAGTGACTCATGTGGAGTTTAATTCTCACTGTGATTGGCTTCTGGCTACAGCCTCGGTGGATCAGACAGTTAAAATCTGGGACCTAAGAAACATAAAGGACAAATCAAGTTGTCTTCATATACTTCCACATGACAAACCTGTAAATGCAGGTAAGATAGAAAAGCAAGAGTTCACTTTTGTTATTGGCTAATCTTCCTACTCCTGCTCAATCCTTATATGCATCTCTGACTTTCAGTTCAGTGCCCTCTATCTTTGTTCATCTTACATCTGCTATGCCAGCTGTTTCCTAGATTTATTGTTTGACCTTCTGTGGTCAGTCCATCTAGCTCACAGAGTTGTTTGAGTAAAATGAATTAAGAACACATGAAAAGTTGTGGGAAGTTGATGTAAATGGAGGCGGAAAAATGAAAGAAAATAAAGATTTGTTCTGTACGTCTTGTTTTGATTTGCTCTCCCCTGAGGAGAAAACAATATTGAAATGATCCAGCAGGCTTGCCTGACTATAAATCTACATTTTTATGTAGATGTTCATCCTTCAGAATTAGAAACCTAGAGGAACTCAACGTGTGGCAGTTTTTTAATGCATGTGTACAGTGAGATAATCATTCATAACTGGAATGCCTAGGAAACAGCACAATAAATATTATTTGAAAATTTGTTTTTTTAAATTATCTATACCACTGTAGTTCTACATAAATAAATTATTGTGAACATTTTTTCTCTTGCTCTCAGCTTATTTCAGCCCAACTGATGGTGCTAAGCTACTGAGTACTGACCAGCACAGTGAAATCCGGGTTTATTCATCTTCTGATTGGTCCAAACCACAACATTTGATTTCACATCCCCATCGCCAATTCCAGCACCTTACACCTATCAAGGTGAATAAATAGGAATAGTCACAAGCGGTTATTGCCCACTTGATGGTAACAGTGAGTTAATAAGAAAAATATCCCACAGCTCTTGTATGGAAACTTATTAGGACCCTGATTGTAGGACAGAGTCATCTGCATTTACAGATCCAATGCCAGGATATAAACTGCTTTATTTTCTGATTGTTTATTATGAATCTGTGTAAATAAAGCCAACACTAGGCTCATATCTAAAGATAATGTATAGTGAACAAGAACTGGAGGCAGGCTTAAGCAGAAAATATCATAGTACAAGAGGTACTTAATCGTAATTAAGGAATAAAGCACTAGTTTGACCTGTAGGTTAGTCTACAAATGTCATGTAGGCTAGATTGTTGCTATGAAAATTCTTTTGCTACCTCCTGATTTTTTTAAAAGTCTACAATTTGTCTGATCTCATGGAAGTGTTAGAAGCTGAGCTTGGATAGATTTTAACTTGATAGAATACCTTCAATTTGTTGAAATCCTAGTTCTCTGTGATATATTTCAACTTTAGCAGTAGTTTTTCTTAACCACCTCTATTATGTTTTAGGCAACATGGCATCCTCGTTATGACCTCATTGTGGCTGGTCGTTACCCAGACCCTCTTTTCCCAGGATACACAGCAGATGAGCTGAGAACTATTGACATATTTGATGGAAACAGTGGAGGGATGGTGTGCCAGCTACATGATTCAAACGCATTAGGCATTATGTCAGTAAGTGTAGAAGTTTGGATTCCAAGTAGCTGCTATGCCCACCATTGCTTGCAGGGTTCGAAATCAATAGCAGGGAAACAAGAACAAGTTTGTCACTTTCTAACATGGTGTCATTGACTAATTTGCTCGTGACAAATGTGTGTATAATACAGGCTTTCTTTTTAGCACAAACCACTATACATAGGTTTTCTGATTTCCTTAGCTATTCTTCAATAGACAAATATAGTCATAGCAAGGGTTTATCTGTACAAGGAGGCCTTCATCACTTGTCTCTCATCTTATTAGGACCTCCAGTCCTTACTGGAGAAACAGATCGGCTCTCTCTGAAATAATAACTTCTCTTCCTCATGGTCTCTATTGTTTGGGCTTTGTCTCTGAATCTTTTGGAGTAGATGGAGTATTCAGAGTATGTCCTTATGCCCCTTCAGATTTCTGTGCTGTACATGAGAGACGCTTGGAAGTATTGAAGACGGTTTTTTATTTGTTTCCAAATGCCTGAAGTCCAGATTCCACAAATCAGAAATAAGAAATACATACCCCTCTGAGTCCTCTGTACATGTCAGACAATTAGGGTACAGTAGTGGTGTGTTTAATTTTGCCCAGCACCTAGAGAGCCCCAAGAGTTGTCTGCAGTATACAGATCTCTCTTGCCTTCTGTTGGATCAGACACAGGTGGTCCTTGCTGAGCACCTGATAAGTGTATTTATGATGTCCTGTAGATTATATTTGTGTGATTCTCTTCTCATTTTTCTTATCTTAATTGTACTGTTGAGAGTTTCAGATACTGTCATATTGCATACAATGTTACTGTCATATTGTATACAGTGTTGATTGTTAGATACAAGCATTCTGCTGTTTTTCACTTCAGATTGCTGTAATGTTCCAGGCCTGTTCCCTGCCATTAGAGGAGGGTGAGCAACCTAATGGGAGCAAGAGTTATTTCTCTTCTGCACACACTCTAGGAGGACTGTGGTGCTGCTCATGGAAAGAGTGGAAGTGTTGTAACATTGCTCTCAGCTTCAGTTTTCAGCCACAAAGCAGATTTTTTCCTGGTTTGGGGTGGTTGGTGGGGTAGTAACGTGTAGGGGACCTCAAAACACCAATTTGGTGGCAGTTTGGGTAATTCTGTGCCAATTTCAGCTTCAAAAAATCAGCATTTTTTTTTCTGGGAGTAACTGCACTTTGAGGATCTCCTGGGGAGGATGTGAGATAGGGGGCTGCACTTTCCCCACCTCTGCTTTAGAGATACGTCTGGACTTTTTCTGAACTTCAGAAATGAGGAGACAGCTATACATCTCTGAACCAAATTGCTTCAGCTTTACCAAAGTTCATATGTGTGGAGAAGAATATTTGAAGAAAGCGAGCCAGTATTTAGTGTTTGTTTCTATGAGGAATGTTCAGACCCCAAAACAGAACTTTTTTTATTATCCATCTTACTGTACAAAGATTCTAGGGCAGAACTTCATTTGTATTCTTTAGGTAGGAAAAAAAACCCTGTTTCCAGGACTGCCTGCTCTCAAAATAGTTTTCCTTTAGGTTTCTTAAGTGCCATATGCTGGACTGAGCAGATTCCCCAGTTAATTTTCTTTGAGAGGGATTTTTATTCCCTTTCTTGTATCACTGTATATGTTTACTATTTGAGTAGTATCTCAATTCTTTCTCTGAGGATGTGCAGCTGTGTCTCATGATGGACTGGCCAGGCTACTAAGATTGGTAGCACAGCTAGGGGAAGGGCTTGACATTCAAAGCTCTGCTGATTTGTGAAAAATTCTTCTACATTCAGTGCTAGGCCTTTCTCTGTTTCCCGAGAATGTTCTGGTTTCTGCTTTGATAAGGGAACAGCTGACTAGGTTATAATACCTTATTGTGTTCACATTTGCAGCTCAATAAGTTTAACCCTATGGGAGACACACTGGCCTCTGGAATGGGTAAGTGATTGGTTTAATCTTGCACATTTGTTAACAGTTGGGTGTTCCTCCCAGATCAAAGTAAAAAGATACCATCCAAATAATGGTCTGCTAAGAATGGATTGGAGTTTATGGTTCTACTCATAACACTTTGGAGTGTTAAAATTTTAACATGTTATATTGAAACATAAAATACTTTATTTTAGCTATTTAAAAACACTTTTTACCTGACTTTCCTCAAAAATGTAAAAGCAGCTAACATAAAACAGTTAAAATAGTAAGATTTTAATAGTAGTAGCTGTTTACATTTTCACAGTTATAGTAAGGAGGAGTTGGTGGGTAAAGGGAACTGAAATCTTTCCTCTCATGGTCTTTCCCTCTGCTGCTTAACCTGAACTCAGATTTGGCATTCATTTTCTGTGGGGTTCTCTGATGATTAACAGTGCCTGTTGCTGCTTTCTATTTGCTTTGGCCCTGGATAACTTTTCTTTTTCACTCATGAATGGAACTCTTGCAATAGTCTGTCAGAGGAAGGAACTACTGCCATCTGTTGGTCTTTTTGCAGTAATGCTGAAAAGGGAAGGGCAAAAAGAAATAGGATTTGGTATTTAAATAGTGGGAGATTGATTGTTTTTTAGATTTTTACTTTAAATTAGTAGCTGTTAGCATTTTAGTAAAACCACTATGATAGCAGTTGTGATTATTCATTACACAGTGCTAAGAATTATGGACAAAATTGGTATGTGTTTGCCAGCTCCCATAGTTGTGTCTGCTTCATATCTTAGCGCTTTCACTCTTGTAGGAAATTAGCTCCATGTGTGGCATAAATAAATATTTAAAAAAATTAAGTACCGTTCATTGTTACAGACATCAGAGTTATATATGAAGGATTTTGTGAAATGATCATATAAAAATAAAATACAATATACAATTTCAAAAAATGAAGAAACAAGTAAAACATCAGGCATAAATATATTACTGTGGTTGAAGATAATATGCTGCCTGTGTTGTCATGGGCAAGATGAATTACAAAACCCAATCATTACCTGCTATTTGGAATTCTTATATTGTAGTGGGTCTTACATGAGAGCCAGTGTGGTGTAGTGGTTTGGAGCATTGGATCCTGGAGACCAGAGTTCAGTTCCCTGCTTGGCCATGGAAACGCACATAGAAACCCTGCAATAGGTTCGCTTTAGGGTCACCACAGCTGGAAACGACTTGAGGGTGCACAAGTTCATGTCTTTTAGACTGGGACTCCCCAGAAGTTAAGAGCCAGTCATTCCATGAGGTTTAGTGTTTGGAAAGTAACTAGGTTTGGCAGGTGGTGTTTGCACTTTTGGCACATGCTACTCTATCATGCTATACTTTAAGGGTGGAGTACTTGTGGTCCTTGAAATTTCTAGAGCAGCATGGCCAGTGGTTCAGGATTATGGAAACTACTGTACAGCCACTTGTTCCCCACCTCAGTGTATGTTAAATATATCCAAAACAGAATTGCTAAAACTGTGACTGTTTCCTTGCAGGCTTCAATATTCTTATCTGGAGCCGTGAGGAGATGGTGACCAAAAAGCAGGAGCGTCTCATGCACGCTATGACAGAGCAGGGTATTGGATGCAGGACTATATCTCGACAAGGAGGAAGAAGACAAAGGCAGTCAAACGCAGGAACAAGCAAACTCAAAACCAAAGTACTCAGTCTTGAACTACAGACCTCTAAAACTCAGGCCAAAGAACACAAATTGCAAGAGAAGAAAAGGAAGAATCCAGAGGACTAACCAGGCAAGCTTGTCTGTAATGCTGGTTTAGAACAAAGCATATGTTGGCACGGTGGGCTAAAATGGCTTCAGAGGTGGCAAGCTCTTTACCCTCACTCAGCTTCTCCAGATCATAGAAGCTGGGCTGCAAAAAAAAGGCATCCTTTATTAAAGTCATTAATAGAAAAATGTTCACACAAATTTAATTGGACTGAAAGATGCACCATATTTGTGCGTAGCACTGATTTTTTAATTGCCTAGGACATGGCACAGAGCAGCAATGTGGAGTATGCTGGTAGTTCAGACTGTATTTTCAGAACATTCTTTTTCCTTTCAGCAAATTGAGCAGCCGTTTGTCCTCCTGTGCTGGGCCCATAATATGAATATTAAAAAGGAACATGGGCATTCTTTTGCACCATCTTTAGTCCAGCTGAGCTATTTGGGGCAACAGTTAATCTAGATGTTTTTGACTGCGTGTGAAAGTTAGTCAGTATTTACAAAACTGTCTGGGACCTACATATAGACTGTGCAGGGCCTTTTTTGAGAAGGCTGACTGAGGACAAGACAAGTGACTATAAATGTTCTATGTTTCAGCAACTTTAGTTATTAGGTTCTTTTGTTCAGCTCTTATTCACTATATTCAAATGCTTAATAAATATTATTTGTACAAGACAAAGTATTTGCTGTTGTAGGAATGGAAAGGTGAAGCTGCTCTTATGCAAAGGCTTTGTGAATGTTTTGTCAAAGAAGTTGAAATTTTGTGATGGGAATAAATACACTGTATAAATTGCTTAATTCTTTCAGAAGCTAGGCACTCTAGAATGTAACTCCCCCTTCTTTTTTTCTAAGAGCTGAATGGAACAAGAGAAATTCCATTTCTATTTTTAATACCCACTATAGGAAGGACATATAGGGGTGGATCTTATGTCAGAGTTATGTTACTGGACTTGCAGTGTAAATTTAGATTAACATAAATGAGCTGATTCCATAGACAGTCACTGGAAACTGGGGGATATATTCTGACAGAGCTAGAGTGGCCTCAGAGTTAGTGATTTTACTCAACCCACATCCAATTTGCATAAAACACCATAGTTTATATTTTCTAGGCTAGAGAAGTGTTCAGATGCTTTTCAGAGGGACCAGATGAGGCAGCAACTGATGCTTCCAACTGGGCTTGGCTGGATGAGCTGGCTTGCCATTGGATGACAGTTCCTCTTCAGAGGATCACACAGGCAGAGAGGAATTGCTAAGATCTGTGTTCTGCTGTGCTTTCTCTAGAAAGCTTCCAAGGTGGAGAATGCACTTTAGGAAAGAGGCAGCACATCTCCTGTTGAACCCTCTCCAGTAGGCTTGCCAAGTAAAAAAAGTAACCAAGAAGAGGAAATGTCTTCAGATAGACCAAAACTTGTCCAGTTTCTTCCTTCTCACACTTCACTTTCTAAGCAGGGAAGTCCCTTCCTTCCAACAATGCCAAAATTACACTTGCTTTTCCCCCCCATACCACTCACCCAGCCTCAGCAGGTAAAAGAAAACCAGTACAGTTACATTTTCTTATTGCTCAAAACTCCATGCCGAACTCCAGACAGCCTCACTTTTTTGCTTCAGTCTCATCATCCCCTCACTTCTCCCTCCTTGCTGTCTCACCTCACTCAACTACACAGCAATGCTGGAAGACCCAAGCATCATAGATGAGACCTTTATTCATTCATTCACTCTGGAGAAACTTTGTAAATTTTAAGTATTGTAAATTGGGGAAATACAAATTGAGACTCACCTGCATGTGAGCATAAGGCTCAGTTGACGTTCTCCTCAATGTACTCTCTTTTCCACCCCAAGTTCTACTTACATTAAATATTGAAGCTTGATTCTTTTTTTTAAAGAATAAATTTCAAGATGTTCACAGTATTAATTTTTTTTTTAATTTTGCAAATTTGAAGAGCAGACAGAGTGTTCCATGTTTCAAAGGTCTTTCTATAAATAATTAATTGGCACACAACATAAAAAACCAACAGTGTGGTACATACAAATAAGATTTGCTTAGAAGCTGAACTCTTCATTGGAGAAAATGTTTCCTAACTAGGAACCTCATTGCTCTTAATTTTGATGCAAAAAATGTCTAGTGCATAAACTGAAATTCCTTCTTGTGGTCAAGTTTTGAAACTTCAGCAGAGGAAGGAGGAGCAGGAATCCAATTCCATCTTGATTTTTAATGCAAAAAGGCTAAGAAAGTAATCAATATAGAAAGATCAATCAGCAATTCAATGAATAAATTGCAGACACTTATTTTCTCCCCATGTACCAAATCATATTATTTCCTCTCCTGATTTGCTACCTTGGCTGCAGAAAATCAATGTATTAAGAGTTGACTCATTTGTGGCAGCTACTCTTCTGAGTTTCCTTTGACTCCAGACTTGCCTCCTGACCTGCAGGAGCCATGCTGTGCAGTTCGGGTAATCAGCAAGAAAAAATACAGATGAGGATAGCTTCCAAGCTAAGTTGGCCATCTTTTTGGCAGATCTGTATTGCATGTTGTACTCTGCTGATAAGTCCATATACAGGGTCTGGGAGGCAAATAACATAGAGGAGAGTATTTGGTGAAGATGCAGAGTGGTTCAGGTTTCTCATCATCAGTAAGGTCCTGTAGTGCTAAAAGTAGTGCCTGGGGCAAGTGACAGCATCAATTAATGCAATGAAGATTAAAAAGTTGGATTACCTAGTGGGTGAAAAGAGCTGTCTCTCTATTGTATTGCACTCGTTTTGAAGTCTCAGCACAAACATCATCCATTGCAGAAGGGGCTAATTTGGTCCAGTCCCAACCTTGTCTGTTTAAAAAGTTCTCATAAGTAAGAGCAAAATACTTAACAGCACAATCCAGTGCGTGTTTACTTGGAGGAAAGTCCCTTGGGTCCAATGAGGTTTATCTCTCAAAAAATGTTGAAGATTGCTGCCAGACACTGTGCTATAAGGGAGGCAGTGGTTTCATTCCATTACTGGCTTAGCTGGAAAAGTGGGTTCTTGCTGGTTTGGCATCAGGCCCCTTTCCCACAACTTGGAATAGATGCTCAGGTTATAACTACTAGATTGTACAGGGCTTTCTAAGAAGCAGCATGCTTCAGTTGGAAAGCTTGCCCTTTCTGGACCAGTAGAGGAGACTATAAACAGCACATTGAGCTCAAAGGAATAAGGTTGTGTCCTTGATGGATCTCGTCACATACTGATGAATAACAAGCCAAATTCTTGCTGAAATTTCACTCCAATAAACTGCATAATGCAGTTGGCAGTTGGATTGCATCTGATGGACATGGGAGCTCCATCATTAAGTCTTGGGCCTTTTGGCTTAAAAGCAGCAATCAAGGCAAACCAAAAAGACACTTAGTCACTTAAAGAAGTTCATCTTGTTCCTGGGGTCAATGCTGTTCCCTCTTGCTGCCCCAGAAGGGGCTGAAGCAACTGTCAAGGCTGTTCCTCTCCTTCATCAGAAATGTACCGGTAGCCAAGAGGCTGTGACTTCACACAGAAGAGTACTGTCAGGAGCAGGATGATAAGGAGGAAGAGGATGGAGCCGCAAACAGCCAAACCCACAATAAGTTCTGCAAAAAGTGAATTAAGAACTTTGGTTATGACATTCAAATTTTCATATGTTCTTTGGTGCATCCAATACAGCAACATCCACTCACCTGTGTCTTTCCATGAATTTGCTATCTGACATTCTTTATGCCAGTCCTGTGGAATAACGGGCTCTGTCAGATGCAAGAATTTTGGCAGGGGGCAGCGCTGTTCACACCCGGGCAGCTGCAGCGGGTAAGGCTCTTTTCCACTCTCATTCCGAAAGAACATCTCCACTGAAAAGTTTCTAGGAACAGAGGAGAAGCATGAAAGTAATGATTAATGAATAATTTGTCATTTGTTTTTCATTATGTTTTCTATTGTACAAGCTGGTCCAACTCTTTGTAATTAAGTAATGCAGGCAATTAACAAATGGTTAGTTAGACACCTTTATTTGGGAGCAAGGAAAAAGAAGATTGCCCTTAAACCGGAAGCTACATATTGATTTCTCTTAAGAGTACAGCTATTGATATGTTTTCATGTTTATTAGAGGGGTCTAATCATGCTAACTATATCCAAGTGCTGTTGATGCTGTTATTTAATTACAAGCAGGACTATCTTATATTCAGACCAGAAATAATCAGAAACGGTTGAAAGCAAGGCTTTACTCATGTCTGTTTAATTCCTACAGTAGAGGGGAGAGAGAGTCTAATTGCTGTTTCATCTCAAGGCTACAACCCATATTTTTATCACAGGATCTCTTGTGAAAATGCTGGCAAAAGTGAAGGTACAGAAGGTGAGAATTCAGTTGCCTGTGAGTATTTATGCAGGTATTTCCTTAGATCCCCTTAATGAAGCTCTTACCCATCATCTTCTTGGTACAGTTCAAATATGTGACATGAAGCATATGGTGCTTGCTTCCCATTGTAAACATCCAGAGCCATCTGTAGTGCCACAAGTGTGGTGTCATGCTGAAAAAAAGAAAAAAAAGTGGATCATTCATTTCTATATATATGGAAAGAGATTTAAAACTACTTTTCAGCAGGGAAGCTGGCAGAAACTCCTGAAATGCTGGTATGGTAGAAAGAAAAAGAAAGGAGGCTCCAGAGCCATGGTAAAACAGTTAACATCCCATTTCAGCTGTGAAAAGAGAAATAAACTTGGAAGAACATTTGAGCTACACAAGGAAATATGAATTGACAGAACTGTCTGTTGCTAAGGAGAATTCTGTTTCCTGTATGTAACATCTGCAGGTGCAGAAACTATGTGTACTTATGCACAGATTGAAGAGAGTAGTTAGAGCCAGCATGGTATAGTGGGTTGAACACTGGACTACAACTGTGGGGACCAAGGTTCAATTCCTCACTTGGCCATAGAATCCCACTGGGTGACCTTGGGTGCCATCACACATATTCAGTCCCATAAAACCCCATGATAAGTTCATTTTAGGATTCTATAAGTTGGAAACAATTTGAAGGCACACCACAAGAAGAAGAAGTTAGTATTTTATTGCAAAGGGATGGAAATGCTGATTTGCATATTCTTCCTTTCATAGCATAGGAGAGAAACTATGCAGAAGTGTTGCATAATCAGCTAGGGAAAGTGTGAAGACAAGATAGGAGGGTAACATCAGAAAGGAGAAGTTAAACACAGATCCCACAAACAGACTTACTGCTGAGTACATAAGCATTTTCAAGTGGGAGAGTGCAGAGGTGTTTGTAGCTAGAGTCAAGTTTTTCCTTATTTGAGACAGAAGGACCCCTGCAGAAAGAACACAGATTATTAGATTACAGTTCTTTAAATATTCCCCCAGTTATTCTTGAAGATTCCTCACTTACCACCCTGCAGACGAGCTTTCTCCACCCGCCTGTGAATCCCGAAAAGGAAATCAAAACTGAAATCCTTCAGCTGCTTCAGCTGAGTCATCACCTTAGGAGTAACCCAAGCTGGCAGAGGCATTTCATGTGTTCTCTGCAAAAAAAAGAAAAAGAAAACCAAGGGAAAAGTCATTGGCAGGCTTTGCAGTGACCAACGTGAATACAGACATATATGCGTAAACACAAACATACGCTCTATGGTGGAACCAATTAGTCTAGAATCTGTTACTGCACTGTTCAGGGTAAATCTTTGCCTTGTGAACTTTTCTTAATCAGGACCTTAGATGCATTTGTAAAACTGAGCTGTGATGAATATATCAAAATTGTTAAAGAATTTCTATAACCTGGCTCAGTCATCAAATCAAAATGGAGGCTGTAGTCAAGAGGTCAGAAGATGATCAAAACTTGCAACAGCAGCTGTGAAGAAAGCAGGCTGAAGTTCTTAAGGGTAGATAGGCCGTTTAATACTAAAGTCAGTTTCATCCGTGCCACAGTATTTCTGATTTCTGTGTATGGATGTGAAAACTGGACAGTAAAGAGAGCTGATAGGGAAAAGAAAGCAATTCATTTGAAATGTGGAGGATAATTCTACAGAAACATAATGGATTGCCAAAAAGACAAGTAAATGGGTCTGAGAGCAAATTAAGTCTCAACTCTCCCTAGAAGCCAAAATGACTAAACTGAACCTATTATACTATGGACATATCATGAGATGACATGACTCAATGGAAAAAGCAATACTGCTAAGGAAATCTGAAGGCAGGAGGAAAAGAGAAGGACTACATTAGAGCTGAATGACTTAGTCTAGGAAGTTATGGTCCTGAATCTGCAACATCTGAGCAGGGCTGTTAATAACAGGGCCATCTCTTGAAGGTCTCTCATTTACCGGATCTCTGTAAGTCAAAGCAAATAACAACAGCAACTTTGGTTGCAAATGCAGCATGCCTCAGCTTTTCCATCTTACTATTAAAGTCCATCCAGTATCTAAAGGACAAGACATGAAATAATTTTTGCATGGGCTTCTAGCTTTTCAGGTCTGATGCAGTCTTTAACAACAATTTTAGCGACTTCTCATACTTGGTCCTTAGATTGATGTGGAAAACCTCTTGATACATCTCTGGCTTAACAATTAAATACAGTGAGTTCTTCTTACCTGGAGTCTCCAGATGTGCAATTTTAAGTGAACACTACTGCACTGAAAAATTATGAGAAATTTCTTGCTAATTTGTTAATTACTAGGTGGTAGAAAGGCAAAAGGTTGGAACTATAGGCTGGTTTGAACTAGCAGCATAGGTTCAAGGATAAACATTTTTAAGAACTTTTATGAGTTATGATAGGTGTCATCAAGCTGGTGCTTTGGGGCTACAACTCCTATCAGCCCCAACCAACCTGATGAGTTATCTGGGATGATGGGTAGTTGCACTACAGAATATGTATTGGGGAAGACTAAGTTATACTTGCCTATCCTTCAAGGCCTGCTTTTGGGTGCCTTCCCCACAGCTGCAAATTCTTCAGATGACTGCAAATCTAATTGCTATTAGACATAATGATTGCTCCTAATGTCCATAAGTGGACATTACAATACTGAATGCTTTAAAAGGAGTGGAAGATGCAGAAGAGAAACACAAGGGAATAACTTACATAAGCCAGCACTGCCTCCTATCTTTTTGGTAAATATGGTAGAAAACGCCTACTATGATGGTGACATTTAACCAGAGGGAAGGCTCCTGTTTTACAGAGTCTGGAGAAGAAGACTGTCATGCATCTCTGTGCACTCTAGTCACAGGGTCAAAAGGTTTCCTGTGGGGAGTTCCTGCCTATAAAGTAAGATGATGGGGAGGGCAGATTTTGCCCTAACTGCTATTGTATTCAGGTGTGGATTGCTTTATTCCACAGTGAAAGGAAACCATTCACCATATGAGAGAAACTTAAGGATGCCCCAAAGGAAACTATTCAGGTAAAGTTGGTACCTGGTGATCATAGAAAGTCAAGTCTGTGCCCATCATATCCCAACCCTGGATTCTGGTTTTGTTTTGTTATGTGAGAGAGTAACATACTTCAAACAATATTTTTATACATGTATAGGTTTAGATCCTAAATACCCCTTCACTGAACTGTTTTCCTTCATTTGCAGAAGTTTTCAGTTCACTGGAGGTTACTACTGCTACTCTTACTGCTCACTACATACATACTGTTCCAGCAGGGTTTCCTAATCCTATACAGCAGATTCAGGCTCTGCACAGAAAACAGAGGATTAGGAAAAAAGTCATCCTTCACCTCTGCTTCAACTGTGAGTAGAGTTCCACCTGTGGGAACTCAAGATCTACACCACAGATTCAAGATCTTCCTTACATAGATATTAAATACATTGAACACTGCCAGAAAGTACTTCAGCTCAAGACAAGCCTTGAAAATGCTCCCTATCAGCCTTACAATATTCATTTTAAGAAGCCCCTTACTCTAGAAACAGCAAGAGCAGTTTCAGACACCAAATTGCCTGTATTTTTCTTAAGGATTTTAAACAGTTTGGAGAGCAAACAATGGATGAGTCCAGGTGTTAGACCACTCACCTCACAGAAAAGTGTGTCATATACACTCCAGATAGATTCAAGAGAAATATCCTGGACTCCTGTCATATTTGCCACCATGACCAAGAATTTCTGCAGAAGAAAGGCATAGAATCATTTGATTTTTCTGTGACCCCTGAAGATTATATAAAAAATTTAGAAAGCTTAATATAACTCCTCATACCATGTTTTCAGTAGTCTTATTCACATATTCTTCTGTCAGCCGAGTCTCATTTTGCAGCTGTTCATAGCGGGGACAATGAGATAAAGGAAACTTCAGGAGCTGGATAGAGGCAAAATAGACGAGTTTGAACATGAATTCCTCCATACAATCAATGCTAACTATGAAGCATCTGCTTATTTATAGGCTACTTTGCCTAAGGAGTTATTTGTCTCTGAAGGTACATCCTTCAGACAGATGTAATGGGCAAGATGAAATACATCTTGTTCCAAAATAAGAAAATCTTTAGATCAGTGGTATTTAATATGTAACCCTCTAATTCCAATTGAGACTGCAGTTCCTATCCTCCTTCGCCCCTCCTTATGCTGACCAGAGCTACTATTAGTTGGAAACAATATTTGGAGGACCCACTGTTAGCATGCCATACAGCCTTACTCCATCATGTGGTATAATTGGCAAATATTGTTTAAATGGCAAGAAGTATCAATTATACAGTCCTATGGCTGAAAAGCTATGTTGGCAAAGAGGACAGGCTGAACACATTTGAAAGTAGGTCAGATGGGACCTCAGAGCATGACCAGGTCATAGTAAAGGAAGCTCAAGTGTTAATGAGCTTGCAAATGTCCCTCAACAACTCAACCTTTAGAAACAATAGAACCTAAAACTGCTTCAACAGAACAACTGATTGTCTTCAATCTGCTCCTCTGTCCACCAAAACTTCCCTTCGTTTCCTCACTTGCCCAGCAAGCAGTTAAGGAGCTATTACAATTCCCATCAGATCTTTATCACCTAATGCTAAAGCCATTAGCTTATTTCGGACCCCACTGTTTGCTTTGTCACCTTCCCCCTCAGGGTGGAAACAGGATATTTAACCCCTGGCTCTGAGCCAGACAACTAGTAGTACTCTGGACATAGGCTGGCACTCTGCTACTCCAATTCCTGGTCTTGTACTATCCACAGACCTTTAGTCTGAGCCATGCTGGTTTGTCTCTTCTCTGCACAGTAGGTAAATATCACCCACTTTGCCCTAACTTCTTGCTATCCAGTCTTCTCCTTCTTTCCTTTAGTTAGCCTTGTGTGGTTGTTAGACTGCTTGGATCTTTTGTGTGATTAATTCCCCCAATAAAACAAAACTTTTTTTTAAAACTGCCAGCTGGTATCCTGTATTAGTACTGGTTTACATAGGTATAAAAGATCTGGTAAGGTAACCCCCCTCTTGCAGGCCTCCCCTTTGAGCTAATAATTCTCCACTGTTCCACAGAGGCACTGGCATTGCGGGTGGACCTCTGAGTCACCCACCTTTTGGGATAACACCTTGAGTTATGGTGAAGAAGCAGAATGGATTCAGTATGGATGTAAAGAATGCAAGAGCAATGTTCCTTGAGTCAAGCAGACAGTTATTCTTGATGTGAATATAACTCACCTGCTCCACAGAATCAGGCACTGTGTGGACAGGGATAGGCTGCCAAGAAACATTGGGATTGAACATCTGCTGTCCTTCTGGAGGGTACAGTCCTGCCAGATTAGCTTCAGCACTCATCAGAGTTCGATCAAAATCCGTGCTGCGTATGAAGATCTGCCAGAGTAGAAAACCAAATGCAAAGAATGTTTCATTAGAGCCACTGATTTTCTCAGCTTTGTTAAACGCCTGAATGAGAGAGCCTCGCTTTGCTACTCTAGACAAGATATGCACTGAACAAATCCACCATAACTTGATTTGAACAAGCAGTTGATACGAGAATCTGCAATTCTGTAGAAAGTTGAGAAATAGAATGGGAATTCTGTTATATTCTATTATATACAACTCCCCTGTTACAACAGCTCCACTGACTACTGGAGTGTTTCCATCCATAATTAAAAATGCTGGTCATGGCCTTTAAAGCCCAATATGGTGTGGGCCCTAGTTCTCTGAAGACATATTCTCTGATATGAGCCTGACCATATTTTGAAATCTAGAGAGGCCCTTCTCTCCAGAGTACTCCTGTGGCTGCTTGCACTCTCAAAATCCCATGCCAGAGGGATTAGATTGGCACCTTCCTTGCTATAGTTCTGTTGGCAGATGAAGATTTTTTTGTTTTGACAGAACTTTGAGAAGTGATTGCTCAGGAAAAGGCTTTTAATAATGTGATGCCTGGTCTACATTTTTTGGATTCTTTTTTTTAATGGTGATGCTTTTAAATTGCTTTGAATTTGATTGATAGTTTAATTGTATCTCAACTTTTCTATGATATGAACTTTTTATCTGTTTTAAATGTTAATTTGTTTCAGTTTTAACTGGGAAGTCCAGCTCTGGGACTCAATGTTGTTGTTAAGGGCTTAAAGTAGAAATAGTAAGTGATGTAGACAACAAGGTGGGCCTGTAATTAGATATGGAATTTGAACTATACAACGGTAAAATTAGAAACTAACAGTTAGAAAACTAAATAGATTTCCAGGGATATTGGGATTAGGTTGGCACATATATTCCTGGCCTCTTATCCATTTTGTGCCCATATATGTTCAGGCAGAATGCCTAAAAGAGGCAATAGCCACTTGTTATCTTCAGAGGTACAGGCAAATGATAGCTATACACACTGAGATTACTGTTGTAGCAAGCCTGGAAGAGGAAGGCACTTTTTCCACCAAAGGCATTCCAGACTAATTACAAGGAGAGCTCCTCGCAGTCCCATAATTGTTTGTGTGCAATGCAAACGGGAAAGAAACTAGTATAGATAGGAGCCCTGAGGATGTGCATAAGCCTTCAAGGGAAATGTAATTCTTTAATGTCTCGTAAGCAAATCACTGGGTAGTAAGTTGTAACTCTCTCAAGTACAACAGAACTTGCAGGATAAAATGTAGAAAGCAGATGCACTTAGAAAAGGGAGAGTAGTTGACCATTGGTTAATTAGTAGGAGGAAGAAATCCTCCAAGTGATAAACATCTAGGCTGGGCTCTAACCCGGTGCTGATAATAGACTCATAAGAATAATATGCTTTCAAAGAGATTTTTTTTTGTAATTTAACTTTCACTGGTTGTTGAAATTTTTAAAAACATACAATAAGCTGTTGAACAAGATGAATGCATTTATGTCTAACAGAGATACTAATGGTGTAGCATAGACATGTTCCCAAAAGGACTAAAATGGCATTATTGCTCATTTTCCCATTGTCATTTTATTTAAGTGTATGCAAATTTAAAATTGTCTCTTGACTGGTATTAAGAGTGAGTTGAATTAAAAAAGGCAGAAGAAAGCTAACAATCCAGTTGGACTGGATTTTTTTTTAAATCCTGTAGTAAGGCAACCCTGTCATAAGTCTCTGGTTTCCAAATGAAGTACAACACAACATTTGAAAAGGTCAGAGTGCTGTGTTATCTCTTGCTTGATTCACTTCACTGAGCATGATTTTTATTACCTGTCTTCATTGCTGAGGCAATGGAAAAGTACAGGGCAACTCACCTGGGAGCTCCTGATTTGTTTCCTCTGAGGAAGATTAAAAAGACTTGTTCAGACAGGACACCTTTCTTCTCCCCTTTGCCACAGCAGAAAATAATCTGATCTGTACTCCACACACACACAAAAAAGGTTTTATTTACCTTTCCCTTTGTTTGCTTGCAGTGGTTTCATGTTAACCAAATATTGTTTACTCAGATCCATGTATTCTCTCCTTTTGCCTCTCATTTATGTCATTCTCTTGACTCAGTCAGCAAGTGTGTATTGTTCTTCTGCTATTTTAATCTATATAAGGACTTGGCAACTGGTTTAATTAAATGATGATCACCTTCTGCAATCTTCCTTGGCACAATATAGTTAGGAAAAGAATAAGAACATATTTTCAGGAAGGGAGGAAAGAAAGAGAGCATGCTGTGCTGCTGTTTTGCTAGTAATCAAGGATACACTAACCTCTTGTCTATTGTATGAGGCATTCAGAAATCCATCGTAACGCTTTCGTAGGGCTTGGCCCAAGTCCCACTGTTGCCGCATCCCTTCCTACATGACAACAGCAACAAGTTAACTACCAGCAGGGTTTATTGTCATCTTGCAAAACAACACAGGATTTACAATAAAAGCAACAGTTATAGCTTGAACACTGTTGATTCAGGAAACACTGACAAAAAAAATGTTCTTGAAATGAATGAAGCAAGAGAACCATGACCACTACACTACACACACACACACACACACACACACACACATTTAAAATAAAATACATGCATTTTTCAACTAAATTCAGACTGGCACTGCATGGAAAATTTGAAACAAACGCCTTGTCTGATAGCTTTCCTTTTTCAAAGCATTTCTTCCCCTCAGTTCTCTACCAGAAAGATACTGCTTTGGAGTTCTGAGTTCCCACAGATAACTTCTTCACGGGACACCCACCTGAGAAAGTTGTCCAAATCCTTGGGGCCAGGCACTTTCCTGATAGGGGTCTCTGGGATATGCCTTCACTGGGGAGCGATCTCCATGACGATATAGCTGCAGATCAGAATAGCGTGCCATCACCAAGTGGTCTAGACGTTCTACATAGCCTTTTTAGCTCATCCCTATACGTTCTGTCAGTTCTTAAACGGCTTCCTCCAGAGATCACTGGAGATAGTAATTTGGAGACAGTAATTTTCCTCTCCCTTGCCCTGAGGTGAGAGTTGTTAAGACCTAGCAGCAGTCGTCATGCACAGTAAAGGATGCAAACGCCCTGGCCGATGTCTGGAGGACCACAGAGTCTCCTTAAGCCTTCCAAGCAGGCGAGAGCACGTAGGCCATAATAAACCCGCTAGCGGTCCCGCCACAACCTTGCGATTCCTCTTTCTTGGCTCACCCCTGGCTCCCGCTATACTCAGAACGGCGATCCTCATTACCAACCACACCTTCCGATGTTCGGTATTTTGACAGCACCGAAGCGGTGGCGACTCTCAGCTCACTTGATCCCCGCAACCGTCAAAGGGAAAAACGGCTTCGCCAAATGCACGCTCAGGCATCGCAAACGAGAAAGCGAATGCAAAGGGGAAGCCGGTTTGGGGGGGGGGGGGAGACCCTTAAAAAAATTTTTTTCTTTGAGGGCAGACTGAAATTTTGTTTCGCCTCTCCCTCTTTTTTTTTTTTTTACGGTAAACATTTGGATCTGGAAGCTTTGTGCCACGTGACACCACAAAGCAAGGAATCGCCCCTCCTGGCACCCCTTTCCTTTAACTCTACCGAACTCCCTCCGGCTCGAGGTGGCTGCCCCCCTCACCAAAGTAACAAAGCGGAGGCTCCGGCCCTGGGCGAGTGGCAGGGCTAGTTCGAGGGTGAGAGCCAGGAGCAACGGAAGGGGGCCCCGAATCCAGCTCCGGCGCCTCCCGCCAGCCTCCATGGCTTTCTCTCCGTCTACCGACGTTCCTTGCTCAACAGCCGTACTCGGGAAAGAGCGAGCATGCGCCGTCGGCTCGAGCATGCGCAGCATCCGCGTCTGAAGCGGCAACTGTTCCTCCTGCCCTTCGTTCTGCGACATTTCCCTTGGATTTCGTGCGGAGGGCGTCTCAGCTTTCTCCACTCATTCCGCCGCCCCCTCACGCGCCCTGTGGCGGGGATTTGGCCGCGAGATTGCATTGTCACGAAATGGTGGGAGGCCATTTCCGCACTGGACTGTTACAGCGCTATTATTCCACTTGCAACATCCTATGGAATCCTGGGGTTTGCAGTTTCGGGAGGGGCCCGGCGGGCCCCTCCCGAAACTGCAAACCCCAGGATTCCATAGGATGTTGCAAGTGGAATAATAGCGCTGTAACAGTCCAGTGCGGAAATGGCCTCAGTAACATTCATCGGATGGGAAACGGTGGTTATCGCCCTGTCTCATCCCCCTGCAGCTACTTCCAAGGATGTACGCCACCAATATAGAGAAAAGTCCAAGAAGATACCGACGTGGCAGGAAGTCTTGCCTAGTTGAGAACAAGCTTACTCCAAAAATGAAAGCGAAAGGAAACGGGGCTCGTATTAGTATAACAGCAGGAACAGCGGAGCCGCAGAAACGGCTACGATGTCACCACCTGAAGATCGTGTTTACCCCGAAAATTCGCGGCAAGAAGGGACATCGTTTAAAAATGCACCAGAAACAAAAACCGCCCGGGAGGCAGGCAGTACATGAGATGAGGGAGTTCGATCGTTAGTAAAGAGTAGAAAGGCGTTAGGAAAAGGCGGAACGGATCCTTTGCGTTTGTCTTCAGTGCAGAAGAGGTAGGGCATCCGTGCCCGAATTACATTGTTAGGAAAGGGGTCTGAAGAACTGAGGCAAGTAGTGGGGTCAAGGGGTTAAGTTCCAGGTTTTACCAACAAAATAAAAATTAAACGAACGGGTCTTGATGGTATCCACGTCCAAGTTCTTGAATAGTTCTAATAGAAACTAAGGGTCTTCTAACAATAATATTTAACTTTCCTCTGAGATTGGCCTCTGTATCAGAGAACTGGAAGAGCATCTTACTAAGTTGTGTGTGTGGAGGGGAGAATTACAGAACAGCTGGCTTTACACCTTTGTGGATAAATTGGTAAAAGCACTAATCAAGAGAAAATTACCATGCGTTTAGAAGAATGTCTAATATTAAAGTACACATCCTAGCTTACTGAGTTTGTAGAAATTTTGAAGGTGTTAGTATGTGGATGTGGAAAGTGAGTATGTGCACTTTCAAGTTGCCTGTCAACTTATGATGACCCCATCAATTTCATATGGTTTCCTTCAGCATGGAGTGAATTGTCAGAGATAGTTTTGCCAGTTCCTAACTACCCTAAAGGCACCAGATCCTGACTGATCTTGGAAGCTAAGCAGGATCACCCCTGCTTTGTACATGGACCACAAAGGAATACTACATACTGTAGACTATATTTCAGAAGAAGGATGGGGTGTACCCAATAAATATATAGCTGTATTTTAATAGAGCTCTTTGCCAAATACCCTTACCAGAGGCTCCTGAGTTATGGAGGACTACTTCTTTCACCAATCTGTGCAAGTGGGACCAGGCTGACGATTACACAGAGAGAAACAGGTGTCCAGGCATTAGATTTTGGACTGTATGAAAGACAGCAAATTGTTCATTATTCACTTAGTATTTTAGCTTTAAAGCCAGAAGTAACGAGATGCTTGAGAGACTGTCTCATGTGCCAAAATAACTAGTACCCATAATTTTGGATACTATGCACCTTGACTTGGGACAGTTGGCACCTTGATTTGGCAAAGTCCTCTCAGGCAGCCCCTTCTCCGCAAAAGAGGCATAGACAGTTCTTGTGCTGTCCCTGAGCTGGAAAAATATGAAACAGATAACAATAATAACTGGGAAGTTCTCAGGATGGAAAGATGTAAAGAAAAAAAAAAGCCCTTCATGGATCTCTGTTGGTAGTGGTACTTTTGCAAATTGACAAATTCACAAATAATCAAGAGTTGGGAGTGAGCAGCGAGGTGGCCAGGTTTGCTGGTAACTAGTACAACAGGCTAGTACGAAAAAAAAAAGTAATTGCAAAGAACTCTGAAAGGATCTCTCCAAATTCAACAAATAGTTAAATGAGAAATGTGGTTCAGTGTCTGGAAGAGCAAAATGACTGATAAGAGGGGGAAATAATTTTTTAAAAGACTTCACATATAAACTGATGAAGTCTGATCTGGCTGCAGTTGACCTGGAGAGAGAATTTGGGGTTATGGAGGATTGCTCAACGAAAACATGAACTTACTGCACAGCAGACATGAGAATTCCACACTAGGGATCTTTAAGAAAAGATTTAATCTTTAGGAAATAGCTCCCACTCTTGACCCAGGGATAAATTTGTGGCGCACATGGTTATCAATGGTTACTTGTGATACCTTTTCTACACTATTGCCAGGACTATACCTCTGAAGGTCGTTTGCAGGGGACTGATAGCAGGAAAGACTTATTAACCTCAGGTTCTATTTCTGGGCTTTTTACAGGACACAGTGCCATGTTTCCGGTGGCCCAGATTTGACTGGACATTACTGCCAGTTTTGATTTCAGATAATTTCCAGCCATTCCATTCTGTGGCAGGGGACAGGGCCTGTGTGGGGAATTATCCCAACTGTTATATTTTGGTGGCAGTTTGGAGGATTTTGGAGTGATCTTCCACCCTATTCTTGTTTATTTCTTTTCTTTTTTTTTTAATTTGGAAGAGTTCAAAAGGTCTTTGGGGTCCACTAAAACAGGTTGGGGACTGCGCTCATCCACCAAGCTAGAATTTGTCCACCTGATGTGAGCAGATTTTGATAAACTTGTATCTTGGAAGGAGGAGACAGGATCAAAGAAGGAAACAGAATATTCAATATAAAGAAGAAGAAGGAAATGAAATTAAGAGTAAGGTATACAAGTAAATGGCCATAAACAGATTGGGAGAACTCCGCACTTGTTAACAATTTTATTAGAAGTTTACAAACCCCAACTAAGACAGCATTTCCAAACAATTATCATGAGACTGGAGGGTTGAGCATGCTTTGTCATCCTACTGTAGAAGGTGACCCTGTCCTCCCCTTAATCATGGTAGCATTTGTACCCTATGTTTTCATCACAAAAGCAGTTGAATGTCAACAGTATCATGGAAACTGGAATGAGGAAAGTAAGCTATTCTTATTATTCAAGTTGGGGACCAAATTGTAATAAAACAAGAGAGGAAAAGATACTAAAAGAGGTCAATAGTTAGAAACAATGAGAGGTGAGTGTGCAGTTATTTATGCCATTCCTTTGAACTTAGGGCAGGACTGGGGAAAGTCCAACCCTTTGACCACATGTGGTCTCCAACTCCTTTTCTGTGTCATCTATAGCCCCACAGGATATCCCCCAAACTTCCAGAGCCAGATTTTTAAAAATTCTGGGCAATTTCCCCCTTAAATGGTCAAAAACTACTCAAAGCTGCTAAAAAACACTGCTCCCCAGCCACTCAAAAAGGAAAAAAAAGGGGTCCAAAATCACAGCCAGCCCTCTGCCATGCAGGAATACTCAACTAGAGCACTGCTGAGAGGTGTCCATATAACCACTGTTTAAAGACCTCTAAAGAAGGAGAGTTGACCACCCCTTGAGGCAGTATCTGCCACTGATGAACAGTTCTTAAACTAAAGAAGTTCCTTCCAGTGTTTAAGTAGAATCTCTTTTCTTGTAATTTGAATCCACTGGTTCATATTCTAGTCTCTGGGACAGCAGAAAACAAGCTTGCTTCATCTTCTACATGACATTCCTTCAAATATTTAATGATGGCTATCAGATAACATCTCAGTTTTCTCTAACCTAACCTAAAATCGCTCAGCACCCTAAGCTGTTCCTCATCAGATGAAAGTAAAATCCAAAGTGGCATTATATTACTTTTGGTTTCATTTTGGCACCACAGAATGGCCTCTGGGAGTGTGAGAAATGGCCGTCACCTCACAACACAGCTGTCTACCCCTAGCTTAGGAGGGACTTACTTTGGTGAAGGGGAATATTCTGTGGTGATCACTAAATTAAACCAGGGGGAACTACTAGCTTCATCACTGGGAGATGGAAATAAATATGCCTTTCCCAGCCCTCACTCACTTGAAATTAGGATATTTCCCTTCATGTCCCATGATCTCAAATACCTCAAATAATAAGAACAAGTGGCTTCTTCACTTTACAGGTCTAAACCTCTTACCACAAAGAGAAAGAGCAGGGCTTCATTCCTCCATAGAATCATAGAGCAGGAAGAGATCACAAGGGCCATCGAGTCCAACTCCCTGCCATGCAGTAATAGACAAAGTATTTGTGATAGATGGCCATCTAGCCTCTGTTTAAAAACCTCCAAAGAAGGAGATGCCGCCGCCACCACCACACTCTGAAGCAGCATATGCCACCGTTGAATTGCTCTTATTGTCAGGAAGTTCTTCCTAATGTTTAGATGAAATCTATTTTCCTAAAGTTTGAAGCCATTGCTCCTTGTCCTAATTTCTGGAGCATCAGAAAACAATCTTGCTCCATCTTCCATATCATATGTACATTACTTTCCATATTAGCTTCCAAAGAATTGGGATAGAAACAAATCCTCTCCCTTCAGGGATTGGATTGAGAGCAACTGAGGTGGATGAGATAGGTTGTCAAGACAGCTTTTAAACCTTGTCCTCATTAGCAGTTTATTTTATTACAAGTAATTTCTCTAAAATCAATTACATTACTGTGTGATTTAGTGTGCAAACAGCCCCAATGCAAAATATTTTCCAAAGTAAAATATCCAATGAAAACTAAAGAAGCATATAACCTCAGTTTTTGTTAATACACTCTAAATCATGAAATTCTCAGGGCCTTTCCACATTACACTGTTACAGTGCAATTATTCCAGTTTCAACATCCTATGGAATACTAGGGTTTGTAATTTACTGAGGCCAAAGAGCTCTCTGGCTGAGAATTCTAAATGCCTCTCCCTAAACTGCAAACCTCAGGATTCCATAGGATGTTGAAAGTGGAATAATAGCACTATAGCAGCATAGTGCAGAAAGGCCTTTGTATTGTTATTATTAAAATTCTGTCTCCTAAACTAATATTTCTGAGTAGTACTGTTTCAAAATACAGTCTTAAATTAATAGCCCTGCTCATATGCCCTTTTTCTAATTTAAGAATGAAGTGGATGGACAAGGCAACATCCAAGCTAAACATATCGATTTCCCTAATCTTCCCTTATAATACTTTCACTATCTTAGTCACCCTCCTCTGGGCACATTCCAGCTTCTCAACATCCTTCTTGAACTGTGGTCCCTAGAACTGGACATAGTATTGTTACCCTGTGTACTGGGGGTCCCGGGAGGGACACCAAAATGTGCTCAACTAAAGGTGGGGAAAATCAGCTTAGAGCACTGCTTAGCGTTACGAGAGGCAGGGTAACGTAGCGTGATCTTGAACCCTATGTCTAAGGGGTCAGGTCGAGTCAAGGAGCACACAGAAGTTGAAGCAATAAATGATGTTGTATTACAAACACAAGCAAAAGAGTGTATGCGGCACACTCACACAAGATAACTAAAGAAATAAAGGTTTGAGTGGTATAGAGGGATTTTTAGAGGAGTTGCTGGTTTGGGTGATACTTCACCTGTCCCGAAGCCCGGAAAAATGGAGAGTGAGGCTGGGGTGCGATGTAGCTCAGCACGTGGAGCTGAGGGGAGGCTCGCCAAGCAAAGCGGCAGCAAGGCGGTATGAAACTCGGGAGCGATCCGAGGAAGGTCTCGGAATCAAGGGTTTTTATAAGGAGAATTTTGACTGCAGGCTATGCCGTACTTGGGGGAAAACAATAGATTTGGAGTTGGAGACAAAGTCTCAGAAAGGTTAGAATCAGAATGATTGAGTTATCGCAGAGGTTCTCAATAGAGTAGCCAGTATGCAAACGCGGAATACTTGAGCGTGGTATAGGTTGATCATCGAGATGCCAGCACGGGGCAGAGGATCTTTTGTAGGTTGTGTGCATACCTAATTAGAGTACTTGCCTGGAGGTCTCCTAAAGCGGCGAGTCGGCTGTTTTCTGGCCTGCCTGTATTGTCTAGGAATATTACGGCAATAATTGGCCGAGCCTGTATGCGTGCTTGTCAGGGGGCCTCGTAAGCACATGGAAGGGAATAGATAAGTGAAGCCGAATTATGATATCAAAAGGATATCTTTTAATATCCCCAAAGCTCTGACTAGCCAGGGCAGTAACAGTATTTCCAAGTGAAGTTTGACCAAAGCAGAAGAGATTAGTACTATTACTTGCCTTGATCTGGACACTATACCCCTGTTGATGCAGTGCAGAGTTGCATTGGCTCTTTTGGTTGCCACATCACACTGTTGACTCATGTTTAGTTTATACTCTACCAAGACCCCCGGATCTTTTCAAATGTCGTGTTCTCAAGCCATCCCTTATTTGTACATGTAATTTTTCCTGCTAAATCTAGTCCTGTACATTTATCCCTGTTATCTTTTCAAAATTTTGTAGATATCTTAAGAAGTAGAAGATGATATCTAAAATTGGATTCCAATATGGAGCAGATGGTAGGTCAGAACTTTCCGACATTTTTCAATCATGTATTATAAAAGATTCTTTGGGAGGTTTTTCAATGATGGGGAGGATAGCTGCAATAAAGATGAACGTTCTGCCAAAAATGAACTTTTTGTTCCAAAATCTTCCCATTATAACGAACATGAAACTTTTTATACAATGGAAGAGAGAACTAACCAAATTTATATGGCAAGGGAAAAAACCTAGGATAAAATGGAGTACTATGACAGACCTGAAAAGTAGAGGAGGAATGGGACTACCAGACTTTCAGACATACTACAAGGCAGCGGCCTTTACATGGATAAAAGATTGGGTAGACCTACAAGATACGAGAATGTTGGCATTGGAGGGAGCAGACCTGAGGATGGGGTGGCATGCCTATATGTTTTATGATAAAGCAAAAATAGATAAAGACTTTACACATCATTATATCAGAAAATCGCTTTTGAAAATTTGGGACGATTATAAAACTAAAAACATACGGCAGCTCCCCAGTTGGGTCTCACCGCAAGAGGCATTTTTCGGAAGATGGACAGAAACAGATAAATGGTTGCGGTACGACGATATAATTGAGAGATCAACGTCCAACAATCTCAAGATTAAAACAAGATCAAAATTAGAACAAGAGGGAATAACATTAAGCTGGTTCCCTTACAGACAGTTAGCAGAAAGGTTTCATATGGACTTAAAAACATATGGAATTGAACTAAAGAGAAAACTGGAGTAATTAAATGGCTGTTTGAAAATTCGCCTCATCTATTAGCCTATATGCATCAAGAAATACTACACCAGGAGAGGCAAGAAGAAACAGTAAAGGCAACAATGATTTCATGGGCTCAAAATATCGGACATTCAATTCAACTAGAGTCTTGGGAGCAGAGCTGGAAAAAAACACAGAAATTTACAGTAGCTCAGAATTTGAAAGAGAATTACTATAAGCTATTTCATAGATGGTACATGACACCAGACAAATTAAAAAAGATTTATAATACAGGTACTGGACTCTGTTGGAAATGTCAGAAAGAGGTCGGTACGATATATCACGTGGTGGACATGTCCAAAAGCTAAGAAATACTGGAGTGAAATACATAACAAAATTTGTGCATTAATGAAAGTTCAGTTTGCTAAGATACCGGAATTGTATTTGTTAAATATGACTGATATATTAGAAGGTACTGGTATAAAGAAGTATTGGAGAATATTACTGTACATGATAACAATAGCTCGTATTGAATATGCAAAGTTGTGGAAAACTCAGCAAATACCTACAATAGAACAATGGCGGGGTACACTTGTTGAAAACAAAAATGCTGACATGGTCTCTCAGAGATTAAAAGGGAAATCAGACGATGAGATACAAAAAGAATGGCAAATTGTAATGGGTAATTGCTGGGTACTATCAGATGGAAATCTGTAATTCATGGTTTAAGATAAATTATGAGGGGGCTACGGGATATATATCATGAAGCGGGAATATGGAGATGGAAATGCAAGAATCAACAAGTAATATTAGCAGTAAAATGTAGTACAATATTATAAGCATGTTAAGAAATATTGATAATGAAATCTAGATCAGTGTGGAAGATCAAAAATATTTCAATTAAGCTGACAGTTACAATTGTTTGTTTTATATGTGAATTTGAATAAAATGATTATAAAAAAAAAGATTCTTTGAGAGGTTTTGTTTAGGAAGGGCATAACTTTAACAGTTAGAATGTCATGAAGATCACCAAATTACCGCAGGACAGCAAGTAATGTGCTCAGCCTAACCTACCTCACTAGTTGTTGGGTGGATAAAATGTAGGAAGAGAATGCACCACCTTAAGAAAGCCAGTGTAGTGCAGCGTTGAGCTTGAGTGTGGAACTAGAAGATCAGGGTTCAAATTCCAGTTTGCTAAATGAAGCTCTGTACCAAATACACAAATTCTTTTGCTTACAGGATTTTTGATCATGTTTAGATTGCATTTCTTTTAGTACTATGAGTGAATTAAAAAGTGAGTACAACAAGAAGTGCTCTTCAAACACACTCCATTTTTGTAATTTACTAGTCTATTCACCTGGTGTTGCCTGGGATTTTATTTTCTCATAGGTAACACTTGTTAGAAATACTTTAGAAATTACCTTACCTTGCCTTAAGAATTAGACGCGGTTGAAATACACAGATTTGAGCTCCTGTGTCTCTAATTCCCCAAATTGTGTTGTCCAGTACCTGTAACTTTTCTCCATATTCCCCAATCTCATCTGTATTCCGAGTGGTTAATATATAGAGATTTGGTTTCTGAGGTAATACACTATCCTCTTCCTTCTTGCTGCTAGGCCTCCTCTCCATGGCAACCAGCCAGGCCCAAGAGCTCTTTGGCTGAGAATTGTAAAGGTTCCTCCCTAAACTGCCAACCCCAGGATTCCATAGAATCTTCCCAGGCAGCCAATCATATGAAGTCTTCTTGCCTGACACAGCCAATCGTATGAGGTGTTTGCCTGCCTGACATAGACAAACTGACAAACTTTGCCTTTTATATATCAGATGAGCATGCCAGAAGTGTTGCTCAGACTCTTCCTCCACTGCTACTTGCACACTGAAATCTGAAACAAAGACTAAAATTTAAGGTACACTTAATTAGGATTTTAATTAGGAATGATGTGGCCCTCCAGATATGGCTGGACTGAAATGCCCAGCTACTCTAGCTAGTACAGTCATTGGTGAAGAATGCTGGGAGTTGCAGTTCATCCATATTTGAAGGGCCACATGATTTTCACTCTTTGTGTAAATCCAAGGGAGCACATATTGACTTAATACTAAAAGTTTAAGAGCAGCCAGTTGTCATATAAACAATTACTTTCCAGCAAGTACTATTTTAATACATGTAAGATTGGGCTAGGCATCTGATTTACACAGCCAAACTTGTGAGCAATCTGAAGTCTGAGACATTTTTATTACTGCTACTTTCCATTTACTTTAGGAGGGCTGATACTATATTTTCTTGTGTTTTTAATCAACTGCAATTGGAATTGGGAAATGAAAGGAGGTATATAATTACATTGAATAAAGAAAGAGCTCATGGCTTGATGAGATCTTTACAGGTATCATAATCTGCTTTACCTTCACATAACACTGTTAGATTGATCATTCATAAAGAGCAGTCCAATGAAAGTTCACCTAGCAGCAACCTTATTCCTTTCAGTATGTGTATATGTGTGTGTGTGAACACTGAGCAAATTAGATCAATGATACCTTATTAAAGACCATATGCTTAGGATGTTTCCAGACAGAGGGCTCTTATCGCTCACAGTAAAGTGCTTCTTTAATCTTTTCTTCCAAAATGGATTTATTCCAGTTAAGGGGGTAAAAGGAAGAAGTAGTAGGAAAACATATAAGGAGCACAAATTGAAGACAGCTTTGAACTCTTCCTAAAAATGAGGCAATTTATGGGGAAAAGGCAGAATAAATATTTTTTTTAAAGATGCTTTCTGAGATTATGATAGAAATCAAGGCTGACCCAATATATTTTGCTGTCTTGGACAAAGGACTGGACAGTGCCCCTTCTTGTTCCATGCACAAATGCCAACTGGACAGGCAGATGAACATATCCACCACCAGAGATGGCATATATTCCTCCACCAGATCTGAGGGCAGCAGAATTGCTTCGCTCACTTAGCTCTATGGTCTCAGCACTTTACCCACTATTCTTACCCACTTTACTCACTATCCTACACTTAGGTAGAACAAATGGAATACAGAAATATAGGATGGGGGACATGTGGCTGGATAGCAGTACGTGTGAAAGGGATCTAGGAGTTTTAATTGACCACAAGCTGAACATGAGTCAGCAGTGTGATGCGGCAGCCAAGAAAGCCAATGCAATTCTCGGCTGCATCAATAGGAATATGGTGTCTAGATCGAGGGAGGTACTGGTACCACTCTACTCTGCTTTGGTTAGACCTCATCTTGAATCCTGTGTCCAGTTCTGGGCACCCCAATTCAAGAAGGACATGATCAAGCTGGAGCAAGTCCAGAGGAGGGTGACCAAAATGGTGAGGGGCCTGGAAGCCATGCCCTATGAGGATAGACTTAGAGAGCTGGGTATGTTTAGTCTGCAGAAGAGAAGGTTAAGAAGGGACATGATAGCTATGTTTAAATATCTGAAGGGATGCCATGTAGAGGAGGGAGGGGGCTTGTTTTCTGCCGCTCCAGAGACCAGGACAAGGAGCAATGGATTCAAGCTGCAGGAAAGGAGATTCCACCTGAACCTCAGGAAGAACTTCCTGACAGTCAGGGCTGTCCGGCAGTGGAATCTGCTGCCTCGGAGTGTGGTGGAGTCTCCTTCCTTGGAGGTTTTTAAAGCAGAGGCTGGATGGCCATCTGTGGGGAGTGCTTTGAGGGTGTTCCTGCATGGCAGGGGGTTGGACCGGACGGCCCCTGTGGTCTCTTCCAACTCTACATTTCTATGATTCTATGATTCTCTGTCCCTTCTGCCTCTGGCAAAGGTTGCCTGTGCATCTTCCCCCTCCGACAGCTGCTTTGCACTACCTAAAAACAGGACTGATCCTGGCACTGGTGGAACATAAATACGGCTGGGCATAACAGAGATGCTTACTTCACATGTTCACATCTGTAACCCGCTTGTTACGATGCCAAGGGAGTACGGAGATGTATTTTGAAGCCCTGAAGTGAAGGAGCAAAAAAGTGCCACTTCGCGTGTACGTCTGGCTTGTGGCTCTATCTGGATTTGTCTCCCACTGAAGCCTGGGAGAATCACAGGACTGAAACCAGTTCGGGATGCGACATAGTTTATCAGACAAAGTAGCAGGTGGCACGGCGATCACGGGATTCGGGCACGCTTAACAACGACGACGACCTTAATACCTAAACACCACCCCCAAGCGTTGGCTTTCAGGAGTGGGGCGTGTGCTCGCGGTCCTTGTTTATAGGTCGTCATGCCCGCCACGCTGCCAGGATGTAGAAATCGGGAAAGTCGACGCGGGGGGGGGGCGGTTAGGAACATGAGGGGGTGGAGTTGGGGAAAGTTCAGGCATGTGACTGAAAGGCGCCTGCTGTTGCTCGTATTACATCACTGTAACTTGTGCGCCCAGCAACTCTCACACTCGGCCCCCCCCTCCCCAAACCCGAAGTAAACAACACGGGGCTGTGCTGGAACGGTTCGCGCTGCCCCGACCCTCCCTCGGCGGCAGCGGCTTTCTCGCGGGACCGGCGAGGGGCTTCTCGCCGCCTTCACCGACCTGCCGCCCCGCCGGACGAAGTGGGGTTTGCTGCCTGCTGGAGTAAGTCGCCTCCCCTTCCGGCTCTGCCCCTCTTGCTTGAGGTTGCCGTGCCTGCCCGCGGGGAACTTTTTTCCTTACACCGCCGCCCGGGCCAACGGGGTGGGGGGGTGGGGTGGGGGGACGTGACAGCCCCTCTTCTCTTCACCCACGGGAGCCGGAGGGTCTTTTGTTTCCCCGGCAACTGACGTGGCTACCCTCGACTTCTGCTAGGGGCGGGCAGAGAAACTTTGAGGCGCCGGCAGCAACACCACCTGCTGGCGCTGAGGGGACGCGCACGTGTAGGTGTGGATAGCGAGGGCCGCGGAGAACGTGCCTTCGCGCCCCTTTCACTAGCCTTTTCCTGGCGGGGGGGGGGTCCTGTTGTATAGGGGCAGGAGCAGCAAATGAAGAGAGCTGCCTGGCTCCGAAGGTCCCACGGGAGGTCTTCGAAAAGCCCTTCAAGAGGATGACGTGAACCCGCCCCCTTGGGCCACCATTTTTCCCTCCCCGCAGAGTAAAAGGCGAGAGGGAGGTGGGTGAGAAGGAGCAACGTATGAGGGCACTAAGGCCCTTTCCTCACTCGACTGTTATAGCGCTGTTATCCCACTTTCAACATCCTATGGAATCCTGGGGTTTGCAGTTTCGGGAGGGGCCGAAGGGCCCCTCCCGAAACTGCAAACCCCAGGATTCCATAGGATGTTGAAAGTGGGATAACAGCGCTATAACAGTCGAGTGCAGAAAGGGCCTTAAGTGTGAGGACAGAATTCCTGTTGATTATTAGCCATTTGTGCGCTACTTTGCTATAGTGCTCTTATTCCACTTTCAACATCCTGTAGAATTCTGGGCTTTGTAGTTTACTGAGGCCAAAGAGCATTCTGGCCGAGAATCCCAAAGGCCGCTCCCTAACGGACAAACCCCAGGATTCCACAAGATGTTGAAAGTGGGATAATAGCGCTATAACAGAGTGGAGCGGAAATGGTCGTTGTGGCTTAGTTGTTCTGACGTTTTGTAACCTAAAAGTTGTTAAGTCTCTCAGTACACCTGCCTGAAGGGGGTTAGCACCACTGAGGGCAGCGTGGCTTCTAAATAAATTCGCACTTGTTCAGGTAGCGATGGGTGAAAATTTTAGGTGTTGCCAAGAGAGGGACAGTTGTCTAGCAGCAGGATCGTTTCTGTAGGTGTGGAGAAAGATGTTGTGACTTTCAAAAACTGAAAGGGAATGGAAGAGGGCAGTTTTGCCCGCCACCCAGATGTGCTGAACTGCAACTCCCAGAATTCCTCCAGACAGGTGAAGGATTTTGGAAACTGAAATCCATTGTAACTGGGGGACACCCGCAGTTTTGTGTGTGCGTGTGTGTGAAGGATTAGGGAATTATAGTACTAATCACTGTGTGCAGTTCACCACTCTGTTACTGCAGTGGAGCTCCTAAAACACGAGAAGGTTTGTATCTGCCAGTATCACTCTCAGTGACTGTGCTTGACAAAGTTATTTTGTTGGACTACAGCTCTGTTTAAAATTAAAATGGATAATGTAGCTGGGGATTCTGGAAGCTGAACAAAAACTAACTTTGCCAAGTTGTCTGCCGTTTATCCAGAGCCAACCAAAGCCTGGAACTCATTCAGTCAAATTATCTGCAATATTTCACTTAGTATTCAGATCTCCCTTCAGTGCTGAATTTACTGGTGGCTGCGGTCAAGCAACTGTTTCCCTTTCTCACTGTTATCAAGAGTGATAGCAAAAGTGTACTGTACTCAGAATTATGGTGGAAGAAATTATGTTTTAAGCTAAGAGGCTCAGCATGGAAGTAAGATAGTAGATATTAATGGATAATCACGATGAAGATGCTAACTGGAGTTTAGTTCTTGTCTCTAAAAGACTTAGATGGTTTAAAGAGGAGTTAGGAAAAATAATAATGAAATTTCTATATCTATATTAGCCATGAAGTATAAATGCAGAATTGGAAAAGTTAGATTTTTTTTTTTTGGCCATACTGCCTAGAGGGCTGTGGAAGCCATAGTAAAAAATAACTTTTTTTATCTCTGTCTAAATGGCATTTCTACCTTAGAAGTTGTGTGCCACCATGAGAAAAGATTGTTGCTTTCATTTCTCCTTGTGGAGCTATCACTGTAGCATGGAATCAGGCAAAGGTAACCTAGACAATCAGGTGGTTGGATTAACTTAATTTTGCTCCAGTAACTACAGATATAACATCTAAGTTTGTTAGTGGAACCGACAGAATTCCAGCCATGATCAGCTCAGCCTCCATTGCTGTTCAGCCTTATCAGCCACAGTGAGGATGGAGAATCTCTTTCAAATTGGGAAAGCTGAACTCAGTTTCAGTGTTATTAGGGGCTGCATTCCAGTGGTATGATGAGGGCGGAGTAGGGTTGCCGGAATGAAAACTGGAGAGGGCTCTTGTACATTTAATGGTTGCGTAGAAGGGGTTGTATAGAAGGGGGAGTTTATGTGTTGTTTTGTCATGCACGCAGCTAACAAGCAACTCCTACTGAAATTCTCTGTTCAGCACAGCTGTTAAAAGTATAAGAGCCCTCTCCAGTTTTCACTTTGGCAATCCTAGGTCAAAGGCAAAAGTGTGGGACTGAAAATGCCAGCATAATTTAAAGCTCTCATTGCCAGCAAATGTGCCTTCAGAAAGGCATTTCAAGCTTTTAGAAGGAAAGGATATAAAAACTGGGAAACCATGAAAGAATAGTGTTATGGAGAAGAGGTGTGGCCACCTGGGGAATCCCAGAGGGCTGTATTGGGATCTTAGTAGGACCACATTTGACTCTGGGACTTGAGGTTCCTCACTACTGGTCTGTGGCCTCAGTTTGTGGAAGTTCTGTTATCTGAGATTTAAAAAAATCTAAGACAAAAAAAAATCTTGCTGCTTGGAAATGCTACCTCCTACTTCCTACTGAAGTCAACAGGATCTCTCTCTGTTGCTACTTGGAGTAGCCACCCATGTCTTCTGTGTATACTAGCTGTTTCCAATTTTATCATCCTTTGGGTTCCCCCTCAGATTCATCTTCACTGAAATTTCTTGATGCATGATTCTGCTTCTCCCATCAAGCATCAGAGAACCCCTTGTGACGTCCAGTCTATTAACATTCAGATATCCAATTCAGCTTGCAGTAATCTGAAGGGAGAAATCTTTCCTTGTGAAAAAGCCCCCCCTTTTTATAGCATCCATACCCACTCAGGTTGCATGTGTGCATTCTTGTTTGGCAACCACAAGGAAGTCAGCAGTTGCCTCTTTAGCTGTTCTCATCAATTCCTCTGTTGTAATGCACAAGGCAAGGCGGTGAAGCAAGCAGAACAGCATAAAAAGCCAGTGATTATAACATGAAGGACAGCTCCAAATAAGCAGTTTGGCCTAACAAAGACTGGAACTGCAGTGAGGTTATATGAGCCTTGACCTCTAGTCCACACCTTCTAAAATTCTTCTTTTTCATCTTAAAGGATGGAGATTCTTTGAGGATTATCTCCCTGGCCAGCAGATCAGTGGTTCTTCTCTCTGTGGTCTTCTGTCTGTGTACCTCCTGTCCTGTTGGGTGAGTGTGAGAGGGTACTTGAATCTTTTGATGCAGGGGAAGGGGCTTCTGAGGGTGCTGGTTGTGATCCTGACAGCTGCTGTTCACTAGTTCCAAACTAAGCAACAGAAGCTTGGAAGAGTTTCTGGTCTTACGCTAAAACTTCCAGAATATCCTAGCTAGCATGGCTTGTTGAGTATAACTCCCAAAATCCTGTAGCTAGCATCTCAGTCTGATGGCTTGGGGACTGTGGAAATTCTACTCCAAAAAGTAACTTTGTCAAGTTCTTTTGAGCAGGCTTGGTGGCTTCTGGCCACAAAGCTCAGATTCACGTCAGCCACCAGCACTGCAGACTTTGCCTCAAATGGTTTGTGCTCTTCCTCTCCTTTGGCTGTAAGTTTGTGGCCAGAGTTGTGACGTTAACCATGGCTGTAGTTCAATGAAGGGAAAAACTGCTGTTGACGTTCTTTTAGGCAGTGTTTAAAGGTCACATACTTCAGTCAGGTAAGGCAACTCTGTTATGACTTAAGAGCTTCAGTGGTCAAAGAGGGTGATTGTATTAGGTGCTTATGCAGACACAGCACATCTCAGTTCCAGGTTAGACCAGAAAGGATAAAATCCAGGTTCCATACTCTTCAGTAGAAACATTTTTCTTACATTCACTGTAGTTGTCTGAACAGTTAGAAGGAGGAATAAAAAAGAGTGGATTTCTGGAAAGTGAAAGAACATTTCATAATATTTGTGCAGGCCAGGGTGCTGCAGCTGTACATACCTAGGAAGATAATATAGGAGAGGCCTCTTTCCAAGGAAGTTCAAGAAAAGTTTGTGTTTGTTTTTCTGTTTAATTGCACTAAACCGCTTTTACACTACAGTACTTCATACAACTGAGAATAGACACTCAGGACAGTGCTTAAATCCTGTATACAGTTGAATGGGAGTAAACTCCATTAAGTAAAATGGCCTAAATCCAGTTGTTAATCTCAGTATATACTGGAACTTTAAAAAGTGTTAGTTGTCTAAGTATCGGTGGAAACTTGATTCGCCGGAGCTCCTCTAGTTGGGACAAACAAATGGATTTAAGCCAACAGGATTTACTTCCTAGTGAATACGTATAGGATTGTGCTGAACACATGCCAAAAGACTCCTTTTTTCTGTTTCTTAAACTGTTGTTGTTTGTTGAGATTTTTGGAAAATGCTAACTACAATGACGCTAGACATATGAACTCAGTTACACCCAACCTGATGAAAATGTAATTCACTCATGCTTGAATCACTGGCAGAATGAATTGCCTTATTCCGAAGCTGATGCCCAGTAAAGTAGATCGTGGGGAAGCGGGGAGGTTACAGTTATGGCAGTAATGTCACAATTGTGACTAAACCATGATTATGAATATGGACCAGTCGTGTTGTTGTTATGTGCCTTCAAGTTGTTTCTGACTTACGCAACCCTAAGGTGAACCCGTCATTGCCTTTTCTTAGCAAGATTTGTTCAGAGTGAGTATGCCATTGCCTTTTTCTGAGGCTGAGAGAATGTGACTTGCACAAGGTCGCTCAGTGGGTTTCCATGGTCAAGGAGGGATTCAAACCCTGTTGGCCAGAGTTGGAGTCCAATGGTCAAACCACTACACCACGCTGGCTCTCTTATGCCCACGTAAGGTCCTTAGTCCTTAACAATAAGCCGTAGTCCTGGTCTGGTCTCCGGAGTCCTAGTCCAGCACTCAAACTGCTACGCTACGCTGGCTCTGTGGAACAGTTACAGATAACTAAAGGCCTTTCTGCACCATACTGTTATAGTGCTATTATTCCACTTTCAACATCCTATGGAATCTGGGCTTTGCAGTTTAGGGCGAGGCCTTTAGAATCCTCAGCCAGAGAGCTCTTTGGCCTCAGTAAACTACAAACCTCAGAATTCCACAGGATGTTGAAAGTGGAATATTAGCCCTATAACTGTAGTGCGGAAAGATCCTAAATCTAGATAATTGTTCTGTATTCATGGTTGCTACTTCGTCATTATTGTGACACATTTGTGACACCCTCCCAACCTACTTTACTGGGCATCAGCTTCATGGGGAGAACGAGGTCCATTCTCCCAGTGATCAGAGCACAGGTGAATGATGTTTCCATTTCGTTTGGGAGGATCAGGTTATTTAGTTATTTAGTTAAGTATACTTAACTGTGTAGTTGCTGGAGAATACTGGCCCTAGTTTTAGCGGTGTAGAAATCATTTGGCCCTTCGGATGTTTTTGGACTGCAACTCCAAAGATTTCTCATCAATGAGTATGCTGGCTAGGGCTGCTTCAACAACATATTCAACAACATATGAGGGCCTCATGATTCCCACCCCTGTTATTTCTTTGATTAATTATATGTCGATTGCTGCCATAGCTGGGTTCTCTGAGATTAATTTTTCTAGACAAATAATGGATTATGACATTTTCTTTTTGGGTTTCCTTGCTATGTTAAAGAGGCGTCTCATTTATTGAGATGGTTTTGATACTTTTTGGCCTTCATTATCCTATTTAACTGGAATGAACGAGCATATCCTTCCCTTGTCCACATCTCTTTTGGGCTGTTTTCATCCTTAGTCAACTTTTAATATGAAGTGTGGTGTAGAAACCCAGACTAGCTCCAGTGGTAGGTTTCAGAGATTATAGATGAAAAACAAAGGTAGACTTTGCACACAATATTACAAATGTTACTTTTTGTCAAAGCAGTCCTATTCTGTGGTTGTTGGCTTCTAGATTCCCTTTTTTTTTTTGAAATCTTTTATTTGGTTAAACACGAATACGTTTTTAAAATACATATCCATAAAATACATATAACATATTAACCTTCAGACAAAAAAACATTTCCTCAACACCTATGTGCCCAACCCTATTTTCCCACACATGCTTCACCTCCCTCCCCTCCTCCCTCCTTTCAGAACTTAATATCTATCAACCCCACCACCCAGTTCTCCACATATCTTCTCTACTAAACAAACATATCTTCTAAAAACTACCAACCCTTCTTTCCCCCACTTCCAAAACTCGGAAATTTAATGCTTCTTTATCTGTAATTTCCTTTTTTAAACTATTTATATTTCTCAAAATAATTATACCTTTTTATTCCTTCTTCTCTTTCTTTTTCATTAACCGTTATTACCTTTTTAACAATTTGATATTTCTCTGTCTCTAAGACTCCAAATTTTCTTTCTTATAAATTTCAATCCATCATCCTTTACATAAATCATATTCTTATCTCAAGAAAGTTATTGCCTTCTCACCCCAGCAAGCTTCCCACAACGGGAGTACCGTTTCCCATGCTTCCACTATTTCTTTTTTCTTATTATCTTTTAATAATCCAATTACAATATCTGCCTCAGCCATATCATAAAGTTTAAATAACCAATTTTCTATTTTTGGTATTATTTTTTGTTTCCACACCTGGGCGTAACAGATTCTCGCTGCAGTTATCATATATAGTACAATTTTCTTTTGTAATTTACTTATACCTAATTCCTCTATCATATTTAACAAATATATTTGGGGTACCATTGGAAATCTTATTTTTAAAGCTTCTCGAATTTTACTGTGCACTAATTCCCAAAATTTTTTTGCTTGTTTGCATTTCCACCAAATGTGATAAAATGTTCCACTCTCCTCACATTTCCAGCATTTACCTCTTACATTTTTCTGCATTTTTGCTATTTGCACTGGTGTAATGTACCACTTGTGTACCATCTTATAATAATTTTCCCTCAAGCTAACTGGTTTTATCAATTTCCATGTGGTGTTCCATGACTTTTCCCATTGTTCCAGTGTTATTATATATTTCGTATCTTGTGCCCATTTTACCGTTGTTTTTTTAACTACTTCTTGCTCATTTTGCCTTGAGAGTAAAATTTTATATATCTGACCTACCCTATACTCTGTTTCAGGTTTTAATACCTTATCAAATTCATTCTCTTTAATTTCAAATCCTTCTCTCTCATTATCTTTCTTATATCTTTCCCAAAGCTGTCTAATTAATAGCCAATGCGTATCCCAACGCCCTTTCTTCAATTCATTTCTTGTTTTAAAAGTTATTACATCTCCTTGTGTTTTCAGTATGTCTTTATACCTTATCCATGTTTCTGTCCTTGGTTTTTCCTTCTCATAGAATGCTTCATGCACTGAAATCCATAACGGTATTTTTAAATATAATTGTCTTTTATATTTCAACCATGTTGTTATCAGGGCTCTTCTCAAAATGTGGTTTTTAAAATTTTTATCAATTAAAGTCTTCCCGTACCATAAATATGCGTGCCACCCAAAATATAGTTCTTCACCCTCAAGACATAACAATCTATTATTCCTTAATGTTATCCATTCAATTATCCAGTCTATATTATTCGCATAATAATACAGCTTCAGGTTCGGGAGACCCATTCCACCCCTTTCTTTTATATCTTCTAAAAGCTTTGTTTTTATTCTAGATCTTTTTCCTTTCCATATAAATTTCCTTATATCTCTATCCCGTTCTTTAGACGGGTTTTCATTCCTCATTATTGGCAAATTCTGAAATAAAAAATTTAATTTTGGCAATATATTCATTTTTATTACTGATATCCTTCCTAATAATGACAATTCTAATTTTTCCCATTTCTTAAGATCTTCCTTTATTTCCTTCCATACTTTTTTATAATTTTCATTTAAATCTACATTATTTTTTGTAATTGTTATGCCTAAATATTTTACCTTTCTAACTATTGTAAATCCAGTTAATCTAATCAACTCCTCTTCGTCTTCTTCTCTTATGTTTTTAGTAATTATTTTTGCTTTTTCCTTATTTATTTTATAGCCCGATAATATTCCAAAGTTCTTTAATATATTTATTAGGGTTTCTATACTGTTTAGTGGATCCTCTAATATAATCACTAAATTGTCCGCGTACGCATTTAATTTATATTCCTGATTCTTAATTTTAACCCCTTGTATTCCCTTCTCCATTCTAATTTTATTATTTACCATTTCCAGAATTAAAATAAATAACAACGGTGACAGCGGACATCCTTGTCTGACTCCCCTTTTTATTTCTATTTCTTGTGTCTTTTCTCCATTTATTATTATTTGGGCTTTTTGCTCTTTATAAATACCTCTTATCCATTCTAAAAAATTTTGTCCTAAATTTATTGCTTTTATTACCTCCTCTAGGAATTTCCAATTCATCCTATCAAACACTTTTTCTGCGTCTAAAAAACAAAGAGCCATTTTTCTTTCATTATGCTTATGGTAATACTCTCTTATATTTAACAATGTTCTTATATTATTCTTTAACGCCGTTCCTGGTAGAAATCCACTTTGATCAGTATGTATTATATCCTGCAATACTTTCTTTAATCTATCTGCCAATATCGTAGTAAATATTTTGTAATCCACATTTAATAACGCAGTGGGTCTATAGTTCCCTATTTCTTGAGGGTCTTTCCCTTCTTTTGGGATCACTGTAATACCGGCTTGTCGCCCTGAAGGTGGCCTTATCCCTTTGTTTATATTATTCATTACCTTATGTAATGGGTCTATCAATTGTTCACCATATACTTTATAATATAATGATGAAAAACCATCTGGGCCTGGCATTTTCCCTGTTTTTTGTTTCTTAATAGCTTGTAAAATTTCTTCTTCTGTTATTTCCTTATTTAATTCTTCTCTATGTAGTTCCGTAATTGTTATATTTCCTTTATCATTTAAATATTCTTTTATCTTCTCATTCTTCCATTGATTAAAATCCTGTTCTGCAAATAGGTTAGCATAATACCTTTCAAAGGCCTTCTTTATGTCCTCTTGTTTTACTAGAAGTTTCCTATTTCCATTTACTTGTGTTACTGTACGTTTCTCTTTCTCCTTCCTGATTTTATATGCTAACCATTTATTCATCTTATTCGCGTAGAAAATTTTTTTTTGTTTCATCAATTTTAAATTCCTTTCTATTTCTTGTGTATTTTGTAATGCAATTTGTTTTTGCAACACTTTAATCTTTTCCTCAATCTTATTATCCTGTGGGGAACTTTTCAATTCATTCTCTAACTGTCTTATTTCATTTAATATCTTTTGTTCTTTAATTCTTTTTTCCTTTTTCAAATTTATCTCTTGTTGTATTAGGAAACCCCTCATAACCGCCTTACCCGCTTCCCAGACTATTCCTATATGGACCCCTTTATTTAAATTTTCTACAAAATACCTCTCCAAAATTTCCTTACCTTTTTCCAATATTGCTTCTTGCTTCAATAAATTTTCATTTAATTTCCAGCTAAACTCTTTCTTCCTGTCATCCAAAGTTAATATTAGAGAGCTATGGTCTGATATCCCTCTGGGCAATGTTTCCATCTTTTTAACATATTTACTTATTGTTTTAGTAATCCAAATCATATCTATTCTTTTTTTTTCAAATCATTTTATTCAGTTTCACATTATAAAAACAAACATAGTAACTGACAATTTACTTGACATATTTCTGATCTTCCACTCAGATCTAGTTTTACATACTATTTTTCAGACATATAATATTGTACTACATTTTACAACTATTTTTACTAATTGATTCTTGCCTTTCCCTCCCATATTCCCACCTCATGATATATATCCTGCCGCCCACTCCTATCTTATCTTATATCATGAAATACTAATTTCCATCTGTATACCCAGCAATTACCCACTTCCGTTTACCATTTGCCATTCTCTTTGTATCTCATTGTCTGATTTCCCTTTTAGTCTCTGAGAGACCATATCAGCATTTTTATTTTCAATAAGCATACCCCACCATTGTTCCACTGTAGGTATTTGCTGAGTTTTCCACAACTTAGCATATTCAATCCGTGCTGTTGTTATCATATAAAGCAATATTCTACATTGTTTCTTTACATCAACATCTTCTATTATATCAGTCATATTTAACAAATACAGTTCTGGTGTCTTAACAAATTGAATTTTCAATAATGCACATATTTTATTATGTATTACACTCCAATATTTCTTAGCTTTTGGACAAGTCCACCACATAGGAAAAATCGTACCAACTTCTTTCTGACATTTCCAACAACGCCCATTACCTGTTTTATAAATCTTTTTCGATTTGTCTGGTGTCATATACCATCTATAAAAAAGCTTATAATAGTTCTCTTTCAAATTTTGAGCTGTTGTAAATTTCTGTGTTATTTGCCAGCTCTTTTCCCAAGACTCTAATTGGATTGGATATTCTGAGCCCATGAAATCATCGTTGTCTTCACTGTTTCATCCTGCCTCTCCTGTTGTATTATTTCATGATACACTTGAGCTAGTAAATGAGGAGGATTTTCAAATAGCCATTTAATTACTCCAGTTTTCTCTTTTTGTTCTATTCCATATGTTTTTATGTCCATCTGAAACCTTTCAACTAATTGTCTGTAAGGGAACCAACTCAATGTTATTCCCTCTTGTTCTAATTTTTCTCTTGTTTTAACCTTTAAATTGTTGAACGCTGATCTCTCCAATATATCTTCGTATCGCAGCCATTTATCTATATCTGTCCATCGTCCAAAGGCCTCTTGAGGTGAAACCCAAGTGGGGAGCTGCCGTATGTTTTTAGTTTTATAATCCTCCCAAATTTTTAGAAGCGATTTCCTGATATAGTGATGTGTGAAGTCTTTGTCTATTTTTGCTTTATCATAAAACATATAGGCATGCCACCCCATTCTCAGGTCTGCTCCCTCCAATGCCAGCATTCTCTTATCTTGTAGGTCTGCCCAGTCTTTTATCCATGTAAATGCCGCAGCCTTGTAATATATTTGGAAGTCTGGTAGTCCCATTCCTCCTCTAGTTTTTAGATCGGTCATATTATTCCATTTTATCCTGGGTTTTTTCCCTTACCATATAAACTTAGTTAATTCTCTCTTCCATTGTATGAAAGGTTTCATATTCAATGTTATGGGAAGATTTTGGAACAGAAACATCATTTTTGGCAAAACATTCATCTTTATTACAGCTATCCTCCCCAACAATGACAATCGCATCGAAGTCCAAGTTTCCAAATCTTTTTTTATTTCTAGCCATTTTTTTCCATAATTATTTGTAAATAATTCATTATTTCTTTTTGCTATCCAAATGCCCAGATATTTAATCTTTTTTCCTTTATTAAATCCTGTTTTTTGCTCCAGTTCCATTTCTTCTCTTTCAGTCATGTTTTTAGTTAAGAAAACTGTTTTTTCCTTGTTAACTTTAAAACCAGAGAAATCTCCGTATTCTTGCACTGTAGCAATCAATTTCTCAATACATTTCCCTGGATCTTCCAGTAAAAAGACCAAATCGTCAGCGAAAGCTTTTAACTTATATTGATATTTCTTTATCTGTACCCCTCTTATTTCTTTATCTTTTCTTATAGCAATGTTAAGTATTTCCAATGTCATAATAAACAACAATGGGGAGAGCGGACATCCTTGTCTTGTTCCTCTATGTAGTTCTATCTTTTGTGTTCTTTCCCCATTTATGACCAGTTGTGCTGGTTGTTGACTATATATAGCTTCAATCCATGCAACGAATTTATCTCCTGCTTGCATCTGCTTAACCACAGTCTTCATAAATGGCCAACTGATCATGTCAAAAGCTTTCTCTGCATCCAGAAATATCATGGCCATTTTCCTTTCGTTATGCTTTTCATAATATTCTATTACATTTAAAACCGTTCTGATATTGTTTCTCAAAGATATTTTAGGTAGAAAGCCGTTCTGGTCCTCATCTGTCACCTCAATCAGCACTTTTTTTTAGTCTTGCTGCTAAAATTGAAGCAAAAATCTTATAATCTGTATTCAAAAGTGAAATTGGTCTGTAATTCTTGACCTCTTTTAGATCTCTTCCTTCTTTCAGAATCAGCACTATATTAGCCTCCTTCCATGTATCTGGAATTCCGTCCTTTATTATTCCATTTAAAGTACTTTGCAAAGGTATTGAAATCTCATGATCCATATTTTTGTAATACCTTGCTGTAAATCCGTCAGGTCCTGGAGCTTTATCATTCTTCAAATTTCTTATAGCTTCCATCACTTCCATCATAGTTATAGGTTGATTCAAGACTGATCTTTGATCTTCATTAAATCTCATTGTATTCGTTTTATCCAGATATTCCTCCACTTCTTGTATTCTTTTCCCTTTTGAAGTCTTACTCATCAACTCCACGTAGTGATTATAAAAAGCTTGTTTTATTCCTTCCTGTTTTGTAATTCTTTTTTCTCCTGCTTTTATCTCTGTTATGATGTTTCTGGACCTTCTTTTCCTCAGCATACTTGCCAAAAGCTTAGAATGTTTATTAGCTTGTTCAAAAAAGTTATACTTGTTCTCCTTATCTGTAGCTCTATTTCTTCCAAATTAAGTTGATTTAATCCCTCTTGCTTGACCTTCATTTGTAATCTTAGTTGTTTGTCCAACGGATTCTGTCTCATCTGTTGTTCAATTTCTTTCATCCTTTCCAAAATTTGTTGCTCCGTTTTCCTCTTCTCTTTTTGAATCTCTGCAGTCCATCTGATGAAATTTCCACGCATCACAGCCTTACTTGCATCCCAAATGGTTTTCATCGACAGCTCCGACGTCATGTTCTCTTTAAAATAATTGGTTATCTCTGTTTTTACTTTCGCTATATACTTCTCCTTTTTCCAGATCTCATCATTCAATCTCCATGTTCTTTCTCTGTCTTTAGTTTTCATCTTTAATTGAAGCGGATTATGGTCAGAGCATAAATTAGGAAGAATATCCATATCTGTAGTTTTCAACAGCAACTGTTTAGTCACAAGAATCATGTCTATTCTTGACATCGACCTATGTCTATCCGAGTAGTATGTATATCCATCAAGTTGTCCATTCTTGTATCTCGAGGTGTCATATAAATTTAAACTGTCCATCATATTAAAGAAGCTCTTAGGAAGTTTACCATAATTCCGAGGAGTTAACTTTTGCTTAGTCCTATCAACTAAAGGACTGATTACTCCATTAAAATCCCCCATAACAATAATATTAGAATTTCCTGTTTCATCAAGATATCTCACTATCTCTTCCTGTATTGTAGGGAAGAATTCTCCTTTAGCTCCATTTGGTGCATATACCCCTACTATCAATATTTTCTCCTGTTTCAAAGTAACTTCAACCCCTATATATCGTCCATTACAATCTTGAAAAATTTGCTGCGCACCCAATTTTGAATTTACAGATATCAAAACTCCCCTTTTCTTCTTATCTATCGTAGCTGCAAAACAGCTACCTAATTTCAAATTCCTGACGTATCTCATATCTTGCGTCCTAATTCGAACTTCTTGCAAACATATTATGTCCAAATTCTGTTTCTCTATAAAATGAAAAATTTGTCTTCTTTTGTATTCAGAGTTAAACCCCTTAATGTTCCAAGAGTAAATCTTCAAATCCATTTTGTTGACATTATATTATTTTTATTTTGAATCTTATCTTAATCCTTCAATATGTCTCCATCCACCTCACCTTCTTCTTGTTCATGGGTTCCATAATCGGCTTCCATTAATTCCTCTTTCTCTACATCTTCTTCTTCCTCTTGTGATTGTTCTCTATCTTCCTCTGAAGGTGAGGGCACAGTCTCTTTCTCTCCTTCATAGATGTCTTTTTGCAAATCTTTCTTCAATCTGTCAGTCATTTCTGTTGCTTTATGTACTGAATTAATCCTGTATCTCTGTTGTTTATAATTGAAAGATAAACCTTCAACCTTTTCCCAACGATAGTTAATCTGATGCTTTAACAGAAGGTTGGCCAACGGTTTATATTCTTGTCTCTTCTTTAGGATTTGATAAGGTATGTCTTTAAAAATTCTGACATCTTTATCTTCAATCTTCATTAGTCCTTCATAGCTTCGTTGTAATATTTTATCTCTAATCATGTTCTTGTAAAAGTTATAATAATGTCTCTTGGTAATTTCCTCTCTCTCGCAACTCTGGAAGAAACTCTGAACATACTATCGATACATGTCTCCATCTTTTCTTCTTCAATGTCTATAAATTCCGCCAAAGCGGGTATTATTTTCCCATAGAGATTCTCAGCTGAAGTCTCCGGAACACCTCTCAAACGCAGACATCTTTCCTGATATCGTAGCTCCTGCTGAGTAATTTGAACTTCGTCCTCTTGTTGCTTCCCCTTTACCTCATTCATCTCCTTTTCAACTTGTTTAATGTGTTGTTTTATCTCATTAGATTCTATTTTTAACTTTGTCACATCTTTTGTTATATTTTCCCATTTCTTCCCCATTTTATCTATTTCTTGTTTCATGTCGGCTCGCATCTCTTTCCTTGTTTCTTTTATGTCACTTCTTATATCCTCTTTCATACTTTTGAACTCTTCCATCATCTGTAACATGAAGTCCTGAGATTTCTGTGGCATATCAACAGATGTCCGTCTAGATGTCTGTGAAGTTGTTGTTATTGTTGTCCCCGCAGCCGCCGCTCCTCGTCTTGTCCTTTGGTCCATTTTGATTAAATAAAAGCTTACTACAACCCTTATGGCAATAAGATAAAAACTTATGCAAATATCAGATATTTCTGTTTTATAAACAATTAATCAAATATTACAAGTATTAAAATTTGTTTTTTAGTATATATGATTCCTCTTATATAACTCAGATGAAATCTATTTATTCCCTTCTAACACATTCATATAAAATCAAACCATAAATTCATTAAGTACAATCAAAAGGCTGTGCCTGGGCCCAATTCTTCCACTTCCCCCTCCCAGCAGATATTATTTCTCCTCTCTTCTCTGGAACAGTTCCCAGACCTTTGCTGTGAGAACTTCTCCTCCAACTGTGATAACAGGATTCTTCAGCACTTGGCTGCGTGGGGGCAAATGTCTGTGTTCTTGTCCTTTCAGCACAGCCAAAACAGTTTCTTGTACTTTAAATCCAAATGTTAGACAAGCCAAAAAAAAAAATTAAAGAGGAACCAATGTAATTTCATCACGAAGCTTACAGTTTTAAAAGTCTTATTCCAAACTCAGAACTCAGTACACATTGTTCAATAATCCAAAAACAAAATAAGTTCTCAGACGTGAAAAATCAATGTCCTACACGTCGCAACAAAAGCTGTTGTAAGTCTCAAATTCCAAATGCCACCACTTCTAAAAAAAACAGTGATATTCCACATAGAGAGAAATGGGTTCTCAAGGAGAAAAAGAAAAAAAAAATCTGTAATCCACATAAGTCCATTACAGCCTCTTCTTTGAAAATTCCATATGCCACCACTTCTACTCCACACACATAAATCAACAATAATCCAAAAAAAGAAATAGGTTCTCAATAAAAAAAAGTCTGTAATCCACAAAGGTCTATAATCCACCAAGTTACAGTCTCTTCTTTAAAAAACACAGCCCACACATAGGACAGAGAAAAGCGGCAGGCATAATCCTTAAATTTTAACCATTAATACTGCTACTCCATTCAGTCACTTAACAAGGTAGAGCCAGTCTTCACTTTCTATTTCAACTCTTTATGATCTATTTGAAGTTTGACATATCAGCGCTGGGGAAATCCTTAACTTGACAGTAAACAGTCTAAAAGCATAAACAAAATAGTCCTCTATTCAAAATATAAAACACCACTTCTTGCTTACAGTCTGCTGGGATGCTTCAAGTTGCACCTTTTAAAATCGTTACAAGATCAGAATTGTTGTAGTTTTTTTTTTAAAAAAAATAAAACTAGATCAATCATTTACAGCTGCTTGCCTCGTCTTCTTATTTTAAAAGTCGTCGGCGCTTGTGCTGCATAAAAAACGGCGTCCGTGCTGGATCCGTCTTAGCCCTTCGGCTCTCCAGACAGAAGGTGCTCAGCGCCGATAACGGAGCCCCCTTCGGGCTATCTTCTGCACCCCCTTTACCGGGGGGGGGTGTCCAGCCGCTATCTGATAGAAAAAAAGTGGCTGGATTCCCGCAGGAGGTAACACGGAGCTTCGGAGCTTCACTCCGTGTGACCTCACACGCGCGCCATGCGACCGGAAGTTCAAATCATATCTATTCTTGACCATGATTTAAAAACTTCAGAGAAATATGTATATTCTTTTTGTGGTCCATATACGTTTTGCCATACATCCACCAACATTAAATCTTCTGCCATTTCCATGACATTTTCTGGTAGTTTCTCTTTATTTTTAATTTGCCTTTTACTTTAGATCTATCTATTTCTGGCTGTACAACCCCATTCCAATCTCCCATTATTATTATTTCTTTATGTTCTGTATTCCTAATTTTTTGCCATAATGTACCATAAAATTTTTCTTTATTATCCAAGGGGCCATATATTCCTAATAATAATATTTTTGTGTTTAATATTTTTACTTCTACCCCTATGTATCTTCCTTGTTCGTCATTTAAAATTTCTATAGCTTCATACTTTGAATTCACATATATTGCCACACCTCTTTTTTTCTTTTCTATACCAGATGTAAATACTTTTCCTAATTTGGAATTTTCCAAAATTTTTTTCCCTGTCTTTGTTATATGTGTCTCTTGAATACAATATATATCACATTTTTGTTTTTCTAGAAAATGAAAAATTCTTTTCTTTTTGGTTACTGAATTTATTCCCCTTATATTCCAGGATAGAATTTTTATCCTCATTCTAAATTCTCAACTTTTTTTTCTTTCTTTTTTTCTTCTTCTCTTTTTTTTCTTTTTCTTCTCTTTCCTTTTTCCTTTTCGGTTTCCTTATGCAGTCTCTTCTTCCAATAAATTATTTTCTCCTGTCTCTTCTAATTCCTGTTCTATCTCCTCTTGTTCTTGCTCGTGTTCTTCTGATTCCTGTTCTTCTTGTATATCCACTTGTTCTTGTTCTTTCACTTGTTCTTGTACTTCTTTATTTTTCTTCTTATATTGCTTTCTGTTTTCTTTTTTTGATTTTTTGTTTATCCTTTCTTCTTTCCGTTCTTCTCTCCTCTCTTCTATCTTATGTTCTTTTTTCTGTCTCTTCTTACTTTCATCTTTAAGTCTTTTCAAAAAATCTTCCGCCTTATTTGTCGTATTTATTACATATCTTCTTTGATTGAAAGTTAGTATTACTCCCTCCAATTTCGCCCATCTATATGATATTTCCCTTTTCTTGAGTTCTTGTATTAGGAAGGAATAATCTTTTCTTTAATACTTGAGATGGCACGTCTTTAAAAATCTTCAACTCCATTCCGTCAATAATCAACTTGTTTGCATAACTTTGGTGGATAATCATTTCTTTCACTCTCACCCAAACGAAATAAACCACTATATCTCTTGGGACTTTCCTTTTCCGCGCGATTAATGAATTGATCCGAAAAATCCGATCTATTTCAGTATCCATCTGTTCTAACAGCCAATCCAAAAATCTTGCCAATGCTAAAGTTACTCTACTGTAGAGATCCTCCTCCTCCAATTCTTCTAATCCTCTTATTTTTATACATTTTTCTCAATATTTCCATTCAGAGAGTGTGCTTTTTGTTTCTGTTTGTTCCACCATTCCTTCTATTTCTCCCATTCTTTTTTCCAAATTTCTTGTTTTTTCCTGAACTCCTTCTACTGTCCTACTCATGTCTTTCACATCCTTTGTTACATTTTCTAACCTCTGTGTGAATTGTTCCGTTTCTTTTTTCATTTCTCTTACTTCTTTCTTCACTTCCGCAGAAAGATCTTTCATTTCCTCGCACATATCTATCCGTATCCTCCTGACTTCTTCCAATAACATCTGGTATGGTTCCACTTCTCCCGAGCTTCTTCTCAACGTCTGAACTTGAGTTTGGACCAATTTTCTTCTTCCCGCTACCATCTTTTCACTTCTCCTCTTCTTCCGCTTCCACGTGATTCTCTTCACCAATAAATATCTTTTATATTTAATAAATTATGTATTATTTGAATATACGCTTTATTGTAACTTAACTTATATTTTTAAATCAGCTCCTTTTACTTAAAAATTAACTTAATTCAAATATTAATTCCAGTCCTACTTCTACCTAAGTCTTAAGTATTTCTCTCCAAATTTTTAAAATTATTAATTGTTAGATGCTACTCCTATATTTCTTTCTTAAATTGTACCTTTCTTAAATTGTATTTAATGTATTACTATTCTACCTCAAACTAAACAATCTGTTGTTATTTTATTTTATTTTTTTTATTTCTATTTTATTTTAATTTTATTTTATTTTTTATTTTATTTTATTGTTATCTTTCAATTTTATATTTCAGTTTCAATTTTATATCAATCTACCATTACAATACTTTTCTACCTTGTTTATTTCCTAATCCCTAAAGACTTTAATCCTTCTAATCCTACTTAGTTATCTATAATACTTACCTTACTACCTACCTAAGTATTCAATTTCAAATAATAAATATTACAATTCACTTATTTATTAATTTACTATATTTCCTAATGTAATTGTATCTTGCTGCTACTAGATGACACTGTTTAACAACCTTCCTTCTTTCCTTCTCTACAGTTTGACCCTATATAGTTAACTTGTATGTTTTGGTTACCAAATAACCTTGGAGGAAAAAGAAAAAACAAAACAAAAAACAAAACAAACAAACAAACAAACAAACAAACAAAAGTATGAGACAACCAAGGTCTTGCCACTAGCTGTTATCTTACAACCTTGAAAGTTATCTTCTCTTTCCACCTGGTAGCACTTAATTTCTCCTCTTATTTTAACCAAACTTTTTATTTAAAGTTTCCACCAATCTAAATAGCGTAGTTACCAAAATATATGTTTCCAAAAAGCCAACAATAAATTTATAACTTTATCCCCCAATCTTTCCCCCTCAAGTCTATATTAATTATATTAATAATATTAATTAATGTTACAACTTTTCAACCTTTATCAACCTTTATCAAATTAATCTCTCCCCTTACTTTACCAGCTTCCCTTTATTCTCCCTTTATTCTCCCCTCAGTCGTTTTCTTCCTTTCCCCTTTCTCCAAATCTTCCTCCCGGGGTTTCTTCTACTGTTTCTGTCCCTCAATGTCAGCTGTTATGCTCCGTTTCACGCAGCGCGGCGGAGCCTGGTTCGTCTCACACTCTCGATCTCGCCTTCTTTCAATCTTCCCCACGCAAACCTTCACTATACTTCAATCCAGTCCAAAATTTCTTTCTATCTCAGTCCAGTAGTCTTAATTCTCTGTTGAAACTGTGTCTCTCTTTCAAGTTCTGCTATCCTTCTCCTCCTTTTCTACTTTCCGTACTCTTTCCGTTTTTCCGCACTCGTGTCCCAAACAATCTTCTTAATTTTTCCTCCTTCCTCAGTCCAATCCAACTTTTCTATGTTTTATGTTTTATCCTTCAACAGAACTAAATATTCTTTAAATGTTTCTGACTCTCAGTCTTATTCCTCCGTCTAGCGTCTTTGTCCGTCTATCCTTCTTTATTTTCTCCGTCTCCGTCTTTCAATTACCGCTCCCGCTTTCAGTTTATTTTCCTTTTCCTCTTCCCTCTGACTCCCCACAATCTTCCCGCAATGTCTCCACAAACACAATCTCACAGCACTCTTCTTAGTCCTTCAAAAACCTCTAATCAGCAGTATATCTTCCTCAAAAATTATTTGTTTATTTTATTCAAACTCCTTCTCCATTGTCGCTTCTCTATGAGCCACTTTTTATCCAGTTATCCACATTATCAGTTCGTACCTCCGTTATCTAGTATTTACACAGTCCCAGGTGCTTTCTCTATGTTTAATATATATAAATCTTATTTCCTTAATTGCTTAAATTTCTATGTCTTATGTCTATATCTTATATTTTATAAGTCTTCAATGTTTCATCAATGTTATCTCCGTCTATAGCGAAAATCTTCCTTCTTCCTTTCCTCCGTCCTCCCAATCTTTTAAAGTTTTTAAAACTTGCCGCTTTAGCTGCGTCTTAGATTTTTTCTGGGTTCTTTTTTTTAAACACTTTTCCTCCTCCCATCCAACACTCTCACTTTTCTTTATAAGGTGTACTCCATGCGATAGGTCTTCTTTTTGTTCCCTGAGTTTCGGATTAATTTCATTTACATGTCAAAACATCCTTTACATGTTAGAAGTTTGTAGCGTAACCATCCCCGCTCTCCAGTAGTGCATCAGGCATGGTGGCTCTCTGACCTTCAGCTCCGTTATTTGTCTCCCTTTTCTTATAGATTTTCCAGGAAACTATCTGCCTTCTTCGGTCCCTGTAGAGCCCCTCCAAATCCCCTCACCCGAGAGGATAAGTTGTCCCGTTTCTTGTCTCTCAAAATGGGCATACAACCTCATGCACCAATTGTCCGTCTCGCAGCTGTGCGAGTAGACAACCAGTCGCTACGCCGTCTTGCCTCTCTCCTCCTAGATTCCCTTTTTTTAGAACCATCCAGGGTAGTGTACAAGAAGAGTCAGATGACCACATTCAGATATGCATGGGTATTCTAATCAGTCTTAGGAGGTTGTGGGTTGAAATCTGGGCAAACACACTGATGCAGGAAGGGCAGGGCTTAGAGAGGGCTAGAGGGACACTTTGAGCACTGAAAGCTATCTTGGAGAAATTCAGGGGTCTCTTTTTGTATTCATGTGCAAGCCCTGATTGCAGCCATGTCACTGGCTAGCTGGAAGCCAAGAAGACTCTGACTACATTGTAGGGCAGGTTTCCAGCAGGGCGTTTGTAGTTATGTCAGACATTGGGGAAAGAGAATGCAACTTGGCAGTTCAAAGTTTGCAGAAAGTTCATCTTTGTCTTTGGTCTCATGCCAGAGGAATGAGGTTCATGTGTGTTTTCTGGAGTGTAGATAGTTATATATAACTTCTGCAGATTGTGGAAAAGTTACTTATTTGGACTGCAACTCCTGGAATCTCTGGTCAACGTGGCAAAGAAGTCTGGGAAGTATAGTCAGAAAGTAACTTTTCTAAAACTCTGGTTTGCTCAGACTTTCTAACTGTCACTTTCCTTTCCCTGTATCTTATATGGACTTCTGTAATTTTTTCTCTTTAAACAACAACAACTGGGTATTGTCACAGTTTCTTTATGAACAGGATTAAGCAGAATATATTTTTTTTCCAAAGTACATTTCTTTTGTGTACTGTTAGTAGACTATGTAGATTACATGTATCCCCATGTAGATAACATTAGAGTAATCCAACTTAAAAATAACTAAAATGTAAATAAGCAAGGACAGACCTGATTTCTCCAGGGCAGGGGTAGAGATAGATATTTATGTAATAAAATCAAAATCTGTCAGCCAATACCAAAAACCTCCAAATTTTACCTCCTTTTATTCTGGTGTAGATAAGGAATAATCCGCGTGTTATAAACCTCCTTCTAGAGTCTATTCCATACATCCCAACCAAGAAGGCAGAACTCACATTTTGACTATCCTTGCACAAAGAGTGCACAGCATACAGATAACCTTGTTCAGATTGCCTTTAGTTTTATTTTGTATGATTAAACATGTTGCAGAGGTCATCTGCGTCCTCTGGGTAAAAGTTTCAGGCAAACTTTTTTGTCATTTAAAAAGACTGTGATTGTGCCCATGCTAGTGCATCTATTGCACATGCAATTAATTCGTGGAACTGGGCTAAATGTTTGTTTTGAGTATACTGTGGTCACAGTTTTGTCCTGTGGGTATCAGAGGCATGCAGTATGGGACACATGTAGTCACATGAAATGTTGTATCACAGTTGCTTCCTTTAATATAATGTGACCTACATCAATGACAGCATTTACAATGTTGTTCTCTGTCTAGTTATTTTCATGTTCAGAAAAGAGATGCTGAATATCAGTGACTGAACTGATTACATGGGCACAATTTTAAAAATGGATTTTTTGAATATAAATGCAAAGAGAAGGAAAGAAAGGAAAAGCAGTAGGGGGAGAGCACAGGACATAAACATGGGCTAGACATATAGATTAATAAAAGATAAACGTATTTCCATAAATACATTTTGTTGGAGTTGATATTTATACAATACATATTAATGTCTGGCTAGAGTGGCAAGATCTTTTGACTGTTGAAAGATAGATGGTGAATGTTTATCTTTCCAACCACGACTTCTAAAGACTCAGATTGAATGCTGTATCACAATCATTTCCCTTACCTGTAACAACACTTTACAGTTTTGCCCTTTTGGTGTCTGTCATCAGCCAGCATTTATTCTCATCTCATGGCTGGCAGAACACATCAACTTGCCGATAGATGTTTCTGAACACTCTCTACCTCCTAGCAAATGGGGTTGAAGGTTGGAAGTCCTTAACCGTGACAGCATCAGGCAATATACTCTAAATAGTCCTTGAAGATAGGAATAGCAAACCTTAGTGTCATGCAGTATGTAGTCTGTAACATAGACACGGTGTTGTTGTGAGCCTTCAGGTTGTTTCCAACTTATGGCAACCCTAAGATGAACCTATCATGGGGTTTTCTGGGGCTGAGAGAATGTGGAGCGTCCAGGGTTACCCAGTGGATTTCCATGGCTGAGTGGGGAATCAGACCCTCATCTCCAGTATTGTAGTCCAAGGATCAAACTACTACACCATGCTGGCTCTCCATCCGTTTATATTTTACCTTTTGGTTGTAGAAATTAATGTTCCATATATGCCTCTTAAGTAAGACACAGTTCTGTCCTTAACAATAGCTGGTAGAGGTAATTTACTAGATTTAAGCAAAAATTCAACTAAGCAGCAACTTCTAGTCTGTTCTCAGACCAGCTTGCTAGGGATTTTCGAAGGCTGAACTTGTTTTCAAATTTTTAGCTACTTGTGTCAATCTACCTTGTGTTGGTTTGCTGAGGATGAGAAGAAACAGAGATAACTCTTGGTCTCCTCATGTGCTTTTCCCTTAAGGGAAGAGTATTAGTGGGAATTTTCCTGTTTGAATCCCCTGACAGAGTTAAAGTCATGATTGCATTTCCTGATGACTGGCCAAAGGTCAGGGCTGATAGCAACAGTCAGACCCAGCACTGGATTACAGTCAAAGCCAAGATCCCAAGGTTACTACCGTTCAGTTTCAACAGTGCAGACCCTTTACTCCTCTCTTTCTCTCTCTCCCTCTCTCCTCTTTCTTTCTTTCTGTAGGAGCTTCAACCCCTCCACATCTCAGAAGAAGTAAGCAGTTACTGTTATCCAGATGATGGAAACTTGCAGATATGTAAGCAGTTTCTCTTGTGACTTTGTCTTTTATCTTTTGGGGTTGGGAGACTAGCGTGACTTTATGGGGAAGAGCGGTGGGACAGGGTCATTTTGAGAAAGGGAAACCATCAGCAGAAGTGATTTCCTTCTTAAATTTTCAAAGATGCAAGTGAGGTTGCATTTTGTCAGTTTTTGAAAGATAGCAATATTAGTCTGTTTCAGTATAAAAAGGGAAGGAAAAGCAAGTCTTGTGACCCCTTTAAGACTGACTAATTTATTTCAGCCCAAGCTTTCACAGACTACTGTTTGCATCTGAAGTCCATCTGAAGAAGCAGGGTGTAGTCCATGCAAGTTTATACTGAAATTGGAGTGTTTTTTCCTTCCCTTACTAATTTTAAGAGGGTATTTTAAAAATGAAACAAGAAGGACTTGATTGACCAGAATTTTTTTTTAAAAAGTAGTAACATCCTTACTTATCGATTTTTTTTGAAGTATCTTTTGTCAAATATCTGATCTGTCTTACTTTTAAACATTATCATTGTTGTAACCCTTTTTTTTCTGTTGCCATTAAAATATTCTTGCTAGCCTTTAATACAAAATCAACTAAAATAATAAATATGTTATTCTTTAAGGTACCACAGAAATCTTTTTTGTTTTTGCTTCTGAAGAATAATGTAGCAGCTACCCCTATGAAAATTAACATAATAAGAGTTGGAGATATGGGTGATCAATTTATAGAAAAATATTCTTTTTTGTTCTGTGTTGAAATGAAAAAATTCAGGGTTGAGTTTAGCCTCATCCTGAGTACAATTTAATGCCAACACAATTATAATGTGATATATATTATTTCTGTTGTCATCATCTCTATCAGTTGCAAGTTTTGTGTAGTGTTGCTTTTCTTTTCCTTTTTAAAATTTTTAAAAATGCTTTCCTGATGGTTTTCTGTTGGGTAAACAATTGGTCTTAATGAAATAATAGAAAGATTTTTGCTGAAGCAAACCAAAGGTACATCATAGAATCATAGAGTTGGAAGAGACCCCAGGGGCCATCGAGTCCAACCCCCTGCTATGCAGGAACACCCATCAAAGCATTCCCAACAGATGGCCGTCCAGCCTCTGCTTAAAAACGTCCAAAGAAGGAGACTCTACCACACTCTGAGGCAGCATATTCCACTGCCGGACAGCTCTGACCATCAGGAAGTTCTTCCTGAGGTTCAGGTGGAATCTCCTTTCCTGCAGCTTGAATCCATTGCTCCTTGTCCTGGTCTCTGGAACAGCAGAAAACAAGTCCGCTCCCTCCTCGACGTGACATCCCTTCAAATATTTAAACATGGCTATCATGTCCCCTCTTAACCTTTTCTTCTGCAGACTAAACATACCCAGCTCCCTAAGCCGCTCCTCATAGGGCATGGCTTCCAGACCCTTCACCATTTTGGTGGCCCTCCTCTGAACACGTTCCAGCTTGTCGATATCCTCCTTGAACTGAGGTGCCCAGAACTGGACACAGTATTCCAAATGAGGTCTAACCAATGCAGAATAGAGTGGTACCATTACCTCTCTTGATCTAGAAACCATACTCCTATTGACGCAACCAAGAATCACATTGGCTTTCTTGGCTGCCTCATCACACTGCTGACTTATGTTCAGCTTGTGATCTACCAAGACTCCTAGATCCCTTTCACATGTACTGCTATCCAGCCATGTGTCCCCCATCCTATGTTTATGCATTCCATTTTTTCTGCCTAAGTGTAGGACTTTACATTTCTCTCTGTTGACATTCATTTTGTCAATTTCAGCATTTTGTTTTCATCATAGTGTGAGTAACCCTGGAAGGGTTACAAATAGGGCACGAGAACTTAAAATTATTTGTTTGTTTTGTTTTGTTTTATTTTTGGCAGTACAACACCTGAAATTCCCCAGCTAGCATGGCCACTGGCCTCAGAGAACTGTAAGTTATAGTCCAAATTCCCCTCTTCTCCAGAAACCCTCTTAATTTATAAATTGAGGTTAATTAAGAAGCTGGTGCTATGCTATATACTGAAGGAGGATAACTGGCTGTAGTACTTTGTAACAAATAGAAAAAAAATATCTAAGAACAAGTTATGCTTCCAACCAAATGGACAGTGGACTTTGTATAATAGTTTCTTATGCGTACTTCTACATGAAAGTTTTGAAATGGGTTAGATATGTGTAACTCAGTGGTAAAGCACATGTTCCTGGCAACTCCAGAAATGCTAGAGTAGAGGCAAAGAATAACTATCAGCAGCAGATGGGGCTGAACCAGATGCAGGTGGGCCCAGTGCCCGAAGTGAGCATGGTCACCCTACAATTGATGAACTTGCGCACACATACCCACACCACCCCATCCATGCATCTGTCCATCCATCCTCCCTATCATGCTCATGGGTTCATGCATGAGCACATATGCAAGCAAACCCTCTTCATCCACCATACCTTTGTCACAAATCCACAGGCAGCACACACACACCACTCTAGTTTAAAATCTGTGAAAAACTTCCTATTAACTTCCATAGGAAGTTTTTTTTTCTTCAATACGACTAGCAGGCACTGGGAGGCATGAATCAAGAACTGTACAGAGTAGCGGGGGTTGAACGCTTTGCCTCTTGCTGCGGTCTTTCTGTAGATCAGAAGGAGGCATTCATTGGAAGGAATGAGGGTGGTTTGTTTGTTTGTTTTGCCATAATGCAAATTGCAGGTATGGAGGACCTGGTCAGGATTGGGACTAAAACAAGGGGCAAAGGATCCCAATCAGGGCTGAGCTCTAAGTAAGCAGTTTATTACTCTTTTGTGCTAGCTGATGAGGAAAACAAGCGCCACCCCGCTGCACCCAGCAGCAAAGGGGAAGAAAAGTGTCCCTGAATTCCTGTTTGGAATCCTCCAAGAGATTCATCTAACCCATGGGCTGCCAAGTTCCCCATTCCTGCCTTAGAGAGGAATGTTGTAAGTACAGATGACATTAAGCTACGTAGACGAACGGTCTGATTTGAAATAAGGCAGCTATATTCTGATGCATTTGACAGAATTCTGGTTCACAAAATATTATAAAACAAAATCAGGAAGCCATGTCTAAATGCAGACTGTCACCTGTGGAAAGTGTCATTCACCCTGTGCTAAAATACTGAATTGAAAATTCTGCAGAAACACACTCTTTTGTTCTTCAAACATCCAAATCTTGAAAGGTAGCAAAATAAACCAACTTATTCAAGCAGCCTGTTTAGGCCAGAGGTGAAGAAAGTCCAGTCTAATTACCCCTTAGAGCAGGGATGGGCAAAGTGTGGCCTTTGGGACACCTAAGTGCAGTCTACAGGACGACCCGGAAGCCCCTCAAACCACCAGATCCTTTTTAATTTTTGTTTTTAAATTTGGGGATGATTTGGGATGATTATTTGCCCCCAAACCACACTAGATCTCCCAAAACCATCTTAGAAAGCAACAATTTGCTCCCTAATCAAATTGGCCCCTCAAAACAGACCCCGCATGACCAAAATCTGCCAAAATGGCAGACAGAAGTGATATCACATCATTGTGGACATGTTAAAACACATTGCTGCAGCCTGCTGGGTGGGCACAGGAAGAAAAAATGGCCCTTCCCCTATTTGCAGTTGCCCTCCCCTGTCCTAGAGCCATTTTTGTGAGCTATATTTCCCCCTAGGATTTCTGGGACACTTCTGTTTTTTTTTTTTAAGGCTTCTCCTGAGCCTAAAAACATTACAAAATTGTTCCCCGTACCTCCAGGAGGTGTTTGAGGAACCTTTTTTCAGTCTTTCTGGAGATGGGGAGCAAAAGTTTGCACTCCAAGGTCCTCTGGAGGCAGTGATGCCCCTACCCCCAACAGTTGCCCACCTCTGGTTTAGGCTCGGGCAACTTTAGCAGTTGGTTAAACAGCCAAGCCTACCTAGCAAATGAGAGCAAAAGGTTAAAGGCCTGGTGAAGACAATATGCATAGTACAAGATGGATCTTAATAAGACTGAGAGGAATAAAAGAAAACTGAGGGCAAGTGGAGGCAGAGGAAGGTGGAAGAGGAATGACACAAAGGGTTCGGGCATCTACAGTGCCAGGGAGAAGTAAAGAAAAAGTCTGTCAGTGGACACAGCCAGAATATGGGGAAAGTATCTTTTTCAAAGGTCCTGGCATAGCTGAAGGATATCAGTGTTTGGCCTTCCAAGATTCCTGGACAGTTGCACGGCAAGGGGAAGTTTGCTGGCAAGTGCCCCTTGTCCTTATCCTGCAGCATTGTGATGAGAAAAGCAGCTCAAACTATTATATCTGAACCTACGTTGTTTGCATTTGCCTTGAAGTAATTTCTAACTTATGGCAACTCTAAGATGAACCAATCATGAGATTTTCTGGGATTGAAAGAATGAGACATGCCCAAAGTCACTCAGTGGGTTTCCGTGGCTTACTGGGGAATCAAACCCTGGTTTCAGGGTTGTAGTCCAGCACTCAAACCGCTACAGCTCTCTGGATCTATAAAACCTCTGTTAGTTGGTGTTGCCTGTTTTGAGCTTACAGTCTAGGGTCACCATACTGGCTTGAGATAAAATTCCCTCCCAAGGTGTTGGGGAACCTGCACAGCAACAGGAGTAGCAAGCACAACTAACACAGAGTTTGGAAAAATTACATTTTTGATTACTAGTCCTGGAGTCCTCCAGCCAGTATAGTCAGGGTCATGTTGGTTACGGGATATGGGAAGCTCCAGTACAAAAAATAATGTTTCCAAATTTTGAGAAACTTGCTACATTTGTGAAAAAATGATTGTGGTTGCAACAGACCCTTGCTGCCACCTGTTATACCTGACCCTGCCTTTGCATGCTTCAAGCAGATAAACTCTCCATCTGCAGCAGTTGCTTTGATTCAAGGAACTGCTGCTTGAGCTCACAGAGAGAGAGAGAGAGAGAGAGAGAGAGAGAGACTGACTGACTGACTGACTGAGAGAGAGGAAAAAACATGAATGAATCCAGAAGAATGAACTTGAATAACCTCTTCTTCTTTTTGTCCTCCATCCCAAGGACCAAGTGCATTCTGCAGGCAGGGAGGGGAGGGAAGGATGCAATGTCCATTCTGGGGTTTGACTGTAGCTAGAAAGACAAACCGCCTTTTCTCTTTTTGCTCCTTGGGCAGCTACTACAAGCTGTACAGGCCATCCTGGGCAGGAGGTGGTAAGAAGAACAAATGATGGCAAGAAAGAGAAGTGCTGAATGCCAAAGGTAGATAAATGCAGAGAGAAGCAGCAGGTTTTGTTTCATGATAAGGTAAGAAGAACAGAACTCGGGGTTCTGGATTGCTGCTATGGAATTGGCTCCCTTCCTTTCTCTAAAAGGCGTGAGATGAGAATTTTCTTTGCTTGAGAGCTGGGAAGACGTGCTTTTAGACAAAAGGTGCCTTTCAGCATTTTCAGATTTTTTATTTTTTATGTTTAATGGGGAACAAATAGAGGTTTGTATCTGTAAAACATCTGCAAGATTGGAAGGACAGGAGATGCTGGGGCTTAATCTCTGCACTCAGCATAGAAATCCGCTGTTAGTAGCAGTCATAAGAACATAAGAAGAGTGAAGCAGAATAACACCCAAAGGCCCAAGTGGTTCAGCATTCTGTTTTCACAGTGACCAAACATGTATATAGGAAGCTTACAGCAAGGCATGTATGCCATAGCACCCTCTGATCTTTGTTCCCTGAACATGCTAAGCTTCCTGTCTTAGTGGAAATAGCAATATGTGTAGTAGTTACTGATTGTCTTACCTCCCATGAAGTTGTCTAATCCTTATTTTAAGGCTATATCACTACATCAGGGGGGAGAAGATTCCAAAGTTTAACTATATGTGTGAAGAAGCATCTCTCTTTATCTGTTTTGAATCTCCCATCATTTTCCTTTATTGGGTGCCCTAGCATTCAAGTAGTGGTACAACTAGACTTAGGCTCCCTCCCAGCAGTCGAATATGAAACACAAAACTAAAATTTCTTCTGTAGTGAGCATCAGTGACCATGTATGTATCTGAATAGTTCCCCCTGCCTATAAAATGTTTATAAAAATAGAAAGTAATATTGTTCCTGTGTGTAGGAGCAATGCATCCCAATGTGCCTGTGCTGGCCCAGGAGCTTGTGCCAGATCTACTTGCTTCTGGTGCCATCGTTTGCCACTCTGGGTAGTCATTTGGACCTCCCAGGACTGCACAGAGGGCCACACAATTTCTGTCTTTGCTTTATAAGGTTCATGTGCTAGACTACTTGTTCACTCAGATCAGATCAGTGTATGATCATTGTTAAGAATGCAAGGTGCCCTCACATTCTCTAGAGAAAAGGATAAATGGGTTTCATAAATAATTATTATCATATCATTCCTTTTCCTGTGAGACATTGTGGCTCCCAAAAATTAGCCAGGTAAACAGTTACTTAGTAACAAGTAACCTTATAAACAGTTACTTTCAAAGAGCCTGTTGAAATAAAAATTTTGTCACCTTCTGATAGAATGACAAAAAGGAGGGAGCTAGTCCATCCAGCTTTGGGGCTTTCTGGTTGAATGAGATTGTCTAGCTCCATTTCACTCTGGCTTTATCCTGTGCATGGAACAGAGATAGCTTTGGTCACTTTGGTGGATGATCTGTACCGGGATCAGGCTAGGGGAAGCGTGTCCTGTTGGTTTTGCTGGACCGCTTGGTGGCTGTTGACACCATGATGTCTTTGTGAATTGTTTCTCTTGGATGGGGCTTACTGCACTGTTGTGCAGTGGTTCTAGTCATTCTTGTGGTATGAAGTCAGAGGGCACTATCGGAGGATTCCTGTTTCACCATAGAGCCATTGGCCTGCTGGGTCCCCTGGGGCTCACTTTTCCCTCCGTGCTATTCAACATAGGGGAGAAAACTGCTGGGAGAAGTTATCTGGAGTTTCTTTCCTTCTAATTTGAAGGTACTTATCTCAGTGCTAAACCAATGTCTGCTATTGGTAATGGACTGGATGAGGGCAAACAAACTGAAGCTTAATCCAGGCAAGGTTGAGGTCCTCCTGGTCAGGGACTAGAGATGTAGTGTATACTGACTGGGGCTACATACTCTGAAATGTCAGGTTTGTAGTTTGGGTGTACTCCTGGATTCAGCCCTGAGCCTGGAAGCTCAGGTTTCATTGGAGCCAGGAGTGTATGTGTGCTCAGAGCACCTGTTCCTTGAGACATCAGGCCTGGCTACAGTGACATATGTCTTGATTACATCCTGGTTGGATTACTGTAACACAGTCTATGTGGAATTGCCTTTGGAAACTGATGGGAAACTGCAGCAGTTCCAAAATGCTGTGGCTATGAACTATGAAAAAATTGAAACCGGTTAAAAACATAAACCATAAAATACCCAGCGCAACAAAGACAATAAGGAGAAAATTCAGGTGGGACAGACCCTTTATGATCAGTCCTCTGAGGCCTGATGAAACAGGAAGATTTCATCTGTTTGAAGAAAGAGTAAGGAGGGTACCCATCTGACCTTTCTGGGAAAAGAGTTCCAGAGCCTGTGAACCAGAGCAGTCACTGAGAAGGCCCTCTCCCATGTTCCCACCAGATGTGCCTGTGAGGATGGTGGCACAAAGAGAAGGGCCTCCCCAGCAGATCTTAAAACATGGGTAGGTTTGTAAGGGAGAATACAGTCCTTCAAATAACTTGTGCCTGAGCTGTATAGAGCTTTATAGGTCATAATCATAACTTTGAACTGTGCCCAGAAATAGACTGGAAGCCAGTGGAACTTTTCAAGCAAGTGAACTGTGTGCTCCTTATAGCCAGTCCCAGTTTGCAATCTGACCGCAGCTATTTGGACCAGCTGAAGTCTCTGAACACTCTTCAAAGGCAGCCCCTCATATAGTATGTTACAGTAATCCAGTTGGGATGTAACTAAGACATGTTTTTCCATGACAAGATCTGACATCTCAAGGAATGGGTGCAGCTGGTGCACAAGCCTTAATGGTGCAAATGCCTTTCTGGTCACCGCTGAAACCTCAGCTTCAAGGGTCAGGGCTGAATCCAGGAGTACACCCAAGCTGTGGATGTGTGTCTTCAGGAAGAGTGTAACCCCCATAGAGCACAGACTGAATCCCTATTCTCTCGTCTGTCTTTTGTCTGACAGGAGCAACTCTGTCTTGTCTGGATTAAATTTCAATTTGTTTGTCCTCATCCAGTCCATTACCGATGACAAGCATGGGTTCAGGATTCAAAATTCTTGGATTGCGATGGAAAGGAGTAATAGATTTGGGTGTCATCCACATTGTGATCTGCACAGGCATACCCCCTCTGAACCTGCAAGGGACTTAGTGTTCCCTCCATATGTTTATTTTTTGTACTGTAGCCCCCCACCCTCTAAGGGCTACAGGAAGCAATTTTAATACATTTTGAGGGGCCTCTTGTTTGTCTGGTATGTTTTACCCTAGAAGAGGCCTTTTGCCCGAACAGGAAGTGTGGAAAGTAATTTCCAGATCAGGCAAATCCTAAAACAAGTTGTGGGGGTATGGCCAAATTGCTCACCATGATCCCTGGAGAGTGTGTGCTGTGGAGCTTTCCTTAGCAAAATAACTTTTAAAATTAGAAAAAATAAAAGGAAGGCAGAGATAACAAAGAAAAATTGCAGTTACATCAATTAAACATAAAGAGTATAGCTGAGAGATTGGGTGCCTTCAGACATCACAGGTCAGAATTCGTTAGATTTCTGTCTTCTTGTTGAAAGGCCAGAGTGCTCATGCATGTTACTGAGTCATTTCTACTTCCAGTGGGAGCTGCTAACAAGCCATGGACCTTCCATGGTTTGCTTAATGTGATGCCTCAAGCCAACAGGAGCCAGTAGTCTTGTTTGTCTCTCTCCATCTAGGCCAGAGTAATAATATGAGCTTGGAAAAGGTAGTTATTTTGGAAAACAACTCTCCCCTCATTCTGCGATTTGGGGAGTTATAGTCCAAAAATGTAATTTTTCCAAGATCCGATTCAGAAAACCCCACAATAAAACCATGAGTCTTTGGTTCAGCCAACACCAGGCAGACATACTAAATAAACCATGGCTTATTTCTATTATAAGCCAGAGCAACTGAACAATGTGCACCAATACTTTGCTTGTCAACAATAAGCCAGGATTTCTACAGAAACCTGGCTTATTGTGATATCTGAACCTGGCCATTGTCTGTACACTGTGCCACTTCTGGAAGGTTTTAGAGGAGGAGATCATGAGTATATTTGGGTAGTTATCTGATTGATAGTCTTTGTCTTTCCTTCAGAACTTTAGGAAGTCTATTTGGCAGTAATTGAAAAAGCTTCCTAGGTTGCTAAAAAAGATTACTTCAAAAGCTCTGCCAAGAGTGGTGAGATAAAGCATGCCAACACTATTCTTTCTCAGGCCACAAGCATTCCTTTTGGAGTAAGTATTATTAAACTCAGTGGGACTTATACCTGACTAAGATATGGAGAACACTGGGCTTGTAGGAAAGGAACAAAAATGTCCCTTTTCTTAATCATGATTGGTTCTTTGTAACTCAACCTCCTTAAAATAATCTCTCTGCAATCTTGATGCTTCTTCTGTTAAAAAAACTTGCATTTATATCTTGTTGCCTATCCAAGCAACAATGAATAATTGAATTTCTGTAAAAATCCTCATGTCCTTCAAATTTAAACTCTTTTAATAGTTTTGCTATTAAAATATTTCCATCTTGTATTCTTAATACTCACAGTTTTACTAGGGAACGTGGCATTAACCATGTAAGATCTACTTTAAATTTCTCAAAAGAATACCTGCTTCCATGTGGTGGCCATTTTCAGTGGTATAGGGAAAATTTCCCCATTTCTTGTGGTGAGTCACTGTATGCTGATGGCTTGCTCCATAGAGATAGCTGCCACAGAGAGCAGTTGAGAGGAATTTCTTTATAGTAGCTGTTTTATATATGTAGTACATCACCACAAAGGTTTGTGAAAAATTTAAAAAAGAAAGAAAAAGAATAAGGCCATAGTAAAGGTGGGCCATACATGGGAGTGGCCTTTACAAAAATTCAAATAAATACAGAGTGTGAACTCCTCAATGGGATGTGACTCTCAGTGCAAAACAATAGGGCTGCCTTATCCAATAGGCAGTTTAAGCACAGTGCCTCGGGCCTATGAAAATGTCAGGGTCTATGAAAACAGGGCAAACAAACAAACAAAAAATTATAGGAATTGGAAAGGAAAACAAAACTTGAAAACAAATATTTTTATATTTTCATCCCTTGTGATACATCAAGGTGAGGCAGAGAGTTGAATGCCAGAGTGCTTATGGCCTATGAAACCTTAATGTGGCCCTGCAAAACAGTACTTTTTTTTTTTTACAGGGTGGAAAATGAAAAGCTTTTAATAGCGTAACCACTGAAAAAGCCAACAACATGTGCCAATGTGGTGTAGTGATTGCGGTGTTAGTAGACTTGAGAGAGTCAGGTTCAAATTCTCACTAAGCCATGAAATTTGCCTTGCATTCTCTGACTCTCAGTCATTTTCAGCCTGCCATGAATTTTGGGGGTGCTGAGAGTATGTGATTCATCTAAGGTCCCCCAGTGGGTTACCATTGCTGAGCGGCAAATTGAACTCTGGTGTCCAGGTCATAGTCCAGCCCTCCAACTACTACACCACCCTGGCTCTGTTCACTGCAGAACTCAGATTAAAACCATTATAAATTTTGTTTGGTGAGAGGAGTTGTCGTCAGCTTGTTTTGATGCTCCACTCTGTGAAAAGTATTTCAACCAAGAGTATCTTACCCTAAGAAGGCCGATATAATGTTTGTGACAGATCTGAGGCCAGGTTTGTTAGAATGTTCTGAATTAAATACTGACAATCCATCCCAGGTTTCCTTCTGAATATCTGGGAAGGGAAGGGCAGTTATTCTGTTGCATTAGACAGAAAAAGAGGTGTAAGAATGAAGCCTGCATCTTTTTAAGTTTGCAGCAAATCTAAAATGTTATTTCTAAGAACTCCAGGCCTCTTCAACATATCAGATGGTGGAGAAATAGTTCCGAGAGATTGGGATTTTATTTTAAAAGAGAGAGAGAGGAATGCCCTGTAGAGGAAATAAGTGCAATAGCTCATCTGCCTCACAGCATGTACTAGTTTCTTGGCACACCTTTCCCTTACAACTGACTATACTTTCCTACTCCTTTCTTACCAAGGAGCTTGAGGTGGCATATGTTGTTCTCACTTCCCCAAGCTGAGCTTTACAACAACCCTGTGATGTAGATTTGGCTGAGAGAATGTTACTGCTCTATTGAGGACTCATCTAGCTCTCTAGTCAGTCACTATGCCACATTCATCTTCTTCCTTGCAGGTTAAACTTCTGACTTGAGTGATACATACTGTAAAGTGAGATGGAGAGAAAAGTCAGAACTTGAAAAAATTACTTTTTGGATGGTAATTGCCAGAACCCTTGGCCATTCTGGCTGGGGATAGTGGGAGTTGTAATCCAAAAAGTAACATTTCCGTGCCCTGGGGTGTCTCTCAGCTGCATTACTTTTGTACAGTTTCGTCCTGTGAAGCACATACAGAACTATTTGATACTGGATGATCCTTTATTAACTAGTTTATTCAGAGTAGTATGCAAGAACAGGGAAGTGCACTGCTACAATACTTCTAAATAGTGAGAAAATGGTTAGCTAGACTATTCACAAAGCAGCTTGAGAAAAAGGGTACTGGAGAAATCAAGCTAAACAACTAAGAGAAAACTTTCTGAGAACATTTTGCTTCCCTCCAGCAGATCCTTAGAGGAAGTGAGGAAGCCTTTTAGGAAGTTTGTGAAAAACTTGCTGGGTGGCACAAAAATAAGAGGAATTTACAGGGGTAAAAGGCCACACTGGCACCAGCCTGTTCTGTTCAGACAAAATGTGTGTGGATTGTGTATTCTTATTTAGCCTTGGTCTGTTGTTTTCCTACCTTGATGCTTGCAGAGATGTGGAAAAATTTCCTAATACTGTATTTTTCCATGGAAACTTTTCCACACCATGTCTGTCTGTCTGTCTGTCTATCTGCGTTAATCCATAGTTCTAGATTGCTGTACTGTGATCAGTCTTTTGGTGAAACAAAATGTTGAACTGTGGTAGTGATATTTATTATATAATATTTAAGCCAAATGTGCTAAACCAGGTAACATTATTGAGAGTGCTAGAAAAATTTCCTGGAAGCTTTTTCTACTTCTAGAAAATCTAGAAAATCCACATCACTGTGCTTGCCTTGATCAAGAGCGTATCTTCAACAACTTGTAGGAGACTGATAATAAAACTAGGCAGTTGTGATTTTACCTCCAGATGAGATTTTGTGTTACCATATCTTAGAATCATAGAAATGTAGAGTTGGAAGAGACCACACGGGCCATCCAGTCCAACCCCCTGCCATTCAGGAACACCCTCAAAGCATTCCCGACAGATGACCATCCAGCCTCTGCTTGAAAACCTCCAAAGAAGGAGACTCCATTACACTCCGAGGCAGCATATTCCACTACCGGACAGCCCTGACTGTCAGGAAGTTCTTCCTGAAGTTCAGGTGGAATCTCCTTTCCTGCAGCTTGAATCCATTGCTCCTTGTCCTGGTCTCTGGAGCAGCAGAAAACAAGCCCTCCCCCTCCTCTACATGGCATCCCTTCAAATATTTAAACATGGCTATCATGTCCCCTCTTAACCTTCTCTTTTGCAGACTAAACATACCCAGCTCTCTAAGTCTATCCTCATAGGGCGTGGCTTCCAGGCCCCTCACCATTTTGGTCGCCCTCCTCTGGACCTGCTCCAGCTTGATCATGTCCTTCTTGAATTGGGGTGCCCAGAACTGGACACAGTATTCAAGATGAGGTCTAACCAAAACAGAGTAGAGTGGTACCAGTACCTCCCTCGATCTAGACACCATACTCCTGTTGATGCAACCAAGAATTGCATTGGCTTTCTTGGCTGCCGCATCACACTGCTGACTCATGTTCAGCTTGTGGTCTATTAAGACTCCTAGATCCCTTTCACACGTACTGCTATCCAGCCAGTGTCCCTCATCCTATATTTCTGTATTCCATTTTTTCTACCTAAGTGTAGGACCTTACACTTCTCTCTGTTGAATTTAATTTTGTTAGCTTTGGCCCAGCTCTCCAATCTGTCCAGGTCATTTTGAATTTTGATCCTGTCCTCTGGCGTATTAGCAACCCCTCCCAATTTGGTGTCATCTGCAAATTTGATGAGCATGCCCTCTATTCCTTCATCCAAGTCGTTGATAAAAATATTGAACAGCACTGGGCCCAGGACAGAACCCTGTGGCACCCCGCTAGTCACTTCTCTCCAGGATGAAAAGACTACTACTACTACTGCTGATGTTACTGCTACTGTTTTGGCATGCAGCTTCTCATTTTGAAATATAAGTAGAAGAACTGGGCATATGTTTCAAGTACAGCATCTATTTTCACAATAGTGTGCTGGGCTTTATTGCCTTATGTAGATGTATCAATCAGAACTTGAAAAAGCTGCGGGATTCTGAGGGTTGTAGTGAAGAAAGTAATTTCTCCAAGTTTTGGTCTGAATGTAGTTGCTGTTGTGTGCCTTCAAGTCATTTCTGAATAATGGCGACCCTAAGGCGAACATATCACAGGGTTTCTGGGGCTGAGAGTGTGTGATGTGACCAAGGTCACCCAGTGGGTTTCCATGGCCAAGTGGGGACTTGAACCCTGGTCTTCCGGGTCACAATCAAATGCTCAAACCACTATAAGTGTAAAAATGCTTAATTCCCTTCCATTTACGTTAACCTCCTGCTGCCACCACCACTGCTGCTGCTTCTCAACCATGTTACTCCCCAATACCATCTTACTGCTTGAGGGAATGCCTTCAGAGAAGTTACAGTTAACAAGTCTAGTGTGTGCGTGTGTGCGTGCGTGTGCGCACGTGTGCGTGTGCTTACGTGTACATGTGTGTATTTGCTGTCCCAGGTAGTTGCTACTGATTTTTCTGTTATCAATATCAATTTGTTCATTTCAGCTAAGTTCAGGAATTTTATCAACCAATTGTGTTTTGTTGGAATTTTTGCCTTCTTCTGTTTCCGTGCATGCAATAATCTTGCAGCTGTGGCCATTTATCTTTCTTTTGCAACCACTCTTCTACTAGTCCCAACTCAAATAATCCATTATGTAGGTAACAAACACTCAGGTATCAATAGAGTCCTGGTAAAACTGCTTCCATCAATTTAGGCATTTTTAAAATCAAAAGGAACAGATGAATGTGATACAAGATCAGGAAGCTGTTTTGTATGATAATAACATGTATTGTTTTTAACATTTCGTCAGCTGACTTGAGTCCCATAGTTGGGAAAAAGATGAAATATAAATGAACTAAATAAATAAAGATTGGATGAGCGAGATTAATCTGTGTAGAGACTCTTTACTTGAGAAAGGCAGAGTAAAATCCAAATTACACATAATAACTCCCCACTGACATTTTTTTAAATGAAAAAATGCTAAGGAAATTAAAAAATACTGCTAGTGTTATGTATTGGTTTGAGTGTTGGACTAGGACTCCAGGAGATAAGGGTTCAATTCCTCAGTCAGCCATGGAAACCCCCTGGGTGACCTTGGGCAACTCACATTCTTTCAGACTCAGAGGAAGGCATGGACAAACTTCCTCTGAATAAGCCTTGTCAAGAAAACCCTATAAGAGAATTACTGTAAGTTGGCATTGACTTGAAGGCACATTACAACACCAACTTTTTAAGAAATGGAAAGCAGCAGGAAACTGTGATGGAAAACAAAAAGCATGATAGAAACTGCTTAATATTTCATTATTTTGCTATTTCCTTAGCCAGTTTTACTCATTGTAGTTTTGTTCTCATTCCCTCCCCTTTCTTTTCTTTCAATGCAGAAAATAGAGATATGGATATTATTATCTATGAGGGCAAAGAAAACAACTGAGGACGAGGAGATTTTAACAGGACAATCAGCCTCAAGGGACAGGTTTAAACCACAGTTTGGAAAGACTGTTTTTGGACTGTAACTCCCAGAAACTCCTGTGGCCACTGGCTGTAGTGGCTGGGGATTTTAGGACTTACAAGCCAACCTTTTTTCTGTTCAAGCTTAGCTTTAAACCACTACTCTTTCCCCCATTCCAGCTAGTGTTCTGCTCTAGACGGTGGGTCCCTTACAGATCCCTTTCAGTTAGATATGTATACACGTATGCACACAATGTTGGAGGCAATGTTTTTAGCCTTAGAGAAGTAGCTGTGAGGAGAGGAGAGCAAAGCCAAAGCTCTTGTTGTAAATGAAAGGAGCAGAGACTTGACTTTGGAGCAACAGATGTTGTGGGGTGATGGGAATCGTGGGGGAGAATCATTAAGCTGCATGGGATATGCATGGCGACTTCATTTTACGGGTATAAAATGAAGCAATAATAGTGGTGGTGGTGGTGATGATGATGATGATGATCGGTTTTTTTGGTAATGATGTCTTGCATCTGAGGTGGCCAAAAGTGATGAACTTAGGACCTTTGCTCTCTGAGTTGTTCAGCTGCTTCTTGGCAGGGTTGGGGCTGGGGCTGGTGCCAACGTATTTTGGAAGTACTTGGCGCCAGATCCAAGACACCAATGTGACCACAAACTAAAGAATAATATGCTCCCTCAGCCTTTCACTTACATTTACTTCCCCATCAATTGTGCTGTTCTCTGTAGTTGTGCTTTTGAGAGGAAGGCTTGCCTAATAGTCTGTCTTTTGGCCTCTGGGACTTGTACTAACAATAACAACTGGCAGAGCAGTGCACTCCAAGTTTCCAGTTTCCAGGTATGCTTAACACAGTATTTTGTTTTAACTACACTAAAATAAGGAGATTTCAAAACAGATTTGCCAAGAACTGTGTAGCCAGTCTGTTGCTATTTGTGCCTGGACTTTTAAATATATCCAGTGTTCTCCAGTTACATTTTCAGCAGGGAGCTGGTTTTCCCAGTATAGTTAAGGACAGAACCCTTGAGATACTGGAGCCAGCAGGTATTAGGTTGGGCCCTACAGCAGGGGTAAGAACAGGCAAAGAAACCACTGTAACAAGAGAATGGAAAAGAGAATATCTGTGCTTTATTTTCTTTTGTGACAAGCTGAGTCTGTGAGGTAGGACCAAATTTACTGCAGGATGAACCGTGGCTTTCAGCTGATATCCATTCCCAAAGCAGAGACTTGACCTGGTGCTACAGATAGACACTGACTGGGTAAAAAACATAGTTTAAATGGTGTTCTGTAGGTTTTTGAAAACTACAACCCTGTTTGTTTCCTAGTGCTATTGACTAAATGGATGGTAGACTAGAATAAAAGAATAAGTCATTTTTTGCTCAGACTTGTGGTATTAAAAGCAACTTTGTTGCGATGTCAAGTTGGCTTTGACTTATGGCAACCTCATGAGAGACCTCAACCCCGTTAGCAACTCCATTCAGTTCTATAAACTGAGTGCTGTAGCTTCTTTATTTTGCCCCAAGAACTGTAAATTTCAAGCACAGAAAAATGTTATAATCTTTTAGTTAGGCATTCCTCTGTTACCTGCTTTATTCAGGTTTTAGTAAACCTTGTAAACATGCTGAAAATTTATAATTTTTCCTTACAATTATATATTTTTCTTCTTTTTGGCATGGTGGTGGCATCTGTTGAGACTAGTGCACAGTAAACTTTGTGGCTTTAATGGCACCATCCTCCTTTTATTTCTTATTTAACATCTTGGCTAACAATGAGTTTTGGAGAACTCAGAAGCTTGCACATTATTTTATGAACTTGAGTTGCCCTAAGAAATGCATTGTCTTAATAACAGCTTTTTTAACAAAACAATGTTCTTATTTTATCTTAAAACATGGAAACTGGTCCATTAACATTGATTTCATATTTTTAGAATGATTAGAATTTATATTTTTGGCATTTTCTCCCTGTTCAGTATACTGAGTTTTGAAAATTGTGTGAGAGAGCATAAATATAGCAAATATATACCATTATTGCCGTACAGTTCTTACTGTCTTTCCACTGGGTGGCAGAAGACCGTTATATTATGGGAGGGTTTTGGTGATTGACTGGCTGTTGAGGAAAGAACTTTTAATGGATTGGTACTGTATGTTTTTACGTGATGCATTTTAAATTGCTTTTTAATATAATACTGTTTTAATATTATAGTTTTAATATTATAGAAGGAAACATTTGTATTTTAACATGATAACCTTTTGTATGCTTTTACCTGTACCTGTTTTTATCAGTGGCTTTCTGTATCTGTTTTGAATTTTGTGAGCTGCATTTGGTGCCAGTTCTGGGAACAAGGGGAAGGGAATCATTATTTTTTTTAAGTGTCTCTGTTGCCCACAAGTTCTCATTCTCATGTTGCCTCTAAATTTATCAGCACTACAACTAGAACATACCTGCTCTGAAGAAGCATAGTGCTTGCAAGTGGATGAGGCACAGGATTGTTACATAGCCTTGATTATAAGAATTGTCCCTTGTTTAATAAAGCATATTCTTGTTGAACGTAATACCCATCTTTTGTTTCAGATATTTTACTCCTCATTTTGGAATTTTTGGTCAGGCAACAGTAGATAAGAATCAACAGACTGGATTTTCTTGTGGATCCGCCAAGGTAAAATTAGAACACAGCATTCAGAAAAGTTTCTTTCCTAAAAAGCAACAAAATCCTTAAAACTGTGGCCATCTTTACACTGTAGCAGGAAAAATATGCTAGTGGACAGTTTCCATTTCTGTTACTTGCTGTAAAAAGACTGCAGCCAATTATTAACCTTCTTTTTGATCACAAAAGTTTAGGAGTGCTTTTACAAATATGAAATTCTCTTGTCTTTATAAGTGTTCAAGGGGATTAAAAGGACATTGTCCCATTATTTCCAGCTTGAATTCACTCTCTTGGGCAGAATAAGCAAAGAAATATTATTCATTATTCATCAGAAGTTCATAAGGCATTGGTTGCTTTTCCAGATATGCTATAGGCTATACAGTGTCAAGACTTGTATGGTTTCCACTGTGTCCTTATATGCCTACAGCTCCTGCATCCTTTTTTGATGCTTTTTTTTGTGTTGGTGTTTTATCTCTGCCTACATAGCTTTCTAGTCCTCATTCCACATAGTCTTTTTTGAATTGCAGTTATTTGATCCGTTCGGATGATGTCTGTATTTGTACTGAGTGTCAGAATTTTTGCTTGTCCAAGATAATGTGACATACTGATGTCCAATGCCCAACTGGATGAGCAAATCACAAATCTTCCATCTGTGATTTATTTACCGTGAGGTCCTCATCCAGCAGTTTGATTTGTCTTTTCTCCCAAAATCTATAACAGTATGTCAGAGATCTGGATTTATTTCTCTGGCGTGTTGGGGGAGAGAAAGCCAGATCATCAGGTCTGAATGGTAAACCATGGACAAAATGTCTATGGTTGTTCAGCTGTTCCTATTTGTAGCTGGAACAAGCAGGCAGCAGACACTAGCATTCTGCCCTGTCCCTGACAAAGCAGAATCCTCTATAAGTCTGGCTTTTTGTTGCAGGCATATGGACAAGGGATTTAAATCTTTATTTTGTTTTTGTGAGCAAGAAAATATAATTTCAATTATTTTTTCCCTGCTTCAGGAGAAAATGGGAATAAGGAATGCTTCTCAGCAATTGTTAATGATTCAGGACTTTTTCAAATGAGTACTTTGCCCTTGTTTAGGTCAAGTGTATCAAAAATCTCTAAATGTTTAAATGACCATTTCTCAGTCGTGTAGACTTCTATACTCAAACTTTCTTTATTAAAGAACACTTATTGTATTTGCTGACGTATAAGACTCATTTTTTCCCCATGAAATACTGTTTGAAAATGGGATGCGTCTTATATGCTTGTGTATCTTATAAATTGGGTGCATCTTATACGCCAGCAGATATGATAATTATAAACACTTTCTTTATTAAAAGAAATAAATACATTATTAATCACTGCTATTATCCCAACTGGGCATTACACAGCAAGTGTTAATAACAAGGATGTTTCTTTCTGTCCTTTAGTTACCTGCATGTGCTTAAATTACTTATATAAATTATGAATCAACAGTAGTGTATAGTAAAACTGAATACTGAAGTAGTGTTGGTGTAGGAACTTTGTATCCAGAGACAAATTGATGCAATACAAATATGTTTGTTACTTGGATATCGGTTCCCTTGAAATTAAAAGGGTAAATAGTAATTTACTATGTAGTACTAACTGTATCTGGATTCTCAATCCAGTGTTGTTAGAATGTCAGTTTGGAATTCTTTTAGCAGGGGCTCAAAATTATTAATTTCTGTTCAAAATCTTCATGCAGGGTAGAAGGAATAATACCCAGTCTTCGCCTTTCTCTGCACTCCTGCCTTGTTTCAGAGTAGTAATCGCTATAGCAATTAGTAACCCACATGTCTGCGAGTGGGCAGAAGGTTGCTTCTTCTGTGTTCTCTTGAGGGAAAGACATCCTCTGACTTTTCAGCTAAACCAGGAAAGAACAGAGAGGGAACAAAGTCTTCCATTCTCAACCTTCTGCTGTTATATGTGCTGCTGTAAGGGACAGCATGTGGGGCAGGAACAACATTGTACCTTCTCCCTAGTTGGGGTATCAGTGGTGGTAAAGCATAAAAATCCCATCCTTCATCACATTCTCTGGTCTGTGCTCTTATTTGAGAGATTCTGGCCCTATTAGCAACTGTTCCCTTACTGCCCAAGTAATTGCTATGCTCAGCAAACCTGCCCTCTCCTCCACTTGACATGAAAACCGCCATCATTTTGCAGATGAAAACAGGGACATGTGTGGCTGGACCACATCAGACTGTGGTCAAAGATGTGTGCCATGACAACAAGAGGGAGAAAGTTATTAATGAGGAAGAACATGAAAATACTGTTCTAATCAGAGAAACCCTGGAATTTATGTACTGAATTTAGGAAAGGCAAGCCTCTGTCCCTTTCTCTCCTCTTCTACAGAGTTAATTGAGTGCAAACTGGTTTGCACTTTGTACTCAGTTTGGGTACAGTAATGTTAAATTGGCCAGCATAAGCTAGATTCATCCCAGGTGAGCGTGCTACCAGGGTACTGATCCCTCTTTCAGAATATTTTCAGGTCTGTGAAAATTATATTATCTGAGTCTATAGAAAATTAATCGTAATTTCTTCATATTAGTTCCTTTTCAGGCTACTCCAAGTGTAAATAACTTCAGGCTCTTATCTTATTAAAAACTGCCCTGTGGATTAAAATGACTTCACAGCAGCAAGTTTCACTTTTGCTGTTTGACTTGGCCTCTTTGTATGATTGATGACATGCCACTTTTGAAATTCTTCTCGGCATGAATCTGTGTCTTTCTCTGTGGCTCCAGCTGTCTGGCTCACCTCCCTGCTTCCTGGAACACACTGCCCTGCAGTGTTAGTTTGTACCAGTGTTGCTTAATTATTAGTTGATACCAGCAGAAGATTGAATTGTATTACTCAGATTTTTTTGTGTGTGTATAGAAATGTTCTTTTATTCTCTTTTATTATTTCTAGTACTTCCATAAACTGGAGGACCTTTCTGTAATGAAGATTTTGGTTAAATGTTCTACCCAAAACCTCACACCATCACTAACTGATATCTATAGCAAGTATGCTTAGTTTGCTTCCTCTGACATTTCCTCCAAAATGACCACAAAGGGCAAGGTGCTTCAATGGATTGAGCTGGTCCAGGAGTTTGGGCTTCATTTAGTAGTTTGGATTTTTATTTTAATATTTTATGGATATTTTAATTAGCTTGGAGGGAGCTGAGCCATTCTGCAAGCCCTTTCTTTCTTTCTGTCTGTCTGTCTGTCTGTCTGTCTGTCTGTCTGTCTTTGCAGAATTCTTTTCTCAGCCTGTCAACTTATTATCTGCCAATCATATTTTTTCAGAAACTTCCATCAAAGTGAAATTCTGTTTTTAATGAGAGGCCTTCAGTTTAAGTTTATGCTGTCCAATTAAGACAATCCTGTTTAGACAGGCAGTCTGTTGCATTGTATGTGTGTGTGTTTTCTGATTTTACTGTTTTTATTGTACTTTTACCATTTCTGTTTATGAAAGTCTGTCTTGGCTGCCTTTCCACTGGTAGAAAGTTTTCTAGTGGAAAGGTAGAATATGTGTTATCATAATAAAAAAGAAGAGAGCCAGCATGGTGTAGTGGTTTGAGTGTTAGACTATGACTCTAGACCTAGGGTCCAGTTCTGCTCTTGGCCATGGAAACTTATTCAGTGCCCTTGGGTACATCACACAAACACAGCCCCAGAAAACCCAGTGATACGTTTGCTTTTGGGTCACCATAAGTCAGAAATGAGTTCAAGGCACGTAACAGATAAAAAAGAAATAAATATACCGAGAAAAAAGAAAAAGGAATGAAATTGAGAAATTAATGGTCTCCCATGTAAAAGGGGAGAAGATGGCAATTCTTAAGGAATGAACCAATGGAGAAGGAGGCTGTCAGGATTGATGGTGGGACTTCCAGTTGGCTTCAGGAACTGTGTTTTCTTTCTTTACCTTTCAGCTTTCTTCCAGAAGTATTTCAATTTTGCAAGGATTATTGTTTAACACTGGATATATTGATCATGATTGTAACTATGCTATAGCGGTGAGAAGAATGTGAACCTATCGAAGGGAAACCATCATGGGTCCCACACAGCTTGTGGCACAGAATCATGGGAAGAAGACAAGTGTATTTGACATGGAGGAGAAAAGCTTTGTACTTTTCCATAGCTCAGAGATTCCTCCTGAGCATAGAGGTAAGTGCTAGAGGGGAAGGATTATGAGCGATTATTATTGGAAAGAAAACCCTGTTAGAGCCTTTGCTCTGGTTGCAGCAGAGGTGCTGATCTTAGGATAGTGAGTTTGAAGGAAGCAAATTGCAGGTGGAAAAATAAGTTTAGCAATTCATTATTTTTTATTACTTATTAAGGAAATCAGTTTTTGGGATAGCGATAGTCTGATCCTTTCTAAATTAATCTAAAAGGGAAACAGATGATGAGGGAGACATGTTGCAGTATGTCCTCCCTCATCAAAGAGCAGACGTTAATTGAGAGTATGGAAGCGGGTTCTTTTTCTTTTACAACAGAAGACAATCACTTAATTAACATTGTGTGGTTTAGTCAGGATTATCTGCCCATAATACTTTTGGGATATGTGGTTGATAGAGTAAGAAAAAGCAAGCAGGAAAGGAAAACAAAAGATCATAATCCATCTCTGTCTAAGGCCATTTCCGGACTAGACTGTTATAGTGCTATTATTCCACTTGCAAGGTTGCAAGTGGAATAATAGCGCTATAACAGTCTAGTCTGGAAATGGCCTAAGAGCTTTATCACACAAGGCTCCTCTCCTCTCCTCCTGTGTTGTCTGTAAAAATGCCATTTAATTAGGATTGCTCTCTTTCCTTGTACACCTTCAGAACCACTCCATGATTACAGGGTTCGCTTGTGCTAAAACTGTATCGCACACAGCATTTTGGATTGCGCACCCAGTAACTCCCACAAGACATTATGCCTGCCTGTTTTCATCGCTTGGTGCGTGTGCGCACACACACATAAAGATCACCTCCACATAAATATAAATGAAAACAGTCTTATATTTTAAAAGGCCCCTTTCTTCCTTGTGGGGAGAGGAATTCTTGATTGGGAGAGATCAGAATTCCGAGACTTAAGTAATCATGGATGCAAGAAAGTCAACAGCCACTAATCTATCTATCTGATCTATCCCTGGCTTTCCTGTGATAGAGATTAGTATGTCTGAAGGAAGAAACAACAAATAAGAGGCAGAGGGTTAACAAAATACATGCTTTTTTAAAAACTAAGCTTTTCCTCTTACATTTCCAGGAGTGTGTGTGTGTGTGTGAGAATGAGAATGAGGCCCTTAGCACATCATGTCAGTGTAGCGTTGTCGTGACAGACTCCAGAACAGGGCTGTATCTCCCCATGATAAATAGTTTTCTTACCCAAAGCACACCCACTGACCACCCAAAATTGGAATAGAAACACAATTGAACTTTCATACAGGAAATCATAGCATGACAGAAGCAGGAAAGGAGGCTGTTGATGGATTTTTTGTGTTAGTAAAAAGAATTGCTTTTAAAAGAGTCTCCCATGAGATTACAACAGAAGAGCAAAAATGTTATGCAGGAAGCCCTAACAGAAGGCACTATTATCCTGATGAAATTGTGATTTACCTACTTTGTGCAATAAGACCCTAAGCTACCTCATCCCTGGTAGATAAGAGAGCAGCAAGAATTTGTGCAGAAGCTGCTGTTTTTTTCCAACATACTGGGGAGAAACAGTATAGACTGCTAACTATCTGCAGAACAGACTCATAACCAAGACCACAAATCAGACTCCTTTTCAGCTATGAAATGGCAAGAGACCCAACCTGTCTCATATTAGAGTTTTTGGATCTAAGGCTTGTGCTTATGTTCCTAAAACCCAAAGGAACAGATTGAACTGAAGATGTGGAGAAGGAGTGCTTGTTGGCTATGTGCAAGGCGTCAAGGGCTGCATAACATGCACTGATTCATTCTGCGGTAGTTCAGTTCTATGGCTGGAACCTTGCCTTCATTAGGCTTCTCACTTTCATCAAAACATGCTACACTGCATATCTTGATGGTGGCCCTGGCAGGATTCAGGATTCTATAGCTCGTGGTGCTTTGTGTCAAAGTTGTCAGAAACTTGAACAAGGAGATAGAGGTGAAACAACTAGAAGACATTGCCCAGTATCTTGAGACTCAAATAGAACAAAGAGAAGATGAAAGTTATTTTCTCATTCAGAAACAGAAGATCGAAGACCTTTTGGAAAGTCTACAGCTGACAGAGGCTAATGAGGTGCATATACCAATGCAAATGAATTTTCTGAAAGATAATGGAAACAATGAACCTCTGCCAAATGGCAACCTGTACGTGACAACAATTGGAAAGCTCTTGTATTTAGCAACAGAGATGAGACCTGACATTGATGCAGCTGTTGGTTTCCTGAGCAGGTGAGTGAGGGTACCTACCCAAAGGGACTAGAATGCAGTCCAAAGACTGGCAAGATACCTGAAAGGGACAGTGCACTTGAGCCTTGAGCTGCCAGCAGACAACTAGCCCACACTGGAGGGATATGTGGATGCAGACTTGGCTGGAGAACAGGAAGACTGCAAGTCCACTAGTGGATATCTTTTCTTCTACAGAATTAGAGCTATCAGTTGATCCAGCTGGAAGCAAGAGACTGTTGCGCTATTATCCTCAGAAGCCGAGTACACATCAGCTACAGAGGCATGCAGGCATGCAGAGAACTTGCATAGCTGCATACATTGCTGGGAGACTTTGGAATAGATGCGCTAAAGCCTATTCTATTCTACAAGGACAAGCAGAGTTGCAGCCAGTTGTCTAAGACTGAATCGACAAAGCCAAGAATAAAGCACATTGACACAAACCATCTCTTATGTGCGAGATGTTCAAGATCAGGGGCTTGTCAAGCTGAGTTACTGGTCTAGAGTAAGACCAAGACTTTTATTTTAACTACTGCATAAGTTTTGAGCAAAATTGGAGCTGATAAATATGTGGTATGAAACAGGGCGGCTGAGCAAGGTAGTGGCTCATATTACAAGAGGTTGGAAATGGCTTGAGGGCGCACAACAACAACAGTTTTTAAAGTGTTTACCATTCATTAAACCCCCACTCATGAAACTCCCTGCAAATAGTAAATTATGGGCTGTGGGGAAAGTTAGCAATGAAAGCGGTTCGTTACTGTTGCATGTGTGTGTGTGTGTGTGTGTGTATTCTGTGTCTAGTTCTGGGAAAAGGCTAGGGGATTGTGAGTGCTGGAGAGAAAGCTGAGGACAGATAATTTTTTTAAAAGTGGGACTGCTGTTCATGATCTGTTTATACATCCGTTGTTTTTCTGCTCTGCATTTTGTATTTATTTCAAAACTGCAAAAACTGACTGAAAGAAATAGTGAAATACAAGATGAAAAAAGGGGATGAAATGTGTGTACATTACAAAACGGGAAGCAATGTTCTTTTCAAGTTCTCATCAAAAAAGGTCAGTCTCCAGCCAGAGTAAATGAAACAATGCTGCCCTCCACTGGTTAGTCCAATAAAGACCAACCACCTTAGAAGCATATCTTGTTTGCATTTGTGTGTATGTGCACATGCGTGCAGCCCCTCAGGTTGCCTATTGGTTTATGGCTACCTGATGAATTCCATGGGGTTTTCTTAGAAAAAGAATACTCAGAGGTGGTTTTTGCCAGTTCCTTCCTCCAGTCTACAGCACATAATATTTTTTGGTGGTCTCCCATCTAAGTACTAACCCCAGGGCTGGCTCTGCTTAGCTTCCAAGATCAGACAGGATCTGGTACCTTTAGAGTATACACACCTTCCAGAACCATGTTATGGGAAGAAATATTTTACTTAATTATTCCATATATACTATATGTCTCTCGTCATTTTTGTATCTGAAAGTCTCCAAGGAACACTCACTTCTAACTCCTTTCAAAATCAAATATAAATAATAGGGTGTATAGTGTTCTCTGTATCCCTTTAGATTTGTGTGTGTGTGTGTGCGCGCGCGCTACGTGTGTGCATGCATATATGCTTATTTGAAATTCTCTGTTGATCAGAATCTTTCTAATATTCTAGCTTTATGTGTGGAGTGGTTTTTAATGGAGTGGAAATTTCTTGTACCTTTTTTGAAGTGGTGTAGGCCTCAGAAGCATATTGGCCTTTGCTAACTTCTATATTGGCTCCAAGAATTCTTAGCTGCTTTGCATGGCACAAAGAATATGTGACAGAGGCTTTGTCAGAAAAACTTAACTGGAGAAGGAAAAATCTGCCTGCTCTTACATGTAGGCTTTTACATGCCTTGATTGGGCCGAAAAGTGGTTTCTACATGTTCTGTTGCTTGTGTAGAAGGACCTTCATCAATGTTACCTTATGAGAAACAGAGCTTAGAAAGATTTACTCTCTTTGGACTACAGTTCCCATGGTCTCCGAGATGGTATTGGCAGTGGCCATGCTCAGTGCCATATTCTGGAAATTGTAGTTCCAAAAGTAATTTTCCCATTCTCTGACAGAACTTGTCAGGTTTTTTTTTTGTCCAGGTCTAATTTCATGGGCTCTCCTTCATGTACTTTCTGTCTTCTTTACATTTATAGAAAAACCATCCCTGAAACGGAAGAAAGGCCCAGCTCCCAAGATGCTTGGGAATGAGGTGTGCAGTGTGTGTGGGGACAAGGCCTCTGGCTTTCACTACAACGTCCTGAGCTGTGAAGGCTGCAAGGGCTTTTTTCGACGCAGTGTCATCAAGGGTGCACAGTATGTTTGCAAGAACGGCGGCAGATGTGAGATGGACATGTACATGCGCCGAAAGTGTCAAGAGTGCCGTTTGCGCAAATGCCAGGAGGCAGGCATGCGAGAACAGTGTAAGTGGCAGGGATGGATATCTTAGGAGCAATATGGGGAAAAAGGATATGGGGAAAGAGAATATATAGAAACAATGGGACTGTTGAAGCTCATTACTGCATAGAACCTGCTAGTGCTCTATGTGACAATATCTTAATTCTATGCTCAGAGTATGTTAGTCCATGTGAATAACATAATATACTTTGAACATATAATTTCAGTTATAATTTTTGAATTTTCACTTAATTCAGAATATTGAGGCCAGTTAAATCATAAGCATGGAGAGTAATTTCAGACAGTGGCAAAGGGAGAGAATGAGGAGATGATCATTAAGAAACATGAGAAGGTCAGATACATAGAGTGTATACTCTCTTTTATATAGAGTTTACACTGTTCTTGCGGATTTATAACCTTTAGGTAGCTATGAATGAATAGTGTAAGACATTTCCCACAGTCATGAAGTCTGGAAACTTACTTTCATAGTTTAAAACAAAACAAAAATGGTCAGGGAGCAGAAATTCCCAGGAGGCCAGATTTACGTTGTGGGTTTATAGTGTGAATGAAACATGAATTGTTTGACTGTACAGAAGCAGCATAAGGAAAAGAAAAATCTTTCAATATACTTGATATGGATGCCAGCCTTGGATACAGAATTACAGTGCAGCTTGATTCCTACGAAACAAAAGATGGAAACAAGAGACATGGTGTTTCTAGCCTACTATAGTGTGTTTGTGGGAGGAAGGTTGTCTTTGAGGCTTTTATTTCCTTGGTGACTTTGCAGTTTTGTGTGGCTGGCCGCCCTCTCACTGCTTCCTGTTCTGTGCTATACATTCAGGTGTTCTTTCTGAAGAGCAAATCCAGCTGAAGAAACTTAAGAAGCAGGAGGATAATCAGGCCCGGATGGTGGTTGTGCACCAGAACCCACCATCTCCTCCAGTCTCCCCTCCTAAAATGACATCGGAACAGCTTGAAATGATAGAAAAGCTTGTGTCAGCCCAGCAGCAGTGCAACCAGCGCTCTTTCTCAGACAGGCTCAAAGTGACGGTAAAAGTATAATTTACATGGTCTCCAAACTACAGTGAAAAAGCAGCTACCACTTGTCTTCAGTAAAAAGATGCAAAACTTTTCTGTGGTTTGTTGGTCAACATTTTGAGGAAGTTCCCCATAGTTATCAGAGATGTTGTTCCTTCATGGCAGATAGATAGGCCCTGAGAGCAGCTTGCATGCACACATGCACATATGTATCTATATAGCTATATATAGCTATATAGATACATACACATGCACACATATGCAGGCTGCCTTTTTCCTGATGTGGGACCAAAGATGGCTCACGGACTTTGAACAAGATCAGCAGATAACAAAATTTAAAACACAATTTAAAAACCATCACATAAAAACTATAGATTTTAAAAAGTATGAAATCATTCAGAAGCATAAAAAAACTTCAAAAAATAAAAATAAAATAAAGCACACACTCCTTAAAAAGGTTCCCTGGAAGCAATTACTCATTAAAAGCCTGCTTGAACAAAAAGGCCTTGCTTGCTAGTGAAGGGAGAGAAGAGAGGGGGGCCAGCTAGTTTCCCATGGAAGAGAATTCCACAGGGTGGGAGCGGCCATTGAGAAGGTTCTCTTCCATATCCTAGCCAAATGGGCCTGCGATGGTGGTGGGACTGAGAGAAAGCCCTCCTTTGAAAATCTTAAGACTCTCTCAGGTTCGTGTAGGGATACATGATCTTTCAGATAAGCTAGACCTAAGATGTATAGGGCTTTACAGGTCAGGACCAGAGCTTTGAATTGCACTTGGAAATGAACTGGTAGCCAACTTGAACTTGAATCCGTTTCAACCAAGGAATTATATGAGACCTGTGACTAGCCCCAGTCAGCTTTCTGGCTGCTGATGTTCCTAAACAGTTTCCAAAGGAAACATGTAAAGTGTGTTGCAGCTCTCTTTCAGAGGCCACTCATGCAGAGGCTGGGGAAGGAGGCTTGACCATAAACGGGAAGTAGAGAGAAGCTTGATTTTACCAGCTGGGGAGCAGGGTGCCTCACCTGGACTTAAGATACTGAAGGGAATGTGTAACACATGCTTTTTGTGGTGATGGGATAACAGTCTAGACATTGATTAGCAGAAAATGGAGGGGACCGTTTGTGTTGGAGGCATGCAAAATCTGTGAGGTGATGTGGGGAAAGTGGTATATTTCTCATCCATTTCAATAGGCTTTCTGCTTTTGCTTTGTCCCTTTCCTGAACTCTTCCTTCCTTCCTTCCTTCCTTCCTTCCTTCCTTCCTTCCTTCCTTCCTTCCTTCCTTCCTTCCTTCCTTCCTTCCTTCTGTGCTTGGCCTCCTCATTGATTTTCAGCCATGGCCTCAAATTTCAGACCCCCTTCATCGTGAAGCTCGACAACAGCGCTTTGCTCATTTCACGGAGCTTGCAATCCTTTCTGTACAGGAGATTGTGGACTTTGCTAAGCAGTTGCCAGGTTTCCTGGAACTCACCAGGGAAGATCAGATTGCTCTTCTGAAGACATCTACAATAGAAGTAAGACCATGATTCTTGCCAGGCTTGACTATTGTAGTTACTTGTGAGAATTGCATGCACCCACACCCTTCTTCCTTGCATAACATCCACAAAAATGAATGGTACAAATTTTAGGAGCAGAAAACATGAAAGAGTCCATATACTTGAATGTTATTTCAGTCATTACAAGCTAGAATTGCTGTTCGGTGAAGAGTAGCTGGCTTTTGAAACAAGAGGATATTTTGCAGAAAGCAAAGCTTGGGCACTTGCCTGAAGGCCCCTTGCAACAGGAAGCTATTTGAGATGTTTCTAGTTCACTTTCCAGCCACTCTTATCACAAGAACAGTAGCAGGTAGAACAGTGATTGATTCTGAAACCCAAACAGTAGTTTCAGTGGAACACACTAGCTGGGATTAAGAAGTGCTCAGGGAAAGGAGGTTCACAGAAAAGGTCTTTCCATCTCCTTTTCTTCCCTGAAGGCCTTCAGACCACTCCAAGCATGTTTTACTCACTGGGGTGGTCTGTGGCTCAGACGGTTGAATGGGGAGGGGAGAATTGTCTGAAACTGAGTGAAGGCAATTTAATTAATGAAGCTCTTGCTCACAGAAGGCGTCTGCCCCACTTCCACAAGCCCTCTATGGCACAGCCTAGTCTATTCAGTAGAGTCGTTCAAGTCTCATTTTGTTGGATATGAAGGCTACAGAGAGAAGAGAAAAATAAAATTCCCCTGCTGTCATCTTCCTTTCTGTGAAGACTTCCTAAGATCCAAGCCACCGTTTATTTTCTCACTGGCACTGGTTGGGAGTGTGAAGAACGAGTCAGGTATTGAATGGCTTCTTTTGTTCTTCTGCTAAAGGTGATGCTGTTGGAGACATCTCGGCGCTACAATCCAGAAACTGAAAGTATCACTTTTTTGAAGGATTTGAGCTATAATCGAGATGACTTTGCCAAAGCTGGTGAGCTAAACACTGTTCAGAGTATCAGCCAATTTTTTTCTTCCCTGTGGGGCTATTTAGCCCTTTTTGCATTTATAAATGAAATCCAGACTTCTCTCCAATAGGAGTCAACTTTTGTTTTCATGTATATGCCTTCAAGTCACCTGTTTACTTATGATGACCCCATGAATTTGATAGGGTTTTCTTAGCCAAGGAATATCTAGCCATAGATAAATTCAAACACTGACACTTCTTAACCTTTTTCAGTTTGTAGGCTTTACAGATATATGATCAATACTGTAGATGCTGTAATTGTGCAGTCCTGTGGCTCTTGAGAAAGTATCCCAGGAGCCATATGTTACCCTCTGGGCCTGCAAACAGCACAAGCACTCACCGTAGGTCTTGCCTCCCTGCTCTTATGGCAAGATTCTCACTCTTGTCCTGTTCATTGCCAGAACTCTAATGCCAGAAGTTAAAAATGTGGAGGACTGGGGCCATGGCATGGGTGGCTTAAGGAAGCCACCTCCACATGGATCCAAAGTTCTTCAACCCACAAATAGGCACTCAGTCCATGGAAAATTTTACATTGACCCTAGAGCTGGTGTAAAGAATTGCAAGCAATGAGAGTAAAAACCTCAAGCAAGGGCAGTAAATGTTGCTTCTCCCTCACTTCCACCCTCTTACTTGGACCAAGCAGGGTGTTGAATGTATTAGGTGCTCCAATATGGACTGTGCAGCTCTGGAAGGTAGGCTGTGAGTCAGTGAGTTCAACTTACAAGGAGGCATATTGTGATGAAACTTGAGAAAGAACCTGCCAACCTTAAGAGTGGTTCAACAGCAGAAAAAAAAACTTCCACAGAAGGCAGCCAGCTCCCTTTGTTAGAGCCTGCATGGTCATCTGCCAGGGATATTTTAGGGGTTGATTTTCTTGTTCCTTTTGTCGGGGATGTGGCTCTGTGCGTGTGTGCGTGTGCACCAAAAATCGTTCCTTGTTTGCAAATGAGGGAGCAGTTTAGATGTGCTCATATGCCTGCTGCTATGTCCCTTTTTGTCAGGCAGCAGTGTGTAACAGCAGCGTGTGCGTTCTCACGCCCAAACTGCTCCCTTGTTTGTAAACAAGAGAGCAGTTTGTGTGTACACACACACTCTCTTCTGTATCTCTGCTGCTGCTGCTTCTATTGGTATCCAGCAGCAGGGCTTCGCAAAAAGCTAGGGGCGCTCAGACCTAGACCTTAAAGTGAAAACTCGTTATGATTCATTGTATCCTGCTCAAGAAATTCCAAAGGGATTCTGTGCAGTTTGCTTATTTTGTACTCAGTGAGGTTTTTTTTTAATGCCTAAAGTGCCTGGTCCATTAACATTATTTTATTGCACATTAATTAACGTGTACCTTTGTTTCTGGATGTTGAAGTAGGTGGGTTGGCCAGCTTTTATGGTTCTCATTCTAAGTGGGACCAATATATTGTGTGGATTTCCTTTCGAACAAAGTAGATATAACGAGAGAAAATAAAGAAGACCAAAATATGAATGAAGAGTTTTGCTCACCCCTAAATAAGCTTCTGTTTAATTCAGAATAGGCCCCATCAAACTTTTTCATTGGTCTCTTTTTACATTTTCAGTGCAATTTTTTTTAACTTTCTGTTTGTTGTATTTGCCTTACAGGCCTTCAGTTTGAATTCATTAACCCCATTTTTGGATTTTCAAAGGGAATGAATGAACTGCAACTTAATGATGCTGAATATGCACTTCTAATTGCTATCAGCATTTTTTCTGCAGGTAAGATGTCTGGGGAGGTGTGGAAGGCATCAGTACTGAATTAAATGTAGCAAAGGTATGTTTGTGAGTCTGAGTGTGGGGTCTTAGACTTTAATAACCTGACATCATATGGATGGATGGATGGGTGGGTGGGTGGGTGGAGGGAGGGGTAGATGGGTAAATGATTGATAGACAGACAGACAGACAGACAGACAGACAGACAGACAGACACACACACCCACACACCCATACGCACTCATATATATCATTCAGTAGGATCCTAATATTAGTGCTGAAGAACAGTTTGTGCTGTGCATACTAATTCACCTTTTGGAGCCTGCCTCTTTGCAATATGTCAACAGTCCAATGCAACAAAACAAAGCTCCTTATCCCTCCCTTTCTAAAAAATGGTTCTAAATAAAGAACATGGGCTGGCAGCTATAGACCATGATTTGCATTTCTATGCACATTCCCAGCTAAGTCAGCCTTAGCACGTGGACATTGCAGATTCAAATCTGCCAAGGTTACTGAGTGGTCTGCTTGAACTTTCATCTCTGGAGGCTGTTCAGCCTTCATAGAGATATTTTTGCTGGTTTTTTTATTTTTATTTTTTGCTTGAATAGCAAAGAGGCAAGACAGGCCTATGTCATGCCAGCAAGTCTTAGTGTAGGCTTCATCTTCCTCACTCTGTCCTGTCACCTATAAGCTGATTTGCTTCATTATCCTCAGGATTTCAATAACTGCTAGTTAGCTAGATGTTTCTGTTCACTATGTACTGTTACCCTGTGAACTGGGGGTCCCGGGAGGGACACCAAAATGTGCTCAACTGTAGGTGGGGAAAATTAGCTCAGAGCACTGCTTAGCGTTATGAGAGGCAGGGTAACGTAGCGAGATCTTGAACCCTATGTCTATGGGGTTGGGTCGAGTCAAGGAGCACACAAAAGTTGAAATAATAAATGATGGTTATTAAATACAAGCAAAACAGTGTATGCGACACACTCACGCAAGATAACTAAAGAAAATAAAGGTTTGAGTGGTATAGAGGGATTTGTAGAGGGATTGCTGGTTTGTGTGATACTTCACCTGTCCTGAAGCCCAGAAAAATAGAGAGCGAAGCTGGGGTGCAGTGTAGCTCAGCACGTGGAGCTGAGGGGAGGCTCGCCAAGCAAAGCGGCAGCAAGGCGGTATGAAACTCGGGAGCGTTCCGAGGAAGGTCTCGGAATCAAGGGTTTTTATAAGGAGAATTGTGACTGCAGGCTATGCCGTACTTGGGGGAAAACAATAGATTTGGAGCTGGAGACAAAGCCTCCGAAAGGTCAGAATCTGAATGATTGAGTTATCGTAGCAGTTCTCAATAGAGTAGCCAGTATGCAAACGCAGAGTACTTGGGTATTGTATAGGTTACCCATCAAGTTGCCAGCACGGGGCAGAGGCTCTTTTGTAGGTTGCATGCATACTTAATTAGAGTACTTGCCTGGAGGTCTCCTAAAGCAGTGAGTCAGCTATTTCTGGCCTGCCTGTTTTGTTCAGGAATATTGTGGCAATTAACGGCTCAGCTTGTTTACGTGCTTGTCCGGTGGCCTCGCAAGCACATGGGGAGGAATAGAGAAGTGAAGCCGAATTATGATATCAAGAGGATATCTTTTAATATCCCCAAAGCTCGGACTAGCCAGGGCAGTAACAGTAAACTTTAGGAATAGATGAAGAATATTTTGCAACTTGCTCTGTGTCACAGGGTTGGAAATGCAGGCATGCTGGTTTATTGCTACATCTTACAAATACATGTTGTAAATGTCCCCAGGCTTTGAAAAGTAACATCTGAAGGAGCTCACAGTGAAATCAGAATGGGAGCACAGTAATTGCTACTTACATTTTAAATGAGTACAGACATATTTTTGAGAAGTGTTATATAATTTCAAAAGAAAGCCTTGCTTCTCCACATTCATGCTCTACAAGTGTACTCACTAATATGATGTCACTGAAGACCTACAGGGAACATACATTCTTTTCATAAAACCATTCAAAAATCGAGACACATCCCTGTGGAAGTCCGTGATAAAAAAGCAGGGATCATACATCATGATAGGCCCAGTTGCTGAGATTGCTAGCTTATTGTGAACAAGGAAACAGCTGTGCATACTGTCTGAACTTTCCTTTTGCCAACAGATTGGCTGTTTAGTGCTACAGTGCCTTGGAGAAATATTTGCCCCTTCCCCCAATTTTCCACATCATTGTGTTACAATCTGGAATTGGAATGGATTTCATTTTCATTGTTATCACTTTAATTCAAACACTACTTCAGTTCACAAGGCCTCTATAATTTCCTGGTGTCTACATCCACAAAACAAACATTAAAAATAAGGAGAAGTAGGTGTCATGCAGCTCATGTGATGACAAAATATCACCATTATAATGACTCCAAACTTCAATAAAACTAAATATAATGAGCCAGATTCTCTCTAGTGGAGGTTGTTGGAAATTACCTATTTACAACTGACAAAGAGGTTTATACAGTATTTCACTGCCAAAAGCCAATCAGCTTATACCTATGTTAAACTCAGGTTCAGAGCCTTTCTCTTCAGTAGCCTTCAAGGGTGATACAATTATAGTGCTTTGCTTTGGGTCCCATATGGGAGAAAAGTGGGATATTGCTACTGATATATGCCTTCAAGTTACTTCTGACTTCTGGCAACCTAAAGTGAACCTACTGTAGGGTTTTCTTGGCAGAATTTATTCAGAGGGGGTTTGTTCTTGCCTTTCTCAGAGGCTGAGAGAGTGCGCCTTGCGTATGGTCACCCAGGGGGTTTCCGTGGCTGACCAGGAATTCACACCTTGGTCTCCTGAAGTCCTAGTCCAACAGTCAAACCACTACACTAGACTGGTTATATCCCACTCCCCCACCCAGGGAGGAAAGTAAGATACTAATAAATCGCTGAAGTGTTCACCCCTACTTAACTTTTCTGCATTTTGTTGTGTTGCAACGTGGAATTCAAATGAATTTTAATTCATGTACATCAGATACTCCACACTGTTCTAGTGAATCCCCATATTGCTGGTTAGGGTGTGTGCGCTAAAGTTGAGACGGAGAGGCTTGTGTACAGCTACCTATCTTAGAGGCAGGATTTGAGCAGGGATATGCTGGTTCAAACCTTAAGTCTCTTAGCCACTTTGATCCATTAGCTCCTAGCTTTTGCTTGTTTTTTCTGTTGAAACTGATGGGACTTAAGGGTACTTGGCTTTGGCTGAGTCACGCTCGTTCTTTGTTACTGAAACATTTTTCAACATAGATAAGCCACAAGAGGTGTGGAAGATTGGATCTTGCCACAGATCCAAGACTTAAAGTTCGGTGGGTCCTTTCTTTGTTCTCTTTCCACTGGCAGACAAAAATCTTTTTATTTAGTAGCCTTTTGGTTCTTAAATCATATGGTGGCACAAAGGTGTTTTCAGACTGGTGTGCTGTATTCTTGTCTTTTAAAGTATGTTTTAAACGTGCCTGAAATTGTTCTAACTATGTGCTTCTTAATAGCGCTATTTGTTTAATTGTTTTTTCACTTTTTTTTATAAGAGATGAACTTTGTTTTAAATTGTAAGCTGCCTTGGGTCTCATGCTGGGAGAAAGGTGGAGTATAAATAAATAGTACCCCCCTACACACACAAAACGCTCTTAAAATTTTTCCAAGATTTGAGTTTAAGCTTAGAGGGCTGCATCTGACCAGTCTGGAGAGAGAGAGAGAGAGAGAGAGAGAGAGATCCTTAAAGCTGTAACCTGCTTATTTATAGACCGGCCAAATGTTCAAAACCAGCACCTGGTGGAAAGACTGCAACATACCTATGTAGAAGCTCTTCACTCTTACATCTGTATCCACAGACCAAACGTAAGTTTCTTGACTGCACTCTGACAAAGTTTGCATTGCTGTGTGCCTGAGGAAGATTTTTTCCTAATTAAAAATATTCTTCCCTTTAAGATCTCTGAATGGGTCTAGTTGTCTGCCTGACCAACATCATTAAACAAATGCTGTTGTTTATATATGAAGCTGTCTTATCCCGGGCCAGACCACCGGTCCATTTAAACCAGGACTACTCTGATTGGTAGCCGTTCTGCAAGGTCTCAGACCAGGATTTCCTCCAACCCTTCTGCATGAAATTCTTTTAACTGAAAATGAGATGCTAAGTGTTGGAGAAAGGACCTTCCACATATAGTGAGGCTGAGCAGAAACTGGAAATGTCCCTGTTTGGATTATAACTCCTATAATCCTTCAAGCAGTGTGGATATGCTGGAAGGTAGATTCTAGGAGCTGTCACCCAAAAATAAATGAATAAGTAAATAACCAAAAATGTAATGTTCCCATGTTCTGTTACTGAGCTATGATCTCCTCTGTGGGTTTTTTTTTTTTTATGTTTAGTCAGTGCTGTGAATGAAAGGAAGAGAAAGGACATGGGTTCTTATTTATAGACCTAATGAATGCCTACTCAGGGACTGCCTGGAGCTATCCAGCTGTCTTTTTAGTGGAAGATGCTGGGTACTGATTATAGCCTTTGAACCAAAGTCCATATAGTTAGGGCTGACAAGTAGCAGTGGGGAGAGAAAGAATATTTTTAAGTTTGTTAATTGAATGTGTAGAAAGTAAGACAAGCCTTGGACATGGATTTTTTTTCCTCAAGATGATAGAATTCTATGTTTTCCCCAGGTTTCCTGGTGCCCTGCATAATAGTTTCTAGTTCCTTATCCCCAACTTTCTGCTGCTTAATCATTTTCTTTGCTTTCTTTGCCCGCTTCTTAGAAGTACCATTTTTTAAAAAAAACCCTCATATTAAGATCTGAATTCATTATGCAAAGTATGCCACACAGTTTATGCAAATACCTACAATTTGTATAATTTGTTCTATGTCCTTTGGCATAGAGCATTGCCAGCTGTTGATGTTACTGCAGCTGTGATGAATTCAATTAATTGGCTGTCATGGGTTTAATATTACTCATTGCTTTTGCTGTCTAAAATGCTTTGCTATCTTATTAACCTTAGATAAAGTCATTATTAGTCCTTCTTTGCCGATAGCAAACAGACTGATAAATGGCTTTTTGAGTGTGCCTGATACAAATGTCCTTTTGTGTGCAACTTTACAGGATCATCTAATGTTCCCACGGATGTTAATGAAACTGGTCAGTCTTCGGACTTTAAGTAGCGTTCATTCTGAACAAGTGTTTGCTCTTCGGCTACAGGACAAGAAGCTGCCACCTCTTCTTTCAGAGATCTGGGATGTTAATGAATGACCACACTGTCTCTGGGCTGTGACCTTCTGTTCTGTAGCTCTGTCATTTATCTGTTGGTAACAAGAAACTGTCATCTCTTCTCTAAAACATAGAAGTGGTGCAGAAGGCTGTGGTCCTGTGATTTCTTTCCTGTGAAGAGACAATGTAGAAGGCAAATGCCGTGGACCAGGTGATGTTTTAGTCTGATTTAATGTCTTCCAGCAATGGGACAACAACAGAAAAACCTCAACATAGTAGAAAAGAAGAATTCACCTTATTAATTTCTCCAGTGGTTTTCTTCTTTCACATGGTTTGCCTATGTTTAATTTCAAGGACCCACCATCCAGTCACACACAGAAACTTCTCAGAACTTTCAAAGGCAAGCCTCCTTCTGCATCTTTGTTGCATAACTTCATAGAAGTTTCTCTGGGCTGAGTAAGACAATTTGACCTTCAGAATGATAGTTGACTTTTTGTAGTATTATCTTTATTTTTTTTCTTTCTGTGAATTGGAGCCATAAGTGCCATTTTGTTGACTTTATATTGGAATGTGGATGGGGAGATAACAGTGCCATATTATTACAATTTCTCCTAATTCTGCTATCTCTCACCACAAACTATAACACCCTGATGTATTTTGGTACATTTTGATGCATTATGGAGCCATATCAAGCCACCATTCCTTGCATCCCACTGCTTTTCTAAGTCCCTTCCCGAATTACTTTCCCTTTGTGTGGTTCCAGACATTTGTTTGCAAGCTGAATATAGATCTGGAACTCCATGTGGAAGGAAATATAGCAGGAGAAAGGTTTGGGGGAAGAGTTAAGCATCTTCTGTACTCTCCACTGAAAAATATTTCCACTGTCAAAAATACCCAGTTGAGGATTTGCTCCACAGGCTCACAGGTTGAGCATTGCCCTGAAATATCTTCTGAAAATAATGGAACTCAGTTTGTGTATGCAATCAAAGAATATTAATGTTTCTTAAGAGTATAAAAGGGCCCTCATCTGTTCTGAAATACATGTTTATTATCTCTCTGTCTCTGCTTTAAATGTGTCAAGTTGTCTATTGATGGTCTTTTGGTTTTTTTACCCATAAAGAGTTTAATACTTACAATGTGAATCTATGCAGAGCTAAGCATAATTTAAATACTCCTAAAATAGTTAAGGATTAGGCTGTTGAAGCAGGGGTGGGCACACTTGAGGCCTGTGGAATTCGCCCTCCCCTCTTTTTAAAACTAGAAACTGGGGAGCTACCAACGAAGTCTGGTGCAAAAGATGTAACATTTAGAACTAAATAATTCTGAGCAAATATATTTGTTTACCTTATGGGAACTGAACAGGGCTCACAGGTCTAGTAAATAGTCATTCCTTGTTACTCTTGCCTTTCTTCATTTCAGTTGTATAATTTAGAACAGAGGGCAGTTTTGTTGCTGCTATAGTTAAAAAACTGGAAATCCTTGCCAATCTACTGCAAATCACTTGGAGGTCTGCCAGTAGATCCAGATCTGCCTTCTCTCTTGTCTTCTTGAAAACATACTTTTGTATCTAAATGCCAAGTTATTTGCTGTCAGGAATTAACTCTTAGATTTCTTGATATCTTAGGAATAGGTATTCCATTCTTTGTTAGAATTTAAGTTCTACAAGAGTCTGGGCCCATGAATCAATATGATTGTTGATTCTGTAGCAAGTGCCATACCTATGGTATCGGCCTTGTGTCTGTTTTGCACTTAAAAGTTGTTCTCTTTTTGCTGGCCTTTATTCTGTAAAGCACTTGTAACTATTTGTAAAATCTTTTTTTTTATAACTCTTTGCAATTGCAAAACTTTAATTCTGTATTTTAACTGTTTGCAAAGTGTTAATGTTCATGCAAAAAGAATAAAGCCTAATATAGAATGTTGACTGTCTCATGAAAAACAATTTCTGATGCATCAAGACCTTCTGGAATTGTGGTTCAGAGCTAATTATTTCAAAAAGGAGGAACCCAGGCTTGTGAAGGAAAATACATTAATATGAAAATAAATTACTGTATAGACTTAGATCATCTTGGTTTGCTGTGTACATTTGTTGTGCCTCATAGCATGGTAATGACTATAATTTTTAGAAAAATATTATTAAAGTATCGTAAATGTCACACATTAAATAGTACTACACCGTGATAATGTATACATTGATATAATAGGATTTCTATGCTATGTGTAGTCTGTTGTTGCAAAACCAGGAGTCATTCTCATTTATAGCTACTGTACTTTGTTATAGACTAGAATGGGATATAGATGTTTCTCCAAAGGAGGCTGCTGATGTGAGAAATCATTCACTTCTTTTCTACAAAGGTGTAGTCGGTTCATTGTTGTGCCAATTAGTGGTTCCGGTCCTTATACCATTCTGAAATCTTCAGGTGTAGTCAGAATATTCCTTTTGGAACGGTGTGCCTGGACTGACCAACTCTAGCGTATGCCTCTCTGAGGCACATCTGTTTTGTGTTAAAAGCCTTTGCCTTCGTTTCAGAACATGGTAGTCCCATTGGAAACGGTATGGCTTGTTTCAGGTGGATTGTTTGCTGTTTACTTTTAAACAGGAGTTAACACATATCTTTACATTTTTATTTATATATTCACGCGTGGCAGTGTGGAGGAGTTCCGCTTCCCACTAGGAGAAAATTTTGTTTGGGAAATCTTCTAGGGGAGAATTATTAGTCGGTTGTCCTACTTTTATCTTCTTCGGAACAACTTTGCCAGTGGCGCTCCGGCGGTAGAGTTTGTTCCTTTGCCGAGGGATGCGCTGGCCGTGGTGCTCAAGGCCCCGACGGCCACGCCGCAGCGCCTCCTCGGGATTTGGCGCTATAGCCCTGCTCGGCTCCCTCCCCCGCGAGAGGCTGAATGGTTCGTTCTCTCCTCCTCCCGCTCCCCGCCTTCCTCCTGCTTGTTGGTTCGCTCCTCCCCGGGCTGTTGATGCGGAACTGGCCGGGCGGCTTTCGGCTGGGGAGCGTTGCGTGCGTGAGGAGGAGGACGGCGGCGGCGGCGGCGGGGCCTCCACTGACAGGTGAGGCGAGCAGGCCTCGCGCTAGCGGCGGTGAAAAGGCGTCGCGGTGTCCGCCCCTCTGTGACATACTGTGGGGAACGGTCGAAAGGCGGCGGCGGCGGCGGCAGGTTTGTGAGGAGAGAGGGATGGTCAAGAGTGTGCTGAGGGGGGCGAGGGGTTCGTTGGGGGTATGTGGGGAGGGTAATGGGGAGGAAGAAGCCGAGCCTCACGGAGTCTGAAACGCCAGGGTCGGGCGGGCGGGCAGGCAGGCAGGCTCGTCGAGGAGGGCGGGCTCCGTGTATAGCGGGGCGGGTGGCGAGCAGGTACGTGTGCAGCAGAAGAAAGCGGTGGCAGGATGCTGGGTGACAAAGCACGGATGTTAAGGGGAGGGCAGGCACGAGCGTGCGTGGGGTCTGAATTGGTAAGCTGGGTGGAGGAGGAGGAGGCTGTCGAGGGCTGACTCAGACTCGTGTGGGGCGGAGAGGTGTGAACAGACGCGTGGAGATGAGGGGAGGGGGGGCTGGGGAAGGAAGGGATAAAGCTCCGAGCATTAGGAGACTGCAGCAGCAGCTGCTGCTGGAAAAAAATAGGATTGGGAAGGAGTGCCTGCTGTATGTGCGTGTGTGAGAGAGGCGGGGTGGGGCGGGGCGTGTGCCTGGGCCTTCCTACCTGCACGCCCATCTTCGGGCTGAGTGTGTGCGTGATGGTACCCCTCTTGGCCTTCGTTGGGTCCATCCTCCTCTCCTACATTTAGGGTTGGTTGGTGCAGCTAGACACAGTTGCCCCTGTTGTTGTTAAACTCCCTAGCCAAGGTCATTGGCAAGTGGAAGAAGCTAAAACGCGGCTTAAGAATCTGAACTGCCCTTTCAGTCAACAGCTAGCTCCTTCCTGTTTTCGGTGGGAGGCCGTAGGTCATCCCAGAAGCCCCTGAGTCTTCTCGCTGTCCGTATGGAAATGCTGAGAGAATGTGTGTAAAAACAGTAGCGTGTCCACGTGTCTCCGCTGTGATCTACAAAAGGTAGGGATGATTGATTTTGCTTGCTTCTGGTGTGTGTTCCTGGGTTTCATGTCCAGATGGAAAATTACAAAATGTGCTCCGGAGGATGGTGGAAGCTGCTGCACTTCTAGGGCTAAAACAGACAGAAAGAAGAGGATGTATGATTTAAAGAAAGACAGCATTGACAGTTCCTTGGTGTTCAGTGGACAATCTAGAGAGTGGCACTTCTCCTGTAAATGTGACAAGCTTTCTTCTAAGAGGTATTGCATATTGCTCTCATCTGCAGAGAATAATGGCTATCTAGTGCCTTATAGTTCTCTGATTGAGGGATTTATTTATAAGCCATCCTTACACAGTCTTTTTAATCAGAAAAGAAATCAATCCCTTGTGCTTTTTTCATTGGATAAAATATTAGTCTGCATTTTTGAAAACATTTAGGGCCTAAATTGAACTTAAAGCCAGCGTAGTATAGTGGTTTGAGTGTTGGACTATGACTCTGGAAACCCTGCTCGGCCAAAGAAATGCACTGGATGACCTTGGGCAAGTTGCATCATCTTCAGTTTTAGGCAAAGGCAGACCCTCGCGGAACAAATGAAACCTCATGATAGGTTTGCCTTAAGATCTCCATAAGCTGGAAATTATTTGAAGGCACCAACACCCATATTTAACTTATTTAAATCATCTGAAAAGGAAATCCTGCGTATGATTTGAGTGCTAATGTAATATCTCTGTTACTGAGATATTGAAAGAATATTTATTTACATTCTACACACTCATTTGGAAATTTTATATATACATGAATAACAATATTTATAGAAGTCAGATTAAAGCAGATAAAACTATCACCTGCTGTGTGAGTGGGGTACCTTCAACCCATTGGCCAGATTGGACCCACTGGAGTCTCTATTGAGACCACTCCTTGGTATGCTGTTCCAGAAGAGCCTATATATACCTTTTGCCTTTTGTTAATGGGGAAAGTTGAAGGGCACATGGAGCTGGCTCTTCTGAAAGCCACCCCTTTGCAGTGTCTGGAGCACCTGGAAGTGGTGGCTCCTAAGGATATCAGCTCTGTATGCTCCCCCTCCATTTGCTTGAAATGGTAAAGCCTGGAGGCCCCATGGATCTCTGGTTCCCTTGGAGGTGTTTGAATTGTTTCATAGCTGTATTTCTTGACTGCTGAACATGTGCCTCACATGAAAGGCAGGGAGGTCCCAACTTAGCCACCTCCTGAGAGAGCACTCTTAGAGATGGTGAGTCACTTGGCTTTGCTTCTTACGTTTTGCTGTGTGGAGCTGCCAGCAAATGTTGCTTAAATGTGGCTTCTGTCTCCTCAAAGCAGTAGGGAGTCTTCAGAGAAAACTGGGAAAAACAAGGGGCAAAGAAAGATGGTTCAGTTAAGAGGTACCATTTCAATGCTCGCTTGACACCTTGAAACAGTACTTCTGGAAGTCTACCCTCCCCTTTTCCAAAGGGAAAGAAATAGAATGAATGAGGATGGCTCAGTATTTGTGGGAATGAGTGGTATGTGTGTGTGTGTGTGAGAGAGAGATAATGGATCATGTATATATGAGCAAATTATGGTGCTGACCACTGCTGTAATAGACCTTATTCCAAGAACTACTTCAGACCTGGGACAAAAAATGATCTCTACTGGCTTATGGGAAATTTTATGTGTAGGTGTTCCCCCCAGTTTCTTCATCTTTTATATGTACTACAAGGTGTAACATTGGCTAGAATGTATTATTTCTTCTAGCTTCGATCTTCTATCTAGTATTTACATGCATATACAGAGTGGTGCACAGAAGGTTCTTGTCCCGTGTAAAAACATTGTAATTTGTATGTTGACAAAGCAATTGTATGTATAATTAATATGTTAATAATGGGTGATATGCTGGTTAACTCTGGTTAAGAAATAGTTGATTAAATCCCTATCACATCATGTGTGGGGAAGTCGGGGAAAGGCTTTTAAGTAGCTTAGGAATGGCTTTTCGTAGCTTCTCTGCACCATCTGTTCTAGTGCAAATGTGTATCATACTGCTTGTTCACAGGCTTGGCCTGTATTAGCATGTGACCATCCATACATTAACTTGGGTGAACTAAAAAGTACACTTTGCATTTACACAGCAGTGGACCATTCTGTTTTCATGATTCCCAGCTGTGGCTTTAGCTGCTTCTGATATCTCCAGGTGGGTTTGTACTTTGCTGAGACTTATTTTGGAATATTTGCATGTCTCTAGAGTATTGTAGTTCAGCCCATATAATCAGCTTTGAGTTGCACCTACTCTGTTTCTGTCTGTCCCCATAGTAGTTATTGGGCCTTTCTTCACTACACTGTTATGGTGCTATTATTCCACTTTCAACAGCTTGTGGAATTCTGGGGTTTGTCTGAGAATTCTAAATGCCCCTCCCTAAACCCTAAGATTCCATAGGATATTGAGAGTGGAAAAATAGCACTATAACAATGTAGTGTGGAAAGGCCCACTGTCTCTGCTGCTAGTTGAAAAGTAGGGAAATTATGCGTTTTATATAGAAATATCAATCTTTTTAGCAGAAATTTGATGAGATACACAGTTATGGTTTATTGTACATCAGATTTCACATTTCTCCTTTGATTATATATCTAATAATCTGTTGACTCCTAATACTCTGAGGAGAAAAGCTGTCTGTTTGTTTGAATATATGGATACTTGTAGTCTGCCCCAACTTAGTTACTTTTATTAAGCTTAGTGTTTATATAGATATGAAGCAATAAATTGGCAAACAATGGCAGAAACTATACTTCATCCTCTGAAGAAGTACGTCTTCTAAACTGGCCAGAAGATGGACATTGTCAGAGGATCAGGAGTATTAAGAGAGGATGCCATTTGGGAAACTGAGAGGCCAAAAGCAATGTAAAGACAACTGGAGTTTGCATTTTTAAGTGAATTATGAAAGTTTTTAGGCATACATATAATGACGATTGATGTTGTAGGGCTATTTAAACTTACTTCTGAGTAGACATATATGGTTGTGTAGTAAAACAGCTGTGCAAACAAATTCACAGGTGTTACTAGCACATAGACATTATTACTAGCAATTATGTAAACCTCTCATAATATTTCTGACCCTCTGATGTTGGCAGATGACAACAAATGGTTTTGTTTGTGAATTGCAACTGATGTACCAACTTTATCACTCCCTGGAGACAAGGGCTCTCTTTGTAGATGTCTTTGTAGTCTCTCTGTGATTAATTGTGTGTAGACTGTTATTAAGACTCTTCAAAGCTCCAGCTGGTGCTGAAAGGAGCACTTCAACTATACAGTGCTAAGGAATAAAGTGGAAGGATCATACAAGTCCACTGTCAATTAACTGTACTGGACACCATTATTCAAGCACCCAATTTAAGGTGCTGGTCGTTACTTACAAAGTCATCTATGACTTGAGTTGTCCCCCGGTCAGGACTCCTGGAGGCTCCTCCTTTAGTTTTCGCTAAGTTGTACTGTGGGAGGTGTAAGAAAATCAAGCCGAACCTTTTCAGCCATGATGTTTTACCCTAAGAATTCCCATATAACTAACTTCATAAATCATTGGAGAAAAGGCTGAGACCATAATATTTTCTTAGAGTTTATGAAATAGTGTATTAGAGCCAGCTTGCAAAATTTTTGAAACATTTTAGGAAATAGTTTCTGTTTAGCTTAAGATTTGGTCAGTTTTTGTTTTGTTTTATGCATGTACTTCTATTCGTTTTGTAAGATAGTTTGGATCTTTTGAAAGACAGGGTACAGTAGAATATAAAATCTATAAATAAACAATTGTTTTCCTCTTTGCTCATTTATGGCTGGAAAAAAAGAGTGCTAACTTTTGCATAGCATTTTTGTTTAAAGCAGAGATTTTAGAGTTTAAAGCTGTGATTTTCCAGATATTTTTGTCCTTCAGCTCCTATCAGCCACAGGTAACATAGCAGGGATAAGAGGTTATGGGAGCTGCAGTTCAAAAGTACCTGAAGACTCATAGTTGCCAATCCCTGCACTTGAGGGAAGTCTTAGCATGATCTGGGTACCAGCCAGATAGTAGCTACTTAAAGGGCCTCAATCCAATAGGAAGGCACCAATTCCATCTGATCTTGGGAGTAAAGCAAGTTTGGCCCTGGCTAGTACTTGAATGGGAGACTGCCAATGAATACTGAGTGCTGCAGGCTATCTTTCAGAGGAAACAAATGGGAAAACCATCTCAATTCATGGTGTCACCATAAGTAGATGGGTGACTTGAAGGCATGTGCATGTGCACACACAGAGAAGAATTATGGTCAACAGAATGCAGCTGAATTAAGAGGGGATAATCCTATTCTCTCTTCCTGAAGACCCGTGGGAAACTGTAAAGCTGTGAAATCCTCATGAGTCAGGTTTGGGTAGCATAGAGGGCTATAATGAAGAGGGGAAGAAGGTTCTGCTAGCAGACCATAGTATTTAATCCTATGAGATTATAGAATTTCATCAGAGGATATGTTCTAAATTATGCACACGTTATTTGTATATTTGATTATGGAACATTCTTCCCATGGGGAACTCACTTGGTACCAATTTTATTATTTTTGAGGGGTCGAGATGAAGATATTTCTCTTTTCTTGGGTATTTGAATAGTTTAATGACCTGACTCTGGTGGATTTTCTGCAGTTCATTTCTGTACTGGATCTTTTGAACGGACACATGTTAGTAAGTTTGTATTATTTAAACTTGAAACCATTTTAACTTGAAATGACTATGTGATTGTATATGCCCTTGTTGTGTTTTGTTGTAAATTGTTTTTCTGCTTAATATACAAAATTCATGAACTATGCACATGATTATATAATCAAAATGTTTATAGCACCAAATAGATGAATCATTACAGTTCTGTTACATAAAATTCTCTGCTGATATAGCTATTCTGTGAGACAAATAGTGGCATTCAACTTAACCTTGAATATGTCTTCCAAAGACTCTTCATTGTTTATTTGTCATTGTTTGTGGGAACAAGATAATATAGCAAGAGAATTAGAAAAAAATCTACTTAGTCTGCTTAACATCTTTCATAGTTCTTTAGTGCTGCCAGCAAATCTCATATTAATGAAATATTTAGATGATTTTAAGTAGAGGAAAATAAACAAAGAAGCTGAATGCAAAGGAGTGGAACGCAAGGAAATACAAGAAGCTTTAATTTAGACAATGAAACAAAAGCATCAAATTGTACTATGTGAGTGTTTAAAGGCAACTTAAAATGTCTGGAATGTCCAAAATGTTACTGTTTGAGACTGCAGCTTTAAAAAAAAACACACAGAATAAAAAATGTTTGCAAAGGCACATTTCAGGCAAGTACACGCTTCACAAGAATTATTATTGGGTTTAGCTTCTTGATGAGTACACACCTGGTGAGAGACCCAAGTTTGGCTTTGCATAATGTTGATAATGAAACCTGAATGCGTTAAGCCTCTTTGTTCCTTAGGAATCCGTATTGATTTAAAGGTAAGTAGCATTGCTTCATAATTTTTCAGTATGGTTTGGTTCTATAGAATTTCATTTCAGCAAGTCATGCCGAAGGACCAGTTTTTAGTGCAAAGCTCAGCACTTCAGCACATACAGTGGGCCTTCAGTATCCGCTAAGATTTGGTTCCAGGACCACCCATGGATACCAAAATTTATGGATTCTCAAATCCCATTGTGTACAATGATCTAGTGAAATTATATCCCTTATATAAAATGGCAAAATCAAAGTTTGCTTTTCAGATTTTTGGGGGGGAATAATTTCAAGCAGATACAGAAGGCTGACTGTAAAATTATGGCTTAGAATGTATTATTTTTGCCTTTCACTTACTATTTATTATTCACAGTCATATTCTGCACATCTGGAGGAGAGAAATTTTTGGTTCATAAATACAGAGATTTGAATTGACACTTCTCACAATAGAAACAACACTGATTAGATGTAGACCTGTGTCACACAGGACCTATTTCGTGTGTTTTTTTAGAAGCTGGAGAACCACTGATTGGAGCCTGGTGCTAAATGCTGCAGCCTAAATGGTTTGCTGACCTACCAATTTCTGATTGATTCAGTAGACCTGGTATAACTGGAATAAACAATTGGATTTAGGCCATATATTTAGAATGAAAGAAACCTTAGCTCAGGAATTTGTTTCTGAGTACAGGATGTGTATAATTAATGTGTATAATTAATAGTTGGAAAATTGTTGTGTGCCTTCAAGTCATTTCCAACTTAAGGTGACCTTAAACCTGTCATGGTTTTCTTGTCAAGATTTGTTCAGAGGAGGTTTTCTTTTGGTGGATCTACTCTAGCTGGAACTAGCTATTAGATTTAGCCTTTTTGTGGTTAGAAATTCTCATTCATCCTAGGTTTCATAACAAGTATGGACAACTTTGGCAGGTTTGGGATCTGCCAGAATTGCACAAAATACCAAGGGGAAGAAAAAAAAGCAAATGAAGCCAGAAGTTTCCTTTTTTGTTTTGTAAAACAGGTATTTTCAATATTAAAGGTGCAGAGAAGCACAACAACCTTTTAAAAATGTGGATTGCAGCTCCTAGAAGCTCCAGGGAAAAATTGTTCATCTTTTTTTGCCAGAAGAAGGCACAATTCAAGGAGGTCTGTGAGAATCACCCCTTGAGGGTCTGTGTGCTGCTCTGGAGCTGCACTTCTGCAACCTTTGTCATCAAAGGTTAGGTTTGAAATTAATTTAGAAAACTGCAACAGGGATGAGGAACCCTTTTCCTGACAACATCCTTGTTGGCCTCGGTCAAAACTTGTCAAGGTCCACATTTCAGTAGTTTAAAATGCCAGAAGAAAAAGTAAACAAACTTCAGTATGCAGTGTGAAAAAAAATGCATTCAGACATTCTCCTTTTCCAACTTGCAGAAGGTTCTGATCATCAGCGTTTTAGCTGAGGGACAGAGAAAGAAGGAGTAAATAATATTAGTAAGGCAGAGCGGAACTGATGTGAGATTGCAGTCTAGGGCAGAGTTTTCCAAACTTTTCATGTTGATGACACACTTTTTAGACATGCATCATTTCACTACACAGTAATTCAGTAAGTGGAGGCAGTCCCTCCTCCGGAGCCTGGCCCACCGCTGCCCTCGCCAGGGTTTTCCTCAGCCCTGGGCGTTGGTAGGGGCAGCCCCTTCACCTAGGCCTGGTCCATGGTGGTGGCAGGAGAGGCAGCCCCTCCACCCGTTATGTTTGCGTGACACAACTACATACTGCAGCCGATACACTAAAATGTCACAACACAGTTTGGAAGGCTCTGGTCTAGGGAGAGTCTGAGATCTGGATTAAGAAACCTCAGGTTCCACATTTGGCCTGTTAGCTGGATGTTTACACCTCTGTACTCCAGTAGAATAGCCTTGAAGTTACCATCCTCCTCTTCTGTGTTGTTGTCTATTTTTTAAAATGTATTTATTTATTGCCTAGGTGGCAAACGTGCACTGCTTTGACGGTGAGTAATTCTATTGGCAGGTGATTATGCTATCGATTCTGGGTCAACTCTAATCCTCCTGCATTATCAGGAGCTTCTGCTAGATAAGACTTGGATCTCAGCTGCCAGTTTTACTGTCTGCTGCTGTTTATGCATGCAAGCTTACACGGTTGCACAGGAGAGAGAGAGTGATTTATTTTACCTGGTCATTCCATAATTGAGTAAACATTTCATAGGTGTGAAAAACCAGAGAAGTTCATGGTTCCATTACTTGTAGTGTGTTCTCTAAGCACATTGTCAGCTTTTTGTGTTTAGGTATGAATAACTGAAACTATGAGAATTTATTTGGAGAGGGAAATTTAGACTAGCAGTATGCCTTCTGTGCTGTTTTAGCAGGATTAGACTTGCATTATACACCTTTTGGAACCTCAAAAATCACTATTCAAAACCCTCAAAATTCTTGGGGCAATGTACGCAGAGAGAAATTAAAAAAACTGGTTACCCTTTTGTCTTCTCCAGCTCCTCCTCCTGCTTCTTCTTTTTTTAAAAAATAAGCATTTCATTTTCTTTTCAGTTCACTTTCAGAACAAGATGCATTGCCTTCCATAAGACATATTTCACTTTGTAGAAGTGGAATTAACATTTCTCCGCTTATTATTCCTCAGCCTATCCATAAATTAAGATACATGTCATTGTTATCTGTAGCAGTTGTGTATATTGTAGGTGACAAAATGACAATGTATGAACCCACTGTGTTTGGCTGTTTGCTGGCACTTAAAATACAAGATTTAGTTTAAGAAGTTGTCAACTGTGCCACTGAGCACTGATAAGTAAAACAGTTTTAGCGGCTGATGGTTCCAGGTGTTCTCCCTGTCTTGTCTTTTTTAAGAAGAAAAATACAGTAACCTCAGACTTGAAATCTTTCCAAAGATTAGATATATTGGTGTCTCTCTTTCCCTGTTAGGTACTGTTTGCTCTGCTCAATACATTCTTACAGTGGAGGTGAAGAACTGCCTTAGTAGTAGAATCAGTTATGTGAAATTCACCCTTTTTGCTCTGTAAGAGTGAACAGGTCACGATGCACAGGAAAAGGGGGAGATAAGTGTCCAAGTGCTCTGTAGATGATCTTCATATTGTTTAAAACAAGACCACAGCGTACCAAAGTGACAGCTGGTGCCTTGTGGATTGGCAGTACCGATGAGTTACATTGCCCGTCACTGGCCTCTAATCTGAAGGACAGTTAAGGAATGTGTTGAATTTATTTGGAAATCATTTAAACAATGAGTGGGAAACTGCCCCTCCAGGTGTTCCTGACCTACATCTCCTGTGAGTTGGTGCGGTGTACTGCATGTAGTGTTTATAACCTTGCATAGCTCCTTTAAAGTTAAAACCCAGAATAGAATTGTTGCCAAGCTGACATGGAAGCCACGAGCCACTGCTGTTGTTTGCAGTGCATTTTCTACTCTATCCCGTTTCCCTTAGCTAATCTTATTGTAGTCAGCTACCACAATGTGACCCTGAAAACATGTATTTGAAAACTAAGCAGAATTAACCTTGGTTACTGCTTGGACAAGAGACATCCAGAACTGCCATCTAAGGGTTCTTCAGGTAGAGCTAAGAAAGAATCCTCCATGAAAACCTGGAGAGTCAATACCAGTGAGAGTTGGCAATACTGTGCTAGAAAGACAAATGATCTGACTTAGTATAAAGAACTTCCAATGTTATAAGGCTCTTCAGTCTCTTCTCTTGTGAGACAGGCTTTCAACCATATTTAAAAATTTCCATATTAATATACTAACTTACTGTGTTTGCTGGCATATTAAACGCACCAGTATATACAATGCACCCCACTTTCAACAGGTATTTTTCAGGAAAAAAATTTTTTAGTTCTCTGGTGAGGGGAATGAAAGGAGTGCTGCACCAGTTTTTCTTGGGCCCTAGGAGAGGAGGAGAAGGCAAGGAGTGCTTCACCTGGATTCCACTGCCCCTTCCCTTCCTGTTTGCTTGGGCAAGGAGAACATTGGCTCCCGGTTCATTCCCTATGTTTTTAGCATTACTGTATTTGGTGGTGTATAAGATGCACCTCATTTTCACAGGGTATTTTTTAAGAAAAAAGTGCATCTTATACACCAGTAAATATGGTAAATCATTTTCCAATACTCCAAGATTTTTGAAATGTAATATTTGATTAGAACGAAACCCTATTTAATCAAGTTTACTAGAAATGGTTCAAATGGTTTATTCAAGCAGTTTAAAACTTTTCTTAACTGTTTTTAAAATTCAAACGTTTAAAAATAGGATGGTGAATGTAAACCATTTACGTTAGATGTTAAGGGGTTAAAAAAAATGAAAAATTAATGTCAATCTTGTATTCAGCAATGTACATAGTGACCATCGGTGACCAGGAATTCCATTTAGACAGTGAATGAACAGAGTCCTTTTCACACTACCCTCCTGCACAATGTACAGTCTACCCTCTACATTTACAAGAGATAGAGGCACAGGACCCTTGAAAGAGGAGAAAAAATGCAAATAATATTTTAAAATCCATTTCCACTTCTAGGACTAACTAGGCCTGGCAGTAGCAGTGGCTGATCTAGCTCGTGGCCCCTCTGATCCCCCTTCTCCCTGTCTTTTGTCCTCCAACAGTATGTCCTCTGCCTTCTCTTACTTCCCACCATGAGATCCGCATCTTTCCCACCTTTCCCCATTCTCCTCCCCCAACAGCACCTCCTTTGCCTTCTCTTACTTCCCAACCTATGATTCACCTCTAGGCTCACTTCCCATCTTTCTTCCTTTTCCCTCTTCCAGCAGCACCTCTTCTTCCTTCTCTTACTTCCCACTCTATGATCCACATCTAACCCTCTTCTCATCTTCCCCCCTTTCTCCTCCTCCAGCAGCACTTCCTCTACCTTCTTCTACTTCCCACTATCTAAGCGTCTTCCCAACTTTCTTCCTTTCTCAACTCCGTCAACAGCACACCCTCTGCTTTCTCTTACTTTCCAGTCCACGATCTATCTTTAAGCCCCCCTTCCTGTCTTTTCCTCTTTCTTATCATCCAAAAGCACCTCCTCTGCCTTCTCTTATCCTACAGAAAGGAGAGGAAGAGGGGGGAGCTACAAACTTGCAAATAATCAAATTTGCAATAGGGAAACCCACAAAAGTGGAGGGACAACTGTACTATGATTCTATTTGAACTGCTGTAGCTGCGTCCTATAAAATCCTTGGGTTTGTAGTTTGGTGAGGCGGTTGGGCACTCTGGCTGAGAATTCTAAATACCCCTCCCTAAACTGCAAATCCCAGGATCCTATAGGATGGAACCATGACAACTGAAGTGGAATCGTTGTGCTATAACTGGGTAGTGTCAGAGGCCCCCTGGTGGAGAAGGATTGTTCCTCACCAGCCTGCTGCGTTTGCATGATAGTTTCAGAGGAAGACACTTTCTTTGCTCTATGGTTAGCACAGAAACCATGCACAATATCATTCTGACGTATATACTTTTTTTTTTAATGAGCCACACATGCCTCTACTTCTATTACCCTCTTAACAGGTTTGTAACTTTTATGGAGTTATTTACAGGGTGAGTAAAAATACTTATTTTAGCATGCCATATAGATTATATAAGTTTATGCAGACTATATAAGTTTGCACATGTCTTAGTTTCTCCTGAACCAGGCCTCTGCTTAGGGGTCAACTATGGTTTTAAGTGCTTTAAAATTAAAAAAGAACGTGCACATAAGCACATATACACTGAGTTTCTGTTCCCCGTCTATGCTTTCTTAGGAACTTAACAGTGTAACTCCATACAAAAGCTTGATTGATTGGTTGAATTTATACCCCATCTTTCTCACAAATGGGATCCAAGGTGGCTTGGTGTTTATTTGCTTATCTGTCTGTTTTTTCAATCATATTCTACGTTCCCCCATACAAAGGCACATTTTGCATAGAGTGAGGTCAGATGCCAAAGGCCTGTCTTCAGAAAGTCTTTGCCTGCTGGGAGAAGGAGAACCGGGAAGGAGCCAACCCAGCTTTCTTAAGCAGATTGTTCCAACTCTCTGCTTTGCAAATGGGGAGGAGGTGTGGAGCTGATGTGCTCTGGAAGAGATGTGCTAACCATGTGGAGTTGTTTGTCAGAGGCACCCTGAATAGCTATTAAAGAGTTTCCAACAACATCAAGGCTCCCCGTGAGCCGGCTCCTGTTTGTGTCCCTTGGACATACCACCTTGGCCTTTGTAAAGAAGCTCCTGGAAAAGATAAAGGTTTATTTCTTTCCTGTTCAGTGTATATGTGTGCATATATTAAAAGCATGTACTCTCAGGCTTGTAAATTAATTCACTGCTACTTTGTATATTCCTTGCTGTGAATGGAGGGATAGATTCTTGGTCTTGAGCACAGAAAACAATGCTGCAGAGTGCTGGGGAATCATCTTCCTTCTGTGTGTGACAGGGAAGCAATAAGTTGTTGTTCAGTAGCTTCTATAGTTGATGGCCTAGCTCAAAGTCAGAGAGAGAGAGAGAGAGCTGTGTTCATTTCAGCTACATATGGGGGGGAAAAACCCCTTGTGACCAGGAAGTTGTTACATGTGGTACAAATGTCATGCTGCCACAGAGGTTTCTGGGCACTAGGAAAATGGTGTTTAATTGCTGGCTCAGGGCAGCCATTGAGTCCAGGTGAATCTTGTTTGTAATGTGGGTGGTGCTGAGAGATTTGTGTGTATATCGTAGAGGGGTAGACTGCAGTTGTTCTATAAATAGTTATAATGGGCTGTGATCCAGGGACAAGAGACTGAGTTGCTATGGAGACTGATCTGAATCAGATTACCTGCAGCTCCTGTTATCCAGCCTCTGCATGCATGGAGGCTGCATGGTCAGGACAAATTGATGACAAAAATGCTGTAATCATATGTGCTTTTGAAAGAATGAACTTCTACAGTATATGAAAACAGATGCTGTGCTGCTTCTATTGCCTGAAGGCATTAGTCAAAGTAATAACTAAGACAATAATAACCATACTCTTTACATCAGTGCAGCAGGAATGGCAGCATCCTCCTGCATGGGACATAAATTGTTTATATGTATTAAGTTGTTATAGTGTCTTTGCATGTGTGGGCATTAGTGCTGAGGAGCAACACATCAGCGCAACCTCTTTCGTAGAAAATGCAGTGGCTTTGATTAGAGTACTGAATTCAATACTTTCTGAAGGGCGCTTTTGTTGAAAAAGGCAGCTTTTGCAAATGCTAGGGAAGACTAAAAGTCACTAGAAGTTATTTGGCATCTGTGGCTATATTTGGTCCTTTTCACTAGGCTGTGCTTAAGAAAGTTCTGTCAGCTTCATTTATTTTGGAAGAGGCTTGTTTCTTCCTCACTCTGTACTGGAGTAAGGTTAGAGACTGCTGTGTCTGCCCCCAATCATTTCTGTATCATTTATATAGCTAGAATCACTCATAGTTTTTCAAGAAAATTTTGAATCGGAAATTTTATAGTGTCTTAAATAGATTGTAGTGTTTCACCATGTTTATTTGACTGATTGACTAAATAAAACTTCTTAATATTGTATGTGATTGTGAGAGGAAATCCTGGTTTTTCCGCATGATTAGGCATAATTATAATTATTTCAAAAAGAAACCCCAAACACTGAAAAATCACATGCAAACACACTTCCAGCTTCACAGGATCAAGAAGAGAAATGAGACACTGCTGTGTTTGCATGCTGAAAAATTAAGCACTGAATTCTGAACTCTGATGATAACTTTATTTTGTGAGTGGGTAAGCATGAGCACAGGAAGGCTCAGATTGGTGTTGGTACATGTGATGGTGTTTTTGATGTTATGTGCTTTCAGGTCTTTTTGGACTTAAGGCAAATCTGTCACACAGTTTTCATGGCAGGATTTGTCAGAGGGGGGGTTGCCATTGTTTTCCTATGAAACTTAGAGATTGTGACTCATCCAAGGTCACCCAGGGGTTTTCCTGACTGAGCAGGTATTTGAACCCTGGTTCCCCAGAATCCTAAGTCTAATATTCAAACCACTGTACCACACTGATGAAATGTCCTTGTAAGTTTTATTTCTTCTCACAAAGAAACTGTTACTAACATGCCTGCTTCAGAAACCAAACATGGGTTCTATATGCAGTCTCCTATATACTGCAGAATAGTTTTTATCATTTAAGCAATTTTGTTTGTATGTCTGTCTGTGTGAAAATGACATCCATGTCATGAGTGAAAAGAGGTAATTTCCCACAATGTAGTCCTTATAATTAAATTTTAATACTAGATGTGTTAAGGCAATTGCTTAATAGATACAATAAGCCACTGTTAGCCTTAACCGTAGTTTGTTGCTCAAGTTTGAACAGCAGATGATCATGCAGTCAGTGGTTTGTCTAGCACATTTGTAGTGTGTTTCCATTTGAGTTCTTTCCTGCTCAGTTGTTCAAATCTCTGCTGTTGTTTTGGAGGCTAGAAATACCAGCTCAGTTCACACACAGCTTCATCATATAATCAGCTAATCTCCTAGAGGACTTCATTTTAGGTGGGATGTGGAAACTGCCTTGCTTCTCATAATCAATACTTGTGGCTGCAGGAAAGCTGAACATAGATTTTGTCTTTCCTGGGCACTATGGAAGGAACAATTCTTTTTATAGCACAAAACTTTATTGTGTAGCCTAATCAAAAAGATTCTGCAGCACTAGGAACTATTTAGAGACAGTCCATCAGTCTACTGTTGGAGCCCTCACCAGTTTGATTTATCATACTCTAGCCTGAAAAGGAGAACTTCTGTTACAAGGATCACCTTGATAAAATCACTCTTCCCACTCGAGGTTTCTGAAACTGGACAGACTATAGAACCTGTCCTCTTGTGATTTTTTTCCCAAGGGAAAATACTGAGGGGAATGCACCTTCTTTTCATCAGTTCTTGCATCAACTCTTGCATCCCTTGTGACTGCATTGAGTTCCTCTTACATCATCATCTCCTCTGCAAGATCAGTCCCACAGACCAGTTTTCTCACAATTTCTACATTAGGATACAGATCTTCTTGTTTTACCTCATATCCCTTTGTCTCCCCACCACAAATAATGAAGTTAACGTGTAAGGTACTGGTTAAAACAGTGAACTTCATTGATAATGAAAGCAGAGCAATGGAATGGGTTGTGAAAGGAAACATGAACAAGGAGCATGGAAGAACAACTCTGGGGGTGAGAATATGAAGGAGCATGCTGGTAACATGCAGGATTTAGTAGTCATAATTAGGATGTTTGTTAATTAGAATGTTCATTAAGGCAAGACGTAGATATGGGTTGAATTCAGTGCTCCCATGGGCTTATGGGCATCCTGAGTCTTAGAATTATGCATGACTCTGCATTTACTGCCCCCCTTTGTCATGTCAGACAGATACACATACAACAGACAGATACATACAACATGTTCAGGATTTGACCTTTCATGAAAAATTCTGTATACCATGATTTTCTCATTTCTAAATGGGATACTGAAGGGAGGTAACCTAGGTTGCTGTTAGGTTTGTGAACAGTCACTGCTAACCTTTTCTTCACTATCACATCATATCATATCAAAATGTCTACCCTCTGTGCTACTAGAGTTATTTCATTAGTGTTCACATTTCCTAGTCCACAGCTTAGTTATGCTCCCCAGTGCGTGAAACAGTGGCGAAGGACAGCCACTGTATTTTCTGTTGGTGTCTCTAGAAATACATCGACTCATGTGATTTGGGAAGAAGGGAGGAGAGAATGATGAAAGTTGTGAGGTTTTTAAGTAAATAGTGTATTTTTAAATCTATTTTTAGTGGGTAATATATTTTGTTGGTGCAATGGTGGCTATAAACATATGCTTGTTGTGCCCAGGATGGCTGGTTGTTTTCATAATCCTGGGCAGCCTTGTGTCCCGCTTCTGGCCCTCCTCCACAAAGGAAAGCCATCTAGTGTATTGCTATGGCCAGATACCCCAATGATGCATTATGCTGCATCCCTTCTCCCACATCAAAACATCCTCTCTGCTGAATCTTGGAGGTTTGTTGTGGGTTTATCTGGTGTCCCTATTCCTCCACAAGGGCTTTTGTCTCTACTCCAGTCATTAGTTCAAGTCAACTGCAGTTGACTGCAAGAGCTGTCAACTGTGAAGGTAAGGGAGAAGGGAATGGTTCTTATCAGGCAGAGTTCAGCAGTAGAGGAACTGCTGCAAAATCTCCTAAGGAGAGGGTATCAAGCTGTTTAATGTTGTGATTCTGCTTTCCTGGTTTATTGCTAACTTTATTACTTAGAATTTTATTTCTTTCTGTACATCACCACCACCACCACAGTACTGCCTCAGCTATAATTGCGAGTGCTGTGTGGAATCTGATTACATGAGCATCACAAGTATACTTTCCCTCTTCCATTTCCTTCATTGAAAGGAGGCTGCCTTGAATACTTTTGGAAGAAAGATGGTAATGTAGTAATGCTATTCATAACACCTTTTCCTTACCTTATCTAATATATAATGTATGTTTTTAGCCTTATGTATAACCTCTTTTCTTTTTAAAGTGTTTAACAGAATTTCAGTAAAGTTAAGATAAAACAAAGCATTTATTTATGATGTCACCAAATTTCAGAGCACAAGATATTTAAAAGTACAAATACAGAATCTTAGATCTGGAAGAGACCACATGGGCCATTGAGTCAATCCCCTGCCATGCAGGAATATACAATCAAATTATTGACATATTACCATCAAGCCTCTGTTTAAAAATCTCTAAAGAAGGGACTCTACCACACTCTGAGGCAGTATATTCCACTGTTGAACTCCTGTTACCATCAGGAAGTTCTTCCTAATGTCTAGGTGGAATCTCTTTTCCTCAACTTTCAAGCCATTGTTCTGTGTCCTGGTCTGTGGAGCAGCAGAAAACAAACTTGCTCCATCTTCCATGTGACAAACGCTCATATATTTAAACATAGTTATAGTGTTACCTCTTAACCTTCTCTTCTCCAGGCTAAACATACCCAGCTCCATAAGTCACTTCTCACAGGGCATGGTTTCCAGGGCTTTTACCATTTTGGCCACCCTCCTCTGCACATGTTCCAGCTTGTCAATATTCTTCCTGAACTGTGGTGCCCAGAACTGGACACAGTATTCCAGGTGGGATCTGACCAAAGTACAGTAGAGTGATACTATTACTTCCTTTGACCTAGACACTATGCTCCTGTTGATACAGCCTAGAATTGCATTTGCTTTTTGCTTTTGCTTTTTTAGCTGTCACATTACATTGCTGATCTACTAAGACTCCTAGATCCTTTTCACATGTATTGTGGTCAAGCCAGGTATCACCCATCATATATCTATGCATTTCATTTTTTCTGCCCAAGTGTAGTACCTTATATTTCTCCCTGTTGAAATTAATTTTGTTAGTTTTGGCCCAGCTGTCAAATATGTTAAGGTCATTTTAAATTCTTATCCTGTTCTTGGGGATATTAACTGTTCCTCCTAATTTGATGTCATCTGCAAATTTGATAAGAATGCCCTCTATTCCCTATTCCAAGTCATTGATAAAGATGTTGAGTAGCACTGGTCCCAGGACAGAACCCTGTGGCACCACACACTAGTCACTTCTCTTCAGGATGAAGAGGAACCATTGGTGAGTACCATCTAGGTTCGGATGGTCAATCAGTTATAAATCCGTTGAACAGTAGCATTGTCTAGCCCAGATTTTACTACCTTGTTTGCAAGAATATAATGGGGGACCTTGTCAAAGACCTTACCGAAGTCAAGGTATGCTATATCCACAGCATTCCCTTCATTTACCGAGCTTGTAGCTCTATTAAAAGAAGAGATAAGATTAGTCTGGCATGATTTGTTTTTGAGAAACCCATATTGGCTTTTAGTGATCACAAGATTCCTTTCTAAGTGCTTACAGACTGTCCATTTAATGATCTATACCTTCTTGGTATTGATGTCAGGCTGACTGGGTGGTAACTGTTTGACTCTTCTTTTTTCCCCTCTTTTTGAAGATGGGGACAGTATTCGCCCTCCTACAGTCTGCTGGGACATCTTTGGTTCTCCAGGAATTTTCGAATTTTATTACTGGTTCTGAGATTACTTTTGCCAGTTCTTTTAATACCCTTGGCTATAGTTTATCTGGCCCTGGAGACCTGATTTAGAGTAGCTAGGTATTCCTGTATTACCTCTTCACCTATTCTGTGCTGCATTTCCCATACCACATCATATGCTCCATTTCCCCCGGATTAAGCACTTTTTTTCCTTTTCAAAAAAGAATAAGGCAAAGAAGTGTTCATTAGCTGTGCCTTTTCTCTGTCTCTGTTAGCATTTTGCCATCTTCTACTCTCAGTGACCCTACTGTTTCCTTGTTCTTCCTTTTGCTATGGACATAACAACAAAACCCTTTTTTTATTGTTTTTAACTTCTCTAGCAAGCCTGAGCTTGTTCTGTGCTTTAGCTTTTCTGACCTTCTCCCAACTCTTGCTTGCTATTTGTTGGTTCTGGTGATTTCCCCTTCTTTCCATTTTTTGTACATGTCGCTTTGAAATCTTAGCTCAGTTGAAAGTTCTTTAGACATCCATCCTGGATTCTCTAGATACCTCCCTTTTTCCCTCCTCATTGGAATTGTTAGAAATTGTGCCTTCAATATCCACTTTTAAGAAACTCCCATCCACCACAAACTGTCTTCTCTTTTGGTATTCCTGAATATGGGATCACACCCAGTATTTCCCTGTTTACTGAAATCTTTCTTCAAGTCTAGAATGCAGGCCCAGCTATGCTTGGTTTCCCTTTTCTGCTGTATAATAAACTCCAGGAGAACATGGTCACTTCCACCTAAGGATCCTGCCACTTCCACCCCATTAAATCAGGTCATCGTTGTTGGTTAGGATTAGATCTAAAATAGCTGTTCCCCTTGTTCCCTCTTCCACTTTCTAGGCAATGAAATTGTCTGCAAGGCAAGTGAGGAATTTGTTGGATCTGATACTCTTGGCAAAGTTTGACTTCCAAGAAATATCAGGATAGTTGAAACCTCCCATTACTACTACATATCTCCTAAAATAAAACTGATATATTTGAAGGTTATCTCTTTTTAATCTTTGACATCTTGTAATGTTTAATATTTTACCATCTGTATGTATGTCTTATTTGTCTTTTTGATACCTTAAGGATGCAGTTTCATGGGAGCTATTGATGCTGCTGCTGATGTTATAGTCTTAGCAGTGTTGGGAGATTTACTGATGTTGACTGGATCAGTCTAAGTGTGATCAGTGCAAACCTTTATAAGCAGCACATTGCTTTGCATGTTTATCTGGAATTAACTCCCACTGTATTTATTTGGGCATATGTCCTAATAAATGTATTTAGAACTGGAGTATTATACTGTTTTGTTGAAAGGTTATACTTATTCTAGAGTCTGATAATATTCGTCTACACGCTTCTGTCTTTGTAATCTCTCATTTTAATAGCTGTCTATAACTTCATGTTTTGGGTTGAGAACAACTTCAAACACTGTAGATTTTCCTGTCTTGATTATAATTTACATCTTAAGTTTCACAAGATGCGTACAGCCCATGGCCTGTTGATGGCCTAACTCCTCCCCAGCTGAATTTTCCAAGAGCAGTATTGCAACAGACTTCATAGATTTTTGCCTACCTCAAAGGACTAAGTTGATGACTCTCTCTCAGCAACTCAGGGCAATACCACTGCCACATCAGTTACACCCATAAACAGCAAAGTACTGCTCACTTTTCATGTATATAATGCAAAGTGGGGCTCTACTGTTGTATGTTTTTCTGTAAGCTGTGGACCCTTAGGTGCTCTATATTAATTTCTTCTGTTCTTCCATTCAAATAGTTCTGGGAAATGAATTTTGAACAGCACATGTGCTTGACAATTATGTGTTAAGTTTTATTCTTTAACAAAGTAAGTTTTAATATCCACTGATTCTGGGATTAGTGCTAGTATTTACACAAGAAGTCATAGGGATTATGAGCGCAATGGTATTGAAAAATGATAGTATCATTTTTTGTTGGGGGTAGATTTCAGGCTCCCATGCACATGTGTCACATGCACATGTTTCAGCTGATGCTGTTCATGTATGCACATGTTTCAGCTGAAGCTGTTTATATTTGAGTGAAGCAAGCCTCCTGTGCATGATTTATCATTCAGCAACTAGTGAACATGTAAGACAGTTGTTAAAACAGCACCACTGTTTTATATAACAGTATAAGCGTTGTCCAAACTTGCTGGATCAGACTGAGCTCATCCAGTATTCTGTTTCCGGTAATGGCTTAACAGATACAGTTCGAAAAACTTACAAGCAGAACAAGACGTTGATGGTGACAGTGTTTTTATTGCCAGTATCCAGTTCTGAACATAGAGCTATCTTGGTTACTAACTAAGGAAGGACCTCATCACTGATTTGTTTAAACCTCTTTCCAGAGCCGTTTAAATTAACATTCATAGTCCCATCTAGAATAAGAGAATATTTGTTGTTGCTATTTGCCATCAAGTCAACTTCAACTTAGGGTGATCCTATGCATAGAAGACCTCCAGAAGCCCTTGGTCATCAACTGCCCTGCTTGGGTCTTACAGTCTCAAGACTGTGGCTCCCATGTTTGAATTCATTCACCTGTACTGTGGCTTTCTTCTTTTCCTAAATAGAATATTACAGATCAGTTATATACTGTGTGATGGTTATTGCCTGGCCCAGATTTGTTTGGAGGTGCCATTTGTATGATCCAGTATTTCAGTGCATGTAGCATATACACAGTTAACCTAACTACAGTTAGCGTTCCACATTTGTGGTTTTAACTCATGTATTTGATTATTTATGAGTTTCTCCAATCCCTGCACCTCCACCTCAGGCGCTTCTTTTCCAGGCGAACCTTCCCTCTCAGTGGCTCTGATCAGGCTGCGCAGCCCATTAAAAAGATACCTCTGGTCCTGCTCCTCCCCAGCCACTCTGACCAGCTAAGGATGGCTCCCAGCCTGATTTCTCATCACCACAAACCTTCTCCTGATGCCCCTAACACACTCAAGGAAGGAGATGGGTGAGAAAGAGGAAGTATAGGACCACTGTGCTAACCCATCCCCTTTCCCTTTCTTTTCTCTGATCTGGTTTGGACCCTAGGTGCCCATTCTCCCCGCCATGCCTTGGCCCACTTCCCACAGAAATACGCACACATTTTGATATTTGCGATTTTTGCACTGTTGTGGGGCTCCTCTGCATCTTACTCTAGTGAATGTAGAGGGCCGACTGTACTCTTGATTTTTGGCAATTACTGCATAGTAATAAGTGGGGTAGCTGTGTGTGTACCACATTCTGTATTGCTTGCAGAATGCACATAGCTTTTTTGTTCCGCTCACACTCTTTCTCTCATGAGCTTGCACCTGCCTCCGCCGCCGTGCATTCATGGTCCAGCTGTTAGTCTGGCACTGACCCCACAGTCATCTGATGTAATTTAACAGTGGCTGCCTTGTGTGAATCATCTGTCACTCTTAGATTAGTTTTCTCTGTTGAGTTTCTCCATTACCTATTAAGTCTAGATAGTAGAAATGTGTTGGATTTTACTTGGAACAGTCTGTTTTGTGACCAATCTGAAACTTATACTCAAAGTGTTTGTACTCAAACTGCTTATGATTAAAGTACTAATATTGAATATTGGTATTGCTGTGAATATGAATCTGACTTTGAACTGAATTTTTCTTGGCTGTAGGTTGCTGGCACAATTTCCATGAGCATTTTCTTCTGCAAGGGTGTTATCAAAACCTAGTTGGCCCAATGAATGAGAAATTCACTGAGATGACATAGTGAAGGAGGCGAGACCATGGTGCAGAGGAAGAGGAGCTGTCCTCGTTTACTTGATTACCTTGTGATTATTGGAGCCAGGTACAGGAGCAACACTGTAGATGTGATTTGCATATTATGAACATATAAGGGATTGGGGCAATTGTGATTTAGTGAGTTGAAATTAAAAACGGTAAATATCTGTTGCTATTGTTCAGCAGCTGAGGTGGAGGAAAGTCTGTGACCTAAATCCAGCTGTTAATGCCAGCTAGAGTAAACCCATTAAATCAATGGGAACTTGGTATGTAAACCCTTAAATAGATCCCATTGATTCAGTGGGTCTGCTGCAGTTGTGATTAACAAATTTGTCCCTGTATTTTTATCAATGGGCAGCTGTTGGTAGCATCACAGGTAATAAGCAAGCTACACAGCACCATGCAGGCTGGTACTGGTGGTAAATGTGAAAGGGTGCCTCACGAAGATGGCCCGTGCCTCCTTTCATTCTTGATTGCTATGCTGTGACCATGGACGTTTCATTTTTCTATTTTTTCTCATTGACCTTTGCTGCCTTTGGATGTTGCTTGAAATCAAATGTTCAAAAGTAAGATTAAAACAAATAATTAATGCTTAGGCATTCAAAATACAGATGTGCCCCAGTTAATGAAGTTGTGTGTTCCTGGGCATTGCTTCTTCAACAGAAAATTGGGTACCAGAGGCAAGAATGGCAAAGAAAGAGTAAGGATAGGTTCCTGTTTGAGGGGAGAGCAATTCAGTGTGTTTCATAGGCACATGTGAAATGAAACAACCATGTCAGATAAGCCTTCAAGAAGTAAACAAAAGCATTTTGAACTTCTAGAGACCATTTGAAGGCTTCTTTCAAAATGCATCCAGGGATTACTTTTTCTCTCACCAGCCTTCACTTTTCTTACAATTTCCGTTTTGTGTGCAACTTATAAATCTCTGTCTTTAAAAAATGTGCTGGGTATAGCTGGTAAGATAGGCTTATTTGCTTTCCTTTTTCTTCTGTTTTGTTGATCGCGTGTGCTCAATAAGGGTTTCTGGAAGCAGCTGCTGTTTCCCTTGTCTGTTGTATACAGGCACATACAGCTACAGTAGGAATGGCTAGAGGAGAATTTTTTCCCCAGCTCAAACTTTATTGCGTTTTTAACTGTAGACATGCTTCTGCAAGCAGTACCCAAAGTCTGTTTTTTGCAGCCTTCCTTCACCAGCCAATGCTGCCAGAAAAGCTTCTATTTAGACAAGGGACAAGGACGAAAAGTAGAGACTGGATGGGTATAAAAAGAAGCTTCTTTGTCTTAGGCTTTTTAAGTGTAGTATGCCTGTAATCTGCAAGTGATGTAATTGGAATACAGAACCAAATTAAAAAGTGGCTGAATAAGTCTCTTCTCTTGGGATACTGTTTATTTTTCCAAGGGGGAGATTCTAATCATATTCAGATTGCATCTAACATTTAATAAAAGAGGGCCTTCCTCCCTTGTACTGAAAAAGAAAAAAAAGCGAAACAAAATATTTTGCTACTGTTTCAAATGACAGCTGGCTGCCTAAGTAGGCAGAAGACATTCCTAGGGACAGAATGGCTCCTGGGATGTCGATGTTATGATGTACAATTGTTCTTGTGCACATGTGTGTGGGGAGGGATGACTAGCTGATGGGCAGTTAATAGGGCAGCCATCTTTTTTCCCAACCAGAACACCATCTGCCTGCAATGCTAAGCTGCCACATAAAGCAGAAAGGGTGGCTGGGGAGAAGCTTGGTAATCTTATATCTAGTGGTAAGAATTGATTCCTTTTCCCAACATCTTTAGAATTTTGCTTCTGTGCAAGGATTCATTTGATCTTTTAGATAATTTTTTCTCCATGTCTGTCAAATGTTGAAAAGAAGTGTTAGACCAAGCTACATTATTACATTGAGTTCTGGATAACATCCTCACATTTTTTAGGCAAAAAGGAGGCACTGTTGATTTGAACTGGTGATACATTTGGGGAGAAGTTTGCACTATTGAACATTATTTTTTCCTTTCATACGTTGGCCTAGATGCTCTTTTGCCTGTGAGGAATCCACATTAGCAACAAAATCAGTGTGTGCCGCAACGCATCTGACACTATGCCATAAATGTCAATACATCTTCCTTTTCTGCTGGGAAAAGATAAAAAGTGTGTGCATATGTAGCCATTATAGAGTGATTTTGGAAGGAAGCATGTTAAATATTGAAAGGATTATGCCCTCATTCCTAACCAAATTTCTTCCTTCGTTTCTGATTGCAGCAGAAACAATAATTGAATTGAATAATTGAACTAAAACAATAGTTGAATAATTTTGTTCTGTTCTTATCAAGTGTGGTATAGGACTTGATGCACGTAGCTTTTACAGATGTTGACATTCTTTGCTATGTTTTATTAACTGCCCCCATCACATTAAGCTGATGTGGTGAGAATATGTGAAACACCTGTTGTACACTATGTTAGCTGTTCAGTTAGTATTTCCCGTTCATATACTATTAAGTTAATAATTTAAATACTTACCCCATAAATTTCTGTAGTGTTCTAAAGAGCATGCTATCGAAGAGGACCATCCTGATTAAAATCTCAACATTTTTGTTTGTTACATTGTGCAAGACTGTGTTTCCCTTGAAATTTGGCTATACCTCTACCCCCATTCTGTAATACTGGGGTGATAATACGAGCATCTTTTCTACAGTATTGCTGGAGACTTATGACATGAAACCACTGCATGTCCTACCTGGGTGCTTGCCTTCCAGAAACAGGTCTATTCTCACAGAAAGGAGGCTTATAAGTATTTTCAATTAATAATAATAAACCAGATTATCATACCCTCTCATAACTGCCACTTCTCTTCTGGTGAAGGGAGGATTTTCTTTGATCACTAGCCTCAAATTTCTATCTTCCTAGTGCCAGCACATCTAGCAGGCTGTATCACAGTTATGTACTTGCTCCTACCTCTCCACATCCATTTTGGATCATGATGATATCACAGGTGACTATCTTGGCCCACTCAGAACCAGGTCCACAAATTTGTTTTGCACTTTTCCTGATGAGGAACTCATGACTTAGTCATGAGTCCTTAGTCAGCACCCACAGAGTCACAGTGCCAACAATTCCAGAAGGAGCTTGTAGTGTTTGCATTGTACAAATGTATTACCACTGTTGTTCTTATGTATCAAAGTAATTTGACATTTGCATTCTTTGCAGGCAACCAAGCAGTGACAGTGTGGCACAGACACCTGAACTATTGCGCCGTTACCCTCTAGAAGATCACACTGATTTCCCACTTCCTCCAGATGTAGTATTCTTCTGCCAGCCAGAGGGATGTTTAAGTGTTCGGCAGAAGCGTATGAGTTTGCGAGATGATACTTCCTTTGTCTTTGCACTCACAGATAAAGATACAGGAGTCACTCGCTATGGGATATGTGTTAATTTCTATCGCTCCTTTCAGAAGCGTGTGTCCAAGGAGAAGGGAGAAGGCAGTGGTGGACATCGTGTCCGAGATGGACAGAAAGTACCCAAATCTGGGGATGCTTCCACTACTCAAGAAGAGAAGGGTAATGAGAGTTCAGAGAGTGGTGGTTCTCTGCAGCCACCAAGCACAGAACCTGCTACAGATGTGAGTCGATCACCTCGGAGTAAACATTCATCTAAAGGCACTCACCGCTCTCGTAACAGCACGCTGACCTCACTCTGCATCATTAGCCACTATCCCTTTTTCTCTACATTTCGTGAATGTTTATACACCTTGAAGAGGCTGGTGGACTGCTGCAGTGAAAGGCTGTTAGGGAAGAAGTTGGCGATCCCACGAGGAGTGCAGAGGTATATAAGGGGATGAAATGCTTTCTTCTGATTTCATATTTAAATGATACAGTGTTAATTTCACTTTCTTTTTAAAAAAATGTTAATTGATTTTATACTGTGACATCATCCTTGGTCCTTCCCAAAATTGCTTTTCAGAATTACTTTTCAATTAAGTTACATAGCCATAATATAAAAATAAAAGATGTCAAAAGTGTTTCCTGATGCAGTCAGCCAAAAAGACTTGACTATCTTTGGAAGACCAACACCATCTTTTTTGTCGTATGTTCAACAAAACAGTTCCAAAGCACAGTAAAATTGTGTCTTTATTACTTTCCTTTGGCTGTTTGAAGTTTGTTAGTTATTTTTTTTCAATCAGAGCTAATTGTCATACTTTATAATACCAGCTTGTCATTATGCTAGATATCTCCTTTAGATCTTTCCAAAATCAAGTAGTGACCAATCTGGCACCTACTAATGAATGATCAATTGAGAGTTTGTGAGATGCCTTTGCATTGTCTCCTTGAAAGAAACACAAGAGGAAGAGTTCTTGAGACTTTATAAGTTGCTGATTAGCGATATTATTTGTATCAGAAAAGAGTACTTCCTAAAATCTAGATACATGATTACAGTGCCACCATAAATGTTGATAGAAGCCTTTAATTTTGCAATTAGTGGGGTCTATGTATGACCATCTCACCAGTGTCAAATACCATTTGTGCAAGATGTTTAATGAATTTTCCCTTATTAAAGCAGGGACACCTTTGAAGGGGAACTTGCACAACATACTATCTCATTTTTTTCTATCTAGGCCGAATCAGTTTCCTGTGCTATTCTGAGACCATCTGAGGGGTCCATATCAAAATTAATCAAACTATTCATGTATGTGGGAGACAAATCCCTTAGCATAGCTATCTATTATATCTAACATGATTTCAAATGGGGTCAGCTCCTGCAAAGCTTGAATTTTAGTACGTGGCTACCTGATAAGGTTACCAACCTGATACCATGTAAGCCAATTTGTATTTCAGTCTTTAATTTGATTCTTCCACAGATCTCGTGAAAGTGGTTGGGCATCAGTATAAAAACCTCATAATTTACTTCTATTCTAAATTGTTTTTCTTCTGGTTGTAGTGATATTAATGGTGAAACATCACGTGTTGGAGGCTCTTTTTTTTGTGTTTTCACACTTTAAATGCTAATTTTAGAGTGGAATAAGTGCATTTTACAGATTTAAGCAGCCTTTTTTGTTTGATTGTCTCAGAATGAAGTAGTGATTTTTCAGTTTGTATCTACTGCTGAGCTTGCTTTTTGTTCATCACAGTAAATGCTGCAGCTGATGAGCTTCATAGTAGCTTTTAGCAGAGGTATCCGTATTTGCTTATTAAAGATGACCTATTAAGATCCTTAGCTGTTCTGGGTTTGTGGTTACTAAAAATAAAGGCTTCTGATGTCTTCCAAGTTTTTAATGTCCTATCTGAGAGCTCAAGAGGGAGTACGTAAAATAAATATTAAAAATTTGGAAGAATCATCATTTTTATAGTGGCAAAGTGACTTAAGAAAGACAATATTTGACTGTTCCACCATTTTAAATCTTACAGTATGTTCTTCCAAATTACTCCATAATTGGCCTCAAAAGATTTGCTAGATTTTAGTTATATGCACTCATAAATAGTGAAATTGTTTATTGGTTAAAGGAATGTTTAAAGTCTGGGAATTTGCATTTGGAGTGGGAGGAATACTGAAACATTTAAGATGAATCCTTGGTCCAGATAATTTTGCAGAGTCCTAAAATTTGAGCTTTGGATGTTGAAGGGCTTCTTTGGGTTTACTGAGCATCAAAATCTTGTGATCAGCATGAAGATTAATGACATGATTTATTTCTGGACCTCAGTCCTTTTAGAGTTTAATAGCAAGCTTTTCTATTTGATTTGGTTTGGGAGGGAGGTAAGGAGGGAGCTGTTAAGTGGATTATCTGAGGAGAAGCAAGAAGGCGAGAGTGAAGTAAATGTTCAGGAAGGATAAAAGTAGAAATTGTAGCTATGAAATAAGTGGTGTGCCAGCATTTATTAAAAGAGTTTTTTAAAAATCCATAGCCCATATGTTGTTTTATTCTTTGCCTAAATGTTATTTATGTAAGGGAGTTGTGAAAATATTGGTCGTGCACACAAACCTGAACTGACAAAGAGCACACATACTGTTCTATAGTTGTAGCCACCTTAGAGCCCCTAAATAATAAACCTAAGGTGTGGATTAAAGTAAAGAGACAAGATGGGTGATTGAAGCCCAGGGCTAGATTCTGTGTGAGTAATCTGGTAGGGTTGATCCATAACAATACCGTAATAATTTTTTTAGTTGCCATAATTCTGCTTGTTTTTATTGAAGAATTCCTATAGCCTGATCGTTGATGCTGAATTGTCAGTAGAATGACAAAATATTTTCATTTTGTTTTCTTGCAGGGATACAATGTGGCGGATATTCACAGGCTCCCTTCTTGTGGAGGAGAAATCCAGTGCATTGCTACATGATTTGCGTGAAATTGAAGCCTGGATTTATCGACTGCTTCGGTCACCTGTGCCTGTTGCTGGTCAGAAGCGTGTGGATGTGGAAGTCTTACCACATGAATTGCAACCAGCCTTGACATTTGCCCTCCCTGACCCATCCCGCTTCTCTCTGGTGGATTTCCCTTTGCATCTACCCTTGGAGCTGTTAGGTGTGGATGCCTGTTTGCAAGTGCTGTCCTGCATTCTCCTAGAACACAAGGTAAGAAGAAAATGCATCTCAGCAGAGGAGGGTGTATTGTCCACTTCACAACATTTCAAATACAACTGTAACAAATTACTATCTAGTTTCTTGTTGAGACACTGTACCACCATAAAAATAGTTGGCCAAGTGACAAATACTGTAGCACTGTGAAAATAGTTGTGCAAGTGATTGAACTTTCTCAGAGATTGTGTAAGTGTGGCCCTTAGAGCAGTCAGTCATTTTGTAAGTGTGCACATGTGTACATACACGCATAAACACACAGCTCTTTCTCTCCTTCTGGTGGGTGAGGAGCTAATCAACTGTTGTGCAGTGGATGAGCTCATAACATCTATTGTACAATCAGTTGTACAGCTGTGGGATTCAGCGTGGTCAAGCTGAGGTATATTTGCATCATGCTAAAAGCGCATAGGATCTTGACTTATACGAGAATACTAGTGTATGTCTGTTACAATGAAGAACTTCCTGTTGACATAACAGACGCAACAAGGGTCTTTGGGGTTATTCATAAAGTTTTTGTTCATCATGAAATAGTATTGGGTTCATGAGAATTATAGTAGCATTGGAATGTAGTACATATGTAAGCAGAATGTGCATGTTACTGTGTCAGGAGAGAATAGATGTGTAGTTGGTATGTCTTTTCCTTGTTGTAGGTAGTGCTACAGTCCCGGGACTATAATGCTCTCTCCATGTCTGTGATGGCATTTGTGGCTATGATATACCCACTGGAGTACATGTTCCCAGTGATCCCACTTCTTCCTACCTGCATGGCTTCTGCAGAACAGGTATGCTGATTCTTCAGTGAAGGGAGAGCAGTTGTGCCATCACTGAAGCCTTTTCAAGATAAACATCTGGGTTTTTCTCTTCCTTTGTCCAAGGGCCCTTTCACACTATATTGTACAATTGCAGCTTTAGCTGACATGATTCTCTCCTGTGGAATCCTGGGATTTGCAGCTTAGAATTCTCTACCAAAGAGCTCTTGTGCCTCACCAAACTACAAACATCAGGATTCCATAGGATGCACCTGTAGCCATTAAAGTAGAATCACAGTGCTGTATAATTTCATAGGGTCCTAACCTGGGTTTGGAGGTGTGCCATCCAGTCCTGAAGTGCTGTCCCTCTGAAAAACAATATTCGCATCTTGGGGTGCTCCTGGATCTGTCCCTCCAATTGACAGCTGAGATAGATGGTCATGGTCAGAAGTGCTTACTGTCAGCTTCAGCTGTTAAGCCAGCTGTACCCCTTTCTAGAATTCAAGGATCTGAAGATAGTAGTGCATGCACTGGCCACCTCAAGGCTGGACTTCTGTGACACACTGTTCACTGGGCTACCTCTGTACCAAGTCTGGAAACTTCAATTAGAATCACAGAATCATAGAGTTGGAAGAGACAGCCATCCAGTCCAATCTTCTGCTATGCAGAAATAGCAAATCAAAGAAGTTTTGACATGACCATCCAGCCTGTGTTTAAAAACCATCAAAGAAGAAGATTCTACCACACTCTGAGGCAGCATATTCCATTGACGAGTTGCTCTTACCATCAGAAAGTTCTTCCTAAGTTTAGATGGAATCTCTTTTCCTGAAGTGTGAATCCACTGCCCTGTGTCCTAGTCTCTGAAGCAGCAGAAAATAAACTTGCTTCATCTTCCATATGACATCCCTTCAAGTATTTAAAGAGGGCTTTCATGTCACCTCTTAACTTTCACTTCTCTATACTAAATGTACCCATCTCCCTAAGCTGCTCTTCATAGGGCATGGTTTCTAGACCTTTTGCCATTTTGGTTCAAAATGTGGCAGCCAGATTGGTTAATAGTACATCTAAGAGTGACCATATTACACCAATACTTAAATTATTCCACTGGCTACCAATTAGTTTCTGGGCAAAATACAAAGTGTTGATAATTGCCTTTAAAGCCCTACACGCTTTTGGATTCGATTATCTACAAGATCAAATTCTCCCATATAATCTGCCGTGTACACCTAGATCCTCTGGAAGACATCTGCTTTGGTCAGCTAAAACTAGGCTGACTGTTCTCCAAAAGGTATTTTCTTTGGCTGCTCCCAGACTGTAATAACCTGCCAGAAAAGACTGATGAGCTTGAGACACTGTTTGTGTTTAAATCACCAGTAAAGACAAGTCTCTTCTAGTAGGCCTGTGCAGATTATTTTTAAATTATGTTTTTTAAATTATTTGTTGATGGATTTTAATATGTTTTGGTTTTACATGCTCTTTTAACTAATGTTATATGTTATTTGTTATTGTTCCCCACCTTGATCCACAGGAAGAGGTGGGTAAGAAATAATAACAACAACAATAATAGTAATGTGAAATCGCCCTAGCTCATAGCACACTTCTTGTTTCATCCTCTCTACAACAGTTTGCTTTTAGTGATTGTATTTTTGGCAGAAAATATGAAAGAATGCAATTTCTCCTTTTGCTGTTTTTCTGCCCATTACAGCTACTTCTCGCCCCAACACCCTATATAATTGGAGTTCCAGCCAGCTTCTTCCTTTACAAATTAGATTTTAAAATGCCAGATGATGTATGGCTAGTTGATCTGGACACCAACAAGGTAGGTAACTCCCATTTATAAGTCAGTGATAAATATAATTACCTTTGAGGACTCTGTATATTTTTTCATCATCATCATCATCAACAACAACAAGAAGTTTTTTACAGGTACATGGCTTTGTTTTACTTTCCTTTAAGTGCAATGAATATTGTTATGCATGCTGCTTTACAAATGAAACAGCCAAAACCACTGGGTCCCATCAAAGACATACATTGCGAAATATATGTGTACACACACACACACACACACACACACACACAGAGGGAAGGAAGGATTAATTTAAAAAAATAAAATTATGCAATACTGTTGTAAAACAATCTATCCTGATAAAATACAAAAAATCAATATAATATAAAGCAAACTGATAAAAACATATAATCAAAATATACAAGATTGTAAAATAATATATTAAACTAAGATCCCAAAAGCTTTGAAAAACAAGAAAATTTTAAATTGAGATTTAAAAATAATGGGGGAAGTTGCTGTCCATAAATGTTCAGGCAGGCAATTCCAAGAGTATGAAGCAGTGATTAGAAAAGGATGAAGCAAGCCAAGGAAGAGGAAACGCTTGGTTGGGTGAGAAGTCTAGAGTTCCTGGAAAACAGATCTTGAGCAGACTGGTAAAGAGAAATAAAGGCTGAAAGATAGATGGAGCTAGATTGTATAGGGCTTTGAATATTAAAGAAAAGGTTGAAGAGATAGGTAACCATTGAAGAGATATAAAAAGAGGGATAACATGACCAAAATGATGAGCCAGAAAAGATAATTTTGGCAACAGACTTTTAAATGGAAACCAATGGACTAAGGTGAGATAATGGAAGATCAGTCAAAAGAAGATTACAATAATCAAGGCAGGAAATGTCCAAGGAATTATCTAAGGTTTAGCAGAGGAAGCAAGGGGGAAAAGAAGGTCTGATTTTGGCAATGTTATAAAAAAAAACAACTAACATGACTTTTCTACATCCTCAGCATGAGGAACAAAATGCAAAGAAGAGTCAAAAATAAAGCAAAGACTACATGCTTTCTTTTATTTTGTCTTTCCTTACTGACAGAAAAAGGGGTTTACCTTCTTGTTTCCAAAGTGTCACACATGTATCTTCTAAGTGCTCAAATGTGGTTTTCTATATTCTAAAGTGGGCATTTATTCTCAGGTAGGCTGAAGGAACAAGACACTACATGTGGGTTGACCCTTAATGCCAACCTGACGGAAGCAAGAATATCTAAAATTCTATTCTCTTGCAGTTGTTGACTCCTTTACACATGGTTCCCTCAATTTATTTAATCCTGCCTAGCCAACCAGATGAGTTTTCCTTGTTTTCCCCTTCTTTCTTTAAGCTAATTTTAATTAACACTAAGTAAAATAGCAAATTAATCAGGACTCTAGAGCAGTTAGGTTAGGTTGGTCATGGCTGCTGATTTATTAAACAAGGAAAGGAAAGGAGAAAAAAAAAGAAGCAGAGGAAGTGAAAGACGGATTCCTGCTTGCCTTCTGGGAAGAGAAGGTGACAAACTGATGACAATTTAATTACTGTAAGCTCTTCTAGTACTGCATATCTGCAATCATGGAGGACAAGCAGTATAATTTGACTATTACAAAAATTCAGGTGGCTAATGAGTGACATGACTCCAAATCAGAAGTGAAGTCAGTATTAAAGAAAATATTTATAACTTCTAGTGAAGATGAAATGGAGAGCAGTGCTCCACAGTAGCAGGTGGAACCAGAGAAACTGAAAGAGCTAGAGTCAGAACAGAGTGGCAAGGTTAGGAAAGAGAAAACCGAAATGAAATTAGATCTTAAAAATGCACCTGGCAAGTCTATTTAGGTGGCAGAGTGTCTGCAGAGGTTATTAGCTCAGACATGACTCCTTGCCACCATCTTGAAAAGCAAAATGCCACATAGAGGGGTGGAATGGATCCGGGTAAGCTGAGTGTCTAATCAGGAGCAGCTAAGTAATCAAGTGTGATTGACATACAGAATGCATAAGCAAATCAGAAGCTACAAATCTCAGAGGAAAAGAAATTCCCCTAACTTTAAATACACAGGGTCAATTCATGAATTACCTGGCATGTTTATTGAGGGAGAATTCCTTTCAAGCACAGGGAAGTATAAATAATCTGGATGAGTCAAGTTCAGCAATTCAAGCTTGTCATGTAGTTCAATACTACTGCAATGACAAACATAATCAGAGGGTTAGTGAAGGCAAAGGTGCAAGGAGGAATACTCCATTCAAGGGAGAAAAGGCTTTCATAGGCAGAGAGACTTTAGATCTTACAAGCATTAGTGGAATAGGTCCAGGTTCCAATTTAAGAAAGTCCCCAGCAGGACAGGAGAGGAGCCAGCCTTTGATAACTTCAGACAAGTGGATTCTGGAGGTAGTGACTGCAGGTTGCAACATGCAGTTTCAGAGTATCCCAAAGGAAGATTTTTTTCATCATTGATATTGAAAACTGTTGCCAGAAGAGAGGTTGTTCAGCAGGAAATATGTCATCTGTTAGAAATAGCTGCAATAGAAGAAGTGCCTCCAGATGATACTCAGCAGGGTTTATTCCCTGTGCTTCATGGTACCCAAACACAATGGTGGTTTCAGGCTGATCTTAGACCTGAAGTACCTTAGTGGGTTTGTCCAATACTGAAGGTTCAAAATGGAGATGTTACAGACTACTTTAGACAACATGGAGTTAGGTGAGTTCTTCCTTTCTACTGATTTTCAAGAAGGATATTTACATGTTCCTGTGAATCCATTATGGATATGATTTCTGCATTTTGAGTACAACAACCATCATTACCAGTTCAGAGTTCTTCCTTTTGGTCTTGCGTCAGCTCTGAAGGTTTTTACTGAGTGTTAATCTACTATATAAAAGTCAAAGTTTGTGAGTTTGTCTGTTTGTCTGCATCAGGCAGGTGAAGACCTCATATGATTGGCTGGCTGTGAAGATTCTGTTGAATCCTGGGGTTGGCAGTTCAGGGAAGGGCCTTTAGAATTCTCAGCCAGAGAGCTCAGGCCAGTTGCTATAGAGATGAGGCCTACCGGCAAGAAGGAGGAGGCCAGCGTATTCCCTCAGAAACCAAACCTCTGTTATGTTAACAACTCTGAATACAGATTGGATTGAGGACTATGGGGAAAAGTTACAGGTACTGGACAATGAATTTTGGGGAATTAGAGACACAGGATATCAAATCTGTATATTTCAACTGCATCTAATTCTTAAAGTAAGGTAAAGTAATTCCTAAGGTATTTCTAACAAGACTTACCTATGAGAAAATAAAATCCCGGGCAACACTGGGTAAATACACTAGTTCCAAATAATAGCATACAACAGGGAGTGTACTTGTACCCATACCTGGACAACATTTTGGTAAAAATGGGGAGCCGAGTAAAGGCACAGTCAGGTCTCAGGAGGACTTTGAAGTGTTTAGGCAAGCTATGGATTCATGGTGAACTACAAGAACAGTCATCTGAATGTCAAAGGAGTCTGACTCATTTGGGAGCAGAAATTAATTCAGAGATAGATTGCATTTTTCTTTCAGAGGAAAGAAAGACAAATAGTGTGAGAACTGCTTCAGAGAAGAAAAACAGAATTATAAGTAGTTGTAAAGCACATTATAAGTAATTGTTTACTAGATATTAATTAGGGATTGGCAATAGGAGAGGAATATGAGCTCTGGATCAGAGAGGAGTTCATCAGAGAGTAAGAAAAAACAAGCCACTACAAAAAAATGAGAAAGAAATGCTTTGTTAGATAGCTGAGAAACATATTGGGGGCTGAGATAGGACAAAGCGTGATTCCATCCAGAAGACAACTGCCCAGATTGTTTGGCAGGCAATTTACCACTTGGTGTGCATTTGAGCTAAAGAGGAGGTACCTCAGGAACAGAGATTCTTGGAAGTGTACTCCATCTTTTTATAGTACCCAAGAACAATGGAGAGTTCTGAATTTGAGATACTTCAGTGGATTTGTGAGATACCAGAAATTCAAAATGGAAGCCTTTCAGACAATAAAGAACAGTTTATCTGCAGGAGATTTCATGGTATCTATAGATCTTAACGGGACATATGTTTATGTTCCAATGGTGTTGAAAGTCAGGAAGTGTTTAAGATTCCACTGACAAGGTCAACACTTCCAGCTCAAAGCACAACCTTTTGGACTGGCATCATCTCACAGTTTTCTCACGACATTCCTCTGGTGGCTTATCACAGGTTGAAGGGAGTACAGCTGTACTTTCTTTGATGACATTCTGGTGAAGGCGGAGACATTAGACAGGATAAAAACAGATCTGTCATTGACTATTCAAATGTTAGAACCTATAGATTTCTGTTAGATTATGAGAGAAGCCATTTGAAACTGACAACTGCATTGACTCACTTGGGGGCAACAATAGATACCTCAGTAGGGAGAGTTTATCTCTCTTAGGAGACAATAGAAAAACTAAAGCGAGAAGTAAGCAAAGTTCTGTCCTTGAGGTCAGTGGCAGTGGTGATGTTGGCCAAATTGATGGGCGGTCTCATATCTACAGTCTAGTATTAGAGCTGGCAACCTTATCTGTGAGTGCTAACCTCTGCAAATGTGAATAAGACAGGTTAACTCTGATTCTGGTTCCAACTTTTCTACCAAATGCATGCCCACAAGAGGTTTAAAGGAGTCAATATATTTACCAGCTTTCTGTCCAGGACCAGGTCAGGCATTTGAGTACAAATGGTACGCTTTGGACCTCAGGAGAGCAGGTATACAGAGGTGTTTAAAAAAAAGAATGAAGAATAAACCACAGATAAGGAAATAGATGTAGATGCCGGGGCATAGGAAAGATAGGTAGACTAGGGAATATGGCTGGCTGGATAGGGAAGGAGCCCAACAGAAACAACTGAAAATAACTTGAGGGCTCCTGCGCTGGTTGGCTCGAGCGGGATGGAAACCATTAGTCTGTGGATTCTTCCTCCTGTCATCCCAGAATGAACATTCACATAAGTACCAATTTCTCATTTTCTCTTTGACATCAATTGTTAGAGCACAGAACCTCTCATTAACTTATTTCAGATACTTTTTCCATACAAATGTCTGACTTGTGACACTTACATAAAGCTTCTCTACTGTAAGAATATCTCAGAAAATGCAGAAAGGGAAAATAAGGAGCGTTTTGGAGCAGCACTCATGATAAATTTTTGAGAGAAACTGTGTGCACAGTGCTGTATGCAATGGGATCCTTTGCAGTGTTTTTCTCACTTGAGCTGTTGACATTTGTGGGCTAAGGTAACTTAGCTCCTATGAGGGTGTGAGGTGTTGGTCTTTGAGAGGATGCTTTTATTATAGTGTTGTATTCTGGATAAATGTAACAGTCATGGAAGAATCAAGCAGAAAGCAACAACAGTGATATTTAGATTGAAAGACAACTGTAACATAATTGATTCTTCCCCTTCCAGTGTTCATTTTGAATAGTCATGTACTTCTAAAGCTACCAATATGTTAAATGCTTCTTTTGTTATGTTCAAGACAAAATGAAGCCTGATAACTAAAATATGGCCTATATTTTTAAAACTAACTCATATCCAAAGCGACTTAGAGATCTTTAAAATTATTTTTATGTTTAATTATGTCTCTACTTACTTCCATTGTACTGCAGTGTCATACTGTACTGTACTGCATTGTTTCCATGATTGCACTTTTGGAAACAGTGTGAGCAAGAGTACATTTAAAATAATCTGATGAGAAATAAAACCATCAGCTTAACAGTTCTGAGTTCAGTTAGTTAGTCCTCTATGAGAAGTCAGAAAGAAAATTTGATCCAGTAACAGGCTTCCTCCATCTTCTTTTCTGAATTTGTTCCCTGAAGTCCCTTCCTAAGGATATTGTAGATAGAATTTAATTTTAAAAATTTAATTCCAGGTTATTGCTCCCACAAATGCTGAGTTACTGCCTGTTTTGCCAGAACCTGAAGCTTTAGAATTGAAAAAACACCTGAAACAGGTATGTGAGTATTCCAGAGTATATGGTTAGGAATTTTAGAGCTAATAATATAGAGAGGCCAAGGGTAGCCACGGTTCATTCTAGTAATGTTAAATTACTGTTTAGCATAATATGCAATTGCTTGAAACCTTACATGAAGTAATTCACATTAACAGTTTGATGTGGTAATGAAACTTTGAAATACCCGTGAATTGCTATTTTTGTACAGTTATCTGTTATGTTATCACTTATTCTTCAGACTGTGTTAAGCTATGGTTTACCACATCCTTATTCAAGCCTACTTATAAAAATACTTCAAAGTACAGTAAACTGCAACTCTGATATATCAGATAATTCAGCGAGTTGAAATCATTGAACACAGTATAAAATGGTTTGTTACTACATTTTGAAGACTTATTTAAGATTTTAATATCTTTAAAGAGCTCATTTTCCATCTGCATCCTGGCATGCGGTGTACTGTTAAATTCTCGGGTTTTCACTTCAGTTGTTTCCCTATTTGTCATAATTTTGTCCATTTTCAATTCATATTGCTGCTGAAAAGGGCCACATCTCCCCCTCCTCCCCCCCTCCTCCTTCTGGTCTAAAGGTGTTATTTATTGTTTGGGGTCAGGTTGGTTCATTCTATCAGAATAGATTTTGTGTCTTTATTTCTGTTTTCTACTTCTGTCCCCTCCTCCTCTTCCTTGCATGCTGCATGCAGTATTTAAAGGTAAAATGTTATAGTATTAATATAAGAACTGCTGTTTCTATCTCCCGTAGAACAGCAGAGCTATATATTTAACAGTGTGTGATTCCCTGAGTAAACTGCTGTAGTGGGCAGCTATTGATCCTGCAGTAGAATCAACAGTTGCTCATTCAGAATCTGTTTGCTTTTCTTTGTCCACAGTTTAAGGGACCATTCAGCAGAACACCCACACATCTGAGTGATGAGAACAGAATTGACCAAATATTGTAATCCCTCCACCCAGTAATGAAAGTAGCAAAGCATTATTCTTTACAGATTAAAACAATAAGTAAACTGGCAAGATCAAGAAAGTGCCTGTCATTTGACAAAGCAAGAATGGTAGTGAAAAATCTTGGCAACTGTATTAGTCATGCATACATATTAGTTAAAATATTTATGGCTCATTTATTGTTGTTTCAGAGTAGTCACACCTCAGATATTTTTCAAAGAATGTGACTGCAAACAGATGTGTGGAGATAAAGCTGTCTGGTCACCCTAATGAACTGTGCTTACTTATGATCCCTTTTTATTTCTTTTTTTCATCTGTGGTATTAGTAGTAATAGTTTTTTCTCCATCTGTCTCCCTGTGGTCATGTGTTCGTCTTGGCTCTGATTGTCCTCTGGTGTTGTCATGTGATCTTCCATCTTGCCTCCAGTGTCTGGTTAGCATGACTGCAATCACTCAGCAACAGCTGCTCACGCCTGACAAAAAGGTGTCTTTATTTTACTCTTTTCTCCCTCAAATCTCCATTGGACTATTTTTTAAACTGTCTTGATTGATTGCCTTTAGAAATTAATGGGAAATTTAGTGAAAGATATCAGTAGAAAACCCTAAGGCAATAGGGAAGAATGGCAAAAGATGGAAAACAAGATTTGTGGAAGGACTATAACCCTTAAGAATTTAAAGATGAGAAAATTAATCCAGCGAGAGTAATTTTAATCCATAGAATAAAACTTGAGCTTTTATATGTCTGTTCTGACTGGTATAGACGTAACTGAAAACAGCTAACTGTCCTAGGAACTTGGGCTTCCCTGTCTAGCTGCAGTGACGAAGAATACATGAACCTGAATCTTTTTTGGGTAATTTGCAAAGCTGAGAATCTTATGGCAAATGGTAATCTTACCAATAACATTATGGATTTATTTTTACTCAAAATATTTATGTTTTTTCTTCATAAACCTTATCTTAGAGTGCTCTGCAATACTGTTTAAGATCCAAGGCCTTACTAATAAAAATATGCACTATGACATTAAATATCATAAATCAGAAGAGTGGAAAATTTATAGATCTACAAGTGCTTAAAAAGAAACAAAATTGTTAAATTGCCTGAGGGAATAAGAACTTTGGGCCTAAAATATACTAAAGTTGATCAGGTGTGCTTCTGTGGGAAGGATGACTGGAAAGCTGCCTTATTTTGGGGGTGAGGGATAGGTATGGGGCACTATAAGAAGGACCTAAGTGGAAGAATTTAACATTCTGACATACAGATATGGGAGTGGAGAAGGTATCAGGCTCCAAAGCTGTGAAGGGTTTAAAGGTCAAAACTAGCATCTTGGGATTCAAAATGAGCTGGCAATTACTCCATTCAATATGCAGCTTGTTCCCAAATGCTTAAAGTTGTATGCTTCAAGAAATGCCTGAAGGAGCATCCCCTTATTATACCAAAGTAGTAGTCCTCAGTTCTGTTCTCAAAATTGCTAATGTGGAATAGGATTGCTTTTCTACATTTTTAATATATTAAAATATGTTTAACATGTTTTATTGATTCTTTGCTTATACAGTTGGGCTAATAAAAGGATACACTCTCCCTCATCTTGTTAGTCCATTATATGTTTAGAGAGGTACCAAAATGTATTCTAGATGAATTATTTTCTTTCTTCCCCCAAGACTACTTGGCCTGGAGCATTTTCAAAATTTCTTGCAGAAGACATTTAACTGTATAACTCTCCAGCTTTTCATTATAAAATGGTAATAAGGTCCTCTTTCTTTTTTGCTGTGACTAGTCCAGAGGCTAGTTGAATAATGCTAAAAGGATTTCTGAGCTGTTTTGAAATGATCTTGTTAATATTCTTTTGGATGCGTCTTTTAAAATGTATGTACCGTTTTCCTTGACCACATAACTGTTTATGAGGGATGTGGGGGGAATCCTATCAAAGGAAGGATAAACAGCACATTAAATTTTTGTTGTTAGCTACGTATAAGTTCTTAGCTACAAATAGTTGCCTGCTGATTCCAGTAAACTAGGACATTGTACTTCACTTAGGATTGCCCATGAGGCCAGCCAGTATTGAGAATGCCATTGTTGTTCATTATGCTTGTGCACTATTCCTCTGTAGGCTTTGGCCAGCATGAGTTTGAATACCCAGCCCATCCTTAACCTAGAAAAGTTTCATGAAAGTCAGGAGATCCCACTACTTGCAGGGAAATCTCAGAATGACCTGCAGTCCACACCTTCTACAGAATTCAATCCCTTGATCTATGGCAATGATGTAGATTCAGTGGATGTGGCCACAAGGTAAGTCTAGGCAATATTCTGTTGATCAACTTGCCAACACATGAGGAGTCTGTTGCTCTGTCATACAGTAAATAGTAGAACATATGCTTTGCATGCAGAACATTCTTGAGATCTCCAGGCAGGGCTGCGGGGGGGGGGGGGGCTTACTTGAAACGCTGGAGAGCCACTTCCAGTCACTGTAGCAATACTGGGCGAGATGGACCAGTAGTCTGAGGCAGCTTTCTGTGTTCCTGTGTTACCTCTCTGGTTTACCATAATCCTTTCACACTATTTCTGCAACCAGTGTTGCATGTAGGGGTTGTTTTCTTGCTTTGCTCTTGCTTTGATATACAGCAATCTCATGAACATGGCTATTGGCAAAAATCTTAAGTGACTAGTGCAAAATAGATTTATTCAAAGCTGGGCTGGGATCAGGATCATCTTTGTATTCTAGATTCTGAATAGGTTCTTTGTATACTAGTCTTGCTGCAAAAGAAATTAAAATTTAAACTGTATTTCTTTTCTGGGACAAGTTAGTGACGTTCTCATCCAAGCACAGTGTGTAGGCCTCTTTGATTTCTACAGAGCGTTGGAACTGGAATTGATTCAGCTGCAGTGACAGGGCAGTAGTGAACTTCCTCCTGTGTTCTTTTTGTACTGGAGGTACACCTGCAGTTCCATTTTTCATGATAGGAAAATGTAGTGTGTCCTTTAGATTTTCGTGGAATTGTTAACATTATTATTAAACTTTCCTTTCTTAGGGTTGCCATGGTGAGATTCTTCAATTCACCAAATGTTCTACAAGGATTCCAGATGCATACCCGTATACTTCGCCTCTTCCCCCGGCCTGTGGTGGCATTTCAGGCTAATTCTTTCTTGGCCTCACGGCCAAAGCAGACAGCCTTTGCAGAAAAACTGTCCAAGACCCAGGCAGTGGAATACTTTGGGGAATGGTCACTCAACCCCACTAATTATGCTTTCCAAAGAATTCACAACAGTAAGACTTCTCCTTGTGTTTGCTCCCCTCCTCTTCTTGATTAATGTAGAATCATCATCATCATCATCATTATTTATATCTTATCTTTTCCCCAAGATTGAGACTTAAGGTGACTTACAAATTAAAATGATTATAGTATAATTAAATACATACAAAAATCAACATTAAAAAAGAATTAAACTATAACCACATTAAAACAATATAAAACAATAAAATAAACAATAAAATAATAAATAAAATAACATAATACAGCAATCTCTCACAACGCTGTCCTTAAAAATCCATCATTTCTAAAAGCCTGTCTGAATGTACAGTTCTCCCTTCACATTTGTGAGTTTGACTTTCGCAAGTTTGATTATTTGTAGTATCCTTGTTTCGCCGCCTCCTGCCCACCCACTCCTGCCCATGGCAGCCAGTGCAATAGCGCTAGCAGCAGGCATGAGAGTGAAACGGAAGAGAGATCCTTCTCTCTCTCACTCTCCTGCGCTGCTGCCCATGCGAGTGGGAGGTGAGGGAGTGAAGGGCACTAAAGATCCTTCTCTCCCTCACTCTCCTGTGCTGCTGCCCATGTGATCACATGGGCAGGGCCAAGAAAGCACAGGGAAGGAAGATCTCTGGGCACAGGGGAAAAGATCTCCCCCCGTGCACTCTCCTGCCCACTACCCACATGGGCATGCCCGCAGTGGCGCAGGAGAGTGCAGGGAACAGTATTCACAGTTATTTGAAGGTTTTGTGTCGCTAACCCCTGTGAATGTGGAGGGCCTACTGTAAAATGTCTTCCTCTCCCAATGGAAGGACAGCTAGGAGGGGGCCATTTTAACCTTCCTAGGGTGGGAATTCCAAAGTCTAGGGTAACCACTGTGAAGATCCTATCTTGTGTTCCCACTAGTTATACCTGTGAAGGTGGTGAGACTGAAAAAAGGGCCTCTCCTGTGGATCTCAGGGTCTGGGTAGGCTCATAATGGGAGTTGATGGTTTGTCAGATAGCCTGGACCTAAGCTGTATGGGAGTTTATAGGTCATTACCAGTGATTTGAATTGTGGTGGAAAGAGACTGACCACTAGTGGAGCTGTTGAAGCAGTGGAGTTGTACACACCCAGTAGCCAGCCTCAGTTAACACTTTGGCTGCAACTCTTTGTACGAGCTGTAGTTTCCAAACACTTCAGAGACAGCCCTATGTAGATAACATTACAGTGATCTGAATGGGATGTAACCAAGGCGTGTGTCACTGTGGCCACATTAGGCATCTCCAGGAGTGGATGCGGTCGGCACACTTTTCTCTCCGCAGAAAGCTGGGCCTTCAGGTTTAAGACGGAGCCCAGAAGTATACCCAAACTGTGAATCTGAAAACCCTGAAACAAAAATATGTTTCCAAAAAGTCTGAATTAATTTTTGTGTGTGTTTTGTCTGCCTTTTAAAAGGTAAATATTTAGCATATGAAACTCCACTGTAATATTTTTGATTTTGGGAATTGTTTTGTTAATTATTTACACCTAATCTTCTCATCTTTTATCTACAGATATGTTCGACCCAGCTCTGATTGGTGATAAGCCAAAGTGGTACGCTCACCAACTGCAGCCAATCCATTATCGTGTCTATGATAGCAATTCTCAGCTGGCTGAAGCACTCAGTGTCCCGGTAGAGAGAGAAACAGATTCTGATCCTACTGATGATAGGTCAGTGAGAATTTCAGCTTTGTACAGCTGGTCCTCAGTGGTTCTTGGAATTATATTTATTTATTTATTTTGTTTATAAATGTTCTATGCTGATATCCAGAGCAATTCAAGTTTCATAAACTCCACATCTAAAAGTCCTTATAAAGTGTTTTAAAAGCTTGCAACAACAGAAGAGGGATTGTTTATTGCCAAAGAGACAAATGTAGGTGCCACTCTTTGTTGCTATACCTGCTACTCTCTGAGTTCTGTAGTTTCCATCATCTTCATTCTGTCATAAAGTTTCTGTTATAGTGAAAATCAGCCATACCTTTCTTTTCAAAATTATTTTTGAACATGTAGCTAGACAATAATCTTCTGTGTAGGTGATGATAATCTGTAATTTATGAGTGGCTGATCATTTGATAAAACCTAGATAGATAATGCAACTCCCCAACCCTTGACTAGTAGGGAGTAGCAATTGGATTTAGTCCATAATCTTCATTTTTTACCTTGATAATCTCTCTTCTAATATACGTATGGGCACAGACATGTGTGTGTGTGGAGAGGGTACATACATATTTCTCACACACAGACACACTGAATTTTTTCTAACACTTCCAGCTCTCTTCTCTCTCTCTTGCAATAGTGGTAGTGACAGTGTGGACTATGATGACTCCAGCTCTTCATATTCATCCCTTGGTGACTTTGTTAGTGAAATGATGAAATGTGACATCAACGGTGACACTCCGAGTAAGTAACTTTATTTCATTAGCTCTACAGATTTGCCTTTTAGTCTGATTTAATTGCCAGGAAAGAAAGAATGATTGCCTGGTTTTACGGTTATACAATGTATATTGTGTATATTGCTCTCATGTAACCATAGATATTAGTCTAATTTTAATAGTTACACCATTTACCAAAAACAGTTATACCTTCCTATTTTATGTATTTTTTAACATTTTCTGGATGCCTGTTACATTTTTTCTGGACACTTTTCAAGACTGCAGTATAATCTTCCACTATCCTTTTCAGTGTAATAGACTGGATCCTGATTTATGTTGGTGCAACTGGACTGGCAAAAGAAGAAGTCCCCTTCCTCCTTCAAAGCAGACACTCTAGTCCCCTGAAAATGCTACATAGAAAGTTAAGAAACCTTGGCCATTTCCACACCAAACCTCATTGCCGCGATGATCTGTGGCAATCCTGATATTGTCAGTGCTGAGACAGGAGCGGTTTTACACCGCTCCCTTCCACATGTGTCCCATAGCGGCAGAAGAGTAGCAGCATTAACGCCACTGCACCTTCCACATTACAGCATCTATAGCGACACCTTCTCCCTACCCTTTCCCTGCCCCACAGTGCCTGATTGGTCGCCTTTTTCCAGGGCCTTTTTTCCGACTGGGCAGCGTCGGACGCGTCTGTGCGTCAGGGCTCCCAGATTGGTGACAGGAGCTGGCGTGGTAATGGAACCGCACGCCATCAGGTAATGAACCAGTCACGTGAATGGGGATCAACACTGGATTTTTTTTGGTATTGACAGTGCACACTTTGGGCATGTTAAGGGTGGTTAGCAGTGGGATATTGGCAAGTCGCCCATGACGTTGTGCAATAGCACGCTCCTGGGACTGTGGTCATTCATTGCTGTGGTGGGTTGACACTGCCATGCAGAAATGGTCCTTGCTGTAGGGTATGAACTATGATGCAAGGGCCAAGTCCCCAAACTAAGTGGCTATGCTTCTTTATTAGCAGAACTCACTAAATGTTTAAAATTAAACATAAAATTTAAGTGAACGAAACATTAAATCCAGTTTAAAAAAGCTTAACTAACTGATGGAAAGAGCAGAATGTACAGCAAAATCTCTCAGTTAAAAGCCATGGGAAAGATGTATGTTTTTGAAACCTTTTGAAAACAAGAATAGGTAGGGCCTATAGGGCCAATCTTATATGTTGCAGGATGGCATTTCATAGGATATAGGGTACCATTGCAAAGACCCTGTCTCTAGTTCCTGCCAACCTATAGATCTTAATGGTGAGCCAAAGACTAGGGCCTCCAAAGATTATCTTAAAACCTGATTAGGTTCATATGGCTCTAGGCCATTCTTTAAATAACTGGGATCCAAAATATTTAGGGTGGGAGTGGGCATGCTTTGGAGTCTGAAATCTGAAGATTCCAGGCTGTGATAGCAAAATGGTGCCATCATAGCCACCATTTTGAGCAACTGGAAGTGGTATCATGTTATTTCCAGTTGCCTTTTTACCCTTTTTTGTTGGGGGATGGCCCTCCCCAAACCTCAGCATTTTAGAAGTATTTTTGAGTTGCGTTCTTTTTTGGTGGTTGTGCTGGGGACTTTGGGATGTTGGTGTGGGGTCAGAGGGCTTGTTTGTGGCTCATGAGTTTCTGTGATTCCCAACACTTGTTTACAGTCTTAAAGGCCAAATGCAGCGTTTCAAACTGGACCCGGAAGTGTATTGGCAATCAGTGCAATTGGTAGAGAATATCTCACCATCTGGCCCTAGCAAGGATTCAGGCATTCTCATTCTGAACCAACTGTGGCTTCCACATTAACTTTAAAAGTAGAAAAGCATGTTACGCTTTTTTAGTCTGGATGTTAGGGGTGTGTAAATAACTGAAGTCAGATGAGCTTCCCTTACAGTTGCAGCAGAAGTAGCAACTGAGAGCTAGTAAAAGGTGCTGCAGATACTGCTGCCAATTGTGCTTTTAAAGATTGTGTTGAATTCTGAAGACCCTAAGCTACTAAGTTGATCTTGGCAAGGGAGTGCAACCCTAGTTGAATCATGCTATCCAGTTTCCCTACTTATGGTACTTCCATATTGTCTGGATTAAACTTCAGCTTGCCCACCCATTGTATGTCAGAACTGCCAGCAAACTGTTCTAGATTTCTGCAGACTGGTTGATGGAAAATGGAAGTAGAGATGCATGGCATCCAAATGTCAAACCAGGCTCCTAGATGACTTCCCTCAGTGGTTTCAGGTTAAATAGAACTAGAGACAGAAGAAGAATAGAAGTTCACCATGACTTGCCAGGTAGGTTCAGGTTCATCACAATGCCTTACCAAGTAGGTTCAGGTTTATCACAACACTGTACCCTCTGAACGTACCCAGCCAGCCAATTCTGAAGGCTATTGTAGCCAATGGTATTAAAAGCCACTGAGATGTCAAGGAGGAGTGATGAGATTATGCTCCTCCCTTCCCTTCTGAACTCCACAGCATGTCACTCACCAGGGCAAACAGCATGATTTCTCTTCCCAAATCAGACCTGAAACCAGACTGAAATAATCATGTCTGTAATTATACTGCTCTTGAAAAGTGCTGAAAAAAAAGCTTTGAATTTTAGTTTAGCATCAATAAAAGCTAACTAGCTTTTGTTCAGTGAAATATAAAATTGTCTTGTCCAGACATGGGCCTTCAGTTGTGAATATGTAATTTGTATTCCCACTGTTGGGGAGAATCTAGCTTATTAACCTTAGTTTGATTGGGGTATGTAGACATTGTAATGGTAATATTTTGTCATCAAATGAGTTTTCTTAGATGAGCTCTTCAGAGAATTGTGGAGGCCCTGTGATTTGAAGCAATGTTTGTCTTCTAATATTCGTGTACAGGTGTGGATCCACTAACTCATGCAGCTCTGGGAGATGCAAGTGAAGTGGAATTTGATGATTTCCAGGAGTACTCGGGTGATATGGATGAACAGGCCCCAGACAGTGAGAACTCACAAGACAATAACCAGCCTCGATCAAGTTCAAGCACTACAGCCAGTAGTAGCCCCAGCACTGTCATCCATGGGGTGAATCATGTGTGTAATGGGGCTATTGTACAAAAAAGTTCAAAAACAGGGATTTGAGAGGCACAAAGGGCTTTAAAAGTGGGGAAAATGGATCTCTGAATACAGGATAATAGGATCTGTGCTAGTTTGATATATACTATCAGCTAGATTTGCTAGCAGTATTTTTTCTGTTTGTCCATCCATAAAAAGCTGCTTCTTCTCATTAGCCTGTGATTGAGTTCTAAAGCTACAGACATTTCTTCTTGGGAATTTTGGGGTAGCAATGACTTGATAAGTGCTTTGGGATTCCTTTTTGAAGAAAAAGCAGAGTGCATATGAAATAAGAAAAACTCAATAAAAATGAAAAAGTAAGAAAACCTGTCATATGTTTTTCACATCAGTATTGGTAGATAAATAGTAAATGGTAGTAAAAGTGTATTTCTTTTGCAGTTACATACCTGTTATAAAGCTAGAGTAAACGTATGACATATGGTTTATGCCTTTCTTAATAAGAGTGACTAGATTATAGTCACATATTTGGCAAGCCATTAGGAATTCTAAAAACAAACAAAAACAAAATAGAGAGCATGAAAGTAGAAATACATAGGTTATGATTTATAAATGTATAAATGTATAAATTTATGATTTATTTGATACAGTGTGGATTTAAGTATTTAATTATTATAAGAGAGATGTGGCGATCCTGGTCTTTTTCTAGTGCTGAGTGTCTGCTTTATGTAGCAGTGAAATTCAAGGTGAGAGGGTCTGGCTCTCCTCTTCTCACCATGATTTCTGAGCACTCAAAAAATCTGCTCCAGGGCGTTGAAAGCAGTAAGCGTCTAGAGGAGAAGAGAAGGACGTTCTATAACACGAACCAGCATCACACTGGATTTGATCCCTAATGAACCAAGTCATTGTTACGAAGGATTTTCCCCCCAAATGAGCCCGTGTCTCCTTAGTAAAACTCAAAGGGTAATCATGAGTCAGCATGGTGGTGAATTCATGAGTGAAGATGTTTGAGACAGCATTAAAATGTTAGAAAATGAATAAATTGATAATAGTAGCAAAGTTTAATGTTAATATTAACAGAGTTTTGTAGACAAGAACTATTGTAATAATGCAGATAAATGTATCAGAAAATATTAGATTTGGATACATTGCAAAGAGCTAAACTTCAGCAGCTTACCCGTTTTCCCAGCAGTGAACTCAGTGTAGCAGAAACAGTGCTGGTCATAGTGAAAGCAATTTGTATTCTAAATGTTTGGGATCCCTTGAGCCCATCAGTTATCAGATGTTACAGAAATATGTATCACCAACAAACTTGATTTCTTCTTTTTTTTACAGGAGTCTGCTGATTCAGCGGAGATGGAAGAGAAGATGGTAGCTGGATTTTCAAATCACCTTCCCAGTTTGCCTTTGCAGCCAAACTTTCCCAAGATGACCTTGGATCGTCGTGACAGTGAGAGTACTTCAAACAGTCTGAGTTCTGTTGAAGGAATGGTGAAGAAACGAGAGTATGATAATCCATACTTTGAACCACAGTATGGGTTCCCAACAGAGGAAGATGATGATGAACAGGAGGAAAGTTATACACCTAAATTCAATCAGAACCTCAATGGCAGTCGGTGAGATATCGCTATAGCCAGAACTATAAAAAGTCCATGCTGGAGTTTTGCCAGTCTTAGTGGTTTTTGATTAGCAATATTCGTTTCTTCAGAGATCTCTTTCAGTTAAATGCTGTAGGTCCCACTTGTACGTATTCAAAGTGGCAGGAAAGCTTCTTTCTTTTGATACAGTCCTCTGCCACTTAAAGGTATGCATGAAGTAATCAACTATGTGGGGTCTTTCCCATGTGCCAGCCAGTTGGGAGGAGAGTACCTGTGCTGCTCTGGTATTCACAGCCCAGAGCCTGGAAATTACTTTTGAAAAGAATGAATGTAATAACTGGCTGAATTTACCCATAACTGTGCAATGGTAAGATGATGCTCTTATCCTGACTTTGTGTTTGTTTTCATACTGGCTCTATTCTAGAATAAATTTTTCAGTTAGCATGCCACTTTTCAGACCTGTAGTACAGCTAAACACTGAGATATTTGTTTAATTGATGTGAGATGGCTCCAAGTTATCTTAGTAATGCAGGATATAGAATGATGACACTACTATAATGTCTCTTTCTTTTTCTCTTAAAGGCCTCTGAAGCCTCTGCGTCCCAACAGTTTAAAGCTAGGCAATGACTCTGATGTGGAATCGGATTCTCATGCTAGTTCCCCAAATTCTACGATCTCTAACAACAGCAGTGAAGGTTTTGGGGGAATTATGTCTTTTGCCAGTATGTATAAATTGTTCATTATACCTTGACTTAAACTGCAAGTGGAGAAGAAATTTACAGACAAAAGACCACTAAAGGGAAATGAACTGATCAGATACTTGTATAAGCTATGTCATTCACCACCACCTGCTATTGCAAATTTTGCAGCAAAAAGGAGAGAAGTGGTGACTTCACTTAATAGACAAGAGTAGTCATTGAATTTGGTTGACAGTCAGCATTGGGGACTTATCATGGGAATGGAATTTGGAGACCAATCCAGGAAGCTCATAGAGCGAAGTTTAGAGGGGAGGACATGGTGCTAAATGCTACACAAGGAGACATATGTGAGGGCAGAAAAAATTGGAGGAAAGCCTTACTCAGTGTGAACATTATATTATATACTATATGACACTCAGCAGTAATTGAATTTTAAGCCTTAACATTAATTGGCATGAGGATGCTATAGAGAGTGTCCACATAAATCTTCTTGGACACTGAGATCATCCAATAGGGCTGTGTTTAATTTTGCTGTCGTGAAATATTCATGCAAAAGGAACAGGGCGTTTGAGGGGAAATAGTCTCTATTTTGAAATACTCTTCTCTACAGTGTTGTATCGTAGCTCTCTTATTGAATTTTTGAAGACAGGTTTGGCCTTTTTTAAAAAAAAATTATGTAACTTTCTTGGGGAAGAAATTCCTTGTTATTTTTGATTTTTTATGAATTAAAATACCTATGTGTTCTTTATGAATTAAATTTTACTTTTGATATTTTTCTTACTTAAATGTATTTTTGTATGGGTGTTATGACTGATTTGTAACCTTATGCACCCATTAGTAGAAAAGACAGAATGCAACTGTATTAAGTAAACAAATTCAGGGATCAACATAAGTTACATCCTCAAGTGAACAAAGAATGAGATTACACATTTGCACAGTGTAATGAGTTGTTTCATACTAATTCCATAAATAAGGTATTTAGGATATACTTTATTCTCTATTTAAATTGTAAATCAAGCCAGTAATCTGATAATAAAAATATAAAGGAGGGCTCAAGTACAGTATTACTGTATGACTGTGAATAGCTACATAAACGTAAATAAATATAAATAAAGGAGTCTTGCTGGCACAGTGGTTAAATGCCGGTACTGCAGCCACAATGTTGACAGTTTGATCCCGCAGGGCTCCAGGTTGACTCAGCTTTCCATCCTTCTGTAGGTTGGTAAAATGAGTACCCAGCTTGTTGGGGGCAATTAGCTTATACGGTGTAAACCGCTTAGAGAGTGCTTGCACTGGTAAGCGGTATAGACATGTACATGCTATTGCTATAACTCCAGCATTGGCATTTTCTTTTTGTGACAAATGTTGCTAAGTCTTTAAGCAGCTCCCTTACATCTCTGCTCACAGCCATTTTGGACATGACATTATGCTGGGATATAGAAAATATTTCTGACTTGCTTTTCCTGCTCGGTGTGTTCCTTACAGAGGTGAGAAAACATTTGTGAAGCCCTTAAGATTCTCATATATTTTAAATCTAAAATGTTATTAGATCTTAATATCATCCCTTAATCCTATATAAAGAACGACAGGTAACCAAATTAAACAAATGTCATGAAAACATGATACATTTTCTATGTATATTTAACCCTGACTGGTTCAACAATCAGTTTCCATGTATGAAAAAAGTATGTGAAACTTAATGCAGCCCCATGAGCAGCAATAACTTCACTGTTGGTCAGGCTCTTAAATCAGCTTTAAATAATTTTCTGGCCCCTTTCTCTTACAGAATTGCTTCAGCTGAGTTACATTTAAAGGCTTCTTTGCTCACTTTAGGTCTTGCAGCAACATTTCAACATTAGGTCCAAACTTAGACTCGGTAATTTCTAAATACAAAATTTCTTCATCCAGAGCCATTCTTTGGTAGATCTGCTTATATTTTAAAGATCATTGTCATGTTACATGATCCACTTTTGATTCAGCTTCAGCTCTTGGACAGGTGACTTTTTAAAAGAGTTTTCTGATACACTGCAGAATTCATGGTAGGGTCAAAGGCAGCAAACCATCCAGGTCCTGAGGCAAAAAAGCAGGTGGAAACTGTCACATTTCCACCACTGTTTTTGATGGTGGTGGTTTTTTTCTCTCTGTTCAAACCCAGTGCTTGTCTTTTGCCAAACATAACACTTCTCACTCAGGCTGAAAAGTTCTACCCTTGACTTCTCTGTCCAGACAACATTTTCCCAGAAGTCTTCAGGATCATGTATTTGATTTTAGTAACCTCCGTATGGGCAACAGTATTGTTTTTTAGACTGATATGGTTTCTTCCATGAACATCATTCTTGTTCAGTGTTTTCCTGATTGTTCACAAATACTCACATGAGCCAAGATGTAAGTGTCCTACAGATGCTTGGATATTACTCTGTGGTTCTTTGTAACATTCTGGATGTTGTGTCATTTTGTTCTTGGAGAGATTTTGGTAGAATGATGGCTTCTGGGTAGAATGACTGTGGTCTTCAGGCGTCTCATTTTGTAGCTTGGCTGCCTGACTGAATTGGCAGATTCCTAAATCCTTAGAAATGGCTGTGTAACCTTTTGTAGATAAACAAACGACGCTAGCTGCTTTTCTGAGAACATCAGAAATGTCTTTTGATCATGGCATGACATATTTCCATATAATCATATGGCAAAGGCTAAAATCACAAAGTTTCTCATTGTTTTATAGGTTAGGATCTACCACATGCACCCCCAAAGAGCCACTTAATTACTTACTACTGATTCTAATTCTTCCCTTTAATTTAGCTGATTTAACAAGAGACTCACTTACTTTTGCATCTGTCCTGACTCTTGTTTATTAATTGTTTGCCCAATTGATGCATTTTGTTCTTTAACAAAACACAGAATTAGTTGATATAAGACTTATTGGATATTGAAGAAAGGACTGGTTCTCTTTCATAAGCTGTCATAGGAAATTTCAGCAATTATCTTTAGAGTTCATAATTTATTTTCTTGCCACTGCAGTTGCATCCGAAATTTATTTTTCACATGCGACCCAGCAAGGAGATGCACCGGCTGTTTCTGCAGGGAAAACTTGTCTGTCTCCTCTCTGACTGATAAGAACTAAGATGAATAAGAAACTGGATGTGGGCTAACAAACTGAACCTTAAGTAAGACAAGAGAGATATCCCCCTGTAGGACTGCTGTTTCAGGCTTTAGGGTTTGACTTGTTTTGTGTGGGGTTTCCACTCCTTTCGCAAAACCAGGACTGTAGTTTGAGAGTGGTTCCACATGTTGCTTCTTCATGTCTAGGTAGCAGCTATGATTGGGGTGTCTTTTGTACAACTCAGGCTGGTGCATCAGCTGCTCCTTTTCCTAGAAAAGAGAAATTTTGGCCAAGATCGCACTTGCCTTATTCATATCAATATTGCGTTATTTGAATAAGTGATACATGAGTTCATCAGAAGCCAAAAATGAGAAGGAAGCAAGGGTTTTATAATACATGACTCCACTGAGGTAATTTCATTGGCATCTACTCTGTTTCAGGGCCTAATGTAAAGAACCACAATTGCTTTAAAGGCCTCTGTTGATACTCCACTCAGATTATCAGGGAAGATCTTGCTTCTCATTCACATTTAAGAAGCAGTGGGGAGAAATGCAGAAGGTCTTTTCTGTTGTTGCATCCTGGCTGTAATATTTTGGCAGATCCACTTGGCTCCATATCTGTGGACATTTAGATGTGAGGTCCCACCCATTTCCCTTTCCCCCAAAATATGTGGGATTACACTTTGCAAGCTTTTGATCTTGCCTAACTGATTCTTGACCTCATTTATGGCCCAGGCCTTTTAAAGATGAATTTCATCTGTTGAATTATTCTGTTAATTTAATGTATGATGTTTTAAATGCTGTAATTGTTAAATGCCACAGGTGTCTTAAAAATGAAATGCAAAAGTGGCATATAAATATTCTAAATAAAATAAATTTAAGTTTATTGTATAAATTAGATTAAGAAATGCAGGAATAGGCAGCATGAGCTAGGTGGTCGTCTTTCCCCTCTCCCTCCTTTTATCATGGCCAAAATATCTCTACAAGTCTCACCAGAAATCAGGAAGTGAAGAGAAAGAATGCTGTTGAAGGCCAAAACTATACCTGTTATGAAGTATGCTTTTGTATTTAAATCAGTTTAAAAATTGAAATCATATCAGTTTGCATAGTGTGGGTGCTGTTAGTTCCTGGAATCTCTGTAGGACTGGAAGGGGAGTTTACTCTCTTCTTTCCCTTCTTCTGGTTATGATTGATTGACTGATGCAGATGCCATCTGTCTCCCCAGGTTAGCAAATCTTTATATGGACTTTCCTTGTTGGTGCTTTCCACCCTCTCTCTAGTTGATGATTATTTCAGTTTATCATAATCTGCACATTAAATGTGATGATACAGTTTGTCCCTGTATTCAGGTGTAAGTGGCAGGATAAATTGCTGAACGTCGGAAGGGAATGGTTAGATCACTTGATTTATTTTCTTTTTGTTATAGGTAGTCTATACAAGAACCACAGCACAAGCTTTAGTCTGTCCAATTTAGCACTTCCAACCAAAGCTGGGAGAGACAAAAACACTCCATTTCCTAGTCTGAAAGGTAATCATTTTTGCTTGCCTGTTACTGCTTTTCACAATCCCTTTGCCAAGCAGTCACAGAAACACTGCCCCATTTTGGGAAACAGGATATTCTAGTAATATGAACTCCATGTTGCTGATACTTCAAAATTCTTTGGTAGAATTTTTCAAGTCATTATTGCTGGCTTATATCAAGAGGAGAAGAATTCTTTCTGTCTTTAATGCACTGATTGTAGGAAATGAACTTTAGCGGAAAGAGATCTTACATGTATAAATCAGATACATTCTTAATCCTTTGGACCAGTTTGAAATGTATAGCTCTTAAGCAGAGGCTTCTGAAAAGTCTGGTATTGGTGTATATAATAAGGACAATATTCAAAATCTGCTTAGTATGTTTTTTGGCCCATTGCATGCAGTTGCATATTACTGTCTTGACACACAAACACTGTCTACATTTGGACAGACTCCTTGGTAAGGAGCTCTACAACATTATGCCTGTCATGCAGAGCATTACTGTGGGAGAGGGCTTTTCAAAAGTCTCCATGGGGCCATAATAATTTAATCTGTATATAAAATCTATTTGATAGATGTAGAAAATAGCTTGAAAAGAAAAAATATTGATGGTTTTTCAGTTGGAGGCAACTAGAGTTGGCTAACCTAGATTATTTCCTTTTACCCTGAAGAATATGGCACAGAGGCTGCTAAAATTACTGTTACATTGGATTAGTTATAGAGTCATCCCTCCATATTTGCTAGGCTTAGGGGCACAAACCCCTATGAAAGTGAAAAAAACGTGAATAACTCTAGGCCCTCCCAAAACATATTTAACACACACACACACACAAAATATGACCACCATGTTCAACCCATCATGGATTCTTTTGAGGCATCAGGGTTCTTTCACAAGGCAGAAGTGGGTGCCTGGTGATGCTTACTGCCACCTCCACTGCTGCCCCACACCATTTTTAATAGGGACTTAACAAGCCTCATTTGCAGTTTCTCCATCTCATGAGGCTTGCAGTCCCTATTAAAAATGGCATAAAGAGGCAGCAGAAGTGACAGCAAAAAATCTGTGAATAATCAAATCTGCAAAAGTGAAATCCACAAATGTGGAGGGCTGACTGTAGTACAGTTCGTTTTTGTGAATTGTGTGGATGAAGGAAAGAAAACTGAAGCTTACCATTGTTTTTTCATTGGAACTTTTCAGTTGCTTAGCTGGAGGAATGCTTTGTTTGCTTTTTAAGTTCATATATATAATTAGAGAATTACTATTTTTTTTAACAAGTTGATTTTATTTATTTCTTCTCCCTCTCCATTTTCATCCGTAAAGATTACTTTAATCTGGAAGTGGGAAGGGATGTGGATGAAGGTTGGTATGATGTCCTGCTGACCTTTGACCTTTTAGTACTAAAGGCCAAAAGTTGGTTTTGTGTTGCTGCCTTGGACTTTGCTTTGGATAGAATAATGTTTTTTTCTTGGGTGTGTGTGTTTGTGTAAATACCGCCAACAGAGAAGTAATGTGAGTAGTTTAATGAGGACTCTGCATGATCCCTCTGGGAATATCTCTATTTGGTCATATTCCTATATTTGTGCAGAGATCTTCTGTTAGCTAAACCTATTATTGATAACACACATTGGAAGAAAACAGTGATGGGTTTTTCCATTTCTTTCTCATGCTTTGTGTCTCATCTTCTACAGTTTATTCTCATTCCTTGATGATTACTGTTCATTGTGGCTTCTGCGAATTTCTAAATTTAGAGCAGCATTTCACTTTGTCAATATTTCTGTCTTACATATAAAAATAAAGGTTTATGAAGAGTCTGAGGGGTACCGTACTGCTTTTGAGGATCACGTAGTTGTTGATGATGTGCTGCCATTTTTGTATGCTAGCTAATTATTGATACTTTGTATTTTAATCCTTTGTGATACAAGATGGGGAGAGAATAGTTTCTTGTTTGACCTCATTTGTCTTTGCTTCATTGCCTTTCTTAGGTCTTCATTAAGGTTTGGTTTAATTTACCCTTCGTCTTGTTTTGAAGGAACATAAGCTTAGCCCTGCTTTTTTTCCCCATTTTTTTGCAGTGCCTCTCAATAATAACATTATTAATTCCTGAAGGAGAGGAAAACATTATCTGAATAGTTTTTGAACCTTAAAGTAACCATAAAACGATTTAGAGCACATTTCTTCTACAGATGGGAACTGGTTTTAACAAAATTTTAACTGTTTTATATTCACCCGAGGATTTTTAGATTCTGGAAAGGAATAGAAAAATTTATAGATTTCATAAAAATTATGCTATATAAGGGGGTTATATGGAAGCCATGTAAGTTAGTTTGGTTCCAAGTGTGCTTTTAAAAGAAGATTATAAACTATATCAAGTATGCTGATTCAGCACAAGCCATACATACTGGGCATATGAGGGAGTGCTAATTACTGTCCATATCACTAATTATGTAAGGACTAGTTGAAAAACAAGTGGTATCAATTTAAGGGAGCTGATGGAAAACTCCACCCCTTCCTCTTTTTAGAGCAGGGGTGGGAGATGTTCAACTACAACTCTCAGCATTCTTCACTATTTGCTGTTGGTTAGAGTTGCTGGAAGACACAGATCAACATCTTGGTGGCTATGATTTCTGCCTCTAAACTAGAGTTACTCTTTCCTTCCTCTTCTGGATTATTCCTACCACACGTAATCAACCACGAGAAAAATTGGTACTGGAACTAGCCTCTTATATTCATTCTGCAATTTTTGGAGGTTTTGGAGTGGGAAGAGATTAACCAAGTAACTTAATTAAATGTAGACATGGTGGTAATTTTGCAATACACTACTAATTGTTTATTTTGTGTCCAGTATTTGGGCTAAATACTATAATGGAGATTATTACTGAAGCTGGGCCAGTAAGCAATGAAGGTGGGTTCCTTGCATCATGAGCTGTGCATGACATACCAACTCCTAGCAAGCATCCCTGTGCCTGCTTGTTGGGCAACTTATCCACTGGTAACCAGAACCTTGTGATTTCTACTGGTTGCATTCCCATTACACATTATGCTTTTCCATATGATGTCTAATCAGAAGATGGTTCTTGTGGCAGAAATGCATGCAGAGCAGCCAAGCTTTTCCTGCTTCTCACCTTCTGCTCTTGTTACCATCTTCTTTTTTGTCTCTGCCTCATTCCCATTACTGTTTTCTGCCGATGTATGATACAGTAATACAATATATGCTGCTGCTTTTTCAAGTTACTTTGTATGTCCTTTTAATTAGAGTGTTAGCTGACTCTTGTGTGTCATATTGGTGCTGTTTATGTACCAGAGTATCCTTTCTATTAAGGGTTCTCTTGTTCTGCCTTTCCTCTTGTGCAGGAAACCGGCGAGCACTTGTAGATCAGAAGTCTTCTGTTATAAAGCACAGCCCAACAGTAAAAAGGGAATCTCCTTCACCTCAGGGACGAACTGGCAATTCCAGGTACAAACATGTAAAGTATTCTTTTCTCCCAAAAGAAAAATATATGCCTGACTTCTCCTAGACTCTAGGAACTAGATTTACATGTTGACTGTAGTGGGCAAAGTGAATTTGTTTTGTGTCCTTACATCCTGAATCTAAAAATATGAGTAGACAAATTTTACACAGAAAATTTAATAAAGGAAAAAAAGGAATCATTCATAACAATTAACTGGGATACACCAATGAAAATATTCTGAATAATTATATTTTCCCTGTCCTATGAAATTCCATTATATAGTGAAAACCAACAGTTCTTGAAAGAGGTGGTACACAATGTCCTAGATGGACAAGGAGTTGGCTGGTTTCACATGAAGAGGGTCCGTCGTCTGCTGGAGAGTGAGCAGCTCCGTGTGTTTGTATTAAGCAAGCTCAATCGTACCATCCAGTCAGAGGAGGATGCACGACAGGATTTGGTCCAGGATGTGGTCAGTTGGTTTCTTTCTTCCATTCTCTTTTTCTTTGATTTTTGTTATGCCTTTCTGTATTAAGCATACTCAGTGTTTTTCACAATGAGGCCTTAAAATATAAGAAAATATTGAAATAGTAAAAAACAGTAAGAAGAACATTAGAAACCAAATTAGGAGAATGCTTTTTGGAAGAAAATTGTCTTTATTGCCTGCTGAATGATAGCAACCTAGGCATCACACCCACTCTCTTGTGCTCCTGTATTGATCATAGCTGCAAAGGGAACACGGAAAAGGGCCTTTGTAATGAAATAGAGTCCTAAAGCAGATTCATAAGGAGACAATAAGTGATTCCAAACTTATTCTGTTTCCACAGTATTTAAGGCTTTAAACGTCAAGGGAAGCACCTTTGTCTGGAAACATATTGGTTGCCAGTGTGGTTAGTGAAGGATCAGAGTGATAACCTCTACGTAAAACATGTTACAGTGATCTCATCTGAAAGTGATTAGGATGTGAATGACCTGATGCCAGCTCTGACTTTTTCTGGGTGTGGGTGCCTTTGGCATACCAGGTGGAGTTGATAAAAGGTGCTTCTGGTTCCCAGCCTCAGATATGCATCAAGGAGGACTGCTTAGATTCAAGCAGTCAGACTATGAAGTGTATGCTTCAGGAATCAACCTGAACTCAAAAAGTGATGCATCTCCTTCAGGCTTGTCAGAGCCCTCAGTCAACATTACCTCCACATTACTTTCATTAAGTGTCAGTTTGTTCACATATATCTAGATTAAAACTGTCCCCAGGCATTTTTTAGAATACCTAATCTCTCTCTGAGTTCAAGAGAAAGAAGAGATAGAGCTGAGTGTTTTTTTCCCCCCTGCATACTGATGATAACAAAGCCCAGACTTCCTTGTGACATCACTCAATCGTTAGGGGCAAAATAAACTAAAGGCTGCCTCCTGGGATCTACCATTATGAAAAAGAGAAGAGGCAGGGGACCAATCCAAAGCATGCTCCCGGCTCCCTTCTGGCTCAGCATCCCTGGATACCATAGTCAGTTATATTGGTGGGGCGGGGGGGGGGGGGAGTGCTGACACTCAGGAGTTAAAAACAACACAGATATAGATATAATCATTCTTGTGCATTTCTGCGGCAGTTCATTTACCAGTGTGATACAGGCAATTGCTGTCTCAAAATCAGACCAGAAAGTAGACTAGAAGCATACATACAAACTGGTTCCCTGTCATAACCCAGATAAAATATCTTACTCAAAAAATGAAAACTAAAAATATAATGTCAGTTATTCAAAGCAGAGAGGCGAAGTAAGCATTTTTTCTAGGATAGCTTTATAACAGTTTCCTTAAATGGTCCTGGAACCTTTCTCTCTCTTAAGGGGCTTTGGACAGAATGAGTTCATAAAAGAGTTCTAAAGATGCATTCTTAAGTAGATACAGAAGTAGTTTAATAGCAGAGTGTACGTTTTGCCTACAGTAAGCTCCAGGCTCAATCTGTGGTACCTCTAGCAGAACTGGGAAATTTTTCCTTTCTGACATCCTGAAGAACTGCTACTCATTTGTTTAGGAAATACTGAGCCAAATGGGACCAATGATATGGCTTGATCTAGGACAGCTCCTTTTCTCCCTCAGTTTTACGGAACATAGTTCACTTACTAAAAATTAATTAGAATGTGGATGAATTTTGACTTGAGTGGGAAGGTAATAAACTGCAACAGGCTCCTGATTAATGAAATGTGCTTACTCCTGAGAATCTTTTCTTTGTAGGAGATCAGCCGCAAAGTTTATAAAGGGATGCTGGATTTGCTGAAGTGTACTGTGTCAAGTCTTGAATTATCATATACAAATGCAGGACTTGGAGGCATGGCAAGTGTCTTTGGCCTTCTGGAAATAGCTCATACTCATTACTATAACAAAGGTAAGAGAATATGAAAAACGTATAAATTAGAGAAAATAAATGAACGTGAAATTTGTGACAAGTCCCAGTAGTTACAAAGCCAAAACAAAAGATCATAGAATTTCATTCTGAATAATGATTGAGACATATTGATTATCAAAACTGACATTGATTTTGATCAGCTGGCAGATGGCTATGTGTGACAACCTGGGCATGGTACTTCCTCGGGTGTTACATGTGGGGCTGCTGTGAGATTAGTGTCAGCCTCCTGCTTTAAAGTGTGCTATAAATTGATTTGGATATTAATATAACAGAAGGGAATTTTAAAGATATAAAGTCACAAAATTTAAATAATACAGCTGTAGTTGAATAAATACTACAAGTTGTACTGAGAACATGATTTATGTTTTTTAATGTGACACATCTTGCACAGAATACAGTTTGTTTCCACTGTGACATCATGATAAGTCAAAGCTCCATACCTCTCCTTTTCAGAAGTGAGCTAAGACAACACAGATCTATGTACGGGCAACAAAAATCACTTGACTACGGCTTATGTTAAAATTAGGAGTAGGTAGCTTCATGAGAACCAGAAGGCTTCACCTGTTCCATTTTCCACGAGCCCAGGCCGTCATAGGCTGCATTCACAGAACCATGAAAAATGATTTGAGGAGTAAAACAAGGTATTGGTGGTGCTCATCTGGTTTTACCTGAGAATCATGCCCACCCCCTACCCCCTGGTAGGTTCTCAGAAGTGTGGTTTTTAGATATTCTGATCCTATGTTCTGGGAGCTGCATGAAAGGCTCCAGTAGGGTGCAGCATTCCTACTATTTATTTAAATAGCTGACTCTCCTAAAATCATTGATTGATTAATTTGAATTTCTCTCCCTGGATATTGCCTCATCTGTTTTTAATGGAGGTTCTAGAATTAGACAGATTGCATCATGGAGCATATAGGTGAAGAGATTACATGTACAAATAAAAAGATGATGGAAACAATACATTGAAGAATTCTGTAAAAGAAGTGAAAGAATGACAGATTCATTCAAGGAAGAATCATTTGAAGATAAACCTACAATTTTAGAAAATGAAGTGGAAGCAGTACTCAGAGCACTTGGGAGAAACAGATCACCAGGAACAGATGGCATACCAACAGAGCTGCTTCAGGCTACAGAAATATAATCTACTTTAGTTCTAGCTAAAATCTTTTAACAACTATGGAAAACAATGGCCTAGGGATCAGAAACAATATAAATCCCAGTCCCCAAGAAAAGGGGCACCAGGGATTGCAAATAACCACAGGACCATTGCCTTAATCTCCCATGCAAGCAAAATGATCCTCAAAACTCTACAACAAAGAGTTTTACCATGCATGGAGCAAGAAATGCCAGATGTCCAAGTTGGTTTGAGGAGAGGAAGAAGCACAAGGGATTATATTACAAACATACATTGGAAAATGGAACACACCAAATAATTTCAGAATAAAATCAGTCTGTGCTTTATAGATTATAGCAAAGCTTTTGATTGTGTAGATGATGAAAAACTGGATCACTCTTAAAGAAATGGGTGTGCCAAATCATCCAATGGTCCTGATGTATAACCTGTACTCAGGATAAGGGTCTACTGTTAGAACGGTATACAGAGAAATGGAATGGCTTCCAGTTGGCAAGAGGGTCAGACAAGACTGCATTTTACCTCCGTATGTGTTTAGCTTGTATGCTGAACATACAAAGGCCCCTCCCTAAACTGCAAACCCCAGGATTCCATAGGATGTTGAAAGTGGAATAATAACACTGTAACAGTCTGGTAAGGAAATGGCCTAAGTCTGCACTATCTGAGTAAGGCTGTTGATGTGACTTGGAGGTATCTCATTTGTAGGGGCACTATAAGTCGTAGTTAACGTGAGAACAGTTAACAACAAAGAAGGGATTGGGAACACCTGCACACAGCAGTGCCCAGATCTTGATGTCCTCGGTGGCTGTGGCCACTCCTGCTGAGGCTATCTGAACTTCTGGTTGTGGTATCTCTCTCTCCAATAAGAGTAGTTCCCCACTAATGCTTTAAACAGTGTTTCAGAGAAATAGAAGGCACATTTCTCCCATCTGCTGAATGGACATAACACTTCTGATGATCATGCTTCCATGGGTGTTTCTGTCTGTTTGCTAGAACTTATTATGCGGAAGAATACTAATGGAAATAGGATTTCTAACAAATCTCTGTCTCTCTGTCTGCTTGCCTCACAAAAGTGTAGACCTAGGCTGGGAATTGTGCAACTTCCCAGATGTTGTTAGACTGAAAGCTCCATCATCCCTAAGTACCATAGCCAGTGGTGAAGAATGCTGGGAGTTGCAGTGTAGGCTAATTGTTTTATGAAGTTTGCAAATGCACTGACTGGCAGGATGCCATCAAACTAATGTGATGAGCTCTCTTGTGATGATGAATATTAAAATACAAGAGTCTTGCTTGATCTAATCTGCTTAGATCAGGATTCTGTTTCCAGTGGTGGCCAGTCATATGCCTCTGGGAAGCAGACAAACAGGGAATGAGTGGTACAACCCTCCTTCTTCATGTGTATGTCACCAAAATCTGATATTCTGGGGCGTACTACTTCTGAAGAAGTTTCATTTGAGTTATCATGACTTACAGGCAGTTGATGCATTAATTCATGAATGTGTCGTATTGTTTTATTAAAAGGAGACACCTTGCCAAGCAACTACTAATTCCCATAATCCGTGATAGTAGAAGCTATTTGCATTGTGTGAAGTATTATTTCCATCTGTTCACTCTGAACCCACGTGCGGAGATTCAGGGGAAAAGGAGGCTGTCCTCCTTCTCAATGCTGACTGAGGCCTTGAACAGGAGCTAGGAATTTCCCCCAAATTCTTTTTATTCCGCGCTGCCACCACCCACTGATGTAGCCCACTCTACAGCAATGCAGTGGGACATTGCTTGGGAATTTACAGTCTCTGTGTTCAAAGATCCTTTCCCTTCCCTCACCTCCCCCTTCTGAGTGAGAGTAATCCTATCCACGTGTGCACCGAGGAATGCGTGGGAATGGAGAGGGAACAGAGGTTTACAGAAAAGTATTTATTTTAAACATGCAAGGTAAACAAGAAAATAATACTCATGGAAGGGCTTCTGCCACCGCAGGTATGCTTGATAGTTACAAGTAGTTATAATTACAGATAGATTCTCAAGATCAGCTAAACTGTCTAAAATAACAAAGCTCTTAACACAGCTAACTAGGCACATTCTAAGCTACTCACAGCAGTTGGTCATTTCTGAGGTGGTATTTGGGGAGGGCCAGGAGGTGGCCTTGTCTGCCTCCACTGGGATCTTTCACCCTCCTGGTGTTCTCTTGAGGATTTTTTTTTTTACTTCTCATTAAAGCATCTAGAAGACACACCCCCCCCCCCCGATTTGGGCAGTTTTCTCATGTGACCTCCAATCAGTGTAACCTAACCCTAGCAGCCCATTAACCCTTTGTATGCCTAAGGGAGAACGATCTCCCTTAAGCTCTGTTACGTAAATAATGGGGAAATGCCATTATCACACCACCTCTAGCCAGATGTCCTTGGGATGATCCCAAGTTCACAAATGTTTTCTGTCCATCTCTCTGTCCATCCAGTGCTTTCATAATAGTTGGCTAAAGTATGAGGGTATTTCTTTTTAAGTATGAGGGGTTTTAGTACCTTCAGGAAGAAAGGGTGTTTTTAGAAATAGTACTTTCCCTTTATTTTATATTATTTATTTTATTTTATTTTATTTTATTTTATTTTATTTTATTTTATTTTATTTAAATTATTATTATGGTATTTTAATGTCTCCCAACCAGTTCACACAATTTTTTTTTAAAAAATGAGTAGATATCCAATAAAGCATGTGATAACAAACCTATACAGTATTAAGTCGGGTAGATTAATAAGCTTGAATGCACCAGGCATAGACACATTAAAAGATCTTCATCTTCTGCTGAGTGATGGTAAGTTTGGTACCAGGCATCCCATCCTTCCAAGAGCACTCCCAAGTTGGGGTATCATAAACAAAAAGAGCTTGTTATAGGTTATCGCTATCTTTATCTTAGATAGGAATGACCTTTGAAAAGATTTCAGAGGCAGATCTTCGGAGCCAACAGGTTTATATGGAGGAGGTAGTCTTTGAATTAACTTTGTGCTATATTCTTAGACTAGGAGGTAGTAATTTGTGGTCCTCCAGATCATGTTGGATGGTAACTGTCAAGAACTCTAGGCAGTACACCTAGTGGTGAGTGATGATAGGAAATGTCCAACAGTATTCAGAGTGGGCCACAAGTTGCCCATTCTTCCTTAGCTCCTGTTCCAGTGTTTTGTGCGTTTCATTCAAGATGATGATGAGATTTATATGGGGGAGCTGTTATTTTCGTTATTTGCAACCAAATGACTGATGCCAGTGATCCAATTCCTTTTCTCTCCTTTTCTTCTATTTCTTCTTCTCCCTTTCTTCAAAATGACTGTCGTTGGTATTTTTGGATCTTTTCTTCTCTTTTTTGGCTGTTATCTGTGTCTCCTTCCTTTTAAAGAACCAGAAAAAAGAAAAAGAAGCCCAACAGATGGAGCAGTCACTCCGGTTGGCAAGGACCATATTTTAGCCACGAGGGTGGAATCGAAACCCAAGGTGCAACTGCCAGTACCTCAGCTCATGCCACGGGCACCGAGCCCCGCAGGGAAAGGGCCAAGGGAGTTTGACACAAGGAGTCTAAAGGAGGAGAATTTTGTAGCTTCTATTGGTGTGTATTTATGTTTATGTGGAATGCAGGAAAGTGGTTGTGCCTTGACATTATTATTTACTTGCATCCTTACCATTTAAACATTTCTCTATTCATTGCTATAGTAATGCACTTCCCAGTCACTGAGATTGCACAAACTAGTCATATATGCTCATCTCACAGTTTGGAGAAATATTAGCTAAATATTTCTGATGTGCTAGTATGCTTTTTTAGAACTTTATGGTCAGACTGAGAGAGGCTGTCATATGATGAAATTCAGCTATTGTTAGATGGAATAGAGATTGTTGCTGTTATGTGCTTTCAAGTTACTTCCAACTTATGGCAACCCTGTGGCAGGGTTTTGTTGCAAGATTTGTTCATAGGGGGCTTACAATTACCTTTATTTGAGGCTGAGAGAGTGTGACTTGTCCAAGGTTGCCTGATGGTTTCCGTGGCACAGTGGAGATTTTAACTCTGGCCTCATAGAGTCAGACACTCAAATCACTATTCCACAGTGGCTCTTGGGTAGGGATTATGATGAACCAAACTAATAGTCCAGATCACAGTAAGGACATAGGTTCTTGGGAGTATTTGTGTCACAGACAGGCTATCCACAAGAACCAATTATTGTTGAGAGTAATTCTTTTTATAGTTCTTCTCTGTGTTTATTTGGAAGTAACTCCCATTGTGGTCTTCAGATATATTGTAGATTAAATATTATGGTGCAGAATTATAACTGTGTTTATATTTCTTGAATATTATCCCAGACACATGGAATGAGGATTATTTTTATATCACATCTAACCTGTTTTCCTTTCCACAACAAAACCTATAGGAATGAGTATTAGAAGTTTTATAGCTGCATTCACTTGTGTATTATAAATCCCTAAGAAGTAATAGCAGCTAAATATTTATGTTGCAGAAGCAATGTTATACTTTGTTAATACCTAGTTTTGCTAGGTTTGGAGGTACTACGTAAGGCAAGACAGAAAACCACTTAGGAAGTTAGCTAGAACTTTTCCAAATCTTTCTCTATGTACCAATTCCAGTGAACTGAAGGACAAGAGCATGGTATTCTGTTCATTCAAGAGACAGAAGGAAATTGAATTTTAAATGTTTGTAGAATAGAAGTGCCATCCAATTGCTATCCAAATGTGGGAGAAAAATGGGACATTTTCCAATGTCAGAAGACTGTCTAAAAAGATTAAAAGAGTATTAGATTCAGATAAGTTTCTAAAATGCAAATCTCCTCCACTAAATATTGACCATAGTTTTTTTGTAAGTTTCTTTTTAAATTTCAAAAATCAGAAGCCAACATCAACATGTTAGTTGATTGTGTAGTGCTGTAGAGAACAGCCCAGGAATGCCCATTTCTACAGTGTTGCTGCAGCTAAGCAAACAGCCGGATTCTACATGGTTGCATAGCAGCAAGCAGAACTTTGATGGGTGGGGAAAGGAGCACAGACATTTTATGTTAAGTATTAATAAAATCCCCTCTGTGGGGAACTTATTTGTGGATCTGAGTATGATTTTCACTACTGAGAAAACATTTTTCAATCAATGTTAGTGCTGCTATTAACATTACTGAATATGGAAACTGATACAGCTAGCAACCATATTTCCCCATATGGTTAGTAATTGTTGCTTTCCATTAAATACAGTGTGGGGAAAGTATTGGGCTTGCCAGATATGTTATAATTTTCTATCTTTATATCATATCATTGCATAAAACCCAACCCCTTATCCCCCAACAAGTTCTGAATCAGTTTCCTATCCCATTTCTGTCTATACTTTCCCATGCTCTGCTTCTACTGCAGAATAGTAGAAAGTAATTCTCCATACTATTGCTCCTTCCTTGTAAGAGCTGAGTTTCCTTCCTGCCTTCTAGCACCTCTCAGCTTCTGCATTCCTAAATGGGGAGGAGGAGTGAATGGCACAGTTCATATTCGGATATGTAGCAAGCTTATTTGGGATTCTGCCTCTGGGCCACTAGGCCAGCATCTGGAAGGACCTGGAGTTTACTGAAACAAAAAATGAAAACATCTTAGAAGTTTTAAATACTTGGGTTTGCTGAGTGGATTACATTTCTAATCACCTCTGAGGATGCTCGTTTCTGAACAAACTCTGCCCTTTTTGTAAGGAGCTCTGTTTCAGACAATCCTTTTCATCACAGTTGGAGGAGTAGTGTGAACTGACCAAGGGTTATGTGAGCATCATTTTGGTGTATTTTCCCCCAACATTTTTGTGTTCTTTTCATCCTGCATAAAGACTTGGACATTGATATACTGAGCACACAGAAAGAAGAATAGTAGGTAAAGCTCAGTGGTTATGATGAGGATAGGCAGGGTGAAGCTAAAATGTATATGGTTTAATACTCCTTTTGTGTTGGTAGAAATACAGTTTCTTTTATGCAGCATTAAATTGTGAAGGAGGATATTTGGGTGCTGGTGGGTGAGACAGTGACACTGCATTTTTGTGGAAACTTCTTGTTCAGAAATTTTGAATGTTGGATGTAAAGAAGCTTAAGATATCTCTTTTTAATTCATTATTTCTATGAAGTGAGATGAAATCAGGAAGGTGAGTCTTAGGGGTTTTTTTCTCAGCGAGCTAATTTCATATAGCCATTCTTTTATAACTCTTGTAAATTAAGTTGTGAGTGTGTAAATCTGATCTGCTGAAGCAGTGATTAATTATTCACATGCCAGTTTTCTTTAATCTAGTATATGGCGCTGCAGGTTTGAGTGGTATATTTTTCATTTTGTTTTCCATTATCACCGCTGATCAGCATCTGACACTTTTTCTGTCTTTCTCTCCTGCTTACATTGCATCTTGAGTAGAATTGTGGAACACGCACCAGGAAGTGACAAAGCAAAAAGCTTTGGAAAAACTGAGTAAGGATATGATGAAAGGACAGAAATCTAACACTATCCCCCAGCCTCCCCATAACTGCCAACTCCCTAAGCTTTTGATTGAACTCATTTGCTATGTGAGCCATAGGGCAGACCAAGGAGGTTACTATTTTTAAAGAAATTTAGTGAGGAGATACACTGACTAGTCCTTTATTATAATGGGAAAACTGTACTGTCTCCTTCAGCTGTGCTTCAACTCCTTCCTTACCACTGAATTCAAAATGTATGTTGGACAGGTTTCTGCAGAAAATATTAATTTGTTTTCAAGTCCCCACTGAATAGGTCATAATTATTGTCTAATAGCAATGATCTAATACTTTCGATGAAGTTGGAGGTAAATTTGATGAGGTTGGAGGTAGAAAAATATGATTAACTTGTAATGGAAGAAAAGTTTGGTGCTTCATTGTCTTTGTCAGTTATTCCTTGGTTATGATGATCAGGAAAGAAGAGTGAGTTGGCTACACAATGCCTACAACAGATTTCATAAAGTAGACATTGGCTAATAATGCACACATAGTTAGAAACCATGTATTCCTCTCTCCTTGTGTAATCATATATATATGATCTTTTGATTTCCGATGGTACCTGAGTAGAGGTAAAGAGCAGTATTAGGTACATGTCTGTAAACAGAGGAGTTGTTTCAGGACAAAATGGACTGGTGTAGAAGGCTTAAGTATACCCTTTTTATTCCTTGTTTTTCTCTACTTCAAAGTGTCCTTTTTTACAGATCTTTTGTTAAAAAAAAAGATGGTTGGAATGTTGTGTCATAAAAAGGCACTATAATATGTAGTTCCTTTTTTTTTTTTTGCAGTCTGTCTGAACCACATATGGGTTCTACGCTTGCAGAAGGCCATGTTCAAAAAGTTCTAGAGCTGAAAAGTTTTGGTGGTAAACTTAAAGTATGGTACACATGCTTCTGGGATTGGCTCCTGCATTCCCATTCAGTTTCTCTTTGACTGCAGTGTATGGAGCATTTTCTGATTTCTTTGTCATTTATGAGCAGTTCGTACTATTTTGCTCTAGAACCTTTAGCAACATTTATTTATAACACCCCTTCCATCAAAGGGCAGAACATCAAACATATACAGGCAGAGACAAAGACAATAGAACATAACACTCTACATATATATAAAATCTCCAACATCCCATCAGCCACCAGCCACCCCAGCAACCTCAGGTACAACTCAGCAGCTTAATCTGGCAAATCAAAGAGGAAGGTCTTCAGTACTTCATGAAAACAAGTGAGATTCTCCTCCAACTGGAGGCATAAAAGAAGACTGTTCCACAGATGTGGGGCCAGATCTTGAAATGTTTGCAGCCTAGTGCTGTGCATATCAGTAGAACAGATTCTAATCCTTTCCTTGAATTGAATCTTGAATTCCTAAACTGTGCATAGCCGAACTGCCAGGTACTGGGGGAGATTTCAATGTAGAGCCCTAAATCAAAAACCAAAAGTTTGAAACAGGCCCTGACCTGAACTGGTAGCCAGTGAAGAGATCTACAGGGGGAAGGAAATATGTGAATATTTAGGGAGATTTAAAACAAGCTGGATGGCACTATTTTGAATTAAGGCTAGAGGGGAAAGAGAGCAAGAAGGCAAGCCTGCCAGTAGGCTGTTAGAATAATCCAGATGTGACATAATCAAAGCCTAGACAAGCAGATAGGCCATCTTGATGGTCAAGAACGTGCGGAACCTACAAATGCTGAAAAGATGGAAACTGGATACTTTATGCCTTTCACTTCAGACCCTGAAGGCATCGTTTAATAAGTGTGTGACCTGTGGCAGCAAATTGTCAACATTGGATGGGCACACTTTGTGTCTCCTCTTTCTTGAAGAGGCGCAGGTTTGGTCAATTGCTCAAGTTTCATGAAGCAAGCCTGGTGAAACTGTTCATTCCATCTTTTTGTGTAGGTCTTGGGGAGAGTCCTTCAGGGTTCAGTCTTGGCAGTCAAGAACTGACCTTTACAGCCACCCTCCTTAGGGAGCTGTTTTTTAGACTTTTGCTGAGGATTGTCTCTCTCATATATGGCGTATATGCTGACCTCCGTATCAAAGTCAACAGCTTCATCACCTTCTAGGTTGTCAGTTCAGTCTTACTTTCATCATTTGCCACATTGAACTTGATTATAGCTTTCTCTTTGAGACTCATGCAAGAGCAAGCAACCTCCAGCTACAGGGAAATCTATCAATTAGTCTCAAAAAGTCCTCTTGACCAATGGCCTTTTAGGCTAAGGCATTCTCTGTAATTTGATCCAGGTAGTTTGTAGGAGAACATTGCATTAATGCTGTCTGACTTCTTACCATCATCATTTTTGAAAATTTGAAAATGTCCAGATTTTCAAAAGACAGTTGACTGGTTGAATGGTGAAAATTGCCATGAGTGACATCAGCAAGCAGGGAAATCAACCAGTTCATGGTGAGGCAGGAAACATGATGATTATTCATGGTTAGATTGACTGTAGACTTCCAGAACTGGCCCATTGCAAGGTGCACATTCATCGTGGTTACTCAGAACACAAGAGAACAGCATTGCAACCAACTGAGTAGTACAGTGCTTTCTTCCTGTGAGGATCAACTGACCTGGAGCACTGCCTGCTGCCTTTCCCCACCATTGATCCCAACTGGCAATCTGTTTGATCAGGCAACACACACTGTCCATAGTTCCACAGCTGGAAGGAGATCTTGCTGTAGACAACTGTTTATCTAGCTTCTGTATTTGGATTCTGGATTTCCAAACTGGCTTATATCTTGTTGTTGTTCTCTTCCACTAGCTTAGTTAATCGTGACTGCTGGCTTCTTCACATCTATTTCATAGTGATTGAGATCTTGCTATATTTTTGGTGACTTACATTTTTGGACCTATTTTGGACCTATATTTTTGGTGAATGTTAAAGACTACACAGGTATGACCTGGCCTGGCCTGGCCTGTGACTGCCTTCCCCATCTAGGGTCTTACTTCCTCAGCATTTGCTGCTTCTAGGCACAGGACAGCCATGGGGACTGAGGCAAAGGTCCACATTATCAGTAGTGGAGGCTGCCAGAACTCCTAGACCTCTTTACTTTAGATCAAGGAGCTATCTATCATTTAGATCTCTCCACTTTCAATTTGATTCTTATTTTCCTGGGAACATCATGCTGATCACAAACTGCCCACATACCATTTTTATGATGCTAGATGGTTCAAAGTCAAAAACATTAGTTCTTTACCAAGCAGACATACTTTGCCATGCATTTTGATTAAAACTGGTGGAACATACTAGTTCTTTCCTTGGCTACATTCATCCTTTCATGAGCTGGTGGGCAGTCTTTTTTTTACGTCCCATGGTCACAGTTTTTCTTAAAGGGTTTCACTTATTTCCACTGATGACCATGTTTGTGTTCTGCAAGCTTGGAATTTGGCTATGATCCTTATAAGCATTTCAAACTGTTTTCTACCTGTAGTCTATAACTACTTACATTCAGGGTGGGTTTTTTAACTACGACCACATCGGTTTTCTGTATTGGAGCTCTGTGCTACTCAGAAGAATATGCTGTACAAAAAGAACAAAAACTGGACTGCATCAGATAAACCCCAGAGGGGAAAACGGAAACATACCAACACTTCTTTTTCCTAAACATTACAAATTTCCTTGTTCACAAATTTCTACAGTCTTCATTTAATGTCCTCTGAAAAAATTTCCTCCAAATTTCCAAAATATGACTTTTTAAAGCTGATAAAGACCAAGGGTTTGAGCACCTTGAGATGTGACTCCTGTACCTTATAATCTGCCAAGGTGTTCTGTGGCTAGACATAACCTTCCTACCAACTGTAGTATTGAGGTTCACCTCACTTAAAAGAGAGCATTACCTAGTCAGTTGGAGACTCCTTGGCACTCTGAATATACGCTATGTGCTGATGTTCTGCACAGACAGGGACAAATTCTTTCAGTTGATTCTGAAGGTTTTCATGTGATACAAACAACCTTGCAAAGACCTTCCAGTGTTCCCTAAAACACTAGCCAAATGGGTCACATAGCTGAACAACTAGCCAAATAGATCATAACTACTGTACCAAATCACAAAGCCCTAACCTCCAGAATCATTCTGAGCTCAATCTGTATGAGCCATACTTCTTCAGACTGTGTTGAGTTTGGAAGGCAGCTATATGGTCCCAGCTTTCCATATGGAGGTGCAGGGTCAGAAAGTTTGTCAGTGCTGCTCACTCCTCTTCAGTAATGTAACACACTTAATCTCACATCTGCTTGGTCAGTTAGCAAATTCTGCACTGTGTATGACTGATGAACAGAGATCATGAAATAGAACAGGTCTCTTACTTGTATATTTGGTTCTTCAAATGGTCATCTGTGCATTCACACAAACAACCCACCATCACTGTGGAGGCATGCTGTGTTTTCCCAGTTGGGTGTCTGATTGCTGCAGTGGTCTGGGGAACTGAGTAGGAAATTGGGAGCCACATCCAAGACCATGCAGATAGGGATAGAGTAAAGCTTCTCATCAAGAGCTTTCTGCACTAAAGTGTTCTAAACATTGCATGGTGGAAGCACAGAAATGTTCAAACATGCAGATGGCTGGTTGAAGAACTCCAGTTAGAAGTAAGCAATAGATTCTTTATGCCACAGTATTCTATCAATTAAATGAAAGTTCGGCAACTCTTAGAAACTTCACTATAGAGCAACATCCAGATGTTTTCAGGCCTGCTTCTGGTTAATCTGTTTAGTAATTTTATGATTAAATAAAGGGATAAGTTGGTTTTACAATTCATTACCTTACAAAAGATGAGAGTGTTTTTACTGAAAAGTGTGAGTACAGACCTTATTAAATTGGATTCTGTTGGACTATTTTTAGTCCCATTTAGAGTAGGCTCATGAAAGCAATGGGAAATTGACAAGTCAAAACTTACAGAAGTTCCACTGATGTAATAGGTCCAGTCTAGTTAGGACTAGATTGTATTTAGGTCAGTAGGTCTTCTTTAGTTAGGGCTAGGAGTTGCATTTCAACCTTTCACGTTTGACTAGAAGTTCAACATAGATGTCTATTTTATTCATAAAGTAAGTTCGACAAGATTTATTCTCTGCTGTTCCTAGATTCTTCTAAAGAATGTTGCTTTCAAGGATATTTAGGTAGTGTTGAATCTAATATGAGATGAAGATTGCACTAGATTACCAGCTGGAAATACCTGAACTCTCTCATCCTGTTTAATGAAGCTTGCATACTAAGGTAAACTACCAGACAAGGAGCATAGAAAGCTTTTTCCTCATTCTCATGATATTTTAAAAATTGCATTCTGTAGAAGTGCCCCTTGTTCTGTAAAACTAATGTATGCATTGGCCAAATGAGTCAAAGGAAGCAACTTGTTTGCATAGTGTGCATGCTTTGCAGTGTAGTCCTAGGTATGTCTACTTAGGAGTAAGACCCACTAGATTGATAAGGGTTTACTCCCAGGTATATAGGATTGCAGCCTGTGTTCTGATCTGCATGCGTGTTTCTTCTTTGTATGGACTTCTGTTGTATAGGTCCCTCCCATCAGTGCCTGGGTAGGAAGGAATGACTGAACTAAAATACAAGTGATATTTGGACTTATTTAATAGAGGTATATTTTAGCCAATGTACAAAGATAAAGCATCTGGAAGGACCTCCATTTTCTATGCACATTGTGCTGTTTCAGCAATGCCATGAAAACCAAGCCTCCATTCAAACTTTGTAATGTATAACGGTGAATTAAAGTCAGACATACTCGTACAGTATCATTAAAATCCACATTTTAATTCCATAATAGTATATTAGTTGGAATAAATTCAGAGTCAGTGTATCTTTTAAAGCCTCTTTTTATAAAAATATTTATATAAAACGTTTTAGATTGATAAAGATTTTTTTATTCCTGTTAACTGTGCTTCTAGTGCCATGGATTTCATTCTTCACTTTCCACTTTCTCTGACATCACAGTTGGAGATGTCTAGGTGCTAATATGTTTGGAAATACATGTTAACATACCTAAGCTAAAGTTATAAATTAGTGCCAGTTATTTCTTGAATGCTCTGTATGATACACTCTCTTAAATATATTCCGTAGAAAGACAAGCCAGTCCATAAGCTGCACATCTTTTAAAGCAAATTTCTTATTCATGCATAATACACTCATCCAAAAACTGTGCACTAATAATCCTCTATTCATCCACAACTTACATATTTTTCTTTCTCTACCCTGCACTTTTTTCACTTTTTCTGGCGCTGTTAGTAGAAGTAGGTATCACATATTACCCCACTAGTACTTCTGATGCACCATATTTAGTGGTATGTAAGATATTGCTGTATTTTCTACACAGAGTTGCCAGATGACATTACCTGTACAAATCTCAGATCTGTAATTTTTTAAAAAAAATCCTCCAACTGCTGGTCATGGGTCCCTGTTATGGAACAGTTGGCAGATATGGCTATGGCAGAAGCGTTGTGCTCAGTCTCTTCTCCCTTCTGAGCGCTTAATGGTGACCTGTGTAGTCTGTAGCGTATCCTTCTCCTGACTCCCATTGCACAGTGCTTTCCAAACCCTTCCCAATTCTGTCTCCCCCTCATAAATTTTCTTTCTGTCTATCATCTCATGAGAAGAAGGTACAAAAATAAGGAACTGCATGAATGTAGGAGAAATCGCGTCAGCGTTTATTGTATTTATGGGAAGAGTAAGGAATGCATGCCTTTGCAGCAGCTGAAACCCACACTCACTGCTTCACCTATGTTATTGCAAACTCTGGAGAGCCATTCATTATATCCTCACAGTGTCTCTGCTATTTTGTTCCTAGGGCCAAAATATCGCACCTAAATCTCCTATTTGTGGCACATGGATTATTAGTGCTGGGTTTGGCTTGTCTTACTATGTGTCACTGAGTAAATGGGGTGCGGGGAATCAGCTGCTGATTGTAATCAATCTAGTGGTCAAGCAATAAAAATTAACTGCCTCATCAAGCAAACAGCAGCTCCCCCACTCCCATATCTGAGAGCTAAAGAAGTGGCTTTCCAGAGTCATGTGGTGACTGTTCAGCATGTCTTGTATTAACCAGAATCTGTTTGATGCCTGTATTGTCTTTCCCCATCCCTCATCCCCCAAATGAATTACCTTTTAAGGCAGTTAGTCTGCTTTTCAGGTGCACTGTTGTATTAAACAAAATGATGGGTGTGATCAGCTGGGGGCATCCTGTTGCTCTAAGGGAACAGAGGTTAAAACAGCAGATCCTCTTGTTTCTGTCTTGGTTCTGCCCGTGCACCGGAGCAATCACCTGGCTTCTGATTCTTTCATTTCTCTTTTTACATTAAGATATCTGTCTTTCCTTCTGCTTAGGGTCAGAAGGTACAAAACACTTCTTTGATCTGGGAGAGACAGAGGAGAAAAAATCGCAGATCAGTGCAGACAGCGGTGTTAGCTTAACCTCCAGCTCCCAGGTACGTATATCTAAAATCATAGAATCGTCATAGAATCATAGAAATGTAGAGTTGGAAGAGACCACATGGGCCATCGAGTCCAACCCCCTGCCATGCAGGAACACCCATCAAAGCGCTCCCCACAGATGGCCATCCAGCCTGTGCTTAAAAACCTCCAAAGAAGGAGACTCCACCACACTCCGAGGCAGCATATTCCACTGCCGGACAGCCCTGACTGTCAGGAAGTTCTTCCTGAGGTTCAAGTGGAATCTCCTTTCCTGTAGCTTGAATCCATTGCTCCTTGTCCTGGTCTCTGGAACAGCAGAAAACAAGCCCTCTCCCTCCTCTACATGGCATCCCTTCAAATATTTAAACATGGCTATCATGTCTCCTCTTAACCTTCTCTTCTGCAGACTGAGCATACCCAGCTCTCTTTAAGTCTGTCCTCATAGGGCTTGGCTTCCAGGCCCCTCACCATTTTGGTCGCCCTCCTCTGAACCTGCTCCAGCCTGACCATGTCCTTTTTGAATTGGGGTGCCGAGAACTGGACACAGGATTCAAGATGAGGTCTAACCAAAGCAGAGTAGAGTGGTACCAGTACCTCCCTCGATCTAGACACTGTACTCCTATTGATGCAGCCGAGAATTGCATTGGCTTTCTTGGCTGCCGCATGACACTGCTGACTCATGTTCAGCTTGTGGTCTATTAGGACTCCTAGATCCCTTTCACACGTACTGCCATCCAGCCACGTGTCCCCCATCCTATATTTCTGTATTCCATTTTTTCTACCTAAGTGTAGGACCTTACACTTCTCTCTGTTGAATTTAATTTTGTTAGCTTTGGCCCAGCTCTCCAATCTATCCAGGTCATTTTGAATTTTGATCCTGTCCTCTGGCGTATTAGCAACCCCTCCCAATTTGGTGTCATCTGCAAATTTGATGAGCATGCCCTCTATTCCTTCATCCAAGTCGTTGATGAAGATATTGAACAGCACTGGGCCCAGGACAGAACCCTGTGGCACCCTGCTAGTCACTTCTCTCCAGGATGAAAAGCAGCCATTCGTGATCACCCTTTGGGTTCGGTCGGTCAACCAGTTACAAATCTGTTCATCTCAGAGTGGTAAAACAGTTGTGCGAATTCTTTGGCCATTTCCTCACGGGGTAATAGAGGACCTCTGCACCTTGGAGCAGACTGGGTCCAGACTACTTAGTGTAGATCCGCACCTCAGTCCGCTCTGGAACGACCCCAAGTGGTCCTCCAGCGTGCTTTTGAAAGACCTGATTTTTCCAGTCTTTCAAAAGCACAGAGCGCGCCACTGCGAGCCTGCTCCCTTGTGCAGATTCTCAGGCTCGCACCAATGCCAGCCTGCGATCTGCTGAGGGCGGGCTTTAGGCTGGCAAGCTTCAGCGATTGGTTGAGACCCACAACCAACCGGAAGCCGCCATTTTGGACACCGGAGCAGAGTGGATCGACGATCATGCACTGCTCCGGAGCAGCCTGGACCGGACTGGGGAGCCAGAAGATCCGGTAAGTAGCGGCGCGGGGCAATTCCCTCGCCCCGTGTGGAAATGGCCTTTGTCTGGTATTGGTTGTAGTCATGATATACTACATATGGAAAACCTTGGGTATAACTCATACCAGCTATACACCATTGCCACTAGTGTTCCAATGGGGTTGGTGGTGCAGAGGGCAAAGTGGCTAACTTTAGGTAGATCACAATATGTAGAGCCAAAGCAGTAGGCCACTGAATGGAGAAGAGAAATATATGTTTTTTTCCCCTAAATCTCCTTTCTCCTCCTGGAAAAATGAGACAGACACTGCAAGAGTTTTTAAAGAAATAACAAACCGAGTACACTGATTAGATGTTGTATCTTGGCAGGTTATCTTGTTTACAGACAAGTATTTGGGACTTGGTTGGCTGTGGGGGAACTAATCAGGACCATATTTGAAAATACAGCATAGCACCCCCCCCCCAAAAAAAAATGATTTTGGCTCTTTCTGCATTTCTAGAGAAAAACAATAGCAATTGAGAATGCCTCAGTGAGTCAGTTGAGGAGAAGAAAGGCAGAAATAGAGTAGGCAAGCATGGTCAAAGGCAGGAGTCCAACCACACACCAGCCACTGTTTGCAACAGTTGTAGAAGTTAGGAGGAAATTGCACAGTAAATGAATGGTCTGCTCTCTCTGAAGTAAGGAAGAGAATGTGGGAAGGAGCACTGTCCATGCCACTGTTAAAAAGATATAGTCTCTGCCACACACATTCCTGTATTGTTGATTCTGGGTAGTGGGAAACTTGAAGCATTAGATTTTAATTTCCTTAGTAGAGTTTCCCAAATTAAGTATTTTGACCAAAACTCCAAAAAGAAATACAAAAACTGAATGTGAATTACTTTTCTTCCTGTCCATTTGTGATTTCAGAAGAGTGATCTGGATTCTGCGGCAAGTGTTGGGCCTGCTGTTATGGTTCGAAGCACCAGCCAAGATTCTGAAGTTAGCACAGTGGTAGGGCATGACCAAAGTGGAGTACCTGAGCTTGGCTTTAGCAGTTGTTTTTTGGGCCTGTTTGGTTGCATGCACTCTTTCTAGTTGTGTAAATTGTAGGCGCTGTGGGTGTGTTTCTGATGTGTACTTCCTTCTTAGCTCTCTATATTTATTTTTAATCACGTGTAGTTCTCTGATAGATTTGAGTGCCATATCCATTTCTGTAGTATTATAATATACTTACATTTACTTTTGCGTTTATGTGGTTAAATTGTGACATTGTAGCTGCTAGGGAACAAAGCCTCAAATTCAGGGTTTGTTGATAATGTTTATTATGAAATAAAACTGAGTGGATAAAGTTAGGTATGCAGAGCGTCAAGAGTATTTTTATTTTGCAGAATAATTCAGATTAGAAATACTTTAATGTTGCCCCTCATTTTTGATCCACACACGCAGGATTGTGCTTATGTAAGTAAACAAGTTACGATTTTGTTGACTGAATTTCTGTATGTGCTGGTTAGTCACAGTGTTGTATGCTTCCAGAGGGTAACTGACATTACTTTAAAATCTAAAACAATCCCAGTTCATACATTTTAACACTACAGATATACCTATCATTTATGAAGACATGAAAGGGCTGCTGATGAACTCTTGCAGCCGAGTGAAAATCACTTGAAGTACAACTTCAGTAAGCTTGCATCTTGTCCATATGAGTGTATAGCCTTGGCTTCTGCCTTTAGCTCATTGGAAACGGTCCTCTTCTGAGAGGTTCTGAATACCAGCATAGCAGGAGCAGTGCTTTCAATTTCCACATGGAACAGTGTTTCATGCAGTTGGGTCTCTAATCAGTTTCTTTCCATCTGCAAGCCCATTAGCAGCTTAGCATGTTTCTTGCAAGCAATTTTATGGAGGCTGCTCAGCATAAGGATCAAGTCAAAAGAATCAGGCCAAAGATTGATTTCTTATGTTAAACTATACTGTTAAGCTTAAGAGTGAAGTTTTTTCAAGTGTTCTTCCCTGAGAATGTTGTAAATCTGACCTCGTACTGTGTTAACTGAAAATGTGAGGGCCAGTCCTTTATTTCTGTTTATTGCAACTTCTGAATAAGTAGCATTAAGACTTAACAACAACCGTGTTTCACCTGTTTGTGTGATCATATTGTATGATTTGTTGGTGTGGATCCCTTTGTAACACTCTCCCATATTACGTTGGCTGGAATGGTGGAATTATTAAAATTTGAGCTAACTTTTGAGTGATGTTCTGAAACATCTTTGTGTATTGGGTGATTATATTATTATATTTAACTATATATTTTCCTTTTAAGGTGAGCAACAGCTCTGGAGAGACACTAGGAGCAGACAGTGATTTGAGTAGTAATGCGGGTGATGGTCTTGGTGGAGAGAGTGGTGGAAACCTAACAGGATCACGAGGCACTGTATCAGATAGTGAAATTGAGACAAATTCTGCTACTAGCTCTATCTTTGTAAGAACCTGTTTTGTTTTGCTGTTGCTAGTTGTGCTTGGTGTAATACTTTCATGATCTCATAAAGCAAAGCATAATCCTTTGTGAAGAAGTGCTAGCAGTGTTGGGCCAGATTTAGCCATCAAATACATAATATCCCTAATCGTGTGTGTATGTGAGAATCTTTTTGATATTTTATAGCTTTTAACAATGAAAATTCTAGCGTACATGTGGCAAGCACACTCAGCTTGGTCCCTTTCTGCTATCCCTATTAAAGACCGGAGTTTTTCAGATGAAGAAAGTATATTTGAATTGATCTAAAGTTGAAAAATGGCTGAAATTCTGGTTCTGGCTGTTTTTCATCTAGTAAATTCTGCTCAACAAAGTTACTATTTCCTTTGCAGATTAATCTTGGTAGTTTAATACATAATAAAGAGAAAAACAAAAGTCATTAAACTGATGTGTCTGGTATGTTGTTCCTTTTTATTTCAAAGGGTAAATCTCATAGTTTGAAACAGACAATAAAAGATAATAAATACAACAGTCTGACAAGAACTGCAGAAGATTCAAGCCAACGAGTTTATCTCTGTGAAGGTCTTCTGGGTAAGAATTAGTTTTTATTTTATTTGTAGTATAATTGCTCTAAACATAGACATTAATTTTGAATTTGGTGAATTTTAATTCGGTTTCGTTGAATTAGCAACACCCATGTTTCAGTCTTTGGAAAAAGAAATACTGCAACAAACAAAAAGGAATAATAGAGTGTATTAGAACAGTTCTTACTGTGCATGCGCAGCACTTTGATACCACCCTAACTGCTGTGGCTGCATCCAGTAGAATTTAAGTTGTTTTTCAAGATGTTTAGCTATCCAAGCAAAGTGCTGTTGTCCAGCTGCTTGTCAGTTGTATTTGCAAGAGATGTTCTTAGGAAGAGAAGATGACACGTATCTGGTGCTGTGCTTTAAAGTACTTGTGTCTGCTGGGTAGTGGTGGTGGAAGGAAGAATGAGCCTCATTGTGTCTATTTGGGGTGATGGCTTGAGGATAGTAGAAGGGCAACTGGAGAAGGACTGGGGGTGGCCCAGTGTGGTGGGAGGAGATCATGGGAAAACCAGGGATCAGGCAGGGTGAGCTTCAACAAAAGGAGAGATGCTGGTGGGAGAGAGGAGAGAGTTTGTGTATATGTGTGTTTTCAGTGTGAGTTATGCAGCTTGTTCTGTGTGATAATGGGGAGAGAGAAAGAGACTGGGATGATTTGTTTTGTGGTCTCAAAGTAGGGATGAGATACTTCTTTTGAGCAGGGAGTTTAGAGGGGATCCTGAATGAGGAGACAGGAGAAAGAGAGCAAGTGAGCTATTGGCTTCAGATGTGTTCTGAGTCTCAGATTCATTGTACTGCATTCTGAGGCTCAAATTCTATATCCACCTTATTCAGATTCTTCAGAAAGTCATTTGTCTTTTAGCTTCAGCAGTTTGTCCTCTGAAATAAGTGATTTGTGATTGGCTATCTCCACTATAGCAGCCATTTAGGACCATCCTTCCTAACAGCCATTTTGTGTTGTGACCTTTTTCTCAGAATTCTGAATTGTCTTCCAGTCCAAATTGCTCCCCCAGGCCAATTCTAAATTGCCCACCAGATTGGAGACTCCCTGTAACATAATCACTTGTTCGCAAATGTCAGAACCCTCAAATAAAATTACCCCACGCATGCTCAAAATTGCCCCACAGACCTGATTCACTGGAACTGTTTATCTAATTCTAACCAAGCAGATTAGAAGAAGACTGAATTTTCCTATAATATGCAGTAGCTTATAGATTCAGCATACCCAAGAACATACTATGAAATACTGAGTATGATAATAGTTAACATATCTTGGTATGTTTGGATAGCTATGGGCATACTTTTGACTGTACCTTAGAATATGTGGCTCACTGCAGTCTTTTTTCTTATTTTTTTTTAATCTAGAGAAATTGTTTAGTCTTGTTATTTTTTTCTCTCTTTTGCTGCCATGTTGCTGCTTGCTTGAAACTAAAAAGGGAGGGATAAAGGATCTGTCTGGGACCAGTTAGAGGATGCTGCCATGGAAACCTTCTCTATGAGTAATAATTTCTACTTTCTGCTTTTCTGTGTGTATCAAAAATTATTCCACATGTATTTTCTGTACATTCAGATCTGTTTTGCTCTTGTTCCTGAACTCTGCGTCATTTTCATTTGGAGGCTATTCACAAGTACTGTAACCCAAAATGAAAGGAAGCTGTTGTGCTGCCATAGGAAAGCTAGCTGTAGTTTGTAAGGTGGGATCAAAAGTGTTGGTAACACATGCAGTACATTGAGATAGGGAAACTTCTTGCATTTCCTGATTTGTTTTCATCTTAATGTGTCATATCACAACTGTGGGTTTTTTTTTTTGCTTTGAATTTCTTTGATCTTTTATATGTGTGATTATTCAGACATCTTGTTTTCAGTTCAGTGTGTGCAGAGTTTGTTGTGTTTTGTCTTCCGAATTTTTTGAGCTCTGGATTAATATATTCCATGGTATCTAGGTAAAGAACGCTCAACCCTGTGGGACCAGATGCAATTCTGGGAAGATGCTTTTCTGGATGCTGTGATGTTAGAGAGGGAAGGAATGGGCATGGACCAAGGGCCTCAAGAAATGATTGACAGGTAAAGTACAGATTTTTCCATACTTTATCTCTCTATGTTGTTTCACCTGGACTGAAATAGTTTCTGAGAATTTGGTAAGTGATTTTATTCTGAGTAATTCTGTTACAGGTATGCCTCTAAATGTAATTTTACATATAGAGCACAGAGTTTTCTTCTTGATGTGATCCGTTGCACCTTTGCTTGGCTTTTATTTCAGGGCCTGTAAAATGAAACTTTTTTTTAAAATTAGACATAAGCTAAGTTTAGATTTGCAACATCTAGTGCTGGGTCTATGGAGAGATTTATTACAGTGCACCCTGTGCTGGCACAGCCTCCACACACACAAGAGGTTACGCAAAACTTCAAAGCTCATTATCATCAGTGAACAGAATGGGCACATACCCATGTGGGTGCGCACACATTGTGTCCATTGATGATGATGGGAGAGAGCATTCATGTTTTTGGTTTTATGCAAGGGTTCTTGGAATGGAACCCCCATGCATGGTACATAGAAGAAAAATAATAGATGAAGCTTTTTGCCTCCTTTCTTAACAGTAAGTGGGTGAAATTCACTGTTGGCTCCGTTTTATATTTTCTCCTTGTAGGTATTATTCGCTAGGAGAACATGACCGAAAACGTTTAGAAGATGATGAAGACCGCTTATTGGCTACCCTACTACACAATATGATAGCCTACATGCTTATGATGAAGGTATTATTTTAAAAAATATTTTAGAGTTATTTAACACATTTTCATGAGACTTCAGGTGTTACCATAAGGTTATTGTGTGTATTCATGTTTTAAAGGCATACTTCATGTTTATATTGCTCTTCAGTTAAAGAAAGAAAGAAAGAAAGAAAGAAAGAAAGAAAGAAAGAAAATTGGAAAAGTACTAACAAAGTAATCTGTGTAAAAGCAATTAAAAACAGGAAATTACAGTACAAATTCAGCAATATAACAGTATTAAGACAGTAATCAAAAGCAGATCATAAGTCTGGTGCTGAAAATAAAATGTAAGTGGCAACAGAGAAACCTGCCTTTCATCCTGTGTAACACTCTTTCTGGTGGCAACCATAATAGACCATTTAAAATAGAGAGCAAGTGGTCAGGCTTACTCTCCCCTAATGTTGGTATGTCTAGGGGGGTGTTCCTTTTTATGCTACTTGAAACTGGAATTGATGGGAAACCTCTGGGAAAGAGAAGGACTGGAGGACATGAGCAAGCCAAGGTCATTTCTCGTTCATATGCTTTGACGTCACCTTTTCCTCTGGCTCGAATTGAAGGAAGGGAAGATGTCAAACAGCATGCCAACAATAATTGATCCCAGAACTGGTTCCAGATAGGATTCTAGAACAGGGAATACTCATTCAGCTGTGAGTTGCCACAGTAGTCTATTTTACTGCCATGCTATTAATATGTTTATGAAACCACTGGGTGAGGTCATTAGGAGTTTTGAAGTTGGGTGTCATTGTTATGCTGATAAATAATTTGGGATATGCAGGTTCTGGACCAAGATTGGTTGCTGTTATCAGGTAGATGAGGACCATTGAGTTGTAGCTGAATCCTGATAAAATGGAGGCTCTGTCAATTGGTGGTTCTCCAGTCAGGGAACTGAGTAAACAATCTGCCCTGGACAGGGTTTCATGCTCCTCAAGAAACTGATTTGTAGCTTGGGAATAATCACAGTTTCATCTCTGTCACTGGAGTCCCAGGTAGAGGTGCTTGGTACCACCTTAGCTAGTCCACTAACTACAGCCTTCCCTGAACAGATACTATCTAGCTGCAGTAGTTCATGCATTAGTAACTTCTCAGTTAGATACTGCAACATGCTTAACATGGGACATGTCCTTGAAGTTGACTCAGGCAGTAATCACAACACAGCAGCTGAATTGTTGACTGAAACATTGCATAGAAACCCTAAGACACTTTAAAGAGACTTATTGGCTGCCAACACACTTCCTGTTTAATTTAAGGTTCAGATTATGAAATTGCCCTGAATGGCCCAGATTCTTGATACTTGAGGGCATGGTTCCTTCTGTATATGCCTATCTGGGAACTGAGGTTGCCAGCAGGACCCGTCTGTGTCTCCTATCACTCGGATAATTTACTCTGTGAGGACATGGGAAGTCTTCTCTGCTGTGGCACCCCGTTGGAGAATACTCTCCCCAAAGAGGTCTTATTGCTTCAAACACTGGTTTCATTCCAGTGCCGAGTCAAAACAAGGCTCTCTGTTAAAGCCTTGAAAGCCTAATTGATTTCTTACAAGTTTACACGTGTGCTTGGTTTTAATCATCTTAAACTACTTTAACCGCTTTTAAACTGTCTTGTTTTAATGTATCAAATTGTCTAGTATATGTTTTGTATTATAAATTATTTTTATTGTTTTAAATTAGTTTAAATTAGTTACACTGATTTTATTGTACACTGCCCTGATATAGGATTAGATATAAATATTTCTTTAAAGTAAAATATTCTCATTTGTGTAGCTTGACCTACCTGTTTTCCCTCCTGATGTCTTCCTGAGGAAAGTAGACTTAGAACTGATTGACTTTTGCTCCCTCATATCAGTGCCTTTCCCACAGCAGTTTAAAGAACAGAACTAGAAGGGACTGCAGTGTATATTAAGTCCACAAATCAATAGTTTTAACTTAAATATTTTAAAGCATATTTTAAATGCTGTGCATTTATGCTTGATTTTAAGGCCTTAATTGGATATATTTGACCTATGTTACTTTTTAAAATATATTTCCTATACTCACATTTCATTTATTTCATAAATATCATTTATTTATTTATATTTATATAAACTTTTCATTTATTTATATAAAGCATTTATATAATTTTATAAAAATTATATGAATGCTTTAACTAAGCTACGGGGAAGACAGTAACAAAATACTGTCTTTTGCTTTGTAGGTGCAGAAGAATGATATTAGGAAGAAGGTGCGCCGTTTGATGGGAAAATCTCATATTGGTCTAGTGCACAGTCAAGAAATAAATGAAGTACTTGACAAAATTTCTAACATGGTAAGTTAACAAACCTTCACTGCACCCGTATCTCTGCTTTTGACGGGTGTGGAGAAACAGAGTGTTTAGTAATTCATTGGTACCGCAGTACAGATGGCATTGTTCATTACTCAAAACCTGAAGATGGATGCAGATTACAAACAAATTACATGTCCTTTTACAATGTGTTTAACACAAGATTAATACATTGCAAATAGAAGAAACTAATTCACAGCTATCAGACTTATTTCTTACTCTTTCTACAGCTCTGTGTGTAAGCTTATAACAACTGTATTAGGATATTGTCTTACCTTATGCATTTTTTTATGACAAGGAGTGATGAGACTCAGACATTTCTGTAAAAGCCAGTTTTTTAACTAACAATACTTGCATGAAATAGAATTGCCTTCTTATTCAAAACAGTGGACCTGTTCAGATCTTTTGGGGCTGCCTGAGGTAGTTGAGTGGGCTATAGAGTGAGGTCCCCACTAGGCTGGTGCGCAATTAACAGCTGTGTGCAAAAACTCATCCTTAGAAGCTGAATGAATACACAGCCTCTTTAGACTAAAATCTCTGTAGTGATGTTGAGAGCCTAAGTAAGGAGCCTAAGTAAGGAGCTGACTTCTTTGTGGTCTCTGTGGCACACACACAGATGGATTTTCTGTGCCTGCTCAGTGCATCATTTGCAACCTTCTGGAGCTTTTATGGCATTATTTTGGTGGTAGCCCATCTTCCACTGGTACATGTGACCAGCACAGTCCTGTTCTGTGCCTCAGTTCCTTTTTATTTGCCACAGCAGAAGCATTAAAGGAACTAGTTAAGCTTAATTTGATTTACCTTTATGGTAATTTTGGCTTGGATTTTCTTTTTGACTTCTTTTTTGGATTGTGTTTTGACTTGGTTTCTTGTACTTGTTTTCTGGTTTAACTAACCAGACTTTTTTGGCTTTGGTGACAGATTTCATTTGACTTTGGTAGCTCTGGGCTGCTGAGTGGATGGCTTCTTCAGTGTCTTTCAAGAAGTGCATTTCTTCTGGGGCTAAGAATCCCCCAAAAGGATGGCATTTCACGTGCTTGTTATGCCTGGGCAAAAGTCATAATGTGGGGGACTGCATTCACTGGCAGGCCTTCACTTCACAGGCATGCTCTCCTTTGAGAGAACACAATAGAGAATAGGCCACTCTATTCCGCCTCTGGTAGGGTTGCCTTAAACCATTTATCAATGATGCCATATTCCTTGGCCCCAATTGCTTCTGATTTCTCCATCTGGATGGCAATGAAGATGTCTCTTAAGGAGAGTGCACCCTGTTTCAAGATGGCCAGGGATACAAGTTAATGTCTTGTCTTAGAGCCTACTCCTTGATCCAGAGTGCCCTTGTAACTGGGTAGATCGATCAATTTAGAGGTTCCTCCTTTGGTACAGGAATATGACATAAGAGAAAGTAGAGGGCAAAAGATGCTGAAGTAACTTGTCCTTGGGTTCAGACCCCTCCACTTTGAAGACCTGAGTGATCTCTACGGCCTCTGACTCTGCTGGAACCTATGTTGGAGATGGAGACTTTGGTTCTGAACTCTCTTGAATCTGGGGGATCAGTGAGAGAGGAATCTTCACAAGCCATCCTTTAGATACAGTATCCACATCACCTTCAGATCATACGAGAGGGTCTCTTCCCTCCCTTGGTGATCTCGCCTGCCCTCTTAACATTGCTACTCGATATCCAGGTAGGAATTTGGCAGGTCCTGGGGTCCTGAGGATGGGGATCAGCTTCATCCTGATCCCATAGTTCTTGATTGAGGTTTCCACCACATTGCTGTTGTTACAAATCTGAGCGCTGTTGGTATGGTCCTGATTTTGGGTGATATGGCCATAGAAATCCAGAGAGATACGGAGCCTACTCATGTAGGGATTCACTCTTTGTACTACATGTATGAGCGCTCTTGTTCCTAAGTATACTCCTACTAGGAGTGTGACAAGAACTGGTACTGTTTTAGAGAGCTTGATTCTCACGTCCATTGTTGTAGTTGATTCTGTAGATTGGTACCTGTCTCTAGAGTGCCTGGTTCGATAATGAGCAGTGCACAATCTCCATTCTCAGGATGACAGGAGGGTCAATCCACTATGTATGGGTTGTGATCCTTGCGCCAGCCGATGCAGGAGCCGTCCTCGTGCTAACAGAAAAAACGTTTAACTGCTCCAGTCCCTCTCCGGTCAGTTTTAATTTCTCCTGTGAACCAGCTAGGTGCATTTTTGTCCCTGTCCAGTGTGGCAGGTTAGATTCTACTGAAAAGAGCAGGGTTTAAAAAGGAAAGTAAAGACCTTAAGACGGGAAGGAAAAAATGTCTACAGAAAAGAATGTGAGTGGTCACGGGGTGACTACAGATGATTTAGTCCAGAGTACCGCTGAACAGCTGGGCTCGGACACAGAGAGACAACATTCCGTCCAGAAAACCGCAGTACAGCAGGTCACAGACAATAGTACTGGAGGCTCTGCCCATAGACCCAAAGCGCAACGGGTCTTGGAGGAGGAACACACAGCAGACTCAAGAAAAATCTTCTTAAGCTCCAGTGAAAGTGAGGTGGACGAGGTAAAGATTGTTGGGGGCAAACAATGAGCCCCAGACAGTAAAAAACCACTAGTTAAGGAGAAAGGTGGGTCGGACGAAAAGATAAAGAAGGTTGACAAGTCCGGGAGCGGTAAAAAGTTCCCGAAGAAGGCAGCGGTGGCACTCTCCTCATCTATTAGCGTGTATATATCAAGAAATATTACACCAGGAAAGGCAAGAAGAAACAGTAAAGTCAGTAATGATTTTGTGGGCTCAGAATATTCAATTCAATTAGATTCTTGGGAGCAGAGCTGGAAAAGAACACAAAAATTTACAGTAGCCCAGAATCTAAAAGAAAATTATTATAAGTTGTTTCAGAGATGGTACATGACACCGGATAAATTAAAAAAGATTTACAATACAGGTACAAGGCTTTGTTGGAAATATCAGAAAGAGGTCGGTACGATATATCATATGTGGTGGACATGTCCCAGGGCTAAGAAATACTGGAATGAAATACATAACACAATATATGCATTAATGAAAGTTCAGTTTACTAAGGTACCAGAATTGTACTTGTTAAATATGACAGATGTGCTAGAAGGTACTGCCATAAAAAAGTATTGGAGAATAATACTGTATATGATAACAACAGCTCATATTGAATATGCAAAGCTTTGGAAAACTCAGCAAATACCCACAATTGAGCAATGGTGGGGAACATTTGTTGAAAATAGAAATGCTGATATGGTCTCTCAGAGATTAAAAGGTAAAACAGATGATGAGATTTTGAAAGAATGGCAAATGGTACTGGGTAATTGCGGGGTACTGACAGATGAAAATGAGTGATTCATGATTATGATAATTAATGAGCGGGTAATTGGATATATATCATGTAGCAGGAATATGATGAGGATAATGCAAGAGCTAATGTGTAACATGATCAATATAATGTGGTACATCAATATAAACAAGTTAAGAGATATAGAGAATGAAAACTAGTTCAGTGTGGAAGATCAAAGAAAATTCATGTAATGTTCAGTTATATTGTTTGTTTGTTTTATATGTGAAATGAATAAAATGATTAAAAGAAGAAGAAGAAGGCAGCAGTGGCACAGAAACTTACAATTGAGAGTTCCGGGCGCCATCTTGAAAACAGCCATTCCAAGGTGGCATTACATGCTCCCAGCAGGGCCTCGGAGGCCTCTGATGGAGGCGCGAGAGGTGGAGCCATAGCGCAAGTGGGCACTGACGCTGACCCAATCACAGAGTGTGTTGTGGCAGCAGAAAGGGCATCGTTGTCTTCCGTTACAGAGTCGCATCCGGTCGAGCTCAGCCAGTCTCTCTTTGAGCAGATAAAGATAACTCCGGATTTCAAGCACTTCCTAACAAGATGGTTAGGGAGTGTGCTGGTTCAGAGACATAAAATGGATAGTGAGACATGCGAGTCGCAGTTAGGCTCACGAGGTGGGCCACTGCTGAACCCCAGAGATGAATTTCGGGGGGAAATAAATCAATTGGTAAAAGAAGCTGTGCATGCACAAATCCAAGCACTTTTTAATACTCATCTGCTGCTGATGAATTTTAATACCTGTGATTTGCAAAACCAACTGGCAATGTGCAATATGATGAATTTATTTAAAACCTCAAATTTACAAAATCAATTCAACCTTTTTAATCAAATGAATTTACAGAAGCAAGCTAATTTAAATGAATTTGACACAGCTGGAAATGATAATGAATTGCCAGCAGCAAAAAGAAGGAGAGTGGAACAAGAGGAAAGACCTAGTGTTAGCAACATAAGGGACAGAATCAGTAAGGAGAAATCTACAGCTAATGAAGGGAAAGGTAGTAAGGAAATAGATATGACAGTGGAGCAGAGAAATCTTAGGAAAACAATACAGCAGGAACTAGAAGAGAGTGAGGAGGAAAATGATGTACAGGAGGAAATCATTGATATGAAGGAAAAGGATTTTGTATGTACTGATGATGATGAGGAGGAGAAGATGGACTCTGATAGGATGTTTGAAACAGAGGCCTTCCAGGGTACTCTACGGAGAGTTTTGCAAACTTTAGGATTGGACAGCTATAAGGATCAGGAAATTGACAATAGCAGTAAGGAAAGTAAGCTAGCTTCTGTAATTAGGAAGAAAGAGACTAGAGGCATGGAAATTCCAATGCCAGATTTCTTCAAGGATGTGATAACAAGTGAGTGGTCCTCTCAGTGGAATTCTAAGAAATTTGTAACTTATAGTCAAAAGGTATATTCGTTTGTTAAAGCAGATGTTGAATTTCTTAAAGTGCCCCCAGTAGATGCCCCAATTGCAGGGTTGGTTTCTGGGGCAATTGTCCCCAGAGAGGGGGACACCCAACTAAAAGAAGTAGATGAGAGAAGGGCGGAAACATCTCTGAGAAAAGCGCATGAGGCAGCATCTTTAGCAATTAGAGCTTCAGTAGCTCCTTCTATGTTTGCAAGAGTGGGAGTTCTCTGGTCACAGGAAATTTTAGATTCTCAGGATCTTAGTATGCAAGAATTGATAAGGGCAGTGGAACGAATCCAGAGAGTTCTGAAGTATGTGACGAATGCTGGTCATGATTCTGCTGCATTTGCAGCAAGAAATATAAATTTGTTAAGGATAGCGAGACGCTCTTTGTGGTTAAGGCACTGGGAGGCTGATCAAAAATCTCACAATAATTTGGCCTTCGTTCCTTTTCAGGGAGATTTGCTATTTGGAAGTCAGGCATTAGAAAAGGTCTTAGTGGAAACAAAAGAGAAGAAGCAGGTAATGCCTACTTTGCAAAAGAAGAAAGTGGATAGGGGAAGTTTTTGGAGCTCTAACTACTCCTTTTGTGGGGGAAGATCATACAGTTACTCTGGAAGAGGCTCCAAGTATAGATCTGGTAGATATCAGTGGAATAGACAGAGACCGCAGTTTAAAAAACAATTCCAATACTTCAGACAAGGACAAGGGAAGCTTGGAAATACTTCCAAGTGAGGAAAACCTCAGTATTGACAATCAACAACAGTCAGTGGGGGAAAGACTTTTGTCTTTCGGAAACAGATGGTCTCAAATAACATCAGATCGCTGGGTTTTGATGGTGGTAACTCGGGTACAAAATATGTTTCCATTCGAGGCCAAAAGACAGATTTCTTCCATCCTCAGTTTCAAAGGACAAGAGCAAACAACAAATTGTTCATCAGGAAATTGTTCACTTGTTCCAGATAGTTGCTATAGAGAAGGTTCCAGAACAGCAGAAGTTCTCAGGAGTTTATTGAGTATTTTTTGTGGTTCCCAAGCCCAATGGCAGATACAGACCGGTGTTGAATCTGAGGTACCTCAACAATTTTGTGGAGTATCGGAAGTTCAAAATGGAAACTTTGCAGACAATCAAAGAGAATTTGTCTGTGGGGGATTACATGGTGTCCATAGACCTCAAGGAGGCATACTTATATGTCCCCATGAGGGAGGAAGACAGGAGATACCTGACATTTCATTACCAGGATTGCCACTACCAGTTCAAAGCACTGCCTTTTGGGTTGGGATCAGCACCTCGGGTATTCACAAAGGTACTGATTCCACTGATAGCTTTTCTCCGGGTACAAGGGGTACAGTTGTATGCATATTCAGATGATATCTTGCTGAAAGCAGACTCAGAGATCAAGTTGAGGAAGGATGTAGAGTTGACAATCCATACACTAATGGATTATGGCTTCCTTCTCAATTTCGAGAAGAGCATGTTGAATCCAACAAGATATTGATGCATTTAGGTGTGCGGATAGACACTTTGAAAGGGAAAATGTACCTTTCCCAGGACAGGTTAGTGAAACTGAGGCAGGAAACATGCAGATTAAGGGAGTGCAAGTCGGTAGATCTAGTGCAGCTTGCAAAGGTTATAGGAGTTTTCATTTCAACAACTCAGTTGGTTCAGTGGGGAAGTTTCCACGCAAAACCTCTGCAGAGACTGCTGCTGAAACACCAATTTACAATGTCTGTGAAGAGACATTACAAGGTGACAGTACCAGAGCAAGTTCGGAAGGAGCTTACTTGGTGGATGAAGGAAAAGAATGTTGTGTCAGGAATTCCCATTCGCATTCAGAGTATGGTCCATGTTACAACGGATGCCAGTCTCCTTGGATGGGGAGCTCATTGCGAAGGTTACTCTGTGCAAGGCATTTGGACTTCTACAGACAAGCAGTACAATATAAACTACCTAGAGTTGAAAGCAGTACAGCTAGCGCTGCAGAGATTTCTGCGTCTGGTGAGAAATCAACATGTGAACGTTTTCACGGACAATATGACAGTCAAGGCATACATTTGCAAACAGGGCGGCTTGCATTCAGTACCCTTGGTATCGGAGTTGACGCGGCTGCTCCAGTGGGCCGAGAAACATGTGAGATCAATCACGGCGGTGCATGTGAGGGGAGAGTCGAATGTTCAAGCAGACTATTTAAGCAGAAATTGGCTACATCCGGGAGAATGGTCTCTCAACACGGGTGTATTCCACTGTTTGATGAGTATTTTTGGTCTGTTACAAGTGGACTTGTTTGCTTCTGGTGGAAATACCAAGTTAAAAAGGTATTTCTCAATCGATGGAAGCGAAGGTGTGGAAGCACACGACGCTCTGTCGGCGATGTAGCCTACAGGGATGCACTACACATTTCCTCCAATTTGAATTGTCCAGAGAGTTCTGTCAAAAATCCACTTGGAGAAAGCATCAGTGGTACTGATAGCACCATACTGGCCAAGGAGACCTTGGTTTCAGATGTTGCTGCAAATGGCTCAAGCACCACCGTGGAGGTTGCCATTGAGAGCGGACTTACTCACCCAGGGTCCAGTGTGCCATCCGGACCCCAGCTGGTTGAGTCTGGCAGCATGGAAATTGAACGGAAATTTTTAGCACAACGGGTACGCTGACAATGTGGTCAAGACTATATTGGGGTCCCACAGGGAGGCCACCCAGAGGTTATATGATAGAACTTGGAAAACCTTTCAGAGATGGTGCAAAGCTAACAAGGTTAATGTGGTGGAAGTGAATGTTTCACATGTCTGCCTGCAAGATGATTTGGAGAAAGGTTTGCGTCCGAACACTTTGAAGAGACAAGTGGCGGCACTGCTGGCGATTCTGAATTTGGAAGGAGAATCTTACTCGAAACATCCTCATATTAGGAGATTCCTGAGGGGTGCAACTTTGATGTCTTTTCCAACCGTGCATAGGTTCCCCTCCTAGGATTTGAACCTGGTGCTGAATGCTTTAACGGTGGCGCCGTTTGAGCCACTGAGAGAATCATCTTTGAGACTGTTCTCTTTCAAAACTGCTCTTCTACTTGCAATCACCTCAGCCAGGAAGGTATCGGAGTTGGCAGCACTATCTGTGAGTGAACATGTGTGCAAATTTGAGCAGGACAGGCTAACACTGGGCTTCGATCCTTCCTTCTTGCCAAAGCGTGTGTCATCAACATCTCGGCTGGAAGAGATTCATTTGCCAAAGCCAGTACGTCCATTGGAGAAAAAGTGGCACACTTTGGATGTGAGAAGAGTAGTGAAGGCCTGCATTAAAAGAACAAGGGAGTTTAGGCGGTCAGATGCCTTACTGCTATCCTTCCAACCAAAGACTTTTGGTCAGTGGGCCAGTAAATTTGTCATTGCTGGATGGATCAAGGCCTGCATATTTCTTTGTTATGATTATGCAAAGAAGCCGCAGCCAATGAATGTGTGGCCACATTCCACAAAGTCGATGGCAACCTCAGTGGCCTTTGCTTCATTGTGCTCTTTGGAAGACGTCTGCAGTGCAGCTGGGTGGAAGGAGTCAACAGCTTTTATTAAGCATTACAGGTTGGACAAATATAAGTCTGCACAGGTGGCTTTTGGGCGTCGTGTTCTGCAGGCAGTGTTATAGTTCTGCTCCCACCCATGGAACAGCTTGGGAAAGTCCCATACGTAGTGGATTGATCCTCCTGTCATCCCAAGAATGAAGAGTTGGTACTTACGTGAACAGTCATTCTGGGATGACAGGAGGGCAATCCACTCCCACCGCTATGTTGAGAGGAAAGTCTAGAGGCATGTGGTGGGGACTGGGTTTTTTATCTGTTATGCTAGGGAAAAGAACTGACCAGAGAGGGACTGGAGCGGTTAAATGTTTTTTCTGTTAGCACGAGGATGGCTCCTGCATCTGCTGGCGTGAGGATCACAACCCATACGTAGTGGATTGCTCCTCCTGTCATCCCAGAATGACTGTTCACATAAGTACCAACTCTTCACTTTTGGAAGGTCATTGGGCGTTGGTACATCCTTAAGAGTAAGCGTTGGTTACAACACAGCCTGAAAATGTTCCTGAAGACTTACTTGAATCTCTACTCTCACTAGAATCTTGAGTTGGTCCTATCTCAGGTGCCCAGGAAACCTATTGGACCAATGTCATTTTGTGATGTCAGTCTATTCACCTGAAACAGTTTTCTTGGTGGCTATAATTTTAGCCAGGAGAGTGGTGAGCTCTGTGCTGTAGGGTGAACCCACCTTACCTACGTTTTCACAAGGACAAAGTGTTTCTCAGGCTAGACATTTCCTTCCTACAACAAGTGATATGGGCTTTTCTCCTGCATTGGAACATTATGTCACCTATACTAATGCTGCATGGCCTCGATGTTCAGTGTATGGTAGCATTTCTCCATGGACTGAACAGCGCCCTGTGTTCCTCTTCTGAACAGGAGGGTCTGTCAATTTCCTCTCAGAAAGGACTGCCAGTGTCCTCTCAGTGTTTCTTGAAATGAGTCATTTCTGTCTTCCACCTAGCCTATGAATTGTTCAAGCAGGATCTTTCTTCTTATTTGTGGAGGCACTCCACCAGAGCTATGGGTACATCATCCACTTTTTCAGAGCCATTTCATTGGAGGAAGTGGCAGTTTGATCAAAACCTTTGACTTTCATCTCATAACACACTGGGTACCAGATCTAGAGCTGAAATCACATTTAGGACAGCCATGCTGTTTCCTTGCCTTGCATGACACTCATTCGTGTGAGTCACAGAGACCACGAAGAAGAAGAATGAGTTGCTTACCAATAACTGTGGTTCTTCAGGTATTATCTGTGAACTCACACAGCACCCATCCTTCCTCCTCTCTTGTGCGCTGCTCTCCGTGGAACTTAAGGACTGTCCCGGTCACTCATACCAGTGGGTGAGGGGCTACCACCAAAACACTTACATAGTAGCTCTAGAAGGTTGCAAATTATGCACTTAGCAGGTGCAGATAACCTATTTGTGTGAGTTTACAGATGATCACATGAAGAACCGTGGTTACAGGTAAGCAACCTGTTCTCTTGACATGTCCAGTGGATTTCCCTGCTCCCCTAAGAATATGTTGCATCTCAGATGTCAGGCTGCTTAATAACCCCAGTCCTTTGTCCAAACTCCAACAGTTTATGTGCTCATTCCTTTGACGTTGGGTTGCCCACTGCCACTTCCTATAAATGTACACACACATGTACACGTACATGGGTGTTTGTGTGTGTTGACAAGACAGCTAGCATTCACTATAGCAATGATTCTTAACCTGAAGTCCACAAAGCCTTGCTGTTGAACACCACCAGTAGCGGCAGCAACAGGGATGCAGCAGTGGTGTGTGTATGCAGGTGCCGAAACTGCTCCCTCATTTGCAAACAAGGCTAGTGTAGCAATACCAACAGGAGAATCAAGTCCTGCGGTCAGGCTTACAATCTAAAAAGACCCTGGAAAGAAAAAGGAGGGTGGGAAGAGGACCACGAACACCCACAAGAGTAAGTACCTGCCAGAGAAACTTTCGAGGGGCAGCTAAGGGAAAAAGGAAGAAGGTGGCAGTGTTGCCACTGTGAGGAGGCCTGGCTTCTGCATCTCCATGGCGACATCATACTGTGTGCACCATATTGAATCCCATCTTCTCTCATGAAAAAAAGTCACCACTTGCACCTCCCCTCTCCTGGTTACCTTGGAAATGAAGGGATGCTTGGCCAGTTTTCGCGCCTGCTGCCCTCCCCTGCTGCCATGTCCCTGACAAAAGGGACACAAGGGCAAGCATGTGCATGCACTCAAATTATGACTCTGGAGACCAGGGTTTGAATCCCCACTTGGCCATGGAGACCCAGTGGGTGACCTCAGCCAAGTCACATTGTCTCAGCCTCAGAGAAAGCCAAGGCAAGAAATCTTGCTAAGAAAGCTCTCATGACAGGATCCCCTTAGGATTGCCATAAGTCAGTTTTCAAAGGGAAGAGACATGATGGCTAGAAAGACACCCCCCCCGACAATGGCACTTTATTGTTGTGTGCCTTTGAATCACTTCCGACTTAATAGCAACTCTGAAGTGAACCTCTCATAATTTTTTTTTGCAAGATTTGTTCAAAGATTTGCCTTTGCTTTCTTCTGAGGCTGAGAAAATGTGACTTGCCCAAAGTCGCCCAGTGTCTGAGTGGGGATTTGAATCTTAGTTTCTAGAAACCTTTAACAAATAAATATTTGAATATTTAAATAAATATTTGAATATTTAAATATAACATTAAAGATTTAAATCTTGAGTTAGATTTTGGGGGCTTCTTGGCAACAAATTATATTTACAGAGGGTCACTGGCAAAGAACAGTTTAAGAATCTCTGCATTATAGCATGGAGGATATTTATTTGTATGAATAGAGTAGCTTACTCTGGAGTTATTATCTCTGGTGCTTCTGTGAAAAGATCCAAAAATAGTTGGGCTCCCATTTTTTTTAAAAAAAAATTTATTAGCAAAAAATATATATACACATGCCAACAGGGGGAGAGAAAACAAATCCTATAGACGCATATCTAAACAACAATATAAAATAGGAAACGGCAGGGAGGGGGTTAGGAGAAATACAACAATTACTGCAATACAAGGGAACTTCCGCCTGGAATGAGGTAACAGCCTTATTAAAATCCCAAAACAGAGAAAATACTAACCTCTCCATCGTATGAAAAGGGAAAAATACTACTTAGCCTAAACTAAATAACCTTGAATCATCACCAACAATCAGCCAGTACATCCTATTATCAAACAGCTGATTAAACTTGAAACTATTACCATTAATAGCATATAACCCTTTTCACCTATATACAGTAATGATACAGTATTGTTATAATTCCCTAATTGTTCTGAGAGAAAAAGGCAACAGGCAACTTGTCTTCTACTTCTTTGTCCTCCTCCCACTGCAACGGTGTCTGGGGAGTACCATAGCAGTTGCATATAATAGTATAATAAGTTATATATTTCATATAATAAAGAGTAATAACCAATTAAAATATTGATAGTAATAATAAATAAGTAGTAATAAAAATATCACCAATCATATCCAACAGAAAAAAATCTTTTAAACTTTATACACACATGGAAAGGAAACATTTGGGTTTCAGTTCTGTAAGAGTAACTAATTAATTAGTGGGTCAGCTTTGAAAAGCAAGTATCAAAATCTTTTTACTTTGGAGAAATACCGCTAGCAACTCCCAAACCTTATAAAATTTGCTATCCATCTTGTTTTCTAGTCTGTAAGTCATTTTATCCATCTCAGCAATAGCCATAATTTTTTCCAGCCATTCATCAGTTGTAGGCATAGTAGGCATTTTCCAGTGCCTAGCGAACACTATTCTGGCTGCCACACTAACCTTTTAATATGGAAATCCAACCTTAGTCTGGATCTCCAAATACCCAATAAGAAAAATTTTAGTATCAGATCAATTTTAAATTTTAAGATCTTCTACATATTAGATCAAATGGCATACCAGAATTTCTTCACTCTGTTGCATCCTCACCACATATGGAAAAAAGTGCCAACCTGGTTACCAAATTTCCAACCGTGATTTTTCATTTGCTTATTCATCTTGCTAAGTCTGTTTAGTGTGAGATACCACCTGTGCACCATCTTTAAAACATTTTGTTGCAACGCATAGGATCTGGAGTGCATCGTATTATCTTTCCAGATTGCTTCCTGTTTTTCCAGCAAAATGTTACAACCTAAGTCTCTCGCTCAGTTTATCATACATTCTTTTATAGTCTCACTCTCTAAGTTAAAAGTTAGTAACATTTTATACAGTCTGGAAAGTAGGTGTTTTTCTCCTTTTAACATACAGATTTCCAGTTCGGTGGGCCTCAACTCAACCCCACCAGTTTGAAGATCTGTTTTAAATCTCTCCTTTATTTGCAGATAAGGGAACCAGTGTATTGGGGAGCCTTCTTCTGCCATTGATCTTTCAGCAGAATAGAGTCCCTAGTTTGTTTTAGCAAATCTTTGTAAGTAATCCGGTTGCCATATCTTCTGATCTGGTGATCGAGAGCGTCTCTAAGGGTGATATCCATGATGAGCAGAGCAGAGATTCATACCTTTCCTAGGTGATGATAAGGGCTTTGTGTATAAGATGGTTTTTGAAGGACTTCTGAATTTTGACTTGCCGTACCATAAGTACGCATGCCAACGAAAATGAAGATCATGTCCTTCCAGCACCAAGAGCTTCCTGTCATCCGGTAAAATCCATGGTTTCATCCATACCAGACAGGCTGCTTCATAATACAAGCTTATATCTGGTACTGCAAAGCCACCTCATTCCCTTGTGTCTGACATCATCTTATATTTCATCCTAGGTTTCTTCCCGTTTCAAATAAATTTGGAAAGGTTTTTTTTTTGCACGAGTGAAACCATCTTGTGAGAATTGTCACTGGTATCATTTGGAACAGAAGGGCTCCCATGTTTTAATAGGTTCATGTTCTGCTCCTATGCACATAATTGAGAAGATATAGCTATTGCTTGTGTATATTATATTTTTGAGATCTGTGAATACAATGTATTGACATTATGTCTTAAAATATAATTGGTACAATGTAAGCATTCTCATGTCTCAGTGATTATAATGGGGGAGGAATTAAGCATGTATGATGTTGTGTATAGCAGATCTGCCTATTAAATACTTATGCAACCAGATAATAGAAGGAATGAAAACAGCTCTCACTCTCAGAATTTTGTTTTGAGAGCTATATTTCACTGCTGCAGCACTACTTCCTGTTTCTGTTCAAGTTAATTTTTTTTGTGGTTTCGTTCCATCTTTGCAACCTCTTTTGCACAGGTTATAGATATTTCACTTGCTAAAGAATCAGCTGAGTTGATAGTTCTGATTTGCATTTCTCCTCTTCTTTTTAGAATGGTAGAGAGCTTCCAATTCGACCCAGCGGTAGTAGACACATCAAGAAGCAAACATTTGTTGTACATGCTGGAACAGATACAACAGGAGATATCTTCTTCATGGAGGTAGTGACCAAGTTTAATGTGAACAAAGCAACTGCTGTTACTCAAGTTGTATAATGAATATTGTCTAAGCGTATTTATGTTTTCAGGTATGTGATGACTGTATTGTGCTAAGGAGCAACATTGGCACTGTGTATGAGCGGTGGTGGTATGAAAAACTCATCAATATGACATACTGTCCCAAAACAAAAGTACTTTGTCTTTGGAGAAGGAATGGCCAAGAGACACAACTGAATAAGTTCTACACCAAAAAGGTACATCTTCTACAGTGCTTTGTCATAGTAGAAAGATCTGTTGGGACAAACTGTGAGATGGTTATTCTGTGGAGTGTGCAGAGAATATCCTGGAATGGATTTGTCCTCCCACTCCCTCTGACAGACAGGCTCTTCAGCCAATGGAGATTAAAACAAACATACCACTATTTTCTGGTGTTTATTTTCTAATCAGGGCTTTGACGTTGAACCAACCAACAGCTGGCTTGCAATATGAGAAATTTTAAAATCTATTAACACCAGAATTGTTTCCATGAGCCAGACTGTATTACTCTTTACCCATTGTGGCAATTCTAAACTTCTGAAGGTAGAAGTGTCACTGCCACATTGCTAGTAAAATCTGGGCTTAGGATAGGAGAGATTCAGTTCAGATTTTTCTAAAATATTCACAACCTAACATTTTTTTCCCTGTAATATGAGGGGGCTGTAACATTCTTTCTTATTTTAAAGAAAAGTCTTTAGCTTTACTTAGACAAGTAACTCACAGAATCATTCAACACAATTTTTTTTGTAATTGCATCTTCCTATAAAAAAATAAATGTTAATGCTATACAGCCTGACTACGTCTTGTTGTTGCTTTCCCTCTTCTCCAAACACTATTTTATAATACGGCAATTTTAAAACAATACTTTGGTAAATATTAAAAAAAGATTCCCACCACCACAAATTTCACAATCAAAAGTATAATTGTAAAGTATCAGATTTGTACCCTCCCTTTCCTTTAAGAGCTAAAACTGAAGTAAATGGGTTTGTTTCATTTTATAATACTTCTAGATCCTGTGCTACTGATAGCACACACATAGGTCTGACTCTTGAAGGTATTCACAGCTAGAGTAGACCTATTAAATCAGATGTTGAAGGATGAGTCAACATTTATGAAATCCTGTTGATGCTTTAAGTCTATTCGGGTTGGGATTACTGTTGGATTTGGGTCATAATTTCTTCCAGAGCTTGGAAGAGGTGTATTTTTGAACTGCAAATCCTCCAACCAGTATGACCATATATATATATTTTTTTCTCCCTCCCCAAGCTCTGATGGTACCTTCTAGCAAGTTTTCACCATCCTTCACATTTTTTTAAAAAAAATAGTGCTTTGTTGGCTCCAGAGATGTTCCATTTTCTTTGGAGGAAAATTAAGGGCCAGAGGGTATGCTGTGAAGCAACACCTGCCTACTGAGGCTTTTTGTAGAACAGAGTTTTCTCTTTTCTAGAAGCCATTGCAAGCATACATGTAGTAGGATGTATGAACTGCTTCATATTTCCTTCTTTTCTTGACACATGTGTACTTTGCTTCCTATTGTTTATCAACCAACCATTAAAACAGCCTTGTATTCCCACTATAATTTGGGCAGGGGGACAAATTATGTGTGATGTTTCCATCCAGTTACCAAACTTCTTTGAAATGGGAAAAATGATATTTTAATTATTTCTACAATGAAATGGTTACATTTTCTCCTGCCATGGGCAGTTATGTTTTTCCATGACAACTGGACATCAGTGTCGCTTTCAGTGAGAATGGGATATTCAGTCATTTTGAGTTTGAACTGGGAACATATCTCTGTTCATCTGTGAAGCTCAGTGGGTTAGTTTCTTGTAGGAATAGCATGGCAGATAAATCAATATCTGTCTAGATTTGTTGTCTGTGTGTCTGATTCTGTTTTGCTTGTTAGGTAGTTTGTTTGTGTGTTGGTGCTCTTTGTTTTTGGTTATTGCATAAGCTTTCTGTTTTGTGACTTTCTGTTTTATATCTGCAGAAACCTGTTACCACTTGTATGTATTTTACTTTCCTCTATTACAGTGCCGGGAATTATATTATTGTGTGAAAGATAGTATGGAGCGAGCAGCTGCAAGACAACAAAGTATAAAACCAGGTAAAATCCTTGAAAGGAATAAATAAAACTTTGCCAGAATTCTTTCAGAGCTTTGGAATGTATGAAGTACATAATATTAAAGGGCCTGACATTACATGCTTCGTATTTGGTCTGGGGATGTTGATGCCCAAAATTGATGATTTGATTGTTGGAACCTAGATGTGGATAGAAATTAGGAAAATAGTTGGCTTGGACATTAAAAATGTATAGTAAGTAACCCCAGACAGAGCCAGTGTGGTATAGTCGTTTGAGCATTGGACTGTGAGCCTGGAGACCAGGGTTCGATTCCTTGCTCAGCAGTGGAATCCCCCCGGTTCACCTTGGGTATGTCACCCATTATCAGCCCCAGAAAATCCCATGATATGTTCACCTTAAGAAAGAGCTTTCCGAACTTTTCATGTTGGTGACACACTTTATAGATATGCATCATTTCGTGACACAGTAATTTCAGATGTACTAGCAAACCGGAGGTTAAACTAACCCCTTATAAGAGATACTGACACATACATACATTGTAATAACAAAATGTATGGGGACACAACATATTTCATGAAAACCTTTCATATATTTTTAAAAATATATTTTTTATAAGTAAAAACATACATTTCCAAGATTGCAGGCGACACACCTACACACCTCAGGTGACACACTAACGTGTCACAGCACACAGTTTGGAAAGCCCTGCCTTAGGGTCACCATAAGTCAGAAATAACATGAAGTCACACAGCAGCAGTAGCAGCAGCAGCAGTAGCAGCAGCAACAACAACAAAGTAATCCTAAAAATTGAGAGAGAGGCAGAGTAAGGTATCTAGTTTCTCTGGCCATACCGATATAAGGTGTAAACTTTTTGATGAACCATAAAAGCCTCAGTTATTTAATTCTTGTTATGTTCACACTGACATATGAGATAAAGAAAGGAATAAGGAATCTCCCACAAAGAGATAAAAGCCTCTAAAAGAAAATGGGAAGGAGGAAACTGTAACACATTTGCAATGACCGTTAAAAAGTAGGGTGTCCTTCTTCCCATGAATTTTTTCATAATAGAAGTATGACTGCTGTACTGCAATGAGTTCCAGTTTTTGAAACACAGCTAAAATGTACAAAGGTATATTTCCCTGAAGACATACCTGATTTTTTTCATTTGTTTTTATTTTGAAAAAATCATATAGTGCATAGAAAAAATGTTAAAAATACAGTGAATATAAAAATAAATAATGAACAAAAAATATCTCTATGTAGGCTTCAATAAAAGGTAACAGGGTGTAAGGAATCTGTTTCTGCTTACCAAGAGTTAATTTCCAAGAAACTGGCAAGTAGTTTAAAAACACATAAAAGAATACAGCAGTGAAAAATTAACCTGAATAGTTATAATCTGTTCAAGGCATGCTACATTTGGACGTAACCAAATCGTATATCTAAAAGATGCAAAAGGTGAATTACAGTGCAGCATTTGGCCAGCTTACTGCTGAAAAGCTGTTATGGTATGCGACATACACAGGACATTGGCTCCTACATTGCCAGCTTAGTTACAAATGCACAACTAAGTATCTTCACCTGGCTGGGCACCCCAAACCTACCTTAACAGCTAGTTTGTGTACCAAGCAATGAAGGGCTGTTCGGCTGGTGATGTTTCCAACCCCTTCCACCAGTGAGCTCCAGCACAATGAGGAATTGCAATGGGATCCTGCTTCTGATTGTCACAGCCTCCTTTACTATCAATAGAGGGCTGGAAGCACCCTGCTGCATCCCTATTGCCAACAGAACAAGCATCATGTCATCTCCAAGTGATGAACTCCCTGAAGCTTAAGGCAGAATTTGGTGGCATTTATTATTATTGGAGTATTGCCACATTTGTGAATATATAACATAACTGAATATGGAACTGTAGATTACAGATTTGTCACTGCAGTGCAGAATGCCAGCCATATTTTTTTGCTGAATTGATTGAAGCATAAAAGCACTTGGATGCAGCAGGTAAGGATGCCAAGGAAGCAGCCCTTTGAACAAAAAATGAGCAACCCAGTTCTTCATTTAATTTGTTTCTGCAACCCTACAGATTGCATTTTTAAACTAACATGAATAGTTATAAACAAGTATTGTGGGTTTCTTTTTCTGTACTGATTCAGTAAGCACTTCCAGAAGCAGAGGAGATGCAAAGGTGCTCAAAGGTGCAGGCTCATATTTATATACTGACAAATGCTGCAGTTATAGAAACTGCCATTTATCAGAAGCTAGCAGAGCATATATAATCCTCAGCCTAAATAATAATCAGACTTATCATCTTGGCTAGTCAAGTCATCTAACCTATCCCATCCGCTCCATAAAAATGGTTTCTTCCAAATTTCCAATCTGGATTATCCCATAAATTCAATTAAACATGAGGAAATGGATATAATTCAAAGTATTGTGATATTATACACCAAAATTCTTCGACTTCAAGAACTATGGAAGAAATAAAGACTTTTCTAACATGTTTACATCCTAAAGTCACCCTCTTAGAGAAAGAGGAAGAATCCAAAACAGCCCGAAGTAGAGAATTTCTTAAAGCAGGGGTGTCAAACTCAATTTCATCCTGGGCCGCATCAGCATTATGGTTGTCCTGAAAGGGCTGGTTGTATCTGTAAGACTATATAAATGTGTCTAATCTTTTGTCATATTAAATAATTGCCTCTTTCTGCTCCTCTGCTCCCCTATGGCTCTTTCTGCACCCCCCCCCGCTCCTGTCTGTACCTGTTGAGCCCTATCCCTGCATTGTGGGCCCTCGTCTGCCGGTATTCTGAAGAGGGGCCCACCAGCCAGCGCTCATGATCTGCTTCTATTTCTGACTGCTGCTCTGTGCAAGTCTCATGAGCTGCGCAGAGCGTTGCCATGGTAGTTCATGACAATACTCTGACAGTGAGACTTGGACAGAGGAGCAGTCAGAAGTAGATCACGAATGCTGGCTGCTGTGCCCCTCTTCAGAATACCAGCAGCCTGGGGCCCGCAATGTGGAGATCAGGCTCACCAGGCAGGGGGACTGCTGCAGCTGCAGGAGAGGTGCAAGGGCCACATGAAATGGCCTGGCAAGCCAGATTTGGCCTGCAGGCCTTGTGTTTGACACATGTGCCTTAAAGAAAAAAAGATCCCAGTGATTGTTGCTTGTCAACAGGTGTACCTGGTGATCTTAACTAAGATCAGGAAAACCCAATTTGCTTTCCCTGAATGAAACTTGCATTATCTTCAAGGAATTCCAAGGCAGAGGGGAGCCCTATGTAAAGTTCTAAAACAAAATTTAAATTTTGGAAGTACAGAGGAGTTCTGTAAAGATCATAAACTTTCTATCATGTAATACTCACTTTGATTGTATTGAAATTACTGCAAAGTGCCAAATTTAAATGAGCACGTCTGTCCAAATCCTGTCATCAGTTTGTTCAAATTTAGCATAATAAATGGGAAGTATTCCTGGGAGTTAATATTCCAACATTAATATCTGCACATTGCTAGACTTACCTGCTAGCAAATACACTCTACAATATATTGTCACCATCCAGATTTTGACTGTTTAATCAAATAACCAGACAAATCTCTTAAAGCATTAATCATCTTTAATGCTGGAACAGAAGACCAAAGTTCAGAAAGAATCTACTTAAACCATAATTTTAAATTCTGAAAAATCACATACACAGAGACTTACATCATGGTGTTGCTTTTAATTATCCATATTACAGAACCTGGAAATGTGCTTCAGCTTTGTTTTGTGAAGACAATTTTCTGCTGGGATTTTAATGCAATGTGATGACTTTAAATGTAGATAAATAATCTTCGATTAAAGTGTATTTTTTCTCTTTTTTCTCTTTTCCTTTTGTGCTGCAGGGCCTGAATTGGGTGGGGAGTTCCCAGTGCAGGATATGAAAACTGGTGAAGGAGGACTTCTTCAAGTCACATTGGAAGGGATTAACCTGAAATTCATGCACAGTCAGGTAGGAAGGAATCCTTCAGCAAGAGTATTTGAGCATGAAGCTTTTTGAAGCACACCAGTAAATGTGTTTCCTCTTCCCTATACTAAAAAAGGGAAGAAACATGAGAACATATGAAGAACCATGCTGGATCAGACCAAAATCCTATCACGTGCAACAGTCGTTTCACCAGTCTGCTAAGCAGGTTGCTATAGGAAGCTTGCCAGCAGGGCATGACCATAACAGCACCCTCTGCATCATTCTTCAGCAACTGATATACATCCACATTTAATATTTTATTTATTTTAGATCCATTTATTCATTATAAAGCAGTATAATACCGCTGATACTGCTATATCAACATCCTAACTAGTGGCCAGTCACTACCTTAACCTCCATGAATTTAACTCATCTTCTAAAAGTGTCCAGTTCAGCAATCATCTTTGTGTCTTATGGCAGATACTAACAAATGCTACAGGTTAACTGTATTGTGTGGAGACATGCTCCTTTTACCCATCCTGAATGTTCTACCAGTTAGTAAATGAACTTGGGTTCCAGTATACAAGAGAGGGAGAAAAGTTTCTCTCTGTTTCCTTTTTCCACATTCTGCATAGTTTGTATACACATTTAGCATGTCTCCAAATACTAGTATTTTCCCCCTAAGTTACACAACCCAGAAGTTGTAACTTTTCCTTACAGGGGAGTTGCTCCAGTCTCTTGACCATCTTGATGCCATTTTTTGCCACTATTCTACTTCTATGACATTGTTCTCAGGTAGGCTGATGGAGCAGTCCATAAATGGGTTAATCCCTCTCACCAGCCTAATTGAGGCAGCACTTCACCAAAATTATTTTCTGTTTCATCCATTATCACCTGCACACCCTCTTCCCTCAGTTTTTAAAATTCTGCTTTGGCAGCCAGTTGTGCATTTCTTCTCTCCTGGCTCTCTTTAAAATATTTAGAGCTTAAGTTACATTAATTTAAGAATAAATTAATGAGTCAGACAGGTGGTCAGGGAAGCCAGCATGGCTACAGGCTTGTTAAATAAGAAAAGGAAACAAACTGATTCTGACATCAGTAAAGAAGATTATTTGCCACTGGAAAAGAAACAAAGGCAAACCAAAGGAGAGTTGCTGGTGTTAAGCTCCCCAATGACCGTGAGTCTCAGAGGGCAAGCAGTGCAATCTAATTAGTGTGAAAAATGTTATGACAAATGAGTGACATACACTAGACATTCTAACTAAGTCTCCATTTGAACCACTAAAGGAAGCTTCTCTGAGAATTCTGTCTTTTAAGGTTGTCTTTCTTGTGGCAGGAACATCAGTCTGAAGACTCTCTGAATTACCCTCACTGTCTGTAAACCCAAATTTCTGCAGGTTTGAAAATGGCAAGTTGTCTCTAATTATAGATCCATCATTCATTCCAAAGTCTATCCTTATGGGAGCCCATGATCAGTCTTTGGAGTTAGCAATATTTTACCAAAACCCTATACATCCAGTAGAAAAGAAATGGCATTCCTTAGATGTCAGAAGAGCAGTTAAAACACATCTGCAGAGGACTAAGAGATTTATGCGAACTGAGGGTTTGTTCGTCTCATTTAATCCAAGAACATTGGACCACAAAGTGAGTAGGCAGATGTTATCAAGGTGGATTAGAAACTGCGTTTACCTGTGTTATGATTGGCAAGAGTATGACATCTACAGAGCATTTGGGCTCATTTTACCAGGTCAGTGGCTATGACAATGAAATTTGGTGTGACAGCCTCAATAGCAGATGTATGTAGAGCTGCTGAGTGAAAAGAGCGTTCTACTTTTGTCAGGCACTACAAAGTAAATACATTAGGTCTAGCCAGGCAGCGTTTGGTCAGACAGTTTTGGAGGCAGTAGTAACAGATAACAGAACAGAGGAAGGTCCTTGATGTGTCAGTTTGGGTATATCCCACATGTGTGGATTGCTCCTTCAGCCTACCTTAAGAATGAGAAGTTGATGCCTACTATGAATAATCATACTAGGTAGGCTGAAGGTGCAATCCATCCTCACCCAGGGTGGAAAAAAAATTCTGTCTGTACTGCCACTTTTAAATCTCTACTATGGTCAGCAAGGCTATAAATCAAACTGAGGGGAGAGCGAGTGCAGGTGATAATGCATGCAAGGGAAAAACATGTTGATGAAGTCCAACCTGATAAAGGAAGGACTTCATCAACGTGCTTTTGTGTGAGTGAGAGTTTAACCCATTTGTGAGTTGCTCCTTCAACTTGCTTAGAATGCTTATTCATGATGGGAATCAACCTCTCATTTTTCAGGGGCACTGCCCCAAGCTATATATAGTATTCCAAATAGAGATGCTCCATGGCTTTATAGGGGCAGTAGAATATTAGTAATTTTTTTTTTTATACAGCAACCAAACACTGCAGCCGTTTCCACACTAGACTGTTATAGCGCTATTATTCTGCTTTCAACATCCTGTGGAATCCTGGGGTTTGCAGTTTAGAGAGGGGTCCTTGAGGCCCCTCCCTAAACTGCAAACTCCAGGATTCCACAGGATGTTGAAAACGGAATAATAGCGCTATAACAGTCTAGTGTGGAAATGGCCTGAGTTGACATTTTTGTCAAGCTATTTACCACAATCCTAAGATCTATTTCTTCATTCCTTCATTAGTCATTATCATCTCATATCCCATCAGTCTGTATGAGAAATCAGAGGTTTTTTGCCCGAATATGCAATGGCAAACCTCTGAATAAATCTTGTGAAGAAAACCCTGTGATAGGGTCACCTTAAGGTCACCGTAAATCGGAAATGACTTGAAGGCACCCAACAAGAACAAGCAATAGCTTACATTGAATATAATTTGCTATTTTAAAGCCCATTACCTTGGTTTGTATAAATCCTCCTGGACATCTTCATGGTCTGTTTTTGTTCTCAGCACCTTAAATAATTCTGTCACCAGCAAACTTACAAATAGTTTTTCTTTCTGCAATTAGGAGATCTCAGTGTTAGGTATTGTATTTAACAGCTCTGAGATAATGATAACCACAATTCAACAACTGTCTGTTGTTGAATATAAAGGATTTTTTCAAAAAGAAATGCTTTAATTTACCTGCAACTGGTGTACAGTGGGGTTGTTCATTCACGCTTTGCTCTACAGTACTATAGTCAATGTCCTTTTATCTGAAAAAAATACAATTCAGATTATAATGTGGATTTAACTATGTTAGATTTCCCAAAACACCTGCAGCAATATTTTACTATCTTGGAATGCTCTAAGCAGGGTGGATGAATAGCAAAAAATACATTAGCCAATCTCCTGGAGCAGTTTACTTGCCACTTAACTGTGTTGTATTTATGCCAACTCTCATAATATGGAAGAGTAGATGAGAATTGGCAGTAGCAAAGATTTTTTAAAAATATCTGTTCCTGCATTTTTTATAGTTCTTCTGTTGTTTGAAACTGGAAATTTGTTAATATGCAAACCAAAAGAGTTCTTGCCATTCAGTTACAAACATATCAGATATTTGCTTCCTTTTAAAATATGTTATTTTTTCTGGGTACAGAGGAAACACAAATGGAACTGTGTGTCACTTTGTTCCTTTCTCTGGATGTGTTTTCTTTCTGCTTCTCTTGATCATTGTTTTTCTTTTGCTTTGTGTTCATGTTTGTTTTGCATATGTTTCAAAATTAGTTTTAGGGCTGTTTTATGTAGGCGTGTGTGTGTGTGTGTGTGTGTGTGTGAGAGAGAGAGAGAGAGAGAGAGAGAGAGAGAAAGAGAGAGAGAGACAGTATGTAAAAGAGAGTAAAATTGTCAGTGAGTCTCTTGTGCAGTGTTCTGTTTCTCTTGTAAGCTCGCACTCTATTGGTGTGAGTTTCCGTGAAGCTGTGTACTTACACATAGGAGAAATGTGCATGCAAGCAGAAGCTTTTTTGAAGTTTCTGCTGAAGCCACATGCACTGCTGAAGAGTCAACCCTCTTTTCCGTTTAAGCTGAATAGTCTTGTGAGATTGTTTGATTATGATCAAACAGCTGATCTTTTCAAGAACTGTAGTTGTGAAATGCAGAGAATTTGGTTTATAAATCTGATTTGAATTATATGTTACTTGAACAAATGTATGTATCCAACCCTGTGTATGCTAAGGTAATATGGATATGGAAACTGGGACATTAGTAGAGGAAGATTGATGGGGTGGAATAAAGTATATAGCCTTCTGGTACCCATTGATTCTTCTCTGTAAAAGTCCCCTTCCACTGTTTATTTCTCCTCCAGTTCATCTTGTTTCTGAATTTGGAACCTATCTGGGTACGTGGGATTAAAACAACGTGCAGAGAAGCCATTTGCAGTAGATGAAAAGGCTCAAGCACTGCTCTCTTACATTCGGTCTTGCAAATCTCCCCACCACCCTGTTTAAGCATTATAACACAAACTGAATTGAATTTCAATATTTGCTTCACAACTTCCCCTTTCACTGCTAAATTTAGAGACATCAACTCCATGTAAGTTTTCAAACCTATTTAAACTCATAGTTCAGTTTTCTGTGTAGGGAGTGAAAACTATACTCAGTTGGGCTGTTGACTGAGCATCTATTTTGTAGATGAAGACTTAATAATAATTTATGGTTACAAGCTAACTAATTCTTGGAGTTATCTTTGTATGGGCTTGAGTAATATCAGCTTGGGCCTAAATCCAGTTGTTAGTACCTATTAGAGTAGAGTCTTACATAAATATTGACTTAAAAGTTACATTGATTCAGTTGATCTACAGTAATGGGGACAAACAATAAAATATAAGCCTCAGACACAGCAGTAAACACAGTAACTGCTCATTGCTTTTATTTTTCTATATATTAAGGAGAATATTCTCTTTGTGTCATTCCTACTCTTTCCAGAAGGCTCAGAGCAGCACAGACATTTCAAAAATATCAACTGTGAAGTAACTCTGTGAATATGCAATGTAAGAAATGAACAATAACTTAATAAGAGCTCCCCCCCACAAGTACTCCTGACACATATACATCCACTCTTGAGTCACCAAACTCCTCACAGTGGTAGGGAAATAACAGTTCAAACAACAAGAACTTTAAATACTTGTATATTCAAAGGTTTGGATTTGCCAGCTTTCCAATAGGAGGAAATCCTTCCAAGATGAACCATCCTGAAACCTCTGTGTGTTCCTTTGCTTGTATGAAATTTGGATGTGAGGAGCTGTCTTAGGTATCTAGCATTTATACTTTGAAGCCCTGCGGGTCAAAGCCCATGGTAAATTGTGCCTTGAAGGTTGGAAAATAGGAGAAAGAAGGCGTCTCTGCAGCATCAGTCCCCATCTGCCTCTTGGATGCTGTTGTCTTTCTCGCAACATCGTGGTTTGCAGCTCTTCCCAGAACTCAAGTACTTTGCCTTTGTTTTCCTTGGGGACTTAAATTGAGACTGAGCTCTGCTTATATTGGGACTGTGCTCTTCCTTTAAAGATCTGTGCAAGAGTCAGATGATAGTGTCCATGGTGTCTCTGGCATGGTTGCCTTCCTCTTCTTTTTTAATACTGCTAAGCTTTTGTTTGTACACAAGGAAGTCCTAGCTGACTAGCTTTGTCTTTGACTTTCACTGACAAAGTGATTATTTGTTGCTTTATGTATAATTCCCTGGCTATTAATTGTTCAGTTACATTTTTTGCTAGGATCATCAGAGATGACTGAATAAATTAATTGAGTAGTTAAAATACTAAGTAACAGTTATGAATTTAAGATCTGATTGAAAAGTGAATTGGTATGGTTAGATAGTAAGCAAACTGTAGGTTGAAGATTAGTTATTAACCATTAAGGGCTAGACAGAGGATACTAGCGGATCTCTTTCCTTATTTGTATTTAAAAAAACGTATTTATTGCTGTAAATTTGTTTTATAGAGCAACTGGATTATGTAAAGTAGCAACTTGGAACAGTAGCAGAAAATTGACTCAGAAAAACATTGTTAGGGACAGGATTGTGGGCAGAGTGGGGAGAAGAGCAATGGGAGAGCTAGAAAATTATAGCATGGTATAATATAGAATTTAAAGCAGAAACAAATAAAGATAAATTTGAAGATGTAACAGAGTACCTTTATAACAAGGATTTAGAGTTAGGTAAGGCCTCAGAAGTGCTAAAGAAAAAAAAATCACAAAAACTGTTCAGCATTACATATTGTACACCTCCATCTTACATCTAGCTCACCTGATCATGTTTAGTGAGCACTGAGATGAAATTCAAAATTCTTTTCATACATCAAATGTTCCTGGAAATGTACTTGCTAAGTTTATGAGTCTTACAGTTAAAGAAGGTTAGATACTGGAAAAAAGGAAAATTTAGTACTACGTAGTAACAATATAGAAATCCTTCCAGTTCTTTGCTCAGATTCCTTCTAACCAAGGCTAAAAATAAATAAAGAAGTAAATACGCTCTAACCACTCACCTTAGTCCATTTCCACACTACACTGTTAGTGCTATTATTCCACTTTCAACATCCTATGGCATCCTGGGGTTTGCAGTTTAGGGAGGGGTATTTAGAATTCTCAGCCAGAGAGCTCTTTGGCCTCAGGAAACTACAAACCCCAGAATTCCACAGGATGTTCAAAATGGAATAATAGCACTATAACAGTGTAGTATGGAAATAGCCTTAGTCAAGAATATAAATGGCAGATAGTCTTTGTGTTAACTCATTTTTTATCAGTGGTAAGTTTGTCCTTATTGAACTAATAATAGCGGCTCATAAATTTAAAGAGAAATTAAATCAGTTTTTTTATTGAAGGTAGCAGTTGCAATAGATTGTCTAATGCAAGTAATAAACAAGTAATATTAATAATCTGTGTCAGGTTGCTGAGCAATAAACAACAAACATTTGGGGGCAAAGTAGGTTAATAAGTCCAGCAGAATCTCAGGAATCAATTACTATTTCAGAAAAAACCCAAAAACAAACCACTGTCCTTGAAATTTTGGATTAAAATCTGTGTAAGTAGGTTTTTATTATTGTTATTATTGTTAGGTTTAATCTCAAATTATCAGTATCAGACTATATTAAACTAAATACAAAGTTGTAAGAAATAAAATATATTTTATATAAGGTAAAGAACGCTTATCACTTTAAAAAAGATCTCTCTGTCTGAGGAAGCAAAACATATAAATTTGTTTGCAGGCGCCTGTTTGACTCAGCAATGTAGTCATCTGTTCAGCCAAGGTGTCAGGGTGGATATACAGCTGTGGCTGTTCTCGTTTTGAATATCTAGGTATGAGCATCTAAGGAAATGGAGTCACATGAAAAGGAAAGTGTAAAAGGGTATTTGGATGTAAAAGCCATCATTGTTTCCGTTCTGAACCAAAGGGCTAATTTATGGAAGGAAAATTGTCATAGATGACCTTTTGCTGTGGTACTGATTTCTCAAAAATACAGATTTAATATATGGGACATATGCACCTATGCTGTTCCTAAATGCTCTCTCTTGTAGTTGGATAAATGGAATATGATGGATGTTTGGTGCCACTTAAATCCAGATATTAGAGATTTTATATAATAGTCTCCCCCTTATTATTTCTGTTCTAGGACTGGTAACACATTTATGTCTTGTAAATTATGTCAAGAGCAGATCTTGTCCAATAGTGACATCAAAGTATCCTCAAACTGTGTCCTTGTTTGTGTTGATTATATTAAATTGTCTATCCATGACAGGGTATGGTGTCTGGATTCTTTCAGCTTATAAAATGAAAATGTGGAAATTTACTTTTCCAGAGAACTTGAGATTATTTGTAGTAGAACAGATTATATTATGAGAGTCATTCAGAGAAGTTATTTGTAATTTATATATTAATCTGACATTAGCCAAACAGAAGAGTTATGAAGAAAAAAGAATAAATGTCATTAGATTAGAAGCAAGACCTAAAATGTATTACTTTAAATATGTATGAGAAATTAGTGGCTTAGTAGAAACTCCAGAAATCAGTATACCACTTTTTGAGTATACTGCAGGAAAGGCAGGGTATGTAACAAGTCAATAAACATACAAAATACTTTAAGCAAAATTTTTATTTGAAAAAGGCAAGGTAAACCAATTTGTAAAACAAGCTCAAGCTATAGTATGTCTAAGTTGTTGTTTTTTAAATTGCTTTTTTCATAGATACTCATGAACATTACTGAAGTTAAGATACTGTTGGAGGAACAGATTTTCTCTCCTCCCTGTAGTTTACAGCCCCCCCCCAAGCAGAATATTATATGTTGATAAGATGCCTAAGGTTGCAAGTTCTCGGTGAGATAGAAGAGAGAGACTGAGTTAGGCATGGTCAAAATGACATCTCTCCAAATCTTCTCACACCTAGGTGAAAGAATGCCTCCAAGAGCTTTTTCCGGTTAAATATAAGATCTTATTTGAAAAATTGGCAGGTACTGTTTAGACAACTGTGAGATATGTTTCTACAAGGAAACATTCCTATTTCAAGGCTGTTACATCTTTTCCTCACACTCTATGCAATATTTTGTCACTGCAAAATGAAATTGTATGTATTGATGTTTTAGTGTGGGATACTTGTATATGCACATCAACAAGTGCGTTTTAGGTAGGACTTATGAGATGTCTGATTTTGAAAAGCAACGTAGATTCTACCCATTTCTGCCATTTTAGAAATCTATTTATTTATGTGTGTGTTTATTTTAGCAGTGTTTTGTTAGGAGCTAAGTATTCTCAGCTGTACACTCCTCAAGCACAAGGATAATTGCATAGCTTTTAAAAATGTAGTTGATAGCCTTTTTGTGCACTTTTTTCTTTTTTAAAAAATGATTCTTTGATAGCTGTATTCTCTCCCTCTCTGGTACCATAAGTTTTATTGTGACTTTTGAAGGGACAAAACATGCTATTTTCCTGATTCCTATTTTCTCTTCCTCACTTCCCTAATGTCATCCCAGTAACAACAGTGTCCTCTTGTTTCATTCCTTGGGGATGGCATGTTTCACTGTTGTTACTTATGGATATCACCTTATGTAAGAGAAAAAGCCTGGGGATTTTGTTGTTGTTGTTGTTTAGAAAGATGCAGAACTGAAATATAAATATTCTAATTCACCTTGTTGTACACTTTCCTCATAAAATCACAAGTGGCCTCTACTTTGCTCTGGTTAAATTTGCCAAGATGTGGGTGGATGTGCGAGAAGACACTTTGGGTCCTGGATGGGTTGCTTGATTATTTCCACATGCTTGGTTTCTGGGTCAGATTAAAGAAAATCTGCCGTTTCATTTTTCTTAGTCTCACTCTGTTTTAGCATGGAGTATCGATATTGTCAGTGGAAATATAGCAGACTCCTGGTTTGGGTGGGATGCGTGGCACCTCTTGCCTGCCCTCTGTGCCGGAGGAGGATGCATGGAGAGGCATACATTTAGTGGGATGGGACAAAATCACAAATGACAGACCAAATTTGGGAGTAGTCTGTGTCCCTCCTTCTGTTGCATTTCAAGGTGTGTGTTTTCTTTTTGCTGAGTGCCTGAAAAGGGTAGCAATGTTGGATATGTCAGAGTTACTAACTCCTTCGTTTCTCTTCCATGCTTTCTCCTCCTGCAAGGAGCGGAAGGTACTTCATCTTCTGCTGTCTTCGCTTCTTAGCCTTTTAAGTTTGTTGATTTCTAGCATTGTGGCAATTTTTCAATATTTATTTTTGAATTTCCCTTTCTTTTGATTTAAATAGTAAACTGTAGTTGAATTGGTAGTGTGTGCTACAATATTCCAAATTATAACTGCTGTAGTCTTCTTTGGGTTTGGGTTTGTTTTGAACTGGGGTCCTCCTTTATACTAATCATATGGTTTTCCTCCTGTTTTCTTTCAGGTTTTCATAGAGCTGAATCACATTAAAAAGTGCAATACAGTGCGAGGAGTCTTTGTCCTGGAAGAATTTGGTAATTACATTATTTTGATACTAGGTTTGTACTCGCATGGCAGTAACTCAAATTTCCAGTTGCCTCCATGAGGCAGAACTGTGAGATGGGTGAACTTGTGCCATGTAAACAGAGCAAGAGACTGAGGGTGTAATGTATAGGATTGATCTCTTAGCTGCTATGGAAGTCAGGGAAGTGTAGTGATTCTTTTAAAAATTAAGCTAAAAGATGTGACATGAGACAGAATGTTAGCACATTGAAAAATACTCTATTTTGAAGAAGTGAGTTGTAGACCTTGAAAGTGTATGCTGCAGTGATAATTCTTTGTTGGATGTATAGAGGGTGGTTCTTGTATGTGTCACAGCAGACTAACTTAGCTTCACTTCTTGAATGTGTATTAGATCTGAGGAGAGTTGAGGCTTACCATGAAACCTTATTTTTGTGGCTTAAGGGAACATTGATGAATAGGTTACATGTATGCATTCTGTGTTCAAGGACACATTGCTTTCTGCTAGGAAAAAAGAGATTAAAACATGATACATATGAAGAAGTTACAAAAGAAACTGGAGACACCTCTCAAGGTGCTCGGTAAATGCATGATTTGCTGTGTGCCTTCCATATATGAGGGGGGTGTTGCAGAAACCCCAGTGTAAAACAAAAACACACGAGTATTGTGTTCCCTCAGTGGACGCAATGTGCGTGCAACCTCTGTGTCCATTGACAATAATGGGTTGTGATGCTTTGTGTGATCTCACATTCTTGCATGCAGAGGTCGCAGTGAGGGAGGGGCCATGTATTGATAAAAAGCCCAGTGTATTTCAGCTGCTATGTGCGTTCAAAGGACTTCTTCCAGGCCTATATAAAATCGTTCAAAGAGACAGACATAAATATCTAACAAAACATAAATAAATACATGTTAAAATAGTGCATAATTTTACGATATATGAAATAATTATTAAATTTGTATACTGCCTATAATCTGTACATACCATACTGTTCTATGGTCAAATTTCAAATAGGTGTGTACAGACTATAGGCAGGGTACAAATGTAATAATGCAGTGTGCCCTCTTCTGGCACGATCTCTGTACGTATAAATGTGAGGTTGTGTGAAGTGCTACTCCCAGTATAGTCAATGGATGCAATGGATGTGCATCCGTGTAGGTGTACACGTTGCATCCATTGACTAAAATGGGATGTGACACTCACTTTTTTTGCTTTACACAGAGGTTCCTGGAATGAAACCCAAACATATACAGTGGGATGCACTATAATTCCATGTGTGTAAAAAAACTACATATTGTTTTATTATGCATTTATGTTTTGTCTCTTAGTATGATTTTATATAGCCCCAAAGAAGGAATTTGAATGTATATATAAGCCAAACTGCATTGGGCTTTTTAAGAATAAAAATGAATTCATTTATGAACATCTTGAGATGTGTTCTCAGTTTCTTCTGTGGATTGTAATGCATGCATTTTGCTTCCTTGGAAGAAGAAGCTAACCACAAGAAGTGAAGAATTTCACTCAGACTCTATAAAAGTAACAAATGTTTATTATCAGGGTCCTCTGAAAAGTGGTGATGTGTGGTATAGAAATTCCTCCTTATGAAAATGATCCTCCAAGTTATCCTTAGAGAATATGTGGGACAAATCATCAGGTCAATTGGGCCAAGGCTCTGAAGCAAACCAACCAAGTACCCACGCTATATTGTCAGTCAGTTGTGCAGAATATTCATAGAAATTTGCGACTGATGCTTAGTTCAAAATGACTTCTTAGAGGAATAATTGGTGCATTGAGTCATCCACAATTTACACTAGGCTTGGAGTGGTGCTGGCCCTCAGATATGCTGTGGTCACAGCATCACCTTTATAAAGTACCTTGTAACTCATTTTCTCCTTCATAAGCACTGTTATCTGGGACTGATTTAGTTTGCATTTATGTTTGCACAGTTTTCTCATATCTTAGATATTTTTCAGTACAACACAAAATTTGAAGAATTGTTTCATTCTTTGTTTTAAATTTTATTCTGAGCTTCAGTGCCATTTCCATTTTTCTTTGAAGCTTGCATATCAGTCTTAGGCGTCTTTGTTCAGAAGCAAGCCCTATTGAATCAAGTAAAATTTAAGGCTTAGTGAATATTTTTAGGACTACAGCTTTAATGTAAGTTTATACAATCAGTATGTCACATTATTTTGCGGTGGTCAATTTTGAGTTTCATTTTGTATGCTCTTTCTGGCTTGGCAATATTCCGTGACAGAACAAAGCATCATATTAGCCTCTATGGGAAAAAAAATGGAAGCAGCAGCAAATAATAATAAAAAAAAGTAAAGAAAGGAAAGAAAAAGAAAAGAAAAAAGCGCAGTGCCCAGTCATAAAACACAGCACAACAGATGCAACAGTAGCTTTCTAGATGAGACAGAAGCTACTAATACTTAGTGATACCTATTCTGTCATATGGTAACATACCATAATTTTGTTCAAATGAACAAAGAAGGAAATTTAAAATAGCTGTTTCTTACAAGATAATCTATGATAAGATGGGAACAGATTTTTTTCTGGTTTCATAAGAGCAGACTGGGGAAACTAAAACAATACCATTAAAAATGATCAAGAGATAATTTTAATATCATGACATCTTCCTCAAGTTGTACAGAATTAACTCTGGTAATTGAGAATTCAGATAAATGATGAAGAATCTCATGCGACTTCATCTAAACACTTAATTGAATTGTGAAAATGTGCACAGAATTGTCTTCTCTCTTATCTTAAAATCTAAAAGCTCCTAGCCTGGAAGGAAGAGACCATGCAGTGTGTAGTCATATAAGATATATACAAAGAAATCAACCAATAGGAGAGAACAAATTTTACATTAGTTAATCTTAACTTTTGTAGCCTCATTTTTAAAATCCCTATCAAGCAAAAGTGTGTCTGCATACTGCAATCTTAAGGTGTTTATTTTCAGGCTTGGACTGAGAAGCCTTGATGGAAGGGAGGTTCTGTAGTTGTAGACAGATCACTGCCCTAAGTTCAAGTGCATGGTGAATTAACCTGAATGGTCAGAAAGTATAAGATGTAATGCACTGTAGTTTCAAGTGCTGTGAAAATTGTGGGAATGCCTCTGGGAACTATCATTTTAAAATTATATTTGTTGATAGGTATCTATATAAAGAGAGAAAAAGAGAGAGAGTTCAGTTGGTTCTCTTTTGTTCTGTTGTTTCTATTATGTTCTGTTCTTTTTTGTTGTTTTATAGATTATTGCAAAGGGAACCTTGGTGCATGTGTTTTTATCTTTGTTGATTTCGGGAACAGAATATGAGAGTGACAACACAAATATTGCAACAATTGTTAAACTGTATTTGCTTCTTTATGACAGGAGGACTTTTAGTTCTAAATAGGATTACAAAATGATCTGCCCAACAGATTCATACTAAAGACACACTTTACCTTTCAAGTTGATCATTTTGTGAGCTTTGAGGCTTTTGAAACATTCAAGCGTATTTATTTGAGAAGAAGGTAGAAGTTGGAAATGTAATCATAGGGTATCTGTTTGGGTTGTGGTGCTTTGCTGGGAGGAATTATTTAGACCAGAAACAGGCCCTTGGCTCTGAAATCTGAGTTACTGCTATGTATTTGTGCTTTACTTTTTGTGACCCCTTCACTGTTGCTGCTATGAAAACCTTCATTCTCCAGCAGGTAAAGTGATACCCTGGTCCCATTTCTTTCTTAGTACTTTGTATTCTTGTTCACAGGGTGGGAGGCTGCAGGACGGCACTTGTGTATTTATTCCCCTTCATCCTATTGACTTTAACAACATCAGACATCAAAACTTACTACTCTAGTGGCGGGAGGAATCATTTGTGTTAGCTGGATTTTTTTAAAAAAGCATTTATATATTTATTTCTGCATAATTTATGTTTGTTTCTCAAATCTGTTTTTCCTGTTGATGAGGCAACAGCACAGTTCTTGAGCTGGGGAAGCTGGTAGATTTAGTGAGCATTCTTAAAGTTGTATTTCTTGATCAGGGACTTTGCAGTTCCCATTTTGTTTTTTTGTCTTTTTTCCTTTGAATTCCATTTCCTTCTGGCTAATCATTTTGTCTTTCAAGTTATTGTACTAGCTGTGGTATAACTTGTTTTCATGATTCGTTTTTTTAACCCTTCCATGATAATACAGAATTGTAACTCTGTCAGAATAACCTGATAGAAGTAAATTATGTAGATTAGCGACTAAACTAAGGACCTTGTGCTTTCTCCTGCTCAGTCCTCTGGTGCCTCATGAGCATGTATGACATGTTTTAAATATATGGTATGTTCTTGGATCTTTCCTGACATGTTGATGCTCGGTTCCAATTACTGCTGCATACTTTTTAAAATGTCAGTATCGCTCTGTTTATATTCTTTAATCTTTACTACGTTGTATCATCCCTTTCCTTGGTAGCATTTGTTCACTTACTTCTGAAAAAAAAATGTGGATTTTGGTCCCCCTTCCGCCCATATAAGTATCCCTGTTAAGTTCACTTTTTCATAGACTGCCTTTTTCTCTTACTAGGTGATGTTATGGTCGATAAGATTTGCTCTTTTTATCCTTCTTTGTCCTATCTTATGCTTAAAAAACATCTTTATTTGTGATGTTTTGTCATAACATAGAAAATCCAGGATGTGTCACAATCACTCTGCAAGTAAAAGATTCAAAATTGTGCCTTAATAATTTGTCTTTGTGTATAGTTGTCTTTTGATAGTTGTCATCTATGCAAGTAAGGAATTATATTAATGTACAAGCTTTTAACTCAGGACACATGCATATGATGAAAAGAGAGTAACCTTTCCTTAGTTGCTCAGCATTCATATTCTACATAGATTAGAAATGGACCTAGTAAGAATATTCCAATGCTATTCACTTTGTATTATACATGTAAATGGAATTCTGCTAAGTTATATATAAATGATGTGCATATGTGTATTTGGAAGCCATCATTCTGAGAAAAACTAAAATGAAGTTCATTAGGTAGGTGCCAGGCTGTCAGGTGGAGAATGGTATTTAAACTTGCAAGGTAATTTTTGAAATTATATGCATTTTTCTTTCGAATTTTGTATGAAACAAAAATTAGCAACACCAGCATGGCCACAGATGATTCTGAGAGAGCCCAATGGGCTCCCAAGTACTGGTTCACTTTGAACTACTTCTCTTACTAGAGACTTTATTGAACCATGTTATTCTAACTGTAGAAAGGAAACAGAATTAGTATTGTTCCTTTTTCCTGCAGCTGTTTGTATGTTTCCCTTACCTTCAACATTGGGAACATTGTACTGTTGCTCTAATTTTTTTCCTCTCGTTTTTTGAACTCTTTGTTTTGTCTCTTGCTCGTCCGGTTTTAGTTCCTGAAACTAAAGAAGTGGTGAGCCACAAGTACAAGACGCCAATGGTGAGTCATCTACTTTGTTACCTAATTATTTTATTCTCATGTCTAGCACTGTGGGCTATGAACATTCAGATAGCTATCCACCTTGCTAATTCTTTAAGTGAGCTTATCATCCATTCTCTAACATTCAATGGAATATTCCAGAGTAATATCCTTATGATTAGTTTCAACATGAAAGCAATAGAAATAAAGAACTAAAACAGTACACAGGCTAAAGATTTGAGAAAAGATGTTAACAATGGTGGTCTTTTTATTTTTGTGTTGGTCTTCAGAAGAAAATTGGGCTTGTGAGAAAGCAAGTTACATGAAAAAAAAAGACTAACAAAATGTGATGAGTTATGTTTTATTGGACTGTTTTGTGTAAAGCATAAATTTATTAATAACCAACCTATAGAAAATAGGGTTCCTTAATTTGATTGTCACAGCAGTACAGTGAAATCCTACTCTTTGGTTCCGTTTTTCAAAAATTAGCAATTTTATTTTTCCATTCTGTTTTTCAGAAATCAGAAAGTCTTGAGCTAATAAAATAAGTGGGAATCTTTAATTCCATCTTCTAGATCTTCTTCCTTTGCAAACCTATAGGTAATTGCACTGGCATAGGATTTCAGGACAGCTTAAAATAAAATCAGTCTAAGCAATTTTTTAAAAATAATTTCAATAAGTTAAAAGCATTTTAACAAGACATTTAAAATCAATTAAAACAGTACCACCAAATTAAGCTAAAAATCGAAAAATATGGAGTTCTCAAGCATAGTATAATAAAGCAGATGATTTAATAGTTTTGAAATTGTTTAAAGATATTTATACAAATTGTGTGTAAAAGTGTATTTGAATAAACAACAAAGATTAACAGTTCACAAACTTGGTTAGATTATTCTCAAGAACTGGAAATACACTTCCACCTTTAGTTTCAATTCTGTGTATAATTATGAAACGGTAGATTACGTTTAGGCAATATATATGTTAAACAATGAATCTCTATATCTCCTAATGCTGAGCTACTTATATATTTTTTTAAATTTTTCTGTATCTAGATATTTTTCTGTATCTAGACTGGAAGTCAAATAGGGAGGTTGAATAAAGTGACTAAGGCTCTTACATAACCTGCATTTTGTTTGTGAGTGAACCAGTTCAGACAAGTGTAATATAGAAAGGTATGTCGACAGATCCCTCAGGTGCAACGCAAGGCCACTGCTCTTCAGCTCTGCAGTTGAAATGTTGTTTCAGCAGTCAGCTTTGCCATCCTCTCACACTTCAGGCAGGTTGTTTCCTTCCACTCCTTTGGAGCAATGGTTAGAGACAAGGAGCATTGTAGTCTAAAACATCTGGAGGATACCAGGTTGAAAAAGGCTGATTTACACATTCATTCATTGTTGATTTTTTTTCCTTCCTCTCCACAATAACAGTAGGGCATCTGCATGTCTGGGGATGCACCTCCTGACAGCAGACAGCATATGAAAGAAACAGTGACGTGGGGCTTCCATTTTCTATTACCCAGCCTTATGGCAGTGGCAATTGTCACTTTTCTTCCACAGCTGCAGTACAGCACTTCCAATTCTTCCTTTCCCAAAAGCTGATCACTTTCATCCATATTCATACTCAGTCTTTCTAGAGTTCATCTCAAGAGGATCAAAGTATATTTGATTCAGTGCTTATAAAGGCATTTCTAGATTAACTGCAGTGGTGTAAAAATGTTACATTGGTCTTGGTCTTGATTTGATCTTCAAGTTTTGTATGTTTCCTATCATTATGAGTGGTCGAGATTGAGGAGTCACCTACATGAAAGCTTTACGTCTCATGTACCAGAGCTTTCTGTAATTCATTTACAGATCCAGGATCTTTAAGATGTACAGTAAACCTGGTTCTGCCCTTGCCATCTACACAGATAGATTACCCAGTGTCTCATTATGTCATTTTCTGATGTCTTCTAGGCTCATGAAATCTGCTACTCCGTGCTGTGTCTCTTCTCTTATGTGGCTGCAATTCGTGGTAAAGAAGCAGAAAGCAAAAGCAAACCACCTCGTCCAGTGTCCAGCTGATCAAGGTCACTGATGGGAAATGTATTGGCGTGTAATACTCCAATTTCTGTTGCTCTTACAGAAGCTCATATAACCATCTCTAATGCAAACTTTTTTGTTTCTATGACCTTGCAAGTCCCTTTGACAAAAATCAGAGTTGACTGTTTAGTTCTGTGCTGAAATTGTTTTCTCTAGCATTTCTGAATATTGGCTTCCCTTCTACAATGTATGATCTACTCTTTCCAGTCTTGGAATTAGCTTTCCTAGACAATTAGCTCACAATGAGGTTCAGCTATTTTTATTTTCAGTGGTACCATTCCTATTTGTATTTTATTTATAGATTCAAGCCTCTGTGTTCAGGTTTTCTATTATGCCCACAATGGTATCCACTCAGTCTTGCCTGGGTCGCCTGTTGTTGGTGCTGTTGAAGTGCTATGCTCTTCATGATTTTGTTCTTTGCTCTCCATACTTAGGCTTGCTAACATGGGATTCCTGCCACATGACCTTTCTCTGTTCTTGAGCACCTTCAGCCATTCTACAGAAAGGCATGGTTTTTTTTTTCTGAGAATGGAAACAAAGTTCTACATCCGTCATTATGTCTTCAGAGGAATAGCTAGAAATCATGGTGGCAGAAGGGATTAGGCAAGCCTCTCAAGACTGGTATGCATGTACTGTACATAGTCTTTTAAGTGGGAGACAACCATTCTGCTAACATTCCAGTAGTTCATCTCACTAGTATGTGCTCATAGTGGTAGGTGCAATTCTTCATGGTAAGTGTACAAAATTGAGGAAAGGAAGAAAGTCATAAAAATGAAGAATGAAATCAAAGAAAGGGAAAACTAATCAAAGCAGAGATAGTGCTATTGGTTGAAAAAATGACATAACTTATCTAAAGCACAATCAGTTCTATCGTATGTTGTCAGAAACACATCAGGTTATGAAAATAGTTGTGAGGAATCAAAAGTTTGTCAATAGCACTGTTCCAAGTCTCTTTCTAGTCACTGCTTCTGTCTAAACTGTATATCAGGGAGGGGAATCATGCAGCCCCCCAGAGGATGTTGAACTGCAACTCCCAGTGTTCTTCACCATTGACTGTGCTGGCCAGGGCTTCTGTTAGTTACAGCTCACCAACATCTGGAGAGCCACATGAGTCCCACCCTTGCTATAAATGTATATTAAAAGAACCGTGCTACTGTGCAATGAAGCCTCCCTCCCAGGTAAAGTATCCAGTTGACATGTTGCTTTTAAGTATGTTGCAAAATGAATGTCTGAGATGTCTTTTCTTTTTAATGGACCGTACTGGACTCTAATGCAAAAAATGCAGGAGGGTACTTGAAAGAGAGGATCTACAGTATGTATTAAACTGTAGAACTTATGAGACTGCTCTAACTCTTGTTGGAGTGCTAAAAGAAGTAACAAATGGCAACATGCCTTCAGAAGTAAAAGAATTTACTTCACGCAGCTTGGCCTGTCTATCTGTTGAATGGACTGCACTATGGAATAGTTGGGAGGAAAGATGTAAATATTTCAGTACTACATCTGTTTATAGAAAAGTGTACAGTTGTCTGGATGTGAAAAATAAACTACCATTAAACCACTACTGACTCTTGATTTGAACCCTCTTGATTTGAACCCTTACTTAAAATATGGATGACTTACTTTCAGATAATGAAAAAAAAATGTGGTAAGGGGGGTGCAATTTGTAATATAAAGTAATTGTTTTATTTCAGAGTATAGTCCCATCTGACCAATATTCTACACATGTACAAAAAGCATGCGAAACATTTGAATAATTCTGTATTTTGATTGATTTAAAACCTATGTGACCTGTGGAGCAGAGAGATAGAGTGGTCTTTTGAGATTCTGTCCCCATGACTGGGTGCCATATCCCACAATTTTCTGCATTTGAATGTGTTTATCCACCTTCAGGCCAGTTGGGTCAGATTAGGGATTCTACTAGAGTACTGCCCACCCTGATGCTTAACACCTTGACCTAGCCACAGTAGTGCCAGTGTTGGGGTGCCCTTGGATTGTGGTGCTGGGGAGCTTCAACTTCATAACTGAGACTACACTGTAGGGAGTAGCACAGGCTTTTATGTCTGCCATGGCACTCATGGGTCTATCCCACTCATGCTGCTGGGCATGCTTTGGACCTTGTTTTATGTACTGGGTGAAATTATGGTGATCTGGGTGTGGAGGGACTGTATGCATTTTTCTGTTGTCATGGACAATTGTCAGATTTGCTGGGACTCAGAAAAGCTCTTCAGGGGACTGATGAAGATGGTAAACCCCAGGATGCTGATGACTTTCTGTGGTTTCCTGCTGCCTCAGCAGGCAATTCTGTCAAAGCTCTAGTTGACCTCTGGAATGGGGAAATGACCAAAGTGATGGACATGATTGCTCTGAGCATCTCCTCTCATGGAGTGAAGCCAAACCTGCCCCCTGGTTTTCCAGGGGGTTGGTGATGGTGAAACAAATGAGACAGCAGAAAATGGCAGAAAACTTGGAGCAACAGTGGCACAAAACTGATTGAGCATTTGGCTACAGATTCTCTGAGGGCCTACTCTGTGTCAGTGTGGGCATAAAACAATTGTTTCTGCCACCATTGTGTCTAAAAGGAGCTGGCCAGTGGAGCTGTTTTGAGTAAAGCTCAAGAGAAGAGGAGAAGAGAAAAATCCAAGCCACTTAACAATCTACTGTGTACAGCGTGCCTACCACTGCAGATAAAATCACTTAGATTCATACTTATTTGGAGGCTATAATTGATACACATCCACTGGGTGTATCTTTGGGCCCTGTTTGTTCTATGGTAATGAATACTTTTCAATTTGTGCTGCCTGAGGTTGTGGATAAGATTCTTTGAGAGGTGAGCACCATCAGATATATAATAGACCTTTGCTCTTCCTGGCTTATTAAAAGGCTGGGGGTGGGGAGTGACTTAGAGGCAGAGGAAGTGATCAAGGCCTCACTAAAGGCAGAGTTCCATCATTCCTAAAGGGGGCAGTTATAAGACACTGGTTCCAAAAAACGTCCCTGGATTCCACTTTATTGGATGACGACCACCCAGTTTCCAACATTCCATTATTGGGCTATTAGATACTGGAACCTGTGGCAGCCAAGCAGCTCCAGAGGTTTCTGGATGAGATGGGTTGTTTAGATCCATTTCAGTGTGGTTTCAAGCCTGGCGGTAGGACAAAGATAGCTTTCCCACTGTCCCTCAAGGGTGGAGTGGGAAGCAGTTTTGCTGTGGTTTTTGGCTTCTCTCCTCACTCCCGAAATTCTTGATTTGAGGGGGAAAGAAAGCTATCCTAGGCCTAAAACTGTTGTGGAGGAGGAATGTAGTACATTTTCCCTTGTCTTCTAGAGGGGGCGTTTTGAGTGAAAACAAAAATTCAGAAATTTGGGGGAGGGTGTGAGAGGGCCTGGGGGAGGCAGTATTCCAAGATCTGTTGGTATGTGTGTGCGTTCCAAACCTCAGCTAGTTGTTCCCCTCTTCCCTCATTTCCTTAGATTGCTTTGGCTCAGTAAATATTATTGGCTTTTTTTCCTATTTGACGTAATTTTATAGTGAGTTTCCTGTCTCTTCCATTTTTTTACCACTGCCATCAACTTCTTTTAACATAGGGATCTAGCATTCTGTTTCTCATATTAGCCAACAGATCAGCATTTGTGGATATTACTTCTTGTATAGTGCATGGTGCAGGAAAGATAACGTGAGCCAATGTTGTCCTTGTCTAGTATGTGTTTATAGATTGTTTCTTATCATTTTACAGGTCAATAAAGTATTTTTGAATGGGAAAAGTGTCATTGAGAGAGAGAGTTAGGTAGCAGTGCTTTTTTTCCTCTTTCCTTTTTTTAAGGAAACACAACCCAAGTTTCAGATTGTTTGACTTAAGATTGGATTTACATAAATTTTAAATTGTATTATGCAAATGTGTTTAGTGTCTGTATAGAGTACATTTTTTTCTTCCTCTTACTGCTAAGAACAGCAAATATACTGTGGCTCTTTTGACTGCAGTAAGCAAAACAGTGGTTCTAGAAGATGTCATCCTGAATCAATACCAATATGCTGGCTTACTGTAAATATACAGTTGGCCCTCCACGTTTGCTAGGGTTAGGGTTACAGGACCCTCGCAGAAGTAGAAAAATTGCAGATGTCAAAATGTATGTGTCTGTGGAGAGGGGGCTGAGGCATGAGAACAGGCACCCGGGGTCCAAACCAGGTTGAGGAAAGGACAGGAAAGGGGGTGGATGGGTTGGCATAGTGGCTCTGTTCTTCCTCTGTCTCGCTCTTCTCCTTCATTGGGTGTGAGGGGACATCAGGCTCGTTGTGCAGTGAAATCAGGCTGTGAGCTGTCCTTAGTTGACCAGGCAGCAGCTGGTGAGCAGGAGGAGGTCTAGAGGGAGGTTTTTAAAAGATTACATGGCCTGATCAGAGCCACTGAAAAGGAAGCTTACCCCAGAAAAGAGGTGCCTGGGGTGGGGAGGGGGCAAGGTTTGAAGAAACTTGCAAATAATCAAATCTGTGAAAGTCAAACTCACAAATGTGGAGGGTTGACTGTAGAAGCATTTAATTTGGTTTAATTTTGGCTGTTCTAATAACAACTAGATTATATTTTTAGCCAAAGTTAGAGCTACCAAATCCTGCATAATAATCTGTCTCAACCCCCCACTCCCGGCAATCGTTCTGTTACATTCTCTTTGAAGCAGGATATCCATAAAGAAACACAGTACAAAGCAATCACAGTATATGCACTGGAGATTATTGTAAAGATCGGGATGATCATAATTTAGAAAGGAAGCTACTTTTTAACTCAGTCCAGTTGTCTAACCTGCTAAATTTTCTGACTTTTTAAAAACTTATCAGCAGTTAAACTTCATTTCTTGGACGCTAGTCGTCTCTGTTTTCCTTTTTGCCCCAGTGAAGTACACTGTTTTTAGCTAAGGTTTGGATATTTTTCTGGTTGGTTATCTTAAGTGGTTGGTTATTTTTAGATGTCATTGTCATTCTCTTTGTTTATTGCCAGAAGTTTGGTGCCATACCCTTCAAGGCTGGTGATAATAGATGGACAGTGCAATAGTTCTATTTTAACTTACTATGGCACCTTTTTGGGCTGCGGTGCTTCTGTCAGCCTCTGTAGTCTTGACAAGTCTGGGCCCCTTACTAGACTGCTTTGTTGTCTGAAAATAGGTGGCTATCCTTTGAACTGCACTTCAAAGATATCATTGAGGTTAAAATGCATCTGTGCGCTCCACTTAAAGTTAACTGCACTGTAACCTTGAAGCACATTAGTGTTGCATAGCAAAAATCAGTGAGGAAGTGAGAAATTACATCTTGTTAGGAGTAACTTGTGTTCAAAGTGGAATATATGTTAGTGTTGGAACAAAATTCTTCCTTCGGCTGTAACGTCAAGAAAAATTAAAGGGGAAGAAGGATCGAGTACCGATGCTTTGGTGCCTGGGCAAGACCATAGTCTGACCTTTCTTGTCTTGACACTTTTCTTTTTATTCTTGAGGAGGAGGAAGTTTTGGAAGATCTTTTGCAATGTAGTGCTAAAGTATGTTTGTGTGTATATGTGCCTTCAAGTTGCCTGTCGATTTATGGTGACCCCATGGATTTTGTTGGATTTTCTTAAGCAAGGAATACTCAGAGGTAGTTTTGCCAGTTCTTTCCTCTGAAACAGAACATACAGCACCTGGGATTTGTTGGCAGTCTCCCATCCAATTACTAACCAAGACTGACCCAGCTTCCCTGCAAGTTTAGACAGGATCTGGTGTCTTTAAGGCACATTTATACAGAAGTAAACTGCCATGTTTAGGATTCCAGCATTAATCTGATCAAGGTCAGATATCAGCCTGAATTTCAATTTGTTAAAAAGGCCACAAAGACCAAACTTTAATGAATGCATCTTTTAAAAATAAACAAATACTATTGAATGTGAGTTCTCAAAACTGCTAGAAAGGTGTTAATGTTAATTCTCCCCTTCCCCAAAAAATCCAAACTGACTTTCCATTATTATAATGTCAAGTGACCTTGGTTTTTCTTGGCACTATCTTCGCCTATATTGATATGTGGATCTCATCATTTGAAAGCAACAAACCTCTTGGCCCAGGAACATTATGCATATCATAGAATCATAGAATCATAGAGTTGGAAGAGACTCCAGGGGCCATCGAGTCCAACCCCCTGCTATGCAGGAACACCCATCAAAGCATTCCCAACAGATGGGCATCCAGCCTCTCTTTAAAAACCTCCAAAGAAGGAGCCTCTACCACACTCCAAGGCAGCATATTCCACTGCCGGACCGCTCTGACCGTCAGGAAATTCTTCCTGAGATTCAAATGGAATCTCTTTTCGTGCAGCTTGAACACAAAAACTTGAACGCAGCTTGAACACAGGTGTACACAAAAAAGGCTGAAGGATTTAAAGCAAAGCACTTGGACAGAATTGTGATATTGGACAGAATTGTATAGTTCTAACTCAGTCAGACCCAAGAGCAAGTGCACACCTTCCCTCCTTGTATTTTTTTTTCTCTTTTTGGTGGTGGAGGAGAGCATAATAGGTTCTTCTTGTCACCAGAAGTTTCTTCTGCTTTTCTCTTTTAGACACTTGATTCCTACTTGCCATAGCATCCTATGGCAGTTAAGTGGTAAAAAACGTAGGGGGTTAGTGGGTGGCCTGTGTCTAGACATGGTGAAGCAACAGAATGCTTGTCTTCTTCTCGTCTACAGTCATTCAAGTTTCAGTTGATACTGGACATGGGAACATCATTGAATGATATTGGACATGGGAACATTGTTTGTCTTTTGTACTTCTCAACTGAGAGCCAGCATGAGGTAGTGGTTTGAGTGTTGGATTACAACTCTGGAAACCAGAGTTTGAATCTCTGCTCAGCCATGAAGACCCCCTATGTGACCTTGGGCAAGTCACCCTCTCTCAGTCTCAGAAGAGGGCAAATTTTGCCAAGAAACCCCCGTGATACATTTGCCTTAGGGTTGCCATAAGTCAGAAAGGACTTGAAGGAACATACCAACATCTTCTAATTTTTTTTAATTTTTAACAAAAAATGTCCCTCAGCATAGCTGCAAAAAGGAATGTGTTTTCAGATAGTTTAAACTCTCAAAAATAAAACACTATTATTTTATCTTCTGATCAGGCACCAGTTTGATGAACGAGAAAATACTCATAATGAAATCTAGTAGTGTTTTCTTCTGTTTCAGAAGTGAAAAAAGTCTGAAGACAGTGATGAATCAAACTTACCTAAGTTTAGTAACATCTGGTTTTTGTCCTTTCTTGAATCTTCACCTTGGAATAATTCAATGCAATAAGCTTACTATTTTAAAAATATTAATAAATATTTAGGCAAAATGTCTAAAATGATCTACAAACTGTTTAAGCACATTTTCACAACAGAGTCCAGACTCTTGAAGGGTTTGCAATTTCACGTATCTGTGCAGTGGACATTTTACTATTAGGTTGGAAGAAAAGGGGTACTTTCACTTGTTGGCTCCATAAGGTCTAAAAATTAGATAATTGTCAGAACAAATGGGCATGTACCATTTCAGGGTCTAGAATGTTCCCATGGAGGGCTAACAACATCTTTAAGTGAAAGATTTATATGGGGGAAAGAAGCACAGAAAAAGTTACATGTCCCATCTTCCAGTTTAAAATCCCTTGCAGCTGCTTCCAAGTAAAAATTGCAGGATGACAAGGACTGAATCCTGTTGGTAGGATCTTTTGGATCAATTTCTGAATTTTGTAAATCCTATTAATTCAGTGGATCTGTGGTTGTGACTACCAGTAGGATTCTTGTCCTAGTTACTCAGGTTCTTTGTAATATGGCACCTGGCCCTGCATATGTATGTACACTGAATATCACTTATGGTTTTGCTCAGAGTGACAGCCACTTCTGGAAGAAATGAGCTAGATGTTTCATGCCTGAGGTACTCATCACATCACACCATTATACCATCATGGTAGTGGTTTAGTCTTGCACTGTCTCAGCCTTATGGCATGGCATTATGCTTCTCCTGGTGTTGTTGTGCTATGCAGTCACTAGGAATAACTATGTTCTCTATCCTCTACATTCTTGAAACCCTGTTAAGATTTTTTCTATTTTTTTAACTTCAAATGCTGTGCTGTTACAGCATAGTAACATTGAGATCCTGACCTGTTAACCTTTGAAAGTAACTATTTAGATGTTATTATTGCATGGAGTGTTTTCCAAAGATCTCTCCACTGATTTGCTGCAGTACCATGCATTACACCACACTTTTTAAGAATTATTTTTAATTATTATTAATTTAATTTGTGTGTGTGGGGAAAATAGTGTAATAGTGCTCTGATGTCATGCCATAATGCAATGGCCCCTTGATTTCCATGAGGGCTTGGGGTGCAGAACCCTCACAGAAGTAAAACACACACACACACATGTACACCAATAACTCCTCATCCCACCCAAGTGAGCGTTCTCCCTCTCTCTCCCTTTCAGGGCTCACCGTCCATTCGCTTGTGTTTTGTATGGGTGTGCCACCTTCCTTCCAGGCACCCAGGCAATAAACAAGCAAATGGGGAGCGACAGCCACGTGTCCAGAGAAGGTGTGTGTGCACGTCTGCCCCCCATTTACCTGTGTTTCGCCTGGGCACGCTGCTTTCCAGGTACCTGGGCAGTAGGCAAGTGAATGGGAGGGGCTAGCCACACACACACCTTCTCTCCCCATTCACTTGCGTTTCATCTGGGTTTGCTACCTTCCAGGCACCCGGGTGATAGGCAAGCAACTGAGAGGGGACAGTGACATGACTGGAGAATGCACGCCTTCTATGCATACAAGTGTGGAGGGAGGGATTGTATTTTAGGTTGAATGATGATGATTTTTGCATATTTCCCTTATATAAACACAACGCTGGTTATTAAATTTCATTTCGGTATAGCAGCTTCTCTGTGCAGAAACATCAAGAGTCACCATGTAAGGAAGTGTTAACCAAGGGCTATTTCTCCTCTGTGCATAAACTGAGCTAAAACTGGAACAGGAATTGGCTGAGATGCAAAACACTTGGCTTATCACTTTGCTGTGGCCACAGCAAAATAGCATGATAAGTGCTGAGCCCAGAAAAATCTCTTGAGTCGTGTTGCGATGGGCCTTCTGTACATCAACTTTTTTTTTGTTGCTTCTGACACCAGCTGAAGAAAAGAAGCAACAAAATAAATTTAGGTTTCTCACAGCTTGCTTAAATTGTGCAACAGTGTTTGCATACCTACGCTATTGTATGAATTACAGGAAGGCTCTGGCTACTGACCGATGGTGGGTTTTCTACACTTTTCCATTTTGCATTGCCTCACTCTTTACACTGACGAATGTCTACATCACATGGGCTGATTCAGGAAAGCCTCAAAGTTCTCCTCTGGATATGACCACTTTCCAACTGTGCCCAGAGATTGCTGGTTTGTTGGTCTATGTGTTTGCTTTTTCCAGTGGTGGTGTCCTACTACTCAGAGAGATCTGCCTGGAAAATGCTTTTCTGTTCTCAGAGTTTTTGCATCTCTCGTTTTAACACTAGTCTTTTACTGGTTATGTTGGCTGCTGAACTGTCCAATTTGTTTATTGTTATGGTTTTATTTACATTCTAAGATGCAGTGAGAATCCTTGGGGACTGAAGGCTGGGAGAACAAATTTTATAAATAAAATTTTCCTCCTTGATGAAGAAACAATACAAGATTACATTTCATAAGCACTGTTTGTCTTTTGCTTATTAAGTTGCATCTGTGTAGGTTCACTTACTTGCATTTTGCTTGTTAAATGTTAAACAAAAAATGTTAAACAAAAAATGTTTGTTTTACAGTCAACAAAAGGATTCTTTCTAAGGTCTTGCAGTTATTATATATTATAAACATGAAATTGGTTAACATTGTCTATACACTGATAATGAAGGATTGTTAACTTTTCATTCAACATGGGTGTGATCAGTGCAAAAGTATAACATTAGTATGTGTCTCTACTTGGATGTAAGTCTCAGTATGCTTAATGGGGTTTACTTCCTTAAAAGCATGTTTAAAATTACATTCAACAAATTAAATTTGTTGAAAGAATGTAATTTACTGTGCTCAAGACTAAAGCCACCATTCCATATCACTGTCTGTGTTGGCTAGGATTACTGGGAACTGAAGTCTAGAAAAGTCCATGGGGGTGACATGTTGCCCACTAGCCTAAATCCATTTGCTGCTCCCAACTAGATTAAACCTGTTGACTCTGTTACTAAATGTAAGTTAATACTTATATACATTCTGTTGATTAAATGGAAATGTCAGTTGGATTTGAGCATAATGTGTATCTGTCTACACACCTGTGGCATGATAATGTCTCATTTTAATACTCTGTCTGTTCATCAGTGTTTCAGAGTGAGAAAACAGAACAATGGTGATTGGCCTGTCTTTATTATATATATAAAATAAATATAATAAAGGCAGGTAAATCAGCAGTGTTCTGTTTTTCTCCTTCTAAAGCACTGAGGAAAAGAAAACTGAGGAATACTTTTCAGCCTGACAACTTTTTAGGTCTCACCGCAATTGACAGTCTCAACTAAAACAGTATCATAACTGCTCAAGTCACATGCAACCCTGTGCTGACCTTTTTGCAGGCCAACGTTATAGTGTCCTTCACAGGACCACCCCTTAGAGGGGTAAAACTGTCCCTGTGTGCTGCTGGTAGTGCCGTTAACTAGACAGCTGGGAAGGGAGGAGCTGCAGTAGGATCTAGGCACACAGAGATGGGAGGTTTAAACCTAATTGCCGTGTGCTGGGATCAGGATAAATTCTTGATGTAGGAAGGGAGAGGAAATATGAGTGGAAGAAAGGGGAGTGGTAGACATGCAGCCACATGATAATTCTGCCACCTTCAAACACAGCCATCACCTCCCAATGTATGTAATGCAAGGTACAGATCTGCTCTAGCACATTCTTCTTTCAGGATGTGGACTTTGATTTTTTCTATTATTTACTTCTGAGTTTCTTTTTCTTTTTTATGTTGCATATGTTGAATGCTCATGCAAAACACAAACCCTCAGAAATCTTTGACATTAAAAAGAGTTCCAAAATGGAAACTGAATGGAACAAAAGACTTAGGGAGAGAGATAGTGGTAAGGATTTTATTTAATTGTGGTCAAGCTATAACATTTAACTAATTCAATAGCGATAGCTAATACATTTATGTTTGGAAAACTAGACATACATTATCGAGATTTCAGGCATTCTCTATATTGTGTTCAAATTGTGCTTACAGTACTTTTCCTGTGTATCTATTTTGGGTGTATGAAGTGGTACACCCCCCCCCCCCAGTTTCTGATGCTACCATACAATAATTAAATCATTTATTAAAGAAGGAAGAGAAAACCAAAACAAATTGGAAGGTAACAGATGGATAATTAGCAAGAATAATTTTTCACTTGACTTGTACAACCATATGAACTTCTCAAAATAGGATTGTGAGTGGAAAACAAAGGTGTGATCACTTAACCATGAAATTCTGTATGTGTTTAATCAGAAGTAAACCCTAGCAAACTCTGTGTGGTTTACTCTCAGGAACATGTGTACAGAACTCATCCTTAGCAATCCCATGCACATTTACTCCAAAGTAAGCCCTACTATATTCAATGAAACCTACTCCCTAGTGACTGTGTCTAGGATTACCTATTTAATTTTTTTACTTTAGATATTATATGCAGCACCTTGGAGGATGTTGATGTTTCTGCTATTTCTAGTATCTTAGTGATGAACAAATGATTTTACTAGAGGGGAGTGTCTCCCTGCAGTCCACTGATTCCTTAAAAAATGCGATCATGTCTTATTCACAAGAACATCAGCCTGAATTCTGAACTGTGTGCAGAAAGAAATGTATGTCATCCATTTGGATGTAAGCTTGTGCCAAGTGTGGTGGTCTAGATCAAGGTCTCTGTCAAGAGGGTTTTGGGGAAGGGTTATTTTTAATACAATGCGGGTCATTAGAAGATTATCCTGATCTTGTTCTGCAGCATAATAGTTTCCACAATCTATAGCTTAAACATGTTCCTTTAAAAGATAAGCAGGGACTCAGTTTTAACTATGGTTGTCATTTATCCACTCTCTTCTGCATTTCCGTTATGATTTCAGGATGATCTGAAAAACAAATGTTAGAGAGGACTGAGTGTCACAAATAAATTTTATCTTGTAATATATACAACAAATAGTTGATTTTTCTAATGTGAAACCCATATTTTAAGGTAGCTAACAAGCAAATGAGCAGTAGGCCAATCTGACAAGGTGAGAGAGACAAGGTGAGAGACTAGTTCCCTGATAAAGTCAAAACTTAAAAGGTCAATACTAAGGCCAAATGAGGTGGCAGGAGAGGGCTGTCCATTTTATATGGCAGGTAAGGAATGCTCCTCTAAAACTCTTTTTTTTTTAGGAATACCCTAAAAACTCTCTGCAGCCAGAATGCTTGTTCCTTAGCAAGAAAATTTCACTTCGACGCCATTCTTACTGTACAGATTTTCTACTTGGAGAGACGTGCTTTTCCTCTTTTCAAAAATGTGATGAGTGTTTAAAAATGTGGCACGCCACTGGCAATCTAAATTAGTATAGTGGGCCCTGCGTATCTGATAGGATTTGGTTCCAGCCCCCCCCCCGCCATAAATATCAAGAAATACCAATGTTTGTGGATGCTCAAGTCCCATTATATACAATGGTGTAGCAAAATGATGTCCCTTATACAAAATGGAAAATCAATGTTTACTTTTTGCATTTTTTTTGGGGGGGAGGAATAATTTCAAGCCATGGTTGGTGGAATCCTTGAATACAGAATCCACGGATATAGAGGACTGACTGTAAACTCCAATCTTTCTCTTTATTCTAGCACGTCTCACTTTGAAGGGGGAGTCAGTCTGTGTAAGTAGCACAGATTGTTTCTGACAGACAGGATTAGGTAGCAGTTATCATTAATTGTTTTTGTTATCTCTGATCTTGTGTTATCTTTTTCCATGCATCTCTGTCAGAATCATTTTGTTTCTGCAGAATTACTTGCCTCTGTACATGGACTTGCTGACAACCAGTAGTTCAGAAGTCTACTGTGGCACTGCAGGAAATAAAATATTTAAAAAGCAATGAGAAATACTCAAGGGACATTTCTACAACAGAATACTGTATTTTCTTGCTAACAGTATTAGCTTCAGTATCCCTGATCCTGAGGGCTGTATGCTGAATTTGAACATCTCAAAGAATTGATGAATTTGACTGTTGCAAATACAGGTTACATGTCATGCTGTGGTTCTGACATCCACCTTTAGGCAACAATTGAATTGGTTGTGTAATAAGAGGTTTGCATGCATGGAATACTTCTGTTTGTGCAGATCTGCAGTGACTATTACTACCCGTAGTCAAAAAGGTTTACTTTCCACATGGGCACTCAGGAAAACTGCCCAACATAGGATGTCGGTGTGAGAAGAGATCAGTGGGGACGTGCGTGTGGTCTTTCTCACTTGTATATTATGGGAGGAAGTGCTTAAACTGTATAGTCACCTTGGACCCTGAAAGGACTAAGCAAGTATCTTCATGTGCTGTCTGTGGGTACTTCACATATCTGTGTGCTGTATACACTTGAAAGACCACCCTCTCTCTCTGGGCCTAGAATTTCCATATAAATGCTATGAACCCTTGTTGGTAAATGCCAAGTAAGCGACTTTGTTGAGCAGTACATGTGCTGACTTCTACCTAAACAGGCTCATAAGCTGCAGAGAAGGTTCCACAGTGTTGCAGTTCTCTCTCAGCCTGAGCCAGCTGGCATTCATTGTTAGGATTCATTTATATTCAGATATGGAATAAACAGTATGAAAGTATAATTTAACCTAAAGGACAACATCCTACCTGATCATTTTTAAAAGACAGATTTTTTCCCAGTCTGGTGTCCACCAGACCTTTTGTACATCAATTCCCATGATCCCATACTATTATCTCTTTTAGCTGGGACTAATGGGAATTGTAGTCAAAAATACCTGGAATATTACAGATCGGGGAAGTTTGCATTAAAGGAAATACACATAAGCTGGGAGACACTTTTGTTTTGCCTTTTTTGAAAAGAAAATTATTGGATTCACAGGATCTTTCTCCTTACCTCTAACATCCAGTCGGCACTCTATTTCAGCTTCCCCACATTCATTCACAGCTTTGCAGGTGTAAACACCTCCATCAAATGGGCTAGGCTTTCGGATTTCCAAAGTCAACACACCATGCTTGCTGAACATGCGGTATTTGGGGTCTCTGGAAAGGTCCACTTTATTTTTGAACCAGAAAATTTTTGGCTAAGTACATGAAAATACAAAAAGAATGAGGATGATGTGGACCATCTTCAAGATGGAGAGGAAAGGAGGAAAGTTGTAGCTAGTTCCCATGCTACCATACACTGAGAAATGTTATTTTAGAAACTGAATCAATCACTTCAGTAACTACAATTTTGGAAAGCCTAATTTTGTTTGTTTAATATGAACATGTTTGCTATAAGGAATGTTCAAATGCCCAGACCCACATCTAGATGCATTTATAATCTAGTTGACATGCTATACTAGCCTCAAACAAAAGAGGCGAGGAATCTGTATTTGCTCAGATCCACCTCTTCCAGCCAGCCTTTTTTTGGTGGTTCCAAAGGCCGCAAGACTTCCATGTTGGCTATATCCTTTCATGTCTTCCCATCACTTCCCCTCCTTCCTTTCGCCGGAGGTTATGATCTCTTCCTTATTCAAACTGTGCAGATGGTCTCCTCCTCCTCCTCGATTAGGCAGGGCTTAGCCAAATTCTTTTCCTGAGACTGTGCAATATTGACACATAGATTTTCTTTTTTTTATTCTGCCAGCATTTCATTTCTCTTCTTTCTGCAGCTCCTTTCTAAAAACAAACATGTCTTATCTCCACTGGCTTCCCAACTAAGGGCCTTTTCACAATACCCGAGTATAGGACTGTGATTCCACTTTAGATGCCTTGGCTCCATTCAGTGGAATCCTGGGCTTTGCAGTTTGGTGAGGCACTAGCATTCTCTGGTTGAGGCTTCTAAGTGCCCCTACCTAAACTGTTGATCCTAGGAATCACAGTGCTATAATTGTGGGAAAGAGTAGTGGGAAAGAGTCCAAGGATGCCATTCGGACCTACCTGCTTATAAGTGTCTTCCTAGTACTGTCATAAGCATATAAATTATTGCATACTTACATGCATACAGCCTACTCAGTTAGTAGAGAATAGTTTTCTCTTTAGAGGTCTGGTAGTTGCCCCTTGCCCCTTGCTTAGGACACACTGAGAAAATGGGTTTAGTGTATACCTTTGGGGTTCCTCTTACAGCACAGCTGAGTGTAGCATTATACCCAGAAACCACAGAACGATCAGAAAGTGGGTGGGTGAATTTTGGCACTTCAGCAAAGTCATGCTCTTTGTACTTGGGTGGTTTGTAAACTGTACCTGTAGTATGAAGAGGTAAGAAGTACACTTCTTTAATCTTGCCCATAATTTAAGAGAACAATTTACTGCTAAAGTATACAGAATTATTAAGCACTAGGATAGCAATAATGTTGATATACCTCATTGACAAATACTACAATGTTCTCTTCTGCGTTTGCTTTAATTTAAAACACACACACACACACACATTCTGTATACTATATTCTTCTGTGTGGGATTCCTTAGTTGCCACTATTCAGAAATATCAAGAAAACTCATGAAATTTCATGCACTGAGAGGAGACTGGGATGAAAGGAGACCTCCTTACTCTCTCCACGCCTTTGCTCCAGCCCTTTCCACACCACCTCTCTCTGCCTTCCTCACTGGAAATATTGCTGTTCTTCTTTATCTTCTTTAACACATTATTCCCTCCCACCTGAGAGCTCACCCTGTCTCCCCTGCCTCTTCATGCCTCTTGGTGCTGGTTTTCTCTCCCCACCCCTCTTTTTTTTTTAAAAAAGAAACTTTTTCTACCAAGAGTGAAGTAGCGCCATCTACATAGGGCAAGTGGCAAAAGCACTGAGGCTATCACAGAGAGAGCAGTGTCTAATAGCTTTCCCAGCCCTTGCTGAACCTGGCCATTTAAAATTGTCCCTGTATGAGCCTGGTCCATGCCTGTTTCTTGGTTACTTTAGGGCAGGAGTTGACAACACATGGGTGTTTACACAGCCCCCAACTTTAGTAAGTGTGATCTGTTGGTTAAAAAGAGGTGTGTAACCCCCATGTGAATTGTTTAGGTCCCAAGGGTCCAAAACCCAGTTCTGTGGGGAAAAAACAGAAGCAGCACCCAGGCACTGTGGCTGAAGTTCTGCATAGCCTACACGGAGTACAGAAGTTCTGTGTCCATAGCTCCACACTTCTTACCCCTAAGAAACTGCCAAGCTCCATGGGGATGCTGCTAAGGCTACTAAAAGGCCATGCAGGTGGTGATGGAAGGGAACTACTGAGCAGTAGGGATTGTCTTTTGTCCCTGCTGCACTGTACTAGAGAGAGAGGCAATGGAATGAGTGCCTCTTTCCTTTGCCTCTCTCTCTCTCACAAACGAGTGGGGACAAGAGGCAGTCCTCATTGCTTGGTAGCCCCCTTCCCTGCACTGTTCTCCTTCGCCATAGCAGCAGCTCCATGGGGCATGGCAGCTACTGTGGGGGGAAGGTTCTGGAGGGGAGGCAGGGGTTTAAATATTTGACCCTTGCACCCTACAGCACTTTCACCTGCAACAATGTCTGCACTTTTCATTTCCAGTTCTAAACTTAGTGTGCACCCCACTGCCAGTTAATAGCCAGGGAAGGTGGCCAGAGAGCACCTGGCTATGTTCCTACAGCAGGATGCACAAGGATGACATCATCCCCCAGACATCTTAGCGGGATGATGTCATCTGTGTGCATCCATTTGCTGGAACACAGCCAAATGCCACCTGGCTTTCCCCATTTTCCCTGGACCACTAAATGGCCATGGGCACCACAGCTGCAAAATAGTAGGTGAAGAGCACAGGAAGTGAGGAAGGCAGTGGACCTACACCTGGAGAATCTTTATGTTCCACTAGTGCAGTCCAAGATCTCTGCCAGTGTCTGTTCAGTAACTGTGCTGATAATGTCAGCTCTCAGACAGCAAACTTTTTTTTTCTTTTCTGGCCAGACATGAATGTTAAATATTTGGTGAACACCTGACAAATATTACCATCAACATTCACAAAAGCTCTTTTTGATAAGAATTGGGGAGGGGAAGTCACACCATGTATAGATCGAATAATTACATTTTTAAATAACTTTTACTCATTTTTACTGATGCTTTCGTACACATGTTACTCTATGTTAGTCTTAATATTTTTGTAATCTCCCTTTAGTCTCAGGATAGTGGAAAAGGTAGGATATAAATGAATCGCCACCACCATCAACATCACCACCACCATCTCTCCATTACCTGTTTTCTTAATGTAAGCAGAATTTTTGGTGGTTCCAGCATTTTCACTCAATCCACAGAGGTTTTCACTGAAGATCCGGAAATAGTACTCATTCCCCATGATCAGCTCTGACACTACACAGTTAGTGCGCCGATAGTGATCAAAAACAGTATACCATTCCTGAAATGAGGTAAGCCAGCCTCAGAAAACTGAGAGATCTTGCAAAGGTCGCACACAATGATGTGCTCTGTCTGGAACACTATGCAGAAAGGTGTCAGCTGACAAAAGCATGAGAAGTACTGGCTGGGCCAACAAGGGTCGGGGGATCATCTAGGAGAAGTTCCTTGTTACAGAGATGGACTGGGAAGCTAGAATTTTTCCAACAGTTGCATTTAGCTATCAGTAACAATCACTCTTATGATATGGGTGGGAAATGGTGGCTCTTCAAGTGCTTTTGTACTACAGCTTCCACAATCTCTTACTATCAGTTGCATTGGCTAAAACACAGAATGCCAGTCAAAAGCTACTGGACTGTCACAGTTTACTGCCCCTACTGTAGTGGCATACTGGTTGCTATGATGCATTTTGACAATACATTTCTATCTTCTGAGGAAGTGCAGAAGAATTCCTGATGTAGATGGAGCTATCATAAACAAGAGGGAGATGGAACTTCTCACATTTTTTCTTTGTGATGTCATTGTCATTAAAAATTTTCACAGACAAATCTTCCAGGTATAACATCTCTTTCTCTGCTTATATAGCTTGTGAAACTTCAAATCAACTACATGCTGTAAGTTACAGAGTTATGGAAAATCCCCATTGTCCTTTGAACATGATGCTACACCTATGAGCCTAATTTTGCCATCCATGCTCACCAGCCCATTATCCTTACCATTGTTTTCTTATCTGCCTTCTGGACTGTGTATCCTGTGATCTGGGCATTGCCATCATCCTGTGGCGGTTTCCATTCCAGCGCAACATTGAATCCCCACACATCCACAATCTTTACATTCTGAGGAGGACCAGGCCTGTCTATAGAAAGAAAACAGTTTTTCAAAATCACTGGACACCATCGAGGTTCACCACTCATTATCTTTGACATAGGCATGAAGCAAGCAGAACTCAGATTTAGTGCTCTTCAACTCCTTGGTGAGTTTAGGAGGAGCAATTGATCCCGGTGTGTTGGATGTGTTGGACTACAACTTCTATCATCCTCAGCCAGGGTGCCCATGAAGAAACCTGACTACAGGGTACCCATGAGGAAACCCGACCACAGCGATGCAGGCAAGACAAAGCCAATTTACTTCAGACCTATACACAGAGATACAAAAAGCTCTACCATCTACAGATACCAGAGGCTGGCATTTCCAACTAATAACACTCTATTATTTGTTTCCACTCTGGGCACGCACACAATCATTTGCAGATGAATGCCAGCACTCATTGTTAGAACCGACATTCTAAGTGGGAGTGTTTCCAATGTTCACTGTAATCCCCACTCCTCACCAGCTTCACAAACACTTTTTTAAAGCATTGGAAGCTAAGGTGTTCAGTCCAGCCTATCATCGTCCTTAATTTATATGTGTATCCAAAAAAGGCAGCAATGTGTGTCTACTGAAGGCATTAATTTACCTTTTCTTAACTGAGCACCTGTCAGAGAAGGTGAACCCATCTAGCAGACCCTGCAAATGATCAGCAACTAATTCACTAATTGCCCCTGAGAATGTCAGGTTGGATTCTTAGACTTCAGAATCATCTGTGTACACTAGCCTGTGGTAACAGAATCATTTCTTTCAAATGTCTTCCTTTTGACAGAAATATGGAAAGCTGCTTGCACTGAGAATGGGAGCAACATGCTGCAGCCAGTACCAGAGTCTAGTGAGCCTGGCTCATGAATCCCAGTTGATACTTTGACAGCTGTAAGCCCCATAAGTGGCTGAGCATTCTAAGTCCTCACTGAGGATTAATGAATACATTCTTCATGCTCTTGCAAAGCTTGCATTTATTAGCACCAAGCTTGCAGCTTTCTCAAACTTTAATTAGTGGAAATAGCCTACAATTACAGGCAACGTGGTTTTCACTAGAAATCCCAGCATTGTTTTTAACATAAAAAGCATTTGCAAGGGTGTCTAGTTTGAATTTGGACTACAGAGCAGGTTATAAATCCACTCCCTTGAGGCTCCTGTCCATATCAGGATTGCCACCCCACCTCAACTGCTTTTCATGATGGAAAAGGACCCTGAGAGTTCCAATCATGAGAGTCCCAGGGACAAGAAAACTCAACAATCCACTTGCATAATTCAGGATTGATACAGGAATGGGATGTCTTCTAGCATCAATAACATTTAGAAAGTTTCATTGACAAAAATGGAATAGTCTTTTAAAAAATGTCAGAAGCCACGTGACTCTAGAAAACTGTTATTGTTCTGGTCTGCTGAGGAGAGCTGCTTCAATTGCCTAACTCCTTGTTTGCTCTTCTGTGACAGAGAATTTTTTAAATATTTATTTTACACAAAATAACAAACTCCTACTAACATGTTCAACATAAACAGAAATTAAAATTAAAGCACCATACTGAAAGAATAAATAAAAAACCCACTAAATACTAACTCACTAGAACACTAACTTACTGACTAAACACTAACATATTAAAAGACATCAGATCCTGTACAATCTCAGAAGATAAACAGGGTCAGGCTTAGTTAGGACTTGGAAGGGAGACCACTAGGAAATACCAGGTGCTTTAGACTATATTCAGAGGAAGGCAGTGGCAAATCTTTGCCAAGGCTTGCCATTGCCAAATTCTGCCAATAAACACCCTTGTGATAAGTTTGTCTTAGGGTCAGAAATGACTTGAAGGCACACAACAACAAAGAGTCACCAAGTTGACTTGAAGGCACATAATAGCAAAGAAGTAAGAAATTAATTGTCTATTGTGGCCTGGACACACACAGTTCATGGAGACAAAGGCCATTTCTGTACAGGACTGTTATAGCGCTATGATTCCACTTTCAACATCCTGTGGAATCCTGGGTTTTGCAGTTTAGGGAGGGGCATTCAGAATTTTCATCCAGAAAACTCTTTGGCCTCAGTAAACTATAAACACAGTTGACTGATGCCCAAGAGCCCTCTGGCTCCACTTTAACTGCCATAGCAACCTGGTGTGGAATATAGCACTTTAACAGTATAATGTGATAAGGACATCCCTTTGCTAGCAATCCCCACTTCAGATGAACAGATATGTTCTTGCAAGCACCTTGACATTGTATACATGACCCTGCAAGAAATCTTCACAGTAAACTGATGGTGTATAAATGTAGAACTCCTGCAGTCCTAGCAGTTTCTTACCCATGATCTGCATGGTAATTGTGACTTTATCACTCATGTTTTCTATCTGCACCTCCACTTCATATGTTCCAGAATGGTGGCGCTCAGCCTTCCGGATAAATAGGATGCTGTCTGTGCTGCTGTTTCGAACTGCCACTTCCTTGGAATCTAGTGGCTGACCATCCTTCGTCCAGGTAACTGTAGGTTTAGGTTTACCCTGTGAAATAAAAATGGAAGAACTGAATATTACAAAGCACATGTTGGCTTAATCCTCTATTCTGTGTGAAGAAAACCCTTGTCTCTTCTTCAGCAATCTCATTTTAACACACTTCCAGCATCACATATTTGCTATCCTTCTATGCAGGAAACCATACCAAATGTTACCTTGATCAGGAGAATCCTTTTAAGTGGTAATCACAAAGTCATCCTGGAGCTTCCTTAAGTCTCATCTTTATCTCTCTGTTTTCTCCTGCCTCAGAAGATGTGAAACTCTTGTTCCTGTCACCTTATGGCTTTGGAGAATATCCTCTTTCAGACGATGGGGGCTACAATTCTTTTCCCCCATTCAAAAAATAATTGGGTTTGCTTCTGTCCCACAGTCTGCTTCTTTCTAAGCAGCAAACTTGAAATATCCACTGTTATTTTTCTGGATCCTGCCCGATTTGAGGGATTGCGAAAATCCAGATTCAACAAACTGTGTTTAATCTTAAATTAGTCTTAATCTTGGAACAAGCCAGCATCATAACCATAGATTAGCTACTTTGCTGAGTCTCTACAACAAGCTACAACAAATTAGCTATAGAAGCAGAAGTTTTCAGAGATCTACTAGAGGAGGGAAGCAAGCAAATGTAGGGGGATGCTTGGTTTGTTCTTGTCATAGTAAATCAGGGTTTGTGATGTGGCTATTTGCTCATTTCCCTTTACTGGTCTCCCTTTATCACCTGTCAGTTCTGTCTGAGCTGCCCTTGATGGAGCCTAAAAGAAAAAGATTGTATTTCAGCACTGTTACTGATATTCTACACTAGCTACTTACTTATGAGTGCACAAATAAGTATGGTCTCCTGTCCCAACCTCCCCTAGCCTACCTTAACATTCAGCAGCCTCATCAAATGAAGGAGGTCTATTGATCAGGGTGCAAGGAGGAGGATATTTCCAGCTACTTCCTATCAGAAAAGTAAGGCTGTGACAATCCGAAGCAGGACTCCTGTTGCAATTTCTGTTGCAGTTCTTTGTCACAGCCTTGCACCCCACTGGCAGGTGAACAGACCTCTTTTGCTCAATATGGCTGCTAGCTGTTAAGGTGGGTTTTGGGGGTCATTTACAATAGTGGCAATAGTGCCATAGTTGTGACTATGTAGTGTTACTGAGCAGTTTCAGATCTACAACTCTGGGATGACTCTGTAACTGTATTGTAGGACAGCAGCCACTGTGCTTTGTGAGCTACAAGAACATTTCTCCATGCAGCTTAGCAGTTCTTTCATACAACAGTTAAAATTAAGACAAGGGGCAGAGAGAGGAGATAGGAAAGTAATTGTTTTTTTTGCTGGCTGTGGAGTTTGCTAGTTTTGAACCTCTCTCTAATGGAGCTAAAAAGAGATCCAGCATGGTGTAGTGGTTTGAGCATTGGTCTATAACTCTGAAGATCATGATTCATTTTCCTGCTCGGCCATGGAAATCCATTGAGTGACCTTGGGCAAGTCATACTTTCTCAGCTTCAGAGGGAGGCAAAGGCAAATGCCTCTAATCAAATCTTGCCAAGGAAACACCTTGATAGCGTTTGCTTTAGCATCACTGCTTTAGCATCACTGTAACTCAGAAACAACTTGGAGGCACACAACAATTAAAGGAACTACATCTGTAGAGCAACATTGAAAGAGACCCATGGCAGCAATCTATCCAGCAAGTCAGCAACTGGCCAGGAGAAGCAACTGGGCTGTGCGCCAACAGCAGGCTTGTCCCCATCACACCTCACCCAACCAATTCTGCTGAATGAAATTCTAGTTGCAGCTCTTAGTTTCAGTTGCAGCCCTAAGATGAACAGGCATTAACTGTTAACTACAACAACATGTGCATAGGCAGCCCTTTAGAAATCTTGGCTGAAACCCTGAATCAGGAGATATATGTATATCATATAGCCATAGCTTTGTAGGTACATCTTCTGATGCTATAAACTCCAAATTCACCCTGTAAGCAAGGAACTCCCCCCACTCCCAACAACACAGCCATTTCTATGTTGGCAGAGAGTGGATGGATGAGCAGAGGGCATCCACTTTTGTCCTATAGCTGGATATACTGCAAGGACCTCATCTGCAGAGACCTCTCAAGGACCACCAAAAGTCTCTGGGGCTGCCTCTTGCAGCACGTCCGGCTACAGAAAGATAGCTGGATGTATCCCAGCTCTTCCCCCTGTACTCCATCAACATGTACCATTTACTAGATGGATTGGGAGGAGATATTGGTCATTGCTTTGTTGCAACAGAATTCCAATCTCCATAACAAACAAAAAAAGTGAGTTGCAATGGTGTAAATCTGACTTATGCCATTGCAGTGTGCCGACGGGATGCCAGCCATCATTTCTTCCTGCTGTAACTTCATAGGCACATAGTCTTTAAAAAAACACACACACTCAAACCAGGGAGAATACTAGAGGAAAGAAAGAAATACTGCATAGCTTTTAAAGAGCTGCATTAAAAAACCTCTACCCCATTCATGAAATGTTAAAAAATGTTTCTACACAAATGGAACTAAATTGATATGGCAGGATTGCATATACTTGGATGTTTCCATAACCATCATCACCTTTCTAAATCAGCAAGGGAAATTTGCATTCTTAGGTGGTCGTCTACACGCACAATGGATTCAGAATGACATCTGGGTGTCTTTTGGCAACAAAACTGCTATGCTCATCCTGCCCTAAGTGTTGCAGGAGACAAGATGAGTGCAGCTAGAGCTGGACTGAGGCAATATTACATGTTGGAAAACTGAATTGGGGGAATTAATTAAAAATAAAACTTACAGAAACAGCAGTGAACTTGTTCCTTCATTATATCTTGAGTACCATATAAAATGACCATTCACACAAGATGTTTCCAAGTAGGAGTAACAACCACAATTGCTGATTGAGGGTAGAGGGAGAGGGCTTGCATTTTTCCAATTTCAACATTTGTGTGCTGTGAAAACATAATTTGCCTCTGATGCACTTCAAGTCAACTCTGACTTATTGCAGCCCTACCATCCGGTTTTCTTGGCAAGTTTTATTTGAAGAAAGTTTGCCATTGCTTTTTCTTATCCAGAGAGTGTGCGACTCACCCAAGGTCATCCAGTAGGTTTCCATGGGTAAGCAGGTATTCAGACTCTTGTCTCCTAGGTTACAAGTCCAACATTGAAATGCTAGACCATATTGGCAGCAAACTCAAGCACTAGCTTAAGAAAAATCATTTAACTCCTGTGGAACAAATACACAACCTTTGATTGTCTGAACAATCCCTAGAATTGGGTGCATTGAGAAGCAATGAATCTGAAATTTACAGAAACACCTAGCAAGTCTCCATAACTATGGGTATACCTTTCAGTCTAAATAGCCATGCATATTGGAAGTATATAGTCACTGTTTAATTCACTTAATGGACAGGCGACTTTACATGTGTCTACATTGCACAAAGCTACCTTGCAGGCAAAAAAAAAAAAAAAAAATGCCCCTAGGAATTCCAGAATACTGTGGAGCACTTAGGCTCACTGAGACAAGATGGAATGGAGAAGAGTTTGGATTATATTCAAACAAAGGTAATTCCATACCTGGAAAGGAATTACAATATTGATTGTATCACCCACTTTCTTCATTAAAGTCTGTCTGAGATTGCGTGGCAGCCAGATTTTGGGATGCTCTATGGATCAGAAATTGGCAGTGGATTATTAAGTAAAGATAACTTTTAATTACAAGATATAGCATATTTAGGAGAAAAATTGTGGCAACATATTTATGAAAATATATTTATTTGGAACATTTAAAGGATAAGAAATTTGGCATGAAACCTGTTACCACTCTCCTACGCAATTCTGCCTTCTTGACTTAATGCAACTAATGCAATAGTGTTTGAAGAATATGAGTCACATTGGAGACAGATGCAGAACGAGATGGAGGGACAACAAGGTCAGAGAGTGAGGGTGGAGATTTGTAAAAGATTGGTGTGGAGTGTCCAAGTGGTTTAAGTTGTGAACTTTCACCCATGCAGATTTGTAAATAAGTGCAAATATTACACAGTGCCAGTGTAGCACTCCACCCCTGGAGTTTTCACCACTTGAAGAGTGTAACAGTATTGCTCTGGGTCATCCTGCTATTAGTGGAACCCTGGGAAGTGTCTTTGATAACTCCAGACTGGGATGGATGAGGATTTAGCAGTTGTATCAGTTGTACCATCTCTTTGGATGCTGGCCAACTGAATTAGACCACTTGGACTTTTTGGGCTGCAGACAAGGTGATGATTAATGACCTAGATGATAGATGCCCAGACAGCAGCAGGCTTGGCTTCCCCACCTCAGGCAATGTGTTCCAAGCAAGGAAAGTGAAACGTCAGAAATAAAAACATAGATTCTTCAAGGGATAGGAGAATTATTTTGAAGAAGAAACTCCAAATGCATGAAAGAACTTTGCACAATTAAAATTCTTGGTATTTATGGGTGCTAGATTACTGGATGTCACAATCAGAGCTCTGCTAGTCAATGACAAGCAATACATATGCTGTGAAAGCACCGTTCCAAGGTAATCAGCCAGAATTACTAAACTATGTGCAACACATGACAGAGTGGCATTTAGATCCATTTTAACACAAAAAATGTAGTTCTATAATTCTTTTTAGATTTTTCTCTCTTTTACAGAACTGTAACAAAGTGATCTGGTACGTTTTGACTTCTGGGCCTGAGGCATCCTTGGTCACAATGGTGGCCCCGCCGTTCACATTAAGATTAAACCAGGGAGAGAAGGGAAGAAAATACAACTTAACTGGTTGTTACATATTGACTGGGAGATTCTGGGAGCTGTAGTCCAAGCAGTAACTTTTCCAAGCTCTGGGAGAAAGTGGAGGATTCTATCTAAGCCTGTTCTTCTCTCATATCTGATTGGCTGTACTACCCTTTGGACGACCACAGGATTAAATAATTGGAATCTCTTTATCTCCAGTCTCCCCAAGTATACCTTGTCTTTGACTTTGCTTCCTTTGTCTGAGTTCTAAAGGTTCTCCCAGCCCATCCTGGAAAATCTGGAAAACGGAAGGGTTGGCAACAAAACTACCCAAGTGGAACTTTTAAGTAGTTGTTTCCTTATAGTGAAGAGCCTCCTGTGACACAAGGAGATGTTAAGCATTATAATAATGGAGGCAGCGAGGGTACACTGAATGGCATGGGGAAAAGATGCTTTGGGTTACACTCAATACATTACATGTTTAAAGCTCCTCTCTACAATAAAGAGTGCTACTAATCTTCCTTTTCTTATAAAAATGAAAATCTAGTAAATACACTTGATTCTGTTATAGAAGTTGAATGATACAATTAAGTGGACCAGAATACAATCATGGCTGTGGATAACACTAGCTAGCTTACCAACAATATTCTTCCAGTATTTTCTTAATCATGAAGTAAGGCCCTTTTTGCATGGCATTTGCCATGCGAAAGGTTGCCTGGAGCGTTGCACGATTGTGAGGAGCGATCTGCATGATGCACTCACAATCGTGTGTCACTCCAGGGTAGGGCAGGTGCCACTCATGCACTTTTTGATTTTCAGCTTTCAGCTGAAAATGGTGTGTGATTGCACATTGCTCCAGGGCCCCACGCGCACTTGCCGTGCATGCAGAGCCTCCGGAGCCGTGGTGGTCGCACTTCCTGCCCCTGCGCAGCCTGGGAAATTCCCAGGCTGCGCTGTGGAAGGAAGAGGTGGGGCTCTCGCGCTCACAGCGACTATGAACACAATGACAGTGTGAAGTAGTTAACAATCTGCAGTAGCAGATGACATATCTATAGGGAAAGGCAAGTAAGAAATAAATATCATCATCATCCTCATTTACACCAATGAAATTGCAATGTTCAGGGTAAGTGGGGAAGTGTAGTCCAATGGGGAGGAAGATGGCCTGTCTTCTCTAATAATTTAATGTTACCCCCTGAGCTCCAGTCATTTTTTTCATTAATTATATCAAGAGAAAGAGTCTCAGTGACTAATGCTGTCTTGCAATATATACTTACGCAAGATCTCTCGGATAGTAATTGGCTCTTTGGTAATCGCTGGTTGACTGGTACCTGCTAGGTTTATAGCAGTGACACGAAAATAAAGTCTGTCTCCTGTGACCAAATCTTTAATAAGGACAGAAGTGCGCTCAATCGGGCCATGAAGAGCTGGAATCCATTCTGTGCCTGCAAATACAACATCCATTGCTAGGTAATTCTTTTCAAGCTGAAGTTTATGAAATTACATCTAATGGTGCAGTTCTAAGCATTTTACTGAGTGAGGCTTGTTCCCTAGTAAGTGTTCCAAAAAATGCAGCCCAAAAATGACATAAAGGCAAAGAAAGGTTCTGTGGTTCATTTAAGTGTGTCCGTGGGTGAGAGGAAAGTGGAAAGAGCATAAACGCAAGGTTTTTGAAAACAGATCTACTGCAAAGTGGAGATTTGGCAGGGAATAGATGCCTCTTAACATTCTTGTTCTCAGATAAGATGATCCATGTGTTAGAAATTTATGTCTGTCACCACAATGGAAATACATCAGTTCGCACTCATCTCCCTGCTAAAAGGCTCCCTGTTAAAAGGCCGAGAGACAGTGGCTTGCCCAAGACTATCCTGGGAGTTCATGGATAGACTAAGATTTGGAGGAGGGATTGCCGACTCATAGCTCATGTATGTCAGCTCTGTCAAGATTATTAATCATGTTTAACCCAGCTTTCCTTTAAGTAAAAACTGTCATATTTCTCTGTGCTTCTACGTTTTGCCTACACAGAAACCCAATGTAATTTACCCATAGTAACAGACATACTTCTCAATTACAGCCAACATTTTGTGTAGCAATCTCCCACCTTCATCTTTGTCCCCTTAACCCAGTGCTTCAGTAGTGATTCATTCAGCATGCATCTTTGGTGACTGAGTTTAACTGCAGACCTCATGGCTATAACATCTGGTCAAAGACTTCTCTGTTTCTTTCCTCAGCCTCTAATTTTTGTACCACTTAGCCTGATAGAAAAGCCTGCAGAACTTGTGCCTTTTTTTGGCACTTTGTTTGGTCCTCATAAAACAAGAGTGGGCATCTGTGGCCTCCAGGTGTTTTTGAATTGTAACTCCCACAATCTCTCACCACTGGCTTATCTTCCCAGGGACCCAAAATTATCTAGAGCGTTGTTCACTCTTATAATAGAGGTGTTGATCAGATGTAGCTTTTGGCCCTCCCCAAGGTTAAGACAAACTCAGGGGCTTGAGCCTGCCAGGAAACCACACATCTCACTGCTCCCCAGTCCCAGATGTTTGATGGCAGGCATTCTATTGCTTTTAAGACTGTGCCAATGCCACCTTCCAACTCCTCTGCCTACCCAACTACTACTGCCTTCATGAACAAAGGCAGGTAAATTCATGGGCAGAGGACAGTGTCATTTGCTCAATGGAACTGCAGTACAGAATGCAGGACAGGTTACTCACATCCTTCTTTGCAATACTCAACAATGTAACCATCCAGTCCTCCTGCTCCAATACGTTCTGGTGGTCTCCATTTCAAGGTAACCGAAGTGTCTGAAACATCTTCTACTGTAAAGTGGGTTGGCTCACTTGGAGGAGCTAAACAAAATATAATATCCAGAAGGTTTGAATTATTTGTTTAATGCTCATAATACACTATAAAGCATTTTTATTAAAAATTAGCAATGAAGCTTACAAATTTTTGCAAAATGGATTTTAAAACTACAGAGTCAGCAATGCAGTACAAAAGCATTTTAAAAGACTGAAGATTTCACTAAATGCTTGTCATAACCTAGATGCAGGTGCTAACAGAAACCCTGCAGTGGATTTTAGACTTGTAAGAATGTTCATCAAAACCTGGACCATGACAAATAAGGTTTTATACTTTTGTTAATTTAACACTGATTTAATCCAAATTGAGATCTTCACAGAGGATATGAAAGGGCATGGTTCACACTGGGAGAAACAATCCATCTGCAAGGTATGATGATCTCCTATAGAGTCTGTCATGTTAACAGCAGCACTTGAAACTGGGATTGGAAACTGATAAGAATCTTATCTGATTTTGGAAGCTATGCAGGGTTTGGTTTGGTTAAGACTTGTATGGGAGGCTACTGGGTAGTACCAAGGATCTCCAGGTAGGGACGGGGAAGAATCCTGCCTGAAATATGCATGAATTGATGCCTGTCAGAGTCGGCAATATTGGGCTAGGTAGTCCAAGGGTTAAACTCAGTATAAGGCAGCTTCCTGTGCTTCCATGCAGTGGTCTGAATCTTATTATTCATCTCCACTAGAGTTGACCCATTGACTTAGTGGGACTTCCCTATGTGTCGACTCACCAGTCAGCAACTGATTCAGTGCATTGGCTCTATTTGGTGTTAACCCCAAGAAGATTCAAGCCACCGTCTTTAGAGCAGGACTGGGGGTGATAAGTTAGGAGGTATGTTACTGCATTCTGTACTAGTTGCACCTTTTAAACACTCCTGCAGAATGTAGACTGCAATTGTCAGTCTTCACAGTCATGAACAGCAATACAGGGCAAGCTGAGCAGATGATTTGGCATTTTCTGATCTTTAGTGTGACTTAACGAGAGGAGAAATAGTGCTAGCACACAGGCTAAGATACTGTCTGTAATAAACTCTGGTGACCCAAAAGTTAACTGCTAAAGACAGAACAGGAAAGGACACCACACTTGTATCTGCATGGCTCTGGATACCATTTGATGAATTCATGTCAGACATAAGGCCAATTATAAGACAGGAAAAATAAAGTGGATACATCAGCTGCTGAATTATGTAAGATCATTCCCTGTCCTTTTGCAAAATATCTTACATTCCTTCCTTCCTTATATATTACTCACACACAATACCTTTCCTTTTTTGCAAATATGCTAGAATGACTACTAGAATGTACTCTGATTTATTTACTTCATACTTCTGAGCCTCATAGTGGGAAAAATGATCTCTAGTGTATCCCCTACAATCTGTGTAACAAAACAAAACAAGAAAAAACAAAAGAGTATCAAGGTACACCTGCTGTGCTCCACTGTGATACAGTTCAGTTCCACAGACCCTGAATTCAGTGAACTTTCTGCAAAGGTCCACAAGGATTGCCAGTAGGAGTTCAGCTAGGCATCACTGTTGTAAGTAACGACCTTTAGAGCCCTGAACAGTTTGGGATCTTGATATTTGAAAGAGAGCCTCTCCTGATACATGTCTGCTTTAGGACTGATATCTACTAAAGAGGCCCTTGCCTAGCTTCCACCAGTAGGGTGGGGAAGGGTTTTCTCAGCGATGGCATCCTGTGTATGGAATAACCTTCCCTTGGAGGTCCAAGTGGTTTCATTTTGATGCCAAGTTAAAACCTGGCTGTTTAATAAAGCTGTTGAGGCCTAATGGTTATATCCAACAAAATAGTCATAGATGTTGCTGTCTTCTTTTAACTTTTTAAAATTATTCTAGTGTTTAATAGATTTGTAGAACATTTATGCTGTTCTTCTTGTTCTTAATTTTAAATAATTTAAACTGATTTTATTGTAAGGTGTAAGGTGCCTAAAGATGTTCTGATATGAGGTGGGATGTGCTTAGATTAACAACAACAACAACAACAACAACAACAATAGATAAACTAATTAGGAGCACACCAAGCTCTTATTAGTTTTGAGTGAAAGACTAGATGCAACTTTTCAGAGAGATGTTACTGGCTATCTGCTTTCTTTTTTATGGTTCATAAAAGAGGCCAGTGAAATCCCAGTATTCATCCTTCATGCCCTCGGAATGACAACACTAACAGATATACTAATGTATCTACAATAACTCCCATGTGAGATGTTAAGAAGTCCATATATAGGCATCTTCTGCTTATTTGACCAGTATTACAGACAGTATCAGGGACCAGAGTGCTGTTGAAAATCAGAAATTTTTGAAATGCAGAAATCAGCTTTTTTAAAAAGCTGGTCACAGACATGTGTGGAAGGTTGTGGAAACATGATGAAATAAGGCAAAAGAGTGGACCATGTGTCAAATTCTGATTGTATTTGAAAAAGGTCAAAAGGGTGGATCACCAAAAAAGTGGATCAACAAAAAGTTGGGGACGCCTGCTTGCAAAAAGGACAACTCTCATCAGCCTGCTTTCTCAATGCTAGTAAGCTAGAGAGGACGATCAGGAGAAAAGCATGTGGATGGAGGTGTTTGGGAGGGAGATCTAGAGTCTCAGTTGGGGGATCTGAAGCGTGGAAATATGTGTGTATGGATTATAGGGGGAGAAGAAAAGTAGAATTTGGTTGAATTTTGTATGTGTGTTTTAATGGGTGGCTATGGCTGACATAACAAGCCAAGGAATTGCTGGAGCTCTGGCTTTTCATGTACACAGCATGTGAGCTTTGTTCCATAATTTATTAGCTCATTCAAATGTGTTTGCTTTCTTTGCTTTGGTTTGTTTGTCTCCCAGAAAATCAGAGAAACAATCCACAGCTTTTCAGTCCATATCTTTAGTATGTTGGGGGAGAAAGAAACTAGGCTAGCAAAAAGCACCTATGTTTAGATAAACAAACCATGATGCAAAACTAAAAGAAGCATGCTGCCTGTAACGGATAAGCCAAGGATACCCTGGCCTTATTGTGCCATCTGACCACTGTACAATGTATAACTGGGAAAAAAAAAAAAGACAGCGGATATTGTGGAGGCATACAAACTATTCCAATAATATCCGTTGCTCACTCACTGTAGAAGTCGCAAATGATTTGGGGGTAATTTTGGAGAAATGCAAGATTATCTTCAGGTTCGCAAGTGATAAATGTCTATGAAACTAGACCAACACTGCCATTGTTGCTATTGTTTAAAGTTTTCCCTCCCCCAAAGACATTTTGAACGGAAGAGCGGCCATTTCCATCCTTTAAATTCTGTTAATGAAAACCAAAATGTTCTACTGACCAAAAATTTTACCCAAGACCCTAAACATCTTCCTTTGTATGAAGTGACAAATATTCAATAACTTTCATTCAGTCTTACATCATTTAGTTTATATAGAACAGATTAAAAAAGCATTTAGTGAAGTACTATTTTGTCATGCCATATGTTTACTTAATGTAAGACTGGAGATGTGGTGATATTGAAACATATTGTTTATATTATTTTGAATATTTCACCAATCAGAATATTCTGTACTACCTAACACTGGCATTTCCTAAAAATGGCATCACACAGCAGATGAAGAATGTGATGCCTAATGGCATCCTGCCCAATGGTATTGCAACAAATACATTTTACCCACTTGCTTTCCTGTAAATGTATTTAATTTGAACCAAACATTAATTTAAAAATAAAGTGTGTCACACACCAAAGGAGTTAAGATGTGAGCACATTACCACACAATGCATGTTACAAACCCAGCACTTCTTTCTCCAAACCTGTAAGATTGGAGCCTTATTTCTAGTTAAGCAAAATCTTTTCTTATTCCAAGAAAACCTTGGACCTTTTAGCTCGGTGGTTTCCTGCAGGGATTCTTCTATTTCTTCTTTCTCCACAGCCTGATTATCAAGTGGTGATTGAAGATCAGGGTTAACCATCTCGTCTTGAAGTGCATCTTCCTCTGCTGGCCCATCAGTGGGAACTTGCAGTTTTACACCATCACCTTCGGAAAGCTCTTCCACTTGCTTATGATCTTCTGTGAGCTGAACCACTACTTTAGTCATTTCTGTTACTATTCTACCTCAGGTGCTCGGATGGTTCTTTCCCCTACAAGACTCACACAGTTTGCCCTTAGCAGAGAGACTGATAGAAACACTGCAGGGTGAGGGTCACAGTGATTATTTATAGCAAATAATTCCGTGGATATTTTCTTAATGAGCTATCCTTCCAGCCCCATGGGGGTGGGCAGATTAATGGAGCACTGGGTGGTATACTATGATATGTGCACCCATAATGGAACAGGGGAAACTGAGAGGCTATGGGAGGTCGCTGTCAATTAGTTCCCCTCTCTCGCCCAGACCCAGCTTGCCTCTCACACTTCTAATTTTAACAGTTAGAAATCCATCAGCAATTTTATGAAATTGGAACCACCCTGTTTCCATTTACAAGGAGGTATGTACGAGAAAAAGAGTTAGAAACTGTAAAACAGGTAAATACGTAGTCAGCTGTTTTAAAAACTGGGAATATTAGATAGAGAAAGAAAATGCATGCATTTGGATGTCTCTCTTTTTCGCCTTTTGGAGATTTTAGAAGTAAGGCACTGTCTGTCGACACTCACCAATTGGCATGAAGGGCTGTGAGGCAGGACTAGGCCGGGACATGCCCACAGAATTTACGGCATAAATTCGCATTTCATAAACAACTCCTTCAATCATTCTCTTTGCTTCATAGGACAGATCTCTCAGGAGATCAAAGTTCAGCCTCATCCACCTGTAACTCTTTTTCTTCTTCCGTTCTAAGATGTAGCCTGCAAATAGAAAAGGGAGCAGAAGAGGTATGCAGGAGCTAATTGCTCCCAGAGCCTGATCTACAAGACATACAAGTGCAAAGCAATTTTGTATTTACTCTCTCCTAAGCCAGTTAAAAAAAAAAAAAATACCACACTTCGTATTTCAGAGCTTCTAACATTCAGTTGATCTATGCATGGATTAAGATTGGCAACTGATAAAAGAACATTTAACTGATCAACAATCTATCTTTTAGTTAACTTACTAAACTAACTTGATTAATTGAAATTCACTTAATTAAGATTAGCAAAATTATTAAATAACCATTAATTGAATCAGTTAATGCATAGGATCACTTCCAAACTAATGTACGTGAAAGGAATCCTTATGCTAGGTAATTCTCCTGACCCTCTTCCTACAACCATCTCCTTTGTCCCAGAAAAGTCTCTCCTAAAGGTCTGAAAATGGTTGGCAGTAGTGAATGGGACAGAGTGTGGTGGTGGTGGTGGTGTGGTGCTGCTAGAAAAGTTATACATCCACGCTATACTGTTATTGCACCATGGTACCACATTTAACTGTAATGCTCCATCCACTTTGGTGAGGTACTTAAAACTTTCTGCTAGAGAATTCTAATGTTGTAGATCTTGGGTGTGCACTAGAGCTCTCTGGAACCCCCAAACTGGAGCTAAGCAGCCTGACGCTCTTCAGACTGACTATAACTTCCATCAGCCCCAGCCACTAAACTTACAGTCTTACAAAGGTATAATTCACTCCAGTAACTATAGATTCATTTGCTTAATCTTCTGATAAGCAGTCTGATCCTATGCATGTAAATTTGCAGAGGACTGACTTTGGGATCTTTCCACGGATGCAGTTCAAAAAACCCTATGGTTCATTTATCTCGGTTTAGAGGTATTCTAGAGCCTTGTTGTGACTATTCTGCTGTCTTATTTAATATATCATACGAGCATCGAGAAAAAAAGCAGTCTTAACTGAGCCATTGACAGTATGGCAGATATCACTAATATCATTTTTCAGAAATGCTTCTAGGAATCTTAGCCAGGTTTAAATATGCCTGTTAAAGAAATGCTTTGCAACAAAGGCCAGAGGGAAAGCTGATAATCACTTGGAGACTTATAGACTGAAAAACCTCTCACTCAGTACCTCTCAAAGAGGTGGATAATAGAAACCAATCTGGTAAAGCTGAACACCAGCTCTGCCTTTACATTTACTGTAATCTAATTTACTGGGCCCAACAGCAGCATCTGGTCTATTAAGGGCTCATTCACTTGTAAATCTACTAAAATAATATATGACTTATGAGCCATTAGCCAAATAGGTCATTCCTTAATTAATTAAGAGAACTAAGCTTTAAATCTCTAGATAAAATTAGAGTGTCCAGGCAGACTGAAATGTTCATCCACTACCTTCTGTATACTTCTAATTTTAACCTCAAAGTGCATCTTTTTTACAGTCACGTTTGGCTTTATTGGCCTATCTCCAAACAGAAAAATTCCAGGAGTAATTGCAGAAATTGCAGTAAATACACACATATACACAGAGAGCATTGGATGTAATGGATTAGATCCAAATTTTGTTATATGGTAAGAGTAGATCCACTGAATTCAATGGGAATTAGGGCAATTGCAGTTAGCTTACATACCAGTGATTTTAATGGTTCTGTAACAGGCATTACTAAGGTTGTGTCCATACAGTACAATTATAGCAATTTGATACCACTTTACCTGTTACGGCTGTGTCCCATAGAATCATGGGGTTTGTAGTTTGGTTAGGTACTTAAAATTCCCTAGTACACTTCCCTGAACTACTGCACTACAGCTCTCTGACACTGTTCTTAATACCTCACCAAAGTACAAATTGCAGGATTTCATAGAGCAGAACAATAGCAGTTAGTGCTGTCCAAGCACTATAATTATGTAGTGTGGAAATCCCCATGCTATGGACCTGTTGAATGAATTTGATAAAACTTCGTAAGCTTTGAATAGTGATTTTGGCTTTGTGTGGCATAATCCTCTATACTACTAACTGGAAGTGGAGTTTGGAAAAATAATTCATTCTCCCTACTGATCACAATGTTTGAAGACTGATTTGTTGCCATTACTCATAATATATTTTTTCAAAGTAACTCTTCGCAGCAATTCTTGCATTTGTATACTGTTTTAGTTACTTAAAAAAACAATACCACAGAAGTGATAAGAGAATGGCATTAGACCTGGAAAATTCCTGTCACACCCCCCCCCTCCAAATGACATTAAAGCTAATTAGAAACTACCAATAAAGTAACTTTATCCTCTGTGGCCATATTCTTTTTGAAATGTGAATTCATTGTGCTCTCCTTTTTCAACATAACTCTTCACAGATTTCTTCCCTGTTCACATTTCTTGCAACTTGGAAGCATGTGTTGCTTGTTGTGGGATTTACTTTAGTGCACATGTGTCAAACACAAGGCCCATGGGCCGAATCTGGCCCATTAGGCCATTTCACGTGGCCCTTGCACCTCTCCTGCAGCTATGGCACTCCCTCTGCTTGGTGATCTTGATCCCCACATTGCAGGCCCCTGGCTGCTGGTTTTCTGAAGAAGGGCCCAGCAGCTATCACTTACAATCTACTTCTACTTCTGACTGCTCCTCTGTCCAAGTCTTGCTGTCAGAGCATTGTTGTAGGTTACAATGGCAATGTTCTGTGCAGTTTGTGAGAGCTGAACAGAGAAGCAGTCTGAAGTAGAAGTAGATCACAAGTACTGGCTACTGGGCCCCTCTTCAGAATACCAGCAGCCAGGGGCCTGCAATGTGGGGATTGGGCTCACCAGCTACAGAGAGGGACAGGCCACTATTTTTTGCCATTATTTTTCCTAGACTTCTAGTTTCAGAACTAGTTATTACTAAAATCAGTAATAATTGAATGCAGAGGCAATTATTTAATATGATAAAAGAGTAGATACATTTATATAGTCTTACAGATACAACTGGCCCTTTGAGGGCAACCATAATGCCGAAGCGGCCCAAGATGAAATTGAGTTTGACACCCCTTCTCTAGTGAATACGTTGGGGACTGCAGCCTTACATCACAACGGATGGCAAGAAAACTTTTTACATAGAAATGCACCATCTGTACATGAATGAGAGCAATTTTTAACTCCAGTTGCATGTTCTTATTAATATAATCTTATTATTTAATGTATAGAGGCCAAATCTTATTTAGACACATCTTTGTTCACTTCCTTTATGGAAACATATGCGCTATTAGAACTATTTAGTTCTATAGTATAATGTCACTTTTTGGGGTCTTTGGCTATAATCTCACAACAACGTTAGTCAAGCTTAAGCTCATTGATTTCATTGATTTTGATAGGCTTAACTGTGCCATCATTTGGGTTTGTGTCCTCTAACATCAGCTGCTTCTGATGACAATTTCTTCCTGTCCTCCTGTCTTGATATTTGATATTCCTATTAGTGACCTTGCTCCAAGGGTAGTCTTAACGGTGAAATGTGTCCCAGACTGAAAGCTGCTTTGTACATTATAGGATTGTCAAAAGAAAGAGCAATAACTGTGCGCTCCCTCCTTCTGTGCCTTCTGTGTAAGCTTCAAAGCTGAGGAGAAAAAAATCATCACAGATTTCCACTCTGGGCCTTCCACAGGAAACACCAATCACTCTCACTTCCTTTGCCACCAATTATACGCAACACACTATGCCAAACTGATTGGGCAAGAAGTGGACACTTGTCTGTTAAGTGACAAAAACAAACACATAGGAAAAGCCAAAGAGCTAACTGGGCAATGCAGAGCTATTTTATCATTCTTGGAGGGTTTTTTTTTTAAAATCACCAGATCAAAATTATTCTCAGTCTCGATATTGGCTGGCATCACAGTTATGGGTTCATAACCTAGCTATGTTTTGTATTCATCTTGCTAGCTATGTTACATATTCATGATTGTGGCAGTACGGCCATGATCACAAATGGCCGTCCCAAACCACGTTGAACTCCAGGCATCTGTTTAGAGTGATGGGGGTCTGTGACATGGTCAAGTGGAGCACTGCAGGATGATTCAGCTGGCCCCTTCCAATTCTTGAATCATGGTGCAGTTTCACTATAACTTGAGGCTGAGAAGGGTTGGTTGCATCATCCTGAAGCATCCCACTCAACCATGCTCCAGACCTCCATTACTCAGAACGGCTCCTTGGAGGTTAAGGTGGGTTTCGGGGGGAGGTCAATTCCTTGGTCATTTGTAGCTATGTTTATGTAGCTACAAATGTGAAGCAGGATCTTGGCCATAGTGTCTTCTGGTGATCATAGTGACTCTTACCCAGTACTGGCTGTCCCCCATCATATTTAGGAGGCTGCCATTGCACCGTGCAGTTATCTTCACCAACATTGGTGATTTTGGGAGCCTCAGGTGGGTCAGGTACGTCTGAAGACAAAGAAAGGAAGAGAAATAAGGAATGACAGAAGGTTTCAAAGAAATACTATTGTGACCTTTCTTTTTAGAAAACATGTTTGATGTTCAGTATTTCTTTCACCATAGATTCACTTTTTATATTTAAACCTATAGAATCAGCTGCTACAAGTTGTGATGAATGCCAGCAACATAAATAATTGGAAAAGATGATTAGACAAACTTGCTGTCAGTGGCCACTATCACTACAGCTCCATGCAGCTCAGGAATACCAGTCACTAGGGAGAAACAGCAGGAAAGAGCTATTACCCTGATGACCTGTTCATGGGCCTGCCAGAGTAATCTGCTTGGTCATGGGAAATAGAATACTAGGCTAGATATGCCTTCAGTCCAGTCCATTCCTGATCTTCTTCTTCTGGTCTGTCTCCATACAACTAGATTTACGCATCCATATTGGTGGCTCCCATCTGAATATAATACAACCAGAACAGATACTAATGATTTTATCAGATTACTTAAAGCCTCTGAAAAGCATTTTTGGAATTTTTAAAATTTTTTTATTTACTGCATTTCTATGTTGCCTTTCTGCCAGAGTGGGAACCAAGGCAGCTTCCAAAATAGTTAAAAATAATTGACAACAAGATTTAAAATTATTAAAGTTAACCATATAAAAACAGCATAAAGTCATTATAAAGCATACAAAAGTTAGAAACTAAATGTAAAACTTCCTAATAAAAATAAAAAGCTCTTCTGCTCACACATTGAAAGCCTGCTTGAACAGAAATGTATTTGCCTGCCGGCAAAAGGAGAGTAAGGAAGGGGCCAGCCTGGCCTCCCATGGAAGGGAGTTCCAAAGGGCCAATGCTACCTGTATTTAACATGATTGAAACCAATTAGCTTCTTTTTTCTGACGAAATCTTGGACTGAAGTCTTAAACGAAAGTCAAGAATTAGAGTCTTGACAAAATGAATGTATTAAAGCTTCTATAAAAGGAGTAAGGGCAGGGTGGGGGAACTATGCCGGGGATGGGGGGCATTTCTGTGCCCACCTGGCAGGCTGCATCAGTATGTTTCAGTTTACCCAAAATGACACGTCACTTCCAGCTGCCATTTTTACCAATTTTTGGCCAATTTATGTTTTGGCTTTTTTTTTTAGGGGGTGTTTTGGGGGAGCTCAGGAGGGCATGACCGTATTAATAGACTCCAGGCACTCCTGTATTTGACTCCCCACCTTGCCTCGATGTACCGCTAGGGATGAAAATATAAAATATCTTCATTTTGAAATTTTGTTTTCCTTCCCAAGTCATGTAATTTTTTTTTTTTTTGGTTAATCCTGTTCTCATAGGCCCCAAAATTTTCATAGGCCCTAGGCATTGTACCTAAAATGCCTAATGGATATGGTAGTGCTGTGGGAGAGAGTTAAAGGGAAACCAAATCACCATATTTTCAGGCTGTTTTCGCAACTTTTGGGTGTTTGGAGGCAAAACAATTGTTTGAAAAATCTGTCCAAATCATTATTTTATTTTATTTTTTCTGGGGACTCAGGGGCTTCTGAGGGTCCCAAGGCTGCATATGGCTCATAGATAACACTTTGTGTACCCTTGCCATACACTGATGCTTGGGCACGTGACATTATGATATGCTAGTAGGCCAAGAGGGAAAAAAAACCTCAACTTTGAAGAAATTGTGGCTAGTACAGGACAGTGAGGCAAAGAGAGAAGAACAAAGATTTTCTCAGATATTTCCTTCTCTTAAATTGTACGTTGTGATGCTTAAAGCCTTGTTCAAATTAATCGTAAAACTGGGGAAAGGTGGGACAAATTTTGAAGGCTTTTGCCGGCTTCATGTTGTGTTTTTTTAGGCAATGGAGACAACTGTATTCAGACTGTGGCAGCTTAGGCCATCAGGGCTCCCACACTGTTGCCAAATTTGCTACTGTCAAAGGAGTTACTGCCAAAATTTGCCATGGCGGCTCTGTCTCTGCAAGCGGGGGGCCGGCGGGGGGGGGCAGAGTATCTCCCTGAGCTATACAGTAGAGGATGGGAAGACTTCTCGTTGTGTGCCTTCAAGACATTTCTGACTTATGGTGACCCTAAGGCAAACCCGTCACAGAGTTTTCTGAGGCTGAGAGTGTGTGATGAGCCCAAGGTCACCCAGTGGGTTTCCACAGCTGAGTGAAGAACTGAACACTGATCTTCAGGTTTGTAGTCCAATGGTCAAACCACTACAACATTCTGGCTGTCTATGGGAAGACTTCCTCCCCACTTATATCATTAAAGGAACAGCAAGGAGGAAAGGAAGGGACAGAACAGTAACAATTTTGGTGGCACCAATGGCAGCAGCCAGGTATGCAGCAGTAAAAGAGCTCGAGGGCCGCAAGGGAGGGCTGCAAAGACCAAATACAGTACAGGCTAATGGACACATGTTGCATGCCCCTGGTTTAGTCAATTAATTAACAGAAAAACCTTTTGATCAACCAACAAAGATTTCACCATCCACAGGGCACCAGACTGAAAAGAAATGGTTAATTATTTTAATTCAATAAGTGGCCTTCCCTCTTCTCACTCTCTCGCACATGCAGGAATACCCCTTCTAAGATGGTGCCTGCTGTAACATGTGTTTGTCCACACAAGCAAACACATACGATCTCATCCATCTTTCTCCCCTTCTCTCCCCAGCTGTCATCCCTCCCCGAAAAATCTCCTCACGCAGCACTTCATCTTAAGCACAACTGTCCCATTTGCACAAATGGGAGTTGTTTTATCATTCTAAATGCCATGCAGGGGACAGGGCCAAGGAGGACATGCCGCAGCCTGTACCTGGCCTGTAGACCAGAGGATCCCCACCCTGTTCTAAAACAAAGAGAATATACTTTTTTATTCATTAGTATTGTTTTAAATACTAATACATAAAATTAATGCAGATTCAATGGCTGATTGAATTGCTTAAGGCCAAACACTCATACGATGAAGCGATCACCAAGACGTTAACCTCTAACAATGGTTCAAATCGACACATAATGTTGCAGCAGAGTGGCTTTGGACAACTTGTTGTTGTTGTTATTGCATGCCTTCAAGTTGTTTCGGACTTATAGAGATCCTATGGTGCACCTATCACAGAATTTTCTTGACAAGATTTGTTGGAGGGGGTGCTTTTGCCTTTCCCCTAGGCTGAGAGAGTGTGGTTGCCCAAGGTCACCCAGTGGGTTTCCATGGCCAAACAGGTATTCAAATCCTGGTCTCCAGAGTTGTAGTCTAGCACTCAAACCACTATACCACGCTGGCTCTATTGCACAGCTTACTGCCAGTTTATTGTAATGTTACCTGTTATATATTCTGGGTTTAATTAGTTATTTAATCAAATATTGTAATTATTATTCTTGTTATGTACTTTCAGGTCAAATCTGGCTCTATCTTATGACGCTTCTGCTCGAGACTGTTATAGCGCTATGATTCCACTTGCAACATATTATGGAATCCTGGGGTTTGCAGTTTCGGGAGGGGTTGGGTGGCCCCTCCCGAAACTGCAAACCCCAGGATTCCATAGGATGTTGCAAATGGAATCATAGCGCTATAACAGCCTAGTGCAGAAATGGCCTTAGAGTTTTCTTGGTTAGAATTATTCAGTGGAGATTTGTCATTACTTTCGTCTAAGGCTGAGAGAGTGGGACTTGACCAAGGTCACCCGCTAGACATCCATGGCTGACTAGCGATTTGAACCCTGCTCTGCCAGAATCCTTGTCCAGCACTCAAACCACTACCCTACTCTGGCTTTTCTTGTAATTAATGTCACCATGCAACAAGCTCTCTGCAAAATCTTCAGTAGTTAATCTTTTGGGGCAAACTGCTATAACAAACATGAGAGACATGTTATTCACTGTATTTTTGCTAAGGGGACAAAAAAGTTCTGTTTGAGTAATAAATTATTTAGATTATAAATAAATAGTTAAATAAATATAATTAGGAAACTAACTTGTGGCTAATGCTTCGTCAGTCTGATATCCCTTAAAGTGCTTTGAGATAAAAGATATAATTTGGCCCAGACACATATTGTCTTGGATTCTATCAATTAGTCTCAACTAGAATAGACTCAGCAGCTGTAGTCTCTACTGCATGTTTGTCCTTAGTGCTTCACCTCTGCCTGTTTGCTGACCCAACTGAAGGCCTGTTTCCTTTAGTAGGTAAAGTCAGAGAGTGGTAGATACTGGGATAGAAAAGCGACAGCAGCTGAATTTTCTGCTCCACTAAGAATTTAAATGCAAATTTGCATCAGCGGTTGCAATCTGCATCAGACAGACAAAGAACTAAATCTTCTTTGGAAAGTGAATTTCTCTTGCTCACCAATAACTTTGACTGTGATATCAGCTGTATCTTCCCCTGCTGGATTCTTAACTGTAACCTTGTAGACTCCTTCATCTTCCTTCTCAGCTCCTTCAATGGTGAACACACAATGGTCTTCATATGTCTCCACGTGGACTCTGCCTTCGGAATCAGTAAGCAGCTATGGGCAGTTTTAAAAGAAAAGGAATATTGTTTGACTGGATATTGAAAGGAAAGCCTGCCACAGCATTTTCAGTGGCTTGGTATGGAATAGAGGAAGCCCCCACCTTTTGACACCCTGTTATCTGATGACTTGCTATTTCGATGCTTCCAAGTTAAGGACAAGTTCCACTAATTCAGTGGGAGTTCTGCTCACTTGACATTGCTTGCATGTGTGCTCTACTTGTGAAGTGAACTGAGAGGGGGAAAAAGTTGCTAAGCTGGCTGAGAGTAGCACATGCATGAGTCTCTGTTAAGTTCTTCATGCTCCTTACAGTACAGTACATGGGTTCAGCTTTTCAACCAATTCCGACAGTGCTCTGGTCTCTAACCTGCCAGATAAGTGGGGAAAACTTGTAAACGAGAGAACATTCATATCAGGATGCAAGAAGGAAAGAGGTGAATGGGGTGGAGAAACATGCTGGTGGGGAGATGAGAATGACTATATATATATACCCTTCAACAGATTTAATCGTGTGGACAGATCATGCAGGTCTGATGAGAAGAATATACTTATAAATGATAGAGACTGGCTTCATTTGAGAAAAGGAATACAGTGCAATAGTGTGAGCAGCAAAAGGGACCAAATTCTGACTGTGAGCTCCTCCAGACTGGCCAGAAGCCTCAGGATTTGGTGGTTAGTTATAGCAGTAGTTATTTTTCCCCCCGATACCCATATCATACTCCTTTCCTAGCATTTTTCTTATGAATATCTGGCATTAGGAGCAATTTTTAAACCCCTCTGCAGGGTGTCAGATTTTTTTCCCCTTGTCCCAGGGTTACTAGTAGAGGCCAGGAGAAGTTTCATGTCTGTATCCATTGTCCTGCTCCCCCCACTGTACTTTTGGGCAGTCCCACTGATGACATTTGGAATGGGAATGTTATGGTTCCCATGGAAATTTTCTGTTGACCTTCCTTCATTACATTTCTGTTGTGAGACTTAATGTTTTTTCACCATCCTTTTTTAGAATTATAGTACTCAAGTGGTACACCTCTTTAACACTGAAACTTTTTTTTTTTAAATGTTCAAAACATGGAGAGTGGATACTTGGAGAGCAGCACGGAGGGGATGGTGTTGGAGCACGGAGAGGATGGCAGACGAATGGAGGGAAACCACACTCACTCAACAGTTTCCCATGCCTCAACTGGGGGTAAAGAGTGGTTGGAAAACATATGTGCAGATCAGTAAATCTTCTATAATCACAACAATCCAGGGCCAACCCCCCCCCCGGTATATTTAGGGTGCAGCTGGATGTGGGAGTGGAAACAACCATTACAAGTCATGAAATACTGAAACAAGAAACCACAACATTCACCAGGACTATGGCAGTCTGGAGGAACCTTGTGTTTCTCCGGGGCTTTTTCATACTGCACAATTATAGCATTTTGATACCACTTTAATTGCCATGGCTCCTATGGAATCCTGGGATTAGTAGTTTGGGAAAGCACTAGAGCTTTTTGGCAGAGAATTCCAAGTACATATCCCAGTTTTCCATAGGATGGTGCCATAGCAGTTAAAGTGGAATCATGGCTCCTTACCCTCCAACTGACCCAGTTTGGTAGGGACAGTCCCAATTCATCCTCTGTTGTCCTACTTTGTCAGTTGCTTTTAAAATGTCCCAGTTTCTCTCTCCTCCTCCTGGAATGGGAACATAACAGTAAAGTATGCCAGAACAGGAGGCGGAGGGAGAGAAAGTTGTGGGGACCACTGCTTTCCTCCTACAGCAGTCAAGAGATGTGTAGACTAAATGCTCCCTGACAGTGGACTCTCCCTAATCCACCTCAGATATGTGTGGGTTGATCGCTGAATTACTGCCCCAACATCAGTATGTGATTTGATAAGAAAGGAGTTTAGAAAGAGCTCCTGGATTTGTCCTATGTGTAGTTTTCGGATATTTTTTTCTTTATCCCTCTTTTAGTGCAAGTGTGAGGTTACTGCCAATTGATAGATTGCTGCACACCGCAGAAGATGAGGTATATGACTCTCTGCATAAAGATCTCCATACATTTAGCTGTGGAAGAGATAAATAGCAGTAGGTTGGGGGCTGCTAGAGGTCACATAAGTTTACAAGAGGTGCTCAAGTTCAAAAAGTTTGAGAAACCTTACCCTAGGTGCAAATGCAATTGAGTCCAAGGAAAGATGGGCTCAAATAGCTTGAAAGAAATCCCCTCAGAGCTTATTTGAAAAGAAAACAAGAATGTATTATGCCAGAAAATAGCATCCTGTTTCCTCTCAATTCCTAGGTTCATCTCAGGTTCACAAACAGTTTGTTAAGAGTTAGATCTCTCAGTTGGGCTATTTGAAAAATAAGGAACTTACTTTGTTGTCACTATTTAGATCTTCACACATGTCTCCAGTGTCTGTGGCCTTGGACTTCTCATTTATTACCACCATCTCCTTGTTCTGTAAGAGTCACAAAACATGGGAGGACTTTCACTGAAGAGAACAGAGGAAACAGGGCTAGCCATGCTAATGCAGCATTAGATCTGTATCACCTGGATGCAATATTTTGTAGAGGGCAGCTCTTGGGCTCCAAGGGCAAGTGGAAGATGTCATCCTTGTTACTTTGTTGTATGTTCTGCAGCTGCTCAGGAACAGCGGAAGATGAAAGATGGAGGCCTTGGAGGGACTCCTTCCCAGGGACCCCAGAATGGTTTTTAAGGTGGTGGTGAGGTCAATATTGGCAAGTAGGTTGTTATTTATTCTGCCTACCTGCATGTACTCACAAAGGGAGGTCAAATTACTTTCTCCATCCTTTACCATTAAAACATATATGAACACTCTTATAAGCACAGTGTTTACTTAGAAGTGTTCTCCATGTGTTCAGTGTAGCTTATGCCCAAGTAAGTTTCATAGGATAGATTGCAGCTAGCCTTTATTACTGCTAGGAAGGCTCAGTGAGAACAACTGGCTTAGTATTTCTTTTTTGCTTCGTAATTGATTATGTCTGAAGAGTTTCAACTACATAGAGGTCTTAGTGGTCCAATTTTGCCAGATCATTTTGGCGTGTCATCCTCCCAGTCTACCCTTGGGGGAGCTTGAGCACTTCACCCCACCTCACTCCATTCTGGGGTCGATGCTCCTTCACTAAAGTTTCTGTGGTTTCAGTTCTGAGGAGGGAAAACCCAGGACTCCAAGGCCCACAATCTAAAATGCAGCAACTTTTCCTCGATCATAAGGCATGGATGTGGCTATTAAAGAATTAAGAAAAGTCACTCCATTATGGTAAAAGACAGTTGTTGTTGTTGTTCTTTATTACACTGAAACAAAACAGTGAAATCCTACTAAGAAACCCGGGCCAAAAAACACCCTGCCTCCCCGGGAATGTGTGAAGTCCATCTGGGGAAGGAGAAGCCTGTGGGAATGCACTAGGCCTCAGATGGTGAACAGTGGTTTAGCAGCAATCCAGCTATGGGAAAATATCAGAAATTAACCAAAGACCCATTAGGGCCAGTAATAAGAAACTGACAGGTATACTGGGATAAGGAAAAAGAACACAACACTCAGAATCAGTTGTGGGATTAGAAAGACCTTTTAATATGATCTAGAATACAAGCATGCCCTTGCAGAGAGTGGGTCGTCTAGTCTACAAGAAAGGAAGTCTTTTATTATTAGGATTATTATTAGGATTATCAGGAAGCTCCCTTAAACAGAATCAGATCACCAATCTTTCTAGCTCATGTGGCCTCCCAGATCTTATTGGATTGTAAATCCCATCCATCCTAACTAGCATGAGCAATGGAGATGGATCATGGGAGTTCAAGCTGAAAAATGCCTGCAGGGCCACATGTTCCTCAATTTGCACTGACTGGTTTGGGACAGGGCTCATCCTGAATCTCACTGACAGAGTCCTTCTGTATGCAAAGCACTACTCAGTTATGGATGCTCTCTTCAGGAAGACTTCTTGAAATGGGTGCTAGATATGAAGACAGTAATTGGTAGAGAATGGAACATGATGAGAAGGCATTACAAGTAAGCAACAACAACTGAACGGGAAATGAAGTTTAAGTTCCCCAATTTTTACAAAAGTAATATATTAATATTGAATTAGCACTAAAGTGCTTATTAGAGTTCTGGTGTTGCTCAACATCTTTATAAAGAATGATTTAGGCGGTGGGAGAGAGGACATCCTTATCAAATCTGCAGACGACACCAAATTCAGAGGAATAGGCATTATCACAGGGAATATAATCAAGATTCAAAATGACCTTGACTGATTGGAAAGCTGGACCAAAATGAATTTCAACAGAAATGTAATATATTAAATGCTCAAATATGGGATGGATGACATCTGGCTTGATAACAGTACATGAGAAAAGATGTGGGAATCTTTGTGAACCACAGGCCAAATATGAGTAAACAATCTGAGGCAGCAGCAGTGCTAAAAACAAAACAAACAAAAACCCCAATGCATTTTTAGGTTTCCTCAATGGTAATGTAATCTCCACGCTCCAGATTGAGCGAAGTAATAGTACTGGTCTATTTTACTTTGTCAAACCTCTCTTCAAATATAGGATGCAATTCTAGGCACTGCATATTAAGAAAGGTATCGAAGACTGGAACATGTCCACAGGAGAGTGACCAAGATGGTAAAAGGATGGGAAAAAGCCCCATGAGAATGGCCTAGGGAGCTGGCTATGCTTAACTCGGAGAAGAGAAGACTGAGAGGTGTCTGGATAGTCATCTTCAAATATCTGAAGGGATCTGATATAGATGGAATGAGCTTGTTTGTTACTGCTCCAGACTCCAGGATGCAACCCACTGGATTCAATTTATAAGAAAAGAAGTTCCACCTAAACATTGGTTAGATCTTCCACCTTAACATTATTAAGAACTTTCTGTTGGTAACAGCTGTCTGACAGTGGATTTGAAGAGTGGTGGAATCTCATTTAGAGATCTTTAGGTGGAGGACAGATGGCCACTCTTGAGAGTACATTAACTGTATATTCCTATATGGTGGTGGTTGGACTAGATGGCCCTTGTGGTCTCTTCCAGCTCTATGATTCCAGGGTTTAAAGGAAAAAAGGATGCTCTCCAGATGTGCAAAAATGTAAGAATGGAGTAAAAATCTGTGACTCATGAAAAATCTAGCATCTTCTACTAAGGGAAATAGATGACTTCTTCACCTTACTCAAATAAGTATGTGCAAGTTCAAAGGATGCTGAGCAGAAGCAATGCTTGATGTCAAGGGGAGACAGACGTGCAATATGAATTTAATACTAATACTGGCAGTGTCAGGCTGTGGATGGGGTGGTAGGAGGAGTGGCCTTCCAAGGAACAGGAAGAAAGGCTTCAGGAAAACCTTCAGTAGGCATTTCAGTCCCTCACAGAAATTGTCAAAGGCAGAGCCAGGGAGAGCATTGTATGCAATTGATAATCAGGCACCTTGCTCAAGAATAGAGAGCTGAGAAAGAACAGGAAGATATCAGCTCAGTTGACACTGTCAACTATGTACCACAAGAGGTCAGTCTTATCTTTCCCAAATTATGTAAGCCTATATGGTAGAAGCTGGTGTTTGTAAGACTATATTCAGAGAAAATAAAGCTTTGTTAGAGAATTGCATGTCCAAGAACATCTGTCAAGAAGGATATTGACAAACTGGAATGTGTATATGGGAGGATGATCAAGATGTTAGAAGATCTGGAAATCATGCTGTGAAGAATGGCTTAGGTATCTTTAGCTCTTACATCTTATATCTTAGGGTATCTTTAGCTTGCAGAATGACAGATGATATGATATCCATCTTTAAATATCTGAAGAGATGTCATGTAGAAGATGGAGCAAGCTTATTTTCTGCTGGTCCAGAGACTAGAACATGAACTAATGGATTCAAGTTACAAGAAACGAGATTCCACCTAAACATTAGGATGAACTTATTAATGGAAAGAGCTGTTCAAGAATGGAATAGACTACCTTGAAGCATGGCAGACTGTTTTTCTTTGGATGGACATCTCTCAGGAGTGCTTTTGATGTTTATTCCTTCAAGGCCCTTGCAGTCCCTTCCAACTCTTATTCTATGATTCTGTGATCTCATGCCTTCTGCTGAACATGCAAAGGTCTGGGGCAAGCCAGTGAGGGTCATCTCACTCTACCTGCTTCACATGTTCAATACGCATGCATATTAGATGCATGAAAAATCTCTGACTCTATGGCCCTTTCCGCACCTTACCTTCTTCTGGCGCTGAGGTGCGGGGATCGTGCAAGCAGCCTCCGGCGAGAGGCTCTCGCGTCCGGGGTCCTTCGGCTCCTCATGAGCTGCCTGCTCGTGCGAGAGCCCTGCCTCTTCCTTCCGCAGTGCAGCCTGGGATCTTCCCAGGCTGCACTGGGGCAGGAAGCGTGACTGCCACAGCTCCGGAGGCTCCGCATGCCACGTAAAGGCGCATGGGGCCTGGGAGCAATGCACAATGGCGCACCATTTTTGGCTTCTAGCTGAAAATGAAAAGGTGTGCGATCAGCACCTGCCAGCCCCTGGAGCGTCGTGCTATTGTGAGTGCGTCGTGCAGATCACTCCTCACAACTGCGCAACACTCCAGGTGCCCTTTCACATGGAAAATGCTGTGCAGAAAGAGCCTATTGCAGGAATTCCACGACACAGGGTTCATCAATGAGTTAGGTCCTGCTTGTTTTTTTTCTTCTAAGCTTCCGAGTTACCAGATAACTTGAGAAAGGCTTATAAACTGAAGAGATGCATCAAGCAGAAACAGACAGAAGCAGACAGTCATTCAAATCTTTCTAGTATATGTACACCTTGGCCTGAGATAAGTACCAGTATATGAAGACAAGTTCTATTAAAATATCTGATACCTCCCTCTTGTATCTGGATATTGCCATGATACCAGTTCAGCTAAATAGACTGCAGCCCTCACAACCTGCTTGAACATTAGAAACTGAGGAAGTGGTCCTCAGCAGAGTCAAGCTGCTCCTTTAGGATTTATTTCCAAATAAGCGTCTTTGCTTGGAGTGTTGAAAAGAAAAGCCCTGTTAACTTATTTATGAAACATGCTGAAAGAACACATGAGGAGCCCTCAGTTATCCCTTCTTCTGCCCTATATGTAGGGAGGGCTGGAAAGCCTCTGCTGTCTGTGGAGACTCTCCATGTGATGTGAAACCATGAATGATCAAGGCAACATTTCACTTGGAGAGTCTTCACAAATAGCAGAGGCTCTCTGTGGTTCACACTGTCATCTTTCCACATGTAAGCAGGTGATGGAAGTGGAGAAAGAATTACTAAACGTGTTCTCCTCCTTGCATATAGTACAACGTACTTCATGGATGACTGAATAGGACTACAGTCTCCGTAATGAAATTTTACCTTGAAGTCCTATTTTTCTCAAGTATAATAAGTAAAAATCCCTTTTATATACATTTTAACAATCAAATAAGGATCTGAGGTAATCTTCTACGAACAGAAGTGCTTATGCTGAGCCATTCTGGACACCATGGATTTTGAAAGCCTTGTTTGCTTACCTTATCAGCTTTCTGCCAGATCACTGTGGGTGCTGGATCTCCTGATATTGGCACATCCAGTCTCAGCTTGTTTCCAGCCACCACAATAATGGTGTCAGGAGTTTGGCTCATGCAGTCCAAGTGGATTTTGGGGGGTTCTGAATCAAAAGTATAATTGCAAAACTTTATTTATCAACACAGCAGAGGATTATTCTAAGACTGCGGAGACTTTTATTTAGTTCCAATTTCAGTCAGACTTAGAACAATAAAGACTTGTCTTACCTTGTCTAGGCACGAAGTCAATCTTAATCTCTAGAAATAGAAAAAAAAAAGGAAAGGACTGAACAGTGTAGGGTTTACTTGTTATTTTACATAATTGGAACTTCTCATACTGTGAGTTGTTGTTGTTGTTGTTGTTGTTATTATTATTATTTTCCCTTCTTTTTTCTGTTGGTCCTCAAGGCAAATCAATCAATCAATCAATCAATCACTCACTCACTCACTCACTCACAGCATACAAAAGTTAAAAAGGACTTAAACCACCATCAAATTAAAACCAATTGAAAACATAAACATACAATGACAAGACTAAGTGGATTATAAATCAAGAAAAAATAAAATCAGTCAAATTATGTTTGAATGTTGCTGACAATGTTCTGCCTATAAGTGAAACATAGCCACCTGCTGCCCACAGGTCTACATACTACCACCTGCCATTGTTAACTGCTTCTGCTAACCGTATCTGTTACTTCAGGGAAGTAGTCCATAGTGAATCTATAAGGGTTACCAGAACACAAGCCCATGCTTTACTCTTTTTCAGAGTGAATCACTGTGGTGAAGGTGGACCAGAGAGGGCCTGTCACACCACTGTTTGCTGTGAAAGTGGCAAATAATGTTTATATTTTAGAGTCATAGAATCATAGAGTTGGAAGAGACCACAGAGGGCATGCAGTCCAACCCCCTGCTATGCAGGAACACACACATCAAAGCACTCCCAACAGATGGCCATTGAGCCTCTGTTTAAAAACCTCCAAAGAAGGAGACTCCACCACATTCCTAGGAAGCATATTCCATTGCTGGGCAGCTCTGACCTTCAGGAAGTTCTTTCTGACATCCAGGTGAAATCTCTTTTCCTGTAATTTGAATCCGTTGCTCCTTGTCCTATAGTTTCTGGAGCAGTGGAAAGCAAGCCCATTCCCTCTTCGACATGACATCCTTTCAGATATTTAAACATGGCTATCCTGTCCCCTCTTAACCTTTTCTTCTGCAAACTAAACATATCCAGCTCCCTAAGACATTCCTCACAGGGCATGACTTCCAGACCCTTCACCATTTTGGTCGCCCTCTTCTGGACAGGTTCCAGCTTGTCGATATCCTTCTTGAAATGAGGTGCCCAGAACTGGACACAGTATACCAGATGAGGTCTGACCAAAGCAGGATAGAGTAGTACTATTACTTTTCTTGATCTGGACAATATACTCCTATTGATGCAACCAAGAATTATGTTGGCTTTCTTGACTGCTGCATCACACTGATGACTCATATTCAGCTTGTGGTCTACCAAGACTCCTAGATCCCTTTCACACGTACTGTTGTTCAGCCAGGTGTCTCCTATCCTCTATTTGTGCATTTCATTTTTAATGCCTAGGTGTAGGACCTTACATTTCTCTCTGTTGAAATTCATTTTATAAGCCTTGGCCCAGCTCTCCAATTTGTCAAGGTCATTTTGAATTTTGATCCTGTCCTCTGGAGTATTTGTAACCCCTCCCAATTTGGTATCATTTGCAAATTTGATCAGCGTGCTCTCTATTCCTTCATTCAAGTCATTGATAAAGATGTTGAACTGCTGAAGTGCAAACAAAATTTAGCACACTGAAAACAACAGTTGGGCAACGTCTTTATTAAGACCAACCAAAATGTCACAAAGCTCAGTTTTCTGGATGGGGGCTGCAGACTGAATGAATTAAGTCTCTACTAGGTGCTCCAAATGGAGACTAATTCATTTGGTATGCAGCCTCCATCTGGAAAACTCAGTGTTTTGTGAAATTTTGGTTGGTCTGAATAAAGATATCGCCCAGCTGTTGTTTTCAGCATATTAAACATTAAAATTTTGTCTACATTTCAGTGAAATGCTCTAAAATGCTTAGCTATCCTAAAAGCACCAGATCCTTCCTGATCTTGGAAGCTAAGTAGGGTCAGTCCTAGTTAGTGCTTGGATGGGCCCCTGTCAGTGAATACCAGGTGTTGAAGGCTATATTTCATAGGAAGGAATGGGAAGGAATTAGCAAAACCACCTCTGAGTATTCCTTGCCTGAGGAAACCCTATGAAATTCATAGGGTTGCTTTAAGTTGACAGGTAATTTGATGGCACGTACACATATACATACATACAGGTGCTCCAAATATCAGGCTACACCAATTAGTCTTGTTCTACACCTAGGTTTCATTGCCCACCTCTATTGTTTATCTCTAGGTTGGATTCTCCACACATTAACCACCTTCTTCAACTTCTCTCATTCATTTCTTTTCAGCTAGTTAACCTGGACTATCACAAGCTAAGTAATTCATCAGCAATCTCCATGGAAAAGAAATTGCTCTTGCCGCTACCTCAACAAATCCTGAAGCTGTCCGAATTCTGATATGTTTCTGATGTTGCAATAATGCAGATGCTCAATATGGTTTATCCAAGGAATGTACTTGCTGCTGGTACATCAAAGCTTAAGAATCATTAGAGAAGTGCTAACTCCTGCAAATTTCTATAGCCATGACCATCTGTCTTGGGCATCTTCTTCTGGAATCTTCCCCATCTTAAAGATCAAATTCCCAAGTGACATTGGATAATCACCACCCTTTCCCACCCATTGGCTTCATGACTTCCATTGGAATACCATCTAACTCATGTTTCTTTCACAAAAGAGTTGTGATTTTTAATTTGAACAACTGCTTCTCTGTTGGCTCAGTTAGGGACATTCTGAAAGGGGATGCTTTTGTGTGCTTGTTTTTAGCATAAGATATGGAGATTTACATTGTTTATTGATGGAATTTCCAATGCTGTGGGAGTTTTTTTAGTGCCTTTTCATGGTACATAATTACAGTGCTATGATTCCACTTTAACCTGCCTCCTATGGAATCTTGGGGTTTCCAGTTTGGGGAGGCACTAGAGGTCTCTGGTAGTCAATTCTAAATATTTCTCTCTACACTGGATCATGGCCAATCTATATAAAAATTGAAGTTATTCATTATCAATCTGTTTTTTTAATCCATAAAATATTTAAATTATCTTAACTTGTGTCAACTACTGTCTCAGCCTTCCTATACTATTGCTGTTATGGATCTTCAAGTTGTTTCTGATTTATGACATCCCTAAGTTGAACCTATCATGGGGGTTTCTGGGGCTGAGAGTATGTGACTTGCCCAAGGTCACTCAGTAGATTTCCACGGCTGAATGAGTAAATTGAACCCTGGTCTCCAGAATGGTAGTCCAATGCTCAAACCACTATACCATGTTGGCTCTCTCCTATACTATAGAGAGCTCCAATTAAGAAAATATGCTTTCTTAGCTTTCATGTCAGATGATATTTAGCTACAGAGTTTGTATAATAGCACATAAGCCACCTGATAATAAGAGCAACAGTGGAAGACACTGAGCTTCACCCAGTCCAGTATAAGTCAGAGAAGACATAACACTACCTTGTTTTATCAGTCTCACCACTGTGGGCAGGCACAAGTGCTCAGCATTTCAGTTGTAATAGAAAATGCAAGGTCTATGTATGCGTCCCATATTTCAGTTTAGCCTTGCCCCTGTGCTCAGTTCATCATGTTCCTTGATAAAATGGAGGTGGTTGGGCCAAACACAGTTATGGGAATCATGGCCCATTTCCGCACTAGACTGTTATAGCGCTATGATTCCACTTTCAACATTCTATGGAATCCTGGGGTTTGCAGTTCGGGAGGGGCCAGACTCCCTAAACTGCAAACTCCAAGATTCCATAGGATGTTGAAAGTGGAATCACAAAGAAGATAACTCATAAAGGAAGTGGACAGTGTTGGAAATGTGGGAAAGCGACTGGAATGTATTACCATATGTGGTGGACATGTCAAGTAGCAAAGAAATACTGGAAGAGGATACATGATTCAATTACAAGGATTGTGAATATACAATATGAAATGTCTCCAGAAATTTATTTGTTGAATATAATTGGACAAGAAAATTGGAGAACAAAAAAGAAAGTCACACTTTACTTGGTCACAGCAGCAAGGCTGTGTTACGTGCAAGATTGGAAAAGAAATGAAGCACCTTCAATAGAGGAATGGAAACTAAAAATGTCAGACCTATTGGAAATGCAGAATTTGTCAAATTTGATGAAAGAAGCTTCAAACCAACAGTTTGAATGGAATTGGAAGCCAGTTATAGAGTGGGTAAAAGGAAGGTATTCACAGTAACTGGATAGATAATAAGACAAATTTGATTTTGCAGTTGTGGTTTAAGAGGGGGAGAAACTGAAGATTTAGAAGAGGGTAGTAGAGAAAGTGTATTAGATAATTAATAATAGTTAATATATAATTAGGTAAGTGGGTTTTTTTGGTTCTAAGGAATTTAAGTATACAACAACATAATCTAGACACACAACAATAAAAAGATAATACATAAACTGTAGGCTCGGTGGAAACATTGAAAAGCAGGCTAGACTTGAAGAAAGCGCAGATAAAAGGATAGTAGGTAGAGGGAAAGGGGAGGGAAAGGAAGGATGGGATGAGAGAAAGAAGGAAGAGAAGATAATTTTGATATAAAGATCAAAGGGGGGGAGGGACTCGGGAGGGAAAGGAATAGAGCTTTTATAATTTCATATTTGAAAAGATTTTAATGTCAATAATTGCAGTAACTGTATATAGGAATCTGTATATTATTGATAGATGAAATTGAATGTGTAAACAAGGTAAAAATGTAATGTAAACAATGTAACAATGTACTAATGAGACACATGAAATTTATGTTTGGAACTATTTTAATAAAAATCATTTTTTAAAAAAGAAAGTGGAATCATAGCACTATAAAAGTCTAGTGTGAAAATGGCCATGCATAAGACTCTGTTCTTCATAATAAAGAGATGCTCCCTCTATGTGCACATATCAGATGTGGGGAAGAAGAACAGAGACTGCATAAAAATCTTTCAGTATACAAGTACATGGTAAACTGGATCAAATCTGATTTTTCAAATTTTCTTCCATTGTTTGTATATATAACAAATTATCTTCAGTCACAATATAGAGTCCTAGTCAAAGTCAAAGGATAGTATTTTCAGATATAATCTGTACAGAATAATAGTTGGGCAGTCCCTACATGAATCTCACTCTGTCCAGAACTCACTAGGTATCTTTAGACAGACTGCTATTTCTTATACTCATCTTTTCTGCTACCTACAATATGTTGCTTATGATACTGTTACACTTAGCAGAGTTGTTATTGACATAACAGAAATTCTCTGTGTCAACTGATTTGAACAATCAGTAGTGGCTGACAAACGATATTATTATTATTAACTGGTATTAATGGTTAATTTCCTTTTACACTCAGACATCATCAAGAGGAAATTTCTTCATACAGTAAATGAAATTATTTTCATTTAGTGCATGAACTTACAATAACTGGACTTAATGCTTAGTTTTTTTATTTAAATACAAGGGAATTCCTACTAGGTATTAGAAAGCAGATTTCAGAATACTTACCCAAAAAACGAAGATGGGCTGAGAGATTGTATGCAAATCCTTCAGGTATAAATGAATAATCAGCTTCATCTTCTGGGGTTACATCATCAATGGTTAGCTTATGGATTCTGAAAAGCCAAAACATTTTTGTTAGACTCAGTTTCCCTGTATGTGGGACAAATCCAGTTCCAGAGCAAGGCGGAAAGAATTCCACATGCATACAGGTTTGTAAAAAGCATAGTTATTACACTCAATAAGCACAAAGATTATGATATCTGTCTATCACAACCTGAATACTTACACAGATTTTTGTTAAGAACCATCACTTGATTAATATAAAATCATTACTAGGTTCTTAGTTCAGTCCACTGCAGGTCCAGCGCCTGGAAGGATGTCCATGGGCACACAGAAGCCAGCACAAGCACGATGCAAGCAGTATGTTGTTATACAGAATGGGAAGTGTCTCTGTTTGCTTTCAACAGGCCAGTCTATTGCTCTGTGGTCTGCTCAGCTAAGTTAAACGATTCATTTTATTGGTCAGGTGGAAGTGGTAGAACGCTAGAAGTGCAAACGGACGTCCCGTAGCCTATCATGGTCAGGCACAGTGTCAACATATGGTTGCTAGGAAAGGATGATAGGACTCTGTTGTGCCCTATGGGAATCCCTCCCTACACTGCAGTGGACTCGATTGACCCCTAGGTATATTCAAGTGTGTTTCAGAAAGAACTTCGTAAAGAAGCAGCAATGTTCAATATGTAGTGTGACCATATTACAACAACTGCCCAAAATTTGGCAAATGTCAATATTCACATTTTGAACTGTGATATCTTGAGAATTCCATTTGAAAGTCTACAATCCCGGACAAATTGTACAAATCTCTAAAAATTCAAAGTCACTTCTGGTTATTATTGGCAGTCACCTAAACTCAGATTGACATGGTGCACATCTGAAAGGTAGAGAAATATACATTCTATTTTTGGACTTCCACGAAATTCATTGAGGATTATCAACATTTAGTTATGAATACCAACATCCTCTGTTATGTAATCACAACCTACACGCAAATATTCAGAATACACACCATCTCTCTCATTTAAAACTCAAGAATGGGAAGGCACTCGTATATACCAGCTTGCTGATCAAAGAGAACCTTATCCTCTATTTGTAATTAAAGCTAGAACAGCATATTGGCTTTTATACTACTCTTTTCTCTTAGCAAATACCAAGTGACACAGAAGAAATTAAGTACCATGGCCTAGTTTTGTGAAGCATGACCTACCTGCCAATATGGGAGATTTTAATCCTCTCGTTTGGGATCACCTCTTTCCCATTTTTCAACCAGATGCCCTTCACGTTCTCATCAGAAACCTCACACTTGAATACAGCCTGGTCCCGTGCCTTCACTGTCAAGTCCGCAATACTCTGGTACACCTCCAGTTTCTTCTCTGAGATCATAAATTTGGAGATGAAGCAACACAAACATCAAAAGGTCAGAGGTCAACCTAGCACTGAAGCCGTTGATGTTGCTTTTACAAAAAGAAGGGGCTAAAGACACTGTTGGGGAAAAGGTGAACTAGGAAGACACCGAGAGCATGTGGGACTTTAACAAGACTTGATAAGCAGGCAGCTGTTGTTATCAGGATATCTATTACATCCGGCTCATAGGCCTAACAATCCCCATAATAGGCTTTTGGAGGACTGCATAATTAGCTACAATTAGACATCTCAGTACCAGCCTTTCTTCTGCCAGCCTCTGTACACATATCTAAAGCAAAGTTCCTCATGTATTATTACTCACATCTCACCTTGTACAATCAATTCGGCAACAGACTCCCCACCATTCGTCTTCACTTTGTAATGTCCATTATCCTCCGTGGTAGATTCATTAATTATAAGGTAGTGCTTTTTACCATCCATTTTGAAACGATATTTGAATGTTTCTTCTCGAGTAAGTTCCAGTCCATCCTTCTCCCTATAAGTATCAAATATTGTTGGGCTGACGTGACTACACAATGCTGCCAAAGTTTCATTGTGTATTTTCTGGTTTAACCAGTTTTCTCTCTGCTTCTTCATATACAAAACAAACATGATTTGATTCCAGTAGAGGTTGCATGAGAAGGAATTAATTTATGTGGATGAAATTCAAACTGAACAGTAATTTGGAGATACAGGAGACATATACAGACTAACATCAAACTACATGTAACTTATGGTTTCCCATGGAGTAGTTTTTCCTACAAATAGCCTGCACACAGGAGAAGGCTACATCAGACTGAGTCTATGGCATGGAATAAATCAGATTTATAACCTTCTGTTTCCTTTCATCTGTGTTCTCTTCCACTTGCATGGAGGAAATATTTCTATTAGGGTTAAAGAGGACTCCCCTCCACATGCATTGGAGTCATGGGGAGAATCCAAATGGAAACTGTGAAGGGAGACAAAAACTTAATGAAACTGCTTTTTCCCCCATTTTGGATTAAGGGTTATTTATTGTGATTTTATTTTTTAAAATTTAATTTTTTAACATACAGAAAATACAAAAGAGATGACAGCAGAAAAATAAATAAGCGGCAACCAGTATCGTTTGGCCCTGGATTGTTGTTGAAAGATTTTATGATTTTGCATTTTCTTTTTAAAAGGTAGTATTAATTTCTTCATGCTGATTTTATATTTGGTGTTGGCAAGCATTCCTTTCGGTGCCCTCAAATATTTTCACGATCTTTCATGGTATTATTTGATTTGATGGTGAGTTATCTATTTATAGTATTTGTTCATTACTCTTCAGCCTACTAGGGCTTTCAAAGAAATGTGCAGTAAAATAGACGAAAACAGTCTTGGAAAACAGATTAACTACAATTTTTAAAGCCATAGGCCGTGTGGAACAATATATTTTTGCCTCTCTGCAGCAGCTCCACAAGGATTGAGCCAATCTAACTACCATTGTAGAAGACACCAATTTAGTGATTTGCTGTGAATCTGAGAGTTCCTTCCCTCCACTTCTCGCTCCATTGAAAACTGGGGACAGCTGCACTCCACCCTTGTCTGATGTCCATTCCAGAGCTATCAATACTCTAAAATAAGCATTTACATTTCAAGGAGTAGCTATGAGCCACAAGATCAGACAGTGGCAGCTGCTTTGTGTTTTGGAAAGGATTAAATACTCCCACACCCCTATACACTCCCCACACCCCATACCCAGATAACTCTAGACATCTTAAAATGAATGCTGGACAACAAATGCATTATTTGAGTGATATTTTCATGAGTGTAATGTATTCACAAATGTAATCTGTATACAGTCGCCAGCTGCAAAGATCAGTTTCAGTTCTTTTTCTTCCCTTTACCTCCTGAAATGAAGTGGTAAAAAACTGCATGTTGCCTAATGGAATTTATAGTGAATTCACATGTAGCGATGTGGTACATTTATATTTGTCTCCATCCAAATTGAAAAGGGGAAGCACATAAATGAATGAATTAATTAATTAAATACACAGAATGGTGGAGCATTGTTATGGAGGGAGGAGATAAACATGTTTTTCAGTACAGTGGAAGGGCCCTCGGTCTCTGAAGTAACAAATAAATTAAAATTCTATTTTAAAAGTTGATAAAAAATATTTGTAGAGAGAATCATTGCTAATCACTAGTGACATGGTGTGTCCTACAAAGATGCCTTTCAAAGCTTGAGCTGGAACTATATATTGTACTGGCAAACAGATTGGTTGATATCCAGGTAGTGCCATATGCATGCTTAAGTCATACTACACATGTGGGGCCAAGAAGTCACTACAGAGCTACAGACATATTCTGCAGATAGCAGTGGAAGTGGAGTTGCACAGACAGTGTGTTCCTCTATGCCTTGTCTTTGCATGTTATGATTGTGGCATACTATGCATTGCGATGTTGTGTCATCTATTGTGCATGGTGCAACAGCACCTAATCATTGATATAGGTTGTGCAATGTTGCAGTTCTCATGGAGATCGTGTGGTGTTCATGTAGCATATCTCTACCTGCAGATATCTATGCTACACAGAAAAGATGTTGGATAGCAGCTAATATCTCCAAGATTGACATAAATTAAAGGCCAATCAGGAATGCGATATGTTGGAAAAATTGGAAGGTGGGATACTTTTCCTGCTAGGATACTTCTCCCTGAATATGCGCCCTCTCCATAGTTTTTTCATGTACTCAAACTTATTCCAGTCTCAAAACTATAGGAAAATATTGAGAAAGAACTGATGAATATTCACAGAGAAAAGTGGGTGGGTATGATTGGGAATAATCAAGTGCATGGCTCTTGCACGCTGATTTTCACCCACAAATGCCCCTCAAATCCTCTCATTTATATTTCTATGCTAACACTGCTGGGGGATTTCTGAACCTCACGTTTGTTTTTCAGTGTACAGTTCTGCCATCAGATAGGCACATTCTATTTTTATGCTGCACTTCACCACTGCAACAGATACACTATTGGGAGTAAAAGAATTCCTTCTTATGCCACCTTTGTCAACCCAGAACTTGAGGCAAAACACAACAAAACTTACATTTTTACTTCAAAAGCAATGGTGTGTACATAAATGCTATTGCCAACATAGAGAGCCTGCAGCAAAATGATAATATGAGAAACAGATCTTCAGGTCTATGTGGATTTTAAACAAAATGTGAAGGGAAGCTGGATGATGTAAACTAAATGTCTTTTTTACCTTGAGGGTGTAGAGATGTCACCATTACCCGTGCACTGATTGAATCAAAAGGCAGAGCGGTTGAGTGTGTTACATTCTCTTCCGGCTATATAGCAAGGGTCAGATTGCATGGTACGTTAAACACAAAATAGGTAGTTTTGTATCCTTTTCTTTAGTCTAATGTTAGCATGCTGAATCCTGATCTAGATTTGGACTAGCATGCATGCCTAGAAGAGGTTTAACTCCTCCATCAATTTTTTTATTTTCAATTCTCCCACCATGTAGATTTCTTTTTTTTTTTTAAAGAGGGAAACTCTCCCTACTATTAGTGCCAATGGAGGATGATTTCTTTTTAGCTCCCATGGGATGGGGTGGTGGTGGTGGTAAATAAAGAATGGGGAAATGATAAACCTCCACAACATTAGAAGAAACAAAAAGGGATATAAAGCAGAGCACTGTGCCCTAAATTCTATTGGCTTCTCACAATTCGAGTAGACTTACTGAATCAATTGTTGAATGGTGAGTCAACACACAGGTAAATCCTACTGAGTCAATGAGTCTACTCCAGTGGGAACTAACAAATAGCAGGGGTGGCAATCATGTGGCCCTCCAGATGTGTTCAAACTGCAATTCCCAGCAGCCCTACCCAGCATAGCCTATAGTGAGGAATGCTCGGAATTGCCATTCAGAACATCTGGAGGGCTGTTTGATTCTCATCTGTGAACAATTGGATTCAGACCTATGTGTTTACTTTGACATGCTAATCAGACAAGAAAGATGGCAGGCATCTGTGAGGCTGTTTCTGTCCCTGGCACCTTGAAGGATAATTGTTTTCATTTTTTAAGCGCCACCAGAAAATTGTGCCCCCTCCTAATTTCTCAATATTTTTGTGTGTTCTGCATACCACTTCACAGTAGCCCCTTCTTCTGATACTTCAACTTCAAACTCTACTCTTTGACCAACTGTGACCAGATGATCCTCCAGAGGACGGATAATCCGGATGGGAGCCTCTAGAAATGAGAAAGAAACTTGATTTTAGAGATGAATACGTACTTCCTTTAAGAACTGTTTGTGGCACAAATGTGACAGAAAACTACTAGCCTTTGGACTCTGTATTCTAGTCTCTGTAGTATATGTGGAATTTTCCATGTGCCAATCTTCTTAAAACATCTTGATGCTAATAGAAAGCTTGGATATGCTGAGATTTATATAACTGCATGCTTAGGCAACAGCTAAACAAAACCTTTGTAATTCCCATCCAGTTCTTCTGAACAACATGGAGCTGTAACAAAATATATTCTTCAGAAACTAAGAATAACAGAAACGTGCTGTTCCAGGGAACTTGCCAATGGTCACCTAACAGATGGAGGCAGACATATCCGGATAAATAGCTGCATATAGGAAACTGTAAAGTAAGGATTGTGCTTGGTTATCCCCTGCTTTTGTAACTACAAATCTGAAATTTGGCACACTTTATGTAATCTCTGTCATATAACAGAGTCTAAGCTTTGTTTTTCCTAAAACTATTCATACAATTTTGGCACAAAGCAGAGTGATGTCTCAGAGGGACAGAAGGAGAGGAGGATAACCACAGGAAAGATGTTACTCTATTCAAAATAAGAGGGAAAGAGTAGAGAAGGAACTGGAATGAATCCCAGATCTCTCCCACTCCAATTTTTCCCCCTTAAATTTACTGGTTTGTCTCTTCTTTTCAATAAGGTGCCCATAGAATCTGTTTTTTTTCTTGTTTGTCTCACACTCATACTGCTCAAACCTGGATTAGGATCTAAGACAGGCATCAGCACCTAACAGCCTTGGACAGCTGTGCTCTATGCTATGGGCCTTTCTGCACTACACTGTTATAGTGCTCTTATTCCACTTTCAACATCCTGTGGAATTCTGGGGTTTGTAGTTTACTAAGGCTAAAGAGCTCTCTGGCTGAGAATTCTAAAGGCCCCTCCCTAAACTGCAAACCCCAGGATTTCATAGGATGTGGAATGTGGAATAATAGTACTATAACAGTGTAGTGCAGAAAGGCCCTATGTCTTATGCTGTGATTAGTGCCCGAAATGGTTTTCCTGTTACTTTAATTTCCTGTCACTTTAATTTCACTGGTGTACTATTTCAGAGTGAAATAGTACACCAGAAGTTTTATGGGAATTAAAAATGGCACCTAGAGCAGATGTTTAATCCTGTTCAGAGCCCAGCTCCTTTGAAGCCTATCAAATGAGGTTTCACAGAGAGACCAACCAGTAATTTTTTCCCTCATTCTTTTTGCCCATGACACGAGATTAGCTTTGGGTTAAGTCTACCCTGCCTTTAAGTCTTCTGTTGTGAGCCCTGATGCAGGCTTAAGTCTACTCTGCCTCTACACTAGAAACAGCCCACTTTTTGTACTGTGTCATTCTCAAATCCCCACCTTCCTGCTCAACTAACTTGAACCAAACTTGGGAAGCGGGTGAGGAGCTGTGTGTTCATTTTCTCACTCTTCCAGAAGTGCCCTATTCATTGCAGGCACACCTCAGTTAACAAAGCCTCTGACAAAGAAGCTTCTTCTTAAAAGTCATTTCACATCTGCCCAGCCCCCTTTTCTTCCTTGCCTGCTGTCTAGCTGGATGTTTTTTAGTATCACTGGCACTGAGAGGATGGTGAAGAAGGGCTGGAGAAACATAGACAGGTGATTTTAGGTTGTAGCAGTGTGTCTGCAGTAAACTGTAGGGAAGCTTTTGCTGAGAAACAGCAGGATTCTGCTCTACCAATCTTGTTGTAGCTGTGTGTGCTTGCCTGTCTATAGCAGTTGGGGTGAAAAGCAGCTGCCTTCAGAATTCCTTACAGAATGTAGTAAGTGATGCTGTCATGTCACAGTTGTAGTCCTTAAAAAGTTGTTTTTATAGAAAATTGTTCTCTAAAAATAACAGGATTTATGAGAAAAAATAGGGTTAGGTACAGATCTCAAAAATATTACTGATGGCTAAGATATTCATTTAAGTTGCTACAAATTTTGATGAGTAAATGTTAATTACAAGCATAAATGGTGACTCCTGACATTGAAAAACATGAAGATAAGTATTTATGGCAGAGATGGGCGAAGTATGGTCCCCCCAAGCTTCTGGAGTCCCCCCAAAAGGTGGAGAGACTTCCAGTACTTTAAATACTTTGTAATGCTTGCTACGTCTTGGCACAGCCAAGTCTTGGGCAGCTTTGGCACTCAAATGTTTTTGCAAATGCTTCCTGTTCCTTCTCCCTCCCTCATGCATGTCCCAACTCAAAATCTCATCCCTTACAAAAGCTCCCCTTCCATCTACCTCACTCAGTCCTGTCTCAGCTTAAAATCTCATCCCTCACAAAGGACCCCAACCCCATCCTTCCAGTCACTTCATTGAGTCCTGTCTCAGCTTAAAATCCCACCACTCACAAAGCTCTCCTGCTTCCATCCACTTCACTCGTTTCTGTCGTGGCTTAAAATCTCATTCCTCACAACAGCTGTCCCCTCCTTCCAGCTATCTTATTCAGTCCTGTCTCAGCTTAAAAATCTCATCCCTCACAAAAGCCCCCACCCCATCCTTTCATCCATTTCTCTCATTCCTGTCTCGGGGGTGAATTTCATCCTTCACAAATGCTGCTACTCTCTCCTTCCACCCACCTCACCCAGTCCTGGATTAAAGTCTCCTCCCTCACAAAAGCAACCATCCCCTCTTTCCATCCACCTTGCACATTCCTGTCCTGGTTTAAAACCTCATCTGTGGCTTGCAAATGCTCCATCACTTCTCAAACCCACATGGTTGACCAACTGAAGTGCTAAAATGAGAGGAGGCAAAATTGCTGCTTAACGGCTAAGATGCAGAGAGGCACCACATTTGAATGCTCAAGACAGACTCAAGCTATAGCCAATTTAGAGCCTGTGATCTGCAAATAGCACTCCTCTCTTAACTAATAGTATTATTCCCAATTTGCATTGTAAACACACAACTTATAGCAGAACTTACTGTATGTGTGAACAGCAAAGCAGAGAGAAAAGGGAAGAGGAGATAATCCTATCTCACCAGCTATTCTCAATTTATTGAAAAAAAGAAAAGAAAAGCACAGATCCATACATGTGCCCACCAAAATGTAAATTATAAGAAAAGTGGAGAGTAGTGAAAAACAAACATCCCTGGATATATTATGGAAGAATGTTTCAAGTGGTCTCTAGAAGGTTCAATGTGTTTTTTCTTTACTTATGCCACACTTACCTGACCTGGTTGCTTTATTTCACATGTGCATATTGTTAGTTTTGGATAAAAAAGTTTTCTGAAACATGTTGAACTACTCTTCTCGCTTGTGGTGCAGGAACGTATGTCTATTCTTTCTATGTTATTTCTGCCTCTGTTACCAAATTTTCTGTTAAAGAATAAAGCCCAAGAATGCATCCATTTTGTTAACTGAGGTATATCTATACATGATACCTGACTGGCTGGGCTCATGCACTGAAGAAGAGCTAAGAAGCTCTGATAATGTTAAAAACGATGCCTCAAAGAATAGCAGATTGGGAGAATAATCACACACACACGCACACGCACACACACACGGGGAGAGAGAGAGAGAGAGGGGGGATTTCTTTTCAAAAGGCTGTTCTTTCCCTTCAGAGGTGAACTGCTTTTGGCCATTTCCGCACCAGTCTGCTATAGTGCTATTATTCCACTTTCAACATCCTATGGAATCCGTCCTATGGAATCCTCAAAGGCACTTCCCTAAACTGCAAACCCCAGGATTCCATAGGATGTTGAAAGTGGAATAATAGCACTATAACAGTCTAACAGAAATGGCCTTTGTGTTTAAAATATTCAAGGTCAAAAATAGGATACAGATCTAGATCCAAAGTTGAGTTTCTCAGCAATAATACTTAATCATGTTACACTCACCTCTTACAAAAAGTTCTGTGAAAGTCTTCTCCTCACCAACCACACACTGATATGCTGCATCATCAGCCAGTGAGCAATGGTTGATGGTCAGAATTCTCTTATTTCCAAGAGCCTCAAAAATGTACCTGGCAAAACACAAATAGAAATTACATACATTTCCAGGGATGGAGAATCTATATATCAAGCATTCCTTTTTTGGTGATGGCAGATAAGAGGAAGAGTTTTGGGCTCTCTACCCCACACCTGGATCTATGAAAGTGGAAGATACCCTAGCCCTTACTGTACAAAAAGCCTCTGAGGAACTCACCATTCCTTGGAATGTGAGTGGGAAAAAAAATCACCCCAACCACAGTCATGCAGGTAATTGACACAATAACACTAATTTCTTTACAAACTACACAATACAGCAAAGGTAACTTTGATGATGTGCTGACTTAGGTGACAATCTGTTCATTTTTGATTGATACAGCGAACACCATTAGTTCAAACGTATCCCATCAGAAGATGTAATGCCTTACCAGTAGACCTAGATCAAACTAGATCAAACATCAAACTAGATTGCTTCTCTGCTCTTAAGCAGGAAAAACAATCCACAAAGGATTGGGAACAAATCTGTAAAAATGTTAAAGTAATTGGTTTCCTGTATTATAGCACTGCCATTTTGTTATAAGGAAGGGGAAGTAATTGGATAATAAACAGGAAGGTATAAGATGATGACTTACTTGCTGAAGAAGCGAACATGGGTAGTATTCATTTCCAGGTGCAGAGAAAGAATGGAGAGAGGACAAAAATCAATAGGGAAAATCTATGTATTAACCATTTATATAGTAACAAGCATTATTCACTCACCTCCTCCATCCTCCAATAAAGTCTTTGCTGTTTTCCGCTCCTCATTCTTTTCTGAATGTACCCCCACTATTTCTTTCTTCCCTCTCCTGATGATGATCAGAATTACCATGTTCTACAATATTTTTTAAACATGCTTTTATTGAGTTCTGTTTTTTATCTCTCTCTTACCTGCCACTCACTTGAATTTCCTGCCCATTCTTTAGCCATTTCACTTCGTCATCTGGGTTAGCAAGTTCAACCACCAGCTTAATCTTTTGTCCTTTGTCTACCTGGTAGGCAGGATCCAATCTCTTGAGAAAGGCTGGGGAGAAAAAGATTTGCACAATAAGAATTTCCTTTCTTCAAATATTGCTAATTTTGCTCTGCAACTCTAAGGAGGAAAAAAAATCCTCCTGTATTTTAGAGTTCATGTGCATATTTATTTTAAAAGCTTCTAAATATTCAGTAAGAAACATTTAATTCAACTATTTCAAAACATTAATCCATCAAATTCTTGGGTGGTGTACAACAGACATAACAATTATTTGAACGGTTAAACTCACACAACTACCCCCCCCATCTTTCATAGCACTTACACATTTAAAAAGGCAGCAGAAGACTATGGATAAAATCCAACATCATGCTAGTGGATGTCTGCTTGTTTAATTGGGGCTTCTCCTGCTTTACTTTTTGTCACCTCTTCTTCTCAACAGAAGAATCTGTTTCATTACCCAGTAAAAGGTGCAACCAGATGGAGATGATACCAATCTGTAAAGTGCCAGGGTCAATGGAAAAAACTTGTGCCTGGTACCAGAAAGTTCACAGTTTAACATAGTGCAGTCTTTGCCTAGCTTAGACATAATTGGGCAGAGTCCACTTTTCAACCTTTTGTTCTGTTTTGAACTTCAGTGGAACATTATTCTGTTTTAATCTTAGTGGAACATTCAAGCCATTTCCGCACTGGACTGTTGTAGCGCTATTATTCCACTTTCAACATCCTATGGAATCCTGGGGTTTGCAATTTCGGGAGGGGCCGCCTGGCCCCTCCCGAAACTGCAAACCCCAGGATTCCATAGGATGTTGAAAGTGGAATAATAGCGCTACAACAGTCCAGTGCGGAAATGGCCATTATTAAATCCAGCTTATTAAACTGTTATCGCATGATGGCAAACCATGGCCATTTCCGCATGTGGTGAGGGAATCGCTCCCTGCTGCTACTCACCGGATCTTCTGTGGGTCCGGTCCAGTCTGGGGTGAGGAGGAGCAGTGCGTGATCGTAGATCCGCACTGGTCCAGCGTCCAAAATGGCGGCTTCTGGTTGGTTGTGGGTCTCGATCAACTGCTGAAGCTCGCCAGCCTAAAGCCCGCCCTCTGCAGATGGCAGGCTCGCATTGGTGCGAGCCTGCGAATCTGCATCGGAGAGCAGGCACGCAATGGCGCGTGCCGGCATTTTGAAAGACCTGAAAAATCTGGTTTTTCAAAAACATGATTGAGGACCACTTGGGGTTGTTCCGGAGCAGACTGAGGTGTGGATCTACGGTAAGTAGTCCGGACCCAGTCCGCTCCAAGGTGCAGACGTCCTCCGTGGAGGACACATTGCACCGTTTTATTTACCCAGTGTGGAAATGGCCCATAAGACACTTCTATCTTTTTCTTAAAATACAGCCCTCCCTGCACATTGCAGGTTTGACCTTCATGAATTTGATTATTCATGAGATTTGCGTGTCCTTCCTGACAGTCAGGGCTGTCCGGCAGTGGAATAGGCTGCCTCGGAGTGTAGTGGAGTCTCCTTCCTTGGAGGTTTTTAAGCAGAGGCTGGATGGCCATCTGTCGGGAGTGCTTTGAGGGTATTCCTGCATGGCAGGGGGTTGGACTGGATGGCCCGTGTGGTCTCTTCCAACTCTACATTTCTATGATTCTATGATTCACCCCATTCTCCTCTTCTCATTCCTTTGCAATTTTTCAGGAGCAGAAAAGGAAGGCAACCATCTCGACAAAAGGCAAGGGAATGCAGTGAAAGGCATGTGCACATGCCTTCTCCCCTCTGGAGCTCCCCCTTCCCATTCCTTTGCCTCTGGCCCCAGCCCTGAGAACATGTGCTGAGGCAAAAGGCAAGGGAATAGGGGGGAGGCTTGCACAAGCCTTCCTTCTTCCCTCTGGAACTCCCCCTCCCATTCCTTTGCCTCTGGTCCCAGCACTGAGAACGCATCCAAGGCGAAAGGCAAGGGGATGGAGAGGGAAGCATATATGAGCCTCGGTGCATAAAAGGCAAAAGAATGGTAGTGGGGATCACAGGAGGGAGTATGCATGGTTTTTCTACTTTCATGAGGGTTCTGCACCCTGAACACTAACCAAAGTGGAGGGGCCACTGTACATTCTTCCATTTGATTTTTCTTATGTTTTTCTTCTTAATAGTAAATAAGAGTGGGGAAAAGAGACCTGAATGTTTGAAAAGACCTTTCTCGCCTTTTTTTGTATAGCAGAGTTTGAGAGGTACTTCATATGTCATATTTTTCCTAAAATGAAATAATTTCTGCAGGGATAGGGAGGATAGAGAAAAAAAGTGTTCTCCTACATGTGCTTTTCTTTTCCTCCTTCTTTATACGTTTGAGCCGTTTCAACATCCCTCTCAGATCTGTGATGCCATATTGGAAAGCAATTTTCTCATACTCTGATGGAGGAGCGTTCCGAAGGATTTCCCAGACATCAACTTCTGGCTGTGAGTCGGTTTTTGCCTCATTTCTGCAAAAACGGGCATGTAGCATTATATTATAAGGACTTGCAAACATCCTGCCAGTCAGTGTGCATGACACAGTTGTTTCCTTTTGAAAATTCCCTCATTCATTAAAATGTCAGTCTGCTTAGCTGTTTCACTGTTATGTAGCACTTGAGGCATGGAAAGACTGAGCCTGCATTCACACATGACAATACACCAGGACACTTGGCTTGCTGTGAATGAGCATGATGTTGTTGTATGTAGTTCATTTCCTCCTACTTTGATACTTCTATTTATGCATGCAGTTAAACATACCACAAATTGATAGTTAATTATGCTGTTCAGACTCAGGATCCTGTTTTCTTTTTGTCCTTTTTTTTTTTTAATCGAAACAAGGTGGAACTGCAGGCCAGCAATAAGCCTGTTGTTGCTGTTTTGTAAATCTAAGGGCAACACACTAGGATCCTAGGTTTGCCCATAACCAGAAGCTATCGATTTTTGGTTTATTAGTTTTGTGAACAGGAAGAAGAAAAGCAGAGTGAATAGGCTGCAACAACATGGTACACATTTACAGAAAGCCAAGAATCCTGTTTTGTGCAAAAGTGGATAGAATGTCCTAAAGAAGGTCCAAAGAGAACAATGTATTCCAATCAACAATTAGATCCCTTTTTTTCAGATTTCCTTAACAACAGCATCAGCCTTGCCTATTTAGAAACAGGTGAAAGAATGGCCACATTGTAGGGCCTTTTTTTTGGTAGGTTTTTAGGGATCCTTGGCTGCAGGTCTCTCTAGACCTACAATTCTTGATCATAGAAGAGGTCATGTTTAATTTATGTTCCTTTTTTGCCAATAGTAAGTGGGTAACATCTTTTAAAGTGATAAATAGAGAGTATATAAACTATCCATGGATTTAAAAATAATTAGACTAGGGCCATTTCCACACCGGGCTTCTGTAATGGTGCAGAGCAACCTCTCACAGAGGTCTTCTACACCATAGAGTGGACTGGCGTGTTTTTTAAAAACCTCTTTTTCGAGGTTTTAAAAAAGCACGGAGCGCGCAGCCCCGTGCCGCTCCGTCGCCCGGCTCTGATGCGGGGGGGGGGGCTTCCAGCTGGCAAGCTTCTCCAGTTGGTGGAGAGCCTCCACCAACCGGAAGCCGCCATTTGGGACGCCGGACTTACCCGGCTGCCGGTAAGCTCCGTTTTGGGGCGTTTTCGCCCGTTTTCCCCCCCACATGTGGAAAGGGCCTAGTAGGCACTAAATGTAGAGATAATATGGGCTTTGGACCTCCAAGCAGATAGATCCCTCAAGATGGCTAGTAACATTTTAGCTTTTCCAGCAGTTGGATCAGTTTACAATGACCGTATTGATTCACAACAGCAACAATACCCATTGCAACATCTTAAGACGAACACATTTACTATGACATAAACAAGACAAGAGTTTTCTTCATCATATGCATAAAACTCCAGTTTATAGAAACTTATGTAACAATTAGTATTTAAGTCAAGTGATCTTGAGGTACCGGTAGAATTCTAGTTGATTCTAAATAGATCAGCAAGGTTATCTCACTCTCATTTAGCCATAGCAGCAGCAACACAACTCTTCCTTTTCTCTCAAATTGCACTCATTGAAATTAATAAGCTTGGGGTGACCAGAAGTGGATTTTTATGCAAATAGACTGTGGTAATGCAAATGCTGGCAGAGGGTGTCTGGGATCTGTTTTGGTCCTCAAAACAAATCCCTAGCTCAGAATTCTCTGTGATTCATCAAGTACACCTCTTCGACTAGCATCTGATTGCTTCCAGTTTTAAAAACAAACAAACAAACAAGATCCTGTGTGCTTATGCCTACCTCTGTTTTAAGGTGCCATAATACTATTGGTTGTTTTTGCGACAACAAACATGGCTATTGGCCTGGCAGATATTTATTGACAACCAGCACAGGACATGGAGTGAAAAGCTTACCGATGTACTGAGCGCAAGAAGCTGCTGGACTTGAGAACGATGCGAGACGCATTTGGAAGCGCATGCAGCATCCCCATGAGCAAGAGAAAGGGCAAAATGTGTTAGTATTAGCAGACATCGCTAGGTCAGCCCCCCCCGCCCCTCGGTAGGAAGACTAGAGAGTTACTATACTGAAATATGAGGAGAGAGAAATCACTGCACAATATATCAGTGCAATTCTATATGGTCTAAGATGACACCATTTCTACCACCAAAAAGGGATCACGTCTACATTGTAAGTTTTGCTTGAAGTTATTTTCCCTTAAGAAAATGGTTGTGTCTGTGGAACTTCCTTCATTTTCCCCTCCCTCCCCTCCCCTCTCTTCAGGATACATCATTGTTGTCTTTCTGAGTTCATGCAAAACAATTGTTCTCCTCACTTGCAGTGAGGCCACTGATTTCAAGCATTATATTGCATCAAATAGCCAGAACACACATGGTCAGGATAGCAGAAGAAATCTAGTGAAAGTTCTTTTTATTAACATGCACCAACGGACCAGTCACACCACAGGTTATTTAGCAAGGTTTATGGATTGCCTCAAATCTGAAAGACAGTCTGAGTGTCAGGATGCACAAAAAAGGTTTTACTTCACAAAGTACCCAACATATTTCACTAAATTACTTTTATGGTTGCTTCAAGGGCTGTTAAAAGAAATGCTGTGGGCAAGTAATGCATGTGCATTAATAATTATAGGCAAGGCATATGTTGAAGAAATAGAAAAATTATATGTGTACATATGGCTCATATTAAATTGCATATAAAAGGCAATCATTTACAGAGCAAATGTTTTTTAAGTACCTTGCTGTTTCCCCCCCCCTTCTAATGGCCTTCAAGTCAATACCAACATATGGTGATGATATCACAGGGTAAGATTTATTCAGAAGAGTTTTACCATTGCCTTCCTTGAAGACTGAGAGAGTGTGACTTGGCCAGGGTCACCCAGTGAGTTTCTATGGCTGAGTGGGGGGAAAAAACCCTGATCTCCCAATGGCCATGTCAGAAAACACAGAAAACACTACACTGGGTCTATTAAGTATAGAGAGTACTTAATACTACTTAACACTTTACCTGTGTTACATTTTGTTTGGTTAAGGGTATTGCGTCCTAATGATTGTATTTTATATTTTTTGGTTGAAACTCATTACTTTGTGGAATAAAACTGTTTTTATTCAATGGGAGACTCAACCTCTCTTTCACATCTGATTCATTGGATATTTCCAGTTCATTCTGCTTTGATAAATTACCCAGTCTACAACAAGCAGAATAAAAAGACAACAATAAAAATTGCCTGCAAGAGTGGAGCTGTGTATACATTTCATTTCAACTCAGATAAGCTACCCTGATCAATTTTTTTATGGAGGGAGAGATAGAGCAGCTGGGAGTGGCAGATTGATAGAAATTAAAGGTTTTTTCCTACAGCCTTGCACTAAAGCAAGTTACTACCAAATGATTAGAACTGGGGCTTCTTGCATCCTCATTGAAAAACATGAAGCAGGTAGCAGGTTGCAGCCACTGCCTTCATAGCTGAACTCCAGAACAACTCCAGACTCTCAGCTGGCCTTGCGCACAAAACCTTGCCATGCATCCAACAGAATGCACGAAGGCATTGCCCATGTGATCACAGACAAAACAAAAGGCACTGCACCCAGTTGTGTACATGCTGGGGTAATCATAGCATTGTTGTTTATATTCAAAATATTTTAAGCTTATGGAATTTTTAAAGTTTTCTAATTCTGCATTTTATTTATTCTATGTTGAACTTTTTATTGTACTTATTTGTTTTCTATGCAATTGGCCTATGGTCTAAGCATTAATAAATTATTACTACTACAAAGAGAACGGCTGCCATTTTTTCCCAATGTGGTCCTGCTCTCCCATTATCCCACACTAGGTGTATGCATGATTTTCACAGGAAAATAGCCAAGGCTACTTAGATTATGCTTTATCACAGAGAGAGATTAGAGTAGAGAGAGCAGAAAGTAGAGCAGAGAAGAGTGCAGTGTACTGGGAAGGTAGACAGTAATTGAAAAATATCCCTCTGTACATGGTTCCTGCCCCCTCAATTACAACAGAAACAGAAACTTGTGACTTTTGAGATATTTTTGGATTTCATATCTTATTATTCCTGGCCACTGGATGGGGTTGAAAGGAATTGGGTGTGTGAAAATATCTGGAGGGCCATAGGCTGTCCATTTACCACTAAAGCTGGTTTGATTTGTTGGACTATATGAGCCGGATTGTACATCAGGTGGTTCCAAAGTGTATTCATCCTTCATTGGCCACCCCACTTGCTATACCTGTCATGATTTTCTCTCCTCCTACAGGATGATGAAATCACGAGACTGAGACTGCAGGCAGGAACTTGGTTAGGGAGGGGTTCTTCCACATCACAGGCTACTGTGGCTTCAACTAGTTACCACCAGTGGATTATTCTCTTGTTGCAATCAGCAAATTGTGTAGCTCAGTAGGGGTGGGAACCATATCACCCTCCAGATATTGTTGGGCTACAGCTCCCAGTGTTCCTTCCCATTGGCTGTCTTTGATAGGATTGCAGGGAGTTGCAGTCTAACAGCATTTGGAAGGCTGCATGCCTCTTGCCATTGAAAGAACACTACAGTTTATCCTTAGCTTGGAAGATTTAAGGTGTTTCAAGCTAAACACACAGACTTAAGCGGCTGATGTATTCTAAACATGTCTGGAAGAGCAGTTAAAAATAGCAGCATGCATCCCAGTGATTGCTCTTTCCTATCCTATTACCCCTGATTGATTTTAACCAGTCAGCTGTCACCTTCTTCAAGGTCTCCCCTCACCATCCCATGTAACAGCAAAGTGACAACTGTTCCCTTCCTTCTGACCTCTCTCTGGCCTGTGGCATCTGTACGTCAATGTCATCTATTTAGATTTCCCAGATGGAAAATAAAAATCTCGAATAGTATTAAATAGAGTTTCCTTCTTTTCCGCCAAGAAGTGTATCACTGGCTGATTCTCGTGAATGAAATAACAGCAGATGTGACAACTGCAGGATTGCTTCTGATTTTATGTTGCTTGAAGAGTTCTTTACCTCCAAGAGAACCATGGCTAAAATCTGCCTGAAAGCCAAGCTCCAGCATTGAAAAGGCTGCTTGCTTAACTCAAAATGCAAAGCCTCCGGCTGGGATAACACAGGAGAAAGAAATCGCTAATCTTCTGTAGTACAGGTTCAGCGTTACTTAATTGCTGGGCACCCTTCAGATGCAGGCAAAATAACAATCTTAGCTGAACTGAGGTTAAATACTGACTGCTAAAATACATCACAGGGCTCTATATCAGTAGGGTTGTCATATCTTGGTTTGGCTGGGTTTTGTTCAGATTCATAGCAAGCCAGCTGATGTCTATTTGGAATATCATCTGATCCAGATTCCAAGCTTTCATTGAAAACCCCAAATCTCTAGCCCTTGAAGAAGCTGAGATATGGGACAAAATGTAGACGCACCGTTCTATAAAATTGTTTGGCAAAAACAAGCCTGCCTTTGCGTTCAGTTAAGAGGGAGGAATAATAAATTGAGTAGGTGGTGGAGGGACATACCGCAAGGACATGAGGTGAGACGAGGCAGGGCACAGGAGGGAAAGAAGAGTGAGCGATGCAAGTTGTGGAGTGTAAGAAGCAAAGGAGGTGTGCATTGCTAGAGTGTGAGGTGAGGCAAAGGAGAGAGTAGGTGGAAGAAAATGAGTGGTTTGAGTGGCAGAGTGCAAGAAGCAAGGGAAGGACACATTGTGAGAGTGGGAGATGAGACAAGGAGAGAATAGGAGGGAAGGGAAAGTGAGTGGTGTGAGTGGAAGAGTGCAGGAGGCAAAGAATGCATTGTGAAGGTAGGTGGTGTGGGAAGTGAGGGAGAGAGCTGGAAGGAAGGATGCGAATGGCAAAGTGCAAGAAGCCAGAAGCCTGTAAGGCAAGTTTGCTGAGAGGTAGTGGTACCCCAAGTAGGTAGAATAAACTTCATGACCAAGCAGAAATTTGAAATTGGGTCTCCCTGTTCTAACACCCATCACTTTAAACATTATTCCAAACTGCTTCTCTCAGTAACTAAAAAGAAAAAGAAGATATGTAGGTTGAAACATAGTGGAAGAGGAAAAAAAGGCAACTTTAATCGCAAGACGCTCTTCAGATACAGAGGAAATAGCAATCCTAGCTCAACAGAGGCTAAACGATATCTTTGAAAATAGATCACAGGGCTATCTAGTGATTTGAATATTCTAGTGGAAAAATGGTTTATTTACATTAAAGAAATGATTTAAGTTTAGTACTATAAAATATGTTCACTGAATATATTCCTTTTCTGTTAAAGCATTCATATCAAAAAAGGGTATTTCAGTCTGCTTGGAGGTCACAACAATTTGTTCCTTTGTTGTTGTGCTCCTTAAAAGTCATTTCTGACTTATGGTGACCCTAAGGCGAAGCTGTTGTGGGGTTTTCTGGGGCTGAGAGTGTGTGAGTGCCCAAAGTCACCCAGTGGGTTTCTATGGCTGAGTGGGGAATTGAACCCTGGTCTTGAGGGTTGTAGTCCAAGGCTCAAACCACTACACCATGCTGGCTCTCATTTATTCCTTCGTTAGCTGTACTTGGAAAACAAGATGGAGGATGACCATTGCAGCAAAACAATGGAACAATGTCATCAGGTCAACCTTGTAATGTGCTTTATAAAATACTAGCGTATATACGCAGCATTGCCTAGGATCTTATTTTCTCATAGGTAATACTTGTTAGAAAGATTTGAGATCCCATCTGTCTCTAATTTCCCAAACTGTCTTGTCCAGTACCTGCAACTTTCCCCCATATTCCGCAATCCAATCCGTATTCAGAGTTATTAATATACACAAGTTGGGTTCCTGAGGGAATATACTGCCTTCCTCCTTGCTGCTAGGCCTCATCTCCATAGCAACCAGCCTATTTAAGACAGACACACTTGACTGAGGTCCAAGAGCTCTCTGGCTGAGAATTCTAAAGGCCCCTCCCTAAACTGCAAACTGAAGGATTCCATGGAATCTTCTTAGGCAGCCAATCATATGAGGTCTTCGCCTGACATGGACAAAGAAACTTTGACTTTTATATATTAGATATAATATTATTTTTTCAATTAATACATTATTAAAGGATAGTGTACTTTGTCAAATAAAACCTGGCATTCATTTCTGGTCCATTAGCTTAAGTAATGATCACATACCAGTTAAGCCAGCCTAAGCAAAATAAGTTGTAATCATAGTTGGAGCAGCATGGGTTCAAACCACAGCAAAAATGTAGCCATGTAACTCTTAGAAGTGATTTTTAAATCCATTCACTTTATTCCATTCAATCCATTGAAGCTATTTAAATTTAAGAGGGCTTTCCACAAATGCTGGAACATGAATAGCAGAGAAACTTGTAACCTAATTAATGTTCATAAAAACATAGGGCAACCTCAATTACTAAATGTTATGAGTGGGGTGAAAAATATCTGCATAATTCAAAATGAAGATGAATGTGTTTGGTCCCTGTGTGTATTTTATTGACAGTGAGATCAGCTGATATTCAATTGGAACTGAGTTAATTCAAAGTTTCATTTGAAGAAGTGGGTTATAGCCCACAAAAGCTTAGACTGAAATAAATTGGCTAGTCTTACAGATGTTACAAGACTTCCCCCCTTCTCTTTTTACAGTGAAATAGAAAAATGCAGCTATCTTTCTGAAAATTTCCAAGTTCCCGACTACTAAACTTGGATTGTAGTATTTCTACAGCATGAAAAGAAACTTTGAAGGTCCTGCACAAAATTTTAAACAGTCTAAAAGGGGGCATTCTTTGGACATTTAGGAAAGTAGATTAGTTAAACAATTGGAAATATGAACCTTATACCTCTGTTGACTATTTTTTTTCAAAAAACCCTTGGTTTGAAAAAAATATCATGGTGCTCCAAGTTTGAAAGGGGGAAGGACAGTGCACTGCACAGTTCCTTTAGCCCTTCTACTTCATTAGTTCCATGCACTTTATACACTAATACAGTAAAAAAATATTACTCTCTGTTCCAGTCATCAGGGTTTCAGATGGAGATGCAAGAGCAGAACGAAATACAGATTGACAAATTATAAGGCAGAAGGAAGCAAAAAGAAAAGGCAAAGAAAAAGAGAGAAAAATAAAATGTCAAAGTGGAGAATAATAATTCTTTTTTGTGCAGACAGACAATCTCCTTGTGTGGCCTAGAGTCTTAAGAGTGGGAACAGTGAATGAGAAAGTTCTTGGCTGAAATCTTGCCTCAGCTACATGGACTCACTATGGAGTCCTAGAAAAGTCATCATACATCCAGATTCAGCCCTGTGCCAGCGCTTCAGGTGACACAATATTGGCTTAACATATGAGACAATTCACAGTAAGGATTGCTGAAATCATGACTGAGTGCAAAGTGTTTTAAACAGCTGAAATGTACTATAAAATATTTATTCTCTCATGGCTGCCCAAGCCCATTGAAACAACCGGTCCCAATTTCCTGTAGCTCCTCTGGTATCTTTTCAATGTCTCTACATTTTCTTTCAACCTTGATTTAGAGTTCAAAATTCACAAGTAGAGAATTGTTCCATAAAACTAACCTTCACCCATTTTAATGGAGATAGTAACAAAATGTAGTTTTGAAAACTCTTTGGGGGCATTGACACTGCAGTGCTTGGAATTATTGGACCGGGCCACTGGGTATCATCTGTACTGTTGATTGACTTGCAGGGGCAGCCAGTGGCTTCCAGGTCTATGGGATAATTCAGCCTGAGTTTTAGTCCACACTTTAAAGGAGATGTCCAACGTGTGAATCTATTTTTGGGAATATGATTCAGCAACTTGAATAGCTCACTTAAAATTTAGACTAAAATCCAGAGTGGATTCACTGCTCTGCTGACATGGATGCCACCAGCTGCCACTGTCTACATGAACACCAGAGAGGCATCTTGACAGGCAAGATCTGCATTGTGCTGGGCAGCCACTCCACCCATGTCCATCTGTATCATTGTAGGGGTTGTGAATGGCATAATCTCATGACTATAGGGTAGGGATGTAATTATTCACTAAGTTTCTTCTTGAAGATAGCAACAAGTAATTTCAGCAATCTTCTTTCTAAGAAAATCTTTGAAAACCACGCAGCTGTCAAAGGTGATTCACAATTTGGGACTTATTCTATGAAAAATTCACACACAGTTGGTTTATGCAGAAAACAGCATTTTATGCATAGGAAACAGCATTTTCTGCTTGGAAAAGGATGTTTCAATGCAGAAATATTCATTACTGTAGAGAAAATGCTGTTTTATATACAGACAATGCTGTTTTCTATGCAAATCAATCATGTGTGAATTTTATGCAGAATAAATCCCCAATTACAGTACCTCCTATGCAGAAAACAGCATGTTTTTGACCATCTTTTGAATATATTTGAATACTCCTTCCATCCCTATTACAAGGATGGCACAGCTTCATTGCAACTACTCTTCTTGGATCCAATCTGTAAGAAACAATTAGGGAGAAAAACTTGCCTCTTCATATATACTCTTTGATTCTTTTACCCTTCTATGCAGTTCCTAAAACCTTCTGAGAGCTAAACCTATCTTCATACTTCCTCCTATCAGTTTCAGGCATCTAGCTACTTATAGCAACCAACATCCAACCACAAGACACCTATCACTAAGTGCTGAAGGCTGTGGTTGTGATAAATTTTCACAGTGCTTTGGAGATAAAATCACTCAGATTTGTGTGGCATGTCATAGGTGCTGTAGAATTGGTAGATGCAACTGTATCCAGTTATAATTGGTACTGTTCAGTTTGACCAGCCCAAACATATGGGAAATCTGCTCACCTCTTTTTCAGCAAGGCGCTGAAATCCACCTCTCTGCCTTCTTCATGACCATCCACACTGTGCAGTAAAGCAAATAACATAAACAGTAAACCATATAGGAACAGTATGCAGTAAAAGAAGAAGAAAGAATAGTATCACAAAAAGATGTGGTGAAGATGAAGGCCACAGAATTCTCCCATGCCTTCTAATAACTTTTCCTAACTATTTAAAACATGATTGTCTCCCACTCAAAAGGGCTACATGTTTGCTGATCTAGCATCAGCAAATATGATAGTTGGATTTTAAGGCAGGAATGGTATGTGACCTTCTCAATGTTGTTGGACAGCAACTCCCATCATCACTCATCATTGGCTCTGTTGACTGGGATTGATGGGAGCTGTAGTCCAGCAATACATGGAAGGTCACAAATTAGGGAGGGACAGTTTCTCTCAGTTAATTTTTCCAGTTTCTAATTTAGTTCATTACAGACTTTGAGAATGTTATTTTAGGTTTGCATGAAAAATTGTATGTAGTTTTCTTAACCCATTATTTTTTGCCTAGGTATTTTGTGCAAGAATACATTTTCCTCATGTAATGTAACTGTAAAAAATGTTTACACTAATGTACACATGTTTGCATCCACTACTTTTACTGATGAATGCAAGCTTGTATGCATGATCTCTTAAAACAGAGATTTTTCTACACATTTTAATAGGAGAACTGAATTGCAAAATTTGAAGTACTGCAAAGGCTATCTGAGTTCCAGTTTATGTATTAATTCAAAATTTAAAAATTCAAACAAATACTTCTCATTTCTTGCAACACACTTCCCACCTCCATTCTAATGTAAGAACAATAGTTCTATCCCTTTAAAATACTTGCGTGAGTCTATTGTTATGGCTAAAATATAAGGCTTTCATGCAGTGAACCACATCCACATCAAATGCAACAGGTCATCCTGCATTGACAGAAGAGAGCAGGAGAAATCAAGGAAACAGAAGCATGCCTGGGACTCAAAGTACACTTCAGGAAAACCACAGACCATTTTATTTGTTGCTTTTTCATTCTGAGAATTTATGGAGGAAATCGTGTAAGATGCCTAATTCCATTGCAGCTGCTAATCTAACAGACAAGTTTATTTCCCTTTTCTGCAGCTATTATTCCACAGCTAACTATAAACTCTATGAATGTGTATGCTAAATACAACAGGAGTGGGAAAATGTGGAGGGTGAGTGTGATATTTTTTTGCCCTTGTAAACTGTCCCTTTCCCAGCAGGCTGCACCACCACACCTTACAAGACTGCACATCAGTTTCATTTTCTATCAACATTTGGCTGATTTTTGGATGGTTTCCCAAAGGTTTTGGTGTGTAAGAGTCAGTATGTGGGGAAAAACCACTACATTTTGCAGTGGTTTGGACTCATTTTGTGTATGTGTTTGTGGAATTTCAGACCACAAACTCAGACCGATGGGCTAGGTGCCCACCCTGATAGATGATATTATCACAACCGTACTTTCCCTACCACTGTTGCTGCTCAAATAAAGATGTACATATAGGCAGATGTTTTCAGAAAGCAACATTAACATACTGTTTTAGTGAGTTTTGGAATTACTTTCCACTGCTGACTGTTGTACTGGAGATCGCTTGTGGGAGAGGAGAGGAAACATTCGTTTGCTGTATCCTGATTGACGGGACAGTAGACGTCCAACACTCACAGCAGCTGTTGCTCAGTAAGTCAGGCTTGGGGGACTTTTTTGGTCCCCATGTATTCCCTACACTATTGAGTACGTAGGGGTCATGTATACAAATCAGCTACTCGAGTTATGCATTTGTAATTGCAATTGTGAATTCCACTCTTGTCTTCCTCTGCTCTCATTCTACTAGCATGTACTGCCTCAAAGTTCTATTTTCTTTGTCCTTATGCCTTTGTAGCACGTACCAGGAGAAATCCAGCTCTTGTTGTAGAAATGACGTTTCAGAGAGCGCACTACAAATATCGGTGGTTGTACTTATGAATTTGACAAGCCTTAATCTGGCAAGTTAGCAATGGTAGAACTAATCAATATACAATGAAACAATTTTTACATCAAGTGATCTGTATGTTCCTTGTGTATGTGTGTATGTGTGTGTGTGAGAGAGAGAGATTTAAAACATTTACTGTAAATCTACAATGCATTTTTGTACTAACCATTTAATTTAATAACTTGACGTATATATAAAAAAGTATATAAAAAGGATAGATGATCGAAAACTGAATGTGAATTTTAAAGTTTTTTTTTGTCAGAAATTACTTCAGTCTTAAGTTCACTGTCATATCTTCCTAACTATTTAAGTTTCACTGATTTCAGTGATGGTTATTTCCAAACTGAGGTCAAGATTAGAAAAAGGAGAAAATCAGCAGAAAATCATCCACACACTTAGCATGAAATCATCATTATAAATAATAATGAGTGTCCAGCATGTTCTTTTCCATTAAATAAAAATGTTTCCTTTTGAGGTCACACTTGGAATTGGTTTGTGCCCCTCATATTAATTTTACAAGCATATGCTCAGACTGCAGTTAGCTTTACAGTTAGTGAAAATGTACACATTTAAAATGGACCACACATTTAGATAATATTTTTTAAAACAGGCCGTTGAGGACTGCAGCTGAACTGTGAGGTAAACATGGATACCTGGAGAGGGCTGAAGTCATCCGTCTCCCTCCTCCCACCATGCTCCTGAAAAAAATAGTCACAAACACGGAATTCAAATGGGAGCAACACTATTTTATCCAATAGCATTTTTAAATTTAATAACCTATCACTTCCAGATTCCTGATGTTAACAAGGGAACATCAGGTAGCTCTAAAAGCACCAAATTAAAAAAGCAACTTTCTTGTGGAGTGAACTGTACTGGTGTGTGTATATTTAATGTGTGCTTGGTCTCTGAGTGGGGTCTTTCTAGGGTATTGAGGAGATGATCCTTCACAGTCCTACTACGCATTCTTCAAAATCAGGGGTAGAAATTGGCCTGAGGGGACACAATTTTGCAGCCTCTAGAGACTCCCCCATCCTACAAAATGTTTTTGTAGCAAAAAGTTAGGAAAAAAAAAGGCAGTATCACAATGCTAAAACCCACTGCGGGGAGGAGTTACCCTGGGGTGGTCCTCATAGTCTAAGGGGATGGGAAATTGGCTCAGAATCCATCATTTTTTTTTCCATCTCAGAGAGAAATTGAACCTGGAAATTTATTCACTGAAAACATGTACCTCACTACTAAACCATTGTCCTTTCCATTCTAACACTTAAAAAAGTAATACTATGATCAGACATGTATTTGTATCCATCTACAGTGATTTTACAGGTGAAGGGAAGTACCGTCTGGATAAAAACAATGTCCAAAGGCTGCTGGTTTGTGAAAACTTTTAAGGGCATGGAGGCCCACCTGTCCAGTTCAGGCAAGACTGTTCAGGTTGTGCAACATCAACAAGTGGGAGACGAATTTGTTTGCTTTCCCTTCTGTGTTCCTTATCTGTTTATATTATGTCCATTTTATACTGTGTCTATTAATTTGTAAGTCAACGCCCCAAAATTTTCTCATATTTAATCACTGTTCAATGTTTATGAAAAAACTGTTTATTTTTGTTACTTCTACTGCTGCTGATAAACAACAAATAACAAGAACCTATTCTTTCCACTATTACAGGGATTCTCTTAGATTCCATGTTTGGCTAGCAGCTTTCATGTTGGTTGATGGTGGGTTTCAGTTTGATCTTTAAAAGAGCTATCCAAAGTACTGAACCCGCTTTGAAGGTAAGATTCAGTGCCTTAGTGAGCTCTTTAAGACAGATCTATTCAGACTGCCAGGGCAGAAAGTGGGTAGAAAATGAGCTTGCGACGATAGCAGGAGCTTCAGAAACAGAAGAAAGAAGGAGGAAAGAGAGAGGAGGAAAACTATATTGGAAGGGGCACAGAAAAAAAGAAGTATTGTGATAATGACATGCACACTATTGGCAGCAAGAAATAGCAGGAACTATAGATGGTTGCTCTGAACAGTGGTAGGAGCTACATCTTATAGCATTGGTAGTTCTTAGCCTCTGGACCCTTGTTTATCTGTCCTACATGCTAAAGTGGACCTGAATGTATTGCTTTAAGAGCAACAGTCAAAATAGTTATTTATTCTGATTCCATGACCACTTTGAGTTACACAGAAATTCCATAGCATCTGCCACAGCTGTTTTAAGTCCTTAATTAAAAAAAAAAAAGACCAGAAGTTACCCATGGTTTGGGGGGGAAAAAGGTCCCTTAACCCTAAGGTAGCTGGGGCAGGAGCACAGTAAAATTGTCCCTCTTGTCCACTGATGGTTTCAAGTGGTACCTGTGGGGAACAAATTTATTTCAAAATAAATAGTGGTTGGGGGCTGGTTGGAGCTGCCTGCAAAAATAACCCTGGGTTCACATGCAGCTCATGGAACACATTTGGTGCAGTCCCAATTTATGGTGAAGTCATACCCTCCAACATTTCACATATGAAAACTGGGACACATGTGGTCAAGCAACATCAGAGTGTGGTCAAGATGGCAAAAGTTATTAATGAGGGAGGGCAGACAAGCTAGAAGAGGCTGTGGCAGTTTGCTTTTGTGTGAGCCTACAGGGAAGGGCAAGAGTTTGTCCCCTCCTTTTCTGCTGAGCTAATTGAGTGCAAACTACTTTTGCACATTGAACTCAGTCTGCAGCAGCTGAGCTAAGCTGAAGACAAAGGGGGAAAGTGGGAGGAGGAAGAGAGAAAGTGGTACATTTAAAAACAGCTGATGAAACGAGACAACAGAGGAATAACTGGGACTCATTCTGCCAAATTGGGCGAGTTGGAGGGTACGTGACATTCTTAGCAACCATAATCATTTGCTCAAAATTGTATATTCTTAGCAACCATACTCATTTGGTCAAATTCTATATTCTTAGCAAGCATACTCATTTGCTCAAAATTCTATCTCATGAAAAGTGCTCTCTCATATAACATCACTTATATGAACAACATTGTCCTGCTCATAGGAGCTCTGTGGTCAGGTTTGGCTACATGAGACTGGAGACCTCTATTCAGATTTTGAGGTTTGATGCACACGGGCTTGTAATGCTTCTGGGTGCATGTTGCCATTTGGGTTTGGGGCTTTCCTGCACACCCACATCCTTGTTCCCAGTTTTGGTCCCGCAAATAAGCAGGTACACGCCTGCCCAGGGTACTATTCTTTGAAGAGCAGACTCTAGATTTTGACAGCATATGCAAATTTTAAAAATCCAATGAATTGGATAGCCCAATTCTAGAGTTCTATCTTTTCCTAAGATCTAAATCGAATTTCAAAATGGAGAATTTTTCAAAGGTCCTTTGTTTTGTTTTCCAAATAACAACCTAGAGGGAAGATGTTCTGTCCCATAACAGTTGGTCAGTACAAGTATTTGTGATGATACTCACCCCCGTCGGAATACTGGGCGGATGTCCATATCACCAGCTGCAGGTGCTTCTGTGATGGCACAGATTACAAAACAAAAACACAATGTGTCAACAATTCAAATATGTTTGTACCTTAAGCAATAAACAGTAGCAAACTAGAATTTCCCCACTGACATTTCTTCTTCTTCTTTTAAATAGCTTTTACTTCAGTTATTTATTTGGACATTGACGTTTCATGCAATAACTTGAGCTGGAGAGAAGGAAAGACAGAAGGCCTAGATTTTATCCCAACGCCAAACAACTATTAGCAAGCAGACTTTGCTGTCAATGATGTGTAGCTAGAATGAGTGCATCACGAGGGCACTGACATCTTGAGATGGGTTACTTTGATGGCAATGCTCTAACTTACCCACACACACTGATTTTTCAACTCCTTCAAATATCTGTAGTTTCAAAATGTGCATTCTCTAACCGAGCCAGCTTTGACTGATATAGAACTGGCTGCAAGAGGCAGAGACCTGTCTGCGATAACAGTATCTGCCAGACTCCAATGTGAAGCTCAGATTTTCAGTCTCTTGCTTTTGAAGTTCCTAGAGCAGAGGTGGTCAATCTGAGGATGCTCAGATGTTGTTAGACTGCAGTTCCTATCAGCCATGGCCAACACAGCTACTGGTGATGGATGATGGGTATTACAGTCCATCTATTTGTGGCTCCAAGCCACCCACTCGTGTTCCAGATCAATCAGAACATTGATCTGAATGCATGGACAAAGGAGGATTAAAACAGGACAAGTTTATGCTGTTGTCTTGAGTTAAAGCTCTATGTGCATAGTCTAATGTAGACATTCAGCTCCTAGATCAGGACTGGAAAACCTGGGTAGCCTTCCACATTTTATTGGACACCAACTACCATCACTTACGGCTAGTGGTCAGGGTTGATGGCAACTGTAATCCAACAAAATCTGCAGGGGTGCCTGTTTCCCAGCCTGTCCTATATATATTTATCCTATTACCCTCAACTGGTGCTCCTAGCCACTAAAATGAATAGGGAACCAGAGGAAATGGTGTTCCTTGGCATCCAAGCATCTAAAATAAATCAAGAGTGTGTGGATTATTTTTTTTCATAGTTTGGTTTGAGTTTCTATGAGAATTTCAGGGCAACTGGACGAGTTATAGTGTCTTCGTTCAACAGCGTGTGGAAAATGCTCTTTCTTTTCCTTTCCTCCTTCACACAATGTGTTAATAAAGATGTCTTGGACCACACAGGACATAGGATCACCAGGTGTCCCTTATTTAGGGGCCAGAAAGTTTGTCTTATATGGCCATTAAACAGGATGCCAAAAATTCTGTATTTTCAGGAATCAAATATGCTGACCTCATATTACACCCCAAAAGTTTGGGGGAGTCTGTTGTGAGTGTGACTGGTACCCGCTCTTCTCACTCAGGGCCAAGCAGCAGCAAAATTCTTGCTGCTGGTGGTAAAATTCCACCTTGTGTGATGGTTGCTGGCCTGCCATTTCCAGGGCTTTGGATGTTACTGTTATAGGAGCAATCTCTCATTTTCACGAGAAGCTCTCCTCTCACAAGAGGCTCTCCTCTCATGAGACTTGAGATAGATCTTACATGGACCTTCCTGACTTGTTCTGGCCTTACTGGTAAATTTTGAAAAGCAGGCAACCCCTAACAAAGCCCAACATGCTGATTCATTTCACCTAAACTGTATTCTATATTTGTCCAGTTTTCACCAAGCCATGAAAAGTTTGTCTCAGTTCAAGGTAACCACCTCTAAGATGTACAGAAGAGACAGCCCCTAAGGTGAACAAAATTACAAAGGGTTGGACCCAGTATTTTTATTTCACCTTTTTATTTCTGTTCCCCCACTGAGAGTATCTCAGAATTCTATTCAGAATGGTCTCACTGGAAGAAAACAGGGAGTAAAGATTCATAAATGTCCCTTCCTCTGCAACATGTGGGGCCATCACTACCCCTTGTCTGTAACATTGTCCCAACCCTTTGAAACAGATTTTGGCAAAACATGGGGCACTGCATTGGGAAGACTGAAATAGGTGAAGAAAGGATTCACTCTTCATTTAGCTATTGGAAAAGTTCTGTGGGATCCAAAGCTTCCCAATGATTGGAGGAGAGCTTGCCTCCAGGGGAGGATTTTTTCAGATATAATCCATGTTCTTAAGGGTCAATAGATAGTGAACATTGTTTGTCAAGAATACTGATAAAGCAAGGGAAAATGTTGCTGTTTTAGAATATTTGATAAACATCCGGCTCTATGAAGGGATCCTGTAGCACCTTTGAGGCTAACTAAGGCCATTTCCACACTAGACTGTTATAGCGCTATTATTCCACTTGCAACATCCTGTGGAATCCTGGGGTTTGCAGTTTCGGGAGGGGCCAGCTCCTTCCGAAACTGCAAACCCCAGGATTCCACAGGACGTTGCAAGTGGAATAATAGCGCTATAACAGTCTAGTGCGGAAATCGTCTGAGAGAAAGAAGTTTGCAGCATAAGCTTTCATAGACTGAGTTGACTTAATCAGGTGCAACTTCTGATGCAGTCAACTTAGTCTACAAAAAATTATGCTACCATTTCTTTCTCTCAGTCTCAAAGGTGCTACAAGATTCCTTTGCATACTGATCCAGATGCAGGCCTTTTCTGCATGGTGTTATTACCACAGGTTACTGCGTTGTAGCACTGAACTGTTCTGCATGTAGGAGCAAATTAGCTTGGCTTTATTTTCTGTCGTTCTGCACACAATCCCATGATAATGCGCCGGCATGTGGTAGGAAAGCACGCTATTTGAAAATCAGAAAAAATCCGAATCACATTCTGACATAGAAGCAAATTCAGATTTTTGCAGTGATGCGGAAATGTACATTTGCACCAATGCACATTGGTGGGTAGCAGTAGGCGGGAAGTAGCACGTACAATACTTGCTGGTATTAGACGTACAGGCGTAAGACGCACTGTATTTTTTAGTACTCCTGTCCCCCATTCCATTCTCTGCGCCCACTGGCCAACCCCTTCCACACCCACTTGCCAGCCCCATGCACCTCTCTGCACACACTCACCACCCGCATGCATCTCTCTGTGTGCGCTCGACAGCCCCACACATCCCTCCGTGCCCAATCGCCGCTCCCATGCACCTCTCCACATGTGCTCGCCACCCACACGCACCTCTCCATGCCTGATTGCCACCCGCACGCACCTCTCCCAGCTGATCGGGTGGCATGCGGGTGGTGATCAGGTGCAAAGAGGTGTGTGCAGTTGGTGATCTGGCGTGGAGAGTGGGTGCGGTGAGTTACCATATTCACACCCTATTTTCAGGAGGCATTTTGAGTAGGAAAAATGCCTCTTATACACCGGCAAATAGGGTAGTAGGTACCTACATAGGTATGTACAAACATATCAACCGAAAAGACAAAAATAAATAAATAAAAAATCAGCCAATCACAGCCGCCAGGGAGGGGTGAGGGAAGTCGGGAGAGTGGCCAGTGACGAGGTAGTGCAGATGCATGAACTCGTACTCCTCTGCAGGAAAATGAATCAAAACAAGGGGTTGTGTGGAAAACAATCAGGGAAAACTGTGTTATTTGAATACGGTAAGAACCAGTGTGAACTGCTTCTCGCACCTCATACGGAGAGGGCCAGACACAGCTGTGTCTTTGAGCTAGGCTGTAAAAGTTGGGTTTTCATATACTTTCTAGCTCGATTCTATAGACGTCAACTCAAAACTTTATTGATACTTAGGCCCTTTCCGCACGACGTCACTGTCTCGTTTCTGCCACAGGATGGCAGCAGTCGGCAGGTTGCGCTTCCGCATGACGTTGTCACCATCCTGCTGCCATCCTGTTGCAGAGTGTCACACTTGCCCGGCTGCACTGTGGAAGGAAGCTGTAGCACCATTGCATTCTCTTCCGCATGGACCAAGCAGGTACAGAGGACAGCGTTGCTGACACGCTCCCTTCTGGACCAGGTACTGCAGCAAGATGACCCGGAAGAGCATCGTCGTGTGGAAATGCCCTTGGTTTCATCTGGCTAAGTGCGTATAAGGATGGTAGCAGGGTTCTTTTTTATGTATTTCCTGCATTTCTGTAGCTCCTTCCCTCATTCCCTTCTAAGTGGTGCTGTCTGCACAGGGAAAGGTTGAGCAAACATGTTTCCAGTTTGCTCAGCCTCCTTTCTTCTGGTTCTGTACAAAGGTGCTGATCTAAGAAGGTCCGTTATGTGCTTTGCATTCAGTGAACAAACATTTAAATTGAGATGCCCTTGAAACACTAGCAAAACAACTCTTTACTCAGAGCAAAAGTGTTGATTAAACTACTTATCTATAAATATGCTGCTTCAAGTTCCTGTATTTGGATGGGGTAGGGGAAATGAGCTAACTTCCAGCACTTTTGAAGTTACTTTTTTTCAAATCTTTAATGGGAAAAGGATGCAAATATGGCAGTAGTCATCCTCTCTACTTCACACTTCCTCTTTTGGGGTTAAACCTTTGAGAGACCATGCTGCCAATGATTTATATTCTTACATTCCAACTATTGCTGCCTTAATCTGACAATGGAGAGAGATACAGAATTAATCTCAGTTCAGTCACCAACATGGAAAAATATTAAAAAAATATTTGCAAAAAGGTTAAAAAGGGACATTTTTTATTGTTGTGAAACCCTAATAAGGAGATTCCTAGTTTCTAAAATTAAAATTAAAAGTAAACCAACAGGATGTCTTATTTTTTTAACTTAAATTGCAAAATAAGACACTGCCAGCACTGTAAGGATGCTATCTTTACTGAAGCAAGGAGAAATGCTGTTAATTCTCTTCCCCTCAGTTTTTGCATATTTCAAAATAAATTTTTCTGAACTGCATCTCTCAGACTGTTGTGTCGCTCATAACTGGGGAGTAAGGTCTGCAGCTGGACTTACTTCTGAGTAGATATGCATACAATTATGCAGTTAGTTATCCACTGGCTTTTACACCTTCCAAAATTTCTGTCAACAGATCAAGTTAAATGTATCTAACTAGAGTGAAAAAGTGAATTTTAAGAAAGAATATGTATGGAAAATTGTGTTTAAATGTATATATTTACATCAGAAGTGAGCAACATGTGACACACTCCTTTTTTCTAACTCCCCTCCCTCCAAATTCACTACAGTGCTGCCAAACTTCAGCAGCTTTTTTAAAAAAACCATTTTTTATTCAGTGCAGCTTTTTTAGCTTCTACAATACCAGATTTGGGTGTTGTGGCAGCAATTTTGAGAGAAAAAGCAGTTTATGCGATGGTGGCTACACTGTGTGGAGGGAAAGTTTAATGTGGCTCAGTATCACCCCCTTACACACCCTGGAAGTTATCCATTCCTGATTTAAATGCAGATTTCTTGTGAATTTTTAAAAAGTTGCAGACTAATGCAGAAATGATGATAGAATAGGCTCATTGGGAAACTAAAGACCAAAAGAGACCACATATATTTTCCCACATTTGTAGTAGAGACTCAGGCTGAGACACTTTTGAATATGATCTTTAAAATAAAGGCTACACTCTAAATCTGAGATGAGAAACATAGGCTCATAGAATGACAGAGCTGGAAGAGACCACAAAGGCCATCGAGATCATCCCCCTGCCATATAGGAAAACACAATCAAAGCACTCTCAACAGATGGTCATCCAGCCTCTGTTTAAAAACCTCCAAAGAAGAAGATTCCACCAAACTCTGAGGCAGTGTTTTCCGCTGTCAAACTGCTCTTACCATCAGGAAGTTCTTCCTAATGTTTAGGTGGAACCTCTTTTCCTGTAGTTTGAAGCCATTGCTCCATGTCCTAATTTCTGGAGCAGAAGAAAACAAGCTTGCTCCATCCTCCATATGACATCCTTTCAAATATTAAACATGGCTATCATTTCACCTCTTAACGTTTTCTTCTCCAGGCTAAATATACCCAGCTCCTTGAGCCACTCCTTATTAGGGGCAAGGTTTTCAGGTCGTGTACCCCCCAGATGCTTCTGGACTAATCCCCACTATGACTGTCTATCAGCTATACTGGCTATGATTGTAGACAGAAGGATCTGCAGTCTAACTAGTTCCCCACACTCACCACAATTTATCAACATCCCCATCATCTCTGAGGGCTAATGAACAAAAGTCATAGAACTACACTGAATTCTATGATGCTCACTCCCCCAAATTGCCATTCAAACCCCATCAGTCATTTGTTTTCCTGGGTTTTAATTGTATGTGTAGATTTCTCATGCCTAGAAAGTTTGCATGCAACACAGAGGATAAAGCTGGGACAATTACCCCAGCAAAAGGCATCTCCTTAATTATGAAAACTTATTGTCTTACCATGAACAACAAGGCTAAAATTACAGCTGTCGAATTTGTCCTTTGTCGCCACTTCACATCTATAGCCTCCTGCATAGGTCATTTTTGCTTCAATAATGTTCATTTCAAAGACATAAACCTTTAAAAAATAGAAGCAATATATGGACCATTTCAATAAGGACACCTCTTATCAGGCACTTGTATTCCAATTCTATTGTCAAAGTAAAGAAACAAACAAACAAAAAACATGCAAGTCTACATGCCAAGAGTTTAAAATCCTTTTTCCATCTGAACTAAAAGTTCAAAGAGTTCCTTTTCTGAAATACAGCTCGCAAAATTCCCATAGGATTCTGGGAGCTGTAGTAACAAAAAAGTCACTTTTTCCAGTTATGGTCCAGACTGTCCAATGATGACACTTTCCTTTTTGAAATAACTACAGCTAGACATTTACTATTTCTCCTTCTCTTTTCTGAAGTGAAAGTGTCTTGCTTCTTCTTTTCTAAATCTTCCTCTTACCAAATTTGTTCTCATTACAACATAGAGAAGCTCAGTAGGCACACTGGCAGTGAGCAAATCTCCGCCAGCTTCTTTGCATTGTTGTTTTCGGGGAGGGCAGAGGCTGCTCTCTCGTTCCCACTTCCTCCCCAAGTGTGCAAAAGCAGCGGGGATGCTCACAGATGCTGCTCTGTCTCATCAATTATTATTCCACCACAAGGATGCCACTGGGATATGGCTGCCCTTGTATACCTAGGAAAGAAATAGTAGCCTCCTACTCCAGCATAAGGCTGCTCTTTCTTCCCCAGGTGTGCAAGGACAGTTGGGTCCTGCATAAGGAGAAAAGCAGGCTATAAATTGAACATACATACATACCTACATACATGCCTAGGCACATTGGCAAATGATCCATGGGTGAGAAGGCCTGTGAGAGCCTCAGCTGCTCTTGCACACCCAGGGCAAGGCATGTTGCACAAAGAGGTACAAGATACCCCTTTTCATGCCTCACACACATAAGCAGGTATGATCTGAGAATTATATCTGTGTGTGTCTCCAACAGGACAACAGCCTGTGCTGTACACGGTTACATTTCTAGCATGAAATCTTAAGTTCACAGCTTGCGCATACTCCTGTACTCAGATTTGAGCCTCGTTTCAGCAGTGGTCAGGAGTGCATTTGCACAGTTGAAACTAGTGCACCAACCAAGCCTGTTCCTTGAAATGGCAGATCTGCCCAGTGTAATACAAGCCTTAATTACACACTGTTTGGATTACTGTAACACACTCTACATGGAATTGACTTTGGAAACTATTTGGAGACTTCAGTATTTCCAAAATGCTGTGGCTAGGTTGAGGGCTGGGGTTGGTTATGAGGAGCATATAACTCCCCTGCTGAACAGTTTCACTGGCTACTGGTCCATTTCTGAGAATAATTCAAAGTGCTGGGCTTATGACTTTTAAAGGCCTACAAAGCTTGGGATCAGACCATCTAAAATACCATATCTCCATATATGAGTCTGCCCAAGTTTTAAGATCTTTCAGGGAGTGTTTTCTCTTCATCCCACCACCATCCCAGGAATGTTTGGTGAGGATATGGCAGAGAGTCTTCTCAACGGCTGGTCCCAAGCTATGGGACTCCTCTCCACAGGATATCTGGTTGTCTCTCTCCCCTTTTCCACTGGCAGACATAGCTTTTTTTTTATGTAAGCAGGCCTTTGATTCTTAAATGATGTGGTAGAAGGATATCTTGAAAGTGGTGTGCTGTGATTTTACCTTTTATTTGTTTTACTTGTGTTCAAACTGTTTTTAACTATGTGCTATTTATACAGAATTGCCTATTTAATTGCTTTTCAACTTTTGTAAAGGAAGACTTTAACTGAACTCTGTTTTACATTATTGAGAAGATCAGGGTATAAATGAAATGAAATTATATAAAATAAAAGAATTGTCTCCCTGGGCCTGGCATTTCTCTTCAAACCCTTTTCATCTTCCCCCGTCTGCGTGATCATGCATGGCGGGGAGGCACCTTTGCTGGCCTCTCATGAGGAGAGACCATGCAGTCACTGTGCGATGAGGCTCGTGTGGTGGAACGGGGAGGGGGAGAGTCTGCAGACCCCTTTTAGGGCTGCACCACGACTTCCTCAGCCCTAGTTCAACCCAAGCCCCGTGTGTGGTCTTTTCATTTCATGGGTTGGGCAGCAATGTAAATATACAGTTTAGCAAACACACTGAGATTCCCAATGTCTGCCCTTATGTATCTGTCCAACAGATTTGAGCAAACTGGCTGCTATACAGACCTAAAATCCTCTGAATCACAGCAACGTCAAGAGACATTCCAAAGCCATGGGACTAAAATATGTGATACCGCTTAGGGATTAAAAGGAATTTTGATGATTTCAAGATTATCACTGAATTTATCTAGCACACCTCTCTTCGGCAATCTGCAAATGGGTAAGGCATGTGTTATGTTTAGTACATAAAATGCTGCACATACAGTGCCCCCCCCCCACATTTGCAAGTGTTTGGGGCACAGAACTCTCACGAAAGTGGAAAGCTGCAAATACCTCCCCCCTGCTTCCCCTCCCATTCCCTTCTGGGGCTTTCATCTTCCCCTCCCCATGCACAACAGCAGGGAATGGGAGGTGGAGGAAGCTCACAAGAGGCTTCCTTTACCCCTGTGGAGCTCTCCCCTTCCCATTCCCATGCAAAATGGAAGGGAAGAGGCGGATGGGGGAAGCGTCACATGAGTCCTCTGCTCTGGGGCAAAATGCATAGGAAAGGGAGGGGGAACTCCAGAGGGGAAAAGGAAGGCACATGAAAGTCTGCCCCCAGCCCCAATCCCTTCTGTTTTGCCTTAGTACAAATTCTCTGTGCTGGGGCAAAATGCATTGAAATGGGAGGAGGATGGGGGGGAGGCACAAGCGCTTGTGAATAATAAAATTTGCAAAGGTCAAACCCGCAAATTTGGAGGGAGGACTGTACTTTAAAAATGTGTATAGCTGAAAATACAGACATGCTTTAGATCAGAGCTTCTCAAAGTGGCATGTGGGCCCACCAAGAGTTTCCAGAAGAGAGGGAAAAAAAGGAAACAGTTGTAATCAGTGGGTACAAATATAATTCTGGTCTTGGGGGAAAATATTGCTGGTCGCCCACATCAGCTCAACTTTAGTCTATAGGGAAAATATGTACAAAAATGTGTACATGAGGAAGAGACATGAATAAATGCATAGATTATAGGAAATATGTGTAGGAAATGTATACAATTTTTATTCTGGAAGTAAAAAAAATGTTGTAATCCAACACAAACTAAGGATGGAATGGCAATACAGGTGATATTTGGAGAAATGTAATTAAATCAAAACTGAGGGTTTTTCATATTTTAACATCCAGTGTTTGCAGGGGGGTGGGTGGCTCAAGTGTTCCAAAATAACACACAAGAAATATACTATTCTCTTGTTCTAGACAACTTGGTACAAATCTTGGCCCAACGGCATAGAGGGAAGTAGGTTGCATTTGCATCAAAATGATTAGCATTTTTTGTCCAGTTTAATAAGTAGCCTCCAATAAAGATTTCATGGCAAATGAGGGATGGTCAGTTGTAACTACGTGCAATTATTGACTTGTCACTAAGAGAGAAAAGGAAGCAAACAAACAATAAAAACACAAGGTGAATACTTGGTCTGTCAGTTGTACCTTGTTATTTCGATCATAAGTTTCATGAAGCTGGAGATGTTTCCCTACTTTGCTTGCGAGGTCCATCCACTTTCCCTTGAACCATTTCACAGAAGGTTTCTTCAGGAGGCTTTCACCTGCCACTACAGCAGTGAATGTAATATTCCCACCTTGAAAGGGAGACAAATTGAAGTGAGTGAAAGTTCCAGATAAGGTTTTTATCATGCCATCAGCCTGCCTCATCCACTGGCTTTTACAGGATCTTAGAGTCTTTTACACCACTACTAAAACTCCTTTCTTTTTCCTTTTCCCCACCATTTTCTTACCATTGGTGAGCCATTAGGGAAAAGAATACAGAATAAACACATGCTGACTTCTAATTGTGTGGAGAGCCCTTCATGGCCACAGATAGCAGAAGCATCATTTTTGCTAGGTCATACACTTACCTATAGTTACTTCTCCATCCTGTGGCCGAGACACAAAGATGCCAATGGGATCCACAGGCACCTTTTTCTGGGCTTCTGTAGGAAGAGCTAGGGAAGAAAAACTAGAATTAATTAAAAAAAAATCTTTACATTGAACCACCTGTTTCATAATGTAGAATGGATTGTTGCATCTTTTCCAGACTGGTTCAATATAGACTTCAGTGGAATTAACCCATTTCCCCTGAGACGGCTCGTTTGGTCTACTCTACAAGTAGTATCAGCCACTGTCTGTCAAGGATTCTTTACATGAGAAAAAGCATACACTATTTTTGTTTTCAAGGGAAATGCTTATATACTCAAGAGCCTCACTCTCCTGTTAACAATCACTTCATAAACACACTCCTCATATAATTACATATTGCTGGAAGCTCTTCTCTGGCCCTTTCTGCACGTTGTTGCTGTTTCATTTCTGCCACAGGATGGCAGCGGTGGGCAGGTCGCGCTTCCGCATGATGTCATCGCCATCCCACTGCCATCCTGTCATGGAGCATTGTGCTTGAGCAGTTTTCGCAAAATGGAAAAAATCCGTTTCGCGTCTGCAATTGCGCTGCTCTCCCATCACTTCTGCCAATGCGGAAGCTGCGGAAGCGCATTGGCGACGCTGTCTTACGTAGCACAGCAATGGAAAAAGCCCAGCTGCGCTGCGGAAGGAAGACGTGGTGCCACTGCATTTGCTTCCGTATGGACCAAGCAGGTGCAGAGGGGAGCGTTGTTGATGCGCTCCCTTCTAGACCCGGGAATGCAGCGAGACAATGTGGAAGAGTATCATTGTGTGGAAATGGCCTCTGTCTTATATATTCTGTAGCAGTTTACTGTACAGTATCCACGCTTGCATAGATCCAGAACAAAATAGGCATTCATTCCTTTACTAAAGCACAGGGAACCACACCCTCCAACATTTCACAGTTGAAAATCAGAACATGTGTGGCAAAGCAAAATCAGAGCAAGGTTAACTTGGCAAACATGAGTAAGAACACACAAGCTAGGAGAGGCTGCAACAGTTTGGTTTTGTCTACAGCAAGATTCCATCCCTTGCTTTCTTTTCCTTGTGCTGAGTTAATTGAGTGCCTTTTTTTTTTTTTGCGCTTTGAATTCAGTTTACACCAATGGAGGTAAGCCAAGAACAAATGGAGAAAGTGGGAATAAAACTGGGATATTTTAAAGAAGGATTACTGAGTATTCTGAGTATTACTGAGTATTCACTCAGGACCATCCCTGCCAGAGTGGAACAATCAGATGGTCTGAACAACTACAAAACTCAGGCCAAGATCCTGCACTGAGACATGTATCATAGTTATGCACATATGGATCTTCAGCACATCTCCCCTTCGATCCCCTAAACACACATTTTAGCTGCTGCAGCCCCTTCAAGTACAGCTGTTAGCTGGCTGGGGGAGACTGGGGCAAGGGAGGCATCCAAGCATCCAGCTATATTCCTGTAGCTAGAGGCACAGAAAGAGACATCTTCCAGGATCTCTGGAGGTCCCAAATGATGGTGTCAGTGCTCTCCATGTTGGGGGAGGCATTACAGAAGTTGAAAGGTGACTTTTGGGAACAGGTTGGATGCTGCACTGTCAGCAGAAAATTCTGTAATGAGCAAAAATTAAGTTACGTGGATGTAAATTGGACTCACACCAGTAAAACTCCTCAACAGGATGCCAGCCATGTTCTCCCTTTAATATAATCCATATTTCAAAATGGAGGTTGTCAGCAGCAGAGAGCAAAATTGTAGGGTGTTTTTCTTCAGAACAAAGGGTGGGCAAAGGGTGGCCTGTGGGTCATATGTGGCCCTTAGAACCGTCTTTGTGACCAGCAAGAGTCAACATTTTTACACATTGTTTTGCTGAACAATGCCCTGCAAAACAGTCTAGAGGGTGTGGAGGGCATTTGTACCACATTTGGTGGCTGCTGGGCCTCCCAGGGTCAAAAGCAACTTTTGGAGATATTTAAAAAAATTGCTCCCAAATGCTCCAAAATGTCAACTGGGGGTGTGGAGTGTGTTTCCACCACATTTTGCCAGCCTCCTGAGCCCAGGAGAGGACTTTTTGGAAGCTCAAACCATGATGAAAATGTTCTCAAACAGTTCACTCTCACCACACTGTTATAGTACTACTATTCCACTTCCAACATCCTGTGGAATTCTGGGGTTTGTAGTTTGTTGAGGCCAAAGAGCCCTTTGGCTGAGAATTCTAAATGCCCCTCCCTAAACTGCAAACCCCAGGATTCCATAGGATGTTGAAAGTGGAATAATAGCACTATAACAGTGTAGTGTGGAAGTGGTCTAAGTTCCACGCTCAGAGGAAGTAGAGTCCTCGGAGTCCATTAGGATCCTCCTAGCTACACTGAGTGTGAATTAGGGGCATTCCATACTAGGGAGCAGCACAGGAGGCCACAAACAGGAGAAAGAAACACCTGTCTTCAGGTCAGAGGGTTGGCTCTTTAAGAACAGAATTCTCAAATCAGAAGCGGAGGTGAAGAGGGGTGAAGAACTTCATTTACCTCTCTGTCATCATTTCAAGCCCCAGCCTGCCTTACTGCTATACTTGCCTACTATGCCTTGTAGGTCTCAGTGGGAGACAGATCAGTTAAGGCCATTGCCGCACTAGACTGTTATAGCACTATTATTCCACTTTCAACATCCTATGGAATCCTGGGGTTTGCAGTTTAGGGAGGGGCCAGCCAGGCACCTAGTGCGGAAATGGAATAAGAGACAGATCAAGTAAGTGCACATTGACAATATTTTAAAAAGACAAGAAGGGCTGTATCTTAATAGCTGTGCACATGTTTTAAATGCAGAATGTCCCAGGTTCCATCAGTGATATGTCTAACCGTGTCTGGGAAAGAATTTAGCCTGAAATTCCAGATAGTTGCAGATAGTCATTGGAGGCAATATTAAGCAAGATGGTCTGACAATCTGACTTGATATAAGGCATCGAATTAAGTCCTGATCCTCAGAAGAAAAAGAGAAAAAGTGATTTAGCAAGGACCAGCACTTGAAATGTACGCATATGCTGCGCTCTGTAAGATACTCCAGTCTGATACATCATACATGCAGCCAGCAGTGTGTAGTGATTAGGGTTTTAGCCAGGAGACCAGGGTTTGAATATCTGCTCAGCTATAGAAACCCAAAGGATGACCTTGGCCAAGTCGCACTCTCTCATCCTTAGAGAACAGCAACGGCAACTCTCTTCTAAAGAGACCTTGCAAAGAAAAACCCAGTGACAGGGTTGCTCTAAGTGGGAGTCAACTTGAAAGCACGTAACCACAACATATATATGTTGGCTGAGCGCACAGAACCATTGTGGGGGAGGATCTTCTCTGTTGTGGCACCACAGTTATGAAATGTCCTTGCCTTGGAGGCCTGATTGACATCAATGCTGGTGTCATTCTAGCACCAAATCAAATTATGTTTTTTAAATAGCCTTTGGGCTATTTAGCCTTTGAGTTGATTTTACTCAATTTGCACATGTGCTATCATCAGCATTATTTTAAATGGTCTTAACTGGTTTTGAACTTTCTGGTTTTAAGTGATAAATGACTTAATATATTTTTAGTCTTTTAAAATGATTGTTATTTATTGCTCTAAATTGACTTTATTGTATGCTGCCCTGAAATCCTCAGATATAGAGTGGGTCATAAATATTTCAAGCAATTAGTCAAACATTCCTGGTTTGTTGCCCAGTTTGTCAATCCATTTAATGAAGATTACAGGCTCATTACTGTTTCTTTCTCTTCCAGTGTTTCCACTGATACTAAAACATCATAGCTGTGGTCCCTCATGTTAAAGACAAGCAATGCAAGAGGGGTGAGACCAAACAATGGAGATGCAAAAGCTAGCCAGAAATGGCCACAACTTTTAGTTAAGTTGAAAAACATTGGTATGGCATGGGGAACAGATCTAGGAATCAGCCTGATGAGCCACTCCCCCAGCCTCCCTACTCCATACACCATGGGACAGGTACACACCATAAAATAGCAAGATATGGGTTCCCATGTTGGCATTAGTCACTGCATGGCTCCTCTGCTGCCTGAGAGCAAAGGCAGGTCCAATGGCACCCAGTTTGACCTAGTCCCTATAAGTCTTTGCCTTCAAGTTCCCTTAAAGAGATCCTCAAATTTGTGAAAGACAGATCCACAGACTCCATTTGCCCTCCAAATGGATCCTTCCAGTGCTCTCTCTATACAAAAAAGTGTAACAGAAACAAAAGGCAGTAATAAATCAACATCAGAAAAAAAATGTCTAAGTGATTGACCAGCAGTTCAGAAGCATGCAGCCAACTGAAAATATAGATTAGGAGAATAGGGAATAAGGACTGAGGCAAAATGAGGCTGTTGCATGGCCAGAAGATGGCTTTATGTTCCTCAGGAAGATCAGAGGACATCCTCTCTATGGTCCACCAGGAAAGCCCCACCCCTGGCTGCTCCAGTCAAAGCTCTATTTGGCCAGCTGTTGACAGAAGCCTAGAAGATGTTGAGATGTGCTACATGGCCTCCCTCAAGCCAAGCTGCACCACTAAAAATGAGGACCTGCAAGTAAACTGGGAACATGGTTTCTATGTCTTTTTTTTAATTTTCATTTTTCACCTTCTGAACTCTTGCTTCCATCTGCAGGTGCAGGATCTCCTTCTGTAGGTACACTTGAGACAGCCAGTTCAGAAGGAGCTTCAGAAGGTGGGACCTCTTCCATCTTTTCTAGAAAGGGAGAAAACACAAAGAAAGTTATTTCAGGAGACATGCAAAAAATGTGAGCCTCTTCAGTAAAATGAAGAGCACATAGTCTGCTATTTTAAATGGTATCTCATGTTACATTCAAAATCCTGTGACAGACAGGAAGTTTAGAACCAAATCATCTGAGCCAAATCCAAATTATTTGAGCTGAATTTATTACTAAATTAGAATCAAGAAAATGCAAAGTTGCCTAGATATGCACATTTGTCTACAGGACTAGCTTTGGCTTTTCTTTTTTTACAGTTTAAAAAATGTCTCTTTGAAGGGTCAAAAAGATGGAGCTATGAAAGCAAGTTATGGGTTGGATTTAGAATTCTCTTTCACAAGCAGGAGTATCCCTACATGGAATTCCACACAGAATGCTCCCACTGGCAGAAAGAAGGGAGGATTGTAGTTTTTGCTGATCATTCCCTCGTTTTACAGCCCCTGGCACTAGCTGCCTCACTATTATGCAGAGTTTCCTCTTCTCTTGTTCAGATCACCTTCTTTGCCATTTATCTAGAACAGATCTTTCCATACTGTTTGTCACGACACGTTAGTGTGTCAGCTGCAGCGTGTAGGCGTGTTGCATGAATGTAACTGGTGTAGCGGCTGCCTCTCCTGCCGCTGCCCTGAGCTGAAGAAGACCCCAGGGAGGACAGTGGCGGGCCAAGCTTGGGTGGAGGGGCTTCTGCTCCCATTGCTGCCCCGGACTGAGGAAGACCCCAGTGAGGGTGGTGGTGGTGGCAGGCCAGGCTTGGGTGAACGGGCTGCCTCCACTTACTGAATTACTGTGCTGAGAAATGATGCATGTGTAAAAAGTGTGTCACCAACATGAAAAGTTTGGATAGCTTTGATCTAGAAGCAGACCACAGTCTTTCTCATCCAGCCAGTGTAGAGCACCTCTCAGTAAAATGTCTGCCACTGATGGAAGAAATGCTTCCATCCATAGAAATTTTTTGCCAGATTCATCTAACTGGTTTATTCCCAGAGCCTGAGTAAGTTAATTTTTGTTTTAATACAACTCCCAAAATTTCCAGCATGATCAGTGGTTGGAGGATTCTGGGAGTTATAGACTAATTAAAATAATGTTTACAAACTCTGGATATGCCATTTAGATAAGAAAGCTTAATCATAAGTTAGATTCTTATGTGCAAAAAGGCAGCTTCCCTGATGTGAGGAGAACTCCTTAGCTCTTTTGTTTCTCTCTTAAACTCTTTTCAGCAAACACTGTTGAACTATTACACTGTTCATAATCACCATGATAACTGAAACAAGGTAATACTTACATCCATTTTAAACCTCATTTACCTGCTTCTTTAACTTTGAGTTCAAATTTGACCTTGGAACTTCCAGCAATGACAGCATATGTCACGTCATCTTCTTTTCCAACATTATTAACGGTCAGTGAGTGTTTGTTCCCCTCCGACTTGATGACATACTTCTCACTTGTTGTAATTTCTAAACCATTTCGCTGCCACTTCACCTTGATACCTGTCTTCTCTGTCTCTGCTTCAAAAACAGCAACACCTCCTGCTATGGCTTCTGTTGTCTTCGGCTTCTTGATGAATGCTGAAGCTGACAAGAAAAACAAAAAGGTCTTTTTTTTGTGTGTGTGACAAGACTGAAAAATGCATACCTGTCCACCCTTTTCTTTCTCTCTTCTGCTGCTCATGCTGCATGTGAATTTTTATGGAAAAAGTTACTGTTAGACTGGAACAACTCACTCACACAAATCACTCTTCTTTATTTTGGAATCAGAATATCATATGCTTCTTCATTCAGTACATATGATAACCTTTCTCTGGTTCGATTTTTACCTCAGTTATGAGTTTTTTTAGATTCTGCAATTACCATGAGTTTCAAAAAGGACACAGACAGGGCCTGATTATCAGTGATTCAATTGCACTGACCCTTCACTGCCTAGGGACCCAGCAATGAAGAGGAATACTGTTGCTTGCTTTGTCTTCTCTCCCAGTCCCTTCCTGGATCTCCTTATGTTTCGAACATAATCAACATTTTGCCAGCCTTGAGTGATGGAATCTGGCTCACTGAAACTGCAGGGATGAAAATGGATTCACACCTGAACATTTCTGCGTTGCTGTCTATTACACTTTCTATTTGATTTACATATTCATTTGTATATTTTATTTTTATGACTACCATTTCTAGTATAACTTGCACATGTACAGAAAAAGGGTCTCTATTTTGGGGAACTGTTCCAAGGGCCCAACCATCTAAATCTGGCTTTGGACATGAATATCACTTACTCTTGGAATACTTCACCCCACAGCATCATATAACATTCTCATATTTTATCTATGGGTGATTCTATGCATGCAATCAGAATGGAGTTGTAGAATGGGTAGTAACCTTTCAGAACGCAGGGGGAAGATACCCCTCTTGAATGCTTCCTCACTGTGCAGGAACTCCTTGAAGAAAGAAAACCAGCAGGAGGAGACTCTGGTTCAGTGTTTTGTCTGTGGTTCTATTTACATAGGACTTTTGTGGGCTTCTGTGGCTTTCTAGGTGCATAGAGCTTTTGACGTAAGACAGGAGTCAGGAGCCTGTAGCCGTCCAGATACTGTTGAACCACAACTCCCATAACCTCTGTCCCTTGCCTGAGTGGGATCAGATCAATGGGGCTGAATCCAAAAATGGCTGAAACTGATAGGAACTGGTGTCCAACAACTTTTGGTTCCCCATCCCTGGTCAGAATTTGGAAAGGTTACTCTTTAAGACCACACCTCCAAGAAACATCCAGGTAGCATGATCTCCATTGGCTACGCTGATACATGGATTCTGGAAAATGTAGCCCCCAAATTAACATTTCCAGCCAAGAATCTCATGCAGAGGATAAGCAAAATGTGGTTTCCCATTTGCAGTCTAAAATGATACAATACAACGTCATTCCATCACGTTCTTCAACCTCATTCTGTTGTATGTGTAGACCAGGTCTTTGTTATTGCTGCTACTCCTTAGCTGCATGATCCAGCTGTTATCTCTGTCCCTGCACACAGAATGACACATCTGTCTACATCACCAAAACTGCTCACTTATGGTTTTTAAACACTATGGTTCCTAGCTTTCCTCTCCTGCAAGGACTGAAAGACTGCTGCCTCTCATCCTCTTTGACTTCCATTGCAACTGGTGTCTTCCACATCAGGGGGGCAATGAATCTGTTCTAGGTTTTAGTCTGAACTCTAGATTTTAGTCTACAATTAGCTATCCTAGGTGCTGAAACAATTTTGTGCATAGGTTTCAACAGCTTGGGACCTCCTTTAAAGTTCAGACTAAATCTGGAATGGATTCACCACCCCACTAACAAAGAATCTGCCAGACACTATTGGTGAGTTTTTGAATTCAAAAGGTGCACACTAACAGAAATGAAATCAGTTCAAGATACATATTATGTTAAATGCATCTCTAGACCTTCTGTACAAATTGTTAATACATAAATAGTAGTCATTGTGGAAGGAAATCAAGACTGGGACTACATGGAAGAGTGGGAGGCTTTTCTTTTCTTTTCTTTTTTTCTTTTCTTTTTAAAAAGCATCTCAGACAGAGGTGTTCTCCTGAAAAACAACGACATTAAAATATGTGTTTAATTCATATAATATAGTTTGACCCTGACTCTGTTACCCTAAGAGGTGGGGGACATTGAGGTCCAGCTGCAATGCCAGTGTCTACTTAGAATTTGGGGGAATTATAACTCAAAGGAGGCCTGTGAAAGGAGAGTAACATCACGATCTTTTTACCTATGTATACCAGTACTAATTGGAGAGCGGGCTCCAGTTAAAATTAAACAATGTATTATATCTGGATTGACAAACATACGAGAAATTAGACACTCTTAAGAACCATACAAGGCTATCAGAAAGTGAGGCAAGAAAGGTTGGATACAGAGAGATTGGGTGGAAAGAGTGATAGTTGCCAGGCCTGAAGAGGGGGTCACGGCACAGTGGGTCAGACAGCATCTGAGGGGAGCACAGAGGAACAACGGTCTAGGGGCACCATGTATACTGTACTACAAATGGCTGGGGTCGAAGCCAGGGTTTTCATACCCTATTTCACATCCTGAAGGAGTGTGTTGACAAAGCCATGATGGCTTTCCCGTGGGATTGACAAAGGGATCCAGAATGGTCTGATTGCTTTTTTACAGATTAGAACAACTGCAGGCTGACAAATGGATTCGTTATGTAGAGATTGTTAAAGTAGTTGAGTGAGAGATTCTAATCCTAATTGTCTATGTAGAGACCCAGAGTGATGTGACGGTTTGAGCATTGGACTATGACTCTGGAGACAGGGGTTTGAGTTTCCGCTCAGTCACAGAAACCCACTGAATGATCTTAGGCAAATCACACTCTCTCAGCCTCTGATAAAAGCAAAGGCAAATCCCCTCTGAACAACTCTTGCAAAAAAGCCCACATTTGATAAGGATGTCTTAGGGTAGCTATAAATTGTAAATGATTTGAAGACACAAAACAACAGTTATAGCTGATTGTATTGTAAGGCAAGGATAGGAATCATGCGGTCCCCCAGATGCAGCACCCAGCAGTCCAAGGCAGCATAACCAATAGTGAATAATGATAGAAGTTGCAGGCCTTTTCCACTCTACACTGTTATAGTACTATTATTCCACTTTCAACATCCTGTGGAATTCTGGGGTTTGTAGTTTACTGAGGCCAAAGAGATCTCTGGCTGAGAATTCTAAATGTCCCTCCCTAAACAGCAAACCGCATGATTCCATAGGATGTTGAAAGTGGAATAATAGTACTATAACAGTGTAGTGCAGAAATGGCTGCAGTCCAACAAGAGCTGGAGAGCCATAGGTTCCCTAACACTGGATAAGAAGGTAATGAGTATGCAGTATTTCTGATACAGAGAATCTTTTCAGTCAGGGGTTCAAGAAATACTCATGTGGCCTTTCAGATATTGCTGGACTGTGGCTGTCAGCATTCCTCACTATAGTCTATGCTGGCTAGGGCTGGTGAAACTTGCATCCCAAGAATGATCTGTTAGCAGGTAAACAGCTTAGACAATATTCTACATCAGCTACTTAGTTATACATGATTATGTAACAAACATGTTCTGGCCCGATTCCCCAAAGCCCATCTTATCCGCCAGCAGCCACATCAGACTATGGAGGTTCTATTCAGCTGCCAAAGAGGGTGCACAAAAGATGAGGTTTCTAGCTCCTTCCCATAAGTGAGTGAGGCTGTGACAAGGAATTGTGGCTAGAGTCCTTTTTCTGACTGTCATAACCTTGCATACTGTCAGAAGGGGGCTGGAAATACCATCTTCCTTGCATCCCAATGGATAGTTGAACAGACTTTCTTTGCCCAGTGTGGCCACTGGCCTTTAAGGTAGGCTTGGGGGATATCTACGTAGTCATACAGTGAGACTATGGCCCTTTCCAGACGTGGGGAGGGAACTGCACGAAAACAGGACTCACCGGATTTCCTGAGCGTCTGGGTGAGTCCATCGGGACGAGGAGCAGTGCGAGCTCATTGCTCCACACTGCTCCGGCGTCCAAAATGGCGGCTTCCGGTTGGTGGAGGCTCTCCACCAACCGGAGAAGCTCGCCAGCTGAAAGTCCGCCCCCAGAAGATCTGCAGGCATGCACTTGTGCACGCCTGCAAATCTGCTCCAGAGCGCGGCGACGGAGCGACACAGAGTCGCGCGCTCCGTGCTTTTTAAAAACCTCTAAAAAGAGGTTTTTAAAAAGCACGTTGCGCGACCAGTTCCGGTTGTTCAGAACCGGACTGAGGTATGGAACTACAAAAAGTAGTCCGCCCCAGTCCACTCTATGGTGCAGAAGACCTCCGTCGGAGGTCGCTCTGCACCATTTTAAAAGCCTGGTGCGAAAATGGCCTACGTAGTCTTACTGAACTTGGAGCTATTACAGATCTGTAACTCTAGATTAGAAATCTGTAACTGCAACACAGAATGCCAACCCTTTTCATTTGAATCAACATTTGGTGACTAACTGGATATGCAGAAAGACTTTTAATTGGGTGCAAGGTGTTTGTTGTATTTTTATTGTTATTGTCATGTTTTAAATAATTTTACACTGTTTTAATGTCCTGATATTTTAGCATAGTAGTGCATTTAATTTTAAAAACATTTTTGTCACTAAGTTTTTAAAGATATACCTTGCTTCAATTTATGCTAAAAGCTTCTGTGTGTCCCCTATTAGGAGAAAGGCAGGATATAAATAGAATAAAATTAAATTCACCTGGAGTGCCACATGATTCTCACTCCTGCTTTACAGACTAGTACAGGTAATAGCCACCAGACAATGGTTCTGCAAAGGCTTTGCTCTCTGCTAGAAATGAGAAGATAAGATTGACCACCATTATAATAGTTTCCAAATGTTATCAACCCTCTGCTTCCTGGCATTCTGAACAGCTAAGGGTGGTCTAATGGCTGGGCCTCTAAATTAGACAGAAATGTCAGAAGAATCAGTGGGTAGGACTAAGAACAAATGAGAACCCATTTTTAATTTTTTAAAATGTCAATGATCTTACTTTCTGCCACTATTGTATCCAAACAATGTCCTCCAGCAAAGGCTTTTCGGAACAGAAAAGGGCTTCCTTAGTTTAGGGTTCAAGAGCTGGATCCCTCAACGGCCCGCTGCTATCAACTTCCAGCACATTTGATTGGTAAACTTGGTAAACTTGTTTGCAACCATACTAATTTGGCTACTGTAATACCAATAGAGGCAGAGATGGATAGAATGAAAACACTGTCAGGTGATGTTATTATGGGTGCTTTTCAGGTTACGCAAACTGAAGTTCTCAAACGGCACGAAGGACTGATGCCTAGAACACGAGTGCTAGATCCTTCCCCTTACTGACAATGGATTTGGAGACGCAGATCTTAAAGATGCTGAGTGCCTCTCTGAGAGAAAGTATGGTCCCCAATATCCTAAAGGAGGTGAAAGTAAAGCATTTGTTGGTAGATAACAAGTTTGAATCCAACAATCTATGATCATTATATTCCAATTTCTAACTTTCCCTTCTTTGGCACAGTATCAGAATACGTGGTGACTTCTCACCTTGGTGTTGCTGTTGCTGGAGAATATCATTCTTTGGACCATACCAGTCCAGCCCAGTGTCAGGTTTGGTTAGGGAAAAGACACAGCTTTGATCACCCTGGTGGACTGGAAATGGATGGGTGATAGGGTGACTGTGTTATTTTCCTTGACCTTTCAGATGCTTTTGATACCATCAACCATGTTTTTCTTTCCGGGTCACGAGGACTAGTTTGGCAGTATTATGGAGGCTTCTACTTCTCCCTCTTTTAACCTACTAATCCCAGGAGATTGAAATCCTCAAGATGGTAGGTGGATGTCGAACTCTTTTAAACCTTGGTGCCCAGATTTCAGTAGTAGTCAGGATTTACTAAGACTGGTATGCTAACTCTTTCCATACCTGGAAATTTCATATCTGCCTATGATACCACAGGTTCCATTTCCATCCCGTTTAGAATACCGTAACACGTTGCTCATGGAGTAGCCTTTGAAATGCTTCAGAAGCTTCAACTAGTCCAGAATGTTGTCACCAGACTATTGACCAGGGCTGGTTTTAAGAAGCAATGAACTTTCTCATTACAACAGCTTCACTGACTATTAATGCTTTTCCAAGAATAATTCCAAGTGCTTGTCATGACCTATGAAGTCCCACATGACTGGGGACAAGGTTATTTGAAAGGCAACCTTCTCTCATTATGAGCCTTCTTGGGTTTTATGATCCTTTGGAGAGGACTTTATCTCTGTCCCTCCTTCACTGGAACATGAGAGCAGGCCTTTTTGCCAAGTACTGATTCTGGAACTCCCCGCCGAAGATACCTCCATGTCCAATGTCCTTCTATCAGCTGGCTTGTGCATAGGTTTGTGACTTTTAAGCTGATTTGTTTGCCAAAGCAGGTTTTTAATTGATAGGTGCTTTCTGTTTATTTAATATATTTATGTGTATGTAACTGATTTTGATTATGTGTTTACATTCGGATTTTGTATGTTTATCTTATCTTTTTATTATGCTTAGCCATCCTGAGCATCATTTGTGAAAGTTTCGCTATAAATTTAAACAAATGCATTTATTTATTTACTTACTATATATAAATAAATACACTTGCTTTTCTTTTTTCTATAGTGTCAAGAAAACGTTTGTTGGTGAGTAATATAACCTCCACCAACAAAACTATTATTTATGTTATTAAACAAATCAGTTTTATAAACTATAAAGGATTTTACAGTAGCCTTTAGAAGTAAGAGATTGTAGACCATCCTTTAAACAAATATCAACCGGTTAATGAAAAATATAGGCCAAATATTCTTGTGGAATTTATTCCAAGATGTTAACAACTACTGTCCATATTTCAGCAAATGTATTCTCCACCATCTGTAATTCTTTTAATTCACCTCTCAGATCTATATTTAAATGAACCAATGGCCCCACTTGCTATATGTGTACACTTACTTCAACTCTCTACTTATTGAATGCTATATGTTTCTCTCTAACACTAGAATTTGTATCTTCTCTAAAACAGAGATCATGCATGTATTCTTTCCTCCCCACAAGATTATAATCCTCTGATATCAATATTTTTAAAATAATAATTTATTTCTAATAGTTATATGCTACCTCCCTAACAAAGTTCTACCAAGTCAGCTCACATGTATTTTTTTAAAAAATATGAAAATCCCATTACAGTGACTAAAAACTAAAATCACTAGTCAATGAATAATCAGCCCAAGAAAAATTAAGTAAAAAGATTTCCCTCTTCCTAGAGATTTCAAGTAGCATTTTTAAAAAAACTATTGTGCATGATTTGCAGGATATTGTATACAGAGTGACTTTAGTTAGCCTCTGGCGTCTTGCTTGCTAAAAGTTTTAAAAAAGAGAGAGGTGCAGGATTACAAGGAGATTAAAAAGTTAACTGGGTGTTTGGTGTTGTGTTGCAGTGAACCATAGGCTGTTAATAGCCTCTCTAAACACATAGATTCCCTGGGTAGCAAACTCTGAGAGCAAAACTGAACAAATTTCTAAAAATGGCTACAATACAGCACACTTGGGAGTCAAGCCAGTTCAGCAGGCTGTCCCAGGAGAAGCACCTACTATTTGGCTCCTCTCCCCATAGCATTAGGGATAAAAAGATTTAGGGAAACAGTTTTTATAGAAGCCCAGTTGTTGTCACTCATCTTGTTAGCTACAAAACTATCCATAAATATGTTAATTACTTGACAACAATGCATCCTGTAGAAGTTCCAGCTTTTAAATGGCAGCTTTGCAGGGTATGTCACTGGCAAGAGCTATTGTTGGCAAGAACTTTTGTTGGCCTGCAAGCCATTCACACGAAGGCAAGTTTCTATTATAGAGAGCTTTTCTATTTATACTTTATTCTTAATCCACTTGTTTATTGCTTGCTTTAAAGTTAATACCATAATCCCAACTAGAAGTCATATATTATTTTCCCTGTGTTAGTCTTGTGTTAATCCCAGCATCAGATATTTTGTAGAAATGACTTACGAGCTTTATTAATTAATATAGGCACGCACACACAAATACACATTGACCCATTTCTCCTTCAGACTTGAACATCAAATTCTTTTCTCTGGATCATCATCTATATTTCAGTATTACTTCATTACATGGTTATGTTTTCATCAGTAAGCTTGAAAAGTGATTCAAAGAAAGATTTCTTCTAAACTAGAAAGTTCTTCCTGAGTAGTACCCATTTTAATTTGCCAGTGATAAATTGTGTGTCAAAATGCCTTTCTTACAAAGGTTCCCTGCTGTGCTGGCACAAACCATGCCTGGCTCAGCCTGCAGATAGCTGAGTCCTATGAAATTACAGCAGTTTCTAGCAAAGGAGTGGAGTAATATGGCCTTGTGGCTTTCCCAAATTGTTACACGGCAGCCTGTGTCTGACTCCTTGGGCTACTAGTGCCTTAAACTGCATCACGAGGAAATGATAAACCGGTAGAATACAATGAATCCAACCAGACCTTTTCCTTAAGGCAATGGGCTATTGCATTTTCACTTCCATGCCATAGTGTTCTCAAAGATAATTCTGTGAAGAGTAATCAAGCTCAGTAGTTGTAGAACATATGAATAATTTGCCACATCTGAATCTAACAAATCTCAGTTTAATCCAGACATGAAGTTCTTCACACAGTAACTAATCAGTATGCATACAAAGATTTGAAATCTGCATGACAAGAAGAAGCTTGATCAGTCCATGATAACTTAGCTCAAATCACCCAATCTGAAACCACATTCTCACTGTCACAAATTTGCCTTCAGTTGGCTGAATCAGCCACCATGTAATGAACAAGAGTTGCCAGAGGAAGAAGAACAGACGGCACCACTGGCACCACTTTGCCCCAAATTTCTACACAATCTTGCCCAGAAATATACATCACACAGGAGTGGATCAAGTTTGAATACTGTTGAACTCTTCAAGTTACAAGATAATCCTCTTGTATCTCCTTGCCAAATATGAGCAGAATCGTTCAACCACCACAGTATGAATTTGCCAAGGGACTGGAATTCTGCTATTGCTTCTGGATGATAGTGTCAACAGCTGTCAAAACAAGATCAAAGAAAATCAACAGAGAAGCACAATTTCCCCTGTCAGTCTCCAGAGATTAACGGCATCAACAAATCTCTGATGACCAACTCGAGGTTGTATGAAACATACCAAGGTTGCCTACAGACTAGAACAAAGTAAGCTGACCGTTTATTTTGCTTTGTGACCAGTTTCAAAACAACAAGAAATCAACTCCATTCCCATCCCAGATCAAGATACACACACGCACACACATATATACACACACACACATATTTGTAACGCTGTACACTTAGAGATTGGATGGACTTTGCATTGGGCTCTACTCCCAGAAATGCCAAGTTCATAAGAACATCACGGTGTGCCTACTGTAAGGCTCTCTTCAGACAGCGCTTGAATGATGGAAGAAAATGTGTGTGGGGATACTTAGTTAAATGTACAACACGCCCCACTCTGTGACCCCTCCAATAGTCCCTCTGTACCCTTTAAAACCTAAGCATAAAATGGAAAGCTCCCCTAATCTGACCACTGATCCCAGCACAGCTCTGGGTTTTAATTCACTGTGGAATGAAAATATATTTTTAGAGATGGCAAGTTCCAAATATGCAGGAATCTGATGTTTAAGACTGAGAATCCATTTTCTTTTATTTAATTTTGTAAGGAATACTTTTCATGAACTTCATCTCATATAGCCAGTATCACCCAGGTCACATGGTAAGACAATTGCTTTCTACATTTAAATTAATAATGTTTATTTAACAATTATTCCCCCGCCCCTGCCTCCACATCAGCAAGATAATTGGCAATGAGTTCGGCTTGTGCACTTGGAAGTTCCAAATGCATCTGAGTGAGAGCTTGTAAATATTTTGCTCTGGAACTATATAAAGTTACTGCAAATTCCTTTGCTGGAAAGAAGCAAAGGCACTTTCTGCACTTACAGGCTTAGCTACTCCTTAATCTCAAGTTGTTAAGTCTCTCTATCTTACATTCTTCTTCCCTTTCAGCAGCTGAGGCTGTAAATTCCAGTAACATGAGTAAAAGCCTGGCAGTAAAGCTCACACATGCACCAGCTTACTTTATAACCTTGCATTTATAATGGTCTGTACATCTGTTGTCTCACTGGTACAATAACGCATAAAATAGTTGTATTTATATCTTCTTCTTTTTTTAGCACTTCTAGTTTTGCAGATGAAAGCACGCCTTAAGTATTCCTTGGAGTTTTACTTTGGGATTATATTCTCCAAGTTATTCAGACAGAGAACTAACTGAATTTAGAACACCCAGCTAAAAACTCCAGTCTGAATACTCAGCTATGTTTCATTTCATGTTTCAGTTCTTAAAGAGGATGCAATTGATCTGGTGAAAAAAATGTGAATAGCATTGTTGTCACTTTCATTCCTTAGTCCTATTTTCATGAAAAAATGTTTTCTCTCTTCAAACTGAAAACCTGTTCACAGTAGCTAGCTTAATGTCAAGATTTTGTAAATGTATAGTGATTCCCATAAAGCTGTAGTTTATGCAGTACTGGGGATACCTACTTTCCTACATCTCTATTTTGACACTACTATTATTCCAAGTATAAAACAAATAAAATATATAATTATGTCTAACATTTTCAGAGTTTTCAAAGCATTCCATACATATTAATTTGGAAATCCTAACTATCCATCCTAACCAGCCACAGAAATCCTAATAACTCCAAAAGACAAATAAGTGAGTCCTAGAGCTATTGATTAGCTATTAGGTCCAACCTCCTGTTCAGTGAAGAAGCTATCCAGCAGATAGCTGTCCAGCCTTTTTCTGAAGACATCCAGAGAAGTGGTCTCATAGTCCACCATATTTACTAAAAATAATTCAGCTCTGTGCCTCAATTTATTTTTCAACATTTTTTCAATAACAATATTGATTTTCATCCAGAATTTTCTTGCTTTGGTGCATGTCTTCCACATGTACCATCTATAAATCATTTTGTTTATATTTTCTTTCAAACCAGAACAACAAGTAAATTTCAATACTTTGGACCATTGTTTCAGCTGCATGTTATGAGTTATGGTATATTCTTTGCCCATTTGACCATACAATCCTTTACCTATTTTTCTTTGGTACAAAATCTCAGCAACAATTTATAACTTTTAGGAATTTTAAATGCCCTCGCTCAATTAGCTTCTCAAACTCTAATTTGTCCTTGCCCCATCTATAATTTTTAATATCTTCTTTCCACCTTGATTGAATCTGATAATAGGTTAGCTATGGCATTTTATGGCTTTCTTTCTCCAACTCTTTAATATCTTTAAATCTCAAGCCACCATGGTATTCTTGGAGATCTTTCTATTTCATCCAATTTCAAATGTTACCCAGTTGTCTTCTATGAAACACGTCCAGTGGAGATAACCACTCCGGGTTGTTGGACAGAGTCTCTCCTTATATTGTTTCCAAATTTTAAGTAAATTTCATCTAATAGCATGACAATTAACTTCAGCATTAACTTTATCTTTCCCATACCATAGATATGCATGCCAGCCAAATCTCAGTTCATGCCCTTTCAGTTCTAGCAGTTTCCTATCTTTCAATGTTATCTATTCTTTTATCCAAGCGATACAGGAAGATTTATAACATAATTTCAAATTGGAGAGTCCTAATCCTCCCCTTTTTTTAGCATCAGTCAAAAGTTTCCATTTGATTCTCGGCTTTTTATGCAACCAAATGAATTTATTTAATTCTCTCTGCCATGTTATGGGTGGTGTAATGGAGAAAATAATTGGTAGTGTCTGGAATAAGAGCATCAGCCTTGGATGAACATTCATTTTAATCACAGAAATTCTGCCCATCAGGGACAGATCTAAAGTTCACAATTTTTCCAAATCTTGCTTTATAGTAATCAAAGTCTTAACATAATTGTTCTCAAATAATTGTTCATTTTTAGTAGTCAAATTAATTCCTAAGTATTAATTTGTAGGTATTCCATCCTAACCAGCTATGGAAATTCTAATAAAAATCTTAATAACCCCAAAAGGCAAATAAATGGTCCTAGAGCTGATGAGGCTTGAACTCATCTCCAGATAAAGTATCTCCAGCAGACAGCTGTCCAGTCTCTTTTTGAAGACATCCAAAGAAGGATGGGTTCCATTGCTGAACCACTCTTACTGTCAATAAGTTTCTTCTAGTATTCAATTGAAATCTACTTGCCTGTAATTTTCAAGCATTAGACTTGCCCTCCCTCTGGGACAGCACAGAACAGGACTTATCTCTCCTCTCTGTGATAACCCTTGTGGTATTTAAAAAGTGCTATTATGTCAGTCCTCAGTCTCCTCTTCACTAAGCTAAATATGCCCAACTCCTTGATTTTTGTTCCCAATGGAGGGAAAATATTTTGCTTTCATAAAAAGCTTGGCTGTGAAAGTTTCTAGATACCAGTTTGCTGTTTCAGAACAAAATAGACATGAACTGTTCTGCAAGACTTCAGGACCAGCCTACTTCATTCTAGACAAGAGCTGATTCACTTCAGAGGTCACAGAGAATGCTTCAGTGAATTTTCTGAGCTTCCTTCAAACCAGTAGGCCTAATAACATATTGTTCAAGTTCTCTGCAGGACACCATTTTTAAAACTATGTGTTGTACATTTAGAAAATCTTTTAATCTACCACAGGGGTCCACTAAGCTTCCAAGACACAGTACAACATTAAGATATAATAATAAATATGTAATACAAAATCCAAGGATAGGATATTGTTACTGCCCTGGCTAGTCCGAGCTTTGGGGATATTAAAAGATATCCCTTGATATCACAATTCGGCTGCACTTCTTTATTCCTCTCCAAGTGCTTGCGAGGCCACCGGACAAGCACGGAAACAAGCTCGGCTGTTAATAGCCGTAATATTCAAACTACAATACAGGCAAGCCAGAAATAGCTGACTCACTGCTTTAGGAGACCTCCAGGCAAGTACTCTAATTAAGTATGCACCCCACTTACAAAAGAGCCTCTGCCCCGCGATGGCAGCTTGATGGGTAAACTATGCAATACTCAAGTACTCTGCGTCTGCATACTGGCTACTCTACTGAGAATCACTACGATAACTCAATCATTCAGATTCTGACCTTTCGGAGGCTTTGTCTCCAACTCCAAATCTATTGTTTTCCCCAAGTACGGCATAGCCTGCAGTCACAATTCTCCTTATAAAAACCCTTGATTCTGAGACCTTCCTCGGAACGCTCCCGAGTTTCACCCCGCCTTGCTGCCGCTTTGCTTGGCGAGCCTCCCCTCAGCTCCACGTGCTGAGCTACACTGCACCCCAGCTTCACTCTCTACTTTTCCTGGGCTTCAGGACAGGTGAAGTATCACCCAAACCAGCAATCCCTCTAAAAATCCCTCTATACCACTCCAACCTTTATTTTCTTTAGTTATCTTGTATGAGTGTGTCGCATACACTGTTTTGCTTGTATTTAATAAACATCATTTAGTATTTCAACTTCTGTGTTCTCCTTGACTCGACCCGACCCCATAGACATAGGGTTCAAGATCTCGCTAAGTTACCCTGCCTCTCGTAACGCTAAGCAGTGCTCTGAGCGAATTTTCTCCACCTTTAGTTGAGCACATTTTGGTGTCCCTCCCGGGACCCCCAGTTCAACAAAAAGTCAAAATAGACATTTCACACCTCTGCATGTGTTAGGTTTCTTTCACAGTCATTTAAAAAAGAGATTGGGAAACTGGGGCCCACAAGTCATATGTGGCAGCAGTCTCTTTTTTTGTGGTCTTCCAAGTCACTCAAATTCTCTTCCCCCAATTATATGGTACAAAACAAACTAGAGACAGTGCTGGCGGAGCAATCTCTCTCCTGCTTGAGTTGCTGCTGAAATGTGGTTGTGAACCAGTACAAAGACTTACTGAACCACTCAGACTGTTCAGAACATCATTCCCACCAAAAATTGAAAGATGGATCTTCTTTCAACCCCATGGCCCTAACACGGGATTTTTCTCCTCCTCCTGGATTGCAGTCTTGGAAGGAAATTTGGATATTTGCTTGCTGCCAAACAGATACTGGCATTACAGAAGACCCCACAGAAAGGTACTATCCTGAAAATACGGCCATCACTTATGATTGGTTCATATTGTAGAAGAAATGCTCTAAATTAATCCAAATTTTATCCCTGAAAGATTAAAAGACAGAATTTGGACTAGAAAAGATAATTACATCACACTGAGCCATTATTCTCTTATCACTGGCAGGCAAGTACCTTTATATTTAAACACGCCTTCAGCCTTTAACTGGTTAGAGTAGGAGGATTTTTAACAGTTATGCTGAATTTTTTAAAAATTATACCTTGAATGTTTTAAACTATTAATCATTTAAGTGGTATGCTGGTTTATTTTTTAAAAACTTTTGTTTTGTTTTAGCATATAATTACAAGGCAATTATAATTATATATTGACTGAGATTCCACACTATCAATCTAACTACAATGGGGGAAATCCATCACTGTACTTAAGCCTGATGATTCCATAACCCACCCACCCCCTTTCCAAAACCCTACCTTTTCAGGTTAGTAGTGTTCCAACCAGATCTCTTCTAAGGTATATAGAGTGCTGGGAAACAACATCTTGAGCACTCTCCCAGCCACAATGTGTTTCAAGAAGAGGCAGCTGGAGAGACCCATTGGGTCTTGCTACGATTGCTTGTCTCAAGGCACCCTGTGGCTGGGAAAGCATTGCAGATGTCATTTCTCAGACCTCTAGCAGCTTGGAAACACTTCAGTCAGGATTCTGCCAGGTTGCATGGGTAAATGTTAGAGGTCACATTCAGTTGTTTATGATCATAAACATGAATCCCAAGCAGTTACAAGATCATGAGTCTAGATTACGATCTTGTAACTGCTGAACAGGATGCCAGCCAATGTATTACATGTTTTTTAATCTATATTGTAAGAAAGGCATAAAAATAAATAAGTAAGTAAGTATTTAAATTAAGTTATAGCAACCTAAAAGCAATTCTAATTTTGCCCCCTTTCCAACAAAGCTCCTTTGTCCTTTTATAAGGCTCACATTTAATGAGCATGCTCAGCTTCCAATTATTTGAAGATAACAACCTGATCTGTCATCAATTTACTTACATCTAAGGTATTGGCCTTTAAAGAAAGACGAAAGGAAATACTAACTTACTTGGTTCAGTGACAACTACTTTGTGCCTCAGCTTCTCCCCCACCTCCCCTTCCTGATCCAACCTTTTCCTCATTATTCTCTAAAAAACATGAAAATTTAATAGTTCTCTGGTCTTCTGTCCCATATTGCAGTTTATTTTTTGCAACTTCATCCATCCATATTGTCATAATTTTGCCCATTTTATACAAATAGATCATTGATTTAAATTTGTTGGTTCAGAGGAATCCACTGCTGAAAGGCGGCTAAGTGGCTAAGTTTTGGAAAAGGCCAAATGAGTTTCAGAAGGGTTGGAATCTAAAGACAAACCACTGACAAGCAAGCATTTGCTGCAGAAGTCTCCTTGTTTAACCACAATTCCTCCTCCCCCTCTGCTGAACTAGATTGCTTATAAATTATATTTCATTCTAGGTTATTGTCACTCCACATCTTATGTTTTACAGCATCAAAAACCATGGCAGCAGTATCTCTACCCGATCATCAAAAGTCTTGTCACCAAAAGACTTAGCCCTCTGAAGATAGGTTCAGTGCTTTTCCTATCATATTTTTAACTTCTGTTCCTTCCTCATCCTACCTTAATGGTGGAAGCTACAGTACAATGTACTTTCTTGGTCTGAGGCACATATCTGTGGAGCACTGTTACCAAACAGCCTGGTACAAGTATCTTTCCTTCATAACAACCTTCTAAAGATAGGTTCAGTCTTACAATAGTTTCTGAAAAGTCTCAGGTTAGTTTACCCACACCTTACATTTTAAATAAGTATACCTAAAATGTTTAAGTACAGTTGGCTCTCCACATTTGCTAGAGTTAGGGGCACAGGTCCTTGCAAAAGTGGAAAAATTGCAAATATCAAAATGCATGTGTATGTCTGTGGGAAGCGGGCAGAGGCATTGTGCAGAGTGGCCACCTAAGGTCCAAACCAGGTCAGGGAAAGAAGATGGAAAGGGGATGGTGGCCTTATACTTGGTGGCCCTATAATTCCTCTCTTATCTATCTCCTTCCTTGGGTGTGTTGGGTGCATTGGGAGAGGTTTGTAGTACTTAGAAATTGGGCTGCCAGTTATCCTTAACTGGCCAGGCAGCAGCTAGTAGAGAACGAGGACCAGAGGGGGCTTTTTAAAGGGCTGCATGGCCTGATTGAGCTGCGGAGAGAGAACATTCCCCCAGAAAAGAAGCATTTGAGGTTGGGGGTGAGCAGGGATTGGAGAAACTTGCAAATAATCAAACCCATGATAGTGAAACTGACAACTGTGAAGGGCCAAGTGGGCATTGAAATATAAGAAGAACCATGCTGGCTAGGCCTGCCTAGTCCATCTCCTTGTTTTCCTCTGTGCCCAACCAGATACTGAGGTAGTGTTGTCAGTTCAGGATGGTTCCAGATCCTGAGGTTTCTGAGCCAAAACCTGAGACCCAGGGACCGCCTCTGGTGATGTCATTAGATGTTGTGCATTAAGCACCTACCACATATGCTCACAGCTTGTAATTAACACACAGATGCAAGCATACGCAGGCACACACAAATATACATACACAATGTATGTTCCTGTTTGGTAATTAAGACAGAAATCTTAATGTGAAATGAGGGGTTACTTATTTTCGTCTCTTTAGGGAGATGTGATAAGGACCATTTAATCTAGCCTACTTGTTACTAGCCAGAAGGTCGATATATATAGTGGAGGGTAAGTCCTAGAGCCACACTGAAAGAGAAGAGAAAGCTAAGTAAATACAAGATTCTTTGGAGATTCTTTCCAAGTTGAAGCAACAAATCAGTCTTGCAAATTGTTGCAAGCTGCTACTCTATTGTGTTGGAGATTTATACACAGCCCTCTTCTCTTGTTTATAGCTGAGCCCACCAAAACTTGAGAATTTGCACTGCCACTTGGAGATGACTGATGAAAACTGGAGACTCAGGGCCAGGCCTTGAGATCTGGGAGCTCTGCATTAGGGGGATAGGTACAATAGTATCTGTCTACTTGTGAATCCCAGAATTGGTATATAGAACCTTATGGTCTCTCATACTGGTGTCAATATATTGCCATCAAAATTAGTAGTGACAGAGAACCTTAGGCCATTTCCACACGGGGTAATAAAAACGTTGCAGTGTGTCCTCCACGGAGGACGTCTGCACCTTGGAGCGGACTGGGTCCGGACTACTTAGTGTAGATCCGCACCTCAGTCCACTCTGGAACGACCCCAAGTGGTCCTCCAGCGTGCTTTTGAAAGACCTGATTTTTCTGCTCTTTCAAAAGCATAGAGCGTGCCACTGCGAGCCTGCTCCCTTGTGCAGATTCGCAGGCTCGCACCAATGCGAGTCTGCGATCTGCCGAGGGCGGGCTTTAGGCTGGCGAGCTTCAGCAGTTGGTCGAGACCCATGACCATCCAGAAACCGCCATTTTGGACACCGGAGCAGAGCAGATCGACGACCATGCACTGCTCCGGAGCAGCCTGGATCAGACCAGGGAGCCAGAAGATCCGGTAAGTAGTGGCGTGGGACGATTCCCTTGCCCTGTGCGGAAATGGCCTTAGACTTTGTCTAACCTGCTTCTGAGGCTGTCTCCAAGTTGGTGGCCATCAATAGCAGGGCTCACTAAGAATGGCCTTCCCAAATTCTCTAAAGTATTTGTGGGAAGTGGAACCAGGAGAGTCATTTCACTGAATATTCTCTAGAGCAAGGTGGAATTCTTTAACATATGGAGAGGGAACAAAGTTGTTACTGAATAAAATTATATGTTAGTATGCTGGTGGATGGAATGCAGGAATAACCTTAGAAGATGGGAAGAAACTGAACTCAGGTCTGCAACTTCTTTCAGCATTACTGAAGTAACAATAACAGTATTACAGAACTTGGAATGTGTGTATATTTTTAAGTAACACATTCAGTGATAATTTCTTAACCCCACCCCGCTTTTCTGGTGACATAGTAGTCTTCACTTGCTACTAAAGGATTACTAACACACTGGCCAAAGGCAGAGATGGGAAGTGTGTAGCTCTCCAGATGTTGTTGACGTGTAACTTCCAGCATTTCCCCTCATTGAGTGTGCTGCCTAATGCAGAGGAGACATGCAGCCCAACATTTAGAGGAACGACTAATTCTGGTCTGTGGCCTGAACCTTAGTTGCTAGAGCCTGGTGAGAGCAAACCTATTCAATCAATAGAAGTTACATAACTATTGACTTACCAAGTTCCCATTGTGTATACTCTCGTGAGGACTAATAACTTGATTTAGGCCTTTACTTTTGTATTTTTGAACAAAAATATACTTCAAAAGTTGAAGAACTGCCAAAAGTCTTGTAATGATCTCCGCCCCTGCCATTTGACAAATAGTTACTAAATATTACATCAAAGAAAATAATGGTCTTATCTGCCAATACATTGTTCTGCAAAAGGAAAGGCGCTATCTATTTTTACCCATAAAAGTACTGCACCATAGGTAATATTAGTTGCAGCCTGTTAATTTCAAACTTTGCAGTACTAAAAGGGCATTTACAGATGCACCTAAAGTTCTCCACCTATTTACAGAGGGCAAAATTGAGGAGAATTGAGAATTGTTGAATATTCACCAAGGGAGGACTGAAATTCTGCAGCACGTTAGGATGAACTCAAAAAAAAAAAAAAAAGGTTAAAAATGCACTAGAACATATTCATTGCTAAATATCACCCAGCTCTTTTTAATGTATCCTGAAAAATATAGTGTTTGAATGCAACATGTGTGGCTTTCAAGTCATGTGTTGTCTACAGGCACATGTGCCTAGCAATTGAGATTGATTGTAATCTCCAAAAAGTATACCATTGATTTTGCTATCATATAATCCATGCAGCAAGCCCTCTGTCCTGGTTTCTTTAGGGTCCCTTTCAGCTGTCTGCGGTGGTTGCTGTACTGTATATGCCCCTGATAGTTATTATGCCCCCATATATGTACCTAGCATTTTTAAACACACTTATCTTGCTTATACATCACACTTCTTCATGCATGCATGCATAATATGTTTTCAAAGGCATCTTTTAAACATGTAACATGTGAGGCATCCATAAGCAAAATGAATTAGACCCTTCAGGTAGCCTCCCATGGAAAGAGAGCAAAGTAGTACAGCCTGTAAAGCAATAAGTGCTGTACCTTACAAAATCATAGTTTATTTTTAAAAACTACAACATTCAGAAGCATTACAAGAAAAAAAAATCCTGTCTTAAATCAGAGAGAGATCAGATATTGCATGAATAGTCTGTTCCACTGACAGTTGATGTTGGAGAAGAAGGAGGCCTATAACTGGCCTTATAAATCTTGGCAAATATTAGCTATTGGATTGCCCATAACTTTGAAAACACAGCAATTAACTGAATTAGCTAATAATTACAGTGGCAGAACTTGACAGACAATATGCACATAGCTTTCAGAAAGACAGCTGTTCATTATTTAGAGAAGTCCTAAAGAATTCTGACATTGCAGCTGTAGATGATTAAAATTACAATCTTAAAATTTGTCTTCCTTCTCTAAACCTCAGCGTCCCTTCAGACAAAGTATCAAGTGACTTTTCTGATGACAAAATATACTCTATCCTCATATTCTCTTTCAAAGGAGAGGAAGGAGATAAATTTACTATTTATGGATGACTACAAGGACTAATCTTAGTGCGAGACATCTAACTCTCAAATGCCTCGTTTTCTCACTTCGCTGTAAACTTACATTTTGCCTGGATGACAGTAAAGGAGAAATATAATGGGACCCCTTTTTCTACCCAGAAAGTTTCCAGGAGTGGTACCTCCACAGGCTCCTTCCTCAAACTTGAAGGTGATGAGAAGAGGAAAGAAATAACTCGGAAAAGAAAGTATTTTCACTTTTACTCTTATGATGAGGTATGCATGTGGTTGCCATGTGGTTTTTCTCTAATAAACTAATCCTCCTTAATTTAATTACCTTTGAATTAGGCTCCTATGCCCTAACTTCAAAAGAAAACCACCTGTTTATTTCCCCCTCAGTATCCCCGTTGCTAAGGCATCCTGTTTCAAAGCTGCTCCACCTAGCAGTTGCACTCTTAAAACAAGGAAGATACATTCATTCCCTCGGTCTCCAGTTGTGCACCTTACCTGGCTTCTTCGCAGGTTCTGGCATCTTAACGTTGGCTTGTGAGGTGAAAATCCAGGAACTGACTGGTAGTGCAATGAGGCTGAATGACTTCCAAGACCCCTACCCCTGCCAAAGAAATACCATTGGCAAGCCCCCTTCCAGCTCCTCCCCCTTGATCTCCCACTGTTGTCAGCACTACCCCCTTATCAACAGTACAGAGCACTTGACAGAATTCTTTAGCTAGGATAAATATAGCTGGGTTCCATGTGTCAGGGAGTGTGAACCACCCAAGATAGGCCCTGCTGCTCATTTGATGGGAGACTTATGCAAATCCCAGGGCTCACAATGATGCTCTTTTTCCTATCCCTTTCCATCCTGCATGATTTGCATCTGTATGGTTACCTCACATACATAACCTCTAACTACAAATAGCAATTCAGACACTATTGGTGTGATTCACACATAGGTAGGTACTATTATATCTTTTTTTATTTAAGAGAGAACATTTAGTCCAGGTATAACTCTCTCATTAAAATGAATGATATGCAAACATGCTTAAGTCTGGCTATTATCAACCTTGTCAGTTTGAAAGGAGCCATCCCTAGCTCAAAGACACCCTACAATCATTTCCCTACTTTGCAACACATTTATGAGAAACTTGAACCCCCAAACTCCCACTGTCCCCTATGGAACAAGACATAAAAGGACTTCAGTCAGAAAGAAAGCATGTCCCCCCTACCCCAAATGGGGAGCAGCAAAGTTACATGGAAGATTCACAGCAGTGATGTTCATATTGTGTACTTCTTTTCCTTTTTCCCATATAAGAGAATGATTGTGATCCATTTGGGAGGACAAACCCTGCTCTTGGGACACCATTATAATGAAGAAAATCTGCCCCCTGTGTCATGAGCTACTTTTACAAACATGGACCTCATTGGGTGGTAAGGCACAATGTGTCTCTACATATAAATTGAACAGGGTCAGTCCTACCAGCGGATAAAGTGAAGTGGCAACCTCAGGGAAGACAGAAAGAGGTGCCAAATTATTGCTGAATTTTTTTTGTGTTTTGCCATTGGAGAATAGAGTGAAAGGAAATACTTGTCAGATTTTCTGCCTCAAGTCCCAAAATAACTTGCCTAGTTTTGAGTGGTATGAACCCTGACATGAACTGTTTAAGGTTGCAATTTGCTGCTCCTCCTCCTCAGGCAACAAAATATCTTGGGCTACAGTGGTACATTATGTCCCCCACCTCTGTGGTCCTTGAGATCCATGAGCCCTCTCTTTGTGCTTCCCTAACATCACAACAAAACAGTACCTTGGAGAAGTTGCCTTTTGGATTACAGCTCTTCTATGCGCCAACTAGTGAAGGCTTTTCCTGTTTTTGACAATCAACAGCTAGTGACAGTTACGTAATGTTAATCTCATCCATTGCTGCGTAATGTAAAATGTAATCTGTAAAACTTCACATGGGAATTAGGAGAACTTGGTGTCCACATGGCCAAGGCAGGCTCTTCAGAGTTTTGTCTCTGTCCCTTCCTTTCTGAAGAGTGTGCTGGGAGCTAGCTCGCAGCTCCATTCTGTTGGTGGTTCTTCTGTAAACTTTCCAGCTGTCCAGTTCTAAAATATGTATTTATTTCTTTAGTTCAGATTTGTTTTCATGTTCAGAGGCCCAGGGAATGGTGGATGGTTTTGCCTGCCCCTCGCAATTCCTGTTGCTATTGTGTTTCTGGCTACCAGGTGGCAGTGTTGGAAAAATAATGCATGTTATCCAGACTGCACTGTACATTTTGTGAACTTTTGCAGACACACCACAAAATTCATTCACATGAACATACAGAAGAACTCATTCAACTGCCTCTGTAATGGAAAAGTTTAGGTAATTAATGGACTATTAAACAGGATAGGGATTTCTTCAGTTCGTTATGGTGGGTTGGCCTGAATGAAATGAGGCTGGGCTTTTGAGTACTACTGGAAGAAAGTTAAAAAGTAGCCTGATTAGGGTTCTCAGATGTCAGGGCTAGGCTGAGGAAAGGAATCTTGAGATGAAACACCAGCTTGAAAAGTTTTCCTTTTCAGTGTATGCTACTGGACCTTACTACTACATGGTACTTCAGAATGGCTGCTGTAGATCTCCAGATGGTTTTCTTCTCAGCCTTCTTCTCTCCCTGTTTCTCCTCTCAAATTCACTCAAATTGTGGCTGGCAGGGACTTGTTAGCATAAGGAAATAATGAGCTACTCAGTATTCAGTGCCTCAAATATCACTAAATATGGTATCAAAGGACTGATGCTTTGAAGCTTTTCCTATCGTATTGTTAACTTCTGCTCCCTCCTCATCCTACCTTAATGGTTGAAGCTACAGTACAATTCTTGGTCTGAGGCGTATATCTGAGGAGCACTGTTACCAAAAAGCCTGGTACAAATACCTCTCTACTTCAGCTCTACTTAGTCACTTTATTCCTGTCTATTTTATTTATTGAGTTCACCTCCCTCCCTCCCCCTCCTCAGTCTTTCTTTCTCTCTCTTTCTCTCTGGTCTATTTTGTCTTTCTCCTCAACCCCTGCCACAGCTCTTGGCTAAACACCTTGTCCTTCCCTACATTCTTGGTCACTCATTCCTTTCCATCCCCTACAACTCCTGCCTATCCTAATCTTCTTCCTCATTCTGTAGTTTGTTTGCTTCTTTCTTCTTTCTTTCCATCTTTCCTTCTTTCCATCTTTCCTTCCTTCCTTCCTTCCTTCGTTCCTTCCTTCCCCCCCTGCCCAAATCTCCTGGCTAATTATCTTCTCTTTGCTTCTCTGATTTTTTCCCTCACTCCTACTTCTCTTAGTGGCACTCATTTCTCACTCCTTCTCTACTATTCTCCCTTCCATTTGTCCTCTTTTTTTCCTTTTCCCTCCCATCTGCAGTTCTGCTGGCTACATTTGACTTCTAACTTATTCCTCATCCTTCTTGCTCTCATCCTTCTCCCTTCTTCTATATCCACTTCTTCCAATTCCTCCTTTTCCTTGCCCTTCTTTTCTATCTGTTTGATTCTTTCTCCTTTGCCTACCACTAAAGAAAACTTTGAAACTTGTTTGGAATATATTAGATTCTCAGTATTTTAAAACTATAAATCTCATTAAAACCAACAGGAGTCTCCTCCGACAAGACATAGGCCCTTTATGCACATTACCATCTTCCGGCGCTGGTGTTCGGGGATCATGCGAGCAGCCTCTGGTGAGAGGCTCTCGCATCTGGGGTCCTTCAGCTCCGCACGAGCTGCCTGCTCGCACAAGAGCCCTGCCTCTTCCTTCCTCAGCACAGCCTGGGAGTTTCCCAGGCTGTGCTGGGGCAGGAAGCACGACCAGCATGGCTCCGGAGGATCCGTACGCCAGGTAAGTGCGTGCGTGGCCCGGGAGCAATGCGTGATTGCACACCATTTTCGGCTTCTAGCCGAAAATGAAAAGGTGCGCGATTGGCACCTGCCGGTCCCTGGAGCGTTGCGCGATTGTGAGTGCGTTATGCAGATCGCTCCTCACAATCGAGCAACGCTCCAGGCCCTCTTTCGCATGGAAAATGCCATGCGAAAAGGGCCATACAGAGCTGAGACTGCTCTGCTGTCTCTTGTCCTTTCAGTCTATGGCCATTTCTGCCCTACGCTGTTCTAATGCTATTATTCTACTTTCAACATCCGGTGGAATTCTGGGGTTTGTAGTTTACTGAGGCCAAACAGCTCTCTGGCTGAGAATTCTAGATGGCCCTCCCTAAACCGCAAACTCCAGGATTCCATGGGATGTTGAAAGTGGAATAATAGCACTGTAATAGTGTGGTGTGGACATGGCCTAAAATCATCATTGTTGTAATTATGATCACTTCCTCCACCCCAAAACATTTAATGGTCATTATAATAACTGGCCAGTATTCTGTATCAGCTGCTTAGTTAATGATTTTAAATATAAAACAATGATGAATGAGTTAATCTAGGTAACTGCTCCATATTCATATCACTACTTGGGCGCTTTCCGCACCTTACCTTTTTCTGGCACTGGGGTGCAGGGATCGCATGAGCAGCCTCCGGCAAGAGGCTCTCATGTCCCTGCTGCTTCAGCTCTGCATGAGCTGCCTGCTCGCACGAGAGCCCTGCCTCTTCCTTCAGCAGGGGCAGGAAGCATGACCAGCATGGCTCTGGAGGCTCCGCACGCCAGGTAAGTGCGCGTGGGGCCTGGAAGTAATGCACAATCGTGCTCCATTTTCGGCTTCTAGCTGAAAATGAAAAGGTGCATGATTGGTGCCTGCCAGCCCCTGGAACACTGCACAATTGTGAGTGCGTCATGCAGATCGCTCCTCACAATTGCGTAACGCTCCAGGCACCCTTTCTTATGGCAAATGCCGTGCGGAAAGGGCCTTGGTCACAATTGTAATGCTATTGCCGGAAGCATAACTTCCCTCTGCAAACTACTTTACTAGGCATAAGCTGCATGGGGAGAATGGGGTACCTTCTGCTAGCAATCAGAGCACAGTTGAATGACATTTCCATCTGGGTTGAAAGGATTTGGGCCTCCAGAGTTTACTTAGGTAGGTATACTTAACTAAGTAGTTTCTTCGTTAAATATACTTAACTAAAGAGCTTGTACAGAACACTGGCCATTGTTGTTCTGGAGGTGATAACAGTACACAACCTGACTGTAAACCAGTGAAAATGTGGGTAGGGAAGAGCACTGGTTAATTGGAGCAATCTATTAAAAGCAGAGTTTAAAATACTTTCCTTTTTTGAGGAGGGTTTCTTTGGTGGCAATATGATTCTCATGTGTTTTAATAAGTATTTACAGATTGTTAAAAATAGATCTGGAAGAAGTCTGGGTTTTTCTCATCAAAGCAGAGCTTGGAAAACTTTCTTTTGTTGAACTACCTCTTCTGGGTGTTCTTAAAATCAGAGCTTGCAAAGGTGTTAAAACCAGAACTCAGAAGGGTTCCTTCCATTCAATGCAAAGCCTAATTTCCAAACAGAGAAATAGGTTCTCATTGTTTGACTTTGTGTTGTTTGAATGCCATGCTCTGAACAACTGTGGGTGATGCTTAATTTACTGTAATGACATCACCAGTGTTGTCCCTAGGCCTCAGGTTTCGGCCATGAAACATCAGAGTCACAGATGATCCTTACCTGGCTACACTAAGCCTTATGGACTAATGTTAAGATACCAGGAAACAGGTAGAACTTGATACAGGATTAGACAGGGCCTGCTCACATGAGGGTAACCTCTAGAAACTCAGTCTTTACAAGAGGAAGAAGAGTAGGGAGATGTAGTCTGTGCTGATTGTAAAACTTCTACCTAGAGTGGCACAAAGCCAGCTCTAAGTTCAAGAAAGGACAAAGAACGAAAAGGGAAATAAATAATAATTGGAATTCTCATTTTAAAAACCATGGGGCTGAAAGTCTCAGAGTAGACCCGCTGGATTTATCTACATGTTGACTCATCATTCAAGAGGTGGTTCAGTGGGTTTAACTCTAGCTGGAACTAACCAGGAGGATTCTAGCGATAGTCATTTTTTAATATATATAACAAAGATAACTCTAAGTATGTGCCTTCAAGCTGTGTGTTGATTTATAACAAAACCATGAATTCCATATTTTTTCCTTAGGTAAGGAATACTCAGTGGTAGCTTACCATTGCCTTCCTCCTAATATAGCCTGGTAATCTCAGATAGTCTCCGTTCCAAGTATTATACAGGTCTAACTCTACTTAGCTGCCAAGGTCAGACAAGATCTGGGGCATTGAGGATTCTAAGCATTTGCTATGAATCTTACTGATATATTGTGTGTTGCACATATATCAAGAACATAAGAAACACAATGTATTTTCAGTGTCACTTATCTATGCAGAACAGCAGCAACAACAAAACAACTACAACAAAATATCCTTGTAGCTAGGTTATCTCACAATCCTTTGGTTTGGAATGTGCCCTTTAGAAGTCCTCTTAGCTCCTGTGAATACTTAAAAACAGACATATAAATTAGTAAATGCTGTAGGTCTTCCTAATTTAAAGGGAGAATGTTGAATATGGAAGAATGGAATATGTGTGTAAGAAGGAGCTACTGGAGGAGTGACAAAAATGCAGCAGACCGAGAAAGGCAGGTTCCCTTTATAGATGTGCTCCAGAGGTGATCAATTAGGTGGAAAATCTCAATCAGTCACAGATTCAGTCTTTTGAATCTGTGACAACAAAGACAATATTTTGGAAAAAAAAAAAGTAAGAGGAGGAAGAGAAAAACATCTTCAATCTGAAGTGAAAAAAGAAAAGTAGAGAATACGTATTCAGAGTATACTTGGTTTTATTAAATATTTACATGTTATTAGTATTTGCATAGTAAGACGTATTTCCAGAATCTGCAAATTTCTCTCTAGCCATGGAGAAATATAGCAGAGCCTCTATTAATGCTACTTTAAAAGCTAGGAGCGAAGGACAAAAAAAACCTTTCATCCAATCGCATGTTTTAATTACAGCACAATCAAATACTTTCTGAAAATAATATATCTATACATTTCTTTCTTTAAAAAACAAAGTCCCTACTATGTCCAGCTTGTTGTACAGAAGCAAAGTAACACGAAGGAATTTCAAATCTGAAGAATATTCGTACCAGAGACACTGGATGTTGGAATACCTCAGTGAGAGAGGGATGGGAGGCACAGTACAGAGGTGTTGTTCAGCCATTCACCTCTGCCATTAGTCCAGCTCATGTGTCCTTATTAGTTGGCTTTTCAGGATTTAGACCCCTGTTCAAAGAGAATAGTGCTTTCTATCCATGCCGCCCCTGCCCATCACCTCACCACTAAACTGATATGTCAACTTCTTTTTGACTTTCTTGACCTCCCCGGTCTTGCCGTAATTTCGCAATGCCCGTGCCATTTTCTGGTAGGTCATTTTCTTGCGGTTGCCTTTCTGAACACCCCAACGGTGAGCCAGAGCTTCTTTATGTTTGGAGGAGAACTGGAAAGTACCTTTTTCTTTATCTACCCACCAGATGCTATCCTTCATATCTCCACTGCGAAGCAGGTCGAGAAGAAACTGATAAAGTCGGATTTTTTTCTTACTGCCTATAGGAAGAAATAGGCAAAAGAGATATGTGAGGTAGCTTTAAGAGAACAGTAGAAATTGTCTTCTGCTGATCTGGGCTATTGATCCATCTAAGTTCAATATGACCTAAATTCAATCATGAACTAAGATCCATATAAGCCTGCCTGATTCTTATAATCTTTGGCAAAAAACTTTCCATCCTACCACCCTCACACTCTTGTCTGATGAGGATACAAGAGATCATCTTCTCAGCAGCTGCTCCCAGGCTACTGAGAGTCTTCATGGGCCCCTTCTCATCTATCTTTTTGCCAGAAAGCAAAGACCTTCTTATTTAAGCAGGGCTTCAGCCTTTAATAGGTTGAGCTAGAAGGATGTGGGTGTGCTGTTTTATTATTTTTTTTTCAAATATGTGATATGTCCTTAGTGTCTTTTTAATTGTTTGAAATTAATATTTTCATTGGATTGATTGTTCAATGCTTTTTAAACTTTTGTACCCATATTGTTGTAGCTATTTTGTTTTAACTCGTACTGTAAGCTGCTTTGGCTCTCATATTGGGAGAAAGGCAGGGTATCAAATCAATCAATCAATCAATAAAAAATATTCACTTGCTAGTACTCTCCAATGTTTCAGAAGGGAGCTTTCCCCTCAAGTCTTACCAGTGAATGCCAAGGATTCAAAAATGTTTTGCATTCAGTGAATATCTCTACGAGCTGTGTTCTTTCCCTTCAATAGCTATGGCACTTCCCCTTTCACATGAAGGGAAAGCATTTCCCCAGCTCAGGAAGGTACAGGGAAATCCCATCTTTACATCAGGGAAGTCATCAGCATAAATATGTATCCAAGACAGTCATTCAAAAACGTAATATCTATATTATGATAATGTTCCTTTGGGGTGAGAATAAGGTTTGGGGATATTTTGCAATCCTGCTCTGAACAAATCTTCCTGAGAAAAGCCCATGATAAGTTCACCTTAGGTCGCCATAAGTCAGAAACGACTCGAAGGCACACAACAATTCAGCATGTTTAATGTTCAAAACACTTTAATTTTAAATGAAAACATTTAAAAAGTAGATCTGTTATGGCGGTTGGCAAAGCCAGTCAAAATGGAATCACAGGAAATCCACAGGAGAAAAGTATGTGCAAATGATATGCAGACAAAGAACAGACAGCTGTTGATATATCTGGTGAAAAGAGAACAGAAAAATCCAGAGTACACTGTTCATCTATCTGTCCCAACAAATTATTAATAACAATGTCACATGTGGCTGAATCTTTATAGAGCACCACAGACTGACTAAATAAATAAATAAATAAATAAATAAATAAATAAATGCTTTTAAAAAATGCTCCTAAGCCAATGAGCTTCAATTGAGAAACAAGAGATTGTTGGGTTTTATTAGAGATCGAATTGGGTTTAACAGATATTATAAATGTATGTATACTAACTTGAATTGCTAAACGCAAGTGTAGTAGAATTACTGAAAGAACTAGCAACTCAGTACTTGATGTAAATCTCACTGATTCCGTGGGAGTGTACTAGTTGGAACTAGCTGTTGGCTAGGAGAATTGTAAAGTGATATGTTGGTTATTACGAAAGAACAAGGGAGGAAAATGTACTGTTCTGATTGTCTGTGGTGGCTTTTTCCGAGATGGGATTGTATAGAAGGATTCTGTTGGCAGTCCACTGTGGAAAGAGTGAGCAGTTAGTTGGAGGGAGAGACTTGAGGAGAAAAGAAAAGTATTTGTCTATTCCGGTTTAATTACCACTTGGCTTTTTTGAGAATGATAAAAGTTATTGCTATTACTTAAAGGTAAATTAGACACGTTGGTACATATCCAGTGCTGCTTGGATGGAGCAATTTCTTATGTAATTAAAGCCAACACCTTAAGCAGCAGCAACAAAGTTACCTCAGCAGTAAAGAAAAAGTTACCTCAGTACCCCTAAGATTATAGAATAACAGAAGAAAATTATTTTGGTGGTGGCAGTGAGAAGGCCATACCATTCCTATAACTCTCTTCCATAGAAGGAAGAATTATACTCACCATTTCAATAGCAAAGAAGACAACGGGGGGGGGGGGCAAGTTTAACAAAAGATTATGTGAAAAGATGCATTTGGTGCATGGACTTGGTTTTAAATGTGAATGAGGACTAAGGGCTTAACTGGAAGTCTTTATTTAACAGGATGCATCTCTGGGGGGAGATTTGGTGGAATGGAGTGGTAATAATAGGTGGGAGTTCTGAACGAAACTTCAAGAAATAAAGAGCAGCAAGTCACTTAAGAAAACAGGAGGATTTCTGAATGAAGTTGGATGAAGAGCAAGATGGAGAATGGAGGAGAAACTTGCCCCTTTTAGGGTTCACAAATGAAAGCATTAGTGAAATGAACGTAGGCCATTTCCGCACTGGACTGTTATAGCGCTATTATTCCACTCGCAACATTCTGTGGAATCCTGGGGTTTGCAGTTTTGGGAGGGGTCAGCCGGCCCCTCCCGAAACTGCAAACCTCAGAATTCCATAGAATGTTGTGAGTGAAATAATAGCGCTATAACAGCCTAGTGCGGAAATGGCCATAGTTTATTTAACAACATGCTGATCCACATGTCAGCATTCCAGCTAAACAATCTCACATCAAAGCAAATGTTCACTTTACAATTTATAGTAGTTCTGGAAAATCTACCTGACAGCAGCCTACAACAATGTATAGCACATCATAGGAGCATACTGGATAAATATTAGCTAGCAGTCATTATCTCATAATGGAAATATTACTAAACAAGCATCAAATGAAAACAAACTACTAATGTTGAACCTTTCCCTTACATCTCAGATAATTATTACTATTATTAGAAAGCACCAATTAGAAAGCTATCGAAATGCTTAAACTGCTTTTTGTTGCGATTCCTAAAAGCCTAATACCAATTCAGCTTTAAAAATTTTTCTCAGTTCAGGATACTTTTCCTTCAGCATGGCTGTAACTTACTTTGGTCCTACAGTTACTCTCCGATCCTTTCAATGAAAGAAATGTAGTAACAGCCAGGGGTGGATTAGAAAAGAAGAATAAGTCAGGTGGGCCATGATGTAGAATACAGTCTTTACTTTTCATTTGCTCACCTGCTTCTCCACTCATAATTCCAGGACCAGGTTCTCCAGTATCAGTCTCCCCATCTGACACTTCTAGTGGGGGACTCTGTCTTTCTAGATCTTCTTCATCAGAACTGCGTGGGTGAGAAGGATACACACACATGCGAGGCACAAAGGTAACCTGTGGGAGATATGAAGAGTGATGGAGCTGAAGAGTATCGAAAGAAAGAGAATCAAGTGAATGTAGTGGCAAGAGTAACAAAGGTGGTAAGTAAGGTACCTGTTGTTGCTGTTAATTGCTACCAAGTCAACTTTGACTTCTGGCAATCTTACGAATGAGAGACCTCTAAGATACCTGGTCATCAACTACTTTGCTCAGGTCTTCCAAATTCAGTACTGTGGCTTCCTTGAGTCTATCCACCTGTAATGTGTTCTTCTTCTTTTCCTACTGCCTTCTGCCTTACCAAACATTATCATCTTTTCTAGTGATTCATCTCTTCCCAGGATATGTCCAAATTACAATAGTCTCAGTTTAGTCATCTTAGCTTCTAGGGATAGTTCAGGCTTGATTTGCTGTAGGACCCATTTATTTGTCCTTTTAGCAGTCCACAGTACCATAACCAAGTTTTGTTGTCCTTTCTAATGCGATCCGCTGGCTGACTAAATGTCTAGCTTGCCTTATTCATATGCTCACAATGTGCACAAACTCACATTACAAAGAGAAACATAGCATTGTGAACACAGTTTGAGCAGCCGTTTCAATATATATGTTGCTGTAGCTTTTCTTTCAAATTTTTCATAAGTGGAAATTTTGCCATCCCGAGGAATTACCATGCCAGCTCACAGGTAAAAAGGCATGATAGTGTTTTGCTCAAGAAATGGCTCTGTTTGTTTATCTATAGAAACAAATGCCTGAGCCTTGTCTTTGCTCATATTTACAGGAAATACGTGACAAGCAGACCTGGACAAAAAGGGACACTTTAAAATATGAAATGAGAAAGGACACTTTGTCCGTGACTCATGCTGTCCAGTGGGTCAGGCATTGGACATCTGATGTTTTTCTGTTGATGCCGAAGTTATTCCGAAATGCCTCAGTTTAAAGAGTACGCAACCGGGTTGCTTCAGGGGTGCAGTGACGGGCGGTTAATGACTTGGCAGATTGACTGGAGATGAGTAGAGTAGGAAGACCTAGGATTGGGTAACAGTGTGTGTGTACATTTCCTGTCATATCTTCCAAGTGTTAAAAGTACTGACCTTAACCACGGAGTCATGATAAGAATTTTATAGTTCAATAAAACACCAGCTAAAAGAAAGGGGGAATTGGAGGACTGCTCAGATGTAACCTAAAGTAATATTCAAAGCAAAAGTCCTCTTTATATGGAATATCTGATGACTGTCAAAGGAAGTGAAGCAGTTCATTATGGCTAGTGAAATTTCCCATTGGTGGTTGTTGACACCACATTTTGCCTTTAATGAAATTAAGTGAAAATTTGGAACTTCTCCCTTAAATGAAACACCAAAAGTATTTTCAATGAATTTGTTTCTTTATGGCATTTCTATATCAACCAGAGGCCCTGAGGCCACACACAATAGATAAAAATATTTAAAACATTATATAGATAAAAACCTTAAAACATAAACTAAAAATGCTCCTTAAAAATAATTTAAAACTAAAATCAAACCAAACAGCCAGAGCTGTTTCAAGGACTAAAGGCCATGTGGAACAACACCATTTTAGCTGCCCATCAGACACTCAGAGGAGATGGACCCAGCCTAACCTCTCTTAGCAGAGAGTTCCATAGGGAGATGCTATTACAGAGAAAACCCTGTCATGTGTGCACACAAACCAAGCCTTGTGAAGTGTTGGGACATGCAACAAGGCCTCCAGGCAGACTTAGGCCATTTCCGCACTAGACTGTTATAGCACTATGATTCTACTTTCAACATCCTATGGAATCCTGGGGTTTGCAGTTTTGGGAGGGGCCATGTGGTCTTCGTGTATCCTGGCCTCAAGCTATTTAGAGCTTTGTAGATCAAAGCCAGCTCTTGAAATTTGCTCAGAAACAAACTAGAAGCCAGTGTAGTTCTTGTAAGAAAAAAAACTCATTCATTTTTTCTTTATATTTTGCACATTAGTAGCTTTGGGTATTGCAGACTGAAGCAGAGTCAGAAAAGAAAGCTTGATACAATGAGCCGTGAGAAGAATTGTGATAGGAATGCTTTTTTTAAAAAAATACTTTTCACAATTGTCAAAATTTGGTTCCTTTCCATCTGGATATATCTCTTCCAGGAAGGAGACAACGATTCACATGGGAATGTCCACCCTCCATACATCTACCCTACCTTTGTCCTGCTCTTTCGCTCTCCCTCCCACCTTTTTTAATGGAATAACTGAGAACACATTTTCTGGAGTTTTTAAAAGAGATCCCATAGAAGTGAAGACACTGTGGGCTTCATGTCAGAACTGCATAGCAACATAATAAAACTTGTTCCAAAGGTTTTGTTTTGTTTTGTTTTTTGCCTGTGTGCATAATAGGTACCATGTTTGCTTGTCTTGCAGGGCAATGGAACTACACCCCTTCGGACTGTCTGGCTTGAGAGGCTGGGGCAAAGTTGTAGACAAGGTTAGTATGTTGCCCAAAGGCATAAAAAGATAATAAGACTAAATACATGTGTAGACTAAAAGAATGCTTTAATTTGTTCTCATTTGTTCCTTATTATTTTTATCTCTCACACATAATCTTCTGTAGTGTTTTCTTGAAATTTTGGAGTGTAAGCTCCTTGGGACAGGGAGTTTTCTTGTGTTGTTGTTTAAGTTGTAAAGCATCATCATGTACATGGCTAGCAGCAAATAAATCAATACCAATAGTTACTCCTGTTATACTCCTGTGATATGGCTTGTTTATCCTGCCCATCAGCATAACAAAACAGTGCCACAGACACTTGACTCACCATCACCACCATTGATAATTTCTCTGTGTGAATTTTTTATACTGTATGACAGCTCATGCTATGATTCTATGGTGTATCAACTTCCCTTTGGAATGGGGCTTGTTTCTTTGAATTTACCATATCTCCCAAGATGAGCCTGGCCAACCTTTAAGATCCTTGGGAAAGGCTTTCTATCAGTCTCACCACCATCACAGGAATATTTGGTAAGGACGTGGGAAAGAATCTTCTCAGTAGCTGCTCCCAGACTGTGGAACTTCTTGCCACAGAAAACTATGTTTATCCACTCTCTGCTCTCTTTCGACTGGTAGACAAAAGACCTTTCTGCTTACTCAGGCCTTTTGAGTGTTAACTATCTGTTACAGAAGTTTTTTTTAAATGGAGTGTGTCGTATTGTATTTTTTACCAGTATTACTACATTGTAATGGCCATTAAAACTGTTTCAATTAATGTTTTTAATACAATTGTTTAACTTTTAATATGCTTTGTTTTTTAACTTTTGTATTATCTATTGCTTTGTTTGAACTGCATTTTTTGTTTAATTGTGAGCATGCCTTCTTTCATGAAATACACATATTTCATCTTCAAAGACTGCAGGAACAGGAAACTGTGCCTGCTTGAACATGAGATTGCTTTATAGCAATCATCATGCAGTCTATTGAATGTAAAGCATATCCATGAGAAATTTTTGGTCATTCTATAGGTAAAATGTTCATTAAGGTAGTTATAAGCAACATCTAATTCTACTGGTTCCACCCTTGAGAACATTTACATCAAGGCAATTGTAGCTTGAATATTAACCATTGTGCTGTATCAGGTGCATATTTAAGACTGCCTAGATTTCAAAGGAAACATACGTAAGGAAACATAATCTCTGTTCAGTCACGAAGTTGACAGGCTTGTCTTGGGCAGTTTATTATCTCCCAACATTACCTGCCTCATGTCACAGTCTGCTGACTTATTTGTTGTTAGGATAAAATATTTAGGCCAGAACCACATATCACACACAGCACGGGGCTACCAGCAAAATCAACTGAGTGATCTCATGAAAAAACAAAAGTGGTCCTAACATTTCATGAGAGGGAGAGAACATAACACAGAGAGGCTTTTAACAGTTGCTGTGGCATGTAACATATAATTTAATGTGTCTTGCCAGCCTAAGGTAGATTTCAAAGGTAGCATGAGTATCATGCCCACCATTCTTCCAGCCTTTGTTTGGCATGTTTAAATTGCTCCATTAAAGTTCTGATTACCTAGTTCTCCTGAAATAATGCTTATTTAATTTTTTTCTATGATACTTCTCAAGGGTTCATGGCAATTTATAATCCAAAATATTAGTGCCTTTTGTCATTGTGGTGACTGTTCTTTGCAATGAAAGGGACCTTCAAGAACTAAAAATGTGTAGTTACAAAAGCTTGGTTACGCCCAGTAGTGGTCACTAATTCCAGCTGCACTATGAGTCAGCCTCCAGACAAAAAGAGCTACTTCCCTATATAGGCCGGTGTTTCTCAGGCTATCTAATGTGGGGGACCGGTAATTATTTTTTCACAACATGCCATGGACTAGCACCATATTTGTGCCCGTTGGCTACAATGGTTTCTTTCTTTCACCAGGGACTGGCAGCCAATGGCTTGGGGACCAGCACTTTGAGTAGCACTGACATAGGCCACCTAGGGATATTGAACATTGTGCTATATCAGGTAAATGCTCAAAACTGACTAGATCTCAGAGAAAATCAGGACAAACAATCTGTATTCAGTCATGAAGCTGACTGTATAATTCTGGCAATTCATCATCTCTCAATGTTACCCAGTGGTACCCTTGTCATGTCCCCTATGTGGGGGGGGGGGAGACTTGAGAGTGCATGTGAGTTTTATTGAAAGAGAATCAAAGGGGAACAAATTAAGCAGACTCTTGCCTTCCCCACCCCTTTTCTTCACTAATGGGAGCTTCACTCCTGGAGCTAAAAGCTATATCAGGAAAGTGATTTTGTGGCGACCTCAGGAAAACGTAATACCCTTAAAGATCCGCTACTGTGAATCTTGCTCCTCCTCACATCTCCTATTTCTAAGGTGGGAAGGAGGAGGAGGAGGGGGAAGGAGGAAATTAAACAGACAGATTCAGCATCGTCTGTAGTTTGGCCTATCAACTATCACCCTCAGGAGGCTGTATTTTTTTAAAAATGTCAAGAAAGTATACATGACGTCTGGGTTGATCCTCATTTAAAATGGTCTCTCTATTAATCTTTCTTTTTATTAAGCAATCATTCCCACTCACTGTTGTCATATCTCAAGACCTGGCCCTGAGTCTCCAGTCTAGCCTAAAAGGTATATGGGTATATATTTCCTATTAGGCTTGGTCTTTTTTTTAAATATATATAAGTGGCATACTTTGTGCAACTATGGTTGATGCTTCATGTATTGTGTGTGATGTCATCACCATAACCTGTCCCTTGTAACATCATATTTGTTACATCACTAAGGCTATCTTCTGACATTATAAGACATCCTCCCTAAGTCTTATATTTTGGCCCTAAGTCTCAGGACCTGGAATAGTCCTGGTCTTGCAGCCCTATTTCCACTGCATAGGTGATATCTCATTTTCTACAGCATTATTCTACGTGGTCTCTATTTGGCAGCCATATTGATCTTGTTTTTTTTAAAAAAAAATCATAAGGAATTTCCATAGTGCTACATAATTGAGGTGCTGACTATACCTGGTGGTTGTGGTTGAGCCCAAGATGTGTAACGGGGATCCCAGAATCTAGGACGTGCATCTGTTCAATCTCCATGTGCCGGTAGAGCTGCTGTAGCTGAGGTGGCTGTACACTTTGGAGCTCTGCAAAGTGGTTGTCCCCAAAGCTCTCAAAATCAGCATGCAGGGGGTGATGGTGATATTCCCAATAGTGGTCTGATGGAGGTAAAAGCAATTCACCTGCTAACATGGAAGAAGGAGGAGGAGGAGGAGCAGGAGCAGGAGGAGAAAGAACGGATAAATAGTCAGGTCTTTGCTTTGGCATAATACTGAGAACCTAGCTAAATCATTTTGATTCAGGTTTATTCCACAAAGAATTTGTTTCCATGGGAAATACATGCAATTTGAACTTGATTCCAGTATCTGGAGCAGGATGCAGGTTTTGGCAAGACACAAGATGGCCAGTCAAGATCCATGCCCCACCTCCAGCGAAGAGGGATTTGTAGAATCTCTTGAAACTACAAAACACTCCCCACAATAGTTCTATAAAACTGTATGTGACTCAGGTCCAGAGTAGCTGAAAGACTGTATTTCTCTATATGAAGCTGCCTAAGTCTAAAGATCCTCAGTGGGAGGGCTTTCTTTCAGTTCCACCACAATCACAGGGCTGTCTGGTGACCGTACAGGAGAGAGGCTTCTTGTGGCAGCTCCTGGCCAGTGCAACTCCCTCGCATGGAAGGCTTGGCTAGCCCCCTCTCTGCTCTCCTCTCCTCTCATCAGCCGGAAAGGTTTTGTAATTTAAAGAAGCATTTAATGATTAAATGGTTCTGCTACATAGTCATTTTATGGGTGTGCACGTGCTATATTTTTATTCTTTTTGTTATATTTTTAAAAGGTGATTATATATTTTTAATATTTATGTTGTTTCCATATGTTAGCCATTTAACTGTTTTTAAACTTTCCTTTTGTCACATTTTTAGCTTTATCTTGCTTTAATCTTGCTGGAAGCCACCTTAAGCAGAGGCGTATCTAGGGTGGGGCAAGTAGGGAACGTGCCCCAGGTGCCAATGCCAGGAGGGCACAAAAAAAGCTATTCATGTAGGGGTGGGGGTGGGGGTGGGGGTGGGGGTAAGGGTAAGAAGATGGGGTGCAACTTCCACACTTGCTCTAGGCGCTGTTCACGCTAGATACACCACTGACCTCCGGTCCCATATCATGAGAAAGGTGGAATATTGAATAAAATAAAATAACTGGTGCCACTGAGCAGCAGCAGTTCTGCAGTCTTCAGCTGAACGGGGAGCAACACTGGCTCTGTAAGGCTATTTTTGCAATAGCAACAGCAATATCTCACTCCCTTGAAATGCTGATTTTCTTGCAAAAAGGTGGGGTGTGGTTGGGACTTTCTGTCCCGGAAGCCTCCAGAAGCAGCAATTTTCTTTTAAAATAGGTCACAATATTTAACATAGAACTATTCTTTTTTTAAAAAAGTGAACATCCTGCCATCTCCCGATTTCTTCATTTTTGGCAGTCCATGTAGCCCCCAGAGGTGGCTCTCCAGATCCACTGAAGTCATCCACTCCAGTTTAAAAGTTATCACAATGCCTTGCTCCAGAGCAGTGTGGGAAATTTTAATTGCCGGGGGACTTGCAGCCACCACCTCATGTAAGAATTCAGCAGATAAAAAATGGATAGATGGACCCAGTCCTAATGGTTTTGCTGGGGGCTGATGCTGAACCTAATGCCAAACTTTCAGCATACACAAGTGTCTGTGTGTGCATGGAGGGGACGGTAGTTCCATATGTAGCTAGCATGGTGTAGCCACCAGTGGCACTACTTTTTTGTGGTGGTAGATTGGGTGCTCCCATGGGGCAAGAGGCTATGCTGATGGAAGCAGTACTGCTGGTAGGGTCTCCCATTTCAGATAGGGTTTTGCTGAGGAGCCAGACTAAATGTGCCAAACAACTTCTGGGAAGCAGCACTGGTAGGGTGGGGTGGGGTGGGGTGGGGTGGGGTGGGGTGGGGTGGGGTGGGGTGGGGGGTTGTCCCTTGTAGGGGATCTCTCAGAGACAACAGAAGTGGCACTATAGCTAACACTTTTTAATACTGTGCAGAAGGAGGCATGGTTAAACCCCCTTTGAATGTCTTTTACCATGAAAACCCTATGATGAGACAATCCAAGATGAAACAAGAGATAATGCCAGAAGATGGAATTCCCAGATCAGAAGGCGCTCTGGACTGAAGCCAGGGAGATTGTCAAGGAGGAATGCAAAATGACACCATTCACGGCCAAACAAGAAAGAGAAGCCTCACTGGATGACAGATGAGAAGCAAAAGTGAAAGAGTTAGAACTCGGAATGCAACTGTTCAGCAACTTGTGTGCAGGGACAAGGAGAACTACTATAATAAGTGATGCAGATGTTAGGCACAAAAATGTTTTCAAGCATTTAGTCTTTTATTTCTGAGTTCTTAAGCAATTCTAAACAAGCATTATGTGGGTTAAAAATCTTTGAATATATTTTGATTTGAATCTGTCTTACTGGCTTCTTGCAGGAACTGTGTCAAAAGTCAATAAGACAAGGCAGTAAGAACAATTTGGCAACTGGCTGTCCTACTCTGAGAACATTTATTTGTTTATAGGAGAGATGACACTATTCTAGAATGGTCATGAGGATTCTGTTCTCTAGATGTTAAGCAACTTTCACCTGTGCACATTTCCTCTCTGTTTGCGTAATGTTGAAAGTTCTTTAAATACGGTTGGCCCTCCATATCCATGGATTCTGTATCCATGGATTCAATAATCCATAGCTTGAAAATATTTTCAAAAATAAATTCCAAAAAACAAACTTTGATTTTTGCTATTTTATATTAGGGACACCATTTTACTATGCCATCGTATATAATGGAACTTCGGCATCCATGGATTTTGGTATCCATAGGGGTTCTGGAACCAAATCCTAGCAGAGACCAAGGACCCACTGTATACTGATGTTTCAAATAAAGCTTGTGCATCTGACTGATCTCTTGCTGCTCAACTTAGCTGAAAGCAGCATTCATAGGCATTTTTGCAAAAACTGTTTGTGTATCTGTGCAAATCCTTCCTAACTGGATTCAGGGCCCAATCCAGCTCTGTGATTCACCTGGGAAGGTGCAGTGAGGCTGATATTTCAGCTTTTTTCAACTCAGAAAAATAGAAAATGACAACAGCAACAAAAAAAGGAAGAACAAGGAACCTCTTCCACAAGATCTAAGAAATCAAAGGGAAATTTAAACCAAGAATAGGATGTTATATGACCAGCAGAGGAACATATTATATGACCAAGTAGAAGTAAAAAGGTGATGGAAATAATACACTGAAGAAGTCTATAAAAGAGAAGAAAGGACAACAGATTCATCTAAGGAAGAATCACTTGAAGATGAATCTACACTTTTAGAAAATGAAGTGGAAGCTGCACTCAGGACACTTGGGAGAAATAGCTTACCAGGAATAGATGGCATATCAATAGAGCTGCATCAGGCTACAGAGACAGAATCTACTCTAGTTCTAACTAAAATCTGTCAACAAATATGAAAAACAAAACAATGGCCCACAGATTGGAAATGCTCAATGTTCCAATTCCCAAGAAAGGGAACATCAGAGACTGTAGTAACTACAGGACCGTTGCATTAATTTCCCATGCAAGCCAAGTGACACTCAAAATTCTACAACAAAGACTTCTACCATATATGGATTGAGAAACGTCAGATGTCCAAGCTGGATTCAGGAAAGGTAGAGGCACTAGGGATTATTCTGAAAGTATAACAGAGAACATCAAAGAATTTCAGAAGAACAGCTGCTTGTACTTTATAGATTATAGCAAAGCTTTTGATTGTGTAGATCATGAAAATCTATGGATTGCTCTTAAAAAAATGAGTGTGCAACAACACTTGATTGTCCTGGTGTATAACCTATATGCAGGACAAGAGGATATCATCAGTTTTCCAACCGGCAGGGGGATCAGGCAAGGCTGCATTTTTTATCACCTGGTTTAACTTGCATGCTAAACATATCATACGTAAAGCAGGATTAGACTGGGAGGAAGAAAGCATGAAATTTGGAGGAAAGAAGATCAACAACTTCAGATATGCAGATGACACCATACTACTAGCAGAAAATAGCAAAGAGTTGGAATGAAGAAAAGAAAACAGAAAAAAGACTGGTTTGCAGATGAACTTAGGAAAAGAAAAGAATGACCACAGATGCTAACTTTAAAGTATATGATGAAGACACGGAAGTAGTTCAAGTTGTTCTATACCTTAGCTCAGTCATTAATCAGAATGGAGATTGCAGTCAAGAAGTCAGAAAAAGGCTAGTACTTGGAAGAGCAGTTGTGAACTAGGCAAGTTCTTGAAGTGTCAAGATATATCATTGAATACTACAGTTAGGACTGTCTGTGCCATCATATTTCCCATGTCTATGTATAATTGTGAAAGCTGGACAGTGAAGAAAACCAATACTCATTTGAAATATGGTGCTGGAAAAGAGTTCTACAGATGCCATGCACTGCTAAAAAGACAAATAAATGGGTCCTAAAGCAAATCAAGCCTAAATGCTCCCTACCAGTCAAGATGACGAAACTGAGACTGTCATACTTTGTACATGTCATGAGAAGACATGACTGACTAGAAAAGACAATAATTCTTGGTAAGACAGAAATCAGTAGGAAAGACAAAGATGGATGGACTTAATCAAGGAAGCCATGGTCCTGCGTCTGTAAGACCTGAGCAGGGCTGTTGATGACAGGGTGACTCAGAGGTCTCTTGTCTCATAAGATCACCACAAATCAACTTAGTGGCAGTTAATAACAAAGCATGGTGTAGTGGTTTGAATGTTGGACAGGAGATTAGAGTTCAAATTAGGATACAAGGATTCAAATCCCCTCATCCTTAGAAATCCAGTGGGTGACCTTGGATAAGACACACTCTCTCAGCCTCAAAAGAGGGCAGTTGCAAACCTCCTTTGAATAAACTGGCCAAGAAAACTTTTCAACAGGGTTGCTGTTTGTGACAGGGACCATTTCCACACTAGCCTGTTATAGTGCCATTATTCCACTTTCAACATCCTATGGAATCCTAGAGTTTGCAGTTTAGGGAGGGGCCTTTGGGACCCCTCCCTAAACTGCAAATCTCAGGATTCCATAGGATGTTGAAAGCGGAATAATAGCGCTATAACAGGCTAGTGTGGAAATGGTCAGGGTTGCTTTGAGAGCACAGAGCAACAATAGTATTAAAATTTCTTTCCCTCGACACAGCTGTACATCAGCTAACTTGCCATGAGTGTGTTATATTTTCTTGAAAGAATCCAGAATAGCTTAACTGTCATCACCCAGTGGTTGCATTTGAACACTGGAAAGCACAAGATAGCAACCAGCTGGCTGGCTGGCTGTACACCTGGTTAACCAGTTTAATTTGGTATCACACCCTCTGTGCCCAGCTGTAAGGCAAATGTCTATGAACACTAAACCACATCAAAGAGTCATCAGTACAATAATCAGAAACCCATCGGCTTAATAATAAATTAATGATACTAGGAGTGCTAAAGCTCGAATGCTTTCTGGTGCTACGTGTGAATTATGTGTTCCAGATCCTTAACTGTGGAATTTTCTATATGGCAAAGGATAGTGTTCTAATTTATTTTTGATTTATGATATTATGAAGTTAAAGAACTATGGTCTTGTCTGACTAAGATAGCAAATTAACTAGATGATCCAGCTATGGGGAAGAAAGTTCAGAAAGTTCTGCCAGTTCTGTGTGTCTGTCTGTGTTTAAAAATGTGTAAGAGTTATGAAATATTTCTGTATATTTCAGATATTCTCCTTTGGCATTCATCAAACCAGAAGTATAGGCATGTTAGGCTGAAGTTCTGTTGTTGTTTTTTTACCTGGGAGTAAGCTCCACTGAACTCAGTGGGACTTAATTCTGAGCAAACATATTCAGGACTGTCCTGAAAGTTTGCTGCTGCAAAATCAATAAAGAATTTTGCAGCCCCTGAAAGAATTAAAGATTTAGTATGGCTTTTTTTTTTAATTAACTAGGATCCACCACAATTCAGCCTTAACTGAGTTATCACAAGCTGTTCTTCTTTTCATTTTTACTCGGCCACACTTTTTTCCTTCATTTGTATCTATATATAGATACACACAAATGCCTGTGCCTACAAAACTTCATGTCATTATAAATTTGTGTTTCCATAGGATTCTTTGTTTTTGTATTTTATGCGCACAGACTGCTGCCTACACCCAGTGTTGTGCTAGTGGATGCCCATTCTGCAGCAGATGTTTTTCTGTTTCCCTTCTCCACACAGCCTTTTGCAGTGTGTAAAACTGACTCCAGAAGATCTTCCAGCCCTTCAGAACCAATTTTGGAGCTGAACAGGACTGCATGGAAGGTGAGAGGAATCACTCTCCTTCAGGGGTGGAGGCAGTGCCATCAAACGACCAACCCACTAGATCCTGATGGGGGAATTGCTTTGTCAGCCATCTAGATACAAATTTTATCCTGGACGTCTCAACATTTGGTAACAGAACAGGCAAGCATACACTACATTAATCATTTTTTTACAACATTCAGGAATACGACACTAAAATTAAAAACACAACAACAACAACAATAACAACAGTAGCAGCAGAATGGGCAGACTGTTGCATGTCAGAATCTTATTCTAAGACTCGGTCAAGAAGGTCTGCAACAGATGAATCACCATGGCTTTTGTGGATTCCATTGTCAGTGGGGTGTATGTTAAACAACTGTATGACTGCGCTATTATCCCTCTGAGGCTGAATGGTTCCTGAATGATAGTTTCATGGTTATGATCTCCTACAGGTATCACTGCAGACATTACGTATAATTACACATCTGTGTGAGACGCTCCCTTGCTGACTTGATCAGATCTTAGGTTCACCTAGTCCAGCATTATTTATTCATTCTACCTGCTAGCAGCAGTCTCAAGATGGGAGATGATTCTTTCCCAGTCTTCCTACCTGCCAGCTGGAGATGTTGTGGACTGAATTATATCATGAAGTATTACAACGCTACAACACCTTTTTCTGTACATTCCTGTATGTTCTCCATATTGTTTGAGTGCATCATAGAATCATAGAATGGAAAAGCCCATAATGGCCTTTGAGTCCAACCCCCTGCCATGCAGAACACACACACTCAAAGCACCCTCATATTCCTCTTTTCTAACTTCCAACTCTAAAATACAGAGGAAAAGTCTATTTGTGGGTTGCTAATCATGATGGTTATATATTACCACTTGAATCAGAGGTAGCATGGCTCTTTAGTTAATAGTGGTGGAGTATATTAGTGAATCAGCTATTGGGTTTGTGACTGGCTTGTGAGCCCCCCATAGACATTGCTTGACCACGCTGTGAAGCAAATGCTGCACTAGATAGGCCTTTGATCTGATCTAGGCCAGCTCTTCTTATGGGGGGAAAAGATCAGAATGTTTTAAAGGAGACACCTTTAAAGGAGACACCACTAGGAGACGGGTGGCTTTTTTGTACTGAAGTCATTCTGAAATATCTTATGTGAAGTGAAAGAGGATGTGAAAGAATTCTTTGTTATGGGGACAAGGAGTGCATTTGTCTTTAATATCACGAAAAGGTTAAAGGAAGGACAAAAATCACTTTCTTCTCCTTACTCACAGGGAGATAGTCTATTGGGATACAGAACCAGGTTGTGCTTCTAAAAGGGCTTGTTTTGTTATCCACTTCTACTACACAATTCTGCTGTACAGGAAAAACATCCTTCCTATAGGAAGACATTTTTCTGCCTTTTAATATTAGGAAATAGCCAGCCAGCTATTGTGCATTTCTTATATTTCTGTTCTGGTTTCATCATACTTAAAAAAGGAGAGGGGTGATTTTATGAAACAATCTGATTCCAAAATGTGAGCTTTGCCATCTGTGATAATCAACAGGCTTTTTCGTAAGCTTGCAATTTTTTCTATGTGACTGATAAACCAGGCATCATCTTAATTCCTCCCTCTCTCCCCTCTCCTTGTTTGTGAAAATTTAATGTTGGCATTTGTGAAAAGATTTAGCTGCACAGGAAAGGCTGAATGATAAAAAAATAAAAAATAAAAAAAATGAGAAGACAAAATCTAGGGGAAAAACCCTGAAACGTCAAATAAAAATATGAATGCAAAATGCTCTTGGAAGTCATTTGATTCTTCCACTTACACCACAGCATCAAAATAGTTGTATAAAAAGTCCAGCTCAGGTGCTTTGGTACTCCATTTAAAATGCATAATCACAGCATTTCATACACAGTAGCCCCGCGATATCTTACAGTAATGCAAGCAAAGAAACAGGGAAGCTGTACTGGGTAGGGGAACTCCATGTTTTGTAAACTGGAAGCTTCACTGAAACAGTATAGAAATCTTAGAAATCAAGCAAGCAAACAAACATGCCTGGAAACTCCTCTACCCAGAACGTTTCAGGGTGGCACTATACAGAGAATTTTTAGTTCAGACCCCCCCCCCCACTTTTTGCAACTATGGATGTTATTTCTTAGAAAACAGCTCATGATGTAATGTCTCCTTGCCCTCTTCTCTCTTATTAGGGCAGGGTCTGTGTTTTTTCAGTTTTGGGCTTCATCCACAGCATTATCAAGGTCTTTGTTGTATTAGATAATTGGATATCTAATTGTTGCCATGGAAATGTGCACAATGATGTTGCTAAACACATTGATGTGGCTAAAATGTTGGGATTATGACTCTAGAGACCAGGGTTTGAATCTCTGCATGACTATGGAAATCCACTGGGTGATCTTGGGCAAGTCATACTCTCACAGTCTCAGAGGAAGGCAAAGGCAAGCCCCGTTGGAACAAATCTTGCCAAGAAAACCCTGTGATATGTTCACCTTAGGTCACCTTAAGTTGGAAATAACTTGAAGGCACACAACAATAAATTTTCTGTAAGGTTGTTTCAGCTATGGGAGAGAGTTTTCCTCCATGCAACCATAATCTCACAGAAAAAGAGGGTCCATCTTCTGGCCCTGCCACCAACTATGACCAGAATCAGATTGTCATCTTATGCCAGTCTTTTAGGACTGGCATAAGGCAGTTTTTTGTATGCTGTAGCAGTGTGATGGTTGCCCTGCTCATTCCACAGCAACTTGGCAGATGGCAGGCTAGCTTTCTCTAATGACAGATAGTTTTTGCTGCTGCCCCACCACGACTGAAGCACCCACGGTCTCCTTACCACTGCCAGCATATTTCTACTTCTGCCACTGCCACATTCTACACTTCCATATTTACACTAGCCAACAGGATCTTGGGCAGTGTAACCTGTCCAGGTTTGGACCTTGACGGCAGGGTTAGAATTCTGATATATACACATGGTATGATATATATATGTGGCTTTTCTCATTATTTGCAGTGCTGATCCTACAACAGTCTTGGTCTCAAGGAAAATAGTTTTCTGTGATCCAAAGTCTCCTCATCTCTTGTTCATGCACACTAATCTCTCTGAGATGTAAATTGATACTCTGGGAGATCTTTCCACTTCTTCTCATTCTGCCCCCTTATTATCTCATTTCTACCCAAAATTAAACTTAGTTTACTTGTGTCTCAGCTTAGTACCTTTAGAGAGCTTTCCCATTTTTAATGGAGTTTCTACAACAATGGAGCTCATACAATAATCCCTTAGTCTGTGTCTTTGGTCACTGGTCTCTTTACTCCTAGATCATGTAGAACAGTGTCCCGTTAACGGTCCCTATATGACCATTACATATACGTAGCGCTGTAACTATAGTGCTACATAGTGGATTCTGGCCAGACCCTACTCACTGAAAACCCACTTACTGGTAAATAGCTGCTGGGATTGACAGGGATCTCTTCCACTGTTGATCAAGAAGCAACAGCCTGACATTCCCACCTCCTCCTGTGAGCAATCTCTTGCACAACAGGCAGAAAATCCCCATCACGTAGGAGACTGCTCACACAAGGGGGTAGGTGGGAATATCAGGCAACCACTTCTCAATCAAAAGAGGAACAGACCCCCCCCATTGATCCCAATGGCTGCTCACTGGTAAGTGGGGTTTGGTGGACTTTCATGGTCCTTAAGTACTGGTAACCTATAAATTAAGCCCCTAAACTTACGAATATGTAACTGTAGGTTATGTATTTGTAACTGTTCAACAGGATTCCAGCTGTTCTCCCCAATTTGTATTTGTGTACTATGGGACAAGTCAACAAAGACAGGGCCAGAGGATGTGGCCATGCTTTTCTTTCCTTATATTTAAAACCATGGTGAGGGGAATTCCAAAGCAGGTGTAAATTGCTGTGAGGAATTTTTATTGTGTTAGATTTCATATAGTAGGAAGTCAGGAGAAGAATTCTAGGATGGTGCTGATTCACACCAAATACTGTTAATGCATATCCTCCAACTTTTCACAGGAAGCTGGAATGTGTGTGGCCAAGCAACATCAGAATATGGTCAAAATGGCAAAAGTTATTAATGAGGAAGAACACACAAGCTAAGAGAGGCTGCCGCAGTTTGCTTTTGCCTCAGCTTCTTGGGAAGGTCAAGTCTTCCGCCTCACTTTTCCCTCCCTCTGCTGACCTATTTGAGTGCAAACTACTTTTGCAAATGAACTCAGCTTGCAGCAGTTGAAGTAAGCTGAGAACAAGGCGGGAAAATAGGAGGACAGAGAAACAGGGACATTTTAAAAGCAGCTGAAAAGTGAGAGGACAGATTAGCTGTGACTTTGCCCACCAAATCTGTACTGCTGGGGATATGTAATGCAGCCATTTTAGCCACAGTGTTGAGAATGTATGTTGTAGTGGGACATCTCTATTGTTCCAATCAAGTATATCAAGATGATCTCAGATGTTTGAGTAAAGTAGATGCTCCTGTACTTATAAACTCTATGGAGGGTCCAAGGGAAAAACCTGGACTCGTGCAATGAAAACAAGCAATATGGATTTTCTTTTACAGCATGGGTTATTGTCTGTGAGATGCTCTGCATCAACTGACTGCTTCTGGAAAGAATTGTTAACGGAGCGCAGGTGCTTTGAAACTGTCAGCTTTAAGCATTGTGCCACAAAGCACAAATGCTGAGAAACGTGGTAAATGTTAAAGATACATCATCCCTCCTACTTCAAATGTCCCATGCTGACATTCCCAGATGTTTTCTAGTTCACTTACCACCATGACTATCTGCATCACTGTTGAGATATTGGTAACTGTCATGAGACTGTCTGTAGAGCTCTGAGTCATAGGATATCAGCTCTTCAGAGGGCTACAGAGAGAAGAGAAAAAGTTGTTAGATGTGAGCACTGTGGCCAATATACTGCACTTCACCACTTAAAGAGGAATAAGATACCAGAACATGCAGCAACCCTTTCAGGTATATATTTCAGTCAGTGGAGAAGTCTTTTTAAAAAGTTTGCAAAACAGTTTCTTAACAGATTGCCTCTCATAGTTTTCAAATTTGGCTTGGAAGCCTTTGTAGCTGTCTTCATGCCACTGTATCTATCCTGATATTACTACGCAGTTAGATAAAGTAGGCTATGTGTTTATTTTCATAAATGTAGCATCCATTCTGTTCCAGTGTCATGTTATAGTACATCATCAACTCAACAACTCATTCCTGTTGAAAACGCACACACACACCACAGAATCCCAAGTGCATTTCCACTTTCTGCAAGAGTTTAGCAAGTTCCTTTTCACTTGTACTATTATAGGAATGTTTGTCCATCCATAAATGACTGTAGTGTCATACATCAGTGAAGAGATGGCCTTCATGCTGAGGAAATAGCATACTAATGTTCACTCTGTAATTGATCTTTAATAGACCCTCAGTGTTTTCCAATGTTTGCAGTACAAAAGCACAATGAGAGAAGATGAATCATTAAAGTTCCCATGGAAGATCAAAAACTGACTGAGCAGGCTGTTCTAGGGCAATTAAAAAGCTATTTAGCACTCATCCTGTGTTCATTAGAAGACTAGCACATGTCTTCCTCAGAAATGAGAAAGGGCCTGCTCAGCAGTGACTCTTAATCTTAAAGTTTTTATTTGAATTGAAGTTAGCCATGACTGACAGTCCCCACCCTACCCCACTGCCACATATTTTAATGATGTGCTAGTATAGTTGGCCCTTCACATTCACAGGTTTAACTTTCATGGATTTGATTATTTGTGAGTTTCTCCAACCCCTTTCCCCCTACCTCAAGTGCCAGTTTTTCCCCAAGGGAATCTTCCCTCTTGGCAGCTCTGATTGACCTGTGAAACCCTTTAAGAATCTGCCTCTGGTTCTCCTTCTCCTCCACCAGCATCTGGCTGGTCAGCTAAAAATAGCTCCTACCCTGATTTCTCAGCACCACAAACCCTCTCCTGATGTCCCCCCATACCCAAAGAAGGATATGGGCAAGAGAGAGGAAGTGTAGAGCCACCATGCTGGCCCACTCCATTTCTCTCTCCTTTTCCTGACCTAGTTTGGATCCCAGGTGCCCACTCTGCCCACCATGACTCCCCTCCCCACTTTTTTGATATTTGCAGTTTTCTACTTTTTGTGAGAGTCCTGCAACCCTAACCCTAGTGAATGTGAAGGGTTGACTGTATATAGAATGTTGTTGGTCGTGCGATATAATTTTTATATGGCAGACAAATAAATGTCATGGTGCACCTGCTAAACAGTGAATTAAAAACAAACTAACTAAATCTATAATATGAGCAGACCTACACGGAAGTCCAGAAGTGTTTAAATGGCAAATTGCCTGCTTACTCTGGATTTGCTGGTGTTCCAACTGTGTTTTATTGAAATATAATAATTTCTACGATGTAGATCTAAAGGCTGTGGAGGACAACACAGAAGACACTGGACTGTAAGGATTTGACAAAAATATCTAGACCCTCAACACAAAATATATGAAATAAGGATTTCTGTTACAAAAAAAAAATGCTTACTGTTAAAGTAGCTTAATGTTGTTATCAAGGACCAGCGACATAGTTATGTCCCTTGGCTACACCTGCTTTTTCTCTTTCCTGGAAACTTTCCAGGGACTGGCATCCAGTGGCTCAGGGACTGGAACTGGTCCAGGGACCACCACTTCGAGTAATGCTGATCTAGGAGTTTTAGATGATGAAATTTCCTTGAATAATGCAGGAAGGAGTAGACCTGAATCTTACAGTCAGTCCCACCTATAGTAGACCCAACTGAAGCAATAGAACTACCTACCTGGGACTAAAACCAAGACTTGAGCTCTAACCTCATAGCCCACATCTTCAAACTTTAGTGTCCACCTCCAAGTTACTGTAAGCAGTCATGAACTCTGAGAGGCTAGTTCTCTCATGCCGCTTAGCTTTCAATTACCCCACCCAAAAAACACCAACATTTCACAAATCCTGCACATCACCCAGCATGGATACTTACAGGGATGTTTTGGATTTTCTTTATGCCTTCTTTTTCTTACAGGAGGCTGATGGAGACAGTAACCAAGGAAATAGGCCCCCTATTCCTGCCTTCCCTTTGTTTTTGCCTCCTGGTTGGCAGGAGGATTTTCTTCCCTGAATTTTTTCCATTTCTCCCCTTGTTTTCACATCTTTCTTTTTTCTGTCTGGGAAGTTCTCCAATGAAGACCCTCAAGTGTGCAAAAAATATTGCCTTACATACAGGCAGCCCCATTTCCCTTCCATAATGAGAGACACCACTCGGGAAACATACAAAGAAGCAGGCATTACCTTAAAAGAGTTGAAAAAATTTCATGAACAGTATAGGTTATCTCAAAAAAGGGCACACAAAGGTCCTTCCAGGAAATCTTAATGAATTGTTCCTGTGATATGTTGTTACAGTGCTCCCCTCCAAACTATTTAATGTGGGGCATGGAAAGAGGAACACAACTGTTGCATGCAGGTGCAAGCAATTAGTCTCCTGCATTTGTTGCTAATCTGAGATCGCAAAGGATTAGGTTTGTTTTGTTTTGTTTTAAAACCACACACCCATAGGAAGGCAATGAGATTATTGGTAAAGTCTGGTGTTCTTGTGCTCACCCCATGCAACAAAGCAAGTGTTTTCCAAAAAGTAAATTCCATGCTGAGTGTCTTGTACCTCTTTGCAATGCAACTGCAATAGTACTTGCACAGGCAATTTAAACATGGCACAACGGCCATGGCAGAAGTCATCCAGCTATAAGTAGAATAGCCTTTTCTAGCATTTATGTTGCATTCTCCATATGGCCTCCTGGATATCAATGAACTCTGCATAGAATTGCAGTTCCTCAGCCTGTCAGCGTGGAACAAGCTGTGGAGCAACCAAGGTTTGATTACTGAAGCTCAGTTGTGTACACAATCCATTCTTAACATGCTTCTTCTCAACAAATATTCTTTGTATGATATGTTGATCAAATTCATTGACTGAGCAGATGGAGAACCTTGTATAAGAAGAAACCCATAGCTGTCAGTGACAGTTCACTGTGTGACCAGGCAGTTCTTTACATTGTGACACCAGTAGATACACCTGTTTTTGACTCAAGATTTTGGGTCTAGAATTTACCTTTGCTTTTTAAAGCACTTTTTTTGCCCCATGCCTCCAGAGTTTCTTTTTTAAAAAAATTGTAGGGTGAGAGGCTGAGAAAAAATGGCCCGAAGGCCACATGTGGCCTAAGAGCTTCAGATTATTTTCGGATCATGTCTTTAAAATAATGTTATATTACACTTTGTTTTACGATACCAGAGTGCATCATAAATGGAATAAAGACAGCAATAAAGCTGCTATAAACTGCAGCAATGACAGTTAAAAAATATATGAAATGGACAGCTCCACCATCTAGCTTCATAAGCCAATTTAAACAGCACAGGGAAATGAATAGGTTTGCATCTTGGGCTGGAAAAAAAAAACTCCTGGGGCCAGTATGCTTCTGTGCAGAGCATGATCCAGAAGTCTGGGACCAAAACAGAGAATGCTTTCTCTGTCAATTGCCATCATGCAATTAGAAATGGTATTTGGAGAGGAGACTGCCCTGAATATCTCAAGGCACAAGCAGACTGAATATCTTCAGATGTTCATATCCTAAGATGTTCGGAGTTTTAAATGTAAGCACCACCACCTTGAACTGGGCTTGAAAGTGCACAGGTAACCAAGGAGCCTGTTTTAGAACTGATGTAATGTGACTGTAGTGGAACCACTTACAGTCCTGGTCACTGCATTCTGCACTAGCTGAAGTCATCAAATTCTGAGCAATCTTCGTCTTCTTTGAAAAAAGAACATTTCTCAAAAGGGAGTTGGCATCAAGCCACTGGAGAAGGGACTAAACATAGACTTCCTTGCTTCTTCCAGAAACTGGCCATGCCAGCAGTCCAATAAGCAGTGTATGCCAAACTTGTATTGGCTTAGAAACAAGTGTTAATTTTGAAAGAAAGAAAAAGAAAGAAAGAAAGAAAGAAAGAGCGAGCGAGCGAGCGAGCGAGCGAGCGACGAGCTTGGCTTATTTCCAAGCTGATCCTGTGCAAGGGAGAGCACTGCTCACCTCTGATCTTCCCTCACACTTAATTCCAAGCCTCTGTATTTCCCACCTATGTCATTCCTTCCTTCAGGTATAGTAACACACCAAAAGAATATGTCTTCTTGGTGTTTCAAAAAGAAATCCAGGTATGCTGTGCTCCTGAACCACTCCCAAGATGCGCCATGATGAAATGGTCTGTGCAAGTTCTATTGCAGTTGCATTGCAGAGAAGTGCAAGTCATTCTATTGATCATGGCAGACATAGTGTGCAGTCCAACTGAGAAACTTGATCCTGAGGGAAAAAAACCCTGTTTAGTCAGGAGCTCTGAATGAAAAGCTGAAAGCAGTTGCCTTATCTGAAATCTCAGTGGCCTGTTTAGTGATATGGTGTACAGACAACCCCTTGTTGGATCAGACTTGTGCTTTATACTATCAGCAAAGCACAAGTAGAAAAGCAACAAATGCCATATATGAAGAGATAAAACTACTAAGGTATTCAGTCTATATCTTGGAATATTAATAATCTGTTGGACATGGCTAATGCTTTCAAAAAATCTGCACTTGATTTTTTAAATTCTCTTCAGTGTACTTTGGAATGAACAGGCATAGAACTAGACCAGCATCCAGATGCTGCATTTTTATCCCTCTACTATGTCAAAGCTTTGCCATACCAATAAAAAACAATTTTTAAATTATACGAGCACTTAGGATGAAACTGAAGCATAGTCAACATTATTCCAGGCCAAAGCACTACGTCAACTAATGAAAAAGCAAGCAATGAGAATGATTTAAGAGTCTTCATCTTAAATTAAACAGAAGCTGCCTATGGCTTGGAAAATGAACTTTTATTCATAGCTTTGTGGTTCACTTTCATCTTAGAGGAAGACACAAAAGCAAGGTTGAACAACTGGTGACATGCAGTCATTTCAGATGAAACGCAATTCCCCTGTCTTGTTCATGGAATTTTACAATGGGTCTAGACATCACCACCTGCCATTTCCAATATTTCCACATTTTCCCATCACTTTCTCTATCTTTTTCCTTAGAAATACAGGACAGGATAGCTGCACATTACTTTTTGATGGGCAGTGCTAGGAATTGTCCAGCTAGAAGCATTTCCACATAAACAGAATACAGTCCACCAATTTTGTTTGGCAGCCCACTAGGAGCTCAATAAAACATCTATTGTATTATTGGGACTGATGGATGACCAGATTAAAAAAGAACTTTGCAAGTATGCAATATGTGACAAAGCCCAGAAATGGAAAGATCCCATAATACTATCTCAAGAGAACTCGGTGATGAAGCTGTTGGATGTCGCTGAGATGGATAAACTGATGATGTTAGTTAAAGAAGTGTCTTTGAATGAGTTTAAGAAACAAAGGTTATATCATCTCTAAAAAGGTGTGCGTGTGGATGAGACATTTGAGAGTGGGATTTGAATAATATGGCTAGAAATCTTTTTGTGGAAGGTCATACTTTTCATATTGCAGCATTACTACATATAACAAAGTAAAAATGGTAATTATAAGATAAATGTACTTTAGATTTTATGCAAATAATTTTGTATATAAAGAATAAGATCATTTAGCTCTTTGATATTTTATTGCACTTTGAAGAAGTATATTACGGAATCATAATTAATCATTTTCTGGGGAGTTGGAAGTCATGCCTGTGTCCTTTTTATTCTTTTGGTGTTTTTTGTGTTTGTTAGTTTGTTTGGATTGTTGTTTGTTTAGTTAGCAGAAGTGTATTTTTCTCCTTATATGATGTTTTATAATAAATTATAAATAATTTTATAATTAAAATACGATTTTTTTTTTAAGTAAAACATCTACTGTATGCAACTTAACTGAGACTGCAAAGCAGCAAAACTGCTAAGCACCGTGCAGACAATGATATGTGATAGACAAAATACATGGCAGACTTGGTCAGGCTTGGTGGGTTACATGTTTGTCCAGGCATGCATTCAAGGAACAGCATTGGTTTTACTTTCTCCTTGATTCCTCGTCAGATCAATGATGAACTGAAATAAATGTTAAACATTATTCTGAAGAGAGTGAAGTCTTTAGTGTTTTCAGTAGAAGCCTTGGAAATTAGTGGATTCAATGGGTGCAGAGACCAGTCTCCTAAACAACACTTGAGTGTTCATCTCTCAGGAAATAATCAAGTAGTTTTTTGTCCAAGAATGCTGTCTAAGGCTAAGAATGCTGTCATTGCCATGATGTAACAGTGTGACAGTAAGCACGTACATGTTTTTTTGTATCAGAGTGCAACCTACTGCTAAAATTTAAAAAGCAGGGATGATGCCAATGAAATCAGTATTGTTGGAGAGCATGAATATTTTGAAGTCCACAGTGACATTTCTCCTGCAAGCTACTGCCAAATTTTTCCATTCATCATGTATAGTATTGCCTAGAAGAGGGGGAAAAAAAAATACTGTAGCAGAACCAATCTCCTGCTACAGAAAAAACCAAAGAAATGTAAGTCAGATAGGGATCTGAAAGTTGCCTGCTGTTTCCTTTCTTTGGTCTTGTGGCCAGTCTTTGTGGATTACAGCTTCATCCAGATGGAGGCTTCTCACGCCAGAATTATTTCAAGAAGTGTGCTGGGAAAGGGCCAGTCTCTTTTCGACTCAGACAGTCCCATAGTAATTGTAGGAAGCAAACTGCTAGGACACTAGAGGCAATGCTGGTGGCACTACAACTTCACCAGCTTGTGGACTGGCAAAGAGCAGTAGGAATTTACATGTCCTGAAGATCAGTACCTGTGAAACCCACCTGCAGGCCACCTTTTCAGCAAGACTGTCCCATGTCAAGCTTGCACTGAAGCATTTGAAAGTCATGATTCTATATATTTTGAAATTCCTTGTGTCTTGGGAGGGATTCTTTAGACTAGTGAACTAAGGAAAATCAAATGCAGTCTGCACTACACAAGAGAAGCATACTGGAGTGCAGGCCTACTCCTTCACTATTAACTGGTGAGCCCTCTGCTCACAAGAAGCTGCCTCATAATTGGCTCAGTATTTTCTGCACCATTTGTCAGCAGCAATTCCGAACTTCAGACGGGAGCCTATAGAAACTGTGTACTCAGACATGCCAGGGATGGAATCCAGGGCCTTTTGCAGGTAAAACCGCTTTCCCCAAAGTCCTACAAAATTATTTATCTCTTATGGAACGCACGAAACCCTAAACAAAAACTATATATGTATTCATTTTAGTATACATGATTAATTCGATACCATTTAGGATAGTCCTGACACTGAGGAATTACCTGAGGGAATCAGTCAAGCATAACATTCACGAATTTTGTTATATGCACATCTCCTACCCTATTTCATGATGGTACAAAATAGATAAAATATATCTGTTGTAATATGATTATGTCACAGAATAATAAACACAAAGGAAGAAAATATCCTAGAAATTCATCTAATCTAAAAAGATAATAAACTCCCTGAGAGGTCAACTGTTTGATAACCTATTTGAGCACCCTCCTTATTTAAATGTGTTCACAGTGGTAGGGATGGGGATTTTAACCATAAGCAATAGGATAAAAGCAATTATTCAGGGGTCCTAAGTTCTGCATCTTAAAAAGATCAACAAAGAAGATCTAAAATTACAAACATCAAAATATTTGGAGATTAGGTACTGGTCACCCAGTGGATTCCCATGGCCAAGCAAGGATTTCAAATTCAAAGTTTCAAAGCAAAGGGCATTCCGAACAGTCTGGGATGTGATCCATCCAGACCATGACAATTATCGTGAATGATCTTCTTGCATGTAAATTTATACATTGAACTATGGATTACAAATTATATTATCTCCTGATTGATAGTTCTGTTTTTCAAGCGAATGAGAGTAGCCACAACATATGATTTGTGTCACTTATAATAGAGTTAATTCAGATTCCTACATATGAAGATACCACATTGAAAGCTAGTTATTTTTGATTATGATATAAATATTCTCTGGTAGATGATTCAGAAATACCCAGCATGACTCCCCGTGATGTGCAGCTGAGGCTGGTTTAACGGACAGCATTAACCTCATTTCCTTGGAAAGAATTACAAAATAACTGTACAGTTTTTAGACAGGGTTGGAAGATCATGTTAACTATCCCTTCTCAGATCATATCAAACTTTTCTGAGTGAAGATGTTTCTTTATTCGTGGTGAGCATGTACCTCACCATTATTTCTGGATTTCTTTCCTTTCCGATAAAGCCTTAAATTTTGTACCTTACGTAGTTGCCCATATGAGAACTTGCAAACACTTGTTCAGGGCAGATTCCCAGACTCTTTGTTCCAAGTTGAAGCATACAACCATAAATATTTTTTTAAAATTTTATATACTTTCTATATAATATATATCAATATTCTAAGAAGTTGTCAAAAGCAATGTCCAACAACCATTAGCATTTTCATTTGAGATAATTCCTGTAAAACAACAGTATAATGAAGTAGAATAATTATCAAAATGTAAGTAATATATTAGGAACAGAAATAGCAGTGGACGGGGGGAAATTAATTCTTTAATTTTTAAAAGCCTTTGTAAACAAGTATATGTCGATTTCTGGAGAACTGGGAGAGATGTGGCCAAAGCATTCTCAATGAAAATGATGAACATCCTGGTGTACGAACTGTTTGACAGTGCAATTGATTACAATTCTCACTTATTGAAGGCTTTGAAACCTCCAGTTTGATTTAGCTGTGGATTCATGTGTTGATACACAAGCTAACTAGATACACTGGTATTTCTCAGAGATCTACAATACTAAATAATGAAAAGAAATACGAGGAGAAGGCTAGTGAGCTTCACTGGAGACTGGTTTCATAATGTGGGGCCAGTATTAAGAAGACATTGGATCTTTCCGCACTACACTGTTATAGTGCCATTACTCTACTTTCAACATCCTGTGGAATTCTGGGGTTTGTAGTTAACCGAGGCCAAAGAGCTCTCTGGCCGAGAATTCTAAATGCTGCTCCTTAAACTGCAAGCCCCAGGATGCCATAGGATGTTGAAAGTGGAATAATAGCACTATAACAGTGTAGTGTGGAAATGACCAGTGTTGCTTGCCTGAATTAGTGGTGACCCAAGGCATTTTGGTGACTGAAGCAGAAAAGCCAAATGTCAAACATATACAGTCATGTGGCATTGTGCCTACACATTGACCAAGCAGATTACCTGACAAGTTTTCCCCCGTTTAGAACTACTAACTCTTTTATTGTCAGGGCTCCTGTAGCCTTAACACCAATATAAAGACAAAAATTTATCAGATGAAGTTTTCCGAGGTACTCTGTCTCAATACCCCAGTGCCAAAAAACCCAACATTTGTTCATTTTCTTCTTATTCTGCAGCTGTTAAAGGTATAGCTTCCCATTATATATTTTTATAGACAAACCTGTTTCCACAGTACTGCAGTAAAGGTAACCTATGAGAACTATTTCATACAATCACACTATGCATTTGATAGCTGATATTATGGTCAAGTGGGGTGACCCTCAATTATGTTAAATGATGAAGAAATATAGAATGTGAGATGGATGCTATGTTGTATGACAAAATGATTTAGCCCATACAGATGACCAAACTTAACACAGGGTAAGTCTTCTTACTCTAAAAGCTTAGTCATTTGCATAATGCTGCAAAGGGGAAAGGATGATTTTATAACACAGCTGGTGCAGATGTGTGATCAAATGCATCACAACACCTCAAAACTGGCACCAGAGAGCTGCTTTCCTTTACTGTCTCATTTTTTTAAAAGCACAATGACTTTATATCAACCTTAACCAACCTTTATATCAACCAAAACAAGGTATTTGGAAAGATCATGCTCATGTCATTCCAGTGCCAAGTCAACACATGTTTTTTATTAAAGCTATTGGGGCCTAATTGATTTTATCCAATTTACATGTGTATTTATGTTTACTTTGTTCTAATAGTTTCATACACTCTTAGTCTTTAAAAATTATTCTTATTTTTTAAAACCATTTTAAACTGATTTTGCAGTATGCCACTTGAGATCCTAAGACAGAGCGCAGAATATAAATATTTTAATAAATACTGCCCCTCACCACCCTGCAAAAAAGTCCCAGAAAAATAAGAAGGAATCTTTTTCTCCCAAGCATGGGTATAGACATGATTATTTGTTTATCTTTCCATCAAATGATGTTCAAGGTGCCATTACTTGGGAGTTGTTTATCTTTGTCTTATATTCGGCATCAAATTTGTTAAGAAAACTTCAACAAATATCTAGGGATCTAAAAATGTATTCAGGAGGAGTTGTAAAGTCTGCTAATCCTACATGTACCTGCTTATACTGGACTTCTTAAATGAATAAATTCATGATCAAAATATAAAGCCGATTAATAAAAACACTGCAAGAAATTTGCAGAACTGTTCTTAATGGTGAGTGAGAGTAGAAAATGGGTATATCAAAACACAAATCCCAACTTTTCCAATGTCCATGTCTCTCACCTCAAGCCTGTGCATGTTTACTTAAAAGTAAGTCTCATTAAATTCAGTGGAACTTACTTTCCAATTAATTTTCATATGGTTGCAGATTTAGTAACGGTTCAGTGGAAACAGTATATTTCTAAAGAAAGTTTCTGTGTTTTCTATAGTATGGAACAACCACATGTCTATATATACCATATTTATATGATTGTTGCTGGTGACTTTTAGAACGAATGTTACCTCATGCTGCCTGCTATATGGGAAGGCAAGAACAAACACAGGTTTGCAACACCAGCCTTATGTAAAGACATGTGAGGCTTCAGGGAGCTGTGGGTTATGAATTGGAGATAATGTTACCAGAATATAAACCTTATAATCTAGAAGTAGTCAGGTAAAACCCAGTGATGTCATCATTCATGTAAGTACTGTCATAACTGATACCCATGTCTATTCACAATTTTTTCACAGTTAAGAGTGAGAAAACTTATAGTTTCAGGAGTGACTGACATTTAACAAAATTTGCATACATGCTGAAATGTGGAGGAATCCAAACGAGCCAAAGCCAATCCAATTTGAGGGACTCAGGAAAAAAGAAAGAAAAAGAAAAAGAAAGGCAGGAAGGAAGGAAGGAAGGAAGGAAAGAAGATAGATTTTGACACAGAGACTGAAAGTAAAATTGAATTATGATTAGTTGAGAAAGGTGGAAACTAACAGAGAAAACTGACTGAATATACAGAATAATCTTAAAGTTACAGTCCTTCTGACTGGTTACTCCTCAATCAGTGTACAGAGGATTGTAGCCCTCACATTATTTCTGAAAATACTCTTAGGAGAGAAGAATATAAAGCAAAATTTAATATTCTGTATGTACACAATGTTTTCTGATATTCATGAATTTTCATAATTTTGGTTTCTAATATTCATGAAATAACCCCACCCTACCAGATATTTCTATTTTTTATATATAGTAAATACAATCTAGTGAGATCAACGTCATTTTAAATGCAGACTGGCTCTGGAGTAAATCTCCTTTAATTCAATGGGGCTTGCTCCCATGTAACTGCACTTAGGATTGTAGGCTTAGATAATGAATGCTAGTTAATATTGACTTTTGTGTACATTTTCTAGCTGCTTCCTAAGTAGTATATGACTTTATAACCACATTCAACACTACAAACTGAAAATAAGGTGTATAGTCTTCTATAAGTATTCTACAAATATATCCTATCCATAGCCCTCCATTAAGCAATACGAAAAATCAGCTCCAAATATTGTGTTTTTCAGATGTTTCTAAACAGTTCAGCATGGGCGCAGTCTTCAGAAACAAAGTGAAATTATATGCCTTTCAAATAAAATACACAATTGTCAAAGGCTACAATTCTAACATATTTATGGTGAAATCATCTTCACCAATATATTTTCAGCTCACATTGCACAGAGCTGGACTTATTCTTGCATAACAATCTTAAGGTTTTGGATCATATCAATTATGATGAGTTTTAGGTCTACTTAACCTTTTTCTTAATAATGTCAGGTGTGTGTGTAGAAACCACTCTTTGTAATTGCCCAGATAACGTTTTAAAAAAAAAAAATGTAGGGCACGCCTAGTTTTTATGGACTGCAGTATAGAATCATAGAATCACACAGTTGGAAGGGAACCTGAGGGCCATCTATTCCAACAGCCACCATGGAGGAATATACAACCAACGTACTCCTGAGAGATGGCCGTACAACTTTTGTTTCAAAATCTCCAAAGAAGCAGATGTCTCCTCTTTCTGAGGAAACAGAACACAATATCTTTGAAACAGAAAGGTCCGCTAAGCCTGCAGTGGTAGTAAAGTAACATCAATACTTGTATATCCCAAAAGAAAGAACAGGGGTCAGGATCTTATCTCGATTGTTCTACTAATTAACCTGGGCATGATAATCTTATCTCTTTTGTTTCATTCTGATCAAGAGAACTGAGAAAACTGTGAGTTCAGACAGAGCCTATTTTCCTTGTATTTAATGTAACAAATAAAAGTTATGGAGAATGATCAGGAATTCTCTGAAAAGTCCAGATGCTGTAAACAGAATGCAGTGCCCAGAAAGACAAAACAGTCCAGAACACAATTCTATGCTCTTGGCTGTGTGATTTTTTCCCCCACCCCCTCTCAAAACACCATATATTATAAACACATAAACCTATCTTTGGCTGTAGATTACAATATAAATACAGAACCTTGCAAAACCAACGTTTTGAACCACAAAACCAGACTTTTACAGAAAAGTCTACAAGCTTATTTATACCCATAACATAATATGGTGTCTTATCAGTAAAGGCAGGTAGAGATAAAAGAGAGGAAATACTAACTTCCCTTTCATTAAACAGCATCACTAATTCCATACATGAAGTACTAGCATGAAACTTCCAACCATTATGAATATCACAAATGTCACATCCTTTAACAACAACTCATTTTTGCTTGGCAATTTGTTGGAAAAGCCATAGAGACAAATCTGAAATTAATCCTACATACTCACAGGGGAAATGAGGGAAAATCCTTCCATTTTGCAAGCTTGCAACATTCAGCCAACTTCTTTGTGAACTAATTTCCTAATTTCAATTATCCAGCCTTTTAGAAGAAGACACCAAAGAAAATTAAAATTAAAGTAGAAATCCTGGGATTCTTTGAAGACTCTTTGCAGTGATTAACCCTTGGCCAAGCAAGGCCCTAATTAATTTTCATACTTTCTCTCAAGAGTTCTAAAGGGGGAACTCCTTCCTTGGATGTATCTAAAGTTCCTGATTTTGCCAAGTATCTGTAGAATGGAGAGAGTCTTTGAACTGTTTCAGCCCAGTGTGACATCAGAATAGCAGGCCAATTTGCATAAATCTCATTTTAAGGAGCAGTGGCGTGGTTAACAGGAAGTCTGTCGCCAGGCTGATCTGCCATGGGCAGGTGGTTGCTTACAAAACCAACAGCAAACATCATAGCTCAGGCTATGACAAAAACTAGGAAAAGAGTACAGATATCTCAACATTCTATACTATGAAAGATTGTTAACCTTTCATGACACAGAGTCTCTTCTTCTCTCTGGAACAGTTAAGAGATGTAGAGCCTCATATTTGATATCCCTCTGTGGAACACATTCAGGAACATGAGCTCTGCCTCAGTGATTTCACTCTACTGATGCATGGGTGATAAACCACTGAAGATAATCTCTCTCTCTTCCTTGTAGATGTTAGAAGGAGAAACTAAGTAATTAATGTTCCTCATATGATGTATTGGCTGAAGCTTAGTTGCCCTTAGGCCTTGGAAAGAAGAAGCATCAGAATGGACCTAGAAGAGCCTCCGTTAGAAATCATCCAAATTAAATCATCAAATGGAGATAATATTGGGGGCTGTTGTGGGTTTTTCAGGCTATGAGGCCATGTTCTAGTAATATTTGCTCCTGATGTTTCACCTGCATCTGTGGCTGGCATCTTCAGAGGATCTGGAGACATGGAGGTGGAATGGAGTATATATACTTGTGTGATCCCCAGGTGGAAGAGATTTTCATTTGTGATGCATTAGTGATGCTGCTGGTCTGTGAGATAGCCCATTGTTGAGTGGACTAGCCCCCAGGGTTGCGTTGTAAGTCAGGGGATACTCATAACAGTTGTGTGTGCATTTAAGTACTCATTAGTGATCCATTGTATTGTTTCCTGTAGAGAGACCTCCTGGGTTTGGATGGTGTTCATTGGCATATTTTTGAGTCTTAATTTTAGTGTTTTTCAGTACTGGTAGCCAATTTTTGTTTACTTTCCGAGTTTCTTCTTTCCTGTTAAAATTGTCCAGGTATTTATGGATTTCAGTGGCCTCTCTGTGTAGTCTGACATAATAGTTGTCCAAATAGTCCAGAATTTCTGTGCTTTCAAATAGCATTCTGTGTTCTGTGCTGGTTTATAACATGTTCTGCTGATTTTTCTGGCTGGATCAGTCTGCAGTGTCTTTCGTGTTCTTTGATTCGTGTTTGGACGCTGCGTTTTGTAGTCCCTATGTAGACCTGTCCACAGCTGCAAGGTATGCAGTAAACTCCTGCAGAAGTTAGAGGATCTCTCTTGTCCTTTGCTGAATGTAGCATTTGTTGAATTTTCTTGGTCGGTCTGTAGATTGTTTGGAGGTTATCTTTCTTCATCTGTTTCCCTATTTGGTCGGTGACTCCTTTGATGTATGGTAAAAACACATTCCCTTTGGGTGGCTGTTTATTCTCACTCCTGTGGTTTTTTCTGAGTCGTGAGGCTTTTCTGATGTCCGAACTGGAGTAACCGTTGGCCTGTAGAGCCTAGTTTAGATGTTTAATATGGTGGTGGTGGTGGGGGGGACATAATAGGAACAGGCAATAATGAAGATTCAGGCTTTAATTATACCGGATTCATACGATGGTTTTACACTATTTCAGCTGCCATAGCTTCAGTTCCTCCCCAAATCTTGCAATTTGTAGCTTGATGGGATGGTGAGAATTTTCTGTTAGAAATATTAGCCTCCCTCTCACAGATTAAATTTCCAATTGTTCTTGGAAAATGTGAAAACCTATGAAGAATCATTTTAAGTATGTATGGAGGTTATACCAGACACTCAAATACTTAAATATTTTCTTCTACTCTTCTACTTTGTGTTTTTTCATAGCAGCAAATCAATCATCTTGTTAACAATGTTTCTGTGAAAAAATGATGGCTGTATTATTTGTAGAACCTTGGTTCTAACAAAAAAATCTCTCCTCCTCCTCCTCCGCCTCCTCCTCCTCCTCCAGTCATATTCCACCTTTAACCAAAAGTGAGAGTCCAGCTAGCTTGCAAAAATTGTGCAAACACAAAGACATAAATAAAATGATTAGAAAAAACTTGCATCTGCAGAAGTATCAAATCAAAAGAGCAAAAGACACAAGCCAACAGAACACATACAGATGCAGTTTCTTAACTGGTTTATTGACAGAGTTCTGCACAAATCTCCATCCAGGTTATTAATATGACCTGCAGAGTGTTCTCTAAGCCAAGTGAATAAAGGTGTCCATCAGCCTAAGTTGTACTTAAGGAATCAATGCACTATCACTTTACTCTGTGTCAAGTAGCACAGAGTTTGGAGGTCTGAGAGATATATGTTCTCTTTCACTTAGCAAACCTCCATCCAATGGTCCACTGGGCTGCTCTTCACCAGTAAAGAATCAATGCTGCAGAGTATTCTGTTTTTTCATAGGAGATATCATTCACTACATATCATGGATAACATATTAAGGAACATTTCAAAGGGAGGAGGGTATTGTTGGTCAAGAGTCTCCATTACACCGTGATTTCTAATGAAAACATCCATTCTCACGATTCCAGATTCCGAACAACAAGCATGTGAATTACAGGTCTGAGGAAATTAAAGAAATGACTCCTAATGCTCTAGAGCAGAGCTTTCCAAACTTTTCATGTTGGTCACACACTTTTTTTAGACATGCATCATTTCGTGACACAGTAATTCAGTTTTACTAGCAAACTGGAGGTTAAACTAATCCCTTATAAGAGATAGAGACACATACATAAATTGTAATAACAAAATGTATGAAGACACAACATATCTCATGAAAACCATTCATATATTTTTAAAAATATATGATTCATAAATAATAACATACATTTCAAAGATTGTAGGCGACACACCTACACACTTCAGATGACACAATAACGTGTCACAGCACACCATTTGGAAAGCTCTGCTCTAGAGAAAGATGGATGCTGGCAGCTAAATAGATACTGGGTGCAGTTCTATTCCAAGAGCAATCTACGCAAGCAGAGCCCTACCAGAGCTCTGCGAAGAGTGTGAAGAAATTGGGTATGAGGAAAAAGGAATCACTAGTTTTCAAATAAAAGTGCTTTCTCAGAACAATTAAGCATCTATTAGTGTAAGGCTGCAGAAATGTAGGAATTCAGATGTTGAAAAACTCATTATCCTTCACCATTGGTTAGGCTGGCTGGGGATGACAGGACTGGAGTTCAACAACATCTGAAAGGCCACAGGCTCACAGTCATAGTATCATTAGAGACAGATGTGGCAAACTCTCTCCATAGAATACCTACATGGTTACAATGCATTCTTAACTGCCTATAAGAGTATTGGGCAAAGAACAGATTAACATCCTGGTAAGAGCCAGTATTGTGTACTGGTTCGAGTGCTAGATTAGGGCACTGGGAGTCAAATGTTTGAATCCTCGCTCAGCCATGGAAACCCACTGGGGCCCATTCTCACTACAGAATTATAGTACTATTGTTTTACTTTAAATGCTATGGAATCCTGCGATTGGCAGTTTAGGGAGGGGCACTGGGAATTCCAAGCCAGAGAGCTCTAGGGCTTCCCCGAACCACAAACTCCATGATTCTATAGGATGGAACCATGGCAATTAATGCTTGAATAATAGCACCATAATTCTAGAGAGTGAATGGGCCCATGTTGACCTTGGGCAAATCACACTCTTTCAGCCTTAGAGGAAGGCATTGGAATGGCAAACCTTCTCTGAAGAAATCTTGTCAAGATAACTTTAGGATAAAGTTGCCATAAATGTAAGGCACATAACAACAACACATTTTTTTTAGAGCTGATAGTAACTTGGGCACATTATACACCCTCAGCCCCAGAAAACCCCATGATATGTTCGTCTTAGGGTCATTATAAGTTGGAAATGGCTTGAAGGCACACAATAACAAAGTAATTAACCTGGCTTCCAGTATTTTATTTTCTATTGTCAAGATGTTGCAGCCAGAGGCTGTATTGCTGCTGCTGCCACAAGCAGAAGGGAAAACAAAACACAACAGCCGAAAAAAAAACAAAACAAGGACTGTAGAAAAACAGGAAAACATGACAACTAATGTTGGCAATTAAAACACTGTGAACAAATGAAAAATGAAACAGAAGTGACTGTAATGAATGAATAAAGAAAGACATGAAGCTTTTACTATTGAAGATGAATGAATGAATAAAATGGGGGGAAATATTGTGGCACCCTTAACTGGTAGATACTGTAGCACTATGCGGCAGTTCAGCCTAAAAACAAGAGGTCCAAAAGAGTGATAGGGAAGAGGGTATGTGTCCAAACTTCACCAGCAGCATTCCAGAATATACAGACACCTCTAAATACCTTCTTGCTTCTGGTGCTAAGATCTTGTAAAGTGAAAATACAGCCTCAGGGTTGGGAACTCTGCCGATGAGAGTCTCCAGTGCCAAGAGGTTTTGCAAGTAAATATTCTTGCAACAGTCTCCTCCCCACAGTTCTTCGTGCTCAAAAATCTACAGAAGCGTTGGGTGGCATGGGGATGTCAGAGATGGGGCTTTCATGTACATCTTTGCCCTGACACTTTTAACCTTCATAGAGCTAAAGTATCTATACCCATTTCCGCACTAAAGTATCTATAGCCATTTCTGACCAGCCCCTCCCTAAACTGCAAACCTCAGGATTCCATAGGATGTTGAAGTGGAATAATCGTGCTATAAGAGTATAGTGCAGAAATGGCCTACATCAGGGTAATGAGTCAATTAGTGACACAGCTGCTGAACAATAAAGAAGCCATTGGGAGCTCAGGACATCACGGTTTTGTACTGCCTGCAGTCAAAGCAAAGCTACAAAGTAGGATGCCCAGCTTTAAGTGGAGAGAAGCAGATAACTCTGGATGTGTTTTGTCTTCAGATAAAGGCACACAGCAGCAGGAGTAAAGGTATATTTTCAGTTTAGGAAAGAATTCTGTGTCAAAGGTGGCCTTCCATATCATTGGCAGCCATTAATAATTCTAGCATCTTGGTACAATAGAGTCATGAAAAAAGATCCATGCCTCACAGTTGCCTGCAAGAGTTCAAGCGTTCATGTGTATGTGTGCCTTGAACAAGCATTATTATTGTGGTCATATATAGAAATTTGCAACACTTATCACTCCTAAGATAATGAACAACAAAAAGAGACATTATTTATACATTCTTCCCACATGGATATGGAAGAAAATAAGTCATGGTCTGAGGCCTTTTCCACACCTTACCTTATTCCATTGTCCTCTGGTTCTGATCCCAGCAGCACCTTTGGTGGGAATGGAGTGCAATGGGAACACTCCTTTCTGCACTTGACCGGGTCCCTGTGGAAGGAAGTGTAAAGGACACACCTCTTCCTTCTGCAGAGCAGCCAGGCTTTCCCGTGCTGCGCTTCCTGCCCTTCCACGTGGCTGGGAAGGATGGTAGCATGGGGGTCATTGATGGAGAAACTACATCAATGATTTACTCCATGATCACACCGGCTGGCTATGGGAGAAGGGTGTGACCATGATGACGTCATGTAGAAGCATCGTCGTGGTCCTGCTCCTCTTGTGTCCCTATGCGGGATGCTGCTGTCCTGCAGAGAGAGCCTTAGTTTGTCTTGTAAGCAAAAAAAATGCTTCCTAACAAAGGAAGCTACTACAAGTTTTTGGAACTTGATAACTTTGCAGGAGACAGAGGTGATCCACACACTGACACATTTTTCCGAGCATGATATAACCTGCACAGTTGTGCCAGCATTGCTCTGTTACCCTGTTTACTGGGGGTCCCGTGAGGGACACCAAAATGTTCTCAACAATAGGTGGGGAAGATTAGCTCTGAGCACTTCTTTAGCGTTATGAGAGGCAGGGTAACTTAGCAGGATCTTGTAACCCAGTGTCTGCGGGGTCAGGCCAAGTCAAGAAGCAGACCGGTTTGAAAATAATGAATGATCTTTATTAAATACAGGCACACGATGTAAGCAACACACGCACACAGATAACTAAGGAAAATAAAGGTGTGAGTAGGATAGCGGGATTTTCAGAGGGATAGTTGATTCAGGTGATACGAAACCTGTCCTGAAGCCCGGAAGAAGATGGAGAGCAAGGCTGGGGTTCGATGTATCTCAGCACGTGGAGCTGAGGGGAAGCAAGACAAGCGATGCGGCAGCAAGGCGGTCTGGAACTTGGGAGCAATCCAAGGAAGTGCTCAAAATCAGGGGTTTTTATAAGGAGAATTGTGACCGCAGGTTAGGTCGGACTTTGGGAAAACAATAGATTTGGAGCTGGAGACAAAGCCTCCGAAAGGTCAGAATTTGAATGATTGAGTTAGAGCCAAATTGTCAATAGTATAGCTGGTATGCAAACGCGGAGTACTTGAGCGTTGTATAGTTTGATCATCAAGCTGCCAGCGCGGGGCAGAGGATCTTTTGAAAGCTGCATGCATACCTAATGAAGGTACTTGCCTTGAGGTCTCCTAAAGCGGCGAGTCGGCTGTTTCTGACCTGCCTATATTGTCTTGGAATAGTACGGCGATTATCGGCCGAGCCTGTATGTATGCTTGTCCGGGGGCCTCGCAAGCACGTGGAAAGGATATGTGATGCTGAATTATTGATATCAAAAGATATCTTTTTATATCCCCAAAGCTCGGGCTGGCCAGGGCAGTAACAGCACTTGAGTCCAGATGAGGAGCATTCAAAGAATTCTCAGAGCAAAGCAAAGTTGATTCTCTCACTTCCTCTCCAACACATCCAGAGAACAATGGAAATGTAAATTGACAATGAACATTAGCCTTAAAATCTGACCACTATCTGACTTTCTTGACCTATTGGAATGTTTTAGTGTGGGGTATTGGACAAACCCAGTTGAAATAAAACTCTGCTATCAATATGGAAAGATCTTCTGGTCCCCAGAAGTAAAGAGAAATTGCAGAGAAGAAATGGCCTACAATCAGGGAATTATCATTAAGTCACTCCCTTGAAGCAATGTCCCATGCAGCTCTTTCCTGGGGAGAAATACAGAAAAACTGGTAACCTGGAATTTTGGCAAAAGCAGAGGCTGCCAGATAACATGAGGTGGCTATATCAGGAATGCAGTGGGCCATGCACACTTTTACAAACAGAAAGAAAGGGGTATAGCAGCTATGTTGCACCAGAAGCCAAAATCTGAAACTCCTGCAAACACTGAGTTCCTGGGGTTGGGAAAAGTCCAGAAAAAGTCCATCCTGAAAAAGATGATAAAGAACATAAATCTAAAAATATCCAGTCAATTTATCTTTTAAAGAAACCAGCACACCTAGATGACTATATATTTTAATTAGTCTTGCTACAGAAACACCAAGGCTTACCCAACAAGAATAAGATCTACAACCAACCAACCAACCAAACAAACAAACCATCTCCTCTTTTGCATCTAAGAGACTGAAATTTCTGCAAATGTACCATTGGTTGTTTTTATATGACTATTTTTTAAAAAGACGAAATGTATAAAATAAATGATAGAACAATGTGGAAAGATTTAGATCCTGGCAGAGTGGAGCAAGTAATTAAGGAAACCTTGAGGAGGAGATCATGGAGGGAAGCCTCTCCTTTACTATAGTGTTCTGGGGTAGCCTTTTATGAACACAGTTGCAGAACATTATACAACATATTTCTTCTCACCTAACACCTGCAAATCCCATATTTTAATAATTCATGTTGTTAGCACAGGAGCGGCCAGGAGTCCACTTGTCTGGTGAGGTTTTGCTTTTGTATGTGCTGAGTTCCCCTTTTAAGCGCAATTGTGCTCCACCTTCCATCGCTCAAAGAGCCCTTTTCCCATAGTTTCCCATCACCAGAATCATCATCCACTGAGGTCTAAGTGTATGTAACATGAGGCCTGAGATGCATAGCCTCGTGCCACGAAACCTGTCATCTGAGTTACGGTATGCCTCCATGGTTTATGTAATTTTGATGATATGGTGTGATTAGGTGATAAGCTGCATCAAGCCCAAAGCTTTGTCATTCCAATTAAGTGTGCTCACACACTACATTCTGTAGATGTACATATATTGTTGCTCTGTACACTGGTACAGTTCTTCACCCATTATGTTCACAAGACGTATATTGCAGATTTTTACATAAACACATACAGTTATTTACATGGAATGTGAGCATAGGTATTCAAACCTTGATTAACTGTAGAAATAAAGAATGTATGGCATCTTGTGTAAGTTGAGCGTTGCAATTAATGTAAACAATGATTCATAAAGTACTGGTACATTCTCTCTGTATAAATAAATGCAGTTCACAGTGGCCCTTCTGTATGATTGTGTTATCTCAAAAAGTTACTAGTTCTGTTGCAACCATTATAAATATACACATTGGCCATTTCTGCACTACACTGTTATAATGCTATTATTCCACTTTCAACATCCTAGGGAGTCCTGAGGGTTGCAGTTTAGGAAGGGACATTTAGAATTCTCAGCCAGAGAGCTCTTTAGCCTCAGTGAACTACAAACCCCAGAATTCCACAGGATGCTGAAAGTGGAATAATAGCACTGTGACAATGTAGTGTGGAAATGGCCATTGACTTTATCTAAACATACAAAATGTAGTCCATTTGAGTGTCCTTTCTTTCTAAGATATTCCACAAAGCCTCTGAACTGCCTCATGCACATACACAAAAATATTCCTCACAATTTCCTGTGACACCTCTTGCAGAGAAAAAGAGTTACTTTCCATGTAAATTGTATGAGGGGAATCTGTCCTTGAAAAATACTAATAGAAGATGTTGAAATTGAAATAAAAATACTAATGAATGTCAAAAATATTTGATTGCAAGATTTATTTTATAAGAGAGGGAAAGAAAGCAATAGAAATAATGCAGGTAACTGTATAATTTATGTGTTAAAAAAGTAATGTTAGGTCAGAGTTCAGTAAACCAATTATTCACTTGATATCTCAGGTTAGGATGTCTAATAAAAGATAATATAAATATAAAATTATACAAAATTATAAATATAAATAAATTATAAATATAAAATTATATATTAATTTAAACAGTATTCAAAGAAATAGCTGTGTTAATCTGTTTTAGCTAGGGACAGGCCAACCGAATCCTTGAAGCCTCAGCAAGGATTCAAGATTTGCGAATCCAAATCCCTGTGCAAAAATAGGTGAACCGAATCTTTCAAATCCACCAACCAAAAAATAGTTTTTTTTAAAAAAAGTTCTGTTTAAAAAAAGTTTTAAAAAGGTTAATTTTTTTTTAAAGTTGCTTTTTAAACTCTTTTTTAAAAAAGAATTCAAAAGATTCAAGATTTGTGAGATTCGTGGATTCCCTGAACCTTCCAGGGATTCGGATCTGGATTCAGATTCGGAACATTCTGGATTTCTCCTGTCCCTAGTTTTAGCATAAAATAGCATAAACAGACACAAAGGAATTCCCTACCTGGGAAAAAGAGATTTCTAGCATAAACTATGCATCTGATGAAGTGGACTGTAGTCCATAAAAGGTTTCCTTTTCTCACACAACCCCTAAAAGTAGAGGAGACCTCTTCAGTTTTCATTCTGGCAACCCTACCTGTAACATAATTAGTAATGAAGAGTCTAACTCTTCATCTTCTTCTACTTTAAACCATTTTCAAATGTATAACCTTTAGAATTTAACTGAGGGAATGTTGAAGTTTGTAGGACTATGAAGTAGGTTAGGCATCTACAATAGAAAAGTCTGCACACCTTTAATAAATTAAAACTTTGTTGTTATGTGGCTTCAGATTGACTCCAGCTTCAGGTAACACCATCATAGGGTTTTCCTGGCCAGATTTACTGAGCGGTTTCCCACTGCCATTCTCCTAGGCTGAGAAAGTGTGATTTGCCAAGGATCACCCAGTGGGTTTCCATGATTGTGTGGGAATTCAAACCTTGGCTCTTAGAATCCTAATACAACACTCAAATCACTACATCACACTGGCTCAGACAGCAACTGCCAGGTTTGTTTCAAGGAAATCATATCAGTAAATATTAAATGAGCTTGATATCATTATCATCATCATCATCATCATCACCATCATCATCCTGCCTTTTCCCCAAAATTGGGACTCAAAGCACCTTGCAATTTAAAGGAACAATGCCATTAAAAACATACAAAAAGAATTAAACTATCAGAAGTATTAAAACAAAGTATCAAGTTAAAAGAATAAAATGCTATTTAAAGAGATAAAAAAGCTATCAAAAAACAGTTCAGTTAAAAAAAATACAGCACCTCCATAGCTTTTCTGTTTTAAAAGCATATCAGAGTAAAAAGGTTTTAGCCTGTCGCTGGAAGGACAACAAGGAGAGGGCCATTCTAGCCTCCCTGGGAAGGGAGTTCCAGAGTCTAGGGTTGGCCATAGAGAGGGGTCTCTCTTACATCCCTACCAACTGTGCTTGTGAGTAGTGGAAATGAGAGAAGGGCCTTTCCTGATGATCTCAAGATCCAAGCAGGCTCATACAGGGAGATATGGTCTTCCAAATAGCCTGGACCTGAGCCACATATGGCTTTATAGGTTGTAACCACATTTTGAATTGTGTCTCAAAACAAATTCACAGCCAGTAAAGCTGTTTCAACAGGGACATACTTTGGCCTCTATACTGCTCCAGTTAACAGTCTGTCTGCAGCTCTTTGGACCAACTGAAGTTTTCAAACAATCTTCAAAAGTAGCCCCAGGTAGAGATATAACTAAGGCATGTTCCATTGTGGACAGATCTGACATCTCAAGGAATAAGTGCAATTGACACACTAACTTTAAAGTGCAAAAGCACTCCTGGCCACCAAGAACCCTGGGCCTTTGGGTTCAAAGCTGAATCCAGGAATACATTCAAACGGCAAACCTGTGACTTCAGGTAGAGTCTAACCTCATCTAACACAGGCTAAATCTCTATTCCCTAGTCTGCTTTTCAGCTGACCAGGGGCACCTCTATCTTGTTGGGATAAAGTTTCAATTTGTTTGCTCCCATTCAGTCCATTACTGATAACAAACACTGGTTTAGGACCAAAACAGCCACATTTTATTGGGGTAGAAAGGAGTATTACAGTTGGGTATTATCCACGTATTGATGGCACTGACCTCCAGAACTCCAGATGACCTCTCCCAGTGGTTTCATGTATATGTTAAATAGCATGGGGAACAAAACCAAATCCTGACAGACCCCAGAGTCCAATGGCCAGGGTGTCAAACAGTTTACCCACATCACCTGGGCTTGCTCCTTCAGGAAAGAAGTGAGCTACTCCAAAACAGTGTCTCCAGTTCCCATCTCAGCAAGGCAACCAAGAAGAATACCATGGTTGATGGTATCACAAGCCACTCAGAGGTCCAGCAGAACCAACAGGAACACACTTTCGAATCCAGTTTCCTAGGAAGGTCATACATCAAGGTGACTAAAGCTGTCTCAGTCTCACAGCCATGCCTGAAACCCAGTTGAATTGGATCTAGATAATCTGTTTCATCCAGAAATCCTTGGAGATGGGTGGCCACCATATATTTCAAGGCCTTGCCCAAAAATGATAAGTTAGACACTGGCTAATAATTATCCATTATAGGGGGGTTCAGGAATGGCTTCTTCAACAAAGGCCTCACAACTGCCTCTTTTAGGCAGGTTGGAACTCTGTCTTGTTGTAAGGAGGCATTGACTACCCCCTTCACCCACTCAGCCAGTCTCCCTCTGTCCTGTTTAATAAACCATGGAGGATAAGAGTCTAGCACAGATGTGGTGGCTCTCACCTCTCCAAGGATCCTATCCATATCCTCAGGCTGCACAAACTGAAAAGTATTCAATAACACTGGACAAACAGGAGCCAAGGTTATATCCACTGGAATTGTATCAACTACAGTATCCAAGACAGAGCAGATCTGAGTAAATTTATCTGCAAAATGCCACGCAAATTCTTCACAGTAAGCTGCCCAGTGGTCTGCATTTTCTATTTGAGGACCACTGTGTAATAAGCCTCTGACTACTTGAAACAGCTCTGCTGGATAGCTCGTTACAGATGCAATGGTGGCAGCAAAGAACAATTCATAGAATCATAGAAATGTAGAGTTGGAAGAGATCACACGGGCCATCCAGTCCAACCCCCTGCCATGCAGGGACACCCTCAAAGCACTCCCGACAGATGGCCATCTAGCCTCTGCTTAAAAACCTCCAAAGAAGGAGACTCCACCACATGCCGAGGCAGCATATTCCACTGCCGGACAGCCCTGACTGTCAGGAAGTTCTTCCTGAGGTTCAGGTGGAATCTCCTTTCCTGCAGCTTGAATCCATTGCTCCTTGTCCTGGTCTCTGGAGCGGCAGAAAACAAGCCTCTCCTTCCTCTACATGGCATCCCTTCAAATATTTAAACATGGCTATCATGTTCTCTCTTAACCTTCTCTTCTGCAGACATTCCTTCGCTGCCTGCACCGCCACTGAATAGGCTCTCGCCTGTGTTTGGTCAGACTCACTCCAAGTTTTCTGCCAACATTGCTCTAGTCTCTGTCTCACTCACTTCATTGCCACCAACTCCCCGGAAAACCAGTGGTCTGGTTTGGCTCCACTCCATACAAGGGGATGCTCAGGACCAACAATGTCCATTGTCCTGGCCTTTTCCCTTATTCTATACCCACCTTTAGGCATACAGACTTAAACCCTGCAGCCTATGGGATAGGGCACCTGGTCAGGAGAATGGTATCACAATAGACCTTTGCAAATCCATCTCTCCACCTCCAATATCTCACCTACTGCAGCAAAGAAAAACCTGAGAGGCATTGCTGAGAGAGATTACGCCCCTCCCTCAGCCTTGTCCAGCCCGATCTCTGTGACACAGACCATGTTGGCAGGCCCATGCAGAATCAAATTCTGAATGGCACTTGTTTTCCCATTCACCGACCTGGCATTCAAATTCGAATGATAAGAATCTGTGGAATATCTTTGTCTCATGTGAGAATGGTTCAACCTCTGATACTCCTTAACATTCTTTGATTTGATTGGGAGGAATGTAACATTCATTGAACACCATTTCCCTGAACAATTCTGACAGGATGGGTGCCCATAGTACAAGATGGCAATTAATGGTGGTTCCCGCAACCCCACTTCATAATTTCTAGCCACATTGCACTGAGGTGGTTTCCCTCAAACCCTGCATCCTATTAAGGTGTTCTTTTTCCTCCCAACCAAACCACATGCCACATTACCTATTTGATTCTTATCTCAATTACTTATTTCACAGACATTACTTGTTCCTCTCTTATCTTGTCTGTAGTATAATACAAGTATATCTTTTTACAGTACAAGGCCTTGGCCTCACATACATTTCTTGTGCTGTTAAATGTGCAAGACATTTTCAAAGGACGATTTGTCTTTGCTTAGTCCCAACTAAGTAGGCCTTTGTGTGTAATAGCATTGCTCGTAATCAAGATGCAATAATTGGTGTTATTCTTTGCAAGCATTGCAGTCATATTTTCCTCAAATCTCATGTTTTATAGATGTCGCTTATAACTGAAATCTTTGTTCCACAGCTGAAAAGTAATATGTACCAAGGTAGAAGGCAATAGGAAAGAGAAAGACTGCATTACAGATGGATGGACTGAGTCAAGGAAAACATGTTCATAAATCTGTAAGACCTGAGCAGAGTGGTTGATGATAGGGGTGAGTTCAAAGTCTTTCACCCATAAGGTCACCATAAGTTGATTCAACTTAAATGTTAACAACAAAGATACTTAAGGTATAGAAGACTTAACCATTCAAAGTCAAACATAACTGAAATGATTTTCACAGAGCTGTTGCCAGAAATAATTGTATTTTGTTTTGCATATGTGTACCTGTAGGCAAGGTAACGATATTGATTACAATGACTGGAAATCTATATGATCCTTACACATGTGTAAGCATGTAGTATTGAATGAATTCCAGTTTGACCACCCCCGTCCTCACTTATTGAGCACCAGCCATTGTGATTGAAGCAGGTCTGTTCCCCTGTTGCTCAGGAAGCAACTGGCTGATGTTTCTACCCCCTCCTGTGAGTGATCCCCATTGTGAAAGGCAGAAACAGGGTGATTGTTGCAATTCCCCATTGTCCCAGAGATTGCTTGCATGAGGTCGAGTGGGAAAGGCAGACAGGTGCTTTCTGACCAACAGGGGAACAAATCCCCACCGACTGCAGCAGTAGCTGCCTGGGAAATGGGGATTGGGGGACTTTCACAGTCCATATGTATCCCCTAAAATAGGGGCTATATAGGGATAGTGAATATGCAACAGTTATGAACATGTAACTCCAAGTTATGCATTTGTAACTGCCATACAGGATTCTGATCAATATTATTATATAATAATTAAACTCAGTTAAGTTTAGTGAGGCTTCCTCCCAAGTACATATGTGCATAAGAGTGCAGCCAGCTGTACAGTGCAGTCCTGAACACATCTACTCAACATATGCCCCTCTGGATTTATCAGTAAGAACCTATCCATCAATCAATCAATAACTTCATTTATACCCAAGGTGCTGCTGAAAGAGAAGCAGCACAAACCTGGAGATAAATCTCATTGATTTAATTTGGACTGACTACCTACCAAGAGTGCATATATTTGTAGCTTTTGCCCTAAATCCAATTGTTATGTTCCAACTAGAGAAGACCCATTGAATCAGTGGGTACTTGGTATGTCAGCACTCACAGCTGCACTGACTCAATGAGTCTACTCTGGTTGGAACTAATAATTTACACTTTAGACTGCAGGCAAGACAGGCCTAATTTGTTTATTCCTTCAAAAAGGAACATTCAGCTGTTTTCCTTTAGTCAGTTTAGGTTTGAATCTTTTTAAATGCTTGTAATCATTTGCTGAGAAACTGATATGCAAAGAATAATTGAGCTTGTAGGACTCAAGGCAAAATATCAGTGAGAAGCAGGATACAGGCAAAAGAGAATGAAGAGGACTTGTGGTATTTTTAATTTTAATATCCTCAGAAACAGTAGAAATATTTCTCTTGGTCCCAGCCACTGAGGGCAAACCTATTCCACCATTTTGTGAGTTTTTTAAATAGCAGTCAAATTATCATGACTTCTCCCAAAGGATAATGGGAACTGTCATTTAGTGAGCATGCTGGGAATTTCTCTGTTAAAGGTCCATAGACCACATTGTAGTATCTGGGGCTTCCTAGATGGAAAGAAATGGCTCTTAAACCAGTTTAAGTCTCTAATATAGCTATGCTCTGTCCACCCCACCCACCCCAAACTTTTATTTACTCTTGTGCTAGTATCTGGATGTGGAGGATACTGGCTCACTGACCCCACAGGAAACATCTGTGAAATAAACGTCATTCTACTTTTTACGGTTGATGCTTGCTTGGTTGCTAGCTCTGTGTGTGTGTTGATGGTACTCTGTAAACTGGCATTCATGATCTACAGAGATGTCACGTTGCCGCTTAGTTGCAGGAAGAAATACAAAATGTACATATTTCAGCAGACATTTGGGATGTGGTCTGCTGCTCTGAAATGATTCATTTTGATGTCTTCCTGTGTTATGGAATGGTGTGATAGGCCAAGGTTGATTTTCACTGTCGTTTCATATTGTTTTTAGGGTTGTCATCTTTAAAATTATCATGCTGTGCACAGCCTTGACTAGCCAAAAAGAAAAAGTATAAATAGTTGAGATTTATAACTTGCTCTTGTCATAAAGCGTAATCATATTTTGAAAACAAATTCAGTGCAACTGCTGCATACTGTCTGAAACTGAATTTATTCGAATAAAACATAGGCCTCTTGTGCATGGTAACTGAATATGTTCAATGAACAGAGCTCAGAAAATTTATATTTCATGAATCTGAGAAGGCTTCAAAAGGATAAGAAAGAGCTTGGGGAAACTAGTGAGGACATGAAAAGTAGATGCGGGTACGGATACGAGAGGAAAGAACAGTGGAGGGACTGGAAGTAAGAGTGTTTGCGATCAAGACAACTTTGTTTCAGCATGGTGTGAATTTACAGTATTTTGTCTGTATGCAAAGAATCAGCCCCACGGTATCCATAATAAAACCAGCTAAGTTTGTGAGAAACCCATTTTAATAGGCCTATAGTTGTTGACAATATTTTTTTTAATAATTTTATTAAGTTTCACAAATAAAAAAAAACATCATCTCAAATTGTACTTTTACATGTAATGTTTTTGTTCTTCCACTCTGATCTAGTTTTCATTTTCTAGATATCTACTCACATATAAAAAATTATGCCTCACAATTCCATGTTCATCTTACGTGCTTGATCTCGCATTTCTCTCATCAACTCCTGTTATGTTACAGTTATTCCTCTTTAATTTCAACCATAATTCAGACATTTTCACTTGGCAGTTCCCAGCAATTACCCATTACAATTTGCCATTCTGCTTTTATCTCATTGTCCGATTTCCCCTTTAATCTTTGTGAAACAATATCCGCATTTCTATTCTCAATAAATGTCCCCACCATTGTTCGATTGTGGGTATTTGCTGAGACTTCCACAATTTGGCATATTCAGTTCGAGCTGTCTTTATCATGTACAATATTAATCTCCAATGCCTCTTAATGTTAGTATTCTCAAGAACATATGTCATGTTTAACAAATAAAATTCAGGGTTTTTTACAAATTGAACCTTCAGTATTTCACACATCTTTTTATGTATTTCACTCCAATATTTCTTTGCCTAGGGACACGACCACCACATATAAAATATTGTTCCCACTTCTTTCTGATATTTCCAACACATTCCCGTACCTGTATTGTAAATCTTTTTTAACTTGTCTGGTGTCATGTACCATCTATGAAACATTTTAAAATAGTTCTCTTTGAGATTCTGAGCCATTGTAAATTTTTGTGTCCTTTTCCAGCTCTGTTCCCATTCATCTAATTGAATTGAATGCCCAATATTCTGCGCCCACAAAATCATTGCAGATTTCACAGTCTCCTCCTGTCTCTCCTGTGTTAATATTTCTTGATATATATGGGCTAACAGATGCGGTGGATTGTCAAAGATCCATTTAATCACTCCTGTCCTTTCTTTGGATTCTATTCCATAGGTTTTCAAGTCCATCTGGAATCTCTCATTTAGCTGCCTGTATGGAAACCAACTTAATGGCAATCCTTCCTGTTCCAATTTTTCTCTTGATTTGATCTTATAAGCATTTGTCATTGTTTTCTCTAATATATCCTCATATCTCAGCCATTTCTCTGTTCCCTTCCATCTTCCAAAGAAAGCTTCTTGAGGGGATACCCACATGGGTAGCTGCCTTATGTTTTTACTCTTATATTTATTCCATATCTTCAGAAGCGATTTTCTGATATAGCGATGCGAAAAATCTTTGTCAATTTTTGCTTTATCATAAAACATATAGGCATGCCATCCCATCCTCAGGTCTGCTCCCTCCAGTGCAAGCATTCTTGTATCTCGTAAGTCAATCCAGTCTTTTAGCCATATGAATGCCGCAGCTTTGTAATATAATTGAAAATCTGGTACTCCCTTTCCTCCCCGTAGTATTTGATCTGTCATAATATTCCATTTAATTCTTGGTTTTTTCCCTTGCCATATAAATTTGGTCAGGTCTTTTTTCCACTGTATGAAAGGTTTACTGTTTGTTATTATGGGGAGATTCTGAAACAAAAAATTTCATCTTTGGAAAAACATTCATTTTGATAGTCGCTATTCTCCCCAACATAGACAATTTCATGGAAGTCCACCTTTCGAAGTCTTTAATTATCTCTTTCCATTTTTTCTCATAATTATTTTGAAACAGCTCATTATTCCTTTTTGCTATCCAGACACCTAGAAATTTTGCTTTTTGTACTTTATTAAATCCAGTTGCAAGTGCTAATTCGTTCTTCTCCTTGTCTGTCATGCTTTTCATTAACAAAGCTGTTTTTTCTTTATTTACCTTGAATCCTGAAAATTCTCCATATTCTTGTATTATTCCAATAAGATTTTGTATGCTTCTCTTAGGATCTTCAAGAAACAGAACCAAATCATCAGCAAATGCTTTAAGTCTGTATTGATAATTCTTGATTTGGACTCCTCTTATAGCATTATCTTCTCTTATGTTGTTATTTAATATCTCCATTGTCAATATGAATAACAAAGGGGACAGAGGACATCCCTGTCTTGTTCCTCTGTTCAATTCAATCTGCTTAGTTCTATCTCCATTAAAAACCAATCGAGCTCTTTGTTGGTTATATATTGCTTCAATCCATGAAAGAAATCTATCTCCAGCTTGCATTTGCTTCATTACTGTTTTCAAAAACGGCCAACTGATCATATCAAAAGCCTTCTCTGCATCAACAAATATCATGGCTATTTTCTTCTCATTATGCTTTTCATAATATTCAATTATATTCAATACTGTTCTTATATTATTTCTTAAATATCTTTTTGGTATAAAACCATTTTGATCTTCATGAATAAGCTCAGCCAAAATCTTTTTAAGTCTCGTTGCAAGGATTGAAGCAAAAATCTTATAGTCTATATTCAAAAGTGAGATTGGTCTATAATTTTTGACATCTGTTAAGTCTCTGCCTTCTTTAGGAATTAGCACCACATTTGCCTCTCTCCAGGTGTCCGGTACTCCTTCTTTTATAATCTCATTTATAGTACTTTGCAATGGAATTGAAATCTCATGTTGTAGAGTCTTGTAATATCTTGCCGTAAAGCCATCTGGACCCGGAGCTTTATCATTCTTAAGGTTCTTAATAGCTTCCATTACTTCCATCATAGAAACCGATTTATTCAGGATCAATCTGTGATCTTCAGTAAATCTTAATTTATTTGTTCTATCCAAGTAGTCTTCCAGTTCCTGTTGTTTTTTCACTTTCGAAATCTTGCTCATCAGTTTCTCATAATACTTATAAAATGCCTGCTTTATTCCTTCATGTTTAGTAATTCTCTCTTCTCCAGTCTTTATCTCTGATATAATATTCTTAGTCCATCTTCTCCGCAACAGATTGGAGAGAAGCTTTGAGGGTTTCTTTGCTCGCTCAAAATAATTATGTCTTGTTCTCCGTACTTGTTGTTCTATTTCTTTCAAGTTAAGTTGATTCAGTTCAGCTTGGCAAACTTTCATCTGTAGTCTGATTTTCTCATCAAAAGGATATTTCCTCATCCGTTTCTCAACTTCTTTCATTTTGTCGAATATTTGCTGCTCAGCATTTCTTCTTTCTTTCCCAATTTCTGCAGGCCATGTGATACAGTTGCCTCGCATCACTGCTTTACTTGCATCCCAAATAGTCCTCATCGTCAAATCCGGTATCATGTTTTCACTGAAATAGTTAATCAATTCCTTCTTCGCTTCATTTATGTATTTCTCTTTATTAAAGATCTCATCATTTAATCTCCATGTCCTTTCCCGTTCCTTCATCTTAAGAAGTAATGGGTTGTGATCTGAACATAAATTCGGAAAAATGTCTATATCTGTAGCCTTCAACAATAATGCTTTAGATACCAGCATCATATCAATTCTGGACATTGATTTATGTCTATCTGAAAAAAAAGTGTATCCTTCTAATTGTCCATTTTTATACCTCCATACATCGAAGAGGTTCAAATCGTCCATCATGTTAAAAAAGCTCTTAGGTAATTTTCCATTGTTTCGGGGGATCAATTTCTGCACCGATCTATCTAATTTTGGATTGACAACTCCATTAAAGTCCCCTAGTACAGCAATGTTCAAATTACCAGTGTCACTCATATATTTCTGTATCTCCTTGTGTACTTTAGGAAAAAATTCACCCTTCACCCTGTTGGATGCGTAGATTCCGACTATCAATATCTTATCTTGTTTAATTGTAACTTCTACGCCTAGGTATCGACCACTGCTGTCTTGGAAGACCTGATGGGCTCCATACCTTGCATTCACATATATTATCACTCCCCGCTTCTTTTTGTCAATCGTTGCTGTGTAACAGCTACCTAATTTCGGGTTACGAAGGTATCTCAAGTCTTGAGTCCTGATTCGAGCTTCTTGTAAGCAAATTACATCCAAATTTTGTTTTTCCAGATAGTGAAATATTTGTCTTCTTTTATATTCAGAGTTAAATCCTTTAATATTCCAAGAATGTATCCTAAAATCCCGTTTGTCCGTTTTGTTAATAATGTTATAGTTTTAATATCGGCTTAATCTTTTATTTGGTCTCCTGTTAATTCACCTTCTTCCTGCTGAATTTCTTCTTCTTCTTGTGCTTCATCCTCGTCGTCTTCTTCTTGTGATTTCTCCTCTTCTTCTCCTAGAGGTTGTTCCTCTTCTTTCCCTTCCTCCAAACTCGTCTTCTGGAAGTCTTTCTTCAATCTTTCCATCATTTCCTTCTCCTTATGCATTGAATTAATTCTATATCTCTGTTGTTTATACGTGAAAGAGATGCCCTCGATTTTCTCCCATTGATAATTAATCTGATACTTTACCAGGAGATTCCCCAATGGCTTATATTCTTGTCTCTTCTTTAAGATCTGAAATGGTATATCTTTAAATATTCTCACATCTTTATCTTCAATCTTTATCTTCAATCTTCAGCTGTCCATCGTAGCTTCTTTGCAGTATTTTGTCTCTGGTAAATGTTATGATTATATCTCTTGGGAGTTTCCTCTCTCTGGCCACTCTGGAGGTTACTCTGAACAGTTGTTGACAATATTGACTTTGGAGCCAAGCATGATATAGCAAAGTGTTGATACTAGGAGATAAAGGAAAAAAGACAAGACAACAGATAGACCAACCTTTTTTTTTCAGATCTTTGTATTAAGATCTTGTCTGAAGAAGTCTTGATATTGGTATTGTTAGTAAAATGTGAAAATAAGATCTTTTAAAAAGTAAAAATATTTCTGTTTTAGGGACAAAGACTGATTTGGATGGACAATTCACAGCAACAGGAACAAGAAGTTAATAGTAGCAAAATAATTTGAAGTAATATAGAAGGAAGCTAAAGGGAAGAGTGGTTAGAGTACGTGCCTTCTGTATCTACTCATTCATGATTGGTCAAAGCCACATAAACTACGTCTCCTGAACAAATAGGCTTCATTTTCCTAATTTATACATGTAACATTAACGCTATTCGATATTCTTCAGTTTAATTAGTATAACTGGATGATTTCTAAAGAATAGCAGAAAAAACACACAATGGTCTATTTCATGCTACACTGTTGTAGCAGTTGGTTAACTCTTTAATTGTCATGGTTGTATCCAACAGAATCCTGGGATTTGTAGTTTTGTGAGTCAATAAAGTTTTCTGGAAGAGAGTTCAAAATACTGCCCTCTAAACTGTAAATCCAAGGATTGCATAGGATGTCAACATGACACTTCAAGTGATATCAAACTATTGTAATTGTGAAGTGTGGAAAAGACTATGACCAGAGACGTTTTCACATTGTATAATTATAGTGCTGTAATTACAGCAGAGTAAGTACAGCTCCAGTGGTCCACCATACTACAAATCCCAGGATTCCATAGGACATTGCCATGACAGTTGAAGTGAAATCATAGCATTATAATAAAAAACTGTAACAGGGCCCTGAGCTTTGTACACTGTGATAATAAATAATGGGCAAGAAAACCTTCACCTCCAGATGTTTAAGACTTCAAATTCCAGAAACCCCAAACGGTGGGAACAATTAAGAGATATGGGGAGCTCCAGTCCAAGACATCTGGATGGCTTCCACCTGAAGGCTTCTCATCCCTGCTGTACATTTTACAAGATCTAACTACCCTGAGGTTCTGTTTTTGAAGCAGCTCAAAGAATGCATGAAAACAATCCTACTACCCCTCATGGCTGGACACATGAGTGAGAGCAGAATGAGTTAGAATGTGAAACATGTAGGAAATCTGAGAATAATAAAACAAAGAAAGGGGAAGTTTCAATATTTTTAGCGTGCTGGACTGACTGGATTAGTTTGTGGCAATTCCCAGAATGAGTTAAATCCTTGTGGGGGTCAAAATGAATCAGAATTTGTGCAGCATACTCTGGAATTTCCCTAAATGACATGTGTGGTTACTGAAAAAAAGGGAAATGGTTTGTTTCACAGCAGGAGATAGTAGAAGACTAGGAGGAGCCAACACTGAAACAAAACCAAGGCTGTATATTTATAAAACTTACGGCTTGGTTTCTGTTATTGAAGAATTCCTGTTAATTGGGTAGTTAGCAACAAACGTTTTTTTGTTGCCATGCTTCTTGGCTGTTGTAGTCAAAGAGTAATCAGAATTACTCATTGGCTTCCTCCATCCAACATTTCTTACCTACATGCCTGGACTCAAAGGATCACATGGCTAGTTTGGCATGTGGAAGTGGCAGTATTGCCAGGTTTCAAAACAGCAATGAGAGGACAGTCAAAAACTATGATGTGCAAGGCTGACAACCAGGATGTCGTTCTCAGCAAGTTTGTGTTCTACCGAAATATCAAATCAAAGTATTGATTTCCACTAATGTAGCCCTGTGTTTCAGTTAAAATTTAAATTTGTTCATATTCATAAATTACACAGTGCACATATTTCTGTCTTTGTAAAGGGGCAACCCCCCAAAATATGGGATTTTTTGACATGTTGTTCAGTGTATATAAAAGGAAATGCTTTCCAACCTTCAAATAGAGGATATCCTTTATAATAAGGGATACCTGCCAGTACTATAAGGAACAAGTTTTTGGAGCCTCAAATAAGGGGCATCCTTTATTATAAGAGATACCTGGCAATCCTAGCAAGTAGTATGATAATTGTGTTTCTTGTTCACAAGGCTGTGCGGGGAAGAGTTTTCAAATGTAGTTTTTGACAAAGGGAAAATTTCAGAAGTCCCACTTGGTCTGCCCAATCTCTTGGGTAAGCATTGAGAAACTCTTTAGATCCCAGCTGTGCTACTAAAATAAAATGTTGTTAACTCACAGAAGCGACTTAGGTAGGCATGCTGGAAATAACCTATAAAGGATTCATTATGATCCCAAAAGTCTGTGTTCAGTTTTGGAAAAGTCCTTCAAGGATGTCTGGTATCAATGTCTGGTATGAATAATGAACTTGATGTGGGTGAACAACTCAAAACTTTCTACAGACAAGGTTCCTAGTCAGCAAAAAGCAGCACAGGGAACTGGCATTCAGCTCCTTTGCAATGGTGGTGCACTGTCCTTTAAGAACAGGTTCGTAGTTTGAAGGATCTCCTGGATTCTTTCCTACCTTTGAATACCTGGGTTTCACTGTTAACCAGGAATTTGTTTGCCCAGCTGAAGCTGGTGTTACCCTGAGAACTGGGGGTCCCGGGAGGGACACCAAAATGCGCTCAACTAAAGGTGGGGAAAATCAGCTCAGAGCACTGCTTAGCGTTACGAGAGGCAGGGTAACGTAGCGAGATCTTGAACCCTATGTCTACGGGGTCGGGTCAAGTAGCACACAAAAGTTGAAATAATAAATGATGTTTATTAAATACAAGCAAAACAGTGTATGCGACACACTCACGCAAGATAACTAAAGAAAATAAAGGTTGGAGTGGTATAGAGGGATTCGTAGAGGGATTGTTGGTTTGGGTGATACTTCACCTGTCCTGAAGCCCAGAAAAATAGAGAGCGAAGCTGGGGTGCGATGTAGCTCAGCACGTGGAGCTGAGGGGAGACTCGCCAAGCAAAGCGGCAGCAAGGCGGGATGAAACTCGGGAGCGTTCCGAGGAAGGTCTCGGAATCAAGGGTTTTTATGAGGAGAATTGTGACTGCAGGCTATGCCGTACTTGGGGAAAACAATAGATTTGGAGTTGGAGACAAAGCCTCCGAAAGGTCAGAATCTGAATGATTGAGTTATCGTAGCGGTTCTCAATAGAGTAGCCAGTATGCAAACGCAGAGTACTTGGGTATTGCATAGTTTACCCATCAAGCTGCCATCACGGGGCAGAGGCTCTTTTGTAAGTGGCGTGCATACTTAATTAGAGTACTTGCCTGGAGGTCTCCTAAAGCAGTGTGTCAGCTATTTCTGGCCTGCCTGTATTATCCAGGAATATTGTGGCAATTAACAGCCGAGCTTGTTTCCGTGCTTGTCCGGTGGCCTCGCAAGCACATGGAGAGGAATACAGAAGTGCAGCCGAATTATGATATCAAGAGGATATCTTTTAATATCCCCAAAGCTCGGACTAGCCAGGGCAGTAACACTGGCACACCAATGATGCTTGTCTCTCAGGGTGTTAAGAGTTGATCACAGTGGTACATGACTGAGGTCCATTTCCATCCTACACTGTTATAGTGCTATTATTCTGCTTTCAACATCCTGTGGAATTCTGGGGTTTGTAGTTTACTGAGGCCAAAGACCTCTCTGGCTGAGAATTCTAAATGCCCCTCCCTAAACTGCAAACCCCAGAATTCCATAGGCTATTGAAAGTGGAATAATAGCACTATAACAGTATAGGGCGGGAAGCCCTTGAGTTGTATCTTGTTTTGATTACTGCAGTGCACTTTACATGAATCTGCCTTTGGAGACTGTTGGAAGCTTTATGTAGTTTGGAGTGCTGCATCCAGACTACTGGCAAATTGGAAGCAAAATAGTCATCTATTGTTGGTTACTTTTTGTTAAAAGGATGTAATGAAGCCTCATTTCAAAAGTGAAATATGAGCAAGAGTGAAATCACTTTATGTAAGCATTTTTTTCTAACTTTTAAAAGGCCTTTTGACAGGATTATTTAAAGTTTTATGCCATTATCAATTCTACAGTTTCTATTTCTCTTTCTCTCTCTCTTGAAAAAAGTGACAAAAAGTAATTTAAAACAAAAAACCCAAGTAGAACAATAAATAATGTAATCTGTTACTTTTTTCTCATTCCAATGTATAATGGCAACAAGTTACATTTCAAGTACCTTTCAGACAGTGCTAAAAAGAACCAATTCCTTTTAAAAGTAACTTTTCAAGCTGTTCACACTGCCAGTCTATTCAAAAGCCTGATCTATAAAGCCCAAAATAGCTTGAGATCAGGCTATCAGGGTGATCTTCTCCTATGTGAACCTGAGTAGGTATCAAGAACCTCCAAAATCTCTGTGTCATGTCAACATCTGATGTGTTCTCATTAGGAAATTGAGAAAGGACCTTATTTCTGGTTGTGCCAAGACTTTGGAACTCCTGATTGAAGGAAGCTCCTTTAGTGCTCTTATTGTTTGTGTTTTCGTTTAGACAGGAACTTGGACCACTGAACTTATTTTTCTTCTGTTGTTCTGTTTTTTAATCTTCATTTTTAATTTATGCCCTTTCTGCACTGTGTGGCTGCCCCGCCGTGGGGACATGATCACAGCACTCCACAGGTCATGCTCCCACATGACGTCATTCGTGGTCTCACCGCCATCTTGTCCCTGAGCCTCACACGAGCACAGTATTTGTAAAATGGAAAAAATCCATTTTACACTTACCATTGCATCGCATTGCCGCCTTTTCCGGCCATGCAGAAGGGCAGAAACACGCTGGTGATGCCTCCCTCCCCAGCGCAGCAATGGCAAATGCCTGGCTATGCTGTGGAAGGGAAGAGGCGGGACCAGAGCGCTCCCTTCCACAGTGACCAGGTGAGGTGCGGAGGGGAAAGTTCCTAGTGTGCTTTTCCTCCCTCTGGGGCTGCAGCGAAAGGACGTTGCTGCGCCCTGTCATGCGGAAAGGGCCTTAATTGGTATCTGAAATTGTTCTTTTTAAAATTTCACAGAATCATAGAATTGGAAGAGATCACAAGCACTATTGAGTTCATTTGTAGCTGTAGTTCTTATTAAAAATAAAATAAAATAACAATCAGGTAACCTTTCTATTGTTCCATACTATTCGGGTATCATCAGCAAATTCTGAGATTACACTGGAATAAAAAATCTCCATGGGCCATGTTCAAGATTTGTTCAAGATCTGCAATTCACACGAGGTTCCTTGGCCACTATCTCTTCTCATTGCCACTATGAAGGGGAGAAGGGGGTGTGATTGGCAGCAGAAGTGTTCCCTTACAGTATACATACATGATTTTAGCTATTGTTTCTTTAAAAGAAGATGTTGTCATAGTGGGTCTCACAGCATCCAGAGTGAAAGATAAGCAAAATCACTAAAGAGATTTGAATGATGATTGGCCAAGTTGCCTGTGATGTCATATAGTATTCTTCATCCTCCTGCCTCCTGCTCCCTTTTACAGGGACAAAAAAACCTAGATAGGCTGCAAGTGGATACAGAGGTGGCATTAACTGGCACCAGTAAGGGAGAAGTGCTGTGGTGATCGCTCTTGTTTCTTTGTACTAGTCTGAAAGAGACCCGTGGGTGCACTGAATAAACTGCCTCAATGCAGATGACTGCTGGACTAAATAAACTGTGCTGTAACTGAATATTTTTCTTCTTGTCATAACCCAGAGAGAATGACATAGCTTACCAAATGATGAACTGTAGTCCAATGAGACTACAGTTGAAAGCATTATCTCAGATCTTCATGAAATAAAAGACAACTGTGGCTTTTCCAGAATGGCCAAAATTGTCTGGATTTCCATTCCATTTCCATTATTTTTGAGCTCCAAATTGCAGTTTTCCTTGTCCCAGCATATTTCTAGTAATTCTTCTCAGTTACAGCAACTTTTTACTCCTTAGCTGAATGCAGTATTTTTCCTGTCCTGGTACACTGAAGTACATTTTGAATTTCCAAATCTATGTGTACACCTCTGTTACAGTTCTTTTCTTTTCTTTTTTGTAATCACTTGTGTGCATTAGGCTGGAGGGTTTTTTTTGTTTTTGCACTCTCTTTCAGAATGGGGGTAGTGGTGAGGAACTTGGAAGTCTCCTTCTGGTATGGCATGAGATGGCAAGTGCTGCTGCCTACAACCATTCACCTGAGAAGAAATGGACGAGTTGTTCCAAACAGAAAGAGAAATGTGAGGACAATTGAACTGAGGAGTACATGTATACACTGTACTTCTCATCTTTAATTTCAAGGCTATCTCAAGCAATTCTTTTGTAGCTGCTTCCTTGTGTCATTTTATCCCCCCTCCTAAATATTTCTCCAAGAAAATAGGGAAATTTCTCCAAGGAAATGGGGAAGAAGTGAGAGATTGAACCACTGTAGTTCATTAGGAATAGGGCTAATTTTCTAGGGAAGCATGCCATTCAGTCTCTCCTAAAGATATAATTCTTCACTATGTTTCTTCTTGAAGATAGCAATAAGTGATTTCAGCAATTTTCTTCCTACTGCGAGAAAGTCTTCAAAAACAATGCTGTTTTTGAAGGCTGTTCACCATTTGGTACTTGTTCTGCATAAAGTCTGCAGCATTTTCTGCACAGCAAACAGTATTTTCTGCATGAAGAATAATATTCCAGTGTAGAAATATTAATTCCTGCACAGAAAATGCTATTTTCTGCACAGAAAATACTGTTTCTGTGCAAATCAGCCATGTGTGAACTTGATGCATTACAAATTCCCAATGACAACATTTCACGCTGAATATACGCCCCAATTCACCTGCCCTGTGTGAAATGATGTGTGTGAGGTGTGAATTTTGTGCAGAATAAGTTCTGAACTGCAAAGATGCTCATAAGTCCAGAATTCTTTTTGTCACTGTTTCCCAAAACTCAAAAATTATGTTTTTCAAGTATTTTCAAATATTTTCAAATATTCTTCAAATATTCAAATATTCTTTACATCCCTAATCTCCCACTCATTTCCCATTTTGCCTCCAGATGTGTTTCACTTTGCAATCTTCACATAGGCCCTTTCCGCACCTTACTTTCTTCCGGCGCTGGGGCGCGGGGATCACGCGAGCAGCCTCGGGCAAGAGTCTCACGCATCCGGGGTCATTTGGCTCCACACAAGCTACCTGTTCACGCGAGAGCCCCGCCTCTTCCTTCAGCAGTGCAGCCTGGGACTTTCCCAGGCTGCGCTGGGGCAGAAAGCATGACCGGTGCAGCTCCGGAGGCTCTGCACGCCAAGTAAGTGTGCGCGGGGCCAAGGAGCAATGCGTGATCGCACACCATTTTCGGCTTCTAACCGAAAATGAAAAGGCACGTAATTGACGCCTGCTGGCCCCTGGAGCGTCGCACGATTGTGAGTGCATCGTGCAGATCGCTCCTCACAATCGTGCAACACTCCAGGCCCTCTTTCACATGGAAAATGCCATGCGAAAAGGGCCTAGTCTCCTTCAGTTTCTCCTGTACTACATCATTAACAATTTTTAAATTTTCTTAAAATAAATCTCTACAGGTATAGGTCTAAGGGGTAAATTGTAATGACACTAATGCTGTTTTTTAATTTCCTCAGGCCAAGATAAAAAGCATGTGTACATATGCGTGTGTACACACAGAGTATGCCTCTTTCCCTGTGACAAGTCTCCTCCAGTGCCTCATTTCACACAGGGCAGGTGAAGTAGGTAAAGTTGGGTCCCAACTGAGCTGGCACTCCAAGGAGTACTAAAGGTGTCAACTCATTTCCTCCATTCCTTGCCTTCCTGATTGGGGAAAGATGTGCAAGGAACAGAACCAATGAAGTTTTGGTGTCACAGAGCACTATTTAAGGCTGTGGCTTAGTTGAAAACTACTTTCTCACTTTTTCTCACTTCTCAGACACAGATTGTCTTTGAGAGTTGTGGTTTTTAGGGGCAGAATATGGTCTCTCTGTAGGCCTGATGGGAAGGCAAGGCAGGCAGAATTCAAACCATGAAGCCTGGTTTTCCTGTAACATCTGCATGACTGTCTTATATGTATCCCTGTAAACCCTGTTATCACTTGAGAGGGGAGGACCCTGGCCTTCTTTTGACTGTTTCAGTAGCAACTTGTTAAGTTCTGTCCACTCAGTTTTCTGTCAGGTCATTACTCTGGGTGCATCTGGTTGCTTTTACTGCTATGCATTCAACACAAAGCTCTATTCCTCTGCATCATGGACATCGGCCAAGACCTATACAGCTGGGGCTGTACATTACTGTAACTTCACATAATCTGCTTGAGATGAAGATGGGCTAACTGCTTCGTAGACATTTTGCACAACTACGTCCTGTGAGTTCCAGAATGAAGTAAGAGAAAGGAGTCCTCCTTTACCAATGCTACAACATAAATGTGAAATTATGTACTATATAACCTTTGGAGGAAAACCCATACCTTTGATACTGCTACAGTTCCTTAAAGTCAAATGTAAAAAACAGGAAAAAAATGACTTTGAAATGTCATATTCGCATTCTGTCCAGGAGAAAGAAGTTGAGGGCAACTCTTACATGCTAAAACTAGATATAACAGTGATAATCATGATTTTTAAAAATCTAAAGCAAAGGTGTGTATATGTGGGGGGGGGGAGAGAAGACATTCTGTCCCTATTATCTGTCATTTACCTCTCTGTACCCTCTCCTCATAAATGCTTTCCTTCCAGCCATTTATATTTCTGGTTCTGGGGCTCAGATGAGGAGGAAAGCACTTGGGATGCGATGAGGAAAAGTCAGATTGTTAGGAGGCCAGCCAAAACTAAGAACAAAGTGTAGCAACCATCACTGATATGTTTTTTTCTCTCTAGAAGTTAGACCCACAAATGGGTCTGTCCTCACCATGCCTCTCGTTTGGAAGACATCACTTTGGAGACTCACAGTGCTCTGCCTTCAGATACCAGATTAAATTATGGCTTATTTTTATGTCTCTTTCAGCTTCAGAACAATTGTTTGTGATGGATCCTCAACCCAGGATATCAAATTATCATTTGAAACACATTTGCATTACCTCTGGCTTGACATTAAGTCCAGGTTCACAAACTATTGCCAAACAACTGTTATTGCTGTTATTATGCCTCAAGAGACTCCTGGACAATGGAGTTGATACTGAATGTATGAATGTATAAAAAACCAAGTGTTTTTCCTGAAAAAGGAAAACAGGCAAAAGGCCCTAAGCTATGGTTTGCCACTTCTCTGTCTGGATGATCCAACGATGATATAGGTTCTTAACTATGGTTAGTACCAATTCAAGTTTGCCATGATAACTGAATTAAATTAGATTGTTTCACTGGTATGTTTATTTACAAATGCATAGACTGAGGAGGGATAACTGGGGTATTCAAGGGCAGGAAGCAGTAGTCCCAAAGCACTATCAGTGCCCTAGAATACATAAGATACTTTTCTCAAACAAAACAAAATATGAAGGCTTAAAAGCTCTGCTGGAAAAGGGAAAAACTAGTTTCAGATTTCACCTTGGCCAAATGAGTGTGATTCAAGGGCCATTTCTGTACTAGACTGTTATAGTGCTATTATTCCACTTTCAACATCCTATGGAATCTTGGGGTTTGCAGTTTAGGGAGGGGCCCCTCAAAGGCCCCTCTCTAAACTGCAAACCCCAGGATTCCATAGGATGCTGAAAGTGGAATAATAGCACTACAACAGTCTAGTGTGGAAATGGCCAAGGATGTATTCCACATAGTTATACCTAGAGCTTGGAAAAGTTACTTTTTAGACTATGGCTCCCGGAATCCCCTGGCTGGCATTTGTGAACTGCAGTCCAGAAAAGCCCTTTCCCAAGCTCTGTTTTTAAACAAAGGATTCCGTCTTTTGTCTCTCGTCAGTCTTATCAGTAATATGGCCACACAAAAAGCAAAGGGAATGTTAAGGATTGATTTAATTAACAGGACAGAAGTATGACATAGAATCCTATGCACAACATGAGTCATGTTGACCAATGTAGCTTGGTCTAGCCCTCCTACATCACTTTTGGTTTTTCCGTACATGGAGAATAGGGCTAGAACAGGGTTAAATCATGGCACGTCTGGCTTGGAGGAACACACAGGAGGAGTCAATCCAGTCTCCATTCCATCCCATCCTTCATCTTGAGTTCTGTATGCTGCTGAACCCAGTTGAATGTAAAGTTTTTAACCAAGCTGACAGTAGTGGGAATCATGGTTTATAAAAAGCTACCAGCACTGCTGAGCTGGTAAAGAGAAAGGAGGGGAAAAAAGGAAGCGATAGCAAAAACACATGCACACAAACAGACATTGTGTTGCCATTAAATAGCTTAGTTCTGGGCTAGTTTTCTTCCGCCCATGAAAAACAATGATAGCTCCTCAAAATTCATATTATTCTAGTGCCTTGTCCTTTCCAGCAGTATGGTGATTCATCCAGACTTTTAAGAGTTAGAGTACTGTGAGTGGCCATGTGATCGATTATCTGTTCACAGGTGAAAGAACCAGTGCTGTTGCATTGCTAAAGACACTAAGGCACAAATATGCCCCAGAGTCCTTTGCTCTAAAAAACAGAGGAGGGACATTTCCATTTGTGTGGGGAAAATTAGACTCCATCTGTCTTGGCTACTTTCTCCTAGTTACTCTGGCTCTTCTGCCCTTCACAGTTCTTCCCTTGTAACACAACAGACTGTTTCTGCTGCCTAACAAAGCCAGAGAAAATTCAGCTTGAAAGGTATCACTTTAATGAGTAAGGTGAGATGAAAGTGGAACGCTTGAGGGACAGGGACGGGAAGCTGAAGGCTTCTGTCCCACATATTCTGCTTTCTGAACATCCAGGAAGAGCCCAGGACAGAATGCAAAACACAGGTGGGTATTCAACCATGCTTGGTATACAGTAAGATGCTTCAAAAAGACAAAGAATGTGCAGGGCATTTCTTTATATACAAAATTGTAATTTATACTTTGGCGGTTGTAATCACAAACAGAATACTGGCATGGAGAGACAGAAGCTTCCTTTTTGACTATTTTTCTGCTGAAAACTGTCCTCTCCAACTGTTTGCTCTGTCTTTTTGCTGCAGAAAAGAAAATCTGCACCAAACACTTTCATACCATCTTCTATTAAAAATATTTGCATAGGTGGTGCAGAGACAGTGAGACAGTGTTCATGTCTGTTTTAAATTACTGTCAGTTCCTTGGAGGGAATTAGTATTCTGGGTTTGTACCTTGGGAGGCACAAGAACTCTCCAGCTGAGAATGCTAAATACTCCTCCCTCAGCTGCAAATTCACAGGGTGGAAGCAAAGCCCCAGGTGGTACTAGAAGCCAAAAGGAACCCAGCCTTTAAACATGATCGCGTCTGCTCACATCTGACAATTTTTTATTTTTATTTTTTTGTCACTGATACCAGTGGCTAGAAGTCCTGTTAATATTTGTGGGGAGGCAGAGCTATTTACTACTCCCCACTTTGGGCTCAAAGAGGAATTTAAATATCAGATGATTTAGCCTGACATTTCATTAGCCAGCATGACTTTGGAATCTAAGCAGGCAGATGATCCCAACCTCCACAGAATCTGAGTTCTAACATGGATGCTATTGGGGATTTCTTTTGAGGAGGACTACAGTGTTGATTCATCATTCCCATCTTGACTCTCACAAGGCAATCATGCAGCTCTCCTCATTTCAAAATCATCAGCCCCGCCAGCTCGTCTCCATCAGTCTTGAGAAAACAGGAAGCAACACCACCACCACAGGAAGCAGTGGGCTTCTACACCCTCCCAGTGAACTGAGCTGCAGAACCTGTTGCAAAATGTTAACAGAAACACTCCTCAAGCTCCTGAGAGAAAACGACAAGAAATCTGCTGACCCATCAGCAGCTGTGCAATGTTGGGTATCATCTTTTCAAACCCATAATAATCAGTGTGGTCAGTCTACTGTGAGAGCCAGCATGGTGTAATGGTTTGAACATTGAACTATGACTCTGGAGATGAGAGTTTGAATCCCCACTCGGCCATGGGAACCCATTAGGTGACCTTGGGCAAGTCACACTCTCAGCCTCATAGAAAGGCAAAGGCAAAGGCAAACTCCCTCTGAACAAATTTTTGCCAACAGAAACCTTGTGATAGGTGCACTTGAGGGTTGTCATAAGTAAGAAATGATTTTAAAGACACAGAACAACAACTACAACAACAGACTACTGTATCTTGAACATGTTCAGTTATTATTAATAAAACATCATTGCCCAGACAATTTTGACAATGGAGGGCCAAAGGAATGTTAAAGGATCTTTTATATATGGATAAACTGGTAACTTCCACCAATAGCACTACCTTTCTGTGGTAGGGAGGTTGTATGCTGCTTTGAGGCAAGAATCTATTCTGACAGCAGCAGTGCTGCTGGTAGGGTCTCCCATTTTCTGAGAAGCCAGACTAAATGTGCAAACAGGAGCAGGAGCAGTAATGGGGAGTGACACTGGTGGAGGATCTCTAAGAAACAATGGCAGTGGCACCATAGCTAAAGCTTGTTAGTACTGCACGGAAGGAGGTATGGTAAACCCCTTTAGGGTGTCTTTTACCATGAAAACCCTATCATGAGACAGTCCAAAATGAAACAAGAGATAATGCCGGAAGATGAGACTCCCAGGTTGGATGGCACTCAACAAGCTACTGGAATAGAGCAGAGGACAACTACAAGTAGTGCTGTTGTTAATGAAGCAACTGGACTCAAGCCAAAAGGGTGTGGTCAGAGGTGAAAGGAAAGTTGGAAGCTGCACAACACATATTACAGGAGCAGGGAATGTGAGAAGCATGAATCGGGAAGCTAGACGTAGCAAAACAAGAAATGGAACATATAAACATTGCAATACTTGGGGTGAGTGAACTAAAGTGAAGAGGAATGGGACATTTTGAGTCAGGCAATTACACAGTGTTCTACTCAGGAAAATAAAATTTAAGAAGAAATGGGGTGGCATCTATAGGAAGGAGAGATACAGCAAAAGCAGTCAAATCACTGGTGCTGGCAGCCTGGCAAAGCTTCACAGCTGTGTAATCAGCAGTACCTAGCTAATAGCGTTTGTTAAGGCAATCCAAAAGCAGTCCAGAGCTGCTAAGTCTGAATTTACCAAGAGACCAGGGAGAGAGTGTTCATGAGCAAAATCTATAGTCCAGGCAAAGTTCCAAGGTCCAAAGAACACGAGCAGAGAATGCAGGAGTCAGCAGCAAGGCTGTCACCACCAATGGAGTCAGTAGATTCCTGCAGCTTTCTGCTGTCCTGACCTCTGATTACATAGCTTCAGTGTCCTGGCCAGCTGTGGCCTAATTAACAAGCTCTTCCTTTTCCAGCTGCACTGGCTGCCATAAATATTGTCCCTCTCTTGTCTCCAGAGTGTGGCTGCTGGGAAGGGCCCTGTCTGGGTCCTGGTGCAGAGGCATGACACCAAAGGATAAAATGCAAAATTTGACTGAATCATGTCAATAAGACTTTGGGGGAAATCAACCAGCATAGCTATAATCCAAGTTTATGGTCCAACTGCAGAAGCAGAAGAAGAAGAAACTGAAAGATTCTATACAAGAGTCCAGGAGGAAATTGATCGCACACCAAAACAGGACTTTTTGTTAATCATAGGTGATTGGAATGCAAAAATAGGAAACAGACCAGAATCAACGACTGTAGGAAAAATTTGGCCTGGAATCAAGAAATGAAGCAAGAAACCAACTGAATTTTGCAAGGCCAACAGTTTTTTCATTGCAAATACATTCTTCAAGCAACCCAAGACATGGACATCATCTGATGGCCAATATAGAAATCAAATAGACTATGTAATCAGAAGCAGGAGATGGAGAAGGTCCGTTGTCTCTGCAAAAACAAGACCAGGAGCACATTGTGGCACAGACCATGAACTACTAATAGCAAAAGTTAGAGTAAATCAAAGAAGAACACTAAACCAACCATCATGCTGAAATACAACCTGCAGAACTCCCCTGTAGAATTTAAAGGTAATGTGAAAAATAGATTTGCACTATTTGGCATAATTGAGCAGGAGCCAGAAGAACGCTGGTCTGAAGCCAGGGACAGATGAAGCCCTTCAATCAGTTCAGGATAGATGAGGTGCAAAAGTAAGAGAAATAGAGTGAGAAGCCTGAATGCAACTATTCAACAACTTGGGTGATGGAACATGATAATCAATGCAGAGAAATAGAAGATGGCAATAACAAAAAAGGAAGAAAAACAGACTTCTTCTACAAGAGCCAAGAAATCAAAGAGAAATCTAAATCAAGAATGGGGATGCTCTTTGGGTAGCAGGGGAACACATTACATGACCAAGCAGAAATAAAAAAAATGATGAAACAATGCATGGAAGTGCAATATAAGAGAAGCGAAAGGCTGGCAGGTTCATTCGAGGAAGAACCATATGAAGAAAAACCTCCAATTTTATAAAGTGAAATGGAAAGCTGCACTCAAAACACTTGGCAGAAATAAATTGCCAGGAACAGATGCCATGCCAACCAAGCTGCTTTAGTCGACAGGGACAGAATCTACCTTAATTCTAACTAAAATCTGCCAACAAATATGGAATACAAAAGAATGGCTCGCAGATTATTTTCTTTTAAAGATGTGGCTAGCAGAAGAGCAAACAATCAGAGCAGTGCTTTGAGGACTGAACTAGGATTCCAGGACACTGTTACCCTAGCCTCTGGGTCCCCTGGGGGACACCTCGATTCGCTCCAAAAATGCAAAGATTGGGGAAATTAGTGGAGCACTGGCAATAGCAAAACAAGGGGCAGGGTAACCCAGCAAAATCTTTTACCCAGTTTTTACCTAGTCAGGCCAAGCAAAAAGCCAAAGATTAAAAGGTAAGCTAAAAAATGTGTTTTTGTTGGGGGAATTCACTCATGCATGCACACAAGATACATATAGTCAAGCATTCACACAAAAGCTAACTGAAAGAGAAAGGGAGGAAAAATTACAGAGAGGCTGAGGGGTTTGGGAGGATTTATCATTACCAGTCCAGAAGAGTAGTGAAGAGCAGAAATGTATTTTGGCTTAGGTATGATCTAAGGATAGTTCTCATTCAGGAGCCAGATGGACAGAGTGACGGGTAGACCTTCAAGAGACTGCACTGGGCATCCTGAAATCAGGGGTATTTGTACCCTGAAAATAGCCTGTGGCAGTGAAGGTTCCAGATGCAAGACAAAGGAAACCTGTTGTGGACAATGGGTCTGGAATGGACTGATTGGTTTCAATGTCTTGTTTGAGAGGGGGTTTCTGGGTTATCTGCAGTAGGATATGCACACAGTAGGGGTTCTGGGCACCTTATTGTTTTCTGATGTTGACAGTTGATAGGATTAGAGCAATTGAGTCAGGCTTTCTTGGATGATTTCAGAGCACTTTTGACCTGGCCATGCTGGGGTCATCTCTGACCTATTCTCAGCCAGTGTCCCTTTCCACATGGCCTTGCCAGCCATAAGTATAATTTATATTTTATGCCAACACATCTGCCAATTAATATATGTTGCCAATTAGACCATATCAAAGCAGGGAGGTGTACAACCTGGTAACAACACCAGGATTTGAAACTCCAGTGATCCATGGAATCCCACTGGGTGACCTTGAGCAAGTCACATTCTCCTAGCCTAAAGAGGTGTTGGAAACAAAGAGGCACTAAGGCTTGTATAGAGTGATTAGGGAAAGGGAGCTCTGAAGAGCACATCTGCCCTTTTGTTTCACCTCTCTGTTTATTTCTGTGATCTATATACTCAAGCCTTTTTGCTTCCTTCCTACGTGCAGAGGTCACTTTCTCCTTCTTCCAAAATTTAGTTAGTCCCTTTAACTCCCTCTGTCTGGGAAGGGTGTATCCATGTAGTTCCTGTCTCAGGATGGCTTACACTCACTCATGTGAGCCAGCTATTAGGGGCTCTTTTACCAAAAGTTAGGGAATTTTTTAAAATCTCCTTTCCTACTCAAGATGGATTTCCTGAATCAATAGATGTGAATTTTCCCTTTTTCCCTTACAAGAACATCTTGTATTGAGTATTTTTCTCTATTTATTACCAAAGCTCACATTGCACTGGCAATGCTGCACTCTGCTTGATACAGGTACCAAATATTGCTACAAGAGGAAGGCACTGACATTGGCAAACCTCCTTTGAATAAATCACACCAAGAAAACACTGCAATAGGGTTGCAATAGGTCACAGTCAACCTGAAGACAAATAATCACAAAGCATAATAATCCCCAGTTGTTATTTATGCAGGCCTGTTACCCTAAGAGGTGGAGGACATTGGGGTCCACTCACAATGCCAGTGTCTCCTTAGACATTTGGGAAATTACAGCTCAAAGGAGACCTGAAAGAGGAGGGTAACAGCAGGATCATTTCACCTATGTATACCAGTACTAATTGTAGAGAGGACTCTACAGTTAACAAAGTGTTTTATTTGAACTGAGAAACACAAGAGAAATAAGGCACTCTTAAGAACTGTGCAAGGCTATTGGGAAGTGAGGCAAGAAAGACTGAATAGAGAGAGGTTGGGTGGAAAAGATGATTGAAGAAGAAGGGGTCATAGCAGAGTGGCTCAGACAGTGTCTGAAGGTAGCACAGAGGAATGGCAGTCTGGGTCACCATATACATTGCACTATGTCCAACGTACTTCAAAAGTCTGGGGTTGAAGCTAGGGTTTTTATACCCTATTTCACACCCTGAAGGGGTGTGATGACAAATCTGTAGTGGCTTTCCCACGGGATTGACAAAGGGATCTGAAATGGGCTGATTGCTTCACTCCAGAGTGACAAAACACTGATGGGACTCAGGATGATCTCTTGAGGTTCGGTCAGGTAGAGTGTATAGGGAAGATCTCCATAGGATAAGATGGATGGTCTCTGATTGCTCACCAGTCTGGGCAATTTGTCTTTCATTGTATCCAGAAATGGAAAGAGACTGAAATGGTAAAAGGATTAGCACAAACTCATCAGTTTTGGGTTTTCCCACCTAATCCTCTCGGGACTTATGAACCTGAACATGTCTCAGATCAGCTTGACCCCAAAACACGTTCTCCAGTCAGTTTGACTTGATCATGTTCTCCAACCATTAATAAGTCCAATTTATGAAAGCTGCGTATATCATAAGAGAGATGGTAGGGTATGGTTACATGCCAACAGGGTGTTGGGTTACATTTGAAACCCAAATGATGTAATCTCTAGTGCCATAAACCAGAATGACAGAAACAAGAAAAATAAGGAGGAATGCTTTCATAGAATCATAGAATCATAGAGTTGGAAGAGACCCCAGGGGCCATCCAGTCCAACTCCCTGCTATGCAGGAACACACATCAAAGCATTCCCAACAGATGGCCATCCAGCCTCTGCTTAAAAACCTCCAAAGAAGGAGACTCTACCACACTCTGAGGCAACATATTCCACTGCCGGACAGTTCTGACCATCAGGAAGTTCTTCCTGAGGTTCCGGTGGAATCTCCTTTCCTGCGGCTTGAATTCATTGCTCCTTGTCTGACCTTGACAGATTGGAGAGCTGGACCAAAGCTAACAAAATGAATTTCAACAGAGAGAAATGTAAGCTCCTGCACTTAGGAGTGCAGGAATGGAATGCACAAATATAGGATGGGGGACACATGGCTGGATAACAGTATGTGTGAAATGGCTGGAGAACATGATCAAGTCAAACTGACTGGAGAACGTGTTTTGGGGTCAAGCTGATCTGAGATATGTTCAGCTTCATAAGTCCCGAGAGGATTGTCTCTGGAGCAGCGGAAAACAAGCCCGCTCCCTCCTCGACATGACATCCCTTCAAATATTTAAACATGGCCATCAAGTCCCCTCTTAACCTTCTCTTCTGCAAACTAAACATACCCAGCTCCCTAAGACGTTCCTCTCAGGGGCATGGCTTCCAGGCCCCTCACCATTTTGGTCGCCCTCCTCTGGACACACTCCAGCTTGTCAATATTCTTCTTGAATTGAGGTGCTGAGAACTGGACACAGTATTCCAAATGAGGCCTAACCAATGCAGAATAGAGTGATGCCATTACTCCCTTGATCTAGACACCATACTCCTATTGATGCAGCCAATAATTGCATTGGCTTTCTTGGCTGCCACATCACACTGCTGACTCATGTTCAGCTTGTGATCTACCAAGACTCCTAGATCCCTTTCACATATACTGTTATCCAGCCACGTGTCCCCCATCCTATATTTGTGCATTCTATTTTTTCTGCCTAAGTGCAGGAGCTTATATTTCTCTCTGTTGAAATTCATTTTGTTAGCTTTGGCCCAGCAATCCAATCTGTCCAGGTCATTTTGAATTTTGATCCTATCCTCTGGCATATTAGCAACCCCACCCAATTTGGTGTCATCTGCAAATTTGATCAGCATGCCCTCTACTCCTTCATCCAAGTCATTGATGAAGATGTTGAATAGCACTGGGACCAGGACAGAACCTTATGGCATCCCACTAGTCACTTCTCTCCAGCATGAAAAGCAGCCATTGTTGAGCACCTTTTGGGTTTGGTCGGTCAACCAATTACAAATCCATCTAACAGTAGCCCTGCCCAGCCTGCATTTTACTAGCTTCTTTGCAAGAATGTCATAGGGAACTTTGTCAAAGGCCTTACTGAAATCAAGATATGCTACGTCCACAGCATTCCCTTCATCTGTCAAGCTTGTAACTCTATTGTAAAAAGAGATAAGATTAGTCTGGCACAACTTATTTCTGAGAAATCTAGGTTGACTTTTAGTGATTACGGCATTGCTTTCTAAGTAATTACAAACGGACTGTTTAATGATCTGCTCTCGGATCTTTTCTAGTATTGATTGCAGGCTGACCAGTTGATAATTATTTGGGTCCTCTTTTTTTCCCTTCTTGAAGATGGAGATGACATTTGCCATCCTTCTGTCTGCTGGGACTTCTCCTGTTCTCCAAGAGTTCTCAAAGATTATTGGGAGTGGTTCTGAAATGACTTCTGCCAGTTCTTTTAATATCCTTGGATGTAATTCATCTGGCCCTGAGACTTGAATCCATCTAGTTTAGCCAAGTATTCCTGTACTACTTCTCTACCTATTCTGTGCTGCATTTCCCCCCGCCTTCTTCATCTGCTCCCCACCCTCCAGATTCCGTACTTCTATCCTTTTGGGAGAAAACTGAGGCAAAGAAGGTGTTGAGTAGTTCTGCCTTCTCTCTTCCTTGCATTAGTAATTGCCCATCTTGCACGGCAACCCTATCATTTCCTTGCTTTTCCTTTTTCTGCGGACATATCTAAAAAAGTCCTTTTTATTGTTTTTAATGTCTCTGGCAAGCCTGAATTCATTCTGCGCTTTAGCTTTTCTGACCTCCTCTATACATCTCCTGGCTATTTGCTTGAATTCCTCTTTGGTGGTTTCACCCTTCTTCCATTTCCTGTACATGTTTCTTTTAACACTTAGCTCAGCTGAGAGTTCTTTAGTTAATCATTCTGGTTTCTTTATACACCTGCCATTTTCCCCCCTTATTGGCACAGTTTTAAATTTTGCTTTCAGTATCTCACTTTTAAGAAACTCCCATCCATCATGAAATCCTTTCTTTTTCAGTATTCTTGACCACAGGATTTCGGCAAGTAACTCCATAAGTTTACAGAAATCAGCTTTTTTAAAGTCTAGAATGTGTATCTGGCTACACTTGGCTTCCTGCTGAATGACTAATTCCAAAAGAGCATGGTCACTCCCCCCTAAGGATCCCACCACCTCCACCTCATCAACAAGGTCATCTCTGTTGGTCTGGATCTGATCTAAAATAGTTGATCTCCTTGTCGCCTCTTCCATCTTCTGGACCATGAAATTGTCTGCAAGACAAGTGAGGAAGCTGTTGGATCTTGTGGTCTTGGCAGAGTTTGACTGCCAACATATATCAGAATAGTCAAAATCTCCCATTACTACTGCATCTCTCCTTTTTGAGTGTGCACTCATCTGCTCCAGGAAGGCATCATCCAAGTCCTCAGGCTGGCCCAGAGGCCTGTAGCAAATCCTCACAATCACATCCCTATTGTTTCTCACTCCCTTAATTCTTACCCAGATGTTCTTGACCTGACTTCCTGGATTTAAGTCATGGATCTCTTCACAAGTGAAAACATCCTTGACATATAAGGCTACTCCTTCTCCTTTCTTGTTTGGTCTATTTCTGCAAAATAGGTTATACCGCCTTATTCTTACATTCCAATTAGACTCATCCCACCAGGTTTCAGTGATGCCTATTAAATCATATTTATTTTGTTGTATTAAGAATTCAAGTTCATCTTGTTTGTTTCCCATGCTCTGTGCATTAGTGTAGAGACACTTAAGACCATGTGCCCTTCCCACAAGTCCTGTACTAAAGTTACTTTTCCTCCCACTGTTGATCTCTAGTACTCAGCTCAAGTTAACCATCTCAAGACAATGAGTTTCTGTTTGCTTCCTTGTTTTAAAAAGACTTATCCAGAAGGACTGTGGAAGAGGTTGATTCTTTGCAATTGGAAAGGCAGTTTTTTGCTGTTAGATGGAATGAGAAAAATGCATGAGATGAAGGCTACTGGAAGCAAAATAATGAGAAACCTTAGGAGCTATAATTTATCAATCAAAGTAGAGGTGCATTAAAGTCATAGATATAAGCAAACTTAGGAAGAGTTTGGGGGAGAGAAACATTAAATTTTGATCCTGCCTCTCTCAAAGAGAGTTAGGATGGCAGTCGTCGTCATCGTCATCATCATCATCATCATCATCATCATATTTCCATGCCACTAAAACATTACATTGAAACACACATTTTAGTAAAAAGCAATTACGTTAAGAAAGATTCGGTATTTAGAAAAATAGTACATTAAATATAATAATAATTACACAGTCATAAGTGAACTGGTCAAATTAAAAAGTGCAACCATTTGCTCAGTGACTGACTTGTTAGAGTATTGGAGAAAACTAATCAAAAGAGACTCAAGAGAGCGACATGGAAAAGCTGTATAATGAGATACATTAGATCTTTCCTAACTCCTTGATAATAATAGCAATGTAAGAAAACATGCAGGATGGACTCTTCTTGAAGGTTATTACAGGGCAGAGTGTGTTGTTCAGTAGAGTTTTATTATATCTGTCGTCTTATGCATTTGATAGAACATTAAATCTTACCAAAGAGAAAGCCTTCCTCTATCTAGTAATAGTTAAACATCCTAAATAAAGCATGTTGGCCAAGATTCTAGATCAGTTACTTAGTTAAATATTAGGTTTTGAAGGATTAGGCCAGGAGGTGCTACTTAACATACTAAGTAGCGTCTCCTGGCCAAACCCTTCCAAACCTGCTTTACTGGGCAGCATCTCCTGCAAGTGACAGGTATCTGTTCTCCTGTTAATTGGGAGGCACCATACTGATGTTTCCACTACCCCCTCCAGCACTCTCTGATGTGACAATCAGAAGCAGGATCCCTGTCACAATGCCTTCTCACCTTAGAGATCACTGGCAGGAGGGGGTGGAAAGGTCAGTATGCTGTACCCCAATTGATAGGAGAACAACCTCCATTGCTTTCAGTGGCTGCTGGTTGTTAAAGCAGGATTGGAGGACTTTTACAATCATAGCAGTAGTGCCACAATCATGAATATGCAGGTACTGTGACTACAAATCAGTTATGGATGCATAACTCTAGGTTACACATTTGTAACTGCAATAGGGAATTCCAGCCTCCATCTTTACAAGAAGGGCATGATAGATCAAATGACTTGGAAAAAGGAAGTTCCCCACAAAGATTTTTGGAGCTCTTGACAGTCTATGTTAAATAGTCCCCACTTAACCACTGATTTGAGACTGTCTAGGCTCATGGATAACAAACGGGAGATACGGCAAAATCCAAAAGACACATTATGGCAATATTTTTATTAGGCCAACCAAAAGGCATAAAATACATTAAAGGAGGTATTTAAGCATACTGAGGTAACTTCACATGCCACATCCTTCTATCTAAGTGATTCAAAAGAATCTGACATTGGATGAATCTTTACATAGATATGCATTTTGCATAGTTATAAATGATCCAGCCTAGGCGTCAGAGGAAGGATATTTTCAGTTTCACCTGGGAGCAAGCCCTTCAAAAGTTTCATGAATAAGATATAAGGGAGTCCCTTAGCTGAATTCTATACAAATATAAAATTGACAGGGGGCCATTATGCTTAAACATTGAAGGGTGAAGACAGACATACTTCCCTCTAGATAGCAGAGATTTTCCCTCCTCGCGGAAGAGGCTGTAGTTCTCCTGTCTCCAGTTCTCAATGAACACATGCACCTGACTCTGGCCCTTTCGGCAACTCACTTTTTTGCAGAGCTGGGGTGCGGGGATCGCGCAAGCAGCCTCAAGCGAGCGGCTCTTGCGTCCCGGTTCCTTCAGCTCCGCAGCTGCTGCCTGCTCACGCGAGAGCCCCTCCTCTTCCTTCTGCACTGCAGCCTGCATTTCCCAGGGTGCGCTGGGGCAGGAAGTGTGAGCACCGTGGCTCCAGAGCTCCGCATGCACGGCAAGTGCGCGTGGGGCCTTGGAGTGATACGCGATTGCATACCATTTTCGGCTCACAGCCGAAAGTGAAAAAGTGCGCGATCGACGCCTGCCAGACCCTGGAGCGTCACGCGATTGCGAGTGTGTCGTGTGGACTGCTCCTCACAGTCGTGCGACACTCAAGGGGCCCTTTTGCATGGCAAATGCTGTGCAAAAAGGGCCTCTGTCTCCAGTATCAGTGCTCACTCTTCCTCATGCTCTACATGTGCTTTCGGATTTTGAAAAATCTGGGCAGGAGAATGACTTGAAAACTTCATCATTTGAATGTCTGTTGGGTTCAGGGTTGCCAGGTCATGACCAGCAGCCCATTTCCTGAGATTTTAGGACCAAAACCTAAGACCAGGGAGGTCGGGTTCTTGGTGATGTCCTAGGAAGTACATAACCCCCAACATTTCACAGAAGAAAACCAGGACAGGTGTGGTCAAGCAGTGTCAGAATGTGGTAAAAATGGCAAAAGTTATTAATGAGGAAAATAGACAAGCTAGGAGAAGCTGCAGCAGTTTGCTTCTGCCTGAACTTATTGGGAAGGGCAAGATTTTTGCTCCTCTTCTCCTCCCACTAAGTTACCTGAATGCAAACTATTTTCATTTATTTATTTTACTTATCGTATTTATATCCCACTTTTCCCCATATGGGATACTTTCATAGTTTGAACTCAGTTTGCAGCAACTGAAGTAAACTGAGGGCAAAGGGGGAAAGCTGGTCAGAGGGGAAGGGGGAGAAAGAAAGTCAAGACAGCAAAAATTATTAATGAGGATGAACAGACAAGCTAGAAGAGACTGAAGCAGATTGCTTTTGCCAAAGTCTACAAGGAAGGGCAAGATTCTGCTCATTTCTCTCCTTTCCTCCCAGTGAGTTAAATGAGTGCAAAAATACTTTTGCACTTGGAATGCATTTTGCATTAATGCAAGTTTGTTGAGGAGAAAGGAGGGAAGTTCGAAGAGAAGAGACAAATGGGGACATTTTGAAAGCAGTTGAGAAATGAGAATGACAGAAGATTAATTGGGATTGTCCCTCCCAAATCGGCACACTTGGAGGGTATGCACTTTCTTATTCCACTGGGCTTTTAGGAATTGACTGCAAGGGGCTTTTAGTGGTGTACTGTTTTGGTGTTTTCTATATTCTATTTTCAAATGATTTTTACGTAGTTTTAATTCTATTGATTGCTGAATTGCTTTTTAAAATAACTTTTATATATTTTACTGATGTTTTGTATTTGCTTAATCTGTTCTGGTTTTAATACTTGGTAAGCCATTTTGAGTCCCAATACTGAGGAAAAGGTGGGATATAAAGGAATAATAATAGCCATAAGGATGAGCCAATTCACACTTTGCATGACAGGCTTTCCCCTCAAATTATGAAGAAACAGTTCTTTCCGAATTCAGTTCAGCTTGGAGGTTTGTACATCTGGACAAAAATAGATGATTGTAGATCCACAAGAGTCTCACCGCTCAGCTCAGACACATCTGTCTTCACCTTAAGACCTTAGCTTCAACTTGACGTGATCCTAACTGCATCATTAGGAAAATGTGTCACTTTACTTCCCGCCTCCAAAATAACAACCTTGGAGGCCATTTTTACTGGGTGAGCAAAACAAGAGGGAAGAATTGCACCTTTCCTATCCAGCTGTGCTCTTAATCTTAGGAAACAGCTCTCATTGACACCATGGAGAAATCCTCTCTTTCTGAACACAGCAGTCTCAATAAAAATCCCACAGACACTGTGCCCACATTATTTTTTTTTTTAAAAAAATCATTACCCTAATATGCTTTCTAATGGTGTAGTGTCATATCTGGTTTTTCCCTTTGTTGTTTTCAGGGTATTAATGCATGAAATCATCAGATAATAATAACAATAACAGCAGCAGCAGCAGCAATATATCAAATAAAATAGCCAATCAAAACAAACAGTATCTCACTGAATACAACTGAATATTCATTGAAATGCAACTGAATTAAATGTATTTATTTTTCATTATTTTAAGCAATGGGTGCATCCACATTGCGCACATATAGCACTTTGATATCACTTTAATTGCCATAGCTTACCCCTAGGGAATCCTGGTGTTTGCTCTTTGGTGAGGGACTTAGAATTATATAATTATATAATCCACTCCCCTGAATAGCACAACTCCCACAATAGCAGGGAAGTCCAAGTCCCTCACCAAACTACAAATCCCAGGATTCCATAGGAAAGTGCCATAAGCAATTAAGGTGGTATCAAAGTGCCATAATTGTATAGTGTGGATACCCATCTTCTCTGATGGCTCAGTATGATTAAAGTAAAGAAAAAAAATAGTGAAATGTAACTTTTCCCCAGAAACAAAATACATACTGTTTGAGTGCTAGGAAAATTCTATATCTCCATGAAAGGCACTGTCTTGAGTGAAGATGCATAATGGTGTGCAACCAATGAGGAACACATGGGTGTTTTCTGCAGAAAGACTGAAAGATTATCTGGAATGGTTTCTAGACATAAAGAGCTTTCTTTTGAGTTCTGCTGCTGTGACCCCTTCCTCCTCCTCTTGTATTTATATTTATATCCTGTTTTTTTCACAAAATTGGGACTCAAAGCAGTTCACAATTTAAAAAATTCTACAATTAAAGACTAACAAAAAGTGAATATTAAAATAGAATTAAACTATATACAGTATTAAAACAAGAACAGCTCCGTAAAAAATAAAAATACAATTTAAAAACAGCAGTTAAAAAAATTACAGCATCCCCCCAGCCCATTCTTTAAAAACTTTCTGATTTGAAAGACTGTCTGAATAAAAATATTTTTCTTGCCACCAGAAGCATCCAAGGAGGATGCCGTTCTGGCTACCCTGGAAAGGGAGTTCTGGAGTCTAGGGGCAGCCACTGAGAAGGCTCTCTCTCATGTTGCCAGCTACCATGCTTGCAATAGTGATGGGACTGAGAGAAAGGCCTCTTCTGATGATGTCAGTTCATGCAGGGAGATACAGTCTGCCCAATAACCTGGATCTGAGCCATATACGGCTTGATAGGTCATAATTAGCCCTTTGAATTGTGTCCATAAACAAACTCACATTCAGTGGAGTGGTCACTATAGGCTGCTCTATTCAACAGTCTGTCTGCAGCTTTCTGGACCAGCTGAAGTTTCTGAACACTCTTTAAAGGCAGCCCCACGAAGAGTAGTCCAGTACAGTAGTCCAGACAGGATGTAACAACAGCATGTATCACCGTGGTCAGATCCAGCGTCTCAAGGAATGGGCATAGTTGGCTCTAAATGCCCAAAATCATTCCTGACCACCACAGAACCCTGGGCCTGGGGCATAATTATACATGATACATTTTTTCCAGATTTTTCATCGGTTCTTCAACCTACATAAGAATCCATCTAAAACAGACTCATTTAATCACCTGTTGAACGGAGAATCAACACATAGGTAAATCCCATTGATTCAGTGGGTCTTCTCTAGTCAGGAGTAACGATAGGATTTAAGCCTCTCTTTGGCCATTTCTGCACTAGACTGTTGCAGTGCTGTTATTCCACTTTCAACATCCTATGGAATCCTGGGGTTTGCAGGTTAGGAACGGGCCTTTGTGTCTAGATAGTGCTCTCGTCTGCTCCCAGTTTTATATATGTATTCGTGTCTATGAAAATTCACGCCAGAAGAAAATTCATGCTTATAAGTAGCACCATGACTTTTTCTTGCTGTGGACAGAAAGGGCTGCTCCTCTGAACTCCATTAACATTTTAATTGGATAATAGCCTTGCTGGTTGCTCTAATGGAAGGAAAGTATCAAAATACTGCTGATCTCTATCACTTAGCCACACCAAGGTTATACAAAGAGCAGCAAACCCTCTGGGGTGTAACAGTTGGTCTGGTCTTAACCTCAGCCTCTTATCTCTCACAGACAGCTTCCAATCCCACCCCCTGCCCCCTTTGTCACAAGAACCCTAGTGGTGCAATTTAACTGAGGCCACTCCACTGGGTACATACAGGAGGAGATGAGGAATAGAGAGCACACCATATATCATCAGACAGCTGAGTCTGTAAAATAGACACAGAAGGCTGTAAAGGGTATATGTGTGTGTGTGTGCAAGTGCCTTCAAGTTGCCTGCCGACTTATGGTGAGCCCCGTTAATTTCATAGCATCTTCTTAGGCAAGAAATACTCAGAGGTGGTTTGCCTTTGAAATATAAATTTGTTGTTGTGTGCCTTCAAGTCATTTCTGATTTATGATGACCCTAAGGTGAACTTATCACAGGGTTTTCTTCACAAGATTTGTTCAGAAGAGAGTTGCCTTTGCCTTCCTCTGAGACTGAGGCCCTTTTCGCACCTTACCTTTTTGCGCCGCTGGGTTGGGGTTCTCGCGCGAGAAGGCTTGGAAGGAACGCTGCCGCGTCCCTGCTGCTTCGGCTCCACAGATCCTTCCTCCTTGCGCAAGCACCCCGCCTCTTCCATTCGCAGTGCAGCCTGGGACCTCCCAGGCTGCACTGAGGACGCGACGCGCAACCGGCCCGGCTCCCGAGGCACCACATGCCAGGTAAGTGTGCGCTGGGTCCTGGAGCGATGTACGACTGCACACCATTTTCGGCTTTGAGCCGAAAATTAAAAGGTGCGTGCGCAGTCCATGTCAGTCCCTTGAGCATCGCGTAAATGTAAGTGTGTCATGCAGACCGCTCCTCACATTTATGCAACGCTTAAGGGGCCCTTTCGCTTCAAAAATGCCATGCGAAAAGGGCCTGAGAGAGTATGACTTGCCCAAGGTCACCCAGTGGACTTCTATGGCCAAGTGGAGATTTGAACTCTGCTCTCCAGAATCATAGTCCAACACTCAAACCACCACCATCCTGATATGAAAGTATAAAAGAACTGGCTGTTTCCAAATTATCCTGTGTTGAAGCACATCAGAGTCTAGAACGTTACATGTGTTCACACTCGATTGAAACAAGAAGGTGCCTCGTGTAAACTGGGATCATAATAATAAGCTGAATTAATTAACTTCTGTGGCATTGTTAGGGCAGAAAACTTAGGGCAGAAAGTCTAGATCATTCCTCAAACACAGCAAGACTGGCTTTCAATATTTTGAAGAAAGGAAAGTAATTGTGATTGTTGTTGATTGTTACTGAGTCACCTTCAATTTATGGTGACCCTATGAATGAGAGACTTCCATGAGCACTGGTCATCAACAGCCCTGCTCAGATTTTGCAATCTCAGGAAAGTCATGGCTTCCTTTATCGAACTTTATGCTTCTTTTCCTACTGGCCTCCACTACATGAAACACCATCACCTTTTCCAATGGGTCATATTGTTTCATGCTATGTCCAAAGCATGACAACCTCAGTTTAGGCCCTTTTCGCATGGCATTTTCCATGAGAAAGGGCCCCTTGAGCATTGTGCAAATGTGACGAGCGGTTCACACAACGCACTCACATTTGCGTGTGCTCCAGGGCCTGGCAGTCACCGCTCACACACTTTTTCATTTTTAGCTTTAAGCCAAAAATGGTGAGCAGTTGCGCATCGCTCTGGGGCCCCGTGCGCACTTGCCATGTGTGCGGAGCCTTGGGAGCCGGGCCAGTTGCGCTTCCTGTTTCAGTGCAGCCTGGGAAAGTCCCAGGCTGCACTGCGAAAGGAAGAGGCAGGGCTCTCGCGCGAGCGGGAAGCTCATGCGGAGCTGAAGAAACCTGGATGCGAGGGCCTCTCACAAGAGGCTGCTCGTGCAAGCACCGCACCCTAGCACTGAGAAAAGGTGAGCTGCGGAAAGGGCCCTCATCATTTTGGCTTCAAACGAGAGTTTAGGCTTGATGTGCTGTTGTTGTTGTTGTGGTTTTTGTGTGCCTTCAAGTAATTTCTGACCCTACAGCAAACCTATCGTGGGGTTTTCTGGGGCTGAGAGAGTGTGACATGCCTGAGGTCACCCACCAGGTTTCTGTGGCGGAGCAGGGAACTGAACCCTGGTCTCCAGAAACATAGTCCAATGCTCAAACCACTATACCACTCTGGCTCTCTGATGTATTGTAGGGACCATTTATTGTCTTTTTGGCAGTTCACAGTATCCATAGAACTCTCTTCCAGAAATACATTTCATATGAGTTCATCTTCCTCATATAAGCTTTCTTCACTGTAGCTTTCACATGGAAATCAGAAATACTACAGCATGGCTGATTCTGACTTTGCTATTCAATGACACATTTTTACACTTGAGAATCTTGTCAAGTTCCTTCATAGCTACCTTTCCTAGGCCATTTCCGCACTGGACTGTTATAGTGCTGTTATTCCACTTTCAACATCCTATGGAATCCTGGGGTTTGCAGTTTAGGGGAGGGGCCTTAGGTGAGCTTGGAGCTGGGGAATAACTAGTTAAGATAATTGGTAAGTTGCAATTGTTTTTGCTGCAGTGAAAGCATAATAAGCTACATAATGAATACAATGTAACAATATAGCAAACAACTCCATTCCTTTTGTAACTGTAAAAAGTAACCTCAAACCTTTGTAACTGTAAAAAGTAACCTTAAAAGACACAGTTATACTAATGAGTATAACTGTTATTAGTGTCTTTTAAGGTGACTTTTTACAGTTACAATAGTACATTTATTTTATTTATCAAAACCTATTTCACAGGTTTCAGCATGGCATACAAATAAAATCAATGTAAACAGCTTTTAAAAAGCAATTTAAAGGGTGACATTTACATAGATGGTCTTCTCCTCCACAAAGCGTATTGCTCCCACTGGTGGGGCACAGGGGTGTGTGGCTTCGCTGCTTAGGGCTTTTCTAAACTGATTTGAAGTATCAAGAGCTATTGCTACATTTTAAGCCTGTTTAAGCTGGTTGCTGTCACCTCTGCATTTCTCCCCAGCCCCAGTTGTTTTTTTTCCCCCATTGTTGAGGCTGTTTGCAGTAATTTCTTTGATCTACAGTGACATCTTTTACAACTGGTGTATGAGTTGATAGGCCAAAGTATTTGTGCTTTCCAAAGGCCATTTCTGACCTTTTTTAAAAGAATGCTCCCTAGAGTTAATATATTATAGCCTCTCACTATTGCAGCACTCTATTAACTTTTTTTTAAAAAAGACTCTTCCCATTGTGGCATTTAAATGCAAAGATGTTACTTCATTATAGCTCTATGGTCCAAGTAGCAGCAAAATTTCCAGTCCAATCATACTTTTAATGGATGAAAAAAATGTATAAACACCTGCTCTGAATCTCCTTAATTGCAGCTGGAAATTTATGTTTCCTTGTTAACCTATGGCCCTTTCCTCACATGGTTATTAAGGTGGGCCAATGTGTCTTACCACGGAGGTCTTCTGCACGTTGAAGCAGACTAGGTTTGGTTTATTTACCTTCGTTCTGCACGCAATTCCGACTAAATGTGCCTCCATGTGGTGGTAAAGTGCGCTATTTGCAACCCAGAAGAAATTGGTTTTCCAATTTTCCAGATTGATCCGATTCGTACTTTCACAGTGGTGCAGACATGTACATTCGCGCCAATGGGAATTGGTGGTCAGGGGAGGACTCATGGGAGGGGCCAGGGGGTGGTATGGACTTTCGCACGTATGCAAGTATGCAGTGACGTACTAAACCATGCAAAAAGAAAGGGCCAATCACAGCCAACGGGGTGGGGTGAGGGGAGTAGCGGGAGTGGCCGCGGTGGAGGCAATGTGGATTCATGAACTCGCACTCCTCCAAATCCGAATGGAACATACACAGTAGCTGTGCGGAAGGAAATGAGGGAAAGTCCACCTTGTTTCAAGCCCAGAAAATCTGGTAAGAAACAGCACGAACCGATTCACCAGCCTCGTGTGGAAAGGACCTATGTCCACTTTGACCTAGAGTCTAGTTCAAGGGAAGTAATAATTAATAGTACCACTCCATTCTGTTCTGGTCAGACCTCACTGGAATACTGTGTCCGGTTCTGGCACCACCATTCAGGAAGTATATTGAGAAGCTCGAACATGTCCAGAGGAGAGCAACCAAAATGGTAAAAGGCCTGGAAGCCATGGCCTATGAGGAGTCGGTTAGGGAGCATGGCGAAGAAAAGATTTAGCCTGGAGAAGAGAAGGTTAAGAGGTGACATGTTAGCCATGTTTAATTATCAGAAGGGATGTCATATGGAGGAAGGAGCAAGCTTCGTTTCACTAGGACATGAAGCAATGGCTTCAGACTACAGGAAAAGAGATTCCATCTAAACACTAGGAAGAACTTCCTGATGGTAAAAGCAGTTTGACGGTAGAATATGGTGCCTCAGAGTGTGGTGGAGTTTCCTTCTCTGGAGGTTTTTAAACAGAGGATGGATGGCCATTTGTTGGGAGTACTTTGATGTGTGTTTCTGCATAGCAGGGAATTGGACTGGATGGCCCCTGTGGTCTCTTCCATCTTTATGATTCTATGATTCTTTGATTCTGCATCTTAGCATGTCCTTTTCCAAAGCAACACATTGGCCTCCATCACCATAGATATGATTTTGGGGAGTGGTTAAGAAACCTAGCTTCCTTAGTAGTTACTGATGCAGAAACTGCCTCTTTGGAACTTTTCTGGGTCTTTTCGCACCTCACTTTTTCACGCTGCTGGGTTGGGGTTTTCGCGCAAGAAGGCTTGGGAGGAACGCTCTCGCAAGCCTCCTGCTTCAGCTCCGCACTCTTTCCTGCTCGCGCGAGCGCCCCTTCCTTCCTTCCGCAGTGCAGCTTGGGAGTTGGAGGCTAGCGCTGAGGCAGAAAGTGCGACTGGCGCGGCTCAGGAGGCTTCGCACGGTAGGTAAGTGCGCGTGGGGCACCTGAGCCATGCGCAAGTGCAGACCATTTTTGGCTAAAAGCGGAAAATGAAAAAATGCATATGCGCTGCGCGTCCAGCTCTTGAGCATCGCATAAACGTAAGTGCATCATGCAGACTGCTCCTCGCATTTATGTGACGCTCAAGGGGCCCTTTCGCTTGCAAAATGCCATGCGAAAAGGGTCACTGTGGTGAAAATCTTTCAGAATTTTTTTTTTAAATGGACGCCGGGTATAAAAACCTGCAGTTAATACTGTATTTGACACAAATTATTCCAGAATAATGGAGAACACCAAAGAATTTCAAAAGAAAATCAGCCTGTATTTAATAGATTATAGCAAAGGTTTTGATTGTTTAGATCATGAAAAACTATGGATCAATCTTAAAGCAATGGGTGTGCCACAACATTAGGTTATCCTGATGCATAACTTGTACTCAGCACAAGAGGCTACTGTCAGGATAGAATACAGAGAAATAAAATGGTTCTCCATTGGCAAGGGAGACAGGCAAGGCTACCTTTTATCACCCTCCCTGTTTAACTTGTACACTGAATGTATCATACATAAAACAGGATTAGACTGGGAGAAAGGAGGCATGAAAACTGGAGGAAGGAACATCTACAATTTAAGATAAGCAGATGGCACCATACTATGAGCAGAAAATAGCAAAGATTACTGAAGAAAGTCAAGGTAGAAAGTGCAAAGGGAGGTGTATAGTTGAACTTTAAGAAAACAAAAATAATGACCATTTATGTAAATTTAGGCCCTTTTCGCACCTTACCTCATTCCAGTGTCATTGCGAGGGAATCACGTGAGAAGCCTCTTCCGAGAGGCGCTCACGTCCCCTTTGCTTCCCCTCCGCACCAGCTCCGTGCTGGGCGGAAGGAAGCGTGAGGGCTCTGCCCCTTCCTTCCTTCCGCAGTGCAGACAGGCACTTTCCCAGGCTGTGCTGGGGGAGGAAGTGTGATGGCCGCGCATCCAGATGCTCCACACACAAGGTAAGTGCGGGTGGGGCACAGGAGGGAAGTGTGATCGCGCATAGCAGGAGGTTGGACTCGATGGCCCCTGGGGTCTCTTCTAACTCTATGATTCTATGATTCTACCATTTTCGGCAACTAGCCAAAAATTATATACTGCGTGATCGCCACAGAATGGCCTCAGGAGTGTCGCGCGATTGCGAGGACGTCATGTGGAATGGTCCTCGCAATCCCACAGTGCTTCCGAGGCCATTTCACAACAGGACTGGCATGCAAAAATGGCCTTAAAGTAGACAATGAAGACATTGAAATAGTTTTCTATTTTCTATAACTTGGCTCAGTCATTAATCAGAATGGAGACTGCAGCAAGAAATCAGAAGAAGACTAGGCCTTGGAAGAGCAGCTATGAAGGATCTAGGCAAGCTCCTGAAGTGCTGAGATATATCATTGAATGGTAAAGTTAGGACACGCCATGCCTTCATCTTTCCAATTTCTATGTTTGGTTGTGAAAGCTAGATAGTGAAGAAAACTGATAGAAAGAGAATCAACCCAAATGTGGTGCTAGAGAAGAGCACTACAGATACCCTGGACTGCTAAAAAGACAAGCCGGAACAAGCTGGGTCTTAGTGCAAATCTAAGCCTGAATTCTCCCTGGAAGCCAAGGTGATTAAGCAGAGGCTGCCATACTTTGGCCATATCATGAGAAGACATGACTCACTAGAAAAGACAATGCTTGAGAAAGAAGAAGGTAATAGGAAAACAAGAAGGCTATATTACAAATTCAATCAAGGAAGCCACAGCCCTGAGTTTACAAGACCTGAGCAGGGCTGTTAATGATAGATTGATTTGTAAGTCTTTCACTCATAATCATAAGTTGAAGTCAACTTGACAGCAGCTAACAACAGCAAAGGGAAACATCATTTGTACAGTAAAATACAGACAAAAATCAAGATACACCAGTGAAAATATTACAAACTCCAGCAACATTTCACCCATCTGATGACCTCCTTAAATGTGTGTTGTGCCACAAACCAGCAGTTTATAACATTTGGATGGTTTTTTTGGAACAAAATGTAACTACATGGGTTACTTGTGGATAGAGAGAAAGCAAAGAACTACATTTTTTCCCAAGTATTGTTAGCTATAATAGCAGTTGGGGGAGGAGAGGGTGGACCTTGGTGTTGCAATGAAATTCATTGCTCTTAAAAAAATTAATTGTCCAAACTGTACACAAATCCTAAACAGCCCTCTCAAAATACAGCAGTAGCAAATGTGCAAAATGTGCTGGGGTGGAGTTGTAGCCTGAAAGGCAACAACCAGTCCCTATCCGTTTAAATAAAAAGGAAACTTGGCAGGCGGCAGGGAAGAAAGAAGATCACATCTCTGAACATTAAAAAAAATAATTCTGAAACTCTCATTTCATGATTCAGCTGCTCTTGTGCCAACTTACAGTAACAAGAGGTGGCCTGTATGGGAACAAGTGTTGACAAAGGCCTCTTGTACAACTTCCTCTGGGCTCTTGTTTGTCTCTGTTGGGACTGAGCAAAACAGGTTCAGAATGCAAAAAGAGAAAAATTTAGAGAGAAAGAGACAGACATTTTAGCCTTGTGAAAACATTGATAAAGGTGAGGAAGGATGGAACTGATCAAAAATGAGCTCTCCCTGCAGTCCTACTTGTTCTAGGTCTTTCACTGTGGAGCTTGGAATGTTACTTTTTAATAGGAACTACTTTCCTTATTCTAATCACTGATCAAAGTGCTTGTTGCTGTTATTGCAATCCATAAAGGTAGCTTGTTGCATTACACTTAAGTAACAAGTTACCATAACTGTTACTATTGTGCCATTAGAAAATACAAGACATTGCTCTCTGGTTCTTCCAATTGGCCAATTCGGATACTACAAATGCAAAAAACAACGCAAGACAGTCCTTTTGAGCTTCAGCATGAGGCAGCCACCCTGTGATCTTTTCTTCTACCCCTTCTGTTGCTCATACTGAGGCAGCACAGCCATCCAGTAATGAATCACAAGCAGACAACCCATTCCTGTTCTAGTGAAAAGTATTGAACTACAACCATGACAATTACAAGCAAAAAGTAATTCAGTGCCAACTTGTTACCACGAAAAAGTAAGTAGTTACTGATATAACTGCTTAGAGAAACAAGATACTTCTTAGCTCTCCCTCATTGTCATAGAAAGAATGAACCAATTCACTCTGTTATTCATGACAACCAAGATGTGTGAGTCTGCAGTCATCGGTTTCCATGGAAAGGCCTTTGCATCTGAAAAAATCAAGCAATTATTCAGTCGAAGGAGTCATGTGAGAGAAAATCACTCTTATATATTACCAATTATATTGTTCCACCTCTTCATTTTGTTACATGTTATATTTCAGGTAACACCATGTAACAAGTCTTGGATGATGATCAGTCATGTCTCACAGATCCATTGATTCAACCATAACTCTCCATACATTTACCAAGAAGCAATAAAATGGGCTGATTTTACAAAGAGGAACTAAGTTCACTTGACCTTCTTGGAAACATTGCTGAACGTTATAGAACAAACATCAGATGTATAACTAACCACAGTTACTCATGTCTTAGTTACATCCTGTTTAGATGACTGTAACACACTGCACATGGGGCTGCCTTTGAAGAATGTTCAGAAACTTCTGCTGGTCCAAAGAACTGTATCCAGATTGTTAACTGGGGTGGGCTACAGGGAGCACACAACTCTGCGATTTCAACAGTTCCATTGGCTGCCGGTTCATTTCCAGGCAAATTTCAAAGCACTAATTATCTAATATATAAAAGTCAAAGTTTGCTTGTCTGTGTCAGGTGAAGACTTCATATGATTGGCTGTGTCAGGCAAGGACCTCATATGATTGGCTGCCTAAGAAGATTCTGTGGAATCCTGCAGTTTGCAGTTTAGGAAGGGGCCTTTAGAATTCTCAGCCAGATTGCTCTTGGGACTCAGTCAACTGTGTCTGTCTTGAATAGGCCAGTCGTCATGCAGGCGAGGCCCAGCAGCAAGGAGGAGGACAGTGTATTCCCTCAGGAACCCAACTTCTGTATGTTAATAACTCTGAATACAGATTGGATTGAGGAATATGGGGAAAAGTTACAGGTACTGGACAAGACAGTTTGGGGAAATGGAGATACAGGATCTCAAATCTTCTAACAAGTATCACCTGTGAGAAAATAAAATCCTGGGCAACGCTGGGTATATGCGCTAGTGACCTAAAAAACCAGGTTGTTCAAGTCCAGGTTACTCAAAGGACCATATCCTCCTATATGGCCCCATTCAAGTTTTGAGACATGATGCAGAGGCCCTTCGCTCTGTCCCACCATTCTCACAGGTACAACAGAAGAGGGAGGGCATTCACTGCGGCTGCTCCTGGCTGCTGGAACTCCCTTCTCAGAGAAGTTAGACTGGCACCCTCCTGTCTTTCTGCAAACAGGTGAAGATCTGTTTATTCTGGTAGGCCTTTGAGAATAGCATTTTAGGGGAAACAGACCTTGTATTCGATGGTTTAAATTTTAATTTTTTTTAAAAAAATAGTTTCTTAGTTTTTAACATGTGTATGCTGTTAATTTTTTAACTATGTTTGTCTAACTGTTAGAAGCCACTTTGAGTCTCAAACTGGGCAGGGAGGATGATGGTGATGGTGGTGACGTTGAGAGAAATTTAAGGTCACTCCTGGATATCTGCTTTCTCCCTATCCCAGCCATAAATGTCTGAAACTGTTGTTTTAGCAATAGCAATAGTGTCTTTGGTTGAACACCTGCCTAACCTCAGGAGGTTCTTCCATTTTTGGTCTGGCCTAGAGTCTCAGTCATTCATTCCTACTTCACAGCCTTTATTTTTAATAAAGATTCAAGTCTGAATAGGCTTACACTAGTGTTAGTATTGTCAAATCTATAATGTACAAAAGCATCACAGGATTTTTTTTTCTAAAAAAGAGAGGATGCTCCTTTGAAATTTTTAAAATCTGAATCCAGCTGTTGCACCTGCTGTAGCCCCTACCTCTGACATTGATGTGTTTCTCTTTGAAACCACAAAATGCATTACTTCTGCTTTAAATGAAAGCATAAATTCTCATGCATGTTCATACTCGATAGGAAGGTTTGAGCAAATATCAAGTAGTGCATGGGCATATATGCAAGGGAGTGTCTACTGCAAAACCAAAAGTATAGGAAGCAGTAGTGAGAAAAGAAAGTACGATGGGATGTAGAGGTTTACCAGCTAGTCTAGCTCTTTCTCAATCACATGGCCTCCTTCACTATGCATAACTCATGATTTCCATGTGACTTTGCAGAGGGGTCACTTTGTTAGGCTGTCACAACAACAACAACAAGAATCAGAGTACATTAAAGATAGGCATAGATAAAAGAAAGAAGAATTCTGCCATAACCTTTCATGGACAAGAGTTTACAAGAGATACATTTTTTCCAGGAAAGGGGGTTTCTACTCTATCTAAATTATAATGTAAGACAGTGGTTCTTAACTATTTATTTACCAGGGAACCCCTGCAAATATAATTTAAAAATGTAAATGTGTAAATTTAGTTTTAAATTTTCAAATATTTATTTATTTATTTACTTACTTACTTATTTACTTATTTACTTACTTACTTACTTATTAAAGGCTTCTCACATTTCTTCAGCCTGAGAGAAAAGAAAGGAAACCTCACCCACCCACCCCCTTTGAACAAATCTTGCCAAAGAAAAAAAACTGTGAAAGTTTCACCTTAGGGTTGCCATAAGTCAGAAGGGACTTGAAGGCAAACAACAACAAAGTGCCACTGATGGGGGGAGCTTCTTTTTAGCCATTATGTCTCTCCCCTTCGAGAACTGACATATGTTGACCCTATGGCAAACCTATCATGAGGGTTTTCTTGGCAAGATTTGTTGGCTTGCCTTTCTCTGAGGCTGAGCGAATGTGACTTGCCTAAGGTAACCCAGTGGGTTTCCATGGTTAATTGGGGATTCAGACCCTGGTCTCCAGAGTCATACACCATTTCCACACTAAGCTGTTATAGCGCGATGATTCCACTTCAACATCCTATGGAATCCTGGGGTTTGCAGTTTCGGGAGGGGCCAGCCGGCCCCTCCCGAAACTGCAAACCCCAGGATTCCATAGGATGTTGAAAGTGGATTCATTGCGCTATAAACAGCTTAGTGCAGAAATGGCCATAGTTTTGGCAGGCACAAATGCCTGCCACCCTTTTGTTAGGGATGCAGGAGCGCGGGTATGTGTGCATGTGCCCAAACTGCTCCCTTATTTGCAAATGAGGGAGCAGTTTCGGCACCCACAATCCCTCCCCCACCACTGTCACGTCCTTGTTGCTGCTGTTGCTGTTGATATCCAGCAGCAGAGCTTGAGAGACCCCCCTGTGAGGGCTCTGCAAACCCCCAGGGGTCTCTGGGCTCCAGGTTAAGAACCACTGATGTAAGACATCCTCTTCTACAACATTGTTTCTGTGATTTCCTGTCTCTTCTGGTGAAACAAACAGGAGATTAATGCAAGCTGAGCATAGGACATTAACCTGTGTTTAACCCACCAATGAACACTCATATGCAATAAATACATATTTACATACGTACTTTTTCATAAGAATTACTTCACAAAACATGCATTGCTAATAAAGGCAGTACGCTAATGTAGATGTGAGCATTTCTAAATATACTTTCCCTCAAAGGATGAATTCATAAATGTTTTTTATCCTAACACATATCCTACATACATTTTTATAGGCATTTTCATCCTTCTCAGAGCCAAGGATTTCACTGCAAAATTTGGAAAAGTGAAAAATCCAAACAATAACTTCATCCCCATCCTCACCTTAATCTTGAATTGAAATCACGTGAAATACAAATAAAGTAATAATGAATAAAATCCTCATGCACCCCTGTTACCCTGAAAATTGGGGGTATCTCGAGGACACCCAAACAGACTTCAAATTAAGGGAATTAACAGAGACACTCAAAGCTTGCGAGAGGTCAGGGCAAGGGATCTTCAACCGTGTGTCTACGGGGTCAGAACCATGCAAGAGTCAGAGCAACAGCCTAAAGTAAATTCATTAAAACTAACAGAAACAGTCACAACACATGTTAACAAATAATCCTACAATCACACAAGGGCTACAGAAATGAAGTTGGAAATAAGAGACAGTTGGGAGAGAGGGCATACGGATTTTAGTCTAGGCGTCCTGGAGAAGGAGAAGATTAGCGAAGGCTTGGTGTAAAGCACCAAGGGGAGGCTGGATCCCGGGGCTGGAAGGCTGGAAGCAGCGGGGTTTCGCGGCAAGTCGGATATGCGAGTCGCGTTTAGCTCTCAGCAGCGTCTGAGAGGCTTAAGTGGGAAACCTCGGTAGCAGCGAAACGGGCCCTTGTCCGGTCTGGGAGGCTCTCCAAAGAGGCTCAGAAAGTGAAGATTTTTATAGCCAGTTTCTATCCTCAGGCTGTGTATAGGCTAGCAAAGTGGCGTTAATGGGTGATGATTGCAGAATATAATGTTAGGTAAATATCACAACCTCTCCTCGGTATTGTTTCTCCCGGGAAAGTCCAAGTACATGATAGGATTATCATTCCAAATTGATAGACTTTGATTGTCTATTCTTGCAAAGTTCATCAGTGTGGCTTGGGGCTGAGGCAACCTTTTTATTAATCAAGGAGAGAGTCCATTGTGGCTGCCTAGAGATACATGACTGGGAACAATAGGTCGTTGTCTTTTAGCCTAAAGGACGCTGTCTACATTCCCATACAGCAGCAAAGGCATTGTTGGTCTTGAGAATTTAATTTCAAAACCAATTTTACTCGCAACCGACCTTTGCTAGCCAATATCCGATATGGGGGAAGTCATGCCAATTCAGGGGCCCTCTCTTAGGGTTACTTTGAGGTGCAACACCCCAGCCTAGTCACTTCATGGCTCAAAGACACTGAACATTCTGAATGTGTAAATTCAAGATTCTCTCACAGAAGAATTCTAGTATAGATTCCACTAAGCAATTGTAGAAGTGTTAAGTGTGGTGGTACTGTAGACTGGGAGAAAACAACCATTATTGTTTCTGTATTTCTATTCTGTCTTCTCTCTTTCTTGACTTTATCAGCGTGTTGAAATATAGAGAAGTAAATATACACTAAAAATAGGCAACACTGTCCCTCTTCTTCTATGTAAAAGTTCATATTAGACTCTAGTATGCCTAATGCTGGCTCTGCAGAGTGGGACAGGACAAGAGATAGACATTGTCCAGCACAAAGGACGTATGTATTTTTTCCCTGAGATTCCATCACTCTTTCATGAAGAAGAGATAAACCTCCTTCCACTTCTTCCTAAGAAGAAGAAGAAGGAAAAAAAAAGGCTTTCAGTGATGATCAGTTCTATTGCACAAACATGAGATGTGGTTCCTGCAACAAAACAGAAGAATAATAGAAATTCAGTGCATTGTTTTATCTTTTGCAGTATGTTGAACTTAAGTACAACTTTGGAAGAAATCTTGAACTGATAAATTAGATGGGGTGATTGTAATTGTAAGGCGGGTGGGTGGGAAGGGTGGCACCAGCAGATACGTCCCAAAGTGAGGAACCTGTGGCTATCCAGACGTTATTGGACTGTCTGTCTGCATCAGCCCAAACAGCATAGCCAATAGTGAAGGATGATGGAAGTTCAGTCCAACACGTTTACTGGATTTATATCCCATCTTTCCAACGTGGGACTCTTTTCCATCCTGGTTCACAATCACAAACCCTTTGAATTTGCCATTATAATTGGTTGGAAACATACTAAATCCCAACTAGAGCAGACCCTCTGAATCAATGGGATTTACATGAGTGTTCATTTTTCATTCAGTGAATAGGTTGGGACTATCAGTTGGATTGAATCCTAAAACTGCATCAGATCTTAGCACCCAGATCTTTTGCTGCTAAGCTTTGGCCACTTCCGCACTACACTGTTGTAGTGCTATCATTCCACTTTCAACATCCTATGGAATCCTGGGGTTTGCAGTTTACGGAGGGGCCTTTAGAATTCTAAGCCAGAGAGCTCTTTGGCCTCAGTAAACTACAAGACCCATAATTCCACAGGATGTTGAAAGTGGAATAATAGCACTATAACAGTGTAGGGCAGAAATGGCCTTAGTCTCCTTCACTGTATACTTGTGATTGATTTATTAACTACCAAAATCTATCTCTGTTGAATGATATCTTACTGATATCAACCCTGTCAAGTCATTATGAACAAATGTTACATTTGAACCAGATCTCTTTTATTTTTCTCCCCCTATCTCATATTAATGGGTAGGTAGGTAAAATATGTGAAGTAATGGGATCATGTTCAAAATTTTAGCTTAGTAGTTTTATTGTTAGCAACTTTTACATGACTGTAGAGCCAGGGTGGTGTAGCAGAATGAGTGCTGGATTAGGACCCCTGAAGAGCAGGCTTTGACTTACCCATTCAGCCATGCAAACCCACTGGATGACCTTTGGCAAGAAGGCACTGACAAACCACCTCCAAATAAATCTTGCCAAAAAACCCTATGTTGGGGTCATCATAATTATGAGTCAGCTTGAAGGCACAGAAGGACAAGAACAAACTTACTGGTAGCTAGTTTGCATGCTGGCAAACCTACTGTTTATTTGCCTTTTTCACACCCACTCTTTTTCTCACCTCATTCTGTCCTGTAGTTATTTTGAACTCCCTTTCTTGCCTCCTACATAATGTATTTGATTATATACAAATGCTGTAAGTAAATAAGCCTAAATACCCTAAAGACACCAGATCCCATCTGATCTTGGAAGCTAAGAAAGCTCAGCTTGGTTAGCACTTGGATGGGAGACTGTCAATGAATACCAGGTACTGCAGGCTGTACTTCAGAGGAAGAAACAGTTAAAACCATCTCTGAGGAGTCTAAGGCCATTTCCACACTAGACTGTTATAGCGCTATTATTCCACTTTCAACATCCTATGGAATCTTGGGGTTTTCAGTTTTGGGAGGGGCTGGCTGCCCCCCCCCAAAACTGCAAACCCCAGGATTCCATAGGATGTTGAAAGTGGAATAATGGTGCTATAACAGTCTAGTGCGGAAATGGCCTTTGAAAACCCTATGAAATTCATGGGGTTGCCATAAGTTGATAAATGACTTGAAGGTACATACACACACTGCAAGTAAAGCTACTTTCATATGTTTTACAAAGAAGGTTAAACTTATTTCTGTTCTCTGCTAGATCTTCTGTGTGCGTTGGGGGGGATGGGACTGGTTATTCTTCTTTCTCGCTAATCTGATTTCTTTGCTTGAAAGATCCACTACTCTCTCACACATTTTCCAACACATAGTGGCACCCAATGCAGTAAAATGCCATTGATGGTGGTAGTGATGGTAGTGGTGGTAGTGGGGTTGGAAGGGAAAACAGAAGACTGAAGCTGCGAAAGGCCACTTTGCATTTGCAATGGCATTCTGATCTGGTTTCCTTTTTACTCAGTTCAGATCACTTGAAGACCAAAAACAAACTTTCTCCCCCATTACTTTCATGTTGCCACTCTCGCCCGTTCAAAAGTCTCCACACTGACTTTCAATTGTTTTTCAGATCACTTTTGAAATGTCTTATGGCTCATCGTTGTGACCTGATATGTCCTTTAGAACTGTTTTTGTTTTGCACAAGCATATCTCTTTTATTTTTATTTTTAAAAAATACCCTGCACTCTCTCCACATGATTTTGTCATGATGCCTCTTGTGCATGAAATAAACTTCTTCAATCTGTTTATCTTACTGTTTCTAATATTTCTAATTTAAAATGAACATTTAATTATAAATCTGTAAACAAGTTTCTCTCTTGGTTGGGCAGCACTTGTTGCTTACAGACTTAATGCAGAAATAAATACTATTTTTTAAACCTCTTCTTTCTAATCAGAACCTGAGAGTTAGTGCCAATGTTTCTACTGGCCAGTTAAGCTCTCATGTACTGCCAATACATCTTTTAGGTGGAGCAATTGTAGAGCCTGTTTCCAACATCCCTGCCATTTGCAAAGGCTTTTTCTGACCATTATAGACCATCGATACTATGGAATGCTTTCTCTTGTTCATGGTTACAAGATTTTAGCCCAATAATAATAATAATAATAATAATAATAATAATAATAATAATAATAATACCACCTTAGCTATACATAATTTTATAATCAAGGAGGCACAGAATTGTGACTAACCAGCTCCCATTAATTTAAGCTCCGCCTTCTTTCTCTGGACTATGTTGGACTATAACTCTGGAAAACAAGAGTTTGAATCCTGTCTCAGTCATAGAAAACCCACTGGGTAACTTTAGGCTTCTCTTTAGTGTAACTTTATACTTCTCAGCATCAGAGGAAGGGAATGGCAAATCTCCACTGAATAAATCTTGCCAAGAAAATCCTGTCAGACTCAACTTGAACACGCATAGCAAGAACAACAACAGCATTAAGCTCCAAGAAAACCATGAAGAATAGAAGGTGATTCCTTTTGGTTCAAAGGATACTTTTCTATTCCATGACCTGCACTGGCAGAGTAAAGAGTCTCTGAGTTGTACAGGCAACTTTAAATAATTTTGGTCAGAACTGTACTATGTTTCCTACCCTTCTAATATTTTAATCTCAGCCATTTTAAAATTTCTTTCATCACCTTATTTTGCTTCCCAATAAAGACGATTAAACAGTAAAAGTCTTTTATAATAGACTATTTATCTGTCCAATCTCAGCTCCGCATTTTAAAATAAGAAGCAAATGTGTAAAAAATCTAGAAAAGGACCTTGGGGTCATTGTTGATCATAAGCTGAACACAAGCCAGCAGTGTGATGCTGCAGCAAAAAAGGTGGATGCTATTTTAGCCTGCATTACCAGAAGCATAGTTTCCAAGTGGAGGGAAGTAATAGTCCCACTATGTTCTATGCTTGTCAGGCCTCATCTGGAGTCCTGTGTTTGGTTCTGGGCACCTTGTCTTAAGAAGGATATAGAGAAATTCAAGCGAGTTCAGAGAAAGGCAACAAGGATGAGTAGAGGTATGGAGAACAAAACCTGCGAGGAAAGGTTGAAGGAGCTGGGCATGTTCAGCCTGATGATGAGAAGACTGACGGGTGACATGATTGCACCCTTTAAATCCCTCAAGGGCTGTCACAGAGACAGACATTCTCACCAGAACAATACAGTGGTTGCCTACAAACCTCTCTGAGAAGATGGTTGCATAAATACACCAACAGGTTTTAAAAAAGAGAAGAGGAGAAGTCCTCAGGCCTTCTGGCCTTAAACTTGAGAGGAAATTAACTGGGAACTTTGAGCAGGGCCAGACCCCACTGATTCACTTCCACCCTCTGGGAAAAAGGGCTTTCTCTGACATAAAATGATGAAACCATTCAGTGCTGAGGAACATGTGGCCCTCCTGCTATTAAGGGATTTCATCTCGTGTCATTAGCTATGCTGGCCTGTGAGATGCAGTCCAACAACATTTGAAGGACCTGATGTTGCTCACCCCTCCTTTAGTGCTTTGCAATTAGGACTTTAAAGTACATCCCAAATAAGGTTGCAAAATAAGGTCTATCTCTAGCCCTTAGCTCAATGCCAAAACCTGAGACATAGAGACAACCCCTCGGTGATGTCACAGGAGGTGGGTTCTGGTGATGCTACCAGGATGATGTTATGACAGGAAGTCCCCCATGATGTCATTAAGCACAATAGATTAAGCATCAGCCATAGGATGCCACCTAAATAAAAAACACCAAGTCTTTAAAAATGCGGAAAAAATATACATACATGCCTTTCAAGGCAGTACTCTCACCTTGAAATCTCTCTTCTTCACTCTGAGGATTTGAGAAGTGGGCTCAGGCTCTGAGACCTGGCAGCTCTACTAAAATAAACAGCCAACAGCAGAAAATAAGAGAATTTTTTCCCTTTAAGTTATATTATGTTTTACATCCATTATCAGATCTCCTTACTTTTAATCTAATAACTTTTAAAACTGTGGAGGGAGATTTTTTTTTACACATTCCCCAACCCAGTGCCATTTCTTGATTTCAGTGGCCGTCCTGAACTTGGCCACCCAGCCCCCAGGCAACAGCATATGCAGAGGTGGATTTAGCCTAGAAGAACATCAACCTAGGAAAGAATTAAACATCCTTAATCTCAGACCAGTCCTCTCATTGCTTTTGAGTATAAAGAGCTGTTCATTCAGCTGTTGAATCTCGTACCTCTCTATGTATGTGTAAGAACTTTCAGCTAACTTCAGAAATTCCTTACTGAGAGACAGTAGCACAACTGAGGCAGGGGGCGGCAGGGGTGATAGCTCACTACAAGAGGACTAGAGCTTGGAAAAGTTCCTTTTTTTGAATTACAACTGCCAGCTGTGTGTGTGTGAGTGTGAGAGAGAGAGAAGACACAGAGAGCATGTGAACGAGAATAAATGTGTAAAGTTTGGAGAGATTTCACTTCAGCCTGCAAAGAGGAAGTACAAGAACATTTAATAAATGGGGAGCGGGATAAAGAAAAATATTACAAGGTTCAATAAACAACAGCGAGTATTGATATGTGAGGAGAGGTATTGCTTGTTGTTCCCTCCACTGCTCGACCTTTTTTAAAAAGTGCTACAGTGCAGTACAGCCAGTGCTGTGTAGTGGTTTGAGTGTTAGACTACAAGCCAGGAGACCAGGGTTTGATTCCCCACTTAGCCATGGAAGCCCACCGGGTGACCTTGGGCACATCACACACTCTCAGCCCCAGAAAACTCCATGATAGGTTCTCTTTAGGGTCTCCGTAGGTCAGAAACGACTTGAAGGCACACAGTAAGAACACCACAGTACTGTTTCTGTGCCTGAGTTCAAATGAAATGATGGGAAGTACTAATCTTTCAATAAACATTTAAACCTCATTGTTGATCAGAAAATGTGCAGCCAAAAGGATGAGCTTGAACTGTTTGCCATTACAAAAGTCATGGATAACTTTCAAAAATCACTCAGAAACTGCAGGCTTCACTAACCTGGTGCAATCCTCAAGGTGCTGGATGGACTACACTCCTCATCAACTCCATGCAACACAGTTATTGATGGGGTTATGGGAACTGTAGTCCACCACATCTAGAGGGAGCAAGGTCGGGGAACTTCCCAAAACAGCTTTCCAAACAACACTCAGCCACATTGAACTGGCTGAGGGGAAAGAAACTGCATTCTATCTCGTGACAAATAATTGTGGTTGTATTACCAGGGAAAAGATAACATTCTTATCACGGCACAAGGAAGTGCCTTGTGGGAAAAGGTCTGGATCTGCTACGACTGGCAACGTAAAAACTGCAACCTAAATCCACTTGCTTGTCCCAATTAGAATAGATTCATTCATTCCATTGGATTGGAAAGTGTTGACTTAGCATTCAGCAACTGATTTGATAAATCTACCCTAGTTGGAATTAGCATTTGGGTTTAGGACCTCAAGATGGTAACTAGAATTGTGGCCTCAGCTGGATGCAGCACCGCAAGCTCAAGAGTTAATGTGCTGACAGAAGTCTTGAGGTTTACAGCTGAAAAACCAAATATAAAAATAATATGATGAGTAAGACTAAAATTCCCTGGTTTGTGCTTCCAAGGGGCAAGTGCTCCCCCCACTTCACTGACAGTGACTTCCCCTTTTCTGCTGTGCCTTGCAGAAATGCATCCTGGTCTGAATCAGAGAAGCCCAAGCCAGCCCACTGACTTGCAAGGACATGCTGCCCTAGCCGCAGTAGCCACAAGCCTGATCTTGAGGGCCCCCTGCTGTTGCCTCTCAGGGCTAGAGCGCATGCACTTGTGGATCTCAGTCACGCATTTCCCATTACTTAAAAAAACAAATGACACTCAGGACTGTGCATTTCATCAGGGAAATGGTGGGGGAGGCGTTAATCCTTTTCCTGCATGTGCATCTTGGAACAGTTATTCTCCTCCAAGAATTACTCTAGCCAGGCATAACCACAAGTCTTTTCCACACTCTGATCAAAGTGGCACCCCACTGAATCACAGAATCACAGAAATGTAGAGTTGGAAGAGACCACACGGGCCATCCAGTCCAACCCCCTGCCATGCAGGAACACCCTCAAAGCACTCCCGACAGATGGCCATCCAGCCTCTGCTTAAAAACCTCCAAAGAAGGAGATTCCACCACACTCCGAGGCAGTATATTCCACTGCCGGACAGCCCTGACCGTCAGGAAGTTCTTCCTGAGGTTCAGGTGGAATCTCCTTTCCCGCAGCTTGAATCCATTGCTCCTTGTTCTGGTCTCTGGAGCAGCAGAAAACAAGCCCTCTCCTTCCTCTACATGGCACCCCTTCAAATATTTAAACATAGCTATCATGTCCCCTCTTAACCTTCTCTTCTGCAGACTGAACATACCCAGCTCTCTAAGTCTATCCTCATAGGGCATGGCTTCCAGGCCCTTCACCATTTTGGTTGCCCTCCTCTGGACCTGCTCCAGCTTGACCATGTCCTTCTTGAATTGGGGTGCCCAGAACTGGACACGGTATTCAAGATGAGGTCTAACCAAAGCAGAGTAGAGTGGTACCAGTACCTCCCTCGATCTAGACACCATGCTCCTATTGATGCAGCCGAGAATTGCATTGGCTTTCTTGGCTGCCGCATCACATTGCTGACTCATGTTCAGCTTGTGGTCTATTAAGACTCCTAGATCCCTTTCACACGTACTGCCATCCAGCCACGTGTCCCCCATCCTATATTTCTGCATTCCATTTTTTCTACCTAAGTGTAGGACCTTACACTTCTCTCTGTTGAATTTCATTTTGTTAGCTTTGGCCCAGCTCTCCAATCTATCCAGGTCATTTTGAATTCTGATCCTGTCCTCTGGCGTATTAGCAACCCCTCCCAATGTGGTGTCATCTGCAAATTTGATGAGCATGCCCTCTATTCCTTCATCCAAGTCGTTGATGAAAATATTGAAGAGCACTGGACCCAGGACAGAACCCTGTGGCACCCCGCTAGTCACTTTTCTCCAGGATGAAAAGCAGCCATTGGTGAGCACCCTTTGGGAACGGTCAGTCAACCAGTTACAGATCCACCTGACAGTAGCCCTGTCCAGCCCGCATTGTATTAGCTTCTTTGCAAGAATGTCATGGGAAACTTTGTCAAAGGCCTTACTGAAATCGAGATATGCTACATCCACAGCATTCCCTTCATCTATCAAGCTAGTAACTCTATCATAAAAAGAGATAAGATTAGTCTGGCATGATTTATTTTTGAGAAATCCATGTTGACTTCTCGTGATTACTTCTCTTTACCAGGCAAGGGCGGAAAAAACCCTTTTCTCCCCTTTGGTACAAACAGTCTCACATGTATGAGTGAAGGGGGTTTTGAACAGAGCTTGATAACTTCACTTTGGGGGATTCTCTTACCCAAAATATCTAAGCTTGGGAGACTTCCGCACAATACCTTGCACTGGCATCGTATTCTTGCTGTTACGTCTGTATGTTAAACCAGTTAGTATCAATGTTTCCTCTGCGGATTCAGACGGCTTGAGCTCTGAATGCGATTACTATCGACGTAAAACCGATGTATTGTAAAACTGGAAAAACTCCAATGTAATGCACAAAAACCGGTTTGGCTGTGTTTCTGACAACGTGCGGAAGATGTACACGCAGAGGTGATTCTCTGTGGGCGTTCCCACCTTTCCCTGACATCATTTCTGTCTGCTCCTGTCTCTGCCCCTCAAACGCAGAGTGGGCACTGGAATACAATGAAATACGTTGCGATCCTCAGGATGGTTGCTTTTCAGTTTCTGGCTATCTAGACCAAAGCTTTCCAAACTTTTTATGTTGGTCACACACTTTTTAGACATGCATCATTTCGCGACACAGTGATTTTACTAGCAATTTTACTAGCAAACCAGATGTGGGGGCTTGTCTTCTGTAAGAATGAACTAAAGTATCTCTGTTGATACGTAGCAACAGGTTTTTGTTTTTTTTAAATTGACCAATCGGAGGTGGCGGTGTGGAGCAAGGAAGGGAACAGGAGGAGGATGGGAGTTTCATGAGAATTGACGGAGCAGAAGCGGCAAACGATTTTCACTGCATTAATTCAACAGAAACCGGAGGGCGTGCAGATAACAATCCAGTAAAATAGAAGTAAGTTGGGTTAAAAAACACCGCTCACAACACACAGTGAAATGCTCCTCCACTCTGGTGTGGAAATGGCCTTAGGAGAATTTGGGACTTAGAATCCAAAACAATTTTTTTCTTCCAAGCTCTGGTTCTGCTTAGAGGGAAAGCACTAAACATAATGTTCCCCTCACACACTTTGATCGAATGCACAGCAATTTTATTTTATTTACAACAAAACCTTTACAGACTTTGATCATGGGTCTTACATGTAACAGGTAGTTCTATCCTATTCCTGGCAGACCCTTTTCTTCTTTGGATTCCTGAGAACATCCTTCGCTAATACTTCTATTATTTTCAGTTTGGAGAAAGATATCTAATTTCCTTCTTCTTGCTGTGTGCCTTCAAGTCATTTCTGACTTGAGGCAAATACAAAGGGTTTTCTCAGCAGGATTTCTTCAGAGGAAATTTCCTACTTCTTTCCTCTAAGGCTGAGAGAATGTGACCTGCCCAGGGTCACTTGATGGGTTCCCATGGCCAAGTGGGGATTTGAACCCTGGCCTCCAGAGTCCTAGGCCATTTCCGCACTAGATTGTGATAGTGCTATTATTCCACTTTCAGCATCCTATGGAATCTTGGGGCCGCCCCTCCCTAAACTGCAAACCCCAGTATTCCATAGGATGTTGAAAGTAGAATAATAGCACTATAACAGTCTAGTGCGGAAGGTCCTAGTCCAGTTCTCAGACTACTACACCACGCTGGCTCCTAGACCTCACTTATTTTACTTCCCAGTACCTGAAAGAGATTCATGTCTTTTCCAATAAAGTTTTCCCTGGTAGCTTGCCATATGATTGCATGTTTGTGGCACTATTTCTGCTTTATGAAATAACAGGCAATTACTTCTTTCCAAGGAAAAATATCATAAAAGTGACACCTAATGTGCATAAGTCTATTAATAAAAATCAGAATGGATTTAGCCTGTGCTAGTTTGCATATGCATGCTCCACATCTGCTGTGCCATTTATTTTCAAAATGAGATTAAGCTCTTCCTTACACTGAATTTTTCAGCCATTATAAGTGACTGTCAGGTCTGTTCTTGGTTTCTGCAATAGCTAAAAATAGGACAATCCAACAAAAATCCCAGCAAAAACACCAGACAGAAAAAGATTTCCTTGGAAGTTTCATTATTAATACAGACCAAATGTTTAACACAAATTATCATCTCAGCTCTGAATTCTTCTCAGATTCCAGTAGAACTGGAATGTATTTTTAAAAGGCATGATGGAATTTCACCCCTTTTCCCCAGTGAATTAGGGCATTTCCAGAAGAAGGTCTCCTCACACTAGGAATCAAAAGTCACTATGCAGCTGTTCTGTCTTTTTCTTCTAAAATACATTTTCTACAGTAAGGAAAAGGGCAGAGGAAGTGAGAAAACATAGGAGGATTATGAGTGGACAACAAAGTCATGTAAAGACCTCAGAAATTCAGTCACTGAGGCAAGGTACTGGGTGATAAAAGACTAATCTGATTATGTTTTTTACTCTAGAAGCCAATGAGACCATTTGAATAGTCTAAATGTTGCTGATTGACATGTTACTCTGACACTTTCTGGATATATGGAGATTTTGAATACCATGTTGCTCCAAATTAATAGTTTAAGACTATTTTTTTTCATACATTTCATAACGTATGAAATATAACTTCCCACCCTATCAACATCTTGCTAAAGTGTGCTTGGCAAATTGTGACAAGATCAAGAGTATTTAAAGGAACTTGATTGGAACTGAGGATAGATGTTTCTAAAGAACTCGGTCCCTCAAACCAATGAAAACTATAATTTTCTTGGGTCAAAAGTCTTTATCTTCACTCAGAAAGGCCCCATTGCCTTTCGTCTATACACCACTGCTTTCCGTAACAATAGTAACAAATGTATGGGCATAATATCCAAATGTTTTAAACTCAGGGGGGTTACTCTAAGGGCCCAGTAGAGTTTAGTCTCTGGAGCATTTTTTTTTTGCAAGAACACAGATCCAGAGTATATTAAATAAGGATAAAATTAGAAGATTATGGAAATGTGAACAGTACTTTTTTCCCATAGCTAATCCTCATACGCACTGCTGGGGGTAAAAAGTTTTCCAAGCATTTAGTTTTTGATTCTGAGTTCCTAAGCAATTCTAAACAAGCCATTCTGTCTTCCTGCAAGAAATATGTCAAAAGTCAATGAGATAACCGACTGAGGACATGAGTTTGTTAAGTGAAAAAAATGACACTTGTGTTAGAACATTAGAATGATTTGTTCTCTCAAGCACATTTTCTCTCTCTGGAAGCTATATAAAAATCCTGATGTTTCAATAAAGCTCTGCCCATCTGATCAGGCTACTGTTGCAGCCAAACTGACTTCAGGGGCTGGGATGTTCCCCTCTTGGCCAAGAGTAAGTATGTGTGTGAATCTTTCCCAACTTGATCCAGGGCCCAATTTCATCTCCATTGTTCTACCTGGGAAAGAAGGGTAGACTGGTATTTCAGTCACACCCAACAACATGGGATTAAGAAGGAATTATAGAATAGAATCATAGAATCATAGAGTTGGAAGAGACCACAGGGGCCATTGAGTCCAACCCCCTGCTATGCAGGAACACCTATCAAAGCATTCCCAACAGATGGTCATCCAGCCTCTGCTTAAAAGCCTCCAAAGAAGGAGACTCCACCACACTCCAAGGCAGCATATTCCACTGCCGGACAGCTCTGACTGTCAAGAAGTTCTTCCTGAGGTTCGGGTGGAATCTCCTTTCCTGCAGCTTGAATCCATTGTTCCTTGTCCTAGTCTCTGGAGCAGCAGAAAACAAGCCCGCTCCCTCCTCAGCATGACATCCCTTCAATTATTTAAACATGGCTATCATGTCCCCTCTTAACCTTCTCTTCTGCAGACTAAACATACCCAGTTCCCTAAGCCGTTCCTCACAGGGCATGGCTTCCAGACCCTTCACCATTATACTTCTATATCAGGAGTACAACCGTGCAGATAGGTGTGAGTGTTTTATCTCTCTTTTCTCTCACACCTTGTCATGAACACTAAGTCCAGGGGCTACATGCCCTCAAACTGTCCCAGTTTAGCAGGCATACTCCCAATTAATTCTCTACCATCCCATTTGTGAGTTCTTCTAAAATGTTCCAGTTTCTCACTCCTATTCCCACTGTCACCTTTTTTGTCCTTAGTTCAATAGCTGTGAATTGAGTTCAAAATGCAAAAGTACATTGTACTCAATTAACTCAACAGGCACAGTAGGGAGGAGGAAGCAAAATCTTCTCTTTCCCAGTAGACTCAGGCAAAAGCAAACTGCTGCAGCCTCTCCTAGCTTGTGTTTTTTCTTTAATTAATAACTTTTGTCATCTTGGCCACACCGTAATGTTGCTTGGCCATGTGTGTCCTGGTTTTCTTCTGTGAAATGTTGGAGGCTATGGGATTATCTGCTCTTAGTGTTGACTTTAGTTATATTTTTCTCTCTGTATCTTACTTTGCTTTTCACAGGCTGAGCATTGGAGTCTAACAGCATTTGGAGAGCTGTATGATTTCCACCCCTGCCATATGAGTGAGCCACTGGGGCTGGTAGATGATTTGAGTATATTATGTTGTTGTTGTGCCCTGGTCGTTGTAAGTTCATTGGCCACTTCTGTGACCACGTAGCATATGGAGGGCATCCCTGCCACAGTGGGCTGCAGGGATATTGTGGGTATGTATGTCATTTCACCACCTTATTGCTGTTTTTGTTGTTGTTGTTGTTGTTAACCTGAAAGGCTTAGTGTGACCTTAGACTACCTAAAAGCCATGCACTACAGAGTTAAAGGTATAAACTGGTTGTAATTCATAGTGATTTGCCTCCTTATCTGGACAGAGCTCTGTCAGAGATTCCCAGCCTCGAGAAAGATGTTTCCATGTCTATAAATAACTTGGGAGTTTGTAGGTAGAGAAGCCAACTAACTAACTAAGCCCCCCATATGTTATATAATCTAATCTGTAATGTAATCAAAATGGAGTATCTGCATCTGCCTGCTGTTTGAGGCAACCATAACTCATCAATACATAGAATCGTTGAGTGGGAAGGGGCCCTATGGGCCACCAAGTCCAACCTCCTGCTCAATGCAGTATCTCCAGCTAGAGCATCCCCAGCAGATAGCTGTCCATCCTCTTTTTGAAGCTGTCCACAGGAGACACTGTCACTGTCAAGAAGTTCCTTCTAATGTTCCATCTATCCTTCTGTAACTTTAAACCATTAGACCTAATTCTATGCTTTGAGGCAGCAGAGAACAAGCCTCCAATTTATTCTTTGTAGAAGACCTTCAGATATTTAAAGACTGCAATCATGGTAGCCCCTCAGTCTTCTCTTCATCAAGCTGAACATGCCCAACTCCTTCAACCTCTTCTCATATGTTTTATTCCCCATATCTCTTATCATACTCATTGCCCTTCTCTGAACTCACTCCAACTTGTCTATGTCATTCTTAAAATGAGGCACTCACAATCGCAAGCAGGACTCTAGATGAGGCCTGACCAGCACAGCATATAGTGGGACTATCGCTTCCCTCAACTTGAATGCTAGATGTATCAAAAATTGGTGGTTATCCAAAGTGCAGTGCCAAGTTCAAGCCAAAATGCCCAACCCTGTGTGTCTATCTGTCGCCAGGCAAAGGTTAAATACAAAAATGGGCAGGCAGTCATCATTCATCAAGAAATTACGGTAGGAACCTCCAAAACTGATTGTGTTTTTGGTTATCATCCAATCAGCAGTTCCTTTTTTCAAGACTAAGAGGTCCAAAGAGATGACTTCCTAGAAGCTAGCAAGCAAACAGACCCATAAAATGGTGACCCTGCAATAACTAATCGGGATATTACTCTAAATGCTCTGAATTTGACAGAGTGTTTTTAGTCGTTGCCCAAGTTGCAGTGTCCCATTTTGAAACAAAATTCCAAATAGTCGGTTGTCATAACTCATCAGGAAATTTTTCTTAGGGGGTAGAAGGTTGGACAGGACTCTCTGAGGCACTGTGGTTAAGCATAAAAGCGAGAAATCTAGAGGGAACTATAGAACTCCTGGTAACATTCCTGAAGTTTTTTTTTTTTTTTAATTTGGGACTTCAGGCTGTAAGATACCTGAGGTAAAGTGGGTGAATGGGACAATAGGAGGCCCCACGGATCCTTCTGGGGGTATTGGGCACAGGCCCAGGCAACTCCAGGTCAATTCAGCTAGAAAACGGGAGAGGGCTCTTTGAGGCACTGCTGCAAAGGTCCCTGGGTTGTGGCGCAAAGGCATGAAATCAGCAGAGGGCTAAGGCATTGCTGCTAAAATGCCTGAGGTGAAAGAAGGGTGGAAACAACAGAAAGGGATTTCTGAGGTATTGCTGGCAAGATTCCTCAGGTTAAGAAGGAAGGAAGGAAGGACGGAAGGACGGAAGGACGGAAGGAAGGAAGGAAGGAAGGAAGGAAGGAAGGAAGGAAGAGACATGATATGCCTTGGGCGTATTAGATATGGAACTAATATACTGGGTATCAATCAGGTAGTATGGAAATAATATAATAAATCAGTTTAAGCCTAGGCAGTTCAGCCTCAAGAGATTACCATGTCAGCTCAAACGATAACATCTTCCAAGTGGTGGCACTATGTGGAATCTCCTTTCCACAGCAGTTCGTTGCCTATTTTTATTGGCAGCAAGACATCAGCTACAAATTGGTGGTTTCCATGGCCTTTGAGTGGGTTTCAATGTAATTGATTCATGGATTCCAGATTTACATTTTTGTATAATTTTACATTTTTAAAATATTGATTTTTCTGATTAAGAGATAGTATGTAAGTACAGAACTTTAAGCAGAAAGAAAAAATGCAGAGACTGGGAAGCTAGGTTCTCAGTCAGATATAAAGCTACATAGATAAATGGTGCCTCCCTGTGGTTATTGTGTGTTAGGAACAATTCATGACTTCCTCTTTCTTTCCTGTAAATGGGCGGGGATGTAATATCATAGAATAAACACATGGTGGCACCATTTATTTATAGCTTTCCTGTTTTGTGCTGATCACTTCTTTGTGCATGTGCCTTCAAGTCACCCGTTAACTTATGGTGACTTATGAATTTCATAGGGTTTTCTTAGGCAAGGAATAATCAGAGATGGTTTTGTCAGTTCGTTCCTCTGAAATTATTATCTTAAGTTTATTCTTCCAGGGTCACCCACTCTGCAACGGTCGTCTGACAGCCTGATTCAGAATCAGTTCCCACTGAAATCAGTCAGGCTTACGCTTAAGTGAACATTACAGTCTTAAAATGCTTCCATAGTGCTGTGATTTTATTAGGCCAGCTTCTAGGTCACAAAATGTTTTGAGATCATCTCTTCAAGTGAGAGTAAGGCCATTTCCTCACTACACTGTTATAGTGCTATTATCCCACTTTCAACATCCCGTGGAATTCTGGGGCTTGTAGTTGACGGAGGCCAGAGATCTCTTTGGCTGAGAAAAAGCCCCTCCCTAAATTTCAGATCCCACGATTCCATAGGATGTTGAATATGGAATAATTGATCTAGAACAGTGTCCTGCAGAAATGGCCGAAGTTACAAGAAGTAGGTGGAGAAAGTACGGAGGGATATTATCCTGATGTTGAAATCCTGATGTCTTGTTGGCTGAATGTTGTGCTGGTATGGAGGAAGATTTGTAGATATTCAGCTGAGCTTCACCGAGGGTCCATTCACACTACAAAATATAGCACTATTGTTTCACTTTAACTGCCATGGTTCTATCCTATGGAATCCCATGATTCCAAAGGAGGGGACCATGACAGTTAAAGTGGAATAACATCACCACAATTTGGGTCCCTGCATGAAGTGATGTCTCAGGTGTTAGCACAAAGCAGATAGTTTATGCTAGAGTCATTCAGGTTGTTTCCAGATATGTCTGCCCATATTTTATGACTTATTTTATGTCTTTTTTATATTTTACGTACTCCTAAAGGCAGAAACAATACCAAAAATAAAAAGTAAACAAACAACTGGCTAAATTAAGGTAGACTTGAAATCTATCTTTGGAGCTGTCTGGCTTCTGGGCATTTTACAGAGTTGCTGGTTGATGACTGAAAATGGGCAAGACGGCTTCCTATGGAATTTCCATCTGATTATTATGAATACATCTGTATCAGTGTGGTCCCCCTTGAATTAATGTCTGATTAAAATTTAGGATTTGATAAAACAATGGCAATAATTCTTCCGGTGAGTCAGTGTTTCCTTCTGGGATATAAGAGCAAACAAATGGTCAGGAAATAAGTAAATTAAATGCATATATAATAAATACGTGTTTAAAAGTTTACAGTAGGTCTACCCAACACTGAATAGTCAGTCCATTTATAATAAATACATAGTAATTTTTACCCATAGATGTGAAGGTCCACTGGGCATGAATCTTTAACTGGAAGAAGACTGATAGCCTCTTGCTTTCATCATTCATAGCTCATAGCATTTATAGTTTTATTCTGTGGGGCATCCTATATCGATTTGTTTGGCTCAGTCTGGTGGGAAGAACTAAAAGATTAAAAGAACGTTAATATCAGCCACTGAAGAAGACAATAATGTCAAAATGTGTCTGGCCTTTGTTTTATTGACGGTTTGTTTAGATCTATGGCTATCAGGTAGATTGAATCAGAGATTTATTGTGGTCACAGGTTACTTTAAACCAGTGTCTATTGGGTTTGGAAAGATTATCCGTTTTAGTCTGAGGCATATCTGTTTCGCCCAACATGCTTTTAAAAGGGAAAGTTATTTCATATCTTATGTCTTTTGATAATAAAATTCAAATTATATATTGGTTTCACACTTGTGGCTTGTGCCTTGAAGTTATTTGGAGAAGACATTACAAATCCTAAAATACTGGTCCTGTTGTTAGTATATAATGTAGTGCTACATTTATTTGTACTGCTTTCGGTTATATACAGTATAAGTAACCTAAGTAGAACTTCATTCTGTAATAGCCTAGCTCTGCAGAGCTCACGGTAGCCAAATTCTTTATGTTTAGGATTGGAAAGACATCTCTTCTGCTGAGATCCATATATACCTAGATAAAATTTGCTGCTTTGACAGCCATGGTATAAGTGATCTATGAGGTAAAGGGTGCGACTGACATTTCTAATAGTAGTTCATGTTGCTCAAATGTTTTGGTGAAGATGAAGCAGAACTGGATTGTTGTTTTATCTAAGTCCTCTGTCCTGCCAACCTATTTTTGTATCTCTCTGATAACTCAATATTGTTTTGATACATCCACAGATGCAACATTTCTGGAAATTTTTTGAAGCTCGGGGGGGGGAGGATATTTTTTGGTAAAAATGGGAATTTGTTGGAAAATGTATTATTAGCCCTATACAGATTGAAAGCCATTCTTTTACTTTAAAAACATAAAATGTATTATATATAACTTGGCTTGGCATAAAAGTTTCATGTTTTATATATTAAAAGTATTCTTTTTCAGAAAATAATTGCAAATTGAATTTCTCTTTTTTTTTGGGGGGGGGTACAAATGGAGCTACAAGGTCTCGAACTGTAAGGAACTTTTTAGTTTTGCCTGACTGCCATGAAGAGCAGTCAAACAAAAACAATAACAACAAAACTGATAAAACAAGAGAAAATGTCAATATTAGTAAACCAAAGAAAATAATTTTGTCTCCTCTAGTCCTCCATATCACCAAATATATATAAAGCACTCATTCCTATAAAAAAAACTAAGGGCCTTATCACACTACACTGTTTCAGTGCTATTATTCCATTTTAACTGCCATGGCAACATCCTATGGAAACCTGGGATCTGCAGTTCAGGGAGGTGCAGTTAGAATTTTCAGTCAGAGTTTTTGGGCTTCACTAAACTACAAACCACAGAACATTGTAATGGTAGTTAAAGTGGAATAATAGCTCTATAACAGCGCAGTGTGATAGGGCTACTAGAAAAGGAAACCTAAGACCAAGAAATGCAGTGATGCAAGATATTGTACATGGTTTTACGTAAGATTACTTGTGACATTGCTTTTAAAAATAATGTAGGGTGCTTAAATATATTAACACCTTGTCTTAAATATTTTATTCTTCATTCTAAAAGAGACTATTCCACAAATGATTTTTTCTCATTTTTCTGAGGGGAAAAAAAGCTTCAAAAAAAGTTTCAGGAAAAAAATGGGGAGAGGTATGAATTTTTCAAGCTATCTTCCCCAAGCCTTCACATTTTTAGATGGGTCCATGATTCAGTTTGTTGTTTGGATCGCAGAATGGGGAAGTGGAAAGATATAGGTGAACAAGAATGGAGATAATGTCTTGCTGAAAGTTTTATAAAGCTACTGGCTCTTGCAGAACATGGCGGTTTGTTTTTAAACAAAGCAAAACTAGTAGTTTCCTTTCTGAATTTCAGATTTTGTTCCATGCCGTGTTAAAGGACACAGATCTGCTACCGAGGTGGGTGGCAGGTGGGAAAAAAATAACAATATGTGACTCCAATGGTTTTACATTTCTTCAAAGGATTGGAAATAGAAATTTGAATAGAGCATTATGCTTTGAAGTTGTGTGTTGCTATATGCCTTATAATTAATGCTGTGGAGTTCAGTGAACTGTAAGAAGAGTAAATCAGAGACAGGACCTGTGTCAAACGTCAGCTTTGTTGGCAAGACCATCAGGCAGAGTGAAATGGTCTGATTTTGCATGTTGTTAAAGGTCAGCAAAGTATTATCTGATTATCATTATTGTAGTGCTATTGGTAGGGAGGGATGGAGGTATTTGTAGGATTTTCTGCCTCACCTGCTATGGTGACTGCCTTGCCATTGAGTATCATGTATCTTGCCTTAGGGATGGTACCACCACTTCTACTCTGCCTCAGGCACCAAAATGCCTTGAATGCTGGACAGCTGCCAAGGAGGAGTATACCATCCTACGGTCTTGATTTGTCAGAGGCAGTCCCAATTAATTCTCTTTCCTCCCACTTTTTCAGCTGCTTTTAAAATGTCCCACTTTCTCCTCCCACCTTGCCCTCTTTGCCCTTAGCTTGCTTCAGTTGTGCAAACTGAGTTCAAAGTGCAAAAGTAGTTTACATTTAATTAACTCAGCAGTGGAGAAGGGAGAGAAGGAGTGAATCTTGCCCTTCCCAAGAGCCTCAGACAAAAGCAACTGCAAAAGCAGTCAAAGAAGTTACCATTTCTGCTCACTTGCTTCACCTGTCTCTGGGCAACCTTGGAAATTGGGCACAACAATTCTGCGCAGAAAGAATGCAAAGAAAGTAAAGGTCAAGGCATTTTTTTAAAGTCAGAGTTGTGAGTCCAGATTGATACGCAGTCCTTCGTTTTGAACATCCAATGGACAAATACCGTTTAATTGGTTAACCTTTTGATTCTCATGCCCTTTTCAATGCCTTTTGCAAGTTACTGCAAACTAAAAATAGAAATAATTCTCAGACAGATGTCTTTTGCCACCCCAGGTAAGTTGTGGCATTTAATCAATTTCGGTAAGAGTTTTAAGGATTTTTGTTCATTTTAATTCAGGTATTTTCTGGTGTGGAGCAGGATAAGAAAAATTACTATAATGTGTGGAAATGTATTCGCTGCTGCGTATTGACTTCTTCCTTTTAAAAAAATCACATTAAACACAACCAGAATGTCAGTGAAGTGCCCATTCAACAATCGTTTGAATGGGAGAATGGACACCCAGTAATAATTTCCTATTTAAAAAATGCCCTGGTGGAGGTGACTGACCCTTGGCTTCAGAACAATTGCAAGGAACGGCCACTGTCTGCACCCTCTCTCTCTCTCTCTCTCTGTGCAGAGGGTGATTTGGTATAACGGAACTGATCCCACTGCTGCCCAGGGACAGAGTGGAAAGAAGACAGTAGTTAGTTCACTATCCCATCTCACCATCTCTTCTGTTTGTCCCCTGAGACGAAGAGGGAGCAACGGCTGTGCTCCACTTGATCTAGGCATCAGTTCCACTTGAGTTCCTGGATCTTGTTTAACTTGCTAGAATCTCCCACTAGCATAGATAACGGAGATTCTGGGAGCTGTAACCTGTTAATATCTTGGGAGCCATATATTGGGGAGCCACTAGGTCAGTCAGTGCAAAGGCCCTGATCCCATCCCTTGTGAGCAGTAACCCTTTCAGCTTCATTCTTGCTCACTTACGCAAGCCAGCCAGCCTTGGGGCAATGCCAAGGAGCAGCAACTAAGGCCTCCCCTTGTTCTTGCTCTCTTTCGCCCTGTAGATCACAAACACTGCCCTTCCCTTCTGGGTGGCACCACTGGGAGCATGGGACCAGCTAGATTTCAACCAACACAGTGACCAGAAAAGAGAAGGAGAGTCCAGTTATAACTATTTCTCAACAGTTGCATGCTCAATTGTTCTTGGGGCAAGAGAAAAGGCAGCAAGAAAGAAGTACCCAAACATCACTTTGCACACCATATAACATTTCATAGATGAAAGCCAGGACACATAGCGCCAAGCAACATCAGTGTGCTCAGCAGTGCAAATGTGATTAATGAGGAAGCACACATCAACTATGGGCCTTTCTGCACTACACTGTTATAGTGCTATTATTCCACTTTCAACCTCCTATGGAATCCTGGGGTTTGCAGGAGGGGAATTTAGAATGCTCATCTAGAGAGCTCTTTGGCCTCAGTAAACTACAAACCCCAGAATTTCACAGGATGTTGAAAGTGGAATAATAGCACTATAGCAGAGCAGTGCAGAAAGGCCCTAGGAGAGGCTGCGGCGGCTTGCTTTTGTCTGAGCCGACTGGGAAGGGCAAGATTCTTCCCCCTCTTCTCTTGTCTCCTCCCTGCTGAGTTGAATGCAAATTCCTTCTGCGCTTTGAAATCAGTCTGAAACAACTGAAGTAAGCTGAAGGCAAGGGGAAGAGGAAAGAAAATCTGGGACATTTTAAAAGGCAGTGGAAAAAAAGGCATGACAAAGTATTAATCAGAAATCTCCTCCCCACACTGGGACAGCTGGAAGGCATGCCTTCATCGTGGGACTGTAGCTCGCTTTGTGCATCCGATTAAGTTGTTTGTTTTTGCCTGTAGGGCAAAACAACTTAATCGGATGCACAAAGCGAGCTACAGTCCCACGACGACCTCAGCTACGCTTGCACTCCGCAGCCTATATGGAAGAGCCAGTCGCTGTAGTCTCTTTCAGCATAAAAAGACCAAAAAAAGGGGGGGGGGGTCCGATAGCACCTTTAGGATTAACCAGGAAGGCATTTATAGCTTACACTTGGGGGGAAAAAACGGTGTTAAACGCGCCCAGAAATTTCTGTACACCTGAAAACTTCTCCTTCCCGGTTATTGCCCAAGACCGTACAGGGTCTCCTCTGTACGGAAGACCGAGGGCACTTCCGGTCCCCCATGGGGCCCTGATCGGAAATGTGTCCCTTCTTCTCGCGTTCCCCCAGCGGGCGCTGGACTAAGGAATGTGTTTAGCCTGTAAGTTCCCCCCGTAGCCACCGCGTCGGAAGTGGTGCTCTCACTAAAGTGTCCGTCGGGGTGGAGGACTTAACCGACGTGGCTGAGTTTGGAAGGCGGAGCCGAGCTCGGAGGGGAGGGAGGCGTCCCCGGTGGCGGCGACGCAGCTGGATGGCAGGGGCAACCCGGAGCTCCCCGGTGTCACTCGGTAAGGCAGCCCCGGCGGGAGGGTGGGCGGGCGGGAGGCAGGTTGAGATTGCTCCGGGGCACTCCGCTCTCGCTAGGGTTTTGAGGCCCCCCCCCCCAACTTTTCCGGCCCGGGACTGAGGGCTGCCCGGGGAGCCACCTCGGCCGGGACTTAGCGCGGGATGGAAGAGGAGAAGCGGCCGAAAAGCGAAAGAGAGATGCAGGCTGCGCCCGGGCAGCACCGAAAAGCGGCGGCTGCTCCCGCGCGTGCTAACTTTGGAATGCAGTGATTTCAGGCTGCGGTACCGAGTTGTTTCCCCAGATGGGTTTGTTTTTGCTTTTTGATGCCTGGGGCCAAGTCTGCGATTCTGTGTTTGCAGTCCGTTGCACTGAACTCCGTCGCTCCTAACACCAGTAGGAGCCTAGTCTTTCTGTATTTTTGGAATGGTTGAAGTCTTGTCACAGAGCGTTCCGTAGACGCCGTGTTTCTCTTGCCGAGCCGAAGGGGGTTGCGCTCTCTCTGCTCGCAACAGGCAGGGTCTGCCTCCGCAAGAGAGAGAGAGAGAGAGAGAGAGAGGACCGGGGCCAGGTGGTCCCTGAACGCTTTGGCTTCAGGTTTCCCCTCTCCGAGGGACGAGAGGACGGAAGCTTAGGCCACTTCCGCACTACACTCTTAGAGCGCGATTATTCCACTTTCGACATCCTATGGAATCCTGGGGTTTGCAGTTTAGGGAGGGGCCGGCCGGCCCCTCCCTAAACTGCAAACCCCAGGATTCCATAGGATGTCGAAAGTGGAATAATCGCGCTCTGAGAGTGTAGTGCGGAGAGCGTAGCTGAAGTTCTCAAACCACGTACAGGTCAAATTGGTGGGCTAGGATAGTCAGCCTTGCCGGCGTTGCGTTATTTGGCACCTCTTTAACCTGTGAATGGCCTTCCTGCTCATTTGCCTTCCACTGGGTGGAGCATCCTGCTGATCAGACTTAAATCAAGCTGAAGATAAAAGATTTCTCTACAGCCCAGTACTGTGCATGTTTACCTGGAAGTTATTTCAGAGGGGTTTCCTTCCATGCCCACCCTATATAGGACTGCAGCCTTAGATGATGTCCTGTTGCAGTCCTTGGTATTGGACTGCAGCTCGCAGCATTTTTTACCATAAATCCATGCGAGTTAGTGTTCCTGGGACTTGCAATCCAATAACACCTGAAGGTCTGTGCAATGTCTGTCCTTACTTTAGGATGTTTGTTGGCCCTCCTCCCTAGCAAATTCATGGGAGAGAAGAGTTGCAATAGTAAATTAATGGTGTAACGCGTGAAGACAGCTGAATTGGAGATAAATGTAATTGGATATTGTATGGTGGAAATTTTATGCCTGAAATCATTTGGATTGGTTTAGGTAGGATGCTGGAAAAAGCAATGGAGAGACATTGTATGGCGAAAGTTTTGATGAACTTCACTTCATCAGATGTATGAAGTGTTTTCCTCCGTTGCCAGGGATAATATACCCGGGATGGAGAGAAAAATGGTAAACATGAGGATGAAATGGCAATGAAGAAACGTATTCTGTGACAATTTAGTGTAAAGCTTAAATCAGGGGTGCGGAACTTATGGATAGTATTGTTGGACTGCAACCACCATGTGACGTAACCTGCATAGCAAGATAGGAGGGATGATGGTAACTGTTCTCCAACAAACTCTGTTCATAAGATAATAATTGCACATACAGTAATTGATGATTATCCAGTGACATAGTTGTGTTAGTCTGGCTCAGTATGCAAAAGGATCTTTGAAAGTAACTGAAAGAAAGAAGTTTGTAGCATAAAATTTCTTAGTTGGTGTCTACTTCGTCAGTCTTCATCATCACCCAGTCTACAAAAAATTATGCTTTAACATCTTTCTCTCAGTCTGAGAGGTTCTACAAGACCCATTTGCTTGGTGATTAGTCAATTGTGATAATTACTATAGTTAGTGGCACAGAAAGCAGGAACAAAGTTGGTCTTTAATGCCAGAGTAGTTGATTTGTTGGAGTCATAAGCATTTAATCTTCACTCAAGCCTAGTCAATTAGAGTATTGTCAATCATAGCTAATATAGGGGCCAGTGAGGAAAGAATACTGAATACTGGCTAGTCTACATGTTGACCATTCAATAGAAAAGTGAGATTTTTAGAAGCAAGAAATATGGAGAATCTGCATTGAGACTAGATAGGGATGCCTAGTGTGGAAAGATCTGTGTCCGCAGCCGTTGCATCATAATTTTGTCTGGTGGTCAGAAAAAAACATTAAGTATGTTTAATGATGAATAGCACATACCTTAATCCCCATTCAACCAGAAGGAAGTTCACCTGGCAGATTCCCCTTTGTGTTCTAAAAAGACTATAATGGTGTCAGACAGTAACCTATTGATCTGGTATTTGCTTCTTTTATGTCTAGCTGTGGTCTAGCATAAGGGAGGACATCGCTGCGGCTTATGGAGTTATGAATAGTGTGGAGAAAATTAAAGTTAACCCTTTCCCATTCTGGATAGCTTGGTTCTTTCATGAAGCTTATCAGTGACAGATTCAAACCAGACTAAAAGGAAATACTTCTTCCTGAAAACTGTCTGCACCTTACAGAATTCGTTGTCATAGGATGTTATCATGACCAGTATTTTAGATGATTTGTAATGGAGGATAGAACTATTACTGGATATTGGCTGTATTGTAAAAAAAAATAAAAAAAATAAAAAAGTAGCTCAGAGTATGATCTCCTCCCTGTTTTATATGCTGCTGGATAGGTTTATGAAATGATCCCTCTGAAATACTCTAAGCAGTACTGTTGTCCACTAGGGTGAGTTCATAGATGATGCTTTTACTTCTTAAAAAATCCCAAGCTGAGTAGCTAGAGGGTAGTTTACATTTGACCAGAGCTATGTGTCTGCAGTTATTCTTTGGAAATAGAAAAACAAAAACAAAACAAAACAAAAAACACACAGAATGTGTTGGTTGCAGAATTAAGCTTCTTGGGAGTCTTGGCTTTCATTTGTGTTTCTGATCTTTGTAGCTGCAAGTCAAGTATGTGGAATGGTTATGCATTACCTACTGCGATCTCAGGAGCTCAAGGCATGGTTGAATAAGCATCCCAGGAGCTGGTTTTCACTGTTCAGGATAGCTTCTTTCTCTTCTCTATAGTAACAAAGCAAAACTAAGTTAGGCAAAATAGTCAATGCTTTAGAATAAATAGTGGAGAATAAGACAGAAACTTCTGTTCTTCTTGGTTAAGAATTTAGATTGCCTGTCTGTGTGGATTGTTCTTTTATGTTTTAGCACAGCCCTGCCTATGGGGACTTGGGTTTCTCCAACACCAGCTCTCTGGATGTTAGTTTAAGATGCAGTGATGCCTGCGTCTGAGGTGGCTTTTGGAAAATTCTATCAGACCAGTCCAGCTTCCTGGGAGAATGTGAACAAGTAAACTCTTTCCCCACCCATTTCCACTTGTAAAATTGGAATAATGACCTACCTCATGGTGCTGTTGTGAGCACTGTTTGTAGTACTTTCAAAAATTACAAGTAATGTAACTCATAAATGCACTCTTTGTATAGTATCAGCAGATCTACACGCTCTTTGAGAGGACCTTTTCTTACTAGGAATAGGAGAGGTTGTTTGAGGAGGATTCTAAGTGTGGAAAATCCTGTAGGCGCTTCAGATCTGACAGTAGTGGAACTACTGTGCCTGAGAGCTGCAGAGCCTTGTAGCTCTTGGCAGAAGGTCAGGATTTCCAGTTGGACTCCAGGCGCTCACTGCTGGACTTGTAAAGTAGCTCTGGAAGAGAGTTTGCTTGTTGCTATTTCTACTTCCGTTGCGGGGGAACAAGATGACATTTTGTCTGGACTCACTGGCATAATTAGAGACAACCTATGAGGTTCAGCAGAATGTGCCTATAATTTTTTTTTAAAGATTGGCATGGCTGTGGGATTTGAAGCAGGAAAGAATGTTAGAGCAATGTAGTGGGCAAAGCTACAAGGGCAGGAGCAGAAAAAACTCTGACTCCAGTGCTCAGAGCAGCAGGGTTGGATGGAGGGGTGAACTGAAGGTGCTTTGGAAGAAGGCCACTTCCTAGAACAGACTGGAAATCTTGTATCAGGGAGACTCAGCAGTTTCCAAAACATCCCATGCAAACACTCTGGTCTATTTCTCCTTTGGTGTGTGTTTACAGTTTGGGTACTGTTAACTGCAGGCTGTACTGTACCAGAGGATGAAGTGGGAGAGTGCAGTCTAAAGACATTTCCGCACTACACTCTTATAGCGTGATGATTCCCCCCTCCCGAAACTTCAAACCCCAGGATTCCATAGGATGTTGAAAGTGGAATCATCGCGCTATAAGAGTGTAGTGCGGAAATGGCCTAAGTTAGGTTTTTGGACTACAACTCCTAGAATTCCCCTAATCCCCTGTTCTCCCCCATCCCACCCCCATCTCACAAGAAAACTTTCTTCTGTTCTTTTTTTTTAATCTTCTTGGGTAGAGAGAGACATAGGTACATCAGTTTTGACAACACCGTCCTAAGCGTGTTTATTCAGAAGTGAATTAAGGATTGCAGATCTTAAATTCAGGATTGCAGGAGGGCTAGCATACTATAGTGGTTTGAGCACTGGACTAGGGTTCGAATCCCCACTCAGCCATGGAAACCAACAGGATGACCCCGGGAAAGTCACATTGTTTCAGCCTCAGAGGAAAGCACGGGCAAAACACTCTCTGAACAAATCTTCCCAAGAAAACCCCTTGATAGGTTTGCCTTAGAGTTGCTCTAAGTTGGAAATGACTTGAAGGTACACAACAATAATGTGATCTTCGGTATGCCTACTACCAAGTAAGATAGGAGCACAACCCAAATCATATAAGCTCCCTCCCAGTTCTTACTGGGGTCTCATCTGAAAAGCCTGCAGGTATTTTTGCTTGGTTGGCTTTTGTCCCCTGTCCCTGCCTCCTGGTGGCATCTTCTTTTTGTTCAGGAGAAATCTTCCTTATATCTAGCATACTCCAGGCTGTATTTGCAGTAACTGCTCACAGTTTGGGTAAGATGCCTCCAGGGAACACAGCTGTTACCCAACGAACCATGAGATGATTTTGACTCTAACGCAGTAGTATGGAATGTTCACTGAGTCAAGCTGTTTCAGCCTGTGGGTCATGACCACAGACCTAGCCCCTAGGAATTAGAAAGGAGTCACAAGGCAGGGGCCCCTCCCGAAACTGCAAACCCCAGGATTCGGTAGGATGTTGAAAGTAGGATAACAGCGCTATAACGCTCGAGTGCAGAAATGGCCTCTGGTTAGATATTTGCAGAAAAACTAGATTTTGCATACGTAAGGGATTTTTATGGCTGGTTCACTTCTACACATTATACCACGTTTGCTTATTTGATGGCGTGTAGGTAGAGTCGGCATGGTATAGTGGTTTGAGAGAACAGAGTAGAATAGAATAGAATCTTTATTATGGTCATAGACCAGCACAAAGTGGTTTGAGTGTTGGACTAGGACTCTGGGAAACCAAGGTTCGAATGCCCACTTGGTTCTGGAAACTTTCTGGGTAGCCCTGGGAAAGTCACACTCTCTCAGCCTAAGAGGAAAGCAATGGCAAACCCTCTCTGAATAAATCTTTCTAAAACCACCCTAGGACAGAGTCACCATCAGTTGGAGCTCACTTGAAGGCACAAAACAGCAAGGTGAATACAAGTGTGCCTAGCGTGAATCCTGTGAGGAACTACAAAAGCTCTGTCCGTGGTATCTGACCTGAAGTAATTTGTTATATGGGAGAGTCCTCCCTCGATGATGTGGTGACAAATGGATGAACCAGCATCATAAACTCTAAGTGGCATCTGTGTAATTAAGGGCTGGAGTACCTGCTCAAAATGCAGTACAGATGCAGCACTTTTTGTGCTGCCCCCCATTACTACTTTTTTTTTAAGAAGGCAATGGAGGAGTAAAATTCAGAGAAGTAGCAGGGCCTGTTGATCTGAGTAAGAGCTCCTCCTTCCAGCCTTAATCTGACCTATTTAGGAATGTTCCTGTAGGTCTTCCCCCATGACAAATGATACTTCCCTTTGTCATAACATATGGAACCACTGAATGGCCTATTTTTACATTCCTTGTGACCTCGTCAAGGCACCAGGTGTCAACATCATGGTCTTTTTGTGGAATATTTGTTTTATGTGACTTCCTTGAAGGAGGTGTAGTTCTTATCACTTGTTCTAACGGCCATGCTTGTTGGGTATGATGGATCTTATAGTCTGGCACATCTGGAAGACTGGGTTGTGGAAGGCTGACTGAGACCTTCCGTTGTTCAGAGAACTTAAGAATTGTTTTGCCGTCTCTGACCCATCAGTGCTCTGGCTGCACCAGGGCCCTAGCAGGTATTATGGGACAACTTACAGGCAGGCCAAGACCGTAACGAGTAATTTCTTCGTGTTTGTTCGAGGCTATCAGAGAGCTACTGCCTTTGAAAATGGGTGTTTTGTTTTTATTTATTGTGTCAATCCTGTCCTCTATGAATTTTTTTGTATCTTGTTATAAATAGCCATCTTCCTGTGAGAGAAGTTTGTCAGAATCTCAGTAGATAAAAATAGTACTTCCCTGTTCCATTTTACTGAGGAACCGGTAAGGTATGTGAGTGTGGTAGGGAGGCAGTCCTTGGGAAGAAAAAGGTTCCACTGGGTAGCAGAGAAAAGTGCATTAGCATCACCCCTTGGTGTTGTGAATTGTACTGTCTCCTGTAGCTTGGCTTTGGCCCACTGGCCAGAGGAACCCTATAGTTTGAATACCAGTGGCCTTGTGGCCTGTGCAAATCATGTGTTCCAAGTATCCACTTGTTTATGTTACTAGACTGAGACCTTAAAAAGCATTTTACTACCATAAACAGGTAGAATTGTATGCCATAAACCTCCCAAATTAGCTGGCACCAAGATGAATAAGGAATCCCCATTTCTGTTATTTTTTAAAAAAAGAAGTTTGTTGGGTCAGGAGAGGCTGAGGGTGATACTGAAGAGAAAGAACAGCATTCTAGTCTCTCTTATGGACTGGAGCAGTCCAATATGGGTGAATTCTGGTGTTTGAAAGATCTGGTTTGTTTTGTGACCCTTTGGCAATTATAGCCAATGACTAGATCCCCATAAATGATGTCCCACCTGAAGGCTATAGGCTAAATTCAGTTATTAGTTGCAGCAAGAGTAGACACATTGAATCAGTGGAGTCTATGTAAGTGTTGTAAGTGTTGATTCAGCAGTTCATTCAATGTGTCTGCTGTACTTGGGACTAGTAATAAGACTTAACATTTTTACTTTTCAAAAGGTATTTAGGTAATCAGGGCTGACATTCCTGTGATAATAACCAAAATGGCTGTCAATTCTGTTCATATAATTGCTTAAAATGTAGCATGCCTTATGTTTAGTAGACTGCTTCTTTGATCAGTCTGATGGCATCTGCTCAGTTTCTGCCATGGGCAGGCAGAGAGGAATGCAGTTAAGTCCTCACTGGATGAAAAAGTATTGGGTGGCAGGTCACTGTGCTTGCAATGATAGATGGTGCTTGGCTTCAGATTCAATTTGTTATTTTTGTAATCTGCCTTTTCCCTAAGAAGCTCAAGGTGGTATACCACTTCTCCCTCTGCTCTTCATCCTCCCTGTGCTCTCAGCAGTCCTGTGAGATTAAGTTAGGCTGAAAGATGACAACTGGCACAGCTTCACCTGTGCTTTGTGGTTTAATGTAGATGTGAGCCTTTTTTTTTTTTTTTTTTTGCTTAACCCGGTGCTCCAACCAGGCTGGATCTGTGATCTGCAAAAACATTGTCTCTGGCTAGGTTTGCTATGCCCCTTTGGAGGAATTTCCAACTGGGCAGATGGTCTAGTGGTAGTAGGTGCACTCTTTACAAAGCAAATGTCTGATTGGTCCTTTACAGCTGGTGTGTGCTCATGTTGGACAGGTGACCTCTTCGTCTGACCGTAGTCATGAGAACAAGTGTTCAATTTGTAACTTGCCAGGAGGGCTATATGAATTTGTCCCATTCTCTGCTTGGTATAGGTAAAAGAACTGTGTGGTGGTGGGTTTTGTTTTGATTTTTTTTTCTGGTCTGAATTTTAAAAGGACTTGTAGGTCATTCCACAAAAACGAAGTTCTTCTTTAGAAGAACCCAGCTTTACAGACACACTCACACTTTGTGGGTGCACTCGCCTTCCCTTAGGACTAGATTGCAGACACGTAACCCTAGAGAGATGAAAGTGAGGCTTAATCACAGAAAAAGCGCTATTAAGTGAGGTATATGGGAGTGGTTGTCGTGTGCCTTCAGGTCATCTCTGACTTATGGCAACCCAAAGGCAAAGCTGTCATAGGATCTTCTTGACAAGGTTTGCTCCGAGGAGGTTTGCCTTTGCCTTCCTTTGAGGCTGAGAGAGTGTAACTTGCCCAAGGTCGCCCATTTGGTTTCCACGGCTGAACAGAGAGTCAAATTCTGGTCACCAAAGTCATAGTGTAATGCTCAAACCACTACACCAATGCTGGCTCTCCATTATATGATGACACCACTCTTTTATCCTAGGGAGATATATACTGTATAGATTAGGTAGGCACCCATAGATTGCCGTGAGGTCTTACCTTGTGGGGAGATTTACCTATTTCAGAAAAATAAATAATAGTGTAAGTCATCTTTATTTCCCTTGGAAGTTTTTATTTTCTTTTCTTAAAGGAAAGATTGAACCGGGGGAAATCTGGGGAATAAAGAAATGCCTTGATAAGACTGATTTTTTTGAGAGGGGGTGACATTGGGATGGATGTGAAATGTTAAAAAGTTTTAGACAGAGACTTGTGACTTTTCTTTCCCTTTTCAGGGATTACCCAGCCAGGCTGAGGCTGTAAACAACAATGGGAAAAAGGCTTTTTCTCCATGGAATTCTCTCCATCTTACTGCCTGCTGTTGCCTGCCAGGCCCGTGATCTCCCCTTGTGTGAAAAGGAGGCTGAGTCTTGGGGAGCCATATTCAGTGAGGACCGCCTGGATGCCTGGGTCTGTTCTTTAATTGGTTCACTTATGGTTGGGCTGAGTGGAGTTTTTCCGCTGCTGATCATTCGGCTGGAGACAGGAGCAGCATTGAAGTCAGAAGGTAGGTCAGTCCCTCTGTCTAGCATTCCTGGTAATCCTGCCTTCCCTTTTCCAGACAAACTTCTCAGCCAGTGAATGTTGGGAACAACATATACTTTTAATGCAATGGTTAAGATTCTGCTTGTGATCAAGAAATGCTACCTGTTGATGTGCAGGAGCCCATCTGTTCTATCAGTTCATTCTGTCAACTTAAGTAGGGCAAGACTAAAGTTAAATTTAGGGTAAGGCATTTTTTAAGTAATAGTTGGATGTTGAACCCAGCTCACAGTCCTGACTTTTGGACACTTAGTGGAAATAAATTGAATAAAATACAATTGATTTAGTCAGCCTCAGGATTCCCACTCGTTTCAGTACCTTCTGCAAGTTACTGCAAACCAGGAACAAAATAATCCTCAAATACATGTCTTTTACAATCTCTAATTAATTTTGTATTTTAATCAGTTTTTCTAAGTTTTGATGAGAGTTCAAGGGATTTTTGTTTTCTGGTGGTGGCAGGATTATAAAAATTCTTAGGTTACAGATATATGTGATGACGGCCAGTGTGATGCAGTATTTTGAATGTTGGATTATGACTGGAGAATGATTTTTTCCCTGCTTAGTCATGGAAAACCATCAGTGGACTCAGCCTCAGAAGAAGGCAAGGGCAACCCCCCTTGGCTAAATCATGTCAGGAAAGCCCTGTGATAGGTTTGTCTTTTGTTGTTCTTAACTGCTGTCAAGTTGCTCTTGACTTACGATGACCCTATGGGTGAGAGACTTCCACATCACTCTGTCATCAACTGCCATGCTCAGATCTTGCAGATTCAGGGACATGGCTTCCTTTATTGAGTCTATCCATTTGTAAAGTGGTCTTCCTCTTTTCCTACTGCCTTCCTCTTTTCCTACTGCCTACTGCCTTATCAAGCATTATTGTCTTCTCATGATATGGCTGTTCAGCTTTCACAAAGTCCAGCTTTCACAACCATACACAGAAATTGAAAATACGGTAGCATGGACCATCCTAACCTTAGTATTTAATGATATATCTTTATACCTCCAGATCTTTTCTCATTCCTTCATAGCTGCCCTCCCTAGACTTCTTTTGATTTCTTGACTACAGTTTCCATTCTGATTAATGGCTGAGCCAAGGTATGGAAAATCTTGAACTATTTCTGTGTTTTCATCATCTACTTTAAGGTTGTGTAGATCATCTGTAGTTTGCCTTAGGGTCACCATTAAGTTGGAAGAAACTTGAAGGCACACAGCAATAAACAACAAAGATACGTGTAAATGTATTTGCAGCTCTGTATTGGCTTCCTCTTTTTTTCCCCTCTCTCTCTTTTTTCCTTTTTTTAAAATCATTTTCAATGCAATCTGAAAGTCTGGATAAAATGTAATGAAGGAACTCCACTCATGAAACTTTTGAGTGGGAGAGTGGACACCCAGTAACAATTCCTTTAAGATGCCTTGATTAAGAACCTGGGAAATGTGTGGAGGTGGTTCTTCTCCAGCAATTCTTCTGAAAGATACAGGGGACTTTCACCCCCTGGTAAAGTGGTACAGTCATAAGAAATGGGATTCTGAGTAATAAATGTAAGCTACAAATAGAGCAAAAATCCATTTAACTTCACCATTTTGTATGACATTTTCAACTGCCTGTGGGAAAGGACAACATAGTAGACAGAACAATGAAGGCTATTGGGACAGGCCCTTTATTCTCCCTCAGATTGGTGTGGCAGTTCCCTGTCAGTATCATTTCATTCTAACTCTACCCTTTGTGTAACAGGGCTAAGAGTTTTTATTGGTCCTCAGAATGAAACTGTTTATTTAAGTAGCATTTTTTCTTTATTAACGTGACTTTAGATAATTCAGACTGACTCAGTAGTTATGAAACAAACTGTTCGTTTATTATAATAACAGGGGAAATGAAGTATTTTGTTAGAGTTCAGTTGTAGTACAGCGTTAACGTATTAATAGTTCAGACTTCTGACAGATTTTGTTAGTTAATTCCTGCTTCAGACACCAATTCCCTGTGACTTTTCCTCAGCTGCCTAATCACAAACCAAGCTGGCCTCTCTCTGTCTAGAATCATAGAGTTGAAAGAGACTACAAGGGCCGTCGAGTCCAACCCCCTGCTATGCAGGAAAACACCATCAAAGCATTCTCTACAGATGGCCATCCAACCTCTTTTTAAAAGCCTCCAAAGGAGGAGACTGCCCCATACTCCCAAGGCAATGCATTCCACTGTTGAACTGCACTTACCATCAGGAAGTTCTAATATTTAGATGGAACCTCTTTTCCTGAAGTTTGAAGCCATTGCTCCATGTCCTACTCTGTGGAGCAGCAGAAAGCGATCTTCCTCCATCCTCCATATGACATCCCTTCAAATATTTAAACATAGCTATCATACTGTCTCCTAACCTTCTCTTCTCCAAGCTAAACATACCCAACTCCCTGAGCCTCTCCTCATAGGGTAAAGTTTCCAGGCCTTCTACCATTTTGGTCGCTCTCCTTTGGACATGTTCCAACTTGTCAATATCCTTCCTGAACTAGTTCTCACTGAAACCTCAAACACACTCAGAAATGTTGCCTTATACAGAATTCCTCTCATTCATAAGCCCCTCGCATGTGCATCACTGTACCGGGTTTCATTCTAGAGGTGCTATACGATTCTCCCTTCACATTCACAGGTTTGACCTTCACAAATTTGATTATTTGAGAGACATGTGTCCCTTCCCCCCTTCTCCTCCTCCCATTATTTATATTTTGCTGGGCATGGAGAAGGAAAGCAAGTGCCTGGACAAAAAGCAGGGAAATTGGGGGAGGCAAAAGGCAAGGGAATGAGGGGAAGGCTTGTGTGCACATCTCCCTTCTCCGCTATGGAACTCCCCCTCCCATTCCCTAGCCTCTGTTCCCCATGCACAAAAGGCAAGGGAGTGGGAGAGGGGAACCCCAGGAGGGAATGGGAGGGGGATCATGGTGCGGAGAGGGAAGTTATTTGTGGTTTTTCACTTTCACAAGGGTTTTGCAACCTGAACCCTCACAAAAGGTGGGGGGCACTGTATTTACTGCCTGGCAACCAGCCGTCAAGTTGCACTGGCATTCCAAATAGCTAACCGCCAAAACAATTTTTCCCAGCCACCTTTCCTCCTTCAGGCTGTTGTGACTTTACCAGGTATTGCCCAGACACTTTCAAGTCCATTTGAGCATTTAGAAGCACTAGTAATTTATATATTAACTATAAAAATATGAGTGTATATTATTTTCTGTACCATGTTGTGTGCATGTTATGCTTGATTAAAAGTAAGGGATAGTCATGTTCCTGTCTTCTTCACCTCAAGATGCTAGGCTTGTAGAATCTTGCCTTTGGTCCCTTTCATCCTGGCACAGCTGGCGTGAGGTGGCCGTGAGTATTTAGTTTTTCCCAGCTGCCGAGTGCTCCTAAAGGCCAGGAGCAACTGTCCTTCCCAGTTTTCAATATTTCCTTGGAAGCAAAGGAGACATTCATGTGCTACGCAAGTCTGAACTGCAAGCATGTGGATTTTCTTAAGCTTCTTTGAGTAGCCTACCCAGATGAGGCTGAACGCTGCAGTGACTTCCTGTTTGTCTTTCAGAGGGATCCCATCGGATGAAGCAGCTCTTGAGCTTTGCTATAGGGGGGCTTCTGGGGAATGTGTTCCTGCATCTGCTTCCGGAGGCCTGGGCATACACTTGCAGTGCCGCTGCAGGTAACTGTGACCAAAGCTTTGAGATCACCAATCACACAGGCAGGCAAACAGACAAGGCAGGTACACAGCCGTCTCTCTCAGTATATCTGTACAGCTTAGTGATGGATCCTAGGATGGGGGTCCTCTCCATGGAGGCTTCTCACAAGGAACAAGGGGCTGCCAGTATTTTTTTTTAGCCCTTTGTCCTATACTTTGGCTGATAATAGTGTCTTTTTAAAAAGAGGCTAGAGAGGAAGAGTCAACCTCTTTCCAAAGCAGTGATGGAGGCTGATAGGGAATGTAGCCAGATTAGGCACTACCAGTTTGTGTCTGTAGCCTCATTGGATGCCTTAGGATATGTGGGACTTCAACTCCCAGCATCTCCCACTCAGGACACGAACGATGGGACTTCTATCCAAACACATCTGGGTGGTGCCCAGTGGGGAAAAGCTAACCTGTGTGTCCTGTAAAGAAAATCAGGGGACAAAGCAGCGCAAACTTCTTTATTTCTGCATTGCATGTAGCAGCCTTAAAAAAGATAAGCTGCTGGCCCCATAACTAGATCTTGGAAAAGTTACTTTTTTGCTGGATTGGAATTTCTGGAAGTTGCAGTTCAAAAACGTAATTTTTTTGAGGTATGTGCAGAACCCTGTAGTGAGCTGCTTAATTAATAGAAGGGAAAGCTTCTGCCCTGGCTTTCTGTCCATGGTGACAGCTAGCTTTTTGAGTCTGCAGAAGCCCTTTCTCTTGAAAATGTCAGCCTGACTGACTCTTCAGGAATGCCTCTGTTTTTCTTGTAAGGCTTTTATCTCTGGCCTTTTTGAGTTTCAGGATTGCATAGCCTCACACGTGCCTGTCGGTCTAGTAGCTTGCCAGCAGTCAGTCTGAGTGAGAGGGTGTGAAGCTGATCAAAAGGCACATTTTGTGCCCTTGGGCTGAGAACTTGCTAGTGAGAGTGTGGCAGAACAATGAATGAGTTTTTCCAAGGTGTGGGTTTCATGTCTCCACATGCAGTTCAGGCAGACATAGCTTTAGGATTTGTTGTGGTGACCAGAGGAGTCTTTCTGTCTTTCTCTGCTCAAATTCTAGTTTTGCTCTCATACTAAAGCAGGGTAAGTTGGTGGGCTTCCGTGTAGCACCGTATCCTACTTGCAAGATTCACATTTTTAAAGAAAGGACACATGTGCCAATCTTCTGGCAGAAGAATTCCTCACCAAATCAGTGCAGTCTTTTAGGGAGTAGTTTCCATCATCCCTAATTGCTGACTGGGGGTTGTGGGTGTAGTGGTCACCTCTGTGGGGACCCAAGTTCAGGAACCCCCTGCCTAAGACAGCACTGGCATTCTCTTTTTAAAAAATCAGAAACTACAATTACCGTGGTCCACTGGTATGTTTCGTACTTGCAAAGCAAGAGTACAGACTTGGGCCATTTCCACACTAGACTGTTCTAGCGCTATGATTCCACTTTCAACATCCTATGGAATCCTGGGGTTTGCAGTTTCAGGAGGGGCCAGCTGGCCCCTCCCAAAACTGCAAACCCCTGGCTTCCATAGGATGTTGAAGGTGGAATCATAGCGCTAGAACAGTCTAGTGTGGAAATGGCCTTGGTCTCTCTTAAACTAGATTATTTAAGGCTCACTTATTAAGTCTTCATGACTTGCTTCAAACAAAAGAATCCCGATGGGTCAGTTTTGAATGATGTTGCTAGTCCAGGAGTAGGCCAGACATAGCCAAGGGTGAGGCGTATTCTGTCCAGTCCTCAAGCTTCTTTTGCTTTTATCTCCAATCAGTGATCAGAGATACAAGGGTGTTTAAAACCTGAGGAACTGTTGGGTGACTCTGGTTTGCAGCCTGGGGCAATGTTTTGAAGTTCTGAAGGGGTTTCTTATGACACAGTCCCTGAGGACTCTGGAACTGGCAGATCACTACACAATCCTACACATACCCCACTTTGTCTGATTTCAGAAGCTAAGTCAGGTTGGACCCTGTTAATGCTTGAATGAGAATACTGGGGGTGAGGATGGGGTCTCCCTGGAGAGCCTTTGGTATTAAATGCTACTGGGCTAGATGGACCAATGGTCTGATACAGCATAAACCACCTTCCTTTGTTTCTGTGTCCCTCTGGAGGTATTTTAGGTTATGAGAAATTAGTTGTAATGGTAACGCTGATCCCCAAGCATCTTGTCTGCAAGCAAATTGTGCTCTGATTTCATGCTTGTTTGTTTGTTTTTACTGGTCAAGGAGGGAGAATGCAGAGCTTCCAACAACAGAAGCTTCTAGGGCTTTGGGTGATTGTTGGCTTGCTGACCTTCCTGAGTCTGCAGAAGATGTTCCCAGATAATGAAAAGCAAGGAGGCTCCAGCCTGGTAAGTGGGATGCAAAATGAGCTTGGATATGGCATGTGGTTTGTGTGGCTTATTGATTGTAGAAATTCTGCGCAAAACCTGATTTGTGCTCTTTGCCAGTAGCTTCTGTAATGGTTCAGAGGGATGGGATAGGCTTGGGATGTGAGAGGGCAACTGGGGAAGGGGAGACTGCTTTCCGTGTTTCGTGGGGGATGCCCTGTCACAGGAGAGAGGAAAGTGTGGCCCCCAGGCTGCATGTAGCCCCAAACCCTTTCAGGTGGCCATTGGTGCCCCCCAGGACAACCCCCCAGGACAATTCTTCCTAATTTCCTTTTTTAAAAATCTGGCTGCTTTTCAGTATCCTTCCCCTACCATGCAACAAACGTGTCAAAATGGCCACAAAGTACTGTGGGTTTACTCTCCTCAGCCCTCTCGTAGAATGCCACTTTTGATTTTGATATGGTGGTACAAGACGGCCAGGGAATGAAAAATGGCCCTTACCTCGGCACAGTTGCCCACATCTTTCTTCTCACGTACGCTGTTTCATAAACTGGGCTTGCAAAAGATGATGATCATGATCAGAATTTGGAATTCCATATTGAATTTTCCCAGCATCTCCATTCCTTCTTAATCTGACATAAATTGTACAAGTACATTTCTCAAATGTACTTGCACAATTTATGTCAAATGAAGAAGGAATGGGGATGCTGGGAAAATTCAGTGTGGAATTCTCAAATGTACTTGCACAATTTATTCTAATTAACGAGTCTGGTGGGCTTTTCTGAGTGTTTTAATTTTCAGTGTATGTTTTTAGGGTGAAAATAATATATATTCATGTGCTCTTCCATCAGCCTTGGATCCTGATAGTGTGTCATATAAGCAAAAAAGATATAGTGGCTGCCTAATTTATGTGCCTTGCTTAAAGGCGGCCTTCTCCAACCCAGTACCCTCCAGACGTATTAGCTGACAGTACCCATCATCCCTAAACCACAAGCCCAGTGGTAGTGGTGCCTGGGGATGATGGGTGTTGTGGTTTAATACATCTGGAGGGTAGGGGCTAGAGGAAAACTGACTTGATGTCTTAACATAATTAATTACTTAAAATGAAAATTTTGGGGGTTTGTGTAGATCCTCTTTTTCCTATGTATTCTTATCAAGTTTATTGATGTACAATCATCTCTCCACATTTGCTAGGGTTAGGGGCACAGGATCCCCATGAATGTGGAAAAACTGTGAATAACTCTAGGCCTTCCCAAACCATATTTAACATACAAAAAAAGTATGGTCACTGTGGTCAACCCACCATCAATTCCTTTGAGGCATCAGGGTTCCTTCAAAAGGCAGAAGTGGATGGCTGGTGGGGCTTACTGCCACCTCCACTGCTGTCCCATACCATTTTTGATAGGGAATTACAAGCCTTGTTTGCAGTTTCTCAGTCTCGTGAGGCTTGCAGTCCCTATTAAAATGGCATAGGGTGGCAGCAGAGGCGACAGCAAATAATCCGTGAAAAATCAAATCCGCAAAAGTGAAACCCTCAAATGTGGAGGGCTGACTGTACTGCCTTTTCCCCAAGACGGGAGCTCAAAATAGCTTACATGTTTAAAAAGCTTACAATTAAAAGTGTACAAGAAGGCAACATTGGAACCAAATGAACTGAACGAAACTGTTAACCGTATTAAAAACTACTCTAAAAAGATTGTAAACTGTATTGTATAACTTTTGCAACAACGCAGCACTTACAACCCTTTGTTAAAAGTGTTCAGTTTTAAAAGCCATTCTGAATTTAAAAGATCTTCACCTGCTGATGGAAGGATAGCAAGGAGGAAACCATTCCAGCCTCCTGGGGAGGGAATTCCAAAGTATAGGCCCCTACACCAAGAAGGCTGTACCATATCCCACCCTCCCCCAGATGAGCAAGGGTGGAGTAGCTCTACTTTTTTTTGAGTTTCTGACAGGGCAAGTTGGAAGGGAATGAGAGTCATCTCTGGGCGACTGTTTGTAAGACTGCAAATAAAAGGACAGCTCCTTCTCTGTGATTTAGGTCAGTGACCCCCAAGTTCCTGCCAAAAAGATTCCAAACGGGAGCAGCTTCTCTGTGCAGGAGACCACCAGTCCAATCCAGAGAAAGAAGTTGGGTCCAGCGCAGTGCAATGGTTCTTCTCATGTACCTTTACCACCTGCCCCCAAAATAAAGGTAAATGGCTTTAATGAATGGACTTTGGTGGGAAGAAAACACTCTGAAGGATGATCAAGGCTCTCTTGAAAACAAGGGCCGCAATCTCCAACCCCCCCTCTGCCACCCGCTGCAAAAAGCAGCATTAAGCTTTTCCCTGAGGAGATGCTTTACTGTTAAATAATATATCTGTGCTTTATACTGAAATAGGCCATGGGAGCACTGTTCTGGCTGGCCTAGGCCATTTCCGCACTAGCCTGTTATAGTGCTATTATTCCACTTTCAACATCCTCAAAGGCCCCTTCCTAAACTGCAAACCCCAAGATTCCATAGGATGTTGAAAGTGGAATTACAGCACTATAACAGGCTAATGCAGAAATGGCACTAGTCTGCTCCACTGGTGGATTCCAAGCTTGCTTTGTGAAAATGGCCATTGTCCCTGATGTCCTGTGCAGCTGTTCCTCTCTTTTGATCACTGGAACCACTGAAGTTCTTTTTATTTTCTTTCCACCCCTCTGTAGATCAGTGGATACCTCAATCTTTTGGCCAACACAATAGATAACTTTACTCATGGCCTGGCGGTGGCAGCCAGCTTTCTGGTTAGTAGAAAGGTAAGTTCCCTTTTGAAGGGATCTGTTTGAACCAACTGAGACGGTGAGATGTGAGAGGCTGATGTGAAAAGCATGTAGCTGTGTTCCCAAGTACAAGATTTTAAAAATATTTTCAGTCCCTAGCAGAAGACCAAGGAACTATGTAGGGAACCATTTCATCTTGTTCCCATAATCTTCCTTGAAATCCTGTGCTAAAAGCCCTTTTGCTATTGATGCATCAGCTGGTGGCTGTGAGGCTCCAGCTATTTTAAGTGCTTTGACCATGAAAACTGTGCTGCTGAATATCTCTTTTAGTTCAGGTTGGACAATGTGTCATCTTTCAGATGGTGTTGGACTGCAGCTCCCATCAGTTCTAGGCAATATTACCAGTGCTGAGAAATGCTGGGACTTCCAGTCTAACAATATCTGGAGGGGTACACTTTGCCCACCCATGCTTTGTCATATGCAGCAAGTCTTGGGAAGCACCATGCCTTGCTGCACTTGCAGCCCTATTGAGCTACATGGACTGTCCTAAATGCTTTCTCTTCTGGACTGTAGGTTGGATTTCTGACTACCACGGCAATTCTCCTGCATGAAATACCCCATGAGGTGAGTAGAGTCTGTCACATACTTATGGCGAAATTTTACATACTTGTGGGGGAATTAAACAGCTCCCTGATTGGGAAGTAGGAAAGAAAGTATTGACACACACACACACACACACACACATCACCAAAAATAACTACAGGAGCTCTGCATAGTAACACAGGCTTGAACAATAAAAAATCTCTCCCCCTAAGGATCCTACAGGTTGAATTTTGACGGTGGTAGATGGAAAGAAATGGAGAGTCAAAGGATAAATATGAACAAATGTATTTGCTTTTGGAGAGAAGGCTAAGTTACCTGTGGCAGCAGAAACAACATCAAAGCCTAGTGACACTTTAAAGGCTAACAAGTTTAATTTGATGAAAGCTTTTGTGGCCTACAGGCCCTTTCATGTATGGAACGTTACCTTACTTGATCGATATTTAGACAAACGCTCCTGTGGATGAAATTGAAACGTAGGTCTCAGTTTTGTGGGAAAGGTAAGGTATAAATGACATATGTCATTACCGCCATTATCACCATAATAGTTTCGTTGCGACAGTGAAAGTACTTGGAACATGCCATATTATCCAATGATACCTCATGGATTTCCAGATTCTTGGATAGGATCCAAATCACTGACGGCCCAAAATTTGAGTTGGTGACACCTACTAGACAATGATAATAACAGTAATAATACTGTAATGTATAGCAGTTTGAGCATTGGACTATGACCCTGGAGACCAGGGTTCATTCCCCGCTCCGCCATGGCAATTCATTAGGTTACCTTAGGTGGGTCACACACTCTCAGCCCAAGAAAACCCCATGATAGGTTCACTTTAGGGTTGCTATAAGTCGGAAATGACTTGAAAACACACCAAACAAGAGAGATGCAGTAAAGCAATCATTCTTAAGATGGCAATTAAACAGTAGCTGGGATGTAAAACAGGCATCATGGGACGGGTATCACATGTATAGTGGTAAAAAGGCTTTGTTCAACTTACATTACAAGAGACGGGGCTATTTCTGCACTACAGTATTATAGCGCTATTATTCCACTTCCAGTATCCTGTGGAATCCTGGGGTTTACTGAGGCCCAATAGCTCTCTGGCTGAGAATTCTAAATGCCCCTCCCTAAACTGCAAATCCCAGGATTCCGCAGGATGTTGAAAGTAGAATAATAGCACTATAACAGTGTAGGGCAGAAATGTCCAGAGTTTAAGCTCTAGGTCAGGAATGGGCGCAGCGTAGCCCTGAGGCTGCCTGTAGTCTCCAAGACTGCTTGTGCACCATAACTTTCCCTGAGTACCCTTTGTCCAGTGAAAAACAGGAAATTGTATCCCCTGGAAATTTAGGAGAAGCCATTCCAGAGGTGGCTATTCAACTTTTAAATAGGTTGGAACCTCTTCACCTTCCCAATATTGTTTGATATTAGTGTTTGTTTTACACAACCAGAAATGGTCTTTGTGGGAGTTTTCCTCCTTTTTTGGCAGTTTATGCAGCCCGGGAGGATTTTGGGGCAGAAATTGGCCCCCAAACCCACCAAAGTATCTAACCCCTGTTATAGAGAATTGTATGTGAGAATTGTACTCAGAAGGGCGACAGGGAATAGAAAAAGACAAAATACAGACAATGAACATAGCCTGACATTGGTAATTAACAAACAATAGAGTGCTAATAGAAATACTGATTAACATCAGTGCTAAGGTTAAAAAAAAAAACCTACGTCCCTGTTCCAACCAGTGGAGATAGCAGTGAATCTCTTGATTAGTGCTTGTTCAGCTCTCTCCCCTTGGAATCTTTTGTGGTCAGGCAGGGTTGGCCAGCCTGAAGTCAGAGATGGAGTGTTCTGGGAGAATGAAGAGCTCTCCCATGGATTTGGAATATAGAACTTCATGGTGTCAATTTGATTAAAATCCCCCATCCACAAGAGTTCGTCTAGACCAGTGTTTCTCAGTCTTTTGTGTCTTACCTCCCACCAGTCACTCTGTGAAATAACTTAGGACCGACCATGATAGAAACAAAACCTTTCTCTAGAAAGGATATTTATAGACAGCCATTCCATTGTGTATTTATCATTGCAGTAAGTTTTAAGGACATAAAACTTGCAGAAGTATTGTTGGGAGTAAACACAAACAAACAAAAATAATAGTTGTTTTTAGTTGTTATGTGCTTTCAAATCAACTGTGTACCCCTGAGGCAAGTTTGTTGTGCTTTTGTTTTTATTTTGTCACCAAGATTTATTCAGGGGAAGTTTACTGTTGCTTTCCTCCTAAGGCTGAGAGAGAGTGAGTTGCCCAAGGTCACCTAGTGCATTTTTATGGCTGACAGGAGATTCAAACTTTGATCTCCCAGAGTCCTAGACTAGCACCCTAAACCACTACACAATGATGCCTCTCTCATTTTGTTAGCTGTTGTAGAAATTGTGGATAATTCCTGGTAAGAAATAGCTTGTCAATGGCACTAACTTGTAGGTGAAGAGAAACACCAGGTGTCCAAAGTTTTTATGAATATGCAAAAAAGGTCACAGAGCATAATCCATGGCAGGTAGGGTCAGTAGAAGAGGGCTCATCACACCAGGATCTTTGTAAATGTATTTATGAATTCTTAGGTTTTCTCTCAGACACAAATGGCGTTGATGGTGGTGGCGCGTGTGGAATGTTCTCTTTGCTTAGAATCACTTTCTCCCTATCCAAACAGTTTGGAAGAGCTGTTCTCTCTTATGCAACTAGAATATACATTGTAACTGATGTTTCATATCCTGAGATACGAACATGTTAACTCTGAGGCTGGGCCCTAGTCAGGGGAGGCTAATGTGGTAGGGGGTGCCATGTTGGAAAGGAGCTAATAGTGCCGTGCTAGCTGGTTTAATGCTTTATCACTGAACTCTGTTCTTGATGTCTCTATAGGTGGGGGATTTTGCCATCCTCCTCCGTGCTGGATTTGATCGCTGGAGTGCCGCCAAGTTGCAGCTCTCCACAGCTCTTGGGGGAATTTTAGGAGCTTGTTTTGCAATTTGTACTCAGTCACCAAAGGGAACAGGTAAGGATCTGAAAGGGAAACTTAGAGTTCTCTTCTGCCACCCGTTGGTCATTGACATGCTTCTCACTGTTCCTCCAGGGGAAACCATCGCTTGGATTCTGCCATTTACCTCTGGGGGATTCTTATACATTGCCTTGGTAAATGTTGTGCCTGATCTCTTAGAGGAGAAGAATCCTTGGTAAGTCTAGCATGGCTTTCAGCAGTGAAAGCACTGACAAAGTTCTTGTGGCATGAGCTTTTGTGGGTCAGAACAACCCACTTCAGCAGATTCACATTTTTCAGCTTAGGAAAGGAAATTAATTCATGAAAGTACAGAGAATGTGAAAAGTTTTTATACCTCAGAAGGTTGCAGTGGACATAAGATAGTATGACTTGAGATTTATATTTTGCTATTTATACCCTTTTTGCTATTTTATCATACTGCAGTCATCTGTGTGTCTCATACAGCATTCCATCAATATTGTTATACTCCCCATTAGCAAGGATGCAAAATTTGCTTCCAAAACTTGGCAATAAACAAGGTTTTTCAGTGAGGCCACTGAGAGAGGGTTCAAGCCCCAGTAGGAAAAAATGGATGAACCCACCAGCTTTTACTACCAGTACACTGGCTAGAGGTGGGTAACTTTGGGCTAGCCAGCCACTTGGCATATCTGAGGTGGTAGATTTGGGTTGAGTGAGGAATGGGTTCTGGGGTGTGCATGAAAGGGAGGCATCTGAGGAAGGGGTTCTTCTCCTGCTACCTTCCTTTCTCCTCACTTCCCATGTACTGAGTAGAGACATCAGAGATCTACTTCTCTGAGGATCCTGGCAGGGATGAAAAACAGAAATACAAACACACATATCATGCCTGGTCTTGAATCCATCCTTTTCTCCTGATTTTTCTTTCCTTTGCCTAGGAACTCGGTGCAACAAGTCCTCCTCCTGTGTACTGGTATTATTGTCATGGTGCTTCTCTCGGTCACGACTGAATGAGTGACTCTGGCTCAGATTTCCTTCTGCTGCTCCCCAAGGCTGCCTTCATTCTGAACTGTTACAAAGCAATAAGGGACACCATTGGATTTTTCTTCATTGTGTGCCTGTGGATCTGGCTGCTGCTAAAAGAGGTGGATAAGGGAGGCATGGTTTTTAGGATGGAACTCTGGACTCCTTTTCTTGTTTTGAAAGCATTAGAATCCAGGACTTCCAAAGTTTTGAGAGAACCGACTGAGTGGCTGGTTCTGTTTTTTTTAAAACAGGTGTGTGTGTATGTGTGTGTTTTTATAAAATAATAATTTAAACAGAAGTCAGTACTGAAGAGAGAAATTGCTTTCAGTGGCGTGGGCAACATGGCCAGCTGGACCAGGATGTACATTAGAATTGTTTAGGCAAAACTCCAGAGCTGAATAAAAGGCAAGAACACAGACCTTCATAGAGATGAAATAATTGTCTGACTTCAAATGTACAGGAAAAGGTGCTCCAAACAGCAGCAGAATGCCTAATAGTTCCATGTATGTTGGAAGCAATGTAGAAGTGTGCTTTCTGTCTGGTCAGGCTGTACTTATCCTTCAAACCCAGATATTAAAAACTCCTGCTGGCAGTGGCTGTCCAGGATCTTGAGTGCCAAAGGATCTCTCCCATATCTGTTCCCTGAACCCTGTTTCCTTATGGAGTCCTCAATATTGAACCCAAGTCCTTCTGTGTTGTCTGGCATGCATGCTGCCATTGAGCTGGACTGCATTACCATAAACTTAGCTTTCTAGATCTTCAGAGAGAAAGGTTCTTCTACTGCCTGATCCTCTTCATCCTTCTTCCCAAGCTGACAATAGCAGATCCTGTTGGACTAAGCTAGTCCTTTCTTTAGCTTCTTTGGTATGTCAGCATTATACTGAAACTGGGATTCACACTGGAGTCCACTGGAGAGGTTATGCAACAACTCTGCCTCTGTAACCATTTCTCAAAGACGATCTTCTCCAACCTTGCTCCACATAGCTATTGTTGGGCTAAACTCTCTCACACAGAACACACACACTTAAAAGATACTTAAAAGTGAATGAAAATTACACTCCAAAAACAACTTGGGATTTCATGTTGGGTAGCATTACCTGTGAAATCCTGTTACAGCTCTTATACGAAAAGGGGAAGACTGTTCTGTCTTCTCAACCATGGAAGTCCTATGTTCATAAGGTGGACAATTTGTGCTTCTCCAGGTGTTGCTGGACTGCAGCCTCCATCTTCCCTCTCTATTGACCATGCTGTCTATCACTGGTGGGAATTACAGTCCAACAGCATCTGAAGGGTCCCAGGTAGCCCACTCTGGTCTAATACATTTCACATTTTGGCTTCTTAAGTAGCTACTTAGAAGAATGATCTGGAGCTGTATTCACCCATGATGAACAGCAGAAAACATGGCAGTAGGGTAGACGCAGCTGAACCTACCAAAGCTGCATACAGAGAGGGGCACATTAGGGCCCCGCTAAGACACTTGGGAATAGTGGCTAAAAGGGACCCTGGAGCCATTGCAGCTGCATACTGAAATAGGAGTACTGTGATCAGGGCTGTGCCTATTGTGTCCTCAAAAACCATTAAAAATTAAAATTGTGCTCCAAGAAAATTGATTCTTATACCCAGTGTACCTCTTTACACAACAATAGTTTATTTCTTAAGTTAGTGCCTATTGTAAGGAAGGTAAAAAAGTTTGCAAGTGCATTACAGACCCACTTTAGCTCAAGAAATTGCTGTGCAGGGAAAGAAGAAACCTTTTCTCCTGCTGTTTCTGAGATTCCAAGCAAGTTCCTAAACCTTTAAGGACTTCACAACAGGGTTGGCAACCTTCGCTGCCTTCCCCCCTTGAAGCCACTGTGGGTCACCTTTCTACCACATTGCGAAAATGTTACCACCTTGCCAGAATCAGTCACAGTTTTACCACATTGCTAAAGCCAACGTTGCTGGATTTGGGCATCAAATTGGAAATACTGCTTGCAGTTTTAATCTCTTAAAATGAGCACATACTGCTCATATTAAAGGGAGAAGTTCCAGTTTGTCCCTGAAATTTGTGTAGCATGCCTCATTGAATTTGGACACTGTCACTAGGGGGTAATGGTTTGGAGGCTGTTTGTTGGCCAGCTCTGCTTTATAGAAAATAACTGAAAATGAGACTCTGTGGATGTGCAGTTGTGTGTCTTTCTCCAGTATTTGTGTGCTGAAATCACTGAATTGTGAAGTCTAATTTAAAGTCTCCTTGGGGTATCTTTGGCAATTTAATACATCTTCATAAAAAATTGAGGGCTGGAATAAACTACTGGGAGTTGTTTTGGGTGTAGATCACATTGGTGTAGAACTTCAGTCCTTGGATGACAGTTCCCATGGCAGTTGGACAGGCTGCCTGGGAAATTATGGGTATTGTAGACCAACACATCTGGGAAGGACTAGGTTAAAGAAAGGTGGTTTATGACAATAGCTTCACTTTTCTGATACTGCTGTCCTCAAATAATTTGTTAGAGGAAACCCAGTGAAGTCCACTTGTGCCTTCATCCTTGTTGCAGCCCTTGAAAAGGTTATCCTGTGTTTCCACACCACTGTAAATCTAGTTCACAGGTCATTCCTGTGTGACCTGCAGCTGGCAGGTTGGCAATTAATGGCAAACAGGCCAGAACAATAATTGGGACAAGCACCGTGCTGCAGTCTTCATGAGTGCAGAAGCAGCATTCAGTACTGAGTTACCACCATCTCTGCTTAGGAGGGGATGGAGAAGCACTTGTGTATTTGCTTTCTGCTGCATTCCAGCGGAATTGGGGTAGTACAGGTGCAGCAGCCCTAAACCTCTAGGGCTAGAAACACTGTGACTTGTGAGTTGGCTTAGTGAGTTTTCTTAAAGACTGTCGGCCATAGGCATACAGAGAAGAGTTTTGACCGCCTCTCCCACAAAGCAGCAATGAATGCAGTTTGTCTGCCTCACTGACTGTAATCATGAAACATGCTCTCTTTCCACTTCCTCCCCTTTCTCTTTGTTCTTGGAAGGTTGCCTTCCCCAGCAGCTGTTTTCAGCTGTTAAGTATCTGGATTCTAGCTTCAGAAAAGTACAGTCCCAAAATGATACTCTTCCATCTCCTCCCAGTCATCCTGTAATTAATCTATCTTAGGCACTGAGTGGTGTTCCAGGACTCTGTTCTACTCCTATTGGTCTTGCTTTAGTTTGGACAAGACTGCTAGCAAAGGCCTGACTTGGAGGAGGTAAAGTACTGATGTGGAGGCATAAGATCCACTATTATTTAAGAATATTTATTGTCCTTAATTCTCTAGTTGGCATAGGTAAGGAGCTTCTGACTGAATAAACAGAAGCTCATGTTATTTACATCAAGGCTGGGTCTGGGGTAGGCTGCAAGTGCCAGAAGGAATTCACTGCTCACTGCTTAGGAATGCAAAGTGGGTGACACTGACTCATTAATCTTGGAACTGTTGTGGTTGGCTTTCAGCCCTGGCTGCCTGGACCAAGTTTGGAAATCTTGGGAAGCTTTGCCTGAAGTGGCCACTTGGGGCCTATGGGAAGAGGCTGGGCTGTATTTTGGCACCTGCCTCGCACTGTTACTTGCAGGATCTGGTGGGGAGTATGTTATTCCACTGGAAAAACCCTGTCCCGGAGTCTACAATTTTGATATTAAAATATGATTCCGTGTGCCTGAGAGGTCGCCTGGATGAGCACGTAGGCAGCAATGGTGGAACGAAAACCAGGACAGGCCAGTAAAATCCCCTGTCACGTAGCCCCAGGAGACCTCAGACTGTGCAAACCCACAGTAAACAAAGGGTCCTCAGCCCCTGAGAAGCCGACTTGAGGGGATTAGTGTGTTTGCCCCAAATTGAGCAAATATCCTATCAGGCAAGGACCATTTACATGAAGTCACACCACAACCAAATGCAGCCGAAGATCCTGAGAATTTGGCAACACCTTGTGATCTGATCACGCAAAGGAAGTTACCATTGTGGAGCTTTCTCATTGTGACACTCATTGTTCTCCCCGGGAAAGGGTTAGCCCTCCAGGTACTCCCAGTTTTTGAGCGGTTGTTTGGATTACTCCCAGTCATCCCAGCTGACTGTTTCTCTGTCCGTTGAGTAATCCCCTCAGCCATCTCGGTGCTGACCTCCACTTCGTCGCTGTTTTTCCTGGACCAAGGAATTCAGGAAAAGTGCAGTATTACCCCAGCTACAACCCCTTCAATATTCCCCTATCCAGTTTCCTCTCTTTTGCTTCTTAATAGGTCTTGGGTGAGTGTGTGAGTGATTGCGTTGGTGCAATCCATAAATCATTTATTGGACATTTTTGTTTGGTTTTTGGCTTTGCCTGACCCCATAAAAACTGGGTAAAAAGACCCCATTAGGTTACCCTGCCTCTCGCATTGCTATTGCTCGTGCTCTGGCTAGTTTCCATTCCCCATCACATGGAGCACATTGAGGTGTCCCCCAAGGGACCCCAGAAATCAGGGTAACAAATACTGTTAGTTATCTCCACAATATTTGTCACTTTAGGAAATGCAGAGAAAATCCTATTTTTCTGGCTTTATTTTGCACTAGCTCCTGTGCATTTTCATTCATCTGTGTCAGTCTACTTTGCATGGAGGGCAATAGAGATGAAATAAAAAGGAGGAAAAAATCTGCGTGTGGATTTTTTTAATTTATTGGCATGGATATACCCATTTTTTCACTGTACTCCAGCACTTATTACTATTACTACTACTATCACTTCTTCATAACCTTTCTCCCAAAGCTGGGACTCAAAGGCCATTTCCACACTAGACTGTTATAGTGCTATTATTCCACCTTCACTATCCTATGGAATCCTGGCGTTTGCAGTGTAGGGCAGAAATGGCCAAAGTGGCATACAAATACAGCTAAAACATGCAAAAGCTCTGTAGTAAAATAGAATTAAACTACTAACAGTGTTTAAAAAATGAAATGAAAACAATTAAATGAGAAAAAAGCATTTTAAAAGTAAACAAATTAGTAAGTCACCAACAAATGGTTGAAATGATACCAAATTGCGAGGGGTTGCTAATATGCCAGAGAACAAGATCAAAATTCAAAATGACCTTGACAGATTGGAGAGCTGGGCCAAAGCTAACAAAATGAATTTCAACAGAAAGAAATGGAAGGAAGGAAGGAAGGAAGGAAGGAAGGAAGGAAGGAAGGAAGGAAGGAAGGAAGGAAGGAAGGAAGGAAGGAAGGAAGGAAGGAGAAAGTCCTACCCTTAGGCAGAAAAAATGGAATGCACAAATATAGGATGGAAGACACGTGACTGGATGACAGTACATGTGAAAGAGATCTAGGAGTCTTAGTGGACCACAAGCTGAACATGAGTCAGCAGTGGACTCTAGATTGAGGGAGGTAATGGTACCACTCTATTCTGCATTGGTTAGACCTCATTTGGAATACTGTGTCCAGTTCTGGGCACCTCGATTCGAGAAGCATATTGACAAGCTGGAGTGTGTCTAGAGGAGGGCGACCAAAATGGTGAAGGGTCTGGAAGCCATGCCCTATGAGGAGCGGCTTAGGAAGCTGGGTATGTTTAGTTTGCAGAAGAGAAGGTTAAGAGGGTACTTGATGGCCATGTTTAAATATTTGAAGGGATGTCATGTCAAGGAGGGAGCAGGCTTCTTTTCCATTGCTCCAGAGACTAGGACAAGGAGCAACGGATTCAAGCTGCAGAAAAGGAGATTCCACTGGAACCTCGGGAAGAACTTCCTGACAGTCAGAGCTGTCCGGCAGTGGAATAGGCTGCCTCGGAGTGTGGTGGAGTCTCCTTCTTTGGAGGTTTTTAAGGAGAGACTGGATGGCCATCTGTCACAAGCGCTTTGATGTGTGTTCCTGCATAGCAGGGGGTTGGATTGGATGGCCCCTGGGGTCTCTTACAACTCTATGATTCTATGAAATATTGACAACTTAGTCAAGGAAGATTCACTGTCTGAGTTGGAAGTAATCCAAATTCTTCAGAAACCACATTCTCTGCTTCAGAGTATGATAATCCTCACCTGGGCACACTTCTCTTTGCAAAGAGAAAATTTATACTATAATGTGTAACAAGTAGAGAATAAGCTCACTGCAGGGGGAAGGTGCTGGTACATTTCTCCCCGCCTCCAGCTCTTCTTTCCTCCTCTTTATTTGATGAAAAATTAACTAACACAAGCCCTGTTTTCCAATATCTGGTATGTGTATTGCCTCTGAGGTGCTTCTGTTGAATGATCAAAATAAATAGGTTTATTGACATCAGTCTTTCCCCTTTTAAGAAACAAGTGTATTAATAATAAATAAATTAGCTACGATTTCCCTTTTAAAATTTTAATTGCAGGATTTTAATTCTGCATTTCCCTCTATTCTTCTCTGTCTCCTAGTTAAATCTCATGGTGTTCCCAGATGTGTATGGCTGAAACTTAAGGGGGAAAAAAAGCTTACATAGCTACTTGCCCTAAGCAGAGGAAACAGACCCATGTGGTCTTCTTAGAGGGTCCAAACCAGTGGAATTCAAACAAAAAATGAGTCCATGTAGGAACTGAACTTAAAAAAAAAAAGTATTGAGTCTTGAGCCTCGCCAGGGAATAAAGAGAAAGGAAATAAAAGAAAGGGAAAGAAGACGAGCTGACGAAATAGGCATTTATTCCAAGCTGCATATAAGCCAAAACCATAGTCCAGAAGGGGGAAAAAATAGCTTTGTAAAAACACAAGGAACATTTCTGATACTTCTATGGAAAATTATCCCATTGTAAAATTATTCCAAGCAAATAATGACATCTAAAAACAAAGCTGTCCTCTTCTCATAAACACACAGGGAAGGAAAGCTGTGGCAGAAAAAGGAACTTAGAGAATTCCCCCATGCATGTGAAAAAAGATAATTGAAATTAAGGATGGTGAAGAAGAGTGGAAGCCTCTCTCTGTTCCGCAACACCACCAAACTTCTCCCTCCTCTCTATCTGGCTCCTTCTCTCTTTCCTCTCCCAAGCACGGTTCAGTTCTGTATTAATAAATGCCAGGTTGGGGTGTCTGATTGCAGGGTGGGGGCTCATTGCAACACTGTCTAGAAACATTTTCACTCTGGGGGCAACAAAAGTAGTCCTTGTCAGGTCTTGTCAGGATGCTTTTCCAAACTGACTCCTTGTCTTGTAGCGTGGTCATTGTAGCAAACATCTATTTGTCTTTCCCCCTAACTTTAGAATGCAGAGAGTCAAGGGCACATGAAATTTCTGCCTTCCTTTCTATCAGAAAACTTAAAAATAGTGTTTATATAATCCAAGCCACAGATCAATGGGTGACAGATGTCGCAGCCAGATCGCCCTCACATCCCACAGATCTCTTATGTCCCATAGTTCTGTAGACCATGTTCCTGGATGTCCAAAATAGGATCTAAGTTATATCTTCCTGCACCTTGTGCGTGTCAGGGCATTTAAGCAGTGATCTCCCCACCCCCTATTCTATGTTCCAGTTTGGTGGTTGTGGATACAGAATAGGTTGTGTGCATCTCCATATGCATAGTTATTTAAGTGATGGAGAAGCTTTGACTCTCCAGATATTTGCGATTCCAATCTTCAGAATCTCCATCCAACAGAATCAATAGGGATGGATTATGTAGTCTACAAATATCTTGAGGACTAAATATTTCCAGCCTCCATTATAGAATAAGAACCTGTGATCTTGGGACAGGCCTGCTGTCTGCTAACAAAACTGTGAGAGTAAAGCCATGCAACAGCCTTGAACCAGCCTTGTGAATGCTCCCTGGCTCTAGAAATGTAAAAGAAGACATTATAATTACTAGTAAATGCTTTGCATGCATACAGTGCTTTTTTATTGTTCTATGACTTTCTTAGTTATGCTTTCTTTCAGATACTTAGAACAAGCCTTTTAGATCAGACTAGAGTCAAAGAATCAAAGAGCGGAAAGGGGCCTTGGAGGTTGACAAATGCAGGCTACCTGCAGCTAGGTATCCTTGGTTGGTATCTACCTAGCCTCTGCTCAAATTCTTCCATGGAAGGAGGGTCCTCCACCTCTTGAGGCACACTGTTCGAGTGTTGAAAAGCTTTCACCTTTAGGGAGTTCTTCCTAAAGTTTAACTGAAAACTGCTCTTCTGAGATTTCCACTCATCAGTTCTATGCCTGACTTGAGTAGCTAAGGAGAACAAATCTGTCTAGTCCAAATGTGAGAAGCCAATTTCAGCCTAAGGGCAAAGTTCAGTTTCAGGGACTTTCTCAATGGTTGCATTCCAGCGATTGTCAGGGCCAAAGGTGGAACCAACGAACATCACTACTCTGAAGCGCTTACTGTCAGTAACTAAACAATAGAAGAGGCATTTCAATATTTTAAAATGGGGCCAAGCCTACACAAAACCTAGGAAACCTCCATTCATGAGGTGAATGGGAATAGACTGTGGCCATCTGGGGAAGATCAAAGTTGCTGGTATCCCAGATTTGACCCTGCAGCCTGAAGTTCTCCAAGCCTCATCTAGTCCAATACTCTTTTCCCTAAAGGAAGAAAACAGATCTTGGGTGTGGACGGTAGGGGAATGCCATGTCACACTCCTGCTTCCTGCCCATTACTGTTCACTAATATAATAATATTAATATAATAATATTCACTCATAATTAGTATTCACTAACATACTTCCCCCTCTAAATCAGGGCTGGGCAACTGGGGCTTGTTGGTATGCAACTCTCATAATAGGATTATGTTGAAGAATTGCTATGTCAGCTAGAGCTGATGGGGGCTGTGGACCAGCAAAATCTGGAGGCCTGTTCTCAATGTACAGGTTCCATCGGTAATACCTTTATTGGGCCAATCAAAAGATGTAAAATACATCACGCTAGTTTTTGAAGCTTCACAGGTGTCTTCATCAGGCAGAGGTAGTAAAAATATACAAGCGAAATAAAGTGATGGTGTCCTGATCCTAGTAGTATCTCCATTCTGCTTTGGATGTTATAGGAAGTGTGTGTAGATTGAAAAGTAAGCCCCCAGTCCATGGCCATAAACTAAGTGGGAGCAAATGCAGTAAAACAGAGGCAGTTTTGCCTCTCCATTTGCAGTTATAGAGCACAACCCCCTCCATGAACCATATTTGCATCTAGGCTGTTTGAAGCAACTATGATGGAAAACAAAAAACCAGCACGGTGCAGTAGTCTGAGTGTTGGACTAAGACTCCAGGAGACTGGGTTCAAATCCCTGCTCTGCCACAGATGCTTGCTGGGTGACCTTGGGCAAGTCATACTCTCTTAGCCTCAGAGGAAAGCAGTGGCAAAGCCTTTCCCTTTTGAGCTTGAGCTTTAGGGTCTCACCGTGTCTTTAGACCAGCTCTGCAGAGACATGTGAATACATAAGCTCATACACACATTCAAGTTCGATTCCAAGACCACCGGGGTGGATAAAGGGAGCCGCTTTTGAGACTGCAGAGGGAAAGAGAAAGCAAAAGCCTCCTTCCCACTGTGACCCCCACCTTTTATGCTTGGGTGGTCAAAAACTTCCATGTCAGTAGGACAGCAAGACCAATCTGTATTTTATTCCAGACTGTGAAGGAGCTATCCAATGTGCTCAGCCTGTTTTGGATATCATAGAATCATAGAAATGTAGAGTTGGAAGAGACCACATGGGCCATCCAGTCCAACCCCCTGCCATGCAGGAACACCCTCAAAGCACTCCCAACAGATGGCCATCCAGCCTCTACTTAAAAACATCCAAAGAAGGAGACTCCACCACACTCCGAGGCAGCATATTCCTCTGCCGGACAGCCCTGACTGTCAGGAAGTTCTTCCTGAGGCTCAGGTGGAATCTTCTTTCCTGCAGCTTGAATCCATTGCTCCTTGTCCTGGTCTCTGGAGCAGCAGAAAACAAGCCCTCTCCTTCCTCTACATGGCATCCCTTCAAATATTTAAACATGGCTATCATGTCCCCTCTTAACCTTCTCTTCTGCAGACTGAACATACCCAGCTCTCTAAGTCTATCCTCATAGGGCTTGGCTTCCAGGCCTCTCACCATTTTGGTTGCCCTCCTCTGGACCTGCTCCAGCCTGACCATGTCCTTCTTGAATTGGGGTGCCCAGAACTGGACACAATATTCAAGATGAGGTCTAACCAAAGCAGAGTAGAGGGGTACCAGTACCTCCCTCGATCTAGACACCATACTCCTATTGATGCAGCCAAGAATTGCATTGGCTTTCTTGTCTGCCGCATCACACTGCTGACTCACGTTCAGCTGGTGGTCTATTAAGACTCCTAGATCCCTTTCACACGTACTGCTATCCAGCCACGTGTCCCCCATCCTATATTTCTACATTCCATTTTTTTCTACCTAAGTGTAGGACCTTACACTTCTCTCTGTTGAATTTCATTTTGTTAGCTTTGGCCCAGCTCTCCAATCTATCCAGATCATTTTGAACTTTGATATCCTTGGCTATCTCCTTTCACTTTGAGATTAAATCCCAGGGTGGATTCACTATTCCACTGACACGAAAGACACCAACCATAACGCCCCCCCCCCCCAAATGGGATTCCTGTTTTCATGCTGCCATTAGTGTTGCCAAAGGATGATTGGGTATGGGGGACACATATGCAGCTCTATGAGAGAGCAGTGGGTCGGCTGGGTACTTATAAGGGGCCCATTCACACTAGCAATTACAGTGCTATTATTCCACTTTAACAGCCATGATTCCATCCTATGGTGATTCATTAGAGCTTTCTGGAAGTCCTTCCCTAAACTGCTGATTCCAGGATTCCATTAGATAGAGCTATGGCAGTTACACTGAAATAATAGTGATATAATTCTGTAGTGTGAATGAGCCCAAGGTGACTTTATGTGTTCCCTTCAGCCTTGAGCCCTTCTATCTAGGGGCAAGCTCCAAAGAGTGCAGGTTCAAGCCAAGACGCCAGGTCTCAAGACCTCCTAGAATTCGAGGATCTTAATCCTCTAAGTGCTGTGAGCAGCGCCAATTACTATATGCATGTGTGTGTATGTGTGTGTGCTGGGAGGGAAATTGCTTTTCAAGGATGCCCAGAAGCCCCTCTCCTCGGGTCATCTGTGGAATGATTTGTGTGTCCAGACTAGAGTCCTGCCACTGAAAATAGATGCCAGAGGCATATACAAAAAAACCAGCATGCACATAATTAAAAATAAAAGAAGCTGAACTAGGGGGTGCCTCCATTGCCAAGGAAGCAGTCTCCCCAAAGGGGGGCCTGAATCCTATCCTTAGTCTCTCCCTAGAGTAGACCCACTGAAGCAGTGAGATTTACATAAGCATTGGCACCCCAGTCAACAATTGATTTAGTGGGTCTACTCTAGTGGTGGGGATGTGTGTCTATCAACAGGATTTTAGACCCTAGGCCATTTCCGCACGGCAGTGTTACAGCGCTATCATTCCACTTTCAACATCCTATGAAATCCTGGGGTTTTGTAGTCTGGGGAAGAGACTTTGGCCTTTGGCCCCTCCCGAAACTGCAAACCCCAGGTTTCCGTAGGATGTTGAAAGTGGAATAATAGCGCTATAACACTCTAGTGCGGAAACGGTCCTGGGCTCCCCGGGAGCTTCCGAGGAGGCGGTGGCCTCTTCCCCCGCTGCCCCCTCCAGTCCTGATCCAGCTGCCCGCCCGGCCCCCTTCCCCAGCCAGCCGGGAGCGGGGGAGCCACGAGGAGGGCCTGCCGGGGGCGGGCGCAGGGGCTCGGTGCTGCGGCCCCCCGGCCGGGCTGCAGGGGGAGCCGTGGCCGGCGGGCGGGCGGGCGGGCGGGCGGGCGCGCAGTGGCGGCGGCGGCGGCGGCGGCGGCGCGGGAAGATGGCGGCGGCGGCGGCTCAGGCGCTGAGCTGCGCGGGGTTGCTGCTGGCCGCCGCCGCCCTGGCCCTGCTGGCCGTGGCCATCGGCACCGACTCCTGGTACGAGACGGACGCGCGGCGGCACCGGGAGCGCTGCCGGGGCTACGGCCACAAGCGCAACGCCAACAACGACCCGCCGGGCTCCATGTCGGCGCCCCTTCCGCACCTGCCCCTCCGCGCCCGCCCGCCCCGGGCCCTGGTCGGCGGGCAGAAGGCGGCGGCGGCGGCGGCGGCGGCGGGGGCCCCGCTTCCCCTGCTCTTGGAGTCGCACTGCGGCCGCCGCTTCAACTCCACCGTCTCGGGCCTCTGGCGGCGCTGCCACCGCGCGGGCTTCGAACCTGACAGCGAGGAGCTCATCCAGAAAGGTACGAGGGCGGGCGGGCGGGCGGGAGACGACGCCCCCCATCCTCAGGCCAGGTGGGGCGGGGCCGGGCCGGCCTGACCGGGGCTGGCGCTTCCCTTCGCCCGCCAAGCCTTTGGGGGGAGTCTAGGGGGTGCCGCTGTCCAGGGTGCTGAACCCTCGGAGCATCCACGACGGGGAGGAGGTTCCTCCCAAGACCCAGTCTCCCGCTCAGTTCGTTCTGGGGGGTGGGGTGGGGTAGGTGGGCTACCACCCTGTCTTTTTAGGGGAATGTTCACGCCCGTTCTCTCCCCCCGCCCCCACTGATTCCCACCGGAGTGACAGGTATCCAGGGGCCTGGAAGCTTTTCTCTTCTTCACATGGTGGCAAGAAGGCTCAACAGGAGCTGGAGGTGGAAGCCACTTTTTACCAGGACTGGATTTCAAACGCCAGAGTTATTTCGTTTCCTTGGGGTTGCTTCATAGTCCCTCCCTCCCCGCCCCCCACATAGGTGTCTTCCGTGGATGAACTGTTCTCTTTACACAACTGTCCCGCGCGAGGCAGAATGAGAATGAATGCAGGTGGCAAGAATTTATGATTGCAGCAGCTGAGGAAAGTGATCCTGATCTTATCCCTAATTAATCAGTTGACACAATACATTCTCTAGTGAATTCATACTTCCACATGACCACAACTGTTTGCCCGTGATTCGGAGTGACAGTGTGTACTCGTATACAAAATACGAGGCACGTTATTTAAAACCTGAAGATACACAAGGGTGTGTGCATGTCAGCCCATGCTTATTAACTGCTTACTCATACAGGTGACGGTGAAGACAATTTGTGGACTCAGGATGCTCTTTATGCACAATGAACGTATAGTTCTGAGGGGAAACACGTCTGTATTTCCCCAGGGGTACTGCCTTTGGGGGTGGGGGACGCACACTACTGTGCCAAACCAGAAAACCCAGGCAATTGCTTGTTCTGTATCCTTGCCTACAAAGAGCCAACGTAATGTAATGTTTCAGTGTTGGGCTAGAACAAGAATCTCTTGGAGACCCAGATTTGAATGCTCACTCAGCCACAAGGCCTAACATGACCTTGGGCAAATTGTACTCTCTCAGCCTTAAAAGAGGAGGCAAGCCTCCTCTGAATGAATCTTGCCAGATAAACCCTTGGATAAGGTCATCGTAAGTCAGATACATAACAATAGCAGATGTCCCTGCGTAGTGTTGTATTATTATGCTTCACAAACATGGTGGATTAAGATGGGTGCCCGTGTTGCCACTTGACTACTCCAAATATGGCAGCAGGACACTTTCAGGGCAGTTCCCCCTAACACTTAGGCTCGAGCTAGATGTTAAAAGAAATGCGTGTTTCCGACAATTAACCAGTTTTCTTTCCTGAAATGGCATTTTCTCACAGATATATGTCTCTGCAATCAGGATTTCAAATCAAGTCCATGGTTACATCCAATCGCAACACAAAGCACGCTAAATGCAAAATATGAAGATGAGGGAAATAATATGCTTAAATAAACATCTTCCATCACTTGAAGGATCTTTTAAAACATGATTTGACCATCATACAGAACATTTGTGCAAATGCTCTCTGGTGTGCCACCTTCTGGCATGAGATGCTAAGAAAAATGTGTTTGGTATTGTTGACATGTGTCCAAGAGTTCAAAATGTTCAAAAAATAACAAGAAAGGCTGTAGCATTGTGTTAAAGAGATTGAAACATTGCATTTCATCACAATTAACAGATCAAATTCATTACAATTCATAACTGATTAACGGATCAAAGGGTGGGTCTGTAGAACTTCTGCTTTTTAATACTTGAGTCATGTACTTTTTTAAGGAGTGCCTTTCCCCTGTCAGAGCTGGAGAAGTTCAAGTGCAAGAAAGTGCAGTGCTTTCAATAAGCGTGAGCTATATTCTTCTAAGCAGAACAAGATGCTTCAGCCCATTCTTTTATATTCAAAGATCAGTCTTCCAGGCAATGGAAGAAATTACCCACAGACACTGTGACATTTGCAGCCCACTACTGGAAATTATTAGTAATACTAGAAGTAGCAGCAACACCTAAGAATAATTTATATCACAGAGTGGGGGTACAGCTCTGTCATACATGTACAGCTACAATTACCAATTGATTTCAAGAAGAAATAACAAAACAAGTCAAAAATTAATGGTCTGAAATGTATTGGGAGACTGAACTAGAGTAAACCCGTTGAATCAATTTACATAAGTACTGAATCATCATTCAACCATTGATTCAACATGTCTACTCTAGCTGAGATCACCAATAAGATTCAAGCCAAAGCATCTTACGTTTTGGAAGCAGAACAAAAACCTAACATCAACAAGGTTACAAGATGTTACGCGTTAACGCTGGCAGAAATAAAGTAGATATTAAACTTTTTTTAAAAAAATAGAGAAAACCTTATTTGGGATGTTTCAGGAAGAATTAACAATGCAGGCTGAAGGACCCTAAGTGGTTATGACATTCTGTAGATGAGGAGAGAAGGTTGTAGGTAGCTCTACGTTCACACCACTGGACAGCTCCACCACCGATATAGGTGTTCTGCTGGAAAAGTAGAGAAAAAAATCTGGGTTTGCTGGGGCGGGTCAGGGAAGGTGTGAATCTTGGGAGCCAATTCCACGTATTCCCCTGACATGTGCTCCAAAAGAACCTGAGACTTCACTATTCATAGGGGTGTTGTAATCCGGTGCTGTAATGTATTCTAGCCTAAGTGAAGACAGTGTGAAGGGAGGAAATGCCTCCTCAGCTCCTGCCCTAGCAGCACTGGACAGACAAGAGTGATTATTCTCCCACAGTACCTTCTTCCCCACCATTAAGGTAGAATTTCTCTGCCAGAATATAGAGATATTTATATGTTTAGTCAAGGTTAACTTCTCAACTCTTTGTATGTCTAATGAATCATATATGATCCTTTGGTCTAAATCTTATTCCTTGTCCTATCTAAAGTGGGTCCATTGAACCAATTGATGAATGATAAATGAACAGTTACATAAATCCCATTCATTCAGTGGACCTACTCTAGTTGGAATGTGCAGTTGGATGTGAGCCTCTGGTCTTCAAATCCCTCCTCAAACTTGCCTTTTTCAGAAAACCTTTAGAACCATCAATACCCAAGCATAATTAAGCCAAAGCACAGGTAATTTAAATAACAGCATATTATCTCTCTGTTTATTTCTGCCTCTATTCCTCCCATTCCTCTGTTGTTTCCCTTATGCCTATTTTTAGACTGTAAGCTTCTTGGGGCAGCAGCCTGTCAAATTTGTTCATTGTAAAGCACCATGTACAGGGATTTCTAAAGGAGTAGCCAAGCAGAATAACACAGCAGTGTAGTAGCTTTAACACAAATAAATTAATTATAGTATGAGCTTTCGTAGATTACATTCTGCTTCCTCACATGCATGAAGTGTAAGCTTGCATGTTCAGACACATACACACACACACACACACACACACACACACGGCTGGCAGTGAGATACTAAATGTGAGGTGAGAGATTAGATACAGAAAATGCTGGCACTAATAACTGGATGGTTAACACTGGCCATTAGCAAAACTCTTGGTGAACATGTGAAACATTTTGACAATAAGATAGTTTACACATAAAAATCTCTTACCTGATCCAGACTTTGGCTCAGGCTTTGTAATATAATATACCTTCGAATTTTATTCATAATCTAAAGCAGTGAATGGTCAAATTTTGTCCTGCTTATTCTGCTGCATAGCAATAGTCCCCTTTGACCTACATTGGATGCCGAAGGTCATTGCTGACCAAGGGTGGCATACATCCGGTGAAAAGCAAGTGAATGAATGCCTGATGTTGTAGGTGACACCATTGGGGTCTGTAATGATGTTGCTGGCGTGTCATTGTCTAGAATGGGTTGTAACTTAGCAACAATAACAATAACAATGCTAAGATTGCGTATCTTCTCTTTGTAACTCTGCATTATGTGAAAGATACAGTTTGGACTTCTGTTTATAGAACCAATGATGAAATAATAAACTACTGTATTTGTTGGTGTATAAGACACAGTCTTTTCCCCTAAAAATAACATTTGAAAGTGGAGTGCGTCTTACACACTGGTACATTTTGCCTGGGTGTGGAGGACTACCACCGAGGCAAAAAGGAAGGGAAAGGGGAGTGGGGGAAGTTTCACACGAGTGCTCCTTTTGACCCCTAGACCTCCCCCTCCCTTTCCTATGTGTTTTGCCTTGGCACAGACAACTCAAGCCAAGGCAAAACAGAAGGGAAGGGGGTGGGGGAAGCCTTGTATGAGTGCTGCTTTCACCCATTAGACCTCCTCCTCCTTTTCCTATGCATTTTGTCTATGCATAGGAAAGAGAGGGAGAGGTCTAAGGAAGCTTCTCGTGAGCCCTGTTTTCGCCCCTAGACCTCCCTGTCCCTTTCCTAGGTGTTTTTTCTATGCATAGAAAAGGGAAGGAAAGGTCTAGGGGGCAAAAGGAGCGCTTGCACCGAGGCTTCCTCTATCCCCCTTCCCTTCTGTTTTGCCTCAGCTTGAGTCATCCATGTTCAGGCAAAATGCATAGGAAAGAGAGGGGGAGGTCCAGGGACGAAAGGAGCACTCGCTCAAGACTTCCATAGAGCACCACCTCTCTTTCCTATTCATTTTATTGTGGTGGGGGGAACTCCCACAGAGGCAAAATAGAAGGGAAGAGGTGGGTGGGGGAAGTCTTGCCGGTGTATAAGACTAAGATGGTGTATAAGATGGTACTAAAAATGTTTTTCCCCCTAAAACTGTGTCTTTAATGCTGGAGCGTCTTATATGCTGGCAAATACGGTACTTCCCTGAATTTTAATTCTCTAGGATCCATCTTCTGCATTTTGATGTTTCCACTTTGATTGCATCCATTAAGAGGCAGTTCATTTATTTCATTTTATTAATTGCTATTTTCCTGCATCGTTTTATTTTTCTTCTCTCTGATTCTTCCTTCTCTAGTCACAGGCTTCCTTCCCTCATTGATGCTGCCACAGATATTTAAAACCAACTCTATTGCTCATTTTCTGAACAATATTCTAATGTGTTTTGTCTTTTTTGAGACTGGCAGAAATTAATGCATGCTGTACAACTGATGTCATGCCCCAGTCCCAGGAATCAGGTGCAAACACAGACAAGATGGTTCCCAAAAGCCACAACACAGAGACATAAACAGGACAATGCTTATTGCAGCCCAGCATAGATGAGAAAGGGAGAGCTCACGAAACTCAAAGTATGTATACAGAGTAGATGCATTAATTAGGCAAACAGCTGGGGAGGCTGCTGGCTAATAAATACAAGAGATGGGGTGAAGAGAGGTCCATTGCAGAAAACTGGCATTTCTGGTGGAAGCAACATGTTTTTCTTTTGATCTTTGGCTCATGTTCCTGGAAAACCTTGACCCTTGCTTTGTGTGCTGACTACTCTGCTGGAGACTCCCTTGAACTGACACTCTGAATTTATTATTGACTTAGACTGCTGAAACAAAAAAAAAAATACTGGTAATTGACTGCTAAGCTTTTGTAGACCTTGTCTATGGCTGCTACAATAGAGTCTACTGGAGGACTGTGAACCATAGCTGGCTTTCTGGACAGGGCAACCGGGCTGCAATCTACTATAGAGTTATGTGTGTCTTTGCCACTAAGTCCAGTGGACTTAACCATGTCTTGGTACAGGACTGTGTTCCAATGTGCCTTTGTGCTCTAGATTGGAAAGCTGCTAGCCTTCTAGGACAGCGTGAGTTTAGGATCACTTCTCTCAATACATTAGGAAGAAACATGTCGTCTTCCAGATATTATTGGACTGCAATTCCTATCATTCCTAACAGTGCAATGGTGATGAATGACAAAGACTGCAGATCAAGAACTTCTGGAGAGCCACAATGTGACTTTTGATCTCATTAAGAATTTTCCGTGTATGGCTACAGTTGCACCACAGGTTATCTTCTCAGTCATATTGTGTGGACTTTTTAGTTCAGCCTTTCACTGTTTTCAGTTTATCAGACAGTTTTTTCTTAAAAAATCAAACTGGATGTGCTAATGCACAGCTCACCATGCATTATAATAATTACAACAGTGTCCTCCAGAGTTCAGATGGCTGAGTCAGTCTTTCAGAGATGTGTAGCTCACCATGCATTAGAATCATTAGAACAGCGTTCCTCAAAGTTCACGTGGCTGAGTCACCTTTTGAATGGACTCTCACATCTGTAAAGGTTTCTTTTCAGTTAATGTTTTTATGAAGTCTGATGTTTTTATTGAGTTTTGCTTTTAGCTTATAACAATATAGCAAATTCAGCTGTAACAAGGCAACTAAGTAGCATAACAAGGCAAGCAGAGAGGGCAGAAGAGATGGAAGAGGCAAAGGATGCAGGTTAACATTGAGAGGTTTTGTTCATTTCCTAGATATTCATTTAACAGGGATGTCATTAACAAAATATCTTAAATTTCAGCAAGGCACTGAGTTCTGGATAGGCTTGCAGCAGTGTTTGATACACAGATAATGTCTACAGTGGCAGTTGAACAAATGTTAAATGAGTGACTCTACATCTCTGGGACATTTACATGCATTTCTAATGGTTTGACAATGCCAAGCAAAGTGGTCAGTTTAAAATGAAACTCTGCCATAGTTGACCTTGTGGTGACCAATGATCCCTTAGCCTTAGTGCTCCTCATCTGAAAAATGGGAGCTTTAATTACTGGCCTTTGGCCTACTCTTTATGCAACTCTACTAGCTGCACCGATAATTATATCTTCAAATTTTACAACTACAGAACCCAGGATGGAATTTTATTATTGATATGCAGGACATATCTTAGAGCTCAGCACTCTACTACTGCTTTCTCTTATTCATTTGTACCTGCGGGCCTAGAAATACAAAAGACAAACCCAAAATGTAAGGAGGTTTAACAAAGGGAACAAAAGGAAGCTAAAGGGGGTCAGTCAGTTAGATTTTTGTTAAAAATTAACAAAGTTATTAACCTTCATTAGGGCCAGTGAAAAGTTGTGAACAAGCCATTACAAAATAAGCAAAAAGCTTCAAAGCATTTTTATTAATTTTGATTGTGTTAATAAAAAAATGGAGGAGGTAATGCTGCCATGCTAGAAAAACCGCAGTGTGAGCCAGGGTATAATTTCATCATTAAAATAGAAACTTATTTTTCATGAGGTTTTGATGGGACAGATTTGTACTGTGCCCATCCCCCAAATATGCTTTGGCGTGGATGCTGTTGGGATGTGTAACCCCTGAAGTACTGTTTAAAAGCTGTATCATATTTGTAGTTTTGTTGTTGTTGTGTGCCTTCAAGTTTTTTCCAACATATGGTGACCCTAATGTGAACCTATCACAGGATTTTCTCAACGGGATTTGTTCAGAGGGGGATTTGCCTTTGCCTTCCTCTGAGGCTGAGAAAATATGACCCAGTGGGTTTCTATGGACAAGTGGGAATCAAACCCTGGTCTCCAGAATTGTAGCTCAGTGCTCAAACCACCACACCACATTGGCTCTCATGTTTACAATTAGCATGGATTAATTCATCTTTGTAGATACTGTCCATGTTAACAATAATTTTCTGTTAATATTCCTATTTCTGAAAAACTAGTTATTCATCTTTATATGTTCAAAGCTATTAAATGTATACTAAAGAAGGTAAGTGCAATCTGAGCAATTCTTTTCCACCACTCTTAATCAAGCAGCAATTTGATTTTTGAAAATAACAATGCTGCTTATCTCATGTTCACAACAGAGGGAGAGATTTTTGCAATAGCAAATATGGAAGTTTGCAAAGGCTGTGTCAGACAGATGTGTCAGTGAGAGGCTCTTGCCGTTTCATCCCACTACTTTTCTCACCAGATTTTAGGTTCTGCCTAAATCTCCACTGCCACGAGATATGATGGCTTCCACAATTTTGCTGCTACTATCAAGAGTGAAGACTTTCCCCATTCTTGCCTCTGCCAGCAGTGCAAAGACCTCCTCTTGTCTCAGTGCTGTGTCCACCTTTGGGACCTACTAGATACCCTCAAGGCTCTTGTGCAAGATATTATACAACTTCTATCCCCACTGAACACCAACTGTGTTTATTCTCTGCTGCCACTATAAACACTGCGCCTGAACCTAGTCAGTCAGTCTGTGTGTGTGTGTGTGTGTGTGTGTGTGTCTGTCTACCTACCTACTTACCTACCTACCTATCATTCGTGAAGACCAAAAGCATATGATATACAAAAACAGTATTTTATTTACAGAAGTTGAACATAACAAAACAGATTAATAATTTCACACATTTAAAAGAACTATTTCACTCTTATCATACTCTTCTCTACAAAAACTGCTAACTCAGACTCTTAAAACCAACTCATAATTCCTAAACCTGACTTTTTCTTAACCCTAATCCTCACTCATTTCCCCAACTCTACAATGATCCATCTTAAACCAACAGCCAGACCAATTGCCAGCCACCAACCCAATTCAAATCCCTTCAAATATCCCACCAACTATTCACCCTCAACATACCATTTCCTCAGACCCCCCACCAGTTCCTTATCTGATTACCTCTATTCAGTACGTACAAAACTAAGTTATCTTACTATAAAATGTCCATGACCTTACAGTCAACAGCAAAATCATGAAGACAGGATAACAAACTGATCTTGCCTTTGGCATCTGAAATGGATAGAAATGGGTAGCAGATAATTAAATACAGCTTCACTGTGTCTTATGGCTGAAGCTGTTGATGATGAATACTGTTGAAACAATATAGGGAAAAGTACTTTGAAGTTTTAATTTGCTTCTATATAGAGCAATTGTGGATGATACCAGAATTGTCTTGGGGCTTACTACAGTCAATAGAAACTGATTTGAACGGGGAAGGGATCTGGAAGGTGTAATGCTCTGACATTATGAGCTTTGCAATAAAAGCCATTGCCAATTCTTTGGTTTGCCTCCCAAATGGTGCTTGAGTGCAAAATAACATTGAAAAGATCACTTGTGGGCAGATCTGATATAAGGATTTTATGACTTACATTGTAAACAAGCTTTCTTTGTTAGAACAGAGACTCAAAAGACTTCCAAGAGTGAAATCACAATTGTTGTTGTGTGCCTTCATGTTGTTTCCCACTTATGGTAATCCTAAGGTGAACCTATCATGGTGTTTTCTTGGTAAGATTTGTTCAGAAGGGTTTTGTCTTCCTCTGAGTCTGAAAGAGTTTGACTTGCCCAAGCTCACCCAGTGGGTTTCTATGGTTGAGCAAGAATTTCAAACCTTGCTCTCCAGGGTCATAGTGAATGCTCAGCCCATTACACCATGCTGGCTCTCTGAAATCACAACACAGTTGGCCCTCCGCTTTTGCTAGGTTTGGGGCACAGGACCCCCACAAAAGCAGAAAAGTGGCAGATATCAAAATGTGTGTGTCTGTGGAAGTGAGTAGAAGCATAGTGGGGAAGAATGGGCACCCAAGGTCCAAAACAGGTCAGGGAAAGGAGAGGAAAAAAGGATGGGTCACCATGGTGGCCCTATACTTCCTCTCTCTCACCCATCTCTTTCCTTGGGTATGGGGAGCACCAGGAGAGGATTTGTGGTGCTGAGAAATTGGGGTGTGATCCATCTTTAGCTGGCCAGGCAGTGGCTGGTGGAGGAGGAGAAGGGCCAGGGGTGGGTTTTTAAAGGGCTGTGTGGCCTGATCGGAACCACCAAGGGGGAAGGTTCCCCTAGAAAAGAAGCATCTAAGGAAAGAGGCAGGAGTTGGAGAAATTTGCAAATAAGCAAATCCATGAAAGTGAAACCTGCAAATGTAGAGGGCCAACTGTAATCATTCAAATTCTTTTTGCTGACTGTCTTCAAATTTTTTCTGCCCTTTTCCTCCATAACAGAAATCATACTGTATTATTTGGACATTGTAACAAGAACTATCAGTAAATGGGGCATCTGTAGTTTCTGTTTATCTTACACAATAACATATAATACGGGTAGTAAAAACAACCACTTCACATCTATATGGTACTTCTGAATATCAAAAATGCTTCACGTATATAACATCTTTGTAGTACATGAATAGGATCAGCTGTCTGACAATGGAATAGACAACTTCAGAAGATGCTGGATTTTCCTTGATTGGAGGTTTTTAAACAGAACTTAAACAATCACCTCACAGAAGTGTTTTACCACTGTCAGAGGGTTAGACTAGATGGTCTTTGAGAGCCTTTCAGACCCTATGATTCTGTGAATCAGGTGCCCCCCACATGTGCTGTTGGACTGCAGCTCCCAGCATTTCATACCATTGCCTATGCTAGCTATGGTTGCTGCAGTTCAACAGCATACAGAGGGCCACATGTCTCCTCCCACAGCTGTAATACTTATAAGGTCAGTCACTATTTTTGCCTCCATATTGCAGAAACAGAGGCGAGGCTGAGTATCAGTGGCTTGCCTGATGGTCTGTCATGGACACCAGCCTTACAATTAGGCAGAGTGAGGCAGCTGTCTTGGAGGGCAAGTTTTGGCTAGACAGCAGGTATTTAACTTTCTTATTGATATATTTGTATTGTGAAGAGATGGGAAAAGGCATTTTATCAGATTTTGTGCCACCTCTGCCAAAATGACTTGACTGGCCTTGGACACCATGCACCTTGATTGGGTCATTGGGGGTCTCATCTACTCTTCTGTTTCAGGCAACAAAATTTCTTGGGCTGGTCCTGTGCTCTGTAATGAGTTTGCAGCAGGTGTGAGATTCATGGATTTCCTGATTTGTGGCTCAGTTTCAGACAGTGATTGGATACTCACCTCTCAGGGGTGCTTTAGCAGCGGGTTCCTTTACTGGTAGGGGCTTGGACTGATGGGTCTTGCTACCCCTTCTGACTCTAGGATTCTGTGAGGCTTCAAATGACTTGGTGAGCAGTGAAGAGAAAGCAACATCATGGAAGACCATCTTGAGATAATAAGGCATCTCCATCTGAAGGCTATGCTTTTGTCTCATTCAGGAATCATTCAGCGCTGCACAGCTGTGAAGTATCACTACACCTCATCTTCCCTGCCCCGCAATTTGCCAGTGAATATCACCAACACGATTCGCCAGGATGAGTGGCATGCCCTACGTAAGTAACCCAAGCATTTGCTTAACACTCTAGCCTCTATATATACTTGGAATCAACCAAGATGCAAAAGAATCAGACATGCCTCCTTGCTGCAGTTATTTTTGTGGACAATAACTCCCAGAATCTCTTTGCTTGCATGGCCAGTGCAATTATTCCAAGCTCTGGAATGCAGGCTAAGTAAACTGTCTGCTTGAATGATCCTCCCTGTCATTAAAGGTAGCACACAAGAAGTTTAGCCTTCTTCCTGATGTATTAGCTTTCTGTGTGGGGGGAATTCTTGATGCAGAGGACCAAACAAATCTGCTATGGATTCACCTGAGAGTACAGTAATACATCTGTAGTTCTATCTATCTACCTATCTAGACACAATCTAATCTCTCGGTGAGAAGAAGTTGAACTCAGCTAAGGCACTTTGGCACTGGAACAATGTTTTGAGTACTGTACTGCTGTAAGCAAGGAACTAAATAGAAATTATTCTAAGGTTGTTGAAAATTGCAGGATTATGATTGCTAAATTGGAAAGAGTTAAAAGAATAAGCCTGAAAAAAGAGATGGTTATATGAAAGGATTATTTTGGGATTATTGACCACATAATCCTAAAATCAGAAGTTGTTGACATTCATGCTGATTGCCTGCCCTTTATTTGTCTACAGTCTTCCCTTCTCCATTAGTCCATGCAGTCTAAAACGTGGTTAAGATATTCTTGGACTGGTGATGAGGCCAAGACTTATCCTGGCCTCTGAGCTGGGCTGACATTTGGTAAATCTGTGGTAGTCAATTTGTGGCCATGTGGTTTTGTTCAGGGCTTTCTGATTTTGATGCTTGAGATAGGTATCCCCTTGCTCAATACTGTAATTCAATAGCCGACCTCCCAGAGAACATGCCTCCCTGGGTTGTTTTGTACCTCATATTTCAAATATTAATTCTTTTTCTCTGTTCCTGAGAGAAACTTCCTACTGATTAACTTGAAGCATTTACCATCTTCCTTTCCTCTTCCCATCTTTACTGTCTGTTGAACTTCCCAGACCCCTTTCAAGATTTCTCAGAAAGATATTGCCAAAAGGCAACCCAGCCAGTGTCTGTGCTAGTGTGTCATGCTTCTGAACACGAGCCAGGCTCATGACTTGGACCTTGCCTGTTTGTGCTGTTCAACAGCCATGGGAGGAATTGGGGTGCAGTACATATGTACATGCAGGTGTACACCTACACATATATACCCAAAATGACAGAATTTCATGACCAGGCCCAGTTTTCCAAAAAGTTTTGCTGTTTTAATGACTTTGGTTCTGTGATTGGAAAAGGCTCAATATTTTTATGGAATAAACTTTGCTTTCTGAAATTACAGTGATAATAGGGTTTGTAGTCCAACACATTCAGAGGGTTAGGAAAGCAATTGATTTGTGTGATGTAGGATTCTATCTCTTATTTCATCTAGACTATTCCTCTATCTCTTCTTTTCTCTTCCTCGGTCCCTCTTCTTCCTCCACTGAACCAACACCTATCCCCAGATCTGCGGAGAATGACAGCGGGCTTCATTGGTATGGCAGTTTCCATCATCTTGTTTGGATGGATTATTGGCATGCTGGGCTGTTGTAAACAGCATGAGCTCATGCAATATGTAGCTGGACTGCTCTTCCTTATGGGAGGTGAGAATTCTTTTTTTTTTTTTGCTTAAGTCCAAGAGCCATTTAGTTGGTGTGGTTACATGATGCAATGAATCAAAGCCCAGGCAGTGGAATTGGGCCCCCATCACACAAAGCCGCAGAACAGGCAATGCTATTATTTCAGCTAGTTAGAGTTTTAAAAACTTGATAAAACTTTGAAATGATGAGAAGTGTGGCTGTGTCAGATAATGCAGAATGTGGTAAATAGCATTATCTGATGCTGTGCTTGCAGCTGCCAAGATCAGGACTACTTCACAGGAGTGTAAACGGCATAAGTTTCCATTACTAGATGCAGGCTTTTGGATTCAGGGTAGAGTTTTAGTGATTTTGATAATCTGCAATAATTAACAGACAATCATAGAAGAGTTCTTTTTCTTAATTAGGTTTGAAGCAGAGGCTGGATGGTCACCACTTAGACATGGGTGGGGGTTAGATTAGATTACCTCTATGGCCATTTCTGCACTAGACTATTATAGTGCTATTATTCCACTTTCAACATCCTATGGAATCCTGGTGTTTACAGTTTAGGGAGGGGCCAGCCCCTCCCTAAACTGTAAACGCCAGGATTCCATAGGATGTTGAAAGTGGAATAATAGCACTATAATAGTCTAGTGTGGAAATGGCTATGATTCCGTGATATCATTTTTGCCTGCTGTAGCATATCTGTAGCAATTTTAGTTTCAATCTTACAGCTACACCTTTGCCTCTGGGCCTTAAAGTAGCAGTTCTGCATACAAGAATTAGTAAATCTTTTCACAGCACAGAAATAATCCAAGAAAATCATAGAGCTGAAAGGGATTCCACGATCAACTGTCTAAGCCCTTGCTAGTGCAGAACTATTGTTCCCACATTCCTTAAGAGGTGGCCATTCAACCTCTGCTGAAAAAAGAAAACCCCTTTCTCTCTCTCAATCTCTCTCTCTCTCTTTTTTAAAACTACCATCTAACTCTGGTTGTGGATCGAACAACAGTTATACTCACAGCTGTAGCCACTGGTAAAAGAGTTGGCAACTCTGCTTCCTAGATGGAGGGAAAGGCACAGACACTTGCAAATGGCTCACATTTTCCCACCATACAGTGCCTCCTGTAGTACAAACAGGGAACATGTGAGGTCTTAGAGAAAGGCATTAACACAAACAGGCAGATAATCCCCATGCCCATTTTTGCAACTTTGGCAATTCCAGAAAGTTTTGCCACATTCATGTGTCTTACATTCTCAGACAAGTTCTGATGCCCAAGAGGGATCAATGTGAAGAAAAGCAACCTTTCCCCAACAATTTACCATTGTGAACTCCTTCACAAATTGTAAGTAGACTGTGGCTGTCATCCTGCTGATAAATTTCAATGGTGTAAGTCAAGGCCACTGCAACTCCACCCCCCCCTACTTTTCCCCCAAGAGCTTGGAATTGTGTTCCAGCTTTGCAGTGACAACATCATTGCTTTAGCATTACAATCAAACCTACCTTGTAAGCAGCACAGCCCCTACAACAAAGCCATTTCCATGTTGTTGGAGAGCACAGGAATCAGTGGGGTTGTTTCGCTAAAGCTGGACATGCTGCAAAGATTTCATCTACAGAGACCTTCCAAGAACTCCCAGTGGTCTCTGCAGAAGCCTGTCACAGTACATGCATTTACAAGAAATAGTTGGACACATCCCTTCTCACCCTCCAACAATATGGGGATGGCTACGTTTACTGGGCAGCATGATATTTGTAAGTTGAATTTGGGGTGGTGGTGATGCGTAAATACCCTAAAGGTACCAGATCCTGTCTGATCTTAGAAGCTAAGCAGGGTCGGCACTGGGTAATACTTGGATGCGATGCTGCCAATGAATACCAGGTGCTATATAGACTACATTGCAGAGGGTAAAGAACTGGCAAAGCCACCTCTGAGTATTCCTTGCCTAAGAAAACCCTATGAAATTCATCAGTTGTCGACAGGATGGAGCGAAACCATCTAGGGGCAATGCAGAAAACCTTTTGGATTATAGCTACTAGAACCCCATGGCCAGTGTGGCCACTGGTTGAAAGATTCTGGATGTTATCAGCCAAAAGAGTAACTTTTTCAGGCTCTGCAAAGCAGTAAGGAAAGCAAGCTATGTCTACTAATTCAAATTGGTATTAATGCACATGTGTTATCTGGACTTTTAACAATAGTCTACAGCCCATAATGTAGCATTTCTTAATTTTGAAAGTATATTATGTTGATTCAATAGATGGCAATGCAATGGAAAATTCTATAGAGCATTGGATAATGCAGGCTACTCATTAGTTAACTTAGACCAATCTGTGAAATATGCTTTAATTCTCTGTATATGGATACTTGTGACTGAAAGGCAGGGGGAGTTCAGCGTAAAGCTATGCTAAAGTCTTAAATCCACAAGAAGAAACAATCTCAGAAGAGTTTTGTCCAAATATAATAAAGATGAAAAAATGGCAATACTTCTGGTGACTTGTAGTATTTCAGGGCCCAGTTTCCAGACTTCAGATTGGGATATTTGATTATCACACTGAAGCAGCAGCAGCGGCTGCAGCCAGTGGCTTTTCATGAAACCACTGACAACAGTATTGAGATGTGGTTAATAGTCACATAATGCAGAGCCTCTTTCCTTGGAAACATTTATGGGCAACTGAAGGAGGTGGGAACTGGTGCTGGGTGAAGCCACAAAACATCACAGTGATTTTAATCTTTGCTTGTATACCATAGAAAGACAAGTGTTCAGCTAGAAGTTAGTCTCCCTTAGCTTGGTGCCATCCAGATGTGTAGACCAAATCTGCCATCATCCCCTAGCCAGCATGGCCATGTTGGCTGGGATGGTGGAAGAAATAATTTCACTCATCTGCAGGGCATTAAGTTGGAGAAGGCTGCTTTGAAAGAAGAAGCAGAAGATGTGGAAAGAAGAGTGGAGCAAGCATTCAAAAATACCAATGCTTTTTCTTGTTGAGATCAATGAGTGAGATAGAGAGAAGAAATAGGAAAGCCTCGATCAGCAGGATTCAGAGGATGGGACAGGGCAAAAGAATCAAATGAATCTGAATATGAGCTGCAGTAAGAATCAGCTATCATGGGTAACTCTGGAGTACTCATGCACCACCTTCATTTTTCTTTTTTTCTTCCCTACTGGTATTTTTTTTTAAATGGAAAGCCTCAAAGGCTGGATCATGCCCTTTTTAGGAAGTTGGGAAACATTACTATCATGCATGAACACTCCTTTCTTCTCCCTTGCTTCCCCAGGTACCTGCTGCATCATTTCCCTTTGCACCTGTGTCGCCGGGATAAACTTTGAGCTGTCCCGTTACCCCCGCTATGTCTACGGGTTACCAGAAGACATCAGTCATGGCTATGGCTGGTCCATGTTCTGTGCCTGGGGAGGCCTGGGACTGACCCTTCTGGCAGGATTCTTATGTACACTGGCTCCCTCGCTGAATAGCCCTCGGACTGTTGTACAGAAACCTAGACAGGAAAATGGTGCCGTGTGATGAGAAGACCATAAAAGAACTCTCTAGCAAGCACAGTCCAGCAGTAGGTTCCCATCAACGTGGGCACATGAGATTCATGAAGCAAGGGGCGGTCCCTATTGTGGAAGAAATTAAGGGGTTCAATTGCTTTTTCAATCTCTTGGGGGAATACCACTGTTGATTCTTCAGCCTGCCTGTCTCTGATAAAAACAGACTGATCAGGTTCATTTTTATTCCTGGTTTGCCTAAAGGAAAGTTTTCTGTTAAATAGGGTGTGTTTCTGTAGGATCTGTGTACCATTTAAGCTGAACCAGATTTCTGCTAGGGGAAGCCACATGAATTCTGTTTGGTGTCCAATGACTCGAAGGAATTCCATTTCCAGGAACTCTTAAGGACAAGTCAGAGTCAAAGGCCAAAGGGAAATCTGTCTAGATTCAGTATTGATTCTCCTTTGCAGCAGAGACCTCTGTTTGCATTGAAGCAGCATTTGAAATCAGCTTGAGGGGGCTTTAATCATTCAGACAGAGAGGTTAGAAAGTACTTCCTCTGGACCACTCAGTATCTGAACCTTCTCAGTTCTGGAAGCCAAATATGCATAGCAGCTCATGAACTAACTTGCAAAGTTAATGCACAGGATGCAAGGAAAAATGGAATTTAACTAGATTTCAGATGCTTGCAACTCTTTTTCCACAAGGGGGCACACCTGAGTTAGTGATAAGAAATTAACCCATAAATACATAGGTGGTCCAAAGCTTACTGACAGGAATATGTATCTGGGAATTTAAGTGGGTTACGCACTCACTTGTGAAATTCCTGCTTGTTAGGTTAAAACCACATACTCATTTAATAGGGTGAAACCTCAGTTTCTTGCTGTGACCTGGATTAAGGCTGCTGTCCTTCAGTCCTGTTGGTTTACCAACTTTTGTTTAAAAAAAAGGGCAAATTCAGATTTATAATTCCACTTCAAACCCTTCGGGTCTCACTGTAGAAGAAATTCTACTTTTGGCAGATGAGCACAGAAACAAACTCATCCCCTTGATGGCAATCTTTTATGACAGAAAAGGAAGCACTCTTGATTAAAGGGGCTTGCTGTATGCAGGTAGAGAGCTGAACCTAAACTCAGGAACATCAACAATGGTGCTGAGGGGAAGCACTGGTCTTTCCTCATTGTACGCCCTTCCTGTCTCCTCAAAAGACTGCACAAGAAGCCTTGGTTAGAGGGGCTGTTTACATTGTATTTTTAAGTGGCATGTAATTAATTACTCAGTGCTAAAGTCAATGTATTCATGGAAAGTGTGATTTTTAAATGGAAGTTGTATGTTTCAAGAGATTAAATTAAAAGGCTTGGTTACAGTGAATGGATGGGTACTTTCACCTTCTGGGGCTACTGTAGAAAAGATCTCACCTAATATATCCCTTTATAAAAGAAAAGGAACCTTATTAGTTAGATATGAAATGTCAGTCATTTCTAGAGCCATTCTCTCAAAACCCATTTCTCAAGTTTGCTTGCTCATTTCTACCTAACAAAGCTTAATGTGAACATGAGGGAAGTTGCATTTATAAGGGAAAAAAATACTAGCTGCTGGGATCAAAAAGGCTAATTGATGTGCCAGTATATACAGCAGTGAGTATAACATGCTTGGCTTTAGTTCAAATGCTGAAAAAGGGACTTTAAAATGTACACAGTCAAGGAACTGTAGCACTATGAGGAATGACTACTGCCTTTCAATGTTTATGAAGAATTCAGTCACACAAGCAGAAAACAATGAATCTGAGGTATTAGGGTGAATTTGGGTATTGTACTGTCTATCTTCTTAGGTTCACCGTAACTCCAAATGTGGATTTTTTTAGGGTTTAAAAAGCATCATAGAGGAACCAGTTCAGAATTATCTTTTCACCCTCAGGCTACAGTAATGCAACAACTTCCTTCACTGAAGCCGACGTTTTATTTTTTCCCGTTATGTAAAAGAAAGTAATACAGTTCAGTCCCAACTGCCTTCTCAGTCAAGGCCTTAGTAAACAATTTTAGATGAAAAATTCAGGCATAATATTGTAGGTTGGCTTTCTTCTTGGCCTGCACTTCCAAGATTCCTTCCATGTAATCTTCATGGGTGAGCTCTGTTGCTCCATGCCGCAGTGCAATCATTCCCTGTCCCAGTAAGAAAAAGTGCAGTTCAAGGAACAAGTGTAAATACTGCATTCCATAGCCAGACACAGTAAAGTGCCACTCTTAGGCTGAAAGCCTTCTCCCTGCGAACCCCACTCAGCACCAGCTTTTGAAAGGGGAATCTTTTCATTACCCAATGGTAATGAAAGAAGGGAGCCTGACAAGACATACATACCGCTTCTACACACACAGCTTTGCACTGTGCACCATTGAAGTCATCTGTACAACGAGCCAGCTCTTCATAATTCACATCAGGGCTGCAGAAAAAGAAATTCTATTTTTGAAAAAAAAAATTACCATTGAAGACTTCATAATAACACTTAAAACTCCAAAGCTAGGACAGGGTGTATTTAATGATAAAAATAATTGAAGTTTTTGTGAGAATTTAAGCCAAAGGTTTGAGTCTCTATAGACCATGCAATTATGAATAGTTTATTCCGGTTTTGCTACTCAGTGGGCAGGGTAAGAAACAATGCAATGTACCTGACATTCATCTTGCGTGAATGGATCTGCATAATCCTGGCTCTGGCCTCCTCATTGGGCATTGGGAACTCAATCTTGCGGTCCAGCCGTCCTGAACGGAGCAGAGCAGGGTCTAGTATATCTACACGGTTGGTGGCAGCAATCACCTGGATAAAGGAGATCACTTTGTAATGGGGCAGACTGCAGGTTCTACTCAGAAACAGGAGCTGAAACCATTAGGACTTCCCCCATTGATATTCTGATATTCTGGTATCTGCTTGCAACATCACTTCTCATACTCTTAAGCAAGGGTAAGCTTACCTTCACTTGTGTGTTGGGTTGGAATCCATCAAGCTGGTTCAGCAATTCCAACATGGTCCTCTGTACTTCACGATCACCAGCCTTTTCACTATCAAATCTAAAAGAAAATAAGATAGAAAGTCAAACTTGCTTTCAGACTCCATCTCCTTCAGAAAACTTCATTTTACCCCTTGACATAAACACAATCAATGAACAGATCTAATTTAAAATGTGACTGTGGTACTGCAAGAAACAAATCACGTCATCACGGTCTGATTGCACATATCCATAACATACTGAAGCATGAATATACTGTTAATTTATTTGCCAGAATTAAGTGACCAACTCAGATAGTGAATGGGTCTACAGTGATAATGTGGGAAATGGTGAGTTAGTGCAAACACATATCCTTCTTCACGCTACTGTCTCTATATGGAGGTAGTTTATGGAAAAGTAGTTTTACAGCCACTACCATATGCTGGTCCATACAGGGCTACAAAATACAGTCATCTAATTTCACCATGTTTAATATGGGGTTTGGCAACTGGTATAAAAGTGGAGGGGGGGGAGAGAAAATGTCAGTCACATTCATCTGCCTCCTCCACTGCAGATGCCAGAACTGTATAAACCCTCATATAGATAGGTTGCACAGCTGAGTCACTGCTGTAGAAGAGAGTGCACACATGTGCAGTTCCTCTAGCCTCTTCTGAAAACTGACAGAGGTGGAAAAGGCTAAACTGCTGCTTGAATCAGAATTGTACTGGAACAGTATTTCTAGTTGACAAGGTCCACTGCTGTCTTTATTTTGTTTGTCCTTGACATAAACCTGAGGGAAAACACTAGTGCTTCGATTTTACAGGTGGGAAATTGACTGAAGTACTCTGTCTTCTGTCACAGACTCCACAGATGAGGTCAGACTTGAGCTCAGATCCCCCACCTACAACCCTCCATAACTAAAATCTGATATATGCAATCTTCAGAAACTGATTGGCAAGGCACAGAGGCAGTTTAGAATCTCAAGTGATTATGAGCTGAAGGAGCAATAAATTTTTAGGGGCTCCTGAAAGAAGTGTCCACAATTACATATTTCCCATTATAGTCAGAATGCAGAGATTTAAATTTCAGAACTCATCTAAAAACTCCTCTTGGCTCATACATAATAAAAATATAATGCTATCAGATACATTTATAGCAGAGGTAGATTTACAACGAGTTGTGAAAACATGGCCCACAAGTTGCAAAACAGACAGGAAGTAAGTAAAACATGAAACTGCCATAAAATGTACCTGTTTAGCTTCTCTTGCCTTGCTCCCTGCAAAAATCAGATTTCAGCTGATTCTCAAAACTGGAAATGATCTGATGTCATTTCTCCCCTCTCCCTCACAACCAGAAAACACCCCTTGTCCTCTTCAAGGTTGCCCACCCAATTTATACGCTGTCCATCTCATCCACTCTTTTGCAGCACTCCAGACATCTTGCAACACAAAAATATAAAAACTGAGTGGAAATTCTAAAAGATAACAAACAACAAAACTGATTTTAAAAGAGCAGAGATTGGCAGGTAGCAACTTAAAATGGACATCAGTGCACTAATATGTCTTTAGTCCAAGAGGGCAAGCTAGAACAAAACATGTCTTCCAGTGGTAATAGGAGAAGGGCTGAACAGACATTCTGGGGGTGTTTCATAACTGAGGTAAAGCTAAAGAGAAAGTCCTCTCCTACATCCCACCACAGAACACAGCAGTCATTGTTAATGCACAAAGAAGAGCCTCTTCAGCAGATGTTAAGGAACTGGAAGGATGTAACAGGAGGAAACACCTTCAGGACTCAAGCCACTTAGGACTGTGAAAGGTTTTTACCAGCAATTTGAATTATGGCTGGAAACAGACCAGAAGCTAATGTAACTGTTATAAAATGTGCATCACATACTCACAAGGGTAATCATGCACCAGAACACTGACTGCTGAATACCAGATAAATCAACAGTTTCGGAGACGCTTCAAAGGCAATGAAATGTAGAGTGCAGTGCAGTATCTAACGCAGAGGGAACTAAAGTACCATATCACACTGGACACAATACACAACCAGGTAATACCAGAGATTTCCTAGCCAGCCAAGGTCAGAATTTTGCCTGAAATCCTGGGGAGCAGCTGCCAGTCAGAGTTGACAACAGTGGAACAGATGGACCACTGATCTGATTCAGGAAGGCAGTTTCTTTTTGTTCCTACAATATGTGTCACCACGGCTAGATCTCACCTTCCTGGGTACAGGCATATTTTGCACAACAGCCAAACTAGAATAGAGGTATTCCTGGTCACAAATACCATAAGCAGCCATGAATGAGAATCAGGAGAACTCTGCAGATGTAAGTCTGATGTTTCAATGGGAAAGCTACCCTATTTAATACAAGCTGAAACCCCATTAAGTAGGCTCTTACCTCATTGGCAACACCACTGTATTGCCTGGATTAAACTTAAATTAGATTACACCTCTCAGGGATGATCCTAATTTTATCGTGTAAATTGAAACTTATTTATTTCTGTTCTCAACACATACAGAATTAACTTGCATGGTATTGAAGATAAGCAGCTACTACTGGTGATAGGAGATATGCTGTGCATTGAAATGATATCATGTATACTGATCATGAACCCATTTTTTGATTTCATTTGTAGCCATCCACACTCAAAAGAAATATACCAGCAAGCTAACAAGAATCTTGAGATCTACAAAACTGCCATCCCGCTGAGTACTGTAGAAAAAGATATCCCAATAGAGAAAAACATAAAAATCAGTCCAACAAGAACTGAGTATATTTTGTGGTTTCAAAATACTGCTCTCTTTAGGGAAGGCTAAGAAGGAATGGAATGCAGTATCCTGGAAGAAGCCATGGTTAGCTGACTAGCTTCCTTAACAAGAACTCTCTACATATATTTAAATGCAGGTTGCCCTTGTTGCATACAGTTCACAAAAAAAGTGGACTGTCGATGTCTCGTCATCTAATGTATGCTTTGCAGAGTCAGGAAGGATCCCTTGAATGATTACAAATAAGCCTTTCAATGTATGCCACATTCATATCTTGATGTGGGCACAGATCCTAAATGCTACAGAAAAGAGTGCACAGATCTCACCTCTTTGTGCCAATGGCATCAAGTTCATCAATGAAGATGATAGAAGGTGCTTTCTCTTTGGCCAACGCAAAGGCATCTCGCACCAACTTGGCTCCATCTCCAATGAACATCTGCACCAGCTGTGGACCAGCCAGCTTCAAGAATGTAGCCTAGAGGGCAGGCAAGCAAAGGAAAAACTATTCTTAAATATTTTGCATCCTAATGGTCTGAGCTTTCATGAAGTAGAGACAGCCTAGAAACCTGATGTTGGACATAAAATTACAGGAACAGTTATTGGAAAGGATTTCGCTAAACAGTACATAAATATAGCCTAACTACACAGAACACTACCCAACACTGTCTTTCTTTTCTCCCTGACAAAAGATTGAAGGCAATTCCTAGAGGAGTTCAGGAGAACAACTTCAAATAAATCAGTCTTACCTTTGTCTGTGCAGCACATGCTCTGGCTAAGAGAGTCTTTCCTGTTCCTGGGGGTCCATACATTAGTACTCCTTTGGGAGGCTGGATACCCAGATTTTCAAATTTCTCTTTGTGATTCATTGGCAGGACAATAGCTTCTACTAGCTGCCAAGACAGAAAGACACAGATGACCCCCTCCACTTAATACCCACTGTATGCACAAAGACAACCCATGCTTCAGGAAAAATGATTACTTTATAAAAGCACCAACATGTACGAAGTGTTGTACAAAGATTTAAATCAAAACAATCTCTGCCTGCAGAGTTACAGTCTGAAAGACAATGTAATTTTTTTTAAAAAAAACAAAGCAGCCTCTTGCTCTCACCTCTTGAATCTGTTTATCCAGTCCTCCAATATCACTGTACTGTTCTGTAGGTCTCTCATCAACCTCCATGGCTTTTACCCGTGAGTCATATTCTGTGGGCAAGGTCTCCAGTATCAAGTAAGAGTCCTTGTTCACTCCCTGCAGAGATAAATGAATTAATAGGCCATCTCTATTCCAGAAACTCACTTTTCAAGATCAAACTGTGCTCTCTAACAAGGGTGAGTATGCAGATTTTCAACTGTTATTATTGCAAATCAAGAATATTTGCCCAATGTGTGGGCCACACCGTACTAGAATAGAAATGTTTGTTTATAAGAAAGAAAAAGAAAGAGAGAGAGAAAGAAAGAGAGGGACAAAGAATGCATCTCAAGAGTTCCCAATAGCGTGGGGAAAATGGGCCATGTCACCACCAGGTCTTCAGAAGATATGACAACCAATTTTCAATTGCCTTCATTTTGGACCTTGTTTGAATTAGAAACAAGAGACATCTTTTTATTGTTCTCAATGTAGGAAGTCATTACAAAAAGGGAGAAAACAGAATATTAGCTACAGACTCAGAATGAACTGAATCTTTAAGTCATAAGAACAGTCAGTCTGAGGTATCAACTGAGAAGAACAATTCCTATATACAGTATCACAAGCTTCAGTATTAGATGGATCAAGCAAGATTTATTTCCAACAAACCCTTAATGCAACATCAGGTAGTTCTTCTATCAAGTAAACTCAGGGTGCACATAATTACACAGCCGCCTCAGATGTCATCATAGGAGAATGGAATGAATTCAATAAATAAAATAAAATGTATACAGATACAGCATAGTCAAAACTACCAAATGCTGTAAAAGCTCTTTACTGTAAAGTGTTACTAAGGTGCCACAGAAATGCTCAAAAAACTACTATAAGATAAATCTTTCATGAGAAATCCAGACATGTGTGTTGAGTATGTTTTGATTATCAGAAAACAAACTGAGTAAATACTTGCGCAGAACAGAAACTACTCACCACTAAGTCTCCAGGCTTCAATTTTTCAGCATCAACTAACCCAATCACAGGCAGAAAATAAGTCTATTGAAGAAAAAGCAATGAAAATGACATATTTACAACCTGGCTCAGTTTAAGTTCTTTCAGAATCCTCTAAACATGTGGCTTTTTGCTGTAAAAGTCCTATGTTTGCTTTAGATTGAGGGTGCTCTGGATTTAAATTAAAGAAAAGGCTTGCTGAGAGGAACAGAGTTACTGTATTTTTATTATTTATTTCAAAAGTTGTATCTCAACTTTGTTTCTAACTACACACTAAAACTAAATGATACAGTAGTACTTTTCATACAGTCTTAAAACTACAACAAGAACAGAAGCAACAGTTCATTTTGCTTAGTAGCCCAGCAACAAAAATAAAAATCTGCCGAAATAAAAAGTTTTTTAAACACATGCTGAAAGCAAGCCAGATAATTTTCCTCTGGAAGGCTATGCCATGATCTTGTCTGTGGTAAGTGTCTCCAAATCAGGTGGGATGAACCAAGAAGATATTTTTTGCATACCTGGATAGGATGCAATTCCTGGACTCTCTAGTTTAAAACGCTGTCTGTTAGTATACACTTTGGAGAGGACCTACCAGACTGAGTAGATAACACTCAACTACTCAATAGACTAAAGCATCTCCACATATGTTCCTCTATCTGAAAACACTTTCTCATCATGTTACTCTCACCTGACGAGTGGAGGTTTTGATCACAGCACATTTGCCCTTCCTTTGAGAATCAAGGTCAATATTCGCTCCATCCTCCTCTTGGTCATTGGGATCAACATCCAACAGCTAGAGGTGCAAAGAAAGTATCAAAAGTGTAGCCATATTGGTCAGGCATTACATGAACACAGCATATTCCTGGTTAAAAACATGCACAGCAATGGGAAAAGGCACTAGATATTCAGCCATCACTAGTATTAGGATCATGTCTTCAGGGCTTCTAAACTGACCTTGGTCCACTACTCATAAAAAGTACCAATGAGATTCACAGAAATCTCATGGAGATAACTAGTAGGCAGATTAGGATTAAGATCGGCTAAGAAATAAATCACATGTTTTAGTACAGATGCAAAGAAAATAAAACAAAGGCATCAAAATGATTCTGCTTCCCCAAGCAGCTTAAATCAAAATACAAGAGACAGATGAAACTTATATATTTTAATACCACCCATCAACCAAACAGTCCCTGTCCTAGTTTCAGATTAAGAAATATGGCCTAAAAAACCAGCTATTTCAGTATTTTCTATAGGATTTTCAAATGAAGAGAACAATTAAATTTATTTAGGAATGGAAAGAAAGCATAAAGCTTGCTCTCTTCACCTTGAAATTTGAGCTCTTCCTTATAGTTAAGAATTATGATTACATTTCTTTTTTTTTCAGATAAAAATATTAAAGCACAGGGAAAGAGACAGCTGGCTCAATCCTAGCTATATGCACTATCTGTTCAATGATACTTATTCCCCAACAAGTATTATTATGATTGCAGCCGAAATGTCTTCTCAAGAAATCAAGCCAATTCACTCATAGTCAGGAAAGAAACTTGGTAGCCATGACAGGTGTATTAAAAATGTTATTTAAAGCAATAAAAAAAATAAAAGCAACTAAAAAAATTAAAATAAAATAAGTGAAGGCCCTCTTCCAACGCACCATAGAATCCTCTGCACTAAAATAAATAGTCATTGCACGTATCAATTTTCCTAGTGGGAGGGAGAAAAAAACACTCACCTCTATGACATTGGAAACAAGGTAAGGCAGGGTTTTATTCACTTTGATCTTCTCACTGTTCTCCTTGATCTTATCTTTCATGGCCTGCAGCTCATGGGTTACTCTTAGCACTTCACTCTTCATGATCTGTAAATCCATAGTACAAATCTAAATAAAGAATTACTTTAAACCAAGTGTGGTCGATCCTGAAAGCAAGATCCAGTATGAATTGTTGGGGAGTTGCTGCTCTACCTGGGGACTTTAGCATTCAGGTTAGCATAATATTCCAGCTTGTGTCCCATGCTTTTTAACATCTACACGTAACAGTGGAGTGAGTCTCCCAGAGATTCAGGCTAGAAAATTTTCTTGTTTCCACCATCAAATCCTGGTGAGGTAGTGGGAATCCTAAATGAGTGTTTAGGGAAGGTTTTGGAGTAAATGAGAGTGACCAAATGGAAATTTAACTTAGATAAGGCAGAAGTGCTGTCAGCTAGGAATTCTAATAATCCCGGAGATGTGCAGACTATTTTGGATAGGATTATACCTGCCTGAAGCAACATGTTTCCAGTTTGACCGTACTTCTAGATTTGTTATTGTTTTTAGGTGCACGAGAACAATAGTGAACAGAAGTTCCTTTTTCCATTTCTATTCAGGTCACCAACTGCATCTTTTCTGGGAGAAGTTGGACCTGTCACCAAATTGCCACCAAATATGACTACTGTAACATTCTCAGTTCATGAGGCTATCCTAGCACACGGTCTGGAAACTTCAGTTAATCTAAAAATGCCGCTGCAGATGGAAAACTGGAGCTACTAGAACCAACTGTATTACAATTCTCCCTCCACATTTGTGGGTTTGGTCTTCACAAATTTGATTATCTGTGAGGCACCCACTTGCCTCATCCCCCATTCTCCCCCTCCCATTTCCTTGCCGTTTGCCCAGGCTTGCTGTGCCTTCCTTCTCCACACCAAGGCAAGAGAGTGGGAGGGGGAGCCCACACATGGAGAAAGAAGGTGCGCACGAGCCGTCTTCCCAATTCTCCCCCTCCCATTTGCTTGTCTTTTGCCTGGGTGTGTGGAGGGAAAGCAATGCGCTCAGGCAAAAGACAAGAAAATGGGAGGAGGAGAATGGGGGAGGAATGTATGTGCTTTCTCCATGTGCAGGGCTGCCCTGTTTCATTTCCTTGCCTTTTGCGTGGATACGGAGAATGAAAGCCATGTGCCTGGGCAAAAGGCAAGGGAATAGAAGAGAGAAAATGGAGGAGAGAGGTGTATGCACCTTCTCTGTGCATGGGGCTGCCTTTCCCATTCCCTTGCTTTTTTGTCCAGGCACAGAGAAGGAAAGCATGCACATCCAGGCAAAAAGCAAAGGAATGGGGGGGGGGGCAGAACAGACTGCTAGAGGGAGCACTCACTCAGGTGGGGCAAAGTGTTATTTGTGGTTTTTCTTTCCTTTTGCAAGGGTTTTGTGCCCTGAACCCTCATAAAAAGTAAAGGGGCCACTGTATGCTGATTCTACACCAGTTTTGCTGCTGTGTTCTATCCACTTCACTAGCTACCTTTTTGTTTCTGGGTTCAATTCAAGATGCTGGCATTAGTCTTTAAAACCATAAACTTTCTCCGACCAGCAAGTGGGGGGAATCCCCTTCCTTCACTAGCACCTAAACAATAGAATACTTTCTTCTAAAGAAGTACAGGCAGCTCCCTTATCACCTGCTTCTAAACTGATCATAGAAACTGTATTACTCGAGCAGATCCCCTCCCTAAACTGCAAACCCCAGGATTCCACAAGTGTTGAAAGTGGAATAACAGCACTATAACAGTCTAGTGTGGAAATGGCCTACGTTATTATTTTCCTCTGCTTACCTTTAGCGTGGAAAAGGTGGGCAAGTGACAGGTACGGGACTGAGAGAAGAACTAAAAAAGCCTGAAGCGGGAGGGATACCGGCAAACACGGCAGGGAAGCGTGAAAGGGCAACCCGGAGCCCCAGCTGTGCTCGCCGAGCCCACTCCGACCTCACCTTGATCTCACTGTCCAGCAGGCGGGTGCGCTGCACGACCTCCTCCGTGGACATCTTCAGCACCTCCTCCCCAATGCCATCCTATGGGGGAAAAATACACAGTCATGGTAAAAAGCGACGCGGAGCCCGTCCATTCGGCCCCATTCTTGCTCACTCTGGACGCTTCCACGGGACGGGGTGAAAAGGGGGGGTCCCTCGGCCACAACAACGAAGCCACAAAATGCCCCCACTCCAGAAACACCTCAGAGCCACCGGCGTCCCTGGCCCCGCTTTCCTCACCTCCGCCTCATCCCACACCGACGCCATCTTCCCTCGACAGAACAGCTTAAGCGCCACATTCGAAACAGCAGATTCCACACGCGGGACAGAAACAGCGCCCAAAGCTCAGTTGCCGTGATTCTCTCCCCGCCCTCGTCTTTTATCCCAGCGAGCTTTACGGCATTGTCGAATCTGCCAAGGTAGCTCAAAGAGACATCTTCCTCGCGTAGCCCTACGTCACGTGACGACACTTGTTTATCGCTGACGGATCCTGCCTCCATCTTAGTTTGGGGCAACGACGGAAGCCTCGGAGGGTCTTGATCCTTAGCTTCCTCGCTTCCAGTTCTGTTTCCTTAGGGGAAGAGTAAGGGTAGCAGATCGCGTCTGATCTTGGACTTTAACCAGGGCTATTTCCGCACTGGGCTGTTATAGCGCTATATTCCACTTTCAACATCCTATGGAATTGTGGGGTTTGCAGTTCTGGGAGGGGCCGGCCGGCATTTGCTATGCTATGTTTTCTACCCCACAGGATATGCATATATACAGATGTGTGATTTATACACCTTAATCAGTGAGTGCTTCAACTAAAATCCTACAGAATTGTCTGTATCTTGAATATATTTACTTGTAAGCTTCTGTTAGAAGACCTGCCTAGTCCAAGTCTGAGTTGAAGAGTTGCTTACTTGGATCACAGCCTCAACAGACAGAGTTCACTTGCATCAGTCTTCCCATTAAGCAGAGGTGTATTTTTCTGCAATTCTATTTAGATGATAAAAATAATCAAATTTTGCATCTGTGCTTATTAGCTAGAATGTGCAGCTTATGCAAATCAGTGTCCTCTCTTCTGGTATGTGTAAATACCTACCCTGAGTTATGTGGGAAAGGGAGCCAGTGTTCTTGAGGACAGAAGTTCTTCCAGTGTTGGAGATACAAGCCTGAATCTTACAAGGAAAACTGGATGAATAGTACATGGGAGGAAAAAAAAACTAAAGCAGCTGGGGGAATGACACATGGTCTTAGATGTCTCTACACTGATGCAAAAAGCATGCCAAATAAACAAGATTAACTTGAACTCTTAACACAGCAAAGAAATATGTAATAGTAATAGTAATGCTAGAACCACTGGCAATAATTTTTGAGAATTCCTAGAAAACAGGAGAAATTCCAGAAGACTGGAGGAGGGCAAATATTGTCCCCATCTTCAAAAAGGGACAAAAAAGAGGACCCAAAAAATTACTGCCCACTCAGCCTGACATCAGTACCAGGAAAGATTCTAGACCAGATCATTAAATAGACAGTCCATAAACACTTAGAAAGGAATGCCATGATCACTAAACATCACTAACTCATGTTGAGAAACTCAACTCAACATGAGTTTCTCAAAAACAAGTCATACCAGACTAATCTTTTTTTCTTTTTCTTTTCTTTTTGATACAGTTTCAACCTTGGTAGATGATGGGAATGCTGTGGATGTAGCATATCTTGATTTCAGTAAGGCCTTTGACAAGGCCCCCCATGATATTCTTGCAAACAAGCTAGTAAAATATGGGCGAGACAATGCTAGTGGTAGGCAGATTTGTACTTGGTTGACTGACCAAATGCAGAAGGTGCTCACCAATGGCTTCTCTTCATCCTGGAGAGAAGAAACTAGTTGGGTGCCCCAGGGTTCTATCCTGGACCTAGTGATATTCTACATCTTTATCAATAATTTGGATGAGAATAAAGGGCATTCTTACCAAATTTGCAGATGACACCAAATTAGTAGGGGTAGCTAACATGCCAGAGGACAGGATCAGAATTCAAAATGACCTTAACAGATTGCAGAGTTGGGCTAAAACTAATAAAAATTATTTCAATATGGAGAAATGTAAGGTTCCATTAGAAAAAAATGAAATTCACAGATATAGGATGGGTGGCATATGGTCAGACCACAACACATGTGAAAGGGATCTAGGTGCCTTAGTAGGCCACAAACTGAACATGAATCAACAGTGTGATGTGGCAGCTAAAAAGCCAGTGCAATTCTGGACTGCATCAATGGAAGTATAGCGGCTAGGTTAAGGGAAATAATAGTACCACTTTGCTTTGGTCAGACCTCACCTGGAACATTGTGTCCAGTTCTGGGCACCACAGTTCAAGAAGGATATTAATAAGCTGGAACATATCTAGAGGAGGAGAACCAAAATGGTGAAAGGCCTGGAAACAATGTCCTATGAGGAGCAGCTTAGGAAGCTGGGTATGTTTAGCCAGCAAAAGAGAAAGTAAAGTGGTGACATGATATCTCTGTTTAAATATTAATTTGAAGGGATGTCAGTAAGCTTGTTTTCTGCTGCTGCAGAGACTAGGACACAGAGCAGTGGCATCAAACTACAAGAAAAGAGATTCCAGCTAAACATTAGGAAGAACTTCCTGGTGGTAAGAGCATTTTGCCAGTGAAATATGTTGCCTTGGAGTGTGGTGGAGTCTCCTTCTTTGAAGGATTTTAAATGGAGGCACTGACTTCACTATGGATCAGGTGGGGAAGAGAATGAACCATGTAAGGATCATTATAGCGGGATCCACAGTATACATTTTCTCCAGAGAAGCCTTTTGTCACAAAAGTAAAATACAAATTCTGAACTTCGGCAAAACCAAGACTTTAGTCATGATTTTGAATTCTGTTTTCATAGCTGCTCTCTAGATATGGTGTGGCTCCTTACACACTTCAAAGAAAAGGTTTTACTTTTTATTTTATTGCTGTTAGCTGTCTTGGGCAGCTTAGGAATATAGAAATAAAGGACAGAAATTTAAATGCAAGCTTGCAGACGTAACACTGCCAACATAGAACCAAACAGCCAAGTCCAAGATGTGTTTTTTTACACTGGGTAATATTGTTCAATACGAACAATTGGCATCAGCAGCCAGTAAGATAATGCAGTCAGAACTAGGATTATCAGCTATATGGTTAGATAACATCTTAATATTCTGATCTGTGATTACTTACCACAGTAGCCCAGTAGCCATTGCAACAGGAACAATGCTTTTCTCTACATTATTTCCCACTACCTGCAGCATACTTTTTCTGAGTTAGCAATTCCTTGTTCAATTTTCTTTTGGTCAGGGAGGCTACAACCTTGTCAAATTAATTTGAGGACACTGAGCTAAAGGCTGATACAGCTTTATTGATTCCATTATATATAAATAGTTTACAGAAAGTATAAATATACTGCTGACAACACCACAATTGCAGACAGATCACTGTTTCTGTCTGTTCAATAGCACAACTATGGCAAAGGAATACAAGACAAGAAACCTTTCCTGAAGACTGCCCATACAGAGAGGCTTTCCTCTTTACAGTCCATGCAGCAATTGTTTGTGGGAACAGAACAGATGGTGTAGATCTTAGGTCAAGGGAATTTGATACAGTGAGGAAAATCCCAAGAATACAATGAAAAGACATACTCACAAAACAGGAGAAGCACATTGCTGAAGGGCAGGAGGGGAGATCACAGATCTGGATGTTCTAAGGTAGCAGTTCTCAGCCTTTGGCACTCCAGATGTTCAAGAAAAAACCCCTATCAGCATGGACAATGATCAAGGACTCATAAGTGTTGATGTCCAAAACATCTGGAAGGCCAAAGGTTGAAAACCAATGTAATACACTATAGGCAAGCTCAGAAAACATATGTTTTATATTGCAGATCTCTTATTTTTCCAAAACATAGATGGTGAATTGCTGGTAGATACCTGAACTATGCCATTAAGAAGAGTCCTACAATGTTAGGAGGAAGGCCACTTAGAACAACACCTGGAAAAAGGTTGCTGTCTCCCCATAGTTATGAGAAAGCAACAAGGTGTATAAATCCAAGAGGAAAAAAAATAGCATCACGTTGTCATAATCATTGTGTTTCCCACAAGGAATGAATAAGAACAAAGGTATGGGGTATGAGGGTCGGAACAGTGGAAGCTGCCAGAAGCAGCAGAACAGGAGAATGAGAGGACTGGAATTGTGGGAAGCCATGGTAGACAATGCCTTAAAGAAACAGAGGTGACATGTTAGTTGTGATGATTGGCTTTGTGGAAGGAGATGCCACAGAACTCCTGGTAGATGTCCACAATTCAGATATGTGGAGCATGAAGTGGCACAGACCAAGGTTGACATGTTGCATCAATTCTGCAGAAGATCCTCTACGTATACTGTGCACTTGCATTCTCTGTATCATCATGTGCCAAAAATGCTTCAATGCACTGCTTTTTGGTGCCTGAAAAATGAACTCATATCATAGGTTTAGCAGATCACACAAATCCTGGTTTAACAGATGAGCGCCGGCAGTTGGGGCAACCACGTGTCCCATTGGTCTGGAGGCACCTGTAGTGGAAAAAAATAACACAGCTTAAGCCTAAGTGATGCTTTGACTTAAATTTCTAGTCCTTACAGAAGGAGAAGATCTGATAACTACTTCTGCTGTGGCTGCCTTATCCACAAGAGTACTTTCTAAAGTGATTTAAATAATTATTATCTAGAATGTTCTTGTCAGGAAAAAGGCAGGATATCGGACAAGGAAAACAAACTATTTATTTTTTAAAATATTAATTCAACCATCACATGATTAAAATTGAAATAATTGAATTGAATTTCCCAGTTGGATTTTTTTAAAGTTCGATATGTACAACTGTATGATCACTTCAAGATGTGAACCTAAAACATTAAAAGTTACTGTAACTGGTTTTTTTTTAAGAATTTGTGGCATGTTTTACTTATATATGTAACTACTGGAGTTATACTTATTTATTGAAATATTTATATTGCACCCTTTATCATGGGATCTCAGAATGGTGTATAAGTGTATATATTAAGGATTATAAACAACTAAATCAAATCTATATGGACTAAAAAATTTTCAGAGAGTTTAATGAGTTAAAAGAGTTTCAATATTTAAAATGGTTTAATACCATTTTTTGGGGAGAAAAAAATCTATTGGTAAAAAGCATGTTTTAACTGGGCACCAAATTGAAACACTAAAACACATTTGTAAGCACCCCAGAATTTTTTTTTAAATTATTGATTAGGCAGACTGTAAGGATTCCAATTAAATGTTATTTTCTCATCTTCCTCAGATCTACTGTGAGTCCTGCTAAGCAGATTTGGGAGATTCATGGAGAACTGCAGGTGAGAGGAAAAATCTATTCCTCCAGCAATATCTAGTGTGCTGGGAAATGAAGCACAGTTGCTAACAGCCCCAGATTTTTTAACGTGACTAGTCGATATACCAAGGATATGGAATTACCAGCCTGTGGGGCTGATGCGGCCTGCAGGGGTTCCCACAACAAGTACAAGAGACTCCTGGCAAGCTTCTTCACTGTCTTTTCGGTCTGTGATTGGACGTAAGGGGGAACTTAATTTTTGAATATGTGTCTATGAGTTCATCTTAAAATATACATACATAAAATTTAATAATGTGTAATATGGTATAATCTCTAATTTGGACATACTAAGCTCCTCAAACATAAAGCTATTGCCTTCCTATGTGGAAACCACTCTCCTTATGAGAATCTATCCTTAAATAAAAGTTATGTTTCTCTGTGTACGTTGTCCACATTTGTGAGTGCATTTTTTTAAAAGTGCCTTCCACTTAAAAAAAAAAGTGAAAGCACATAATAACAACATTAAATTCAGAATATAAACATGAGTATAAACAGAGTGGGTTGGACTGAGACAAAACAGTATAGTACTGTTAACACCACTGCAGGATATACTGTTAACACCAGTGCAAATCCCATTCGGTTCAGTGAGATTTCCTCCCATGTAAGTGTGTATAGGAGTGCAGCCTAGGTTAGTTTAGTTTAGTTCCAGATGATTCCACCAGGTCTTGTGTAATGAATAATCAGACCATCTGATTTCAATGAGAACCAAATTCAACAAAGTTTCTCTGGATCCAACCCAGTCCCTCCTGGAATGGAATTCCTGATCACATCCAGAAACTGGTAATGCAATGCAGATATCACCTGCACCTTCTAAAATGAGATTAATATTTATTAATTTGTTAATAAATACAATGACCCTATAATTTAAACACTGGGAGAAAATGTTAATGGATCATTTTTCCCTAAAGATACATTTAAGGTTGTATATTGAATTGACAGTCACTTCCATCCTTGTTCCATTTTGCTATTTCTGTTTTCCAGATCAGTTACAGGGGATGTTTTACTCTTTATTGAAGAAAGCTGAGCAGCTTTTCCACAGTTTGTATTTTAGGAACTCAACACTTGCCTTGCCTAAGCTACCAACTTGTTCACAGGAGTCCCGCCCCCCAACACAGTTTTTGGATACTTGTGCTCTCTATTTACTACATGCTAAAGTTAGCCTTGCCAGACAGTTACTGCCAAGATCATCCAGCCATGAGTTCATATGCTATTTTCCTTTGGATATTGGCATTGAAGCTCTCTTTGTTTACAGTCAGGCTTCCAAGCTACTCCCTTAACTTGCCTATTTATTCCATGGGTGGTTTCAGACAAGGCTTTCATTGTGCAATCTGTATGCCTGCTGCACAGAATTTTATGGGGTCCCCAGGCAATGTCATCTTGAATTTGTAGCCTTTCCAAGTATACTTTCCAAATATTTTTTCCCTTACTAAAAGAATAAAAATTAAATGATATCACATGAGAGAAAGAATAGCTGGTGATGCTAGGAGCTTTCCTTGGATGGCTGCTGGTATATCATAATTTCAGTATTCCTCTCTCTCTGCTCCACTACAAAGTGACAATAGTTCTACTGTCCAGTTCTATTAACAGCCACAGTAAGAATTCATACATTCTTTTCCTTTTCAAATTCATTTTTCATTCATTAACAGAAAATTCATTCAAAAGCAGCCCCCAAATATTTGTTTCTCTGAGAAAATATTAGTTCTCTTAAATGGATTTTAATGTTGGTATGAAACTGTTTTAAAACTTAAAAAGACAGGTTTCACACTCTCTTCTCTACTTCTCTTCCCTCTCTCCCCTTACCCCAAACAATTGCCAAGTGTTCAGGGAAGCAGAAAGTAACTGCCTCTAATGTTTTTCTGGTAAGCTGAAGTGAAACAATATGCAGCAATTGGCTGGCTTCATTTTCCATAATGTACAAACTATATTGAATAGAATGTGCAACCAATCACACACACTTGCCTGTGAGCGAGTCGTGCTGCAATCCAAGTAGAGTTGTGGGCCTGGATTTCTGGCTTTGTGCTTGCAGTTGCCAGAGTAGAAGTTACCATGCTAGTGGCCAAAACAATATGTAGATTTATATCTCTTCCCTACACTCCTCTGTTATTCCTGCCCCCCTTGGCTATGTTAATAGTTTCTATACCTAGAAGTGGAATGTTTTCAAGATTATTTACTGAACTTGGATGCTAGATGATACTTTTTTGCAACTCTTGTTCACAGCCATCAAGCAGTGCAAAACCCAAAAATGTCAGCATTTGGTAAATATCCCGCTATCACACAATTTCTTTTTATGATATACAGGCTAGAGTTTTAAGGGGTAAATTTTCACCAGAAAGTTTGCTTAAATTATATTTCTTCAAAAAAGATTTATTTGTGTTTACGGCCCCTCCCTCTATGGTTCCGATGCCCCACCACATGGAGTAGCATTCATGCTTGTTTTGACTTTGAGCTTGCCAACACACTAACGCAGCATTCACCAAACTGGCATTACCAGAATCCCTCAGTCAGTTATGGCAGGATTTCATTAGAATGATTGAGGTAATCTTTGAAATAATGAAACCCCCATGGGAACTTCCTCCTTGTTCTATCCATCCTTAGGTCTTATATTCCTCCCTCTCTTGTTCTTTCAGGTCTTTGCTTTATCCTGCGTCCCTTATGACCTGTGCTCCTTCCTTTTCTCCTTACTTTAAATGGAAGACATGGGAACAAGGCAATGCCTGAAGCTGGTGGTTCTTGTCTCCAATGGATTCTCCACACATGCCACAGTAAAGTTCCATTTCTTCAACACATTCATGAAACTTCACCACATGGTTGCGAAGCTCCCGCTGCTGCCCCCTTGTGCGATAGATCCCTTCGCAAAGACAGTGAATCTTCAGCAAACCAAGCTGTGGAGAGAGAGAAAAAAAGTAACAGGGAAAGAAGGAATCACTCAGTTCCTATCTTGATTACAAGTTCCTTTTTGAAGCCTCTGACACCTTTATTTCTTCTTTTGTCTCCTCTTATATGTTCTGTTCCTTCAATTTAGGAAAAGCCCATTAACTCTCTACCATGTTATGTCTTTTGCAGGAAGTTTTCCAGGCCTCTTCCTGCTCTTTTAAAAAATTAAATTCCTGTTATACTCAGAAGTCATAGCTCTCAGGCACTAACAGTCTGCCTTGCTGAGCAATCTTACAAAACATCAGTTACTTTAGCTTTGGGAAAACATCTGTCTTCTCAAACTCCTATTTTACGATTGTTGTTTGTCCTAAACAACATGATATAGCTATGTCACCTTCTCAGAGTAGCAACTCTTAGAACAGTCCCATTTCTCCTGAAAGCTGAAGTGAACAAGGCCATAGTTCTCCCTATACCCACCCCACACACACTGGTCATAAAGATGGCTCCGTCTCCCCGAAGACTAGCGTCTATATTGTCGACATCTTTTGGATTCATGCAACATGCTCTGTCCGATTTCCTCCTAAGAATTTTGGAATTTGTAAGGGACTGCAGCTTTTGTTAGGGATTTCTACTCTTTTGGTCTGACAAGGAACTTCCTGTCAAACTGGCAGTGTATGTCTAAAATACAGATATTCTGAAAAAGCCTACCAAGATTTGCCTTCTTAGCTCAGTTTTTTTATGAACTGCCATAACCAGACTTCTCCAGCTTTGTGTGAAGCTCTAGAAAACATAGCTGATAAGACTGGGCTAGTACTGTATACTTCATGGACATCTGTTCTCTCGTGGTACCTTTATTTTGGCTGTCTGTTCTTTGAATTACTTTTTAAAAAATACTATGCTCCTACATGTGAGTAGAATTCTGTAGCAATCTTCACTTGTTTATATATTGCTCCCACCTACTGACTATTACCTGGAATGAAAATTCAAGAATGATTTACATCTGAGACTTTTTAAATGTTATATACCCCGCAGGCCCTTATGCATGAATATTTCCATCATTATTACCACCTTCCATAAGACTAGTGGTGGGCAACTGCAGAGGGAGAGGAACCATCCTTGTGTGCTTGATGCAACTGGAAGTAATGTTGTGTTACTTCTGGTTTTTCTTTTGGTCAGTTTGGGGGCTTTTTGATGGAGAGGTCAGGTATTTGCAGGATATGGGGAGATGGAAGGCAAAACTACTGCTGCAGTTTTGAGCTGTTTTGCGGGGAGACCAGGGCAAACAAAATGCTCAAAACAATAAGTTGGGGGCGTCTGGGGGCTTGGGAAGCCCAAAGGATTTTATCAGCCCACACACTGCATTTTGTCTACTCCTATGTTAGACAGAGTGAGGTTGCTGTGTTTTGTTAGTTACTAATTTATTAATGCACGGATACCTCAGTTAACAAAGCCTTTGACAAAAAAGTTCCTTTTTACAAAGTTGTTTTATATCTGCCCAGCTCCAGTTTTCTTCCTTGACCTCTGTCTTCCTGAAAGTCTTTTAAGCAGCACCGCCACTGAGTGAAGGAAGGCTGGAGAAACAAGGATTTTTGGTACAAGGTTGCAGCAGAATGTCTGCAGGAAACAATGCAATAAAGCTTGAGCTGGGAAGGAACAGGGTTCCTTCTCTAGCCCACCTACTGTGGCAGTGTGCACCTGCCCACAACAGGCAAAGTAAACAGCAGCTGTCTCCAGAATCCTTACTGAGCATGTGTGATGGAAAGAAGATAAGTCTGCCTCAACAGCCACTCCCATCATGTTAAAAAAGCATAGATCTATACATTTTGGCCACCAAAATGGAAATCATAAGAAAAGTGGGGGCCAGTGAAAGAAAAAAAAGTCATCCCTGGATAATTTTGGAGGAAACCTTCAAGTAGTTTCTAGAAAGTTTTCCAAATGTTTTTGGTTACTTATACAAAGCTTATCTGACCTATTTGTTTTATTTCACATGTGCACATTGCTAGATTTTAATGGAAAGTCTGCTGAAACATGAAAAAAAAAATCTTTTCTGTGGTGTGGTAAACTAGCCCTATTCTTTCCATGTTATTTTGCCTCTGGTGCAAAATCTTCTGTTAAAGAAATAATGTTCAGGCACACATCCATTTTGTGCCTTCAAATATACCTGTATTGTTCTGTCGAATAATTTGAATGGGCTTGGGTATTATGCTTTTATATATTCGCAGGGATAGATAAATACCATGCCTGAGCCCAACTCTAATCTGCATCCCACCTTCATCTACCTAAGGAGAAAGGTGGGATTTAAACCAAATCAAGTGAAATCAGTCAATAAATCTGGTCCCTCCCATAGGGGAAAAAAACCCAAACCAAACAAAAGCTGCAGACCAGCCAGAAGAGAAGATGCCCAAATTCCTAATTCAGGAACCAAAAACATCTGGTGCTACCTGGCCCCGATAGCTATGCAAATGTAGCATATGTCTAGAGGGCAGACTGTTCTTCCTCCAGTCCTCCCAAACCTTCAAGGAGGAGCAGCTGGAAAAAGAGTTTCAAGAGCCTATTGGGTAGCCATGTTCTATCATAGTCCTTCCAGTGCCTTCATAAGTCACCACTACCTTTTAAAAATCATTTTGTGTGTTATTGTGCATTCATTATCACTTATTTCCAGAGAAATGGTTTCTATTTATTATTTATTTTTAAAATATATATCCCTCATTTCTCTCAGTACAGGTCTCAACGTGGATTGACTGAGATATATATTTGCAATAAATAACAACAGATGCCTCATACTTTGCAGAGCAGAAGAATGGAAGAAGGCTTACTTTGTTTCCTAGTCCCTCTGCCAGCTCGTGGGCCTTCTCAACACTTTCTAGTGCCTGTAGAAAACAAGATAGATTGCATCTTACAACAGTGGTAACAGAAAAGACTGCACTTTGTGTCCATCGCTTTTGTCTTGCATGTCAAGACCCATATCAAGTGAAGTGGCTGCTTGAACTTCCTTCTATATCAATGGTGGATTAAAATGGCTGTGTAGAGAAAATAATTTTGGAGCCTGGAAAGGAGCGGCATTTCACCTTGGGCCCTCTGAATGACATAATATTTTTGTTCACGTCCAAGTGCAACCTCACCTAGGTTCATTGTTTAATGCCTCCAGTATTATCTCCATGAATATAAAAGGAAAAATCAACAAATGTCTTTATATTATTTTGGCAAAAGAACTGGATAAAATCTGTAGGGACATTATCCCTTTCTGAGAGGGCAAAGCATGCCTATGGTAAAACAACTAAATACAGAGTATTTGTACTCAGTGCATTTAAAGTCTGAGGCTTTTCTTGTCACCAATATGCATGAACATGAAATATAACAGGAAGGACGCCCTAGGTAAATTCCCTGCAAACTTTCATGAGGTACAAGGGCTTTTAAAAGGTTGTTGTGTTTTCTGCTAAATTTGCATCAAGGTCTTTCTGTATCTTTTCCATCATTCAAAACTGGATGCAATCTTTTGGTAAAAGGCATATTGAAAAGTAGCATGAAACACTCAGCTGAGGAAGAAATGAAAGAGCTTTGTTTCCTCCATTGACTGACCTTCTTTTGCTCAGTTGGTATCTTAGGGGGCTTTGTCCTTTCCTGTATTCTCCCAGCCAATTTCTTCTTTCTTTCTTTCTGCCTGTCTGTTTGTCTGTCTATTTATCTCATCCATGTATTCATTTTCTATCCTATCGTCATCATCATCATCATCACCACCACCACCACCACCATCTTTATTTATATCCTGCTTATTGCCCAACATTGGGCCTTAAAGCAGCTTGCATATTAAAATAATACAATTTAAAAAATATAAATAGTGTATTTTAAAACAGAGTTAAACAGAATGCCTTTCTCCCAGCATGGGACCCAAAGTGACTTATAATAATTTAAAACAAAGTTCTGATAAAATCTTATTGTACAAAAATTACACAAACAATTCCATTTAAAAGGAATGTAGTTAAAAACACGATTTATAAGATACAAGCACAACACTTTCAAAACACCCTTCTGTTTTCAAGATCAAGCCACAGACTGGGCTGCTACCAACTTGACTTACTCTTATAAAAGAGTAATGTAGATAAATTTTAATAGCTCAGCTGAAGGGGCAGAGGTGAAGTTGAAGCAACCAGAGGGGAATCCAGCATCGTCTAGTCTACCTTCACAGTTCAGTCTGTCACTCACCTTGTCCAGTTCCTTCTGAATCACCCAGCATTTGGCCACACCCAGCAGCACTTGAATCTGCCCCAGACGATTTCCAATCTCTGTCATGATGCTCATTGAGGAATCATAGCGGGGGAAAGCTGTCTGTGGTATAAGAGAGACTGATAAAACCACTCAGATATTAAAATCATCCCTTCTGACTGTCCTTCTCTTCCTGTTTCACAGGATGAGTTCATAGTTCATACCTGTACATCTCCACGGCTGCGGTGAATATCAGCAAAGCAGAGCAGACACTGGGCCTGCAAAGGACGATCGCCATGCTGAAGGGCAATCTTCATGGACTCCTAGCAAGACAAACCTGCAGAGTCAGAATTTGAACCTTTTCTACCACACCCTAGGATCCTGGTTGCTATAAAAATCCTGCATCCACTTGAAAGAAACTGTACTCCCCTTGTTTCCACTATGGGTAAGAGAACATCCCTCACCTATGAATGATCTCAAGAGATCTGCTCAGATTAAGTGCTGCCAGAGCAGATGAGCTGTAGCAATCTTCCCCAGACATATGTTCTCCAAATCATTTGGAATGCCCAGATTTTAAGATAAATGACCGTGGTGGCTGACAGGAGCTATAATCCAAGATTTCAGAGTTTAGGTAAGGATGAGCTACAGGATGTATACTGCTGTCTCTTCTCAGCTGCCTTTCTCTATACAGAAAGCTGCCTTTTACCAGGGTAGAATATTTGTCCTTCCAACCTAGTGCTGTCTACTCTGGCAGTAGATCTCTGGGATCTCAGTTTGAGAATGGTCCTTTCTGTCACCTGCTGTTCAGTTTATTGAACAGGAGATGCCAGAAACTGAACTTGGAACTTTCTGCATGCAAAGCTATGATGATACAGAACAATTTTGCTTTCAGTATTTCACCTCTGTCTTATCCACAGACTATTTCTGATACTCATTCTTGCCCCAAGATGACTTATAATTTAACACATTAAAACAATGTGAAAAGTTTTTTTTAAAAAACAATGCTCATAAAATGCTAAATTAAGAACATGAGAAAGAATCTTTAAAAAAAAACCCCAAAGTGGAGTTAATACATTTAAAATCACCCCAAAGCCTTTGTTGCTGTTGTTTTTGTGTGCTCCCAAGTCATTTCCAACTTATGGTGACCCTAAGGTGACCCTATCATAGGGGTTTGTGGGGCTGAGAGTGTGTGATGTGCCCAAGGTCACTCAGTGGGTTTCCATAACTGAGGGGGGAATCAAAACTTTACTAAATTGAAACCTTACCAAACAGGAAGTACAGAACACAAAACAGGCCGGTCTAACTAACCTTGAGAATTCCATGCTTGGAGGCTGTCAGAGGGAAGCCCTGCCTTGCGTTCTAGTTAAATCAACTTTTTGTGGTGGTAGGATACATGGAAGGGCTCCAGTCTTAACTGTGGTCAAGTTTGTACGGGATGCAGTAATATTTTAGCTATTCTGATCCCAAGTTATTCAGAACTTTATAGGCAAAACCCAATACCTTGACATGGGTTCAGAAAACTTTTTGCTTTCACTTTCAGTTGAAGTGACCATATTATTATGGAATAATATGGTCAATTCAGCTGAAAGTGAAGCCAAAGTCTTTCTGAACCCATTTCAAAGTGCTGGTTTTTGCCTACATTATTCCATAATATTATGCTCATCAAAGCAAGTATCAGAAAACAATCTAAAACTAAAACTGGATAAAACTGAAACTAGATTTAAAAAAAAAAAACCTCTGGTGACAACAGCCATCTGACCTTCATGGGGCAATGTTTGTACCTCACAACATTCCATAGCATCTCCCAAGCGTCCCAGTTTCCGATAGGCTACAGCCATGTAGAATTGGCTCATTGCGCGGTACTTCAGACTCCACCCCTTTCCATAATCATTCACCAGCTCAGCTGCCTTACATGGGAAGAACAAGGCTTTCTCATAATCCTTTAAAAAGACAGGAGACAAAAGCAAGGACTTTAGTGTTAGTGTGGTACTGCAGTAACACTACATGCAGCAAAAATCTCTGTCAAGACAATAATGGGAGAGCCTATTCTTATCTGGCAAGCAGATTAAAACCTGGACTCTCGCAAAAGAACATCACTAAATCTTTCTAAGTAAGAAATAGGAATCATCTAGCCCTCCAAACGTTGTTGTACGGTACGTCCCAGCCAAAATGCCCAATGGCGAGGAATGCTGGAAGTTGCAGGGAGCGACTTCTTGAAGGCTGTATGATTTCTATATCTGACCTAGCTAATAAGGTCCCATGGACATCACAGCAAAGAATCACAGAATCATAGAGTTGGAAGAGACCCCAAGGGCCATCGAGTCCAACCCCCTGCTATGCAGGAACACACGTCAAAGCATTCCCAACAGACGGCCACCCAGCCTCTTCTTAAAAACCTCCAAATAAGGAGATTCTACCACACTCCGAGGCACCATATTCCACTGCCGGACAGCTCTGACCATCAGGAAGTTCTTCCTGAGGTTCAAGTGGAATCTCCTTTCCTGCAGCTTGAATCCATTGCTCTTTGTCCTAGTCTCTGGAGTGGCAGAGAACAAGCCCGCTCCCTCAACATGACATCCCTTCAGATATTTAAACATGGCTATCAAGTCCCCTCTTAACCTTCTCTTCTGCAGACTAAACATACCCAGCTCCCTAAACCATTCCTCATAGGGCATGGCTTCCAGGCCCTTCACCATTTTGATTGCCCTCCTCTGGACATGTTTCAGCTTGTCGATGTTCTTCTTGAATTGAGGTGCCCAGAACTGGACACAGTATTCCAAATGAGGCCTAACCAATGCAGAATAGAGTGGTACCATTACCTCCCTCGATCTAGACACCATACTCCTGTTGATGCAACCAAGAATTGCATTGGTTTTCTTGGCTGCTGCATCACACTGGTGACTCATGTTCAACTTGTGACATACCAAGACTCCTAGATCCCTTTCACACGTACTGTTATCCAGGCACACATCCCCCATCCTATATTTGTGCATTCTATTTTTTCCGCCTAAGTGTAGGACCTTACATTTCTCTCTGTTGAAATTCATTTTGTTAGCTTTGGCCCAGCTCTCCAATCTGTCAAGGTCATTTTGAATTTTGATGCTGTCCTCTGGTGTATTAGCAACCCCTTCCAATTTGGTATCATCTGCAAATTTGATCAGCATGCCCTCCGCTCCTTCATCCAAATCATTGATGAAGATGTTGAATAGCACTGGGCCCGGACAGAACCCTGTGGCACCCCACAAAGGGTAAATGCATACATTGTTGTTGTTGTTGTTGTTGTTGTGTACCTTCAAGTCATCTGCAACCTACTATCACCCTAAAGCTAACCTATCATGGGATTTTCTACAGGCTGAGAGTATGTGATGGACCCAAGGTCACTCAGTGGGTTTCCATGGCTGAGTGGGGAATTGAACCTTGGTCTCCAGGTTCATAGTCCAGTGCTCAAACCACTACATCATGCTGGCATACATACATACATAATAGGGAGACTAACCTGCCTCAGTGTACCATTCTCAGAAGAGTACCAGCTAGAGAGAAGTTGCTGCATTCCCTCCTTCCAGAAAAAAATATTCAGCTCTGACTATGACCTGCCCTGTTAGCTCTGACTAATTTTACACTCTGGCTAATTTTACTCCCATCTATTAACCATGGGACCGGTGGCCAGTCAGAGGCTGCAGCCTGCCTCCCAGGAAGAACGTGATATGTATTATCCATTCTTTTATTTGTATTTGCTTTTAACTTACGTTGTGAGCTGCCGCGGGTCCCAAACTGGGAGAAAAGCAGTATATAAATTGACTGACTATGCAGTTAATTAAAAATAAACAAATACAAGAAATAAGAAACAGGAGGTCACTTGGGCCTGTATGTCAACAAAGAAGGAGAAGCTATAGGGAGTTTGCTTCACTCTTCCCTAACAGAAAATATAGCAATAAGTACTTTGTAATGAGGACCTAGTGCCTGAATTTGCCTTTTTATTTATCCTGTCCAACTCACCTTTCTTTTGTGTTGTGTCTTTTATATTGTAACTCTGATGTAGGCATATGAGAAAATCCTGTTCGATCAGTATCTTTAGGCAAACCAATCTAATATGCTCTTCCCTGGACTAATATGCAGATTCGAACACATTTTCCCATCAGCCTGGACAGTCCTCTTAATTTGCCAATTAATTTTCCATCTCAAAAATTTCTTACAAAAATTGTGAAGGAGTACTACTACTGTGGGACCCATTCACACAACTGAGGTAATTGTCACTGACTGATACAAATTGCTAACATTACCTCATGAATGGGCACTGCATTGTTTGGTCAGAAAAATCTCACTGTAACAGCTGAACACCCATAATGATATCCTGCCTCTCCTCCACCCTTATGACTCAGGACAGCTTACAAAGGTTAAAACAACACAGTACATATCATACAAAAGTTAAAATATAATTGAACCATAAAGAGAATTAAAAGGGATTAAAAGCATGCTCAGTAAAAGTAAAAGCAACAAGTATAGACAATATAGTACATTACTAAAAACACTTCCCCCCAAAGCAATAACCATATCATGAGATCAAGCGGTCTTGTCATTAACTGAAAGTTAAAACATGATAAAAAAAAATTGTGTGAATAAATTCCTAGAAATAGTTTCATCTTTTTCAAATTTAAGTTAGGGCGGCAGTTATATATATCTATGATGGATGTGTATTGTCATTCTTCAGTGCCTCTCTTGGGATTGATAAAACTATTCCTACTTTCGCAGTACCTGAAGATAAACAGATGTTGACCAAAAAGTGTAGCAAACATTGCTTTTCAACACTTTACCTGTGTAATTTCAGTTCTTCCCATTGGAGACTGCTAATGAAATTCTCACAAGGTTTTTTTTTTCCAGGAAGATAACATCCATGCATAAAACTTTTAATATACAAAAGAACCTCAAGTCCCTTCTTAATGAATCCTATTCAGTCCTGATCCTGCTAAATAGAGGCAGATACCCAGATTCTGCTGGCTCTGTTTGTTATCAAAGACTGTTGGGATCAGTAGCAATCTGTGTGGTGGTATCTTTGGATGTGGGGAGACATCTCCCTTTCCCTCATTTCTGAGATTGCACACTCAGGGGTCAAAGCAGAGCTTAGAAAAGACAGAACTGATTACTGATTAGTGTAATAATTTCAAAGGTTTTAATTATTTTGATTATTTTGTCTAATTTGTTTTTTATTTGTTTTAATGATGTTTAATTACCACTGCAAAAGCTGTTTTTTTCAATAGTGGAAATGTGGGACAAAAATTTCTTAAACAAAAAATAGACCTAAACCTTAGATAACAACTCTTAGAATCACCTGCTGAAGTGGCCACAGTAGTTGGGGATTCTGTGAGTTGTCCAAAAGAGTGATGTTATCATACTCTGGCTCCTAAACCACTATCTGAATAGGCCCACAGACACTTGTCACCGTGTCCCCAATTCCTCTTCTGTCCTACCCCATCTGAGGAATACTCACTTTGAGGTGTGTGTAGAAATTTCCTAAGCTGCAACAGACACGACACTCGAGCATCTTGTCATCATTGTTGTGTGCATAGCGCAGGGCTTTCTCAAAACACTCCAGAGCCTTCTGGAAGATGCTGAGGCCAAGGTAGGCATTGCCCATGCTGAGGCTGACCTGGCCATTCAGCTGCAAGCTCACTGTGGTACCTTGCATGTTCAGGCAGGTCTTACAATAGGATATTGTTTTTTGGAATTCACAGAGCTTCTCGTTGCTCCGTGCAAGATTCAGGTAGCTTTCCGTAAGGTAGTCTGGATCTTCTAGCTCCCGGGCTGTGTCAATCTGTACAACTGCAAACTTTTAGGAAGAGAACAGAATATTTAAGAAGCATCAAGCCTGTTGCTAGAAATTAACTACCATATGTTCACAGCATGGAGAGTTAACCAAATGTACAGTATATCATAAATCTTGGAGCCAAGTTACAGGAGATGTTAGAGCTGTGGATTTCCATCTACTTTATTTTTTACTAGGATACCTGCATCCACCAACAGGAACCAGGCAGGTGCACATATGGTAAAAATGGATGCAAGCTCAGTCCCGGAATCTGTGTCAGAACCAAACTCACAAACTACTGCAAATCCACTTTTGGTTTCCCTTTGAGCATTCTTTGCCATTAAACTAATGAGTAGGAGTAGGGGAAGTTCTGCGATTGTTACTATTATAAGAAAAAAGTCAAAACTCCTTGATGATCTAATGTACCACACATCTCTGTCTTACATACTGTGTGTATCTGGTGAATAAAGCCCAAGCGACCTTTCAGGAGAGCTCTCTGCCCCAGATGTAGGTAGAGGCTGTGAAATGAGGCAAAAGATAGCAAAATTTCTACACATCTGTTGCTGTGTTCCCTCCAATTATTCCATTCAAATTCCGACAGATTAATTACATGATTCTCTTACTCAGTGGTTCTCCTCAGGTTTTCTGCTCAATAGGACTTCCAAGGAATACCAAAATGTATGCTGTCAGACTGTTACGAGTGATCACACTACCCACCATTCTCTTGTAATACAATGAGCAAACACTGGTCTCTTCTAGTTAACTTTAATCTCTTCTACAGTAAGACTGTAGACACCTTATCCGTATCTTCATACGCAGAGAGAGAGAGAGAGAGAGAGCGCATTCCTAAAGGAAAGAATTCAGTGACCATTTTCAATAAATGACAACAATCTTATTGTTGGCCCTTGAACTATTAGTTTTTTATTATTCTCCACAATATCATATATGGGTGTGTGTACATGCCTTTAAATTGCCTGTTGACTTATGGTGACCCCATAGGGTTTTCTTAGGCAAGAAATTCTCAGAGGTAGTTTTGCCAGTTCCCTCCTCTGAAATATAGCGCCTTCAGCACCTGGTATTTGTTGGTGGTCCCCATCTAAATACTAACCATGGCTGACCCTGCTCAACTTCCAAGATCAGAGGGGATCGGGTGCCTTTGAGGTATTTAGGCCAGTGCCTCATACTGCTTTAATTAATTAAATGGAAATATGTAGAGTCGAAGGCTTTCATGGCCAGAATCCATTGGTTCTTGTGGGTTTTTTGGGCTTTGAGACTGTGTTCTGGTTGTATTTTCTCCTGACGTTTCACCTGCACGAGTTTACCGCATACCGTGCAGCTGTGGTCAGGTCTACATAGGGACCACAAAATGCAGCATCCAAACATGAATCAAAGAACACGAAAGATACTGCAGGCTGATCCAGCCAGAAAAGTCAGCAGTAGCAGAACACCCTATAAACCAACACGGACACAGAATGTTATTTGAAAGCACAGAAATTCTGGACCATTCTAACAACTACCAGGTCAGGCTACACAGAGAGGCCATTGAAATCCACAAACACTTGGATAATTTTAATGGGAAAGAGGAGACTTGGAAGGTCAACAAAATTTGGCTGCCAGTATTGAAAAGCACCAAAATCAAAACACAAAAGATACTAACGAGCCCCACATGGGCTCAGAAAGTCTCCCTCCAGGAATAAGTATTCAAATACACACAATAGGACTATTATGTTACTTGCTCCCTCCCCTATGGAGGAGGAGACTGGCATATATATGCTCCACTCCACTTCCAATTCACCATTCCTCTGAAGATGCCAGCCACAGATGCAGGTGAAACGTCAGGAGAAAATACAACCAGAACACAGTCTCAAAGCCCGAAAAATTCACAAGAACCAATAAATGGAAATAATTAAATAGCTGTGCTCATTAATCAAATAGCTGTGTCCTTTATTTTTAATGTCCAAACCCATTAAAAATATTATCATAGCCAATTATAATTTTCTGTCTTGGCCCTCTCATCACTTCCCTCTCAGCATGTTTTAGGCTTGTAAGTGTCTGAAAGCAGGTGCCAGCCATCTTGGTGGTCACTTGGGTGGTGGTATTACTACTATGGAGGTTAGAGGTGGTAAAGGGCAAATAATCCATCATGCTGCTCCACTATTGATGGACAATCTTTCTGGCCCTGACAACCACCTGTGCTGTCCACCTGGAGGTTGGGGCCACATGTACATGCATGTGATGTACACAAAGCCAGCCCTACCCATCCAGTCCCCTTCCACTCATGTTAGCATGCAGAAATGGGAAGATTTAAACTGTTCCCCCTGCTCACTGTGATCTAAAGAATGGATTCACTGGATAGGGACAGGTTAAAGCCTCCTCTGCCCACTTAACCAAGATAACTGTATAACAGTGGAGAACCAGTAATCCCTTTCATGTCAGGATTGCTGCAGGATGGAAGAGGCGACAGCTCCCACCTCACAGCAAACACCAATGAGATTTAACCAGTGGCGGATAGTGGTTTGAATATCAGTGGGGTGGCAAGTCCATACTGGGTTTCAATCTGAACTTTCAATGAGCAGTCCAAGGTGCTGAGCCTATTTTGAGGACTAGATTCAGAACCTAGTTAGCTCCTTTGAAGACTAGATTAAAATCCAGCATGGATTCGCATCCTCACTGTCATCAGAATTACCAACCACATTTGGATGTAATTATGAAACAACCCCCCAAATCCCTCACTCTTCTTTATCTTTTTACTGGGGGCTACTTTACTTCCATGTAGTTGGGTCTTGTGTAAAACATCCTCAGTGAATTCATCACACAACCATGATATTTGCTTGCTATACATCATCATTACGAAAATTATACTTTCTATGCATCTTCATTAAGAAAAGGATTAATTGCAGCTAGGTTGCTGACTCTTGGGATCTCATCCTGGATGAAGTACGCTTCAATTTATGCTGCTTGTGACTTGTATCATTTTGTTGGGGTGTCTCCTATAGATGTAACAATGGTCTTTTCAAGCCAACTAAAGTCAGCTTGTGAGCTAGTGTCAAAACAAAGAATTATATGTTGTTCCAACAGAAGATATGAAGCTTTGTAGAAACCAACATTCTCCCTTCTCATTGACACTGCCTTCACATCTCCAGTCCTGACACAGAGAAATGTTTGTCAAGGCTTTCTGTTTATAACCTTGTTTATTTCATAAAGGGTCTCCAAACTTAGCATAAGCTCCTTTATTTAGACTCCAAAGTATTCAGTGCAAGATCTGTATCATTTTCAGCATCTTGATGAAGAATGGATGAAGTAATCTTAGCTATTTTAAATCTTTAGCACATTATTTCCCCTTTTTATTGCTTTGTGTTTCTAATTGCCTTCAGCTTGCCTGTAGACTTATGGCAAACCCACTAATTTCATAAGGTTTTATTATGCAAGGAATACTCAGAGGTAGTTTGCTATTGCATTTCTCTGAAATATAATCTACAGCAGTTGGGATTCCTTGGTGCCTCCCCTTCTTAGCTTCAACAACAACAACAATGATAATATACTAATTATCATTATTAATTTATATCCCTCCTTTCTTTCAATAACGGGACTCAAGGTGACAAAATCAGAAGAGATCTGGTGCCTCTGAGTATTTAGGCCTTGATTTTATTATTTTATGTGGCTCATTCATTTTTCTAAGCTTTTAATGAAATGATAGAAACAGCAAAGAGAAATAGCCAGGCGGCTGTCCTCTGCTACCAATGATGTCAACCCCTGATGCAACACACGCACACGCGTGCACACACAGCTTAACACATGAGACTCGAATGCTTCTTTGCAATCAGAATGGCTCCATATAAACTTGCAATTATGTATGAACCAAACTACCAATTCTTGAAGCAATACCATTTTAAGAATGGAGTATCTGAAACCCTTTGAAGATTCTATATGGGAAGGAGGAAAGAGTTAGATTAAAACATCTTTTTGTAGGGACATGCTCATTTTCCACAGGCAGGGTTTTCAGGTTTTTGTTTTTGAACCCAGGAAGCAATCATACAACGTTGCACCTTAACTCTGAGGAAAGGAGAGAAGACCTGGAAAAGCTGTCCTGTGTAGCATTTCAGAAATTAAATTTGCTTTTATTCTCAGAGGGCAGGTCAAATAATTTCTCTGCTTCTTAACATCCTTTTAAATGTTAAAGTAGGGTCTCCACACTCACACCACAGATGGTGTAATTTTTTGCCTACTATGAGGTTTCCAATTTTTGGGGGGCGGGCGGGGAGAAACGCAGTGTCTATTTGCCTTCTATTCTTCCATACCAAAGTTAGCATCTCAGCTGTCTCAAGGCTTAAGGTGATCTGTACAGTATTAAATGCTATCTTAAACCTTTGTTGTAATTTTAATACCACCCCCCAAATAAACATAGTAACATGCCATTTTCTGCAATGAATTTATAACCAACCAATTGTCAGTATGGAGTGAAGAATTCATTCTGTTCTTCTATCAGTACATAATATAAGACCTGGTTCCTAGATTGACTCTACTAAACTAAGGCTGAGGAGATACAAATACCTGGTTGACCATGATGCTCACTGAGTGACCCCTGTCCAGTTACGATAGGTGGAAGCTTAAATCCAATTGCTGGTATGGAGTAAACCTAATCAACCAATCAGATTGACATAAGTGCTGGCCAGAGCACTGTAACAAAACTCACTGAGTGATCTTGGACCAGCCACTCTATCTCAACCTGACCTACATCACAGGGTTGTTGTGAAGATGAAATGGAGAGAGGAAGCTTGAGGTCATGAATAAAAGTGGTATATAGTACTCTAATAAATATAAGTAACAACTACAGTCCCTATCTTTCAGCTACACCTACCTCACAGGTTTGTTGTGAGAATAAAATGGGGGGAAAGGAGTGGAACCATACACTGAGCTCCTTAGAGAAAAGGTATGATACAAATGTAAAAAACAAATAGAAGCCTTATTGCAGTCTCCAGTTTTATCCTTCAGTTTTGCCCTGCCCAGCCACCTGGATTGTAGAGCTTACAAAAACGCTAACTGATACTCTGGATACAGTATATTCATCCTTCTTTCAGGACATCCTTATTAATGTATCTTTCAGTAATGCATCGAAAGTTAATCTTTTCACTTTCTAAGTTCTACATCAAATGCCAGACCTCCACTCACGCAATAGTACAATCTAGTGTGAGTCGGGGGAAGCCCTTCCCTTCTCATAGCAACCCACCCTAAGCCCCCCTCCCAATGTTCCAATTGGTTCGGAAATCCTCTAGAGATGGTTTTCAGGTGGCTCTTAGGACTGCGGGATGGAGGACACGGAAAGAAAATTCAGTGTGTGCATATAAGCTTCACATTGGATTTAGGCCTAAGTTCAAAGATGCCATCTTTTGCCTTTTTCTTTCTTTCCACAACACTACTTTTCACACCTTATTGTTTCTACACCTCAAAGTCCCTGATTTCACCAGTCAGGTTTCTCACATCTTGTTTGAAACTACTTCACACAGAAAGCCTGCAGATGCTCTTGTCTTCGCTGCATGCTCACATCCAGACAAAAGTCTGACTCTTGTTAGGTATGGTGGTGGCGATTTTGGGCATGGATGAGATTTCTACTGTGCTAACCCACAGCCCTAATTTGCAGGACAGAATGTTCCTGGTCCGTGTACATGGACGAATGAAGCAATGCCATCTGTCCTCACATAGTAAGAGACCAGTTGCATCACTCTAGTGGTCTGGACAGACACTAATCCTCTTAGAATCATAGAGTTGGAAGAGACCCCAGGGGCCATCCAATCCAACTCTCTGCAATGCAGGACCATACATCAAAGCACTCCTAACGGATGGCCATCTAGGCTCTGCTTAAAAACCTCCAAAGAAGGAGACTCCACCACACTCCAAGGCAGCGTATCTCACTGCTGGACAGCTCTGACCATCAGGAAGTTCTTCCTGAGGTTCAGGCAGAATCTCCTTTCCTGCAGCTTGAACCCATTGCTCCTTGTCCGAATCTCTGGAGCAGCAGAAAACAAGGCTGCTCCCTCATAGACATGATATCCCTTCAAATATGTAAACATGGCTATCATGTCCCCTCTTAACCTTCTCTTCTGCAGACTCTTGGTTTGTGCAAGGTGTCACAACAGCCGTTAGAAAAACAGGCCACTAAGATGAGAAGCCACCATTGAACACATCTATGTGGCTATCCTGTTGTTTGGTCATCAGCCCTTCTCTACATTTCTGTACCTACCAATTCAGATTGTAAGCTGTTTGAATCAGAGATGTATCTATCCAGTCATGTTTTACATATGCCAGTTTAAGTACTAGTCTCCTCGGGTACTCAGATCAAACTTCAACAATGACTGTTAGCCTATTTTTGAAGAACAAGGTTCCTCAGTATTATTTGTTTCCATCAAGAGGAAGACATCTGCCTGGATCCTAACATGTACCTGGGGGGAGTCCAGAAGGGGAAAAAAAACTCAGGATCCAAATGAATGCATGTAAAGCACTTTGAACATTCAAGGGAAAGTGCTATTATGATTAACAGGATTAGTGGTAAACTGTTTACATCCTACTTTGAAACCACTCCCTTATTGTCATCATATGGTATATGCAGATTTATAACAGTGATAAAGATAGGAGTGCCTGGTTATTGTCACTTCACAGAACTGATGATTCACAGAAGCCAGGGACAGCTACACAGTATTGTCTCCCGAGCCACAAGCAATCCTGCCCCATTTGAGTACTGCACTGCAAAACTGAACAATCTGCCGGATGGCATGCTGTGGCTAACATCAAAACGTGACTAAAGATCAATGGTGCCAAAGGGCAGTTTGTGAATTTCTCGGGGTAGAGAAATCCAGGTTGGCAATTTGTACACCTATGTAAATGCCAATGCTTTATGTCAGCAATTCGCTGACTCGGAAGTCACACTGTATTTGCAATTACTCTCTTTTGAAAGAATGTTGGCTTTTAAAGAATGGCTTTAATCTGTTTTTAAATAACATTTTCTCTTCTTGTGGTATATTGCTCTGGAATCCTTTGAGGACAGAAAAGTGATAGCATACTTAACAAATATATTTATGTAAATAACATTTGGCTATTTGAACAACTTTCCAAAGCTTACTTTCCCTGCCCACGCACTCTCTATGTTGTAGTGAAAGAAAAGTCTATACATTCAAGTTAGATTGCTTTACCTTCAACATATCTTTGTACCTGCCCATCTCTGAGTGAGCAGTGATTAGACACCCGAGAACTCGAAATCTGCCGGCAGCATCTGTGCTCTTTTCCAAGACTCTCAACCAGACTTGGAGGGCTTTTTCTGTCTGGTTTGATTGGTAAAGTTGGAGTCCTTTTTCTATCTGCTGCTTCGTCTGGTCCTGACCCATCTCCTTTGTGCTCGAGAGCTTCATATACCAAACTGTCAGGACAGCAGACACGTAGTGGGTCCAAAAAAAAAAAAAAAAGCTATCACAACAAAGTCAGTATTAAAGTAGGATGGCTTGCATGCTTTGGAAGTTCACGACCACTCGAACCTCAGGGCATTCAGAATGAAGGAATGTCAACAGGAGATGGCAAAGAAGGCCATCAAGGTGTTACAGCAACCATCTTAATCTCTGAAACTAGCATCTTGTTTGGTGCTGTCCTATCAGAACTTTCTATAACCCAAATCCATGGAAGACAAAGAATCGGAAGGCAGAAGAAAGAAAATCACCAAGTAGCTGGAGCGAAATTTAATCGGAATGGCCCCTCCGGGGTCCCTCCCCACCACTGGTGACAGCTGTGCCTGCCAATCCTCATCACATGACTTCACAGGAATGTCAGTGTTGGTAACTCCCAAGGTCAGAAAGTGAGCCTGAGCCAGATCTCATCCTTTCCTGTACGCAGCTTATATAAATATACCAGAGAAAGCACAACTGACTGTGCAGTGTAGCACAAGACAAAACTTGCTTCAGTAAACCTACCCTGAGCCAGTTCCAGCACAGGAGCAAATGTGGTTCAAACAGAGTCTGGAAAATTAACCTTCTAAGGACTCCACGAACCTTTGAAACTCTCGGAATTCACCTTCTCCCCGGCCAGCATGTCCAGTACCTATGCTGGGAGGGAAATGCTGAGGGAATTCTACCAGGCCCTGGGTTCAATGCAAGTGTAATGTGATTCACACAGAGAGAAAAAATTTATACCCACACATGAGTGCGTGCACTCTCTCTCTCTCTATCTCTCCAGTCTTCACATTTACACAGATCAGGTTGGAACAGGTAGTTCCGCCCCAGGGTTCCTAGGTTTGTGGTGGATCACTCTGTGAATGTACTGGCTAACTGCAAATGCTAAAAGGGCCAATTCCCTATCAACAGAAAAGGGTAAAATAATCCAAAAAATGCTGTAATAACCTTGATACAAATGAATTTGGAATGTTGTATACAATTTTGGTTATCCTTATGTGAACCTATAATTTTAAGATCTTTTGGGGAGGGTTTTCTCTTGGCTCGCCAACTGTCACCGGCAGAGCCTTCTCAGTGGCTGCTCCCAGACTGTGGAATTCCCTTCCATGGGAGGTTTGGTTGGCTCCCTCTAAGCCTTTGCCAGGAGGCAAAGACTTTATTTAGGCAGGAGTTTGGCTTTTAATGCAGGTGAAAAAGGTGTCTTTTCATGGGATGTGCTGTGCATTTATCTTTTTTTACTATGTTTCAGATGTATTTTACCTTCTGCTTTTAGCAGATTGCTCTTTCTTTCCTTCCTTCCTTCCTTCCTTCCTTCCTTCCTTCCTTCCTTCCTTCCTTCCTTCCTTCCTTCCTTCCTTCCTTCCTTCCTTCCTTCCTTCCTTCTTTCTTTCTTTCTTTCTTTCTTTCTTTCTTTCTTTCTTTCTTTTTCTTTCTTTCTTCCTTTCTTCCTTTCTTCCTTTCTTTCTTCCTTCCTTTCTTTCTTTCTTTCTTTCTTTCTTTCTTTCTACTTTTGCATAAGATTTTATGTAAGATTTTAGCCACCATGGGGTCTTTTACTGGGAAAAAGGCAAGATATAACCTAAATACATTCCATCTGAAAAATGATTATTGTCAAGCAGGAAAATATGCAGAAGAGGAGTAGTCAAAATGACCAGAGACTGACAGTATTTTTCCCTGTTAAGGAACGGCAAAAGGAATCAAGGCATTTAAGAGTGGCTATACAGTGCTGCCTTCCCTGCCCATCTTTTCTTATTTCTCCCTCTTCCATCTTTTTTGGACTTGTCTATCTTTACTTGTAAGTATGTCTCAACTAGAATTTAACAGTAGTCATGGATATACATATAGAGTCATTGAGGGGAGTGGGAAGAGTAATGCTGAGGAAGCGTGGACATGTTGGGGATACTGGTTGATCTGTGTTTGTTGTGTTAAAAAAACAATAAAAACCAAGGCAGGCAATTTAAAAGCCGACTATGAAAAGGTTAATAAAATTATAGTGAGGAGAAAACAGAGAGGAGAGCACTCTGAGGGACAATAAACTGGGAACAGGTGGAACAGCTGGTGAATAGCTGTCTCTCATTTTACATTGCTCCTTACTCAAGTCATTTCCATATGTCTTCTCAGTAACCTAAGCCATTCATTCATTTGGATCTACATGCCCCCACCTCAAAATGGTGCATCTTCTGGTCAGAGCAATCTGCAAGATAATAAGAAAACTTCTGTATCCAGAGCTGTCAATGTGACAATGCAGTCCACAAAGCCCAGCAGGAAAGATCCCCTCTTCAAAAGTACTGCTTTTCCTGGAAGGTGGGAGAAGATCAGTTTTCATGTGGAGACACCCACTCCCCAATCAACTTTAAACTTTACAGAATCAGGCAGAAAATTAGAAACTATTTGTAGATTGAAAAGATACAGCATACTGGAGGTGGAATATGAGAAGTAATCTTTAAAAGCAGTGAATCAGGAAATCTGTTGGGAATAAAAATATGTTTCTAACTGAGTTACTGCTATTTTTGTGAGCACAATCCTGCCACTATTGTATTCTTCATTTACTGAATAGTGATCAATTGAGGTAGGCATAATATATAATAGGAGAAAAAAATTCTGGTAACCTGCTTACAGAGGCAACCACAGCATAATGACTAGAATAGGGGTTTGGAACCTGTGGCTCTCTAGATGCTGATGAACTACTATTCCCATCATTCCTCACCTTTGGCTAGGGCAGATGGGAACTGGAATCCACCAACACCTGGGGGGGGCACAGGTTTTGGAGCACCGGTCATTACCTAGAACCAGGAAAAAGAAAGAAAAAGAAAAGAACACATTCTTCATCCTCATAACGAAAAAGCCTTAATTCAGATTACTGAATGACGAGAGCCCAGGTTTTTTTCTGTAGGTGGTGCTTTGAGCAGACAGGGCTCCTTATGTTCTTGTGTACTCAGGATGGGAGAAAATGTTGTTTTGTTTATCTTTTGATAAGAAATTTCCAAAAATTCATGACTCTCTTCATAAGCAGAAAGGATGTTTGGATATACTTTGTAGGAGAAAGAAAAGCTGACAAATTTGCACATTCAAGTGGAGGGCTTTGATTATGCAGACCTTAAAAAGTCTGTTTTTTAATTCCTGTGTATCCAGTCATGGTTGGACTGCCTTTTCCCCCCCTTTGTGACAGCCTCCTCATATTTAACAGCTGCATGACAGACAAGAACATGATGCTCTCCATGTTGGGAACAGCTGTACCTATTTAGTTTGGCCAGTGCAAATGGCTGAGAATTTCATTTGGTTCTTTTTTCAAATAAGAGATTTCTTTATACATTTGATGGCAAACACTTGCCAGTTTTTTAAAAAAATCAAACACAGAAGGAAGTAACACTAATTGATTTATCCATCCCTAGTTTGTGCAAATGAGAAGTGCACACAAGAATTTAGAAAATGACACAGACATGAAGGCAAAAAAGAAATAAAAAGGGAATAAGAGATAAAAGGAAACAATCTACTGTGCAAACAGGGAGCTAGATTATGAACTGTTTGCATTGGTAAATATGAGATTGGGCGTTGAACATGAATGCTACCAGCATGTAGCAACTTCAAATTTACAAATAACTATTACCTTTATTGGGATCACACTCCCAAGAAATGTGAAGAACACAATTCCCAATTACAGAGCCCGGCAGAAGTATTCACCCATCTGTTGACTTTTCTACATTTTGTTGCATTACAACTTGGAACAGAAATGAATTTGACATTGTTACCACCTGACATACACAAGGCACTCTATCCTATTATCCCCTGAATTTACCTGATTTTGAAGACTGAAACTTTTCCACCAGCCCTTGCCCCTTTGACCTTAGCTTATTCGCAGCAATTAATATACAGTGGTTTATCTACAGTGGGCCTTTGGTAATCTGCTAGGATTTGAGGACCTCTCATGGATACCAAAATTTGTGGACGCTCAAGTCCTATTATGTACAATGGTGTGGTAAAATGGCATCCCTTATAATATGATCGAGGTTTGCTTCTTGGAATTATTGATTTATTGGAATATTTTGAAGCTGTGGATACAGAATCTCTGGATATGGAGCACTGACTGTATATGCTGTGAAATGTTTTGCATGCTGACTTTGGCATATCAAAGTGCTGCTAATAGCACCAATGCCAAGCTTGTGTGTGTGTTTGCTGGGAAATCAGCTCTTTCAAAATACTGGTAGGTGGGTAGAAGAGCAGAGACAGTATCAACATGCCAAACTACAATTTTCAGAAAGAAGAATTCAGGAGTTAAATGATGCTTCTAACTTTGGCACCAGCTCCCCCCACCCTTAAAATTAGCTTGCATGTGGAGTTTGTCAAAATTTCTGTCCCTCCACATGGTTTACTTGTGACACTTTTTATCTCACTTTTTGACCCAAAGGATTATGGACACGTAAATTATCTACACATACATTTGCTTGCTAACATATATGTAATGTTTGCCTGCAAAGCTGGATACAATACTAACAGCAAGGCTAGTCCTCTGTGATTACACTTCCTTGTTACTCCACTGCAGTACTAGCTTATTTCAGAGCTACATTTGGATGTGAAATTTAAAGATATCTACAGTTTACCCTAAACATTTAACTCTACGGGCAGCCCTCCTGCAAACTAAGTACTTATATAACAGAGAGAAAGCAAGAGGACAAAAATACCAAATCAGTTTATAGTCCAAGAGATTCATGCAATTCCCTTTTAAGACAGTGGATGTAAATCAGGACTCCAATTTGTTTTTGGTGATGGTGGGGGCAGGGAAAAACATGTTATACTCCTCTGATTATTTGCAAGTATTTCCTTGTATTGTAGCCAGGATGGGATAGGAAAAGCACTCAGTCTTTCAAACATCACAGCAACCTATACCCGATACTGTTTTCTTCTTGAGAAATTTACACTGGCCCTGCTTTACATATGCAGCAGACTGAGGTGATCATCCTTTTTTTTTTAAAGTATGTAGTCAACAGAAGATAACAGAAATCAACAGCACAAGTTTGTTTAATTTCAGAACTCCTGCTTCAGATAACCATCTCAGTCACTCTATATGGCTTCAACTTTGGCGCTAACACATAATGGGCATAATGCCTTCTTACCATCTCTCAATGATGGAACAATATGATCATATTCAGTTGTTTCCTTCATCTTCCACTCACCCTTCTCATGAGCAACTGGATTTCTGAGCAGCTGCTCATTTTTTCTGTTCTGCACAAAACAGTTGTCACATAACCCTGCTGTGTGCTTAACAGACTACACTGGACAGAATGCATGATTGAATACTCACCCACTTTGCATTCACAATTACCATTAATTAAACTAACAACTTCGCTTAAAACATTTCTAAAGCCTTTAAAAAAAGTTGTCCCAGAAGAAAAAAAAATACTGCATTAACAGACAATAAAAAGATCCTCACCACAGGAAAAACATAGCTGTGTCTCCACTGTACTTCCTTTTAGGGTATTAAGGCTATGTCTCAGCCAGTTTCTAAATGAACCTCTACTTATGGCATTTTGTTGTAATAGTCTACATAGCTTTATACAATAGAATAAAACTCCACAGACACATTTTGTAAAAGATAACAGCTAGTTTGGCATTCATCTTTAATATATTGAGAAATCTGCAGTAACTTGAAGTGGAAAGTGCAATAATTAGCACAATAAAAATGCAGGTGATCTCTAAGTCCTACAACTTCATTTCAAATCAAAGTCTGTCACTTGTAAGATGAATAATCTTGTCTTTATATGAAGATGAAAGAGTAACAAATTGACTGTAACAACTTAACAACAGGGTCATAGCTGTCAGCACTGTAAACATTAACTTGATTTGCTGTAGCACTGAATGAGGCAAAGGTGGTATAACTAAATAAGGGGAAAGAAAATAAAAACAACTAGTACTATTGTGTCATTATGCACAGTATCATACATTTATACCAAATATACTGTTAAAGATAGTATGTTGGGACTGCATATCTATTTTTTGCCCAAACCAGCAAAGCAATTCTTATGCTGTTTGGTGAGCAATTCTATCTTCCTCATGTCTAAAAATCATATAGACCAGCGAGAAGTTACAGAGAAATTTAACTAAAATGGATCAAGGAAAGTTTATCTTTCTGGATCAGCAAAGGCTTAAGCAGCTACATTTTCCCCTGGATATTTCTGAAATAATCAGAATTAGTTTATCATGTGAATTATAAGGGCACAAAAATAAAAACAATAAAACCACTTAACCAGTCAAACAGATAACCACATATTAAGAAATCAACGTAGTGTTTGGTTTAGGCAACTATGGTTGACAAAGATTCTATGCCTACACATGTTTCTCCCCAAGAATCTTTTGAGCTAATGAACATTTCTTTTTCGGGTGCAAAATATCCATTCAGACATGTTAAGATGACCAAATTGTGTTTTTTTATTATTTATGCAAGTCTTGCTTCATGTGATGCAAGCTTAGTCTACGGAGGTCATTATTACTAATGTTACAACAGTCTCTGTTATAAATTAATATTTATTTATTATATTTGTATGCTGCCTTTTCTCCCAGAATGAGACCCAAGGCAGCTTCCAAAATAAAGCTAAAAACAGTAAAAACATATAAAATGATAAAACCTAAAACAATGTTCAATTTTAAAACAGGTTAATAAATAAATAAAAAGCTCCCCAGCTCACATAAAAGCCTGCTTAAAAAGAAATGTTTTTGTCTGCTAGCAAAAAAAAAGAGCAGGGAGGGGGCCATCCTAGCCTCCCATAGAAGAGTGTTTCACAGGGTTGGAGCAGCCACCGAGAAGTCTCTCTCCTGTGTCCTCACTAGGCGAGCCTTGGACGGTAGTGGGACCGAGAGAAAACCTTCCCCTGCAGGTTTGTCTATCTCGATAATTACATGGAGAACAGGTTATTGGGTGCTACTAACCACAAGCTGTAGCCCAGTGTTGTTAGATGGAGGACACAGAAAGGAATCATCATCCTGCTTCATTCGTTTATGAACTTCTTTGTAGTGTCTGAGTGACCCCTGTCACGAATAACAGAATGCTAACCTTAATGGATCACAGGACTGAAAGAGCCTGGTAATTCTTACATTGGGATGAAGGACAGGGAGGGAGACAAACAGCCAATGTGTGATGATAAGCAGTGTGTGCAAATGCATGTATTAAGTAATTCCAGCATTGTACAAAAACAGCATGTGCTTTCTTTGTGTGTATAAAATATCACCCAAAGCAAATCTGGTGTATGATTGCATCTGATATTTAAGAATTTTATGAAAGAAACTAAATCTCAAACAGAAAATGCTCAAAAGGTTAATTTAAAGCCAGAGGTGGAGTGGGAAAGAAAAGCACTCAAAGGACAGAAAAGAAGGGGTATCAAAAATACTGGGCTATACATCTGTTATGTGTAAATAAGTAGACAGACGACACAGAATTTCTTCTCAAACAGTTTAATAGCAAATAAACAAAGGGAGGTACCACACTTGGCATATACAAAATGACTTCTTATCTGTGTGTCTGTGCAATTAAAACAGCATTAAGTTCCCCAGTGGGACAAAAAGAAACCACACACAAAAGGAAGAAAATTCCTTAATACATACTCGCTCGTTCCAAACTTGTAACAAAACTTTCATTTTTAAATCCACTACACAAACTCCGTGATCAAAAAAGCAACATGTGCTTCCATTTTTTTTAAACCATTAAAGTAAAATCCATAATTTCTACAGAGTACAACACAATTTCACACAAAAAAGACATTTCATTTTGCAAATCAAACAAGAAAAAAAAGAACAGCTCAAACAAGGTAAAGAAAAGCATTGCTACAACAGAATCACGACTCTGAGTTGATTAAATCCTGTTACTGCAGAACAGACTCTACATTTGGTCATAGTGGCAATTTGTTTTCTTGTCACATTTGTGAATCACTTTACATTGTTTTCTAGTAGAAAAGGCAAAAAACTGTACAAAACCCCTAGTGTTAAATACAATGTTTGTACCAATAAAAAAGCCCACAGGTTTGTTTCCAAAATGTAAATTTTCTTTTTTTTTAAATTATTCACAAAAAGCAGCCAGAAATAAAAGGCAGCTGCTGCTTTACTGTCTCAAATCCATTAAAACCACCACAGAATAATTAAAACAACCAAAGAAGGAAAGGAAAGAAGAAAAGTAACATCCAATGTTTGGCATTTTGGTTTTCTCCAGAGATTTTTTATTCCACAGGATTCTCCAGAGTTCCTCATGAAACTGTATGAGCATCGTAAAGAAATGTATTGGCAAAATTAATCTATACAATGCAGGTTTTCAACTTCCCTGCTATCAGACATCCCTGTGCATTGCGACTGTGAGCCTAAAAGCAACCATCTCACAGCTGTACCCCCAGATAATGCAGCCATATCCTTTTCACGCAAACACTTGCCCTCAAGAGATGATGATCACAAGGTTGAGGGAAATGCTACCTATGCATATTTATCTAAGAAGCATGGAGACACTACCCTGCCCAACAAGGGGTGGGGATTTGTTTTGTCCCTAACAATGAGGCAAATTAACACTCCACATGGCCTATATAGGTCTCCTATATACCCCTACTCTGCAAAAATTTTGCTTCGCATTTTGTCTTCTTCTTAGTTTCTTCATGGCTTCCCCATCCCTTTGCTTCTTGTGATAAAGCACCTACCACAGGACTTTCTCACAGGTGCTGTGAAACTCAGTAATAAGTCTCAGACTATGTGTGCAGCAAGGCTGAGGCACACTTCCCAGAGAAGGATAATCTGTCCTATTTCTTCAGGCCAGAAAGAAAGAAAAAGAAAGAAAAAAAACTGCATGACTCTTTACCCAATTTAAGAACAAAAACTAAAAAAAAAATCTCCACAGAGGAGACCCCAGCTAAGGCCCCTGAGAAAAGGAGCCGGGGTTGGTACCCTGTTCAGTAAACAGCTAGTAGGCTGTTAAATTGTGCTTGTCACTTGGAGAAAGAGCCAGCAGTTTTCAGCCTAGGCTTACAGATTCCTTCTGTGGGAAATGCAGAACATGCTACTTCAAGTGTACAGACTGGAGAGCAATCAAGCCTGCCTCATTGAGTTCTAATGGTGTTAAAACTCGCAAAACAAGCCACATATTATACAAGAGGTATAAATTAAGGCTACCTCAAAAGAGCTTTAGCTCCAATGGATCTTAGAAGCAGTATTGCAGCAAACATCCCACAACTTTTGTTGAACTTTTTATTGACAGCTTGCTACCACTATCACTACTGCCACCACTGCCACCACCAGAACAGTGCAATCAAACCCCCTGAGACCTTTCCATAGCTGTGATGATAGAGCAAGGTGCAGATACTGTGTTGAGCAGTCCAAATGCACAGGAAATGTCCTAACATGACATATGACCACAAGTCTGGCATTCAAAAGAAGAATAGCTTTGAAACCCTATTAAATTGCTCAGTTTTTGCACAAACTATAGAAAACAGAGGTGAAGAGTGTATATTTATATACAAGATTGTGAAGAACACAGCAGGAAACATGCAAAACGTTTACAAGGGGATTACTCGAATTTATAAAGGAAAAAACAAACAAAATCTCACATTTTGCTGAGGAGATTGTAGTTACAAAAAACTAAGCATGCTAGGATTTAACAAAATACAACATCAACTTTGATTAAACTTTCACTGCAGACAAAGGCTGATAATCACACAAGAAGGAAAAAGCAGTAAGTGCCAGGGCAAAAATGCAGCTACAATCAGGAGAAAGTGTAGTTCAAGTGTTTTCTGCTGAGGCTACTCAAGTCAAAGAATACATGCTATCTCCCCAAGCACAAAATGTAGATTCAGCAAAATGTGACCAGAAACCTCCTGAAAGTTTTAAGTTGCATCATTTTACTTTTTCCTTCAAAGATTTTTGTTTTAGAACTAAGCACACAGAAAAAACTAAGCCTAGAAAGTGATTGGCTGTATGTTCACAGAAATACAAATACTCCACAAGGTATGCTAGCAAGGCTGCTCTGAAGACAATTACAAAGAATCAGAATCACAAAATCAAGTGGTTATCTTACGAAGTTCTAGAAAAATAGAATTCTTTTTATATTCAAATGCAAGTTTAAATATTCCCCTTCAGCAGTCTTTCTAGCAAAACCAATTTGGCAGCACAACAAAAAAAAAAAGGAAAAAAAGGAGAAACAAACATAATAAAAATACACATCAGCATCAAAAGTCAACACAAGGTCAAAAGGTGAGAGTTCAAGCATCAGAGAAGCTGAAGAGACAAGGATTTGGACGATGTACTTGAACGCCACATCGACATGCTTTAGGCACAACGATGAACAAACGGCAGGAATCTAGAAAAAAAAACAAACCAGAAAGAAGGAGACCCACTGAGTTACACAGAGCAGTACATCCAAACAGAGAGAGAGAAAGAACAAGAATGGGCACTGTACAATGAGACCTCTTGGGGAAGGGAATTGACAGGGAGGGGCAGCACATGCCAACAATGAACAAGTAAAAGTCAAAGTGTGCAGGACACCAAATAAACGTCAAAACTGTCGGAAACCAAATGGAAAGAGAGGCCTGGGATTCCCTTTAGACACTGGCTGCAGAATAGACTATGGCTTAGTGGCACACAGATGGCTGTGCACTTCATCACAGCTCTCAGCCAGTGTTCCTGCTAGCTCTGCTTGAGGAAGATGACAAAGTAAACCCACTCTGCTAGAATCTGATTTCCTAAAACATGGTTCCAGGATGGTTCAGACTGTAAGAGGTGGGAAACACACAAGGAATCCCTAGGGGCTGAGATATTTTCTCCTTTTCTAGCAGAGGATATACTGAGGCAGTACTTGCCCAAGAAATCCATAGTATTTTTTCAGCTAATATTTTGAATACAGTACTAGCTGTTGGCTTAGAACCAAAAAGTGACACATGGCACGTAAGTGAAATTCAATCCCTTACAAAATAGGAAGGAATTAAGACTTGATTGCAAGTGAAGTCTTGCTTTGGCCGAGCCCTTTTCACTATCATAGCTGCAAATAAGCTTGCTTTTGCAACTCTCTCAATAAATAAATTCTGCTTCCTGAATTTGTGAGAAGGAATTCTGGACTCTCAGAACCTCTACAGTCACTGTTTCCAAGTCTGAGTGGAAGAAAGTTTGTCTGCAGCATCTTGAAATTTTTAGAATTGACAGAATCACTAAGAGGAGGCACAGCACAAAAGACATAATTTTACAAGGACAAATACATTTAAGCATTCTGTTAATGAGATGATGAACATGAAAAATTATCTGAAACAGAATGTGATTACTTGGAAAAGTGTGCTTCTGTCATTTGCCCTAACTTGCATTTCAATTACAGTCAGAGGCATAATATAGTATGATTTAAACATACCATTTACATTTCAGCTCTATGAAATAAAAGCAACCTTCTGTTTGTGTATGTGGATTCCCAAAGCATGTGGATCTGCAGCTTACAAATGTTAAACCACAGTATCAACTAATTCTAACCTTAGCGTGGTTGAAAAGCAACAATACTGGCTTTGGATCCAGAGTATGTGTTCCACGGATGAAAGGCGTTCTTACTGCAGCAGAAGGCTTCTGAGATTCCAGTGCAGCTGCAGAGGAAATCCTCACCCGTTCCCCCTCCCAAGACAGTCCACTACATTCCAAGAAAACCTCATACTGATGTTGGGGTGCCCTCTGGAATAGGATGGAAAGTGATGCTTGGGGAATGCAGTCAGAAGGGGAATAGGTGAAAACAGCCTTATTTTTGTGTATAACTTGGTTCAGGGATTGCTCCTTCTCATATACTGGACCCAACGCATCATCTTCGATGAGGAAATGGGAGATTTACAGAAACTAACAAACAAGCAGCATCTCCGGGAGCTTTGTTCTTAACATGAAATACTGTATACCAGGTAGTACCCCCCCACACGCATAAATACATTTACAAGAATTAGCTGGAAACACACACAAATTAAAAAGTCACAGGGAAAATCTGGATAATCATATGGCAGTTTTAATCAGTGGTGGTCCAGTCTATTTTTTCTTATAAAAAAATAAGCCTCCTTTTGAAATTGATACTTCAGTATTTGCCTCATGACAGATCTGCTTGAAATACTTTTTCGTATAGCACTTCTCTCTTAACTCATTCCAGTCTCATGTCTGCATATTACTTGAACACACCCATTTTATTCTGAGAAGTGGATTTAATCTAAAATGCACCTAGAATTACAGTCATGACTAAATATAATTTTAAGGTAATATACAGCTGGCTATTTTTATAGTGTATAACTAAAACAGTGTGTATTTGATCCATTTGTTACATTGGTCCAAATATGAGAGACTAATATGGTTTTCCTAATAGGGGCAAACATATATTGTGATATCCTGGGCTTCCTGCCAATGTATCTATTCAATGCTGAAAATGGAATGGGGTGGGGAGAGAAATAAACTTTACAGAAAATTGACAGCATGACAAGTTGGACCAAAACACAACAGGGGGAACATACATATGTGCGTGTATGTATGTTAAGATTAACCTTCTTGTCAGTCGTGAGACTTAATTTTAAAACCTGTTTTGAAAACCATACATGATCAGATTAACAGATCAAACAAAACTGAGAAGAAAGGCATATTTTGGTTCAAGTCTTCTAGATTCATTCAGAACAGCAGCACCAAAGGCACAAAAACTCTGCCAATATATTTTAAGGATTTAATTTTTGGAACTTAACCTGGATATATTTGCTTTGGTAACAGTGTTGTGTGGGATGAGGGCACGTGAATGAATCATACTACTTGGTAAATATTATAAAGGACAATCTATGCTGAAGTGTTGTCTTGTAAATCAACAGGAGGCATTTTCCTCACAGTGGCCATGATGACAGCATATCAACAGGTTATGGAGATTATGGACGTTAAATAAAGGTGACAGAATAGATTGTTCACAGAAGCCGATGTGGGTGGCCAAAGAAAAGAAAGAGACTGAGAGAGAGAGCAGAGGACAGAAGAGGTACTGGGAGAAGTGACTATAGATAAACTCGAGTACAGCTTTCCCCCTCCACTGGTTCACAGCATTAATTCTTTTCCTATTTAGCAGTTTGCCCAGCTGCAAACAGGCCTCTGAAAGTCAGTAGTTTCAATCAAGCACATTGTTGTATGTATATGTAACACAATCACATTCAGGATTATGCAAAACCCTGGCTTTTTCCAGTGAAATAATTTAGATAATAAATATTCTCCACCCAGGAGCAGTATAAAACTTCTATAAAAATAGAAACACATTCTTGGTTATATTAGGTTGCAACTGGAGCAGCTGCTCCCAACCATGACCTTTTTTTTTTCCTGAAAAGTATATTATTTATAAAAAAAATCCCATGACAACTCTGGAAGCCTCAACACTTCAATACTTCTTTTTTGCCACAGAATATCAGGACACAACTTTTCCTAGTGCACAAAATTCAAATGTATACAGTTCACCTAAATGAATGCATATGCTTCTGAACAGACCCAAGTACTCAACACAGAAGGGTACCACATGCCAGCAGAAATGGGAAATTTGGTAGTATGAACATTCTACCTTTTTGTCATCACTGTATGTGATTTATAATACTGACAGTTTTATATTCACTAATCCATCCACCAGGATTACAGACAAGTTTGTAATAACAGTATTTCTAGCTTCACCTTATAAGGTAATCTGAACCTGAGATGGATGGCTTGCAGAACTTACAGTTCGAGGTTTAATATACAGGGGACCCAGTCCCTGATTATGGCCAATTCTTGTTCTGAGCTTTACCATGGCAAGCACAATTTAAAATGGCATTTCAGGATGAGTAAGTCTTGTAGATCTTTGTGACAGAGTGAACTGGACTTTTTTTCTTTAATCTGCCCCACATCTTCTCCTTAAATGTGTCCTTAAATAGCAAGTACAGGACATGTGGGTTGATTGGTGCATTGTGAAAGAAACATGACAATCAACAAGGCAAGAGAATAAACTGAGAAAGAAGGAGTACACTGAACTTCATGTATAGCTCTGTAAGCTTCCCTCTGATAGGGCTGGCTTTTTGTGGCTCAAGGGACAGATTCTATACTGACTTCTTGTCATGGCTCAGGTCAGAATGTCAGAAGTTCCCTTTAGTCCCATGTTATCGGTGTATACAAAAAGGCCTTTAACACTTTGGCAAATACACACCCATGAAAAAGAAGGTGTGTAACAGAAAGGGAAGAAACCTGACTTCAAATTATTAGGCACCAGGCTACGAACAATACAAAAGCAAGATCAAGCTTCTATAACAATTCAGCCCTTTGCATGTAGCCTTTCATGTTTGATACTGGCACACATGTTCAAAGGAAAACTGTAATGTAGCAAGTATTTTTTATATGAAAAAATATGCGTCTAAGGAAAAAAAAAGGATCTTTGGGACAGTAATTTTTCCGGATACTTTCTTGCAGAAAGTGTGCAAAAAAGTAGAATGCCATTAATCAGAGCAATGCTAACTTATTTAAAACTCTCCTGTATGTTTAGCATTAAAGGAAGGTTTGAGTTATACTTTGTGGGCACTGATTCTGCTAACAGCTTTATGTATAAGATGTAGAAAGGGGGAAAGAAAAAAATTATCATGACATACAGAATTTGAAAGAGATTATAAATTAAAACCAGGATTTCCTGGCTCACATACTTATTTGTATGTGCTGGCAGTAAACTGACTGATTTCAAGCTTAATTTCCACCAACTAACAACGACCAAAAGATCACCAATGCCTAACTTTTAAAAAGGTTGCTCTGGTTGGATTTGAAATGTTTGATTTAAAACATCATTGGATTATACTCACTGTACCATTACAAATGCACTAAAGCATTATAATTACTACAGTTTTCCTTTAACACATGAATTGCCCAACGACTTTTCTCCCACTCTAGTAACTGATTCAGTATAAAATCCCTGCATTAATTAAATAAAGATGGGAAAATGAAAGTGTTGCAAGGATCCTTGGGGTCTGCTCAATTACCAGCCACCAAGTACTCTGGGTTCAGTCCCTCCCCCATCCCTTGAGTATCATTTGGGATTTGGCAATAGATCTGCTCCTCTTCTCATTGTCATGTCTAAGTCATACAGTGTCAGTTTGAACTGCACCTGCGATTTTGCTTTCCTCCTCAAGGTGGCTGGCATTGGTCCTTCTCAAAACACACTGGTTACAAACACAGCAAACTTTTAAAAAAAAATCAGCGATATGGCACCTAAACTCCAAAGTAAAACACTGGAAACAAAAGCACAAACTTGTCTTCCATCCGAAGAATTCCCAGTAGAGGCGGCAGCTGAGTCTTCAGGGGAAGATGTGCCAGATAGAATGACATCAATTAGCTTCTGTGACTGTAAAAATACAGCCTTCAAGAGTTTTTCAATCACTACGCGCACTCCTCCCCAACTTACCAGAAGATCCTTCTCACTCCAGTTCCAGAGGGGAGGGGCGCTCAGTATGGCTTGCTGTCATTCTTAGAGCGCTTGAGCTGTACTTTCAGTCGTTTCATGCCAATCTGAAATCCATTCATTGACTGGATGGCAGCCTGTGCAGAAACTGGATTGTCATAACTTACAAAACCTAAGAGAAGGAAAAGGTAGTATTAGAATATGTGTCAAACGTAAGAGGAGAATAGGCACAACCTATGCCTAAATAAATATAAAATCAACTGTCATATTCATATAGTGGCCACAAAATATGTAAGCTCTTAATGTGTCCATAGTTAAATATGTAAAATGTCTGAAGATTTGTTTTTTAAATCACATGAAACCATGGCTTCCCTATATGAAAGACTCAAGGAAAAGGCAGAACTAAAATACTTCAATAAGCTGTAGCATGCAATTGCTGAAGTGTTCTTAAATGAAATCTAAAATAAAAATGCAGACCTGATTCTGTTCCAAGCCACAGTGATTCTAGTGGTCTCTGGCTGCATTGTAACAATTGTTGATAGGTAAGGGAAGTGAGACACTCTCTCTTTCTCTCTCTCTCTCTCTATATATATATTTTCTGAATGTGTGTGTATATGTATGTATGCATATATATGCATACACACACACACACACACACACACACACAAACACACATTCAGAACAGCACTTTTGAGCAGAGTCCCTCTGAGAATGGAAACCACATTCTAGCAAGCTGCTTTAGCAAAACAAGTATGCACTGACTTAGCTGTATGCTGTTTTAAGGAGGCAACTAAGATGTGAATCCATAGTTCGTTGGTAAATCTTAAACACTGATAAGCATGAATACAGAACAGCTGCATTCCCCGAAATACTGATACCTGAATTTCAAATTCACCAGGAACAGCTTTACATTTAGTTGCATTGTATAAAGACAATACAAGGAATATAATACAGCAGGACTCCCAGTAAGAAACCCATGGTGAGTGGACGTCCTCTGTCTCTGGTGAAGAGGAGGAAGCTCCAGTGGCAAAAAAACAGGCAGGAGGGGGAAAGAGGCCAGTGCAAACCTGCCCCCTCCCCCATTTTGAGATCGGCCACACAGCCTCTGGACTGTCCAATTTGCAAGACCACTGCGAATGGGACAACCCACATGCGGGGGGGGGGTGCAAGGAGGCATAGGGAGAAACAGAAGGTTCATGAAAAATGAACCTATGAAAAATCCTCCTTCATTTTACACCGCATTGATGTTTGCATTTAATACTGGAAAGAAAAAGGAAAAGGAAAGGAAAAATCATCTAACCTGGGGTGGCTATCAAGCATGGGCGAACTCAAACACAAAGCTCTTAGCATGGGGGTTGGAGAGGGAACACAACACAATGTAATGTTGCTCTGAAGTTTTCATCTCTTTCAGAAAGGCATGGGAAGATGCAAGGCTTAAATTATCTTAGCAAAGTTCATGACAAGTTAACATGACTGACTCTTATGAGCTGTACACACAAAAACATTGCTTTCCTCCTATTTATGTTCTTCTCTGAGAAAAGGAGTTAAAAACACTTCTGAGCATCAGACAGTATTAAGCAATTATGCTTTCTCTGTCATTTTCAAGGAATCCTCAATACATTTTCTGAAATAAGCACCTACTTCTCTTTTTAATTAGTTTAATATTTCCCTTTTCCTCTTCTGCAAAAAACAACTTAACCCAACATACCAAAACATTTGCTTAGATTGGTCTGCTTGTCAATGAAAACCTTGGCAGAGACGACATTTCCGAAAGGCATGAACATCTGCAGCAAGTCTTGGTCCCCAAACTCCTGGGGGAGGTGATAGATGAATAGATTGGCTCCCTCTGGACCTTTAAAATATCCATTTAGAAACAAATTCAAGCAAAGCACACATCTTCCAGGTCTTAATGCAGATGATGAAAGCAGAGATCAGAATTCATTCAAACTTGCAGAACTGGGCTTGGTTCCACAGAATACCAAGTATCATGGAATTCTACTATGGCCTGAGAGTGAAAAACCTGATCCCTTCTTGCCAGAAAACTACATCTTAAAGATTTTTAAGATGGATTCTTCTCAAAATTAGTATTTAAACCATGTATTTAACATTAAAGAAAAATCACATCTAAATACAAGAATGTATCCTGAAAATAACACTTGGCTACCAAGCTTAGGGCATAAACAACCTAAAGGCACGAGACCCATTTTCATTTTGGAAGTTAAGCAGGGTTAGCCCTGGCTAGTACTTCGATGGGAAACTGCCAACGAATACCAGTTGCTGTAGGTTGTATTTCAGAGGAAGGAACTGGCAAAACCCCTACGGAACCCCTATGAAACTCATGAGGCTGCCAACAGGCGACTTAAAGGCACATACATACACACAGAGACACACACACCAAGCTAACTTCTAAATAGTGTCTGCTCTACTTGGTATAACAATTGCTAACAGAGTGATCTGTGAGGCAGGGAATCGCCAGTTAAAAACTTGCATCAGATGGCCTTCGGCCAGGATGAACAACCATCAAGGGTGGGGAGCTACCTTGCCTCTGCAGAGAATCTTGGAGAACAGTATCTTCCTCCCAGCATACTCTACCCAAAATTTTTGAGTGCTGCTGTGTGGTCCCAAAAAAGCCCGCCATCGATTTAGGCAAACTTCCATTTTGTAAACTTCATAGAACATCAACGATGATGGCCACTTAGCTACATATATGTGATTAATATCTCCTGACCCAATCCTTCCTCAAGCCTACTTCATTAGGCAGCTTCTGGATTGGGGAAAGGTGGCTCATTCAACTGGCGATCAGGGTGCAAGGAGAATGATGTTTCCAGTGTCCTACCCACCAACCAGTGAAGCTGTGATGAGGACTTGCAGCAGGGATCCTCTTTCTGATTGTCACAACCTTGCTGGTTGGTGGGAAGGGGGTGAACATCCTCTTCCTGTGCTTTGATCATCAGCTGAACAGACCTCCTTCACCTAATCTGGCAGTTCCCTGGAAAAGAAGTTTAGGAGGGCATTCATGATTATCACAATAGTGCTGTGACTGTCACTATGTAGTGTCTAAGAATAAGAATCAGCTACGGATCTGTAACTTAAGGTTATGCAATAATATTGAATTCCAGCTGATAATTCTACTGACTTAGAGCTGTTGCAAAGATTAAATATATAACCTGGTAGGCTAGCAAAATAAAGTGGAACTGAAGGAATTAGAAGAACAGGTTGCTCACCTGTAACTGTGGTTCTTCGAGTGGTCATCTGTGCCCTCACACACTAGGAGCTTTCGCGCATGCGCGGTACCGTTCGGAAAATTCTAGAACCTAGTAGCTTGGCGGGAACCCCTCCCCCTCTGCCTGCACTGAGCATGCTCAGCCCGCCGAGCAACGGTCTCTCCTCAGTTCTAAAGTCCGCCGAAAAAAAGGGACCCGAGAAAGAGGGGACGGCTGGGCGGGTGTGTGTGAGGGCACAGATGACCACTCGAAGAACCACAGTTACAGGTAAGCAACCTGTTCTTCTTCTTCGTGGTCTCTGTGCCTCACACACTAGGAGACTTTGTAGCTTACCAGAAGGACGGTGGGTCAGGTCCTAGAGTACGGAGGCCAGCACCGCTCGTCCAAACCGGGCATCCCTACGGGACCGGCAGTCCAGTCGGTAGTGGCACACGAAGGTCGATGGCCTGGACCAGGTCGCCACCCGACACAGTTCTTGCAGGTCCACACCTCGCAGGAGAGCTTCCGAGGATGCCACGGCTCTGGTAGAATGAGCCCGGAGCAAGTCTGGTGGAGGCTGTTTTGCCAGCTCGTAGGCCAGTAGTATAGTCTGGGCCACCCACTTAGAAAAACGCTGGGTGGATACCTTGTGGCCTCTACGGCGCTGACCATTGCACACGAACAAGTGTGGGGTCTGTCTGAAAGACGCAGTCCGGCTGGTGTAGAACGCCAAGGCCCAGTGAACATCGAGGGAGTGCAGGGACCGCTCCAAGGGTGTCGTCGGATTTGGATGGAACGTTGGCAGAATAATGTCCTGATTAAGGTGGAAGTGTGACACCACCTTGGGCAGGAAGGAGATGTCAGGTCTGAAAACTACCTTGTCCCTGTGGAAAACAAGGAAAGGCTCGTCGGCTCGCAACGCTGTTAGCTCACTGGCTTGCCTGGCTGAAGTGACAGCCACCAGGAAAGCAGTCTTGATAGTCAGGAGCCTATCATCCGCCGCGGCCATGGGCTCGAACGGTGGTCGCGTCAGCTGCGACAGCACCAGAGAGAGCGACCAGGGCGGTAACGGTGGCGATACCGGCGGGTATAGATGCTGTAGGCCCTTCACGAACTGCTTCATGGTGGCGTCACGAAAGAGCGCCGCCGATGGAGAGCCGCGAGGTTGATACGCCACAATGGCGGCAAGGTAGACCTTTAAGGAGGAGAATGCCAGTCCCTGCTGCCGAAGGTGGAGTAAGAAGTGGAGGACGGTACCTTGGCCGACAGGCGATACCGGCTCCCCCCGTGTCTCAGCAAAGGCAACAAATTTTTGCCATTTGTAGGCATAGTTACAGCGCGTCGACTCCTTCCTGGCTGCGGTCAGGACGTTCCGGATGACCGGGTCGTCTAAGGCGTTATCCGCCATGCGTGGAGGGCCAGGAGGGGCAGGTCGGGATGGAGAACGAGACCGCCCGAGTGTGACAGAAGGTCCGGAGTCCAGTGGAACCGGAGGAGCCGACCCCGAGCCGCCTTGAACGGGGCCGAACCAATGTTGCCTCGGCCAGTACGGAGCCACGAGAACCACGTCTGCTCGGTCCGCCAGGATCTTGGCGACCACCCAACCGAGGAGGGGAAATGGAGGAAACGCATACAGAAGGCCGTCGCTCCATCGGAACTGGAAGGTGTCGCCGAGAGAGCCCGGGCCCCGACCGGCTCTCGAGCAGTACCGACAGCACTTCGCGTTCTCCTCGGTAGCAAAGAGGTCGATCGTGGGCTCGCCCCATCGGTCCCAAATCAGCTGGAACGCTTCTCTTGACAGGGACCACTCGTGGTGGCAGGAAGTGTCCCTGCTGAGGGCGTCCGCTGTGGTGTTGTCCTGGCCCGCCAGGTGCACGGCTATCGGGTGGACCCGGAGCGATACGCACCAGTCCCACAGTTGGAGCACGATGGTCAGGAGCGTGGTTGAGTGGGTCCCTCCTTGCCTGTTGACGTAACAGACTGCCGTCGTGTTGTCCGTCAAAACCAGGACCGTGTGTCCAGCGACCAAATTGCGAAACGCTCTCAGAGCTTTCCAGATGGCTAGTAGCTCGAGAGCGTTGATGTGAAGACCGGTCTCGTCGTCGGTCCAATGTCCTCGTACCCTGAGGCCACGGCAGTGCGCTCCCCAGCCGAACAGGGAGGCATCGGTTGTTACCGTCAGTCGAGGAGTCGGCTCTCGGAACGGCATCCCTGAGAGCAGGTGGCGGTAAGAAAGCCACCAGAGCAGGGAGCGGTGCACGTGCATAGGAGTTCGTAGATGGCGCCTCTGGTTGTCCCGGAGCGGATTGAAAACCTGGACGAACCAGTGTTGGAGCGGGCGCGCGTGCAGCCGGGAGAGGTAGGTAACCGCTGTGGTGGAGGCCATGTACCCGAGGAGCTGCTGTATCCTCCTCGCCGACGTCGAAGGTGGTGGCTGCTGCCCGGCGAAGGGTACGTGCGCGCTCCAGCGGTAAGTAGGCCCTGGCAGAAACCGAGTCCAGGGTCGCCCCGATGAAATCGAGCACCCTCGCCGGCTCGAGGTGCGACTTCTTCGGGTTGACCCGGAGACCAAGGCGAGTCAAAAGGGACAGCGTCCTGTGGATGTCCCTGTACAGTGTGTCTTTGCAGGACGCGACCAACAGCCAATCGTCGAGGTAAGGGTAAATGGAAACGCCCTTCGTCCGCAGGTGGGATACCACTGGGGCCATGCATTTGGTGAAGACCCTCGGGGCGGTAGACAGTCCAAAAGGCAGCACCCTGTATTGGTAACAGGTGCCGTCGATCGTGAACTGAAGGTACCGTCTGTGCTGCGGACAAATGGCGATGTGGAAGTACGCATCCCGAAGATCGATGGAGGTGAACCAGTCCCCTCGACGAAGGAAAGGCAGGATCGAAGGCAGAGTGACCATCTTGAACCATCTGGGGCGGATGTACTCGTTCACCCCTCTGAGGTCCAAGATAGGCCGCAGGGTACCGTCCGACTTCGGTACCGTGAAGTACCGGGAGAAGAAGCCGGTGGTAGTGGCCGAGGGCGGTAACCTTTCGATCACTCCCTTCTGCAAGAGGGACTGGATCTCTTCCAGCAAGGCCGGACTGGCGGGGGTGGAATAGTAGACGCCTCGCGGTGGAACACTTGCAAACTCGATGGCGTAACCAAGACGGACGATGGAGAGAACCCAAGAGTCCGAAGTGATGTAGCACCAATCGGCGAAGTGTCTGGCCAGTCCAGGATGATCTTCTAGGGATGCTGGCAGGTCGAAGAGAGGCTGTTGAGGCGACCTGCAATCCCCATCAAAAACGGGACTTCGTCCCCGAGGAAGACTTCCTCGAAGAGGGTTGGTGTCTCCGAGGAGGCCTCCTAGAAGAGGACGAAGCCGTTGGCCGCGACAGTCCCGAGCGCGGGGAGCGCGATGGGAGCGTGGAGGAGGAGGACCTGTGCCATGAAGGTCGAGAGCCAAAGGCGCGGCGTGACTGCGAAGGCTGATGGATCCCCATCTTCTTGGCCGTTAGACGTGCCTTGACGATGTGGTCCATCGCCTCGTCAGTAGTGGCACTGAACAGTCCGGTGCCATCGAAGGGAAGGTCCTCGATCCACCTTCTAGTGTCCTCCTGCAGCCCCGATGAGCGGAGCCACGTGTACCTCCGGAGCGAAACCGATCCCACTAGCACCCGTGCAGCCACCTCGACGGAGTGCCTAGAAGAGATGATTTGCTGGTTCGCGAGCGCTACCGCCTCGTTGAAGAAGTCGGTAGCGCTCGCTCGGTTTTCCTCCGGGAGACTCACCAGAACCGGGTGGAAGCTGTCCAGCAGGTTCCTCAGGTAGGCCGCGAGGCAGGCCTGAGTGTTCGAGACCCGTGCTATCAATGAGGAGGCGGAGTAGAATCGCCGGCCAAACGTGTCGAGCCTCCGACCCTCTCTACCCGGCAGCGTGGTATGCGCCCTCGTGGCCCCCTTGGTCTGGGCAGACTCGACCACCACGGAGTTCGGCTGAGGATGGCTGAAGAGGAACTCGGCGTCCTCCCTCTGGGTCCTGTAGAGGTGTTCAAGCCTGTGCGGAATAGGCTGAGCAGAGGCCGGTTGGGCCCACAGCTGCTTCAGGGCTTCCATCAAGGCCGGCAAGAATGGCAGAGGAGCCGTTGATGGAGCGCGGGTGTCGACATACTGGAACACCGGATCCTGAACAGACGGGGCCGGTTCCGCAATCTTCAGGCCCAAGGCTGTAGACACGCGAAGGAGGATCGCCGAGAAACTCCGAACGTCCTCCGGGGCCGACTCCGGGGCAGGGTCTCCAAACGCCAAGGGGGGAGATTCGTGGGACGCTGGTGTCGACTCATTTGAGTCAGAGTCCGACTTATAAGACTGAGAGGAGTCGGAAGGCAGCTTATCGGACGACCTCTCCCGTGACGGTTGGCGGGATGACACGGCAAGTGTCACAGTCGGAGCGGCGACGGTGGGAGGCCTCACAGAAGGAGAAGCAGCAGCAGCAGTGACCGGTGCCTGAGGAACCCAGGTGGCCGGGACTACCGCAGGTCTAGGACGCTCAACGGCTTGGGTCACAGTCACCGAAGCCGGGGGCGGTGGCACCTGAGTGGTCTCCGACGACGGACGGGTCGCTGTGGAGGTAACCCGTGGCGGAGGAGAGACCGCGCGGTAACGAGGCGAGCGGTCGCGCGAGCGGCGAGGAGCAGGTGACCTGGAGCTGGAACGTGGCGAGTCATGGTACCGAGAGCGGTAGGCGCCGCGTGATGGAGAGCCGGACTGACGATACGGCGACCAGCGTCGCACATCAGGATGGTACCTGTCGCGGTACGCCGGGGAGTAAGATCGACAGGACCCGGGGTACTCCCTCCAGGTATGCTCTCTGCCGTACCTGGCCATGTAAGAGGCCGAAGAGTACGGAGAGTCCATCGGCAGTCTAGACCAGCCGGGGTAGGCCTCCCTCCGGCGCGGAGAGCATTGCCGGATCCGCCGCTCCGGTGTCCGAGATCGACTCCGTCCGGAGGATCCACGCGGATGAGGTGAGGCCTGGGGTGAGGCGAGAGCATGCTCTGGGCGGGCCGCCATTTCAGGGCATCCGGGCGGAGACACTGCTGCGGTCAAGAGAGGCGGGCCGGGGGGCGCCGCGAAGGCAGCGGACTCCTCCACGTCGGAGACCTCCAGGATCTCCGAATCCTCCTCGGGCTCTTGCTGGGTCGGAGGAGGTGTGGGAGGAGCGGGCCTCTTCGATGGAGAGGCACGCTTTTCCTTCTCCTTCTTCCTCTTTTTCTTGTCCTTGTCCTTCCCTTCTCCGGAAGGGCAGGCCTTTTGCGCTGGGCCAAGGTCAGCGGCTTCGTTGGTTTTGAAGCCAGAACCGAAGACTCCCCCGAGGTCGAAGCAGAGATCTTCGGTATCCTCGGCAGAGCAGAGATCGGCGTCCGTGGTGGCGGTACCGAGCCCGGTACCGCTGACGAGGTCGGGTCAGCAGCCGCCGACGCCAACACAGGCATGGTCGAAGAACGCCCTGATGCCGATGGTTTGGACATCGTAACGACTGACGGTCGCGAGGGTCCTTCCTGAGCCTGTAGAGACTGCTCCCAGCAGTGAGATTTCAGGTGAGCCAGGTGATTTCTCAAAGTCTGGGAGGTGAATTCTCTACAGATTGGGCAAGCCCTGGTGTTGTGGGCCTCACCCAAACAGAAAAGACACTCGCTGTGACCGTCAGTTAAGGCGACCTTACGACCACACACTCTGCACGGCTTGAACAGCGCCGACATAGAAGAACGGAGAAGACGTCGGGGAAGAAGCGTGGAGAAGACAAGATGGCGGAGACGAAGAGGACGACGAAGGAGATGAAGACGACAGGGGGGGAAAAGAGAGGTGGAAATCCCGTAAATGGGAGCCAAAAATCACCAAAACCAAGTCCGCAATCCGAGGGGTAGTCCAAATCCAATTCCGAAGTCAAAGCCAGTCAAACAAACACACCAAGAGTAAGCCAAGCAAAAACCAAACTCAGAACCTCCGTACGAGACGGCGGATGAGAAAGAACTGAGGAGAGACCGTTGCTCGGGGGGCTGTGCATGCTCAGTGCAGGCAGAGGGGGAGGGGGTCCCGCGAAGCTACTAAGCTCTAGAATTTTCTGAACGGTACCGCGCATGCGCGAAAGCTCCTAGTGTGTGAGGCACAGAGACCACGAAGAAGAACTCTACTAACATGGTCTCAAAACCTGAAACACACACACTATAAAAGCTAGTATCTACTTTCCCATAAACCAGGAAATATCAATGACGATTCTAAAAGCACAACAAAAGTACCAGTAATAAAGTCGACAAAATGAATTTCTTCTTTTTTCCTAGTAAAAGGTACAAATTTAAAAGTACCGAGATGTTTACAAATGGCCAAAGTCCTAAAGAATCTAGTTTATGTAAGTTAGTTGTTTGGTGGGTGAGCCCAGAGAAGGAAACAAGAAATCTTTACATAGTTTCTGTCCATGGTATCTGTAATTCTAAACCAGTAGAAGGGAGTATTTTGTAGCACCACCATGTGCAAAGCCTGTCTCCCATGAGTGCTTTCCACCTACCTTCCTTTTGACTTCCTGCTGCACCAATACTCTGCTGTGTTAATAGACTCTGGTTGTAGAGTGTGGGCAATGCAGCAGCAGCATATTGCTGGATTCCAGAATAGGCCTGAGTCAGGGCCTCCATTGTGCTCCCGGTGCCATTTGAAAGGCCACCACTGCCTAGACCACCATTTAAAGCAGCCATTCCTATGCGGGGGGAAAAAAGAAAAGAAAAGAAGACTAAATGTTTATTAGGGATTGATTTATCAACCAGTCTTCCAAACATATTCCGTTATTAATTTTGTTGGAGAGATACTGCATAGCAAACAAATCAAAATGCCTAATTTTGATTTGATAAGTCTTTTCTTCATACTGAGCTTACCTGCTAAAGAGCCAACATTGAGGCCGGCAGTAGCCCCAGCCAGTGTCTGCAGCGCTCCAAGAGAAGCCATTGGGTTAACAGAAGAACTGCTACTGGAACTTGGTGATGAACCTGCTATTAAAATAAAGAAGTTAAACACTAATAGCTGCTTCCAACATAGAGCTTACCTTCTCAAAAATGCCTGAAGATATTAAACTAATGGTTTGAATAAGAGATGCTGAGGATACTTAAAAAAAAGCAACCTAAAAAGTGAATTAACTGATTTTCTAATTGTGTATAGTTATATTATTATACTAACAGAAGCAATGTGGCCTAAACTGAACCCATTTGGCCTCTGAACATTCAGAATTAATAATGTTTCACTACCAGAGCCAGTATGGTATAGTGCAGAACTTTCTAAACTTTTCATGTTGGTGACACACTTTTTAAACATGCATCATTTTGCAACACAATAATTCAGTTTTACTAGCAAACCAGAGGTTAAACTAACTGATTATGCATATGCAGTACCCAGAGGCGTATCTAGGGTAGGGAAAGGTAGCCCCCCTGATCCTGGCCCACTGCTGTCGCCTTAACCTGGAAAGACCGTGGTGAGGGTGGCAGCAGTGGGAAAGGTAGCTCCCTACCTGATCCTGGCCTGCTGCCTTCGCCCCTGACAAGGAAAGATCCCAGGGAGGGCAGTGGCAGTGGGAATGGCTCGTGAGAGGGGGGTCTTTCTCAGCCCAGGAAGGTAACACATCTACACGCTTTAGGCACCACACTAATGTGTCGCAACACACCATTTGGAAAGCCCTGGTGTAGTGGTTTGCATATTGGACTATGACTCCAGAGTGAAGAGTCTTGACTTCCTGTTTGGCCACGAAACCTACCGGATGACCTTGGGTGTGTCACACATTCTCAGCACCCAGAAAACTCTGTCAGAAATAACTTGAAGGACCACAACAACAACAACCATACAGAACTCTGAATCCATCTTTGTAGCTGTTTCCTAAAACTATGTCTCATTAGTGCTTTGCACCTTAACACAGAGGCAGGAATCCACAAACATTGTCCGAATTTACTATATAGCTACTATTCAAGATGAGCACCAACCCCAACCACTGCATTCTATGGACTGTTCAGAATACTGGGTAGATACGCAAAGGTCTCTTTTCATTGGCACACAGTATAAGGAGGGCAAGAAAGAGTTTCACCCATTGCTCAGAAGAGCTGCTTCTTTTTATGTGCATGGAATGGAAATAAGACCTTTGGATCAAGAATCTGTGTGGTACTGTATGTTCCTCTCAGAGAGATGGGGACCTAAGGCTTTGGTCAGTTTGCATCTGTTAGCAAAGGAAACTGATTTGAAAGAATTTTTATCAGGCCACAGTATTCTTGGACATCAAGGCTTTCTATTACAAAACCTTAAAAAGCTTAATGGATCAATGACAAATTATGACAAAATTATGACATAAACAGTTCCTAGATGGTGTCTCTTTTTCAGACTGAAAAATGGACCCAGATGGGGAAATACACATTCTCATGACTCCTGTTAAGTTCCAGTAAACACCTGTTATGTTCTAGGAGGCTGCTAGCGAGGAGACAAAAATCTGTTTCATAGGAGCAACAAACAGGGTCATAAGGAACAAGTTTAATTACCATTCAAATGATATCATCAAAAAAAAATTCTATTATTTTCTCTGATAGAAATAAAATAACCATCATTCACTTTCATAGAAAGAAGTAAAGTGTTGCATTTGAGGACTTCCAGTACAGTAAAGACAAAATGTTCTCCACAACCAGGACAATGGGTGACTCTGGTTTCAACATGAAAAAAGTCTGTGCATGTACACACTTGCACAAGCATAGTTATGTGCAAAACCAAATATTTAAACAAAAGTGGAAATTGTCAGGGATTTGGCATGGCACAAGAGCTTGAAGGGGACTAAAATGCTCCCAGGCAATTGTGCCATGTTTTGCCTCCCCTCCACTTCCTGTTCCCTTTCTGATTTAAAAAAAGGCCTCTTCAGACCTGGGAGTGGATTGGGAAGGAAGAAACAGCAGTTTCTAGTTTGATCATGGATAGCTGGTTCCACTGCCATATAGAAAGTGGCTTAACACATGCAACATTGTATTTCATCATAAAATTGCTCTCTTACCTGAACTGGTGAGCACACTTAGAGGACTGTTGGAAGAATTGAGTGCAGTAGTACCACTTGGTGTGTTCTGAGCTGCACTGGCTGCAGCTGCTAATGCAGCTAGGTTCTGTAACTGCATTGCATTCAACCCTGAAACACATTAACACACAGTATGTCTATATGTGTATTGCTAACCACTAAATCTTTGATGGATCCAGAAGCACTACCACCCAGTAGCTGCTTTTAGGGACCAGGACACACAAAACTGTTATGGACCCCTGATGTAAGAAACTCTTCCTGACATTACAGCTTCTATTTATGGGATCATGACTATCCCAAGCAACAATGTGCTATCTCACCAAGCTTCAGCAGATGTAGAGGGGGGGAGAGAAAAAGAAAGAGAGAGAGAGAGAGAGAGAGAGAGAGAGAGAGAGAGCGCGAGCGAGCGCGAGCGCAGCAGGATCTGTTGAGATTCTACTTAGGCTCCCTGTCCCTGAAATACTTCCATCCTAATGTATTGTTATTAAGAATCAGTAACATTAAGAAGCATTGACCAAATCTGTTCAATTTCCTTTTCCCTCCCCATAGTTTTTTTCTTTTCTGTTATGTCTTTAAGAATGAGAATCTGTAATAGGCATTGTCCTATTTAATACTGACCTTGCATAATCTGTACTAGGAGATTAATATCTGGAGTTGGGTAAAAATGCTTTAAACAAACACTGTTAAAATAGAACCAAATATTCTTCTGGCAGCTCCATGGTGATTAACTCCAAGCATGATTTAATTCAACCCACATGCTGCAGAAGTGCTCACCCACCTACCCACCCACTCACCTACCCACCCTTCTTTCACTCCTCATAAAATGAGAACCAACTACAATTGACAGTGACTATAAATTTTTTGAAATCTCCACATATAAGAGAAGTGTTGGGCAACATACGGCCCTCCAGATGCTGTTGGACAGCAACCCCAAACAGTCCTAGCCAGCAAAGGTAACTCTGAGAAACAACAACAGGGGTTGTACTAACTGTGCAAAAAGGAACAACTGAAAATTCAGTGCTCTTGACAGTCACTCGATGCTGGAAAAACAACCGTCTCTTTTCCCCTTTATTGTACAGTGCCCCCCACAACTTGTGAGGATTTGGGTCACAGAACCCTCGCAAAGGTGGAAAAACTATGAATAACTCTCTCCCTGCTCCCTCTCCCATCCCCTTCCGGGGCTCCCGCTTCCTATTCTCCTGCAAAATCGAAGGGAACGCGGAGGTGGGGGAAGGCGCATACAAGCCTTCCTTTCTCTTTTCCATACCTGTGCAGTAAACTTGCACAAGCCTTCCCTCACTCCCATGTCCTTCCACTTTGCAAAGGAGAGGGAACGGGGGAGCTCCGGAGGGGGAAAGGAAGGCTTGCACAAGTCTTCCCCCACTCCCCATGCCCTTCCATTTTGCATGGGAAAAGGGAAGGTGGGAGTTCTGGAAGCGGAAAGTAAGGCTCACGTGAGACTCCCTCCCCCCCATTACCTTCTGCTTTCCCTCAGTGCAAATTCTCCATACCAGGGCAGAATGCATGGAAATGGGAGGAGGAGAATGGCGGAAGGAGACTCACATAGGCTTCTGAATAATCAAATTTGCCAAGTTCAAACCCACAAATGTAGTAGGAGTGTACTGATACTTGTTGCCAGCCCATAATCTCAAACTCTCAAATCATAATGTGGGCATCATCTTCCAAACTCATCTAAGGTGCTTCTTTTTCCATTACCCTTACCGTTCTGCTTCCTTATTAAGCAAGCAGCTTACAAATACAGAGTTAATTCTCCTTGAGCGACTGTAGTCCCACCTGTTCAGTTGCCCATCCCAAGTCTAGACAGTTTTTGTTTACATACCAAGGCAGATTTCAACTCAAAAGGCAGTCTAGAAATATTTTAATAAATTAAATAATACAATCTGACACTGGCACTACTTTATGTTTCAGGAACTGGGACCAACAGAAGAAAATAGTTTTTACTGTCAATTTGCTAATGGTTGAAAAACAGATTTTATCCTATAAAAACTGCCAAGCAATTTTTTTTTAAAAGGTTGCTCAAATTCCATCACAGATACTAGAAAGACCTGGATTCGAACATTAAAGGCACTATGTCTTGTTGTTTGCTTTTATAATGAAGCAAGACTTTTGCTGTGGAAAACAAACAAATTTGCAGAAATTACTACTTCTATTATCCATGGCATTAAGGAAATAAGAGGGTTAATCCCTCCTGTCAATGAACAACTTCTGTCAGTTGAAGGCATCAGCAAATTGCTACTCTTTCTCCAGACTCCTGAAAACCTGTTCTGGAAAGCAGAAATTGAGTGGTCATGGAAGTGGTAATATGTGGCAGACATGAAAGCCTGCTTTTGTTGTGCAAGTAGGTCATGCGTATAAACAAGCCCAAAGTGTTTATATCTCATAAAATCATACTAGCCTGACTGTTAACCATCTTCAGAAAATATATGATAGCTGAAAATATCCATTTAAGTTTACTTTTTGCTACAAAATTAGATGATTCCTCTGAAGGATGAGAGTTTGAGTAACAGGAAAATATGACTTCAGTGTTATCATTCCCAACTCTTTATACCAAGCTATCTGCAACTATTATTTGCATTTGTGGATGGAGGTAGTGCTTTCTGCTTTCAATGTTGTACTGCTATTGGCTCTAAGTGGAGAAACCAAGTGTCTATTCATCGTTTCAGCAACATGATCTATGCCAGTCAATAAATACAGCTGAAGAAAACATGAAAATTGAATACCTTGCAAGGACAGTGAAGACCTGCTTCTAAAATAGGTGCACATCAGATATGTCTCAACACTAACGGCACAAGCTGAAAGGTCACATAATTACAATTGCATTTTCTATTTTCTATGTATTTAAAATACTTTCTGGAGAGAGAGGAACAGTACAATTCTGCTATCAAACTCCCTGAAAAAATACGAAGCCAATATAGGGATTGAAAAGCAAACACTGCCAGACTGTCTCTCTTACCAATCTTCACTGACATTAGTATATCACAGCACACTTTCTTAAGATCCATTTTAATTTATTACTATAATGAATTATTTTTCATTTTGTCGTCAAACCTTGGCAAGGCAGGATACACTTACCTCCCATTGGGTGAAGGCTGCCCAGTGTGTTCAGATTCCCAGAAGCGGCGGCTGCTGTTTGCTGAAGGAGCTGTAAATAAAGCTAGACATTACACCAAAAACAGAACAAGAGTGAGAATGAGGGCTGGCTCTGCTTCTGGGAGACTCTGCACTACACCACAGCCAGAATGCCGTCACAAGCAAAATTCCTGCTGCTGATGCATCACACGAGATCAAGCTACACACAGAGTAATGACATTCTCAAATACCAGAGTAAGAATGTCATCAAAAAGGAAAGTTCTGATTGCCCACGCCACTCCAAGTGAAATGTTCCTCCTCAAATCATGGCTCGTGCATCACTAATTGTAGACAAAAATGGTCTGCACCACAGCAACAGCACGCACACACAGGCATTAAATCATATGGAGAAAACATCTTTTTTTCTTATTTATGCCATCAAGAAAAACCTCTAGAAGGCTAGTTCTTATTACACATTCCCTATATCCTCCACATCAATGTAAGGATGTGAAGGGTATGAAGTGGTAACAACGCAATGATTGCACGCACGTTAATCACACGTTAATTCACCAACACGCTCAGAAAGCATTATAACAAAACACAATTTTGTAACAGAACCTCAGCACAAGTGTACTTAGCATAAGCTACAACTGCAGATAAACAGACTGGGGAATGATACCGCATAGTAACTATCAAATAAACTCACTGCTAAATACTGGGGTCCAAGTGTATTCAGTCCAGCCAGGTTTCCCCAAACGGAGGCAGCACTGATTTGTTGCATCTGCTGCTGGAGGTGCTGTGCAATTCGTTTCTGCTCTTTATCCTTCTGGGTATCTGCAAATTTCACTACGATGGGGGAAGAGCACCCCTGAAACATAATTCAATAATTATACCCTTATTATTCACCCCCTGCCCTTCTTAGAAACAGGTCCTAATCCTTTGTAAGCAGACTGGGTAACACAAGGGCTGGAGGTTCCTTATTTGCTGTTATGTCTGATTTCAAATTGTTTTCAAGGCAGAGAGGCTGACACAGAGATGTGAGCTGGGCTTTCCAGTCTGGAAAGCTGCTGAACTAGGGCTTCAGCCTGAGTACCCATGCACAGAACTGACCTTTGCTTGGTAGCCAACTGACTGAACTAGTAACAATTACATCTGGTCACTGCTTTGGTCTCACTTTATACCCATACCTGCTCTCCACTCCTTGAATGTAGCACTCCCTCTTACCTTTTCCCAACTGCTTTTCAGCCCCAAGCTAAAAACAATTCTGAACACTTGTTTCATATAAACTCAGGACTCCTATTAAGAAAATATCTCAGATTCCACAATTCCAACAAGTTTGGTTTTGGTGTGCTTTGTACTTTTATCTCATCCCTTTTCAAAAGTGGAAAGTGATATGTACACACACTGGGGTTGTCGTTCAAACCAGTCATTGCCACTACACTCTTTACAAACTAAGGAACTGAAGAAGTCAAATATTTGGCTCTAATCACAGTGGTCTTAATCCACTTGTTAGTCTTAACTACAGCAGACACAATGAGTTAATGGAACATCCATCAGTGTTCCCAGAGATTCACTGGGTCTACTCTAGTGTAGGGTTTAGACTAGTGTCTGCAGCTCTTTTCAGCTGTGCACATTGGACAGCACACTTTTGGTGATCAAAACAGCACGTCTTACCTCCATGGTCTGTGCTTGATGCATTGCTTTGATTGCTGTTTGTGCCATAGCTCTTGTTGTAAAAGTCACAAAAGCACAACCTGGAAAAAAACCACAATTGAACTTATCTATCAATGCTTATTTAAGTACTAGAAGATGAAAAGTGGAGAGATTTTGCTCATTTTTAGCATGTCCAAATGAAATGCTAGGTAGCAAGAGAGATCCCTTGAAGGAGAAACCAGTAGCTTCAAGTAAGTTCTCTGTGCTTACCTCGGCTTAGGCCATCAGGACCCCGCAGAATTCTGCATTCTTCGATCTGTCCAAAGGAGGAAAACATCACTCTGATATCATTTTCATTGCACTTCTTTGAGATCATCCCAATGAACAATTTCCTATCCTCCACTGCTAAAGAAAAGAACAAAAATGGAAATCACTGTACAATGGCTGGATGAATACATAGATTTCATTGTTTCCTGACTGAAATCAATAAAAGCCTTCACTGTTTATTTTGGCTGTGATCTGTGATTGTGATCTTACAAGACGTCTTCAGACTGCATACTGCAATCCATGATAATTTTTAATAGATTTGCCCGAAGCAGCGTACGCTTTATACATATACATACACACAAACACATATTTATATAGTGAGACAGACAGACAGACACACACACACACTGCTTTGAAACAACTTCACTGGCTGCTGGTCTATTTTTGAGTACAATTCAAGTGCTGATTTTGACCACTGAAGCCCTAGATAGCTTGGGTCTAGGTATCTGAAAGACTGTATCTGCCTATGCAAGCTAGCTCAACCTTTAAGACATATAGGGAAGGATTTTGTCTTGGTTACACCACCATTACTTTCAGAAGCACATTTGGTGAGCACACAGGGCAGAACCTTCTTTGTGGCTGCTCCTGAACTGTGGAACTCCCTTCCACAAGAAGTCCAGTTGGCCCTCTCCCTGTTTCTTTCTGCTGGCAAGTGAAGACTGTTATTCAGGCACATCTTTGTAATGTAAATTTATGTAGTAGCAGTGTGTTTAAAATGATATGCTGTATTTTATTTTTTAATCTTTAACAGTAATTACATTTTAAATGTGTTTTAACTGTTTTAACCTTTTTTAAAAATAATATTATTTAATTCTTTTTAGCTTTTTAAAATTGATTTTGCTTTAAATTCCTGTAAGTCACTTTGGGTCCTCTCCTGGGAAAAAGCTGGCATAAACACAATAAATAAATAAACAAACCAACCAACCATCAACTGGCTGTTTGAGATTAGAAATGTATACTCATTAAAAATTTACAGAAAGCTAAAGACTGAAAGACACAAAACAAAACTTTCCAGTATTATAGATATATGAGGTCTGCTATATCTATCAATCAATCAGTCGATCAGTCAAACGTCTGCTTTAACACAGATGGGATGTATAAGAGCAGAAGAAATTTTTCAATACACAATAAGACTATAAGTTTCTCTAAAATGTTTTCACACACTATTATACCCATAACTTCCTTTTGCAAAGGAAATATTTATAATAAGAAGATAAAGTAGGATAATTTGTAAGTTTTGTTCACAAATCTTTAAAAACTTTATTTTAAAGGGTATCTTCATTCATTTGGCACTATAGATATAACAATTCCCTTAGCAGAGCAAGCAAATGTATTGCTCTTATCCTTTTCTTTTAGGATTTGTTTGAAAACCTTCTACTGTTCTCCCAAAACCTCCTTCATAAGTTCACCTAAGCTTCTCTTGGCATACTGGAATGACTTTTCCCAAAGTGCATCATTTAGACATGCAAGTCCTACACCTGGGAAATAATATTTTGCCCTTGCAATTAATGCAGGATTTAGTTGGCTTGAAGGTATCCCTGTAACTATTACCTTTTTGTTTTGTACTCAACAGCCCTGTCTCAAAGCACAGGACCAGTCTGATGGGGTGAGCTCCTCTTAGCACTAAACCACAGGGTGACAGGCAGTATGCAAGGGGAAGAAGATTCAGTAGCTTACTCAGATGGAGGTTGACTACTGTTTCCTAGGTTGAAATGGGTGACTTCCCACGTAACAGGCTAAACTTAATGAAAGAAAGGCTACTTTATACATACTTACCATTATTCTTTTCACTGTCAGCTGGCTTCATTTGGATGGGATGGTGCATCTATGACAAGAAAGCAATTGGGCAGGAATTAAAGGAAAATAAAAAGTCACGTTTTCTAGAACTATTCTAGCTACTCTTCCACTGAATAAATTTAAATTCAGTTTAAGCTATTGTAGCAGGTACATATACTCATCATTAAACATAAAAGACAAAAGAAGCTTGCAGTTGTATAAGAAAAAACAAAAGATCCCACATATTCAGTTCCAGAAAATTTGGCATTTTGTGATTTATATGGAGAAGCTGAAAAACAAATGAGAAAAATAATGTTTATTCTCTTACCCCTGGGAGGATCTTCATGTTATGAAGAGCATTCTGTGCTTCTAGTGCAGCTTTACGGGTATAAAATGTAACAAAACAGCACCCTGTAAAGCAAGTAGGTTCTGTGATACATAGCATATGAGAAGCCACCTCTCTAGCATCAATCTGATACATGAAAGTATATTAAACTAAAAGGTGTCACCATAAATTTTTAAGGTGATTTCTTCTAAATATGATTTAGACATGGAGTAAAAGCATCAAAGTCTTGTGGAATTTTAAAACACTAACAAGTTTTATCATGCATAAGCTTTTACGGATTGCAGTCCTCTTTGCAAATTTATGTCAAATAAAACTAAAGTCTTTAATGTGCCACGAACTCTGCTGGCTTTGCTACAATAAACTAACATGGCTGTCCTCTTTGAAAGTATTCATGGGATGCTACCACTTGTGTAACAGGTAGCCGTGTGTGTGTGTGTGTGTGTGTGTGTGTGTGTGTGTGTTACTTTTACTTTCAGGCAGTAAGATTATAATGTAAACGTTTGAATTTCTGCAAGTACGCTTTTGCCTACTTCTGTGTCTTAAGTATGTGAAACTAAAGGCACCTAATAATAATGTTTAAGCCAGGGATGAGTGATTGCCAGGAGCTGGGAGCCATACTGGCACTCCTTAGAATCCTGGAGAGCCCTCTCCTGCTCCCCAACTCTTCAGATTATTTTTCAAAAATTTAAAAAAATCATTGCACACTCCCAATTTCACTATGAGAAGCTAGGCCCAAATAAAATCCTCTCCTGGTCCCCAAAGAGGTGGGGGGGGGGACAGCAAATTCCCTCCTACAGCCCAAGTGTATGAGGGGAAGGTGTTCCAATTTTTTAAAAAATTGTTTCAAAAAAATCGGAAATGAGAGGTGCTGAGACCCTGGGGGTGCAAAAGGAGCCCCAGGGATTGTATGCAATCCTGATTTAAACACAGTGAGCTAGATGTAGAGCTGCATGGAGAAGATCACATGGGAGGAAGCCTATCCTATTTATACCCTCTCCCTGCAAGCACCATGACACTGAAAATCTCCAGTAGAGGGCTGAGAAACCCCCGAAGCAGTATATGAGGTGATAGAGTGGGAATTTCAGAGGGAGAAAGGAAACTGATGAAAATCAGTGGAAGCAGACAGAATCTTCCACTCTATCAGAGAGCTTTTTGTAAACATAGGGCCAGAACTGGAAAGAATCCATTAAGACTAAGCTTCCTGTCTGAAATGTGTGACTCCATTAGACTATGCCCACACATGCAGCAGAACGATGAACCAAACTCCAAATGAACTATTTGGAGAGGGGAAGATCTGTATTTTTAATGCTTCTCAGACTGAAAAAACAAACATATAAAAAAAAACAAAAACAAACAAAAAGCACACTGTAACTCTGAAACTTCAACAACAATGTTCCTGATGTTTTATGGTTTGTTGCACCTTGCAATGTTTTTTTTCCCCTTTCCTTTGGGGGAGTGTAAAACATTGCTTTCCCATTCCAGCAGCTTGCAGTGATATATTTTATTCTATAACTTCTGGAATCTCATGCATGTGTAAACAAGACCTTATTTTTAGGATACGTAACTTAATAAATAAAAAACTCTTCTACTGTGGAACAGTTCAGGAGGTTCATCCTCAGCTCAAGAGATACTCCAGTTTAATAACATCTGGGGTGACCAAATGGAAATTCATAACTGGGGAAGATAAGGATCAAAAGCTTATTTATTTCCTGCTAACTTTCATCAACAATTTGGGAGCTTTCTTTCACATTTTGGGACTAACAGATATTTAACTGGATGTTAAGTATATACAGACAGACTGCAAATTATGTAAGGCATTAAATTGGTATAATATTACATGAATGAATCCAAGAATAAAGTTCACTTCAGAAATTAGTTTTTAAGCGATAAATAAATGAATGGGGAAAATATCCTTATAAATCTATCTGCAGGCATAAGGCAAGGTATGAAGACTGGATTAAGTTTTTTGTAAAGTTCACATTCAGTTGCTTCTGCTTGCAAGGTATGACCCCACAATCACCTAGTCTTCATTTCTACAACATATTCTTGCCAACTGGGTTTCACTGCTAACTCTCCAAATAAAGCGACATAGAAGAGAAATATGTTTTATACTAAACATCAAACAAAGTAACCAACTATGCAAGATTTTGCCCAGCACAGAGGGAATATCACACACAGTATTTAAAATGAAGCTTTCTGTGGTAGTGGTGTGGGAGATGTCTCTCACCTTTGCTCTGAGGAGGGTTTTGGGTTCTGTCCCGCAGGACATTAATTTCATAGACAGCACCGTACTGTTCAAATAGTTCTCGCAGGTCTTTTTCAGACCAACTCCGTGGGACCTGACCCACAAACATCTTGATGGCATCTATGTCTGGTTGGTCAGGATGATCCAGTGTGCCATTCATTTTCTTTGAGCTGCATGAATTAATGAGAAGTATCTAATAAATACACCCCTTAGATATGTCCCATTATTTTAACAAACGTATAAAAGAATGACTCCATATCTGAAAGAACAACCCCAGCGTTATTTGAAGTGTAACTTCCTGATCCATTTGCAGAAGAGAATCAGAGCCCATTTTGTCTAACTGAAAACCAGGTCTGAGGGAAAAGCTTGTCTGACCACTAACTGCCTTTTTCCCCCCAGCTGTATCTCACAGCTTTCTCTTCTAGAAAAGTTAGAATCTTAGAAAACAGAAAATCAGAATCTTGCTTAAGGAATAAATAATCATTTACTGAAAATGATGCAGATTTGGAAACATTTAGACATCAGTGTACTTATTTGATGAAACAAAATATATTCATTCTCTCTCAGTGAATATGTGGCACATGCTAAGAAAAATGCAGCTAAATTAGGGCCACAGAGAAACAATAGTGACATGTCAGCATGTTCAGATGAATTTAAAAGTTTGCAAACTTCGCAAGGTTTACAACCCCCTTCTCCCCCGGCTACGTAGATGTAGAAGAAAAACAGAAAATAAGGTGCACGGGGGGTGGGGGTGGGACTGGCTGCTCTACTTGCAGAGAATGATCACTGAAACTCTCTCATATAGGATGGGGGTGGTATCTCTTCCTGTACTTTATGGTGCAGACTACACTAGTGGAGTGGGAAATTTATCTTTATTATTCTATTCTTCCCTAATTTCTTACGAACTTCTGACTTATTTATATTTAAATCACTGTTTCACAAGGTAGAGATGATCTAAGAACTTATTTAAGATTGAACAAAAGGTGGGAAAACAGTAGCCTTGTTTTATTTCAGAAGGCAACTGGATTCAACCTACAGTAATGTAACTGTATAGTAAATAAATGTATATATACAAGTAAAGCTGACTGGTCAAGAAAAATTGGGTCAATTGACTGCTCAAATAATAGACACGTAGCTTCTAACCATTAGCTTCAATTAAAAAAACCAAGGAAAAAACAAATTAGATATTTATGGTGATAACCAAAAACAGTCAATTAGCAATGATCTCTATGAAAACTTGGTCTCTATGGGCAGAAATCACCTCTTGTTCCAAAAGAGAAACTGGAATCTGGGAGAAGCTTCCCGCTGGAGGAAGGGGGAGGAGAAGCTATTTTTGCAGATTCCTCCTTCCTCCCAGATTGCTAGCACTACTGTCCACGCTGTTCTCGTGCATTCTAAACTTCTGGAGCAGTTTTTCAGAGACCACAGATTCTGCAGAGATGATGACAAAAGTCACCATCCTACCCCACCTTCTTCTAGCACGAATAGATTTTCACAGCAATTCTGAATCCCCCAAAATGATTTTTTTTAACTACATGAATAATTCACTAAATGCTTAAACCGGGACTTTAACCCTAGAACACCAAGGTCGACCTTTAGTTATAAAATTAAAAATCCCAGTACCTGCAGTGGCATTCCTAGGTTAGTGGAACACCTGACTATAGTCAAATAATAAGCAGTCAGCTGACCAACATGACAAATCTATGGATATTCACTGAATGTTTAAAAGGAGGGGAGGAGGCACTATTCAGAATGTAAAAACGTAAGACTTCTAGATTCTTCCACTTTGTCAAAATCTTTGGAAGACACTTACTACATTCTATTAAGATGTTTCTCTCATCAGACATATTGTTTAGTTCAGATTTTCTCCAATGTGGAGTCCTGCAGATATTTTGGAATCAACTTCCAACAACCCTAGCCAGCATGGCAAACAATAGAAATGACAGAAACTGTAGTGCAAAGCACCACACTGACAACACCACACTGGGAAATGTTAATTTAGATACGTCTAAGGTTTTCAGTTTGAACATCTGGACTGCCAAGGTGGCCTGTCAAAGCTTTTGTCTTAGCTGCAAAACTAAGCCTATACGGTAACTCAACAGTGTTCACACAGACTACATCTGTATTTTCCTTTCTTCAGAAACATCATAGAGAATGAGGGCAGAGGATGGAGAAAGGAACAAGGCTTTTACTTACAGCAGTGTAGCATACATTATTCATTCCTCCTTTATATAACGTAAAATAAAAATTACAAAACTGAAGTATTACATTGTATTGGCAAGGGATTTGTATTCTACTGTTGCCATCATTTTACTTTCTGTGAATTGCCTTGGAAACAAGCTTACAGAAGTGCTATATAATATAACGACTAATTACAATGAAACTACCAATAATTTTAATGTTATAAAAGGAAGGTGTGGTGAGGAATTATTGGAAAACCCCTCCCACCAGAGCCCTCTCTGTCATGCTTGATCAGAGGACATATGAAATTTCAATAATGAGACTATCTTTTTAGCCTAGTCCCTTACTGTATATCTAATTACAGAGGACAGCGTGATTGTTTATTCATAAAGTCAATTGGCAGAACTCAAAATAATTCTGAAAAGGAATCACAGGCACTCGAACCAGTATTACTCCCATGAGCTCTTAAATTAGATTCCAAAGGATGTCTGAAATGCTTAGGAGTTGATGAAGAAACTGCTGAAGTGCTTAACCTGTCAATAAACTTCTACGTGTTGTGAACTATCATGCCTAAATCATCATTCAGGTGATTTAAGAATGAGGAGAAAGTGTGGTACGGGTGTAATGCGATGTAAATGTGGGGGGTATGGGTTTAATGGGATGTTTAACTTGTTGCAAAGACGTATTGGGGTGTCTGTATGGTTTGTAGTGTGATGTAATGTGTTTTTAATGCATAAATTTAAATAAAAAAAATAAAAAAAGAATGCGCGACTGACTCTCTAGGGTGGAATAGAAGCACTCATATTTGTTGATCATCAGGAAATACAGCAAGGCAATTTCAAAAGGGCTTGGTGTCAATGGAACAATTTTATATGCTTTCCTTTCTTGATATTTTATCGTATCATTATGCTCTCCTAATACTTGAATTATACAACAAGTTTCATGCACAATCAATTTCAGGTTTATATTTCATGTTTTTATACTGTAAATTTCTTTGAATGCTTCTAAAGGGGAAGAGGTTTGTCTCAGTAAATTCATCTAGAAAAAAAATGTTAAGAATTTTTTTAAGTTTACAGAAAGGAAAGGGTTTTATTCAGCTATATGGGCAACCAAAGTAGTTCACACTTGATCGTAAATATAAGACAGTATTTTGTGAATTTCACTGAAATCAATGAGCCATACTTTCATTATGGAACCACTCTGTATGTATGTATGTATGTGCCTTGAAGTTGCCTGACAACTTATGGCAATCCCAGGAATTTCATAGGATTTTCTTAAGCAACGAGTATTAAGACGTGATTCTGCCAGTTCCTTTCTTTGATAGTACCTGGTATTCACTGGCAGTCTCTCATCCAAGTACTAACTAGGGCTAACCATGCTTAGCACAGAGAATCTGAAAATCTGAAAATGCCCCTGACAGTGATAATTGATTCAGGAACAATTTGTACCTGATGTTTTCTGTCTTCTACAGTTAGTAAGTCATATGCTAGATTACAGACTCATGCTCAAAGCATTCAGGACCTCTTCATCTGATATCACCTTGTGTCAAATTAGAGTAGGTATTTGTTTGTGCCCTCTTGTCTGTCAAAGTGCAACAATTCAATTTTCAAGAGAAACTGACAGGCACAGTTCAGTCACTTATTAACCATGTTTACCTGTTAAGCAAGAGCAATATTACATTTTGTATGGAACTAATGAAGCCCTGATATATTTTATGTAAACCACCTTGGAATCTCTCTGGGGAAAAGTCATAAATATTCAATGTATTCCTCACACTTACCTTAAAATCAGTTTGTTCTGATGCAGCTAATTCCACACCAATGAACCATGCATATTTGAAAGATGCTTTTGTAACTTTATGCATCCAGAATATCTAATTTTGGTCAATAAATGTTACTCTTGTGTAGCTATTTTATCTCACAGAGAGAGCAGAAAATATGTGAAACTGTGTATCTAACTTGCTAGAAATGTAACATTATAAAATTGTTCAAATGTCTATAGCATTACCTCCCAGATTGCACAAATGTGCAAACACCGTAACTAGTGTGATGTAGCTCTGAAATCAGCTCACTGTTGAACAGTCTGAGGTCGAATACTAAATATTTGTTACTGTGCCCAGTGGAGATCCTGCTCATAACTGATAAACTCTAAGCATCTTTCAGGTTCTCTTTCACTAGTTAACTCTGGGGTTGTGCATGCCTGTTTTGGTTCTTTCCTTAATATAGAGCATTAAAGAATCCCCATCACCTTCAAAAGAACAAATTCAAGTCAGCAACAATGTAGATTAGCTATGAAAACAAAATACTTACATAGGGCTGGCATTCAAGGAGCAATGATCCACCATCATTTCTGGGAGGAAATCCAACTTAAAAGCAGCCATCACTTCTCTGCTTACCACAAACCACTAATGCTAGATCACTGTCCTGTCGAACCAATTGAACACCACCACTTAAGTTCTGCAGGTCTTAACACACTGATCCACACAAAAGACACTCAAACCACAAGAACACACGCTTGGGGAGACCAGCAATAGACACCACAAAAACAGGCTGGACTGGGAAAGGAACATGGGGACCAGGATTAAAAAGGGGATGTGACCATGTGAAGAGAAACTCAGCTCAGTACACAATGAAAATGCTGATGCACTGGGCTTGTTTTGTGCAATTTTCCCTGGCGAAGCAGTACTGTGTGCTCTGTCAGATAAACAGAGTGTCAGATCCATGAAGATAGTTGTGTGCAACAGAGCAGAAGGAACACAAACTAGCTTCATAGCTTCCAACCAAGTTCTCTACCCAAAAAGAGGCAGCATAAAACCTCAAATATTACTTTAGACAATATTTTTCATCAACCAGGGCATTATTATATTGAACTGCTGATTGGACCAAGCTAACTGGAACCGTACAAGATTATTAAACCCTGAATGAAAGTATATATACATACATTCGTGCCATTTGCTCCTGTGCAAGACTTCAAACCTTTGGAGAGGAGATTTTAGTTTTGTCTTGAAAGTGCAGCTATAATACAGACAGATATCCAAGCTGAAGAAATATCCAAGCCTCCCAAATTCACTTATGAAAGAAACAGAATGTTCAGAAACTCCTAGCCTATCAAGTCTACTACGTCTTCATATGCTACAAAGTATGAGGAATTCAAAGCTTGCCTTTGTCATGGAAATATATAATCTAACCTGAAATTTTCAAAGTTATTACATTCCCACAGCCAGTTAAGTTGTTCAATCATCTTTTGCAAACTGATCTTTGTCACAGTCATTTAGCCTTGAATCTGACCACAAACCACACAGTTTTAAACTACTGTATTGTTGAATAAATCTGTGCAAGTTAACTTTTCTGCGTCTACCACAGAACGTTCATAAAATCACTTTTTTCTTCCATCAGGTAGCAACTGAATAGATCCTTTTTACATATATTTTGAAAGACAACAGATGCATCGCATATTTCCAGAAAGTAAAAATATACAACAAAGTATTTCACAGAAAAGGCTTATAAGCAACAATGGCCATGGATGGCTACCTTCAACCTACAGATATGTATTATTCCTCAAATCAAGTCTTGTATTTTTATAACACACTGATTTCTTTTAATTCAAACTTGCTTGTTCACCTGTTAGCCTTCTATACTTTTGCCATTTTAGCTCCTTCAATCTGCTCAATAGTACGATGGGTTTTATCTGCTGTTTCAGCAATAAATTCTGGTGAAAAAAGTGCTCCCATTATCTTTTCTAAGAGAATCACTTGCCTTTAACATGCTAAAACCTAATTATTTGAATGTACTAGCTCTGTAACAGATGTGAGCAACCTGTGGTCATCCTTATGTTGTTGGGCCACAAATCCCATTAGTCTTTCACTCCTTCCGATATGGCCAATGGCCAAGGATGACAGGATCAATTATCATCTGGAAGGCCATAAGGTGCCCTTTCCCGCCCTGTGTAGAAGATGGAAGCAGAGTGCATGTTGTAGACAGTAGGGAAAAAGGTAAGAACTTTCCTAACCTCAAAAATCTAGAACCCAAGATCCCCTGATGAGACCGAATGATAGAAGATTAAGGACAGACAAGAAGATGTATTTCTTCTTTATATGGTACATACTTTAACTCTACAATTTGCTATCATAAGATACGGCAATGTCTACCAACTCTGAATATCCACCAACTCTGAATATCAGTCACTAGAAACAACAGTAGGAGAGAGCTACTATACTTATGCCCTGATGGTGGGCTTCAGGCGTGTATTAGACTAGCTGTCATTGAGAAGAGAATGCTGACCTAGACTGACTTTCAGTGTGAATCAGTAGGGAACTTTGTGTCCTTAACAAAACTGAGTCTTTAACAAATTAAACCTATGTATGACTTCTCACGTTAACATACGCTGACGAAAGACTACTTTTGTGAAAGTGCCACTTTTTTCAAATACCTGTTTCAATATTCTGAACAAATCTCAAAGCCCTAAATATAAATACAATTGGCCCTCCACATTTGCTAGGGTTGGGGTGCAGGACTCTCACAGAAATGGAAAAATTGCGAATATCAAAATGTATTTGTCTGTTGGAAGGGGGTTGAGGTACGGTGGAGACAATGGCCACCCAGGGTCCCAACCAGGGGAGAGCAGGGGGTAGGTTGGCATGGTTGCCCTATACTTCCCCTTTCGCACCCATCTCCTTCCTTGGGTATGTGGGGGGCACTGGGAGAGGGTTTGTGGTGCTCAGAAATTGGACTGGGAGCCATCCTTAACTGGCCAGGCAGCAGCTGGTGGTTGTGGAGGAGGATGAGAGGCAGATTATTAAAAGGTTGCAAGACCTGATTGGAGCTGACAACAGGGAACATTTCCCCAGAAAACAAGTACCTGAGGTTGCGGGAGGAAGGTTGGAGAAACTTGCAAATAATCAAATCCGTGAAAATCAAGCCTGCAACTGTGGAGGACCAACTGTACCAACAAAATAGAAAAATTAGAGCTAAAACTATCTGACAAGCTTGTCTGAAACACACATTCACCTCTCACATTCTCACTCTCCTTCAGAATAAGAATTAAGTCATACACCAATGCCTATGTCATCCTCAAACTGGAAAAGCATGATCCACTTAAATGAGAATTACTTCTGGTACTACATGAAAAGTGGGAGATTGCCACTCTTACACGAATCAGAACAATAAACAAGAGCCCCATCTTGCATAATACAAGCATATGGAACCCAGAAAAACAGATGAACAAATTCATATAACTGCATTGAATAGACTGATATTTCTAGAAACATCTTACAATAGAGGAACTGATGCCATTTTCCGAGCCTTTGCTTGCTGCAGTGAACAGTTTTCACTCATATACTGTAGTTATGCTGCTGCTTGTTAGCTACTTAAGTGATAAGACACTTGAAACTGAGAAGTGCAGGCAAAACTTCACCCAGCGCTGTCAGTGCAGAGAGAGGTCTGTCAACATGAGATAATGAGCGGCAGATACCAACTTGCCATTCAACTATCTAAGTGAAGTTTTTGGTGTTAACATTTCCCCATGAGGTTTTGGCAGATCTGTATCATATCAACGTAATATTTCTTTTACACTTCTATGATGTGCAATAAGAATGGTCAGATAGTAATAGCTTATGGGCCAATCCGCCAACTCAACAACAATTTTGCCTGGACTTTAGTGATATTTTCAAATTTTAAACTTAGCAAATGGATTGCACAATAGCACAGTGTAACAGTGCACAGTGATATCCACTGGAGCAAAAAGAAAAAAAAAACCAATTTTACACATATTGACAGGATGTGAGCTAGCTGAATTTAGTCAGAGAAGAGATCTCCTACTAATATCTTCTTAAATAAGGATAAACAATGTATGGAATTCTCTTCAAAAGACATTTAGAGGGCCAACTGCCAATTCTTTTAAAGGGCTCCACAGATCTATAGAAAACTAGTGTATTTACCCAGTGTTGCCCAGGATTTTATTCTCCTCTTAAGAACTCAGCAAACTGTCTTCTCCAGTATCTGTAATTTTTCTTCATATTTACCAATGTAATCAGAGTTATTTACATACACAGTTATTTACATACCTCTTCCTTGTTGCTAGGCCTCATCTCCATAGCAACCAGCCTATTCTAGTACCTGTAACTTCCCCCATATTCCACAATCCAATCTGTATTCAGAGTTGTTAACATACATCGGTTGGGTTCCCAAGAGAATACACTGTCTTCCTCCTTGCTGCTAGGCCTCATCTCCATAGCAAACAGCATATTCTAATACCTGCAAATTATCCCCATATTCCCCAATCCAATCTGCATTCAGAGTTAACATATAGAGGGTTTGGTTTCTGAGGGAATACACTGCGCTTCTTCTTGCTGGTAGGCCTTGTCTCCACAGCAACTGGCCTGAATTCTAAAGGCCCCTCCCTAAAGTGCCAACCCCAAGACTCAATAGAATCTTCACAGCCAGCCAGTTGTATGAGGTCTTCTCACCTCACACAGCCAATCGTGTGAGGTCTTTGCCTGTCTGACACAGACAAACAGACAAACTCACAGACAAACTTTGACTTTTATATAGTAGACAGATCCATCAAGGAATATTAGTCATCATAATTAAATGGCTCTTCCAGAGAAAACATTAATGCTAAATGTCACAGCCTAAATACACAACAAGAAGAAAGCTGTTGCCTCCTTTCATGCCTTTCTTGAGATTTTCCCGGAAGAATTTGTTCGTACATTGCTGGAAAAAGAATGCTGCAGGGCAATTCCTAAGGATGGAGAAAATGAGGATTAGGACAATGTGAAACCTACTGAGCACTCTGAAAAAATCACTAAGTGGTCTAGTTTGCTTACAACAATAAGCCAAAACTCTGGCTTAATGGGAATAAGTAAGTAATAAGAATAAGTTGTTGGGGCATAGTGCCCGGTCCCTCCAACTCAGCTACTGCTGCTAAACGAAAGTGACTAAATAAACCATGAAACCTCCATCTGTGATTTATTTAGCATCTGAACTGGGATCCTTGTTTTGCCGTTCTTCTAACAAGCCAGAATCTGAAGTCAGGATTTGTTCACCCAGAGGGTGAAATGTAAATTTAAGCAGGTGTAGGATTTCAAGTGATTTAAAATTCTGCATTAATCTAATCCAAATTCTGCTACAAGACAATGCAAGTAATGAAAAAGACACAAAATTACAATTAGTGGGCTGTAAATAATTATCTTCTAATATTATGATCTATGAAATAAGAAATCTGAGCCAGCCTTTGAAATTAATCAAACAATGGGAATTAAAAGATAATGAATATAGGCTTCCTAAATCCAACATTGGTATTATTGTTTCAAGTCCCATCTGTAAGCATGAGAACTAGGCACCTAATAAAACAGAAAGGAAGGTTTCAGAGAAGTTCTGATCAAGGATGCAACTGCAAGTATGCAGGATGGGAATCTTGCATTATCAATAATTTGATACTTTCATACATGTTACATACAACTACATGCCTAGGCACAATAAACCCTCTGCTTTATGATACCAAATAATTTTGATTTCACAGATGAGGTCCAAATTAATGTTTCACTCATACTTGCCGTTCCAACAAAGTTTTTTTCATTCACTCTACCAATATAGCCAACCTCATTCACCAAGCATATTTAATGTATCTATAACTTCAACCCTGCCACAATCTGAATGAGGTTCAGAAGGAATAAGCAGCACAAGTCCCTCCAGTTGCTCCAAAATTCCTCACAAATTGAAGAACTGGCTACTCTCTCAGGTTCTCTTTGTATCTTAGAGAACTTAGCTAAAGGAAGAGTCAACAATGACTCCAACAGATGGCCCACTAGTAGGCCAAGGCACAATTTATGGGTCCTATGATCAAATAATGACAAATTCTAAATGTCCTGTCACAAACCTACTTCTCTTACTTGATGTTGGGATTATGAAAATCCTCAATGAAAAGTTGCCATCAACAATAAGAAACAAAATCCCAACACTTCTTCAAAGTTTACATCTCTGGGTTTCTTTGTAAGCCATGTATTTTTATCAGAAAACTGTATTTAAAGTTTATCAGCAGAGATTACAACATACCCTAACAATCAGCTTTCACTTGGGCAATGGGTTGCATCCTCCCAAATGTATTCACATGGATATAACTAGAGATGGAAGCCCTAGTTGGGAACTGTATGGCTTATGAGCTGCATGCCTCCAGCCAAGACCTGCACTGGATTCCCCAGCTACCACAAACCAAAAAATAATTTTGACTACACAATGGGCAATCATATTTAGAAGTCCACAAGAAAGCCATTTTCTATTTTAAGGCTATTTCTTAGGGCCAGATGCACCTTTTTCAAAACGAAAAACAAGTGTCCAGTCATTCATGGAGAGCTGGGCCAAGGCTAACAAAATGAAATTCAACAGAGAGAAATGTAAGGTCCTACACTTAGGTAGAAAAAATGGAATATAGAAATATAGGATGGGGGACATGTGGCTGGATAGCAATACGTGTGAAAGGGATCTAGGAGTCTTAATAGACCAGAAGCTGAACGTGAGTCAGCAGCGTGATGCGGTAGACAAGAAAGCCAATGCAATTCTCGGTTGCATCAATAGGAGTATGGTGTCTAGATCGAGGGAGGTACTGGTACCACTCTACTCTGCTTTGGTTAAACCTCATCTTGAATACCGTGTCCAGTTCTGGGCACCCCAATTCAAGAAGGACATGGTCAAGCTGGAGCAAGTCCAGAGGAGGGTGACCAAAATGGTGAGGGGCCTGGAAGCCATGCCCTATGAGGATAGACTTAGAGAGCTAGGTATGTTTAGTCTTAAGAAGAGAAGGTTAAGAGGGGACATGATAGCCATGTTCAAATATTTGAAGGGATGCCATGTAGAGGAGGGAGTGGGTTTGTTTTCTGCTGCTCCAGAGACCAGGACAAGGAGCAATGGATTCAAGCTGCAGGAAAGGAGATTCCACCTGAGCCTCAGGAAGAACTTCCTGATGGTCAGGGCTGCCCGGCAGTGGAATATGCTGCCTTGGAGTGTAGTGGAGTCTCCTTCTTTGGAGGTTTTTAAGCAGAGGCTGGATGGCCATCTGTGGGGAGTGCTTTGAGGGTGTTTCTACATGGCAAGGGGTTGGACTGGATGGCCCCTGTGGTCTCTTCCAATTCTACATTTCTATGATTCTATGATATATTATAGTTCTAAATTTTATGAACATTCACTCAAAGTATAGACAGTGAAGAGACGGTCCAAGTACATGATTAACATCAAGGTATCATGAAGAAGCACAAAGAGCACAAAGTATTAAATTTATCCATAATTGGATTTTCATAGCACATACAGATATTTCAGAAAACTTCCAAACAATGGGGCATATAATTTTTTTTGCCTGAGGTGTCCAACAGTATTTCACAAAATTCTATACTGATTTTTATTTTAAAAAAATCCTAACATGGTTGACAAGTAAAACATATACAACAATATGACAAATGAAACAGCAAAATCCACAAAGAATAATTCATCCAAAAATAAGTATAACTGACAGATTTAACATTTAGGAAAATGACCAGGAAAATATTGGGGCAAATAGATGGGGCTTCAGTTAGTGGCAGAAGCACCAAATCCTGATAACTCACATATTTCAAATGGTGCAGCCACAGCAAAGAAAACTTTTGCTGCACCACAACAAAATGAACCTCACTAAATCCCAGAACAGTAAGCACAGTCCCTACCTCCAAACATAAAGACTAGTACAGTTTATATCAGGGATGTCAAACTCAATTTCATCTTGGGCCACATCAGCATTATGGCTGCCCTCAAAGGGCCAGTCGTATCTGTAAGACTATATAAATGTATCTACTCTTTTATCATATTAAATAATTGCCTCTGCATTCGATTATTACTGGTTTTTAAACTGTCTTCCCTCTGCATAAACTTTATTTGTCTTGGACATTTGGGGACTATTTCATCGTAGTTTATGGTCCCTGTACCTCTGTAAAGTAACACAGAATTGGTCAGTATATCCAAAGTGTGCCTCTTTCTGCCCCCAGGCTCGCCAGGTGAGGGGAGTGCCACTGCTGCAGCAAAGGTGGAAGGGCCATATGAAATGGCCTGGTGGGCCAGATCTGGCCCGCAGGCCTTGTGTTTGACACCTGTGGTTTATATGATAATAGCCTAGTTAAGTCTTGATGTGTACAGGGCCCCACAAGCCAAGGTAACAACCTGAACATTGCTCCTTATCTAACTAGCAACCAGCACAGATGTTTCAGTATAGGAATAATGTGTGAACAGCAGAGAAGGCCTCTAACTGTCACATTCTACACTAGTAGCAATACCTAAACCAGACATGGACGGGGACACATTAGCGTCCCAAGAGACCTGCTGCACCAACTCCTTTGAAAAAATATGCCCCCCCCCCAAGAGGACAAAGCAGAATTTTCACCATGCTTCTCCATTTTAGGCTGAAGAGAGGCCTTTTTTTAAATAGGAAGTGAGTGGAAGCCAGCTCCTATTCACTTCTTGTTTCAAAAACAAGGCCTCTTTTGGGCTTAAACTCACCTAAATTTGTGGAAATACTCCCCACATTCCTAGAGGACATTTTGGGACATTTTTTTTAAAAAATTACCTTACTGGGACCATAAAATGGCCCTGGGGGTCTCCATGCAGACCATGGGCCCACCTTGCCTACCCCTGCTCTAAACTAAGCCCAGCCCTACAGCAAAGACATTACAGTAGTCCAAAATGTTGAGGTTATAGAAATCTGGATCACTGTGGCCATACTACGCCTGTCCTGGAATGGTCACAGCTGCTGTACCAGAAATGAATCCAAGAGCATCCTCACAATATACATCTGCCCCTGGAGCAAAACATCACTCCTGACAGACAAATTACTCAGCTCCCACAACTAGGAATTTCCTATGCATAGGGCTTCCATCTTTCCAGAATTTAATCTCAGTTGAAGAGCCCTCATTCTACCCACTACTGCCTCTAGGCACCAGTCCAGGTTGTCCACAGCCGCATCTGAGTCAAATGTAACTGAGAAATACTGCTGAGTGTTATCTGTACACTGTATGACATCTAAAGCCAAATTTGTCTGCTGATAGTCTCTCCAATGGTTCCATATAAATGATAGTAAGTACTGGACATCTTGCAGTATATTTACCAGTGGGTAGAGACAGAATCCTCCAGTACCATTCTCTGGAACTGACCATGAAAGTAGAACCTGAACCACTGTAGTACAGGGTACCCTAGGAAGGGACTGGCAAACCACCTCTGAATATTCTTTGCCTAAGAAAACACTATGCAATTCATGCAGCCACCATAAGTCGACTGGCAACTTAAAGGCGCATACACATACACACACACACACACACACTATCCTCACAGAGCAAGACCTGAAAGATATCATGAAAGATGTTAACAAAATCAGGTGAAAAAATATGGCTGACCAACAGGTCTGCATTACTCTGTCCCTCTCCTGATGAAAGGCAAACAATGCCAATTTCGTCTCCAAACCAGGCCTGAACCCAGAATAAAGTGAGTCTATGTGATCTATATCCTCTAAGAGCCTCTGTAGATCTGCTGCAATCATTCTCAAGCTCCTTGGCCAAAAAGGGGTATTTGTAACTGAAGGGTAGTTGTCAGAAATTTCTGGGCCCATGAAGGACTTATTTTTGGCAGAATTTCTTCTGTACAGACAGTCATCCCCTAACATAAAGGAGGATTAACTACCCATTCAAACTGCTCAGCCTACCCCATGGCTTGGTCTAATAAGCTAAAGTGGAGTCAAGAGAAAAATTCAATTCAATCTCCCCCCCCCCCCCAACACACACAAAATACAAGGTACATGAAGCCAAACTAATTCTGGAAAAGGGGACTTGCGCAGTATGGCACAAGTGTGACACAGCCTCCCCTTCATGCAGCCCTTGATGCTGCCCCCCCAAAAAAAACTGCAGAGGGTTTCCTCACCCCTCTTGAGCAGCTTTATGGAACAGATGTAGAGTGCATTAGGGAGCAGAAATCACCATATCCTCATTCCACTGTCAGAAGCAGATGTATCAGTGAATGGATCCTTCTTTAATTCTGGCCATTGTAGTACAAAATAAAAAAGATAACCATGTTGACTATTAGCAAGATTCCAAAACTCTTATTAGTGTTAATACCTTTGTCAGGCTAGATCAAATGTCCACCCAAACATCCAGACTATTAACTTCTCCAGATCTTTATAACACAATGTTATGGAAGCAGGGGGAGAGAAGGCAGATGATAGTAAAGTCATGGTACCTGTATGGTCAGAGTTTTAAAATGAAATTGAAAGAAGAGAGATTTGCAGAAATTCAAGTTAGCCTTTTCTACAAATTGCTTCTTCTCAATTTCACTTTAACAGTCAAACTACACAGGTCTCATGACCACAATATTAAATTAAGCCTGCACACTATTACGTTCCCCCCAACCGGTTTTACGTGACTTCTTTTCTGATGATAAATCAAAGGATCTCTAAACAGTGCACGTTTTTACCATAACATGTTGAGAAGCTGAGTTGGCCAAAGAATTTAAGATAATTGTTTCCTCTCAGCAAATCCAGAAGTTGACTCAGATGTAAGTTACAATATATGGCTGTGTAAAACATAGCAGTAAAATAAAAAGTTTCATGGGTAAAAAAAATAAGACGGTGGGTTATTATATGCCAACTTGAAGAGTGATTAGTGTCAGTTGCAGAGACTTGGTTCACAGATTCCACAGTAACATGATCTTTCCTGTGCAACAGGTCTGTGTCCACAGTCTGAATGGTAGCAACCAAATCATTCTAACAATATTCACTTCCTGTTTGGGGAAAAAAAGTCCCATCTGGGCTTAAAAGAACACAAGGGCTGCTCCGGAAAAAAGCAAAATAGCCAGCAGTAACTTGGGAAGGCTTTGACAAAAAGACAAGCCAAACAAAACTTGCCCTAACCCACTAAATTTGGAGAGAGGGTCGTAAAAATAGCCTTGGGGCTGCATTTGACCAATGAGCTGTGTTCTTCTGCCCCTACTCTAGAAGGCATATATGGCCAAGGTTCTTACAGAAACCAGATAAGACAGATACAGACTGCCTCAAGACACAGTGGAATGGAATGTAAGTTGAACATGTACAGCCCATGAAACCAAAACTACTGGTGAAATGTAGTGTGTTTATAGGGGGAAAAAGGGCCCAAAATATCAGTAAATTCATTCAAGTTCCTGTGGAAGTATAGTCAACACCTTCGGGACAATTCAGTTCAAATACACGTTTCAATTCTACAGCTACTGTGACAGCTCCAAGAAATATATAAGGGCAAGAGCATAAGGAAAGCACCAGATTTCACATGCTTTAAAGTTTGCCAAGGACATCACGCACTGTGGAGTATCACATTTTACACAGGCAAAGATCTCTTCATGAACTCACCAATCAGGCTTCGTTCCTAAACACACAGATTAGATTACCCCTACCTTTGCATCAACAGCTATGCATGACTGCAGGGTGTAGGAGCAGAAGTGTACACAGATTTGTCAAAAGGGAATGAAAAACTAAATTCCAGGTTTTTTTTTGCAAAACAAAAATGTCACCTACAAAAACAACACACAGTTACCATGAAACATTGCTAATCCTTTAGAAGGCAGATCAGATAGTTCATTGAAATAATCAATCTTACAAAACATGTCCTGCAGCAGTTCTAGTAAGGAATAATTCCAGGAAGATTTGTCAAAAATACCTTCCTGTTTCTTACTTTATATACGAATCTTTAAGGCAGTATCTTTCCCCCTGAGAGTCTTCCTGACTAGAAAACTGATGACTGAATTATTACCATTCCTATGCGTACTTGGGAAAAGTATTTGAATTCCTGCATTTGGCACTATACAGAAAAGAAAGTTAACAGTGGTCAACCTCTAGAAACGCAGAGCTGAGAAGAGCAGTACTGCCTCTGTTAGTTTTTAACTGTAAAACACACAACAGGGGACAATGGATGGGACAGTTTCCAGCTGTGAGCCAACTGTATCTCCTAATGCACAGTTTCTTATACCTGGAGAAGAAAAATCAATATAGAATAGTGATCCCACTAGTGCTTTCTAGACTCAAAAGCAAGCTGTTCTCCACAGCTAAAACATCCTTGCATTTGAGATTGGTGAGACAGAGGTGAAGAACATCAGATGGTAAGGTTTTCTTTAAGACAGATTTGAAGCATTACTAAAAAGAAATATCTGTTACTTTGTTCATACACAATATATCAAAGATTGTCTGAGACACTAAACTATAGAGTCTTTTAAAGCCATCATATAAACTTTCAATGGCAGGATTGTATCTGTATAAGCTTTCAAATGAATTTGATAGCAAATAAATTGAACCTAATGATGTTATCCCACTAATGCAGAGTTTCTACAGCTTTCAAAAATTCTGTTCTCATCTTTGCAAAAGTGTAAGTCCGTTTTTCAGACCTGCACTATGAAGGTGGTCAAACACACACAAAAGAAATGCAACAGAAACCAATAATAAGAGTTAAAAAACAACAAAAACAAAGAGGCAGTATTTCAAAAACAGAGATATCAAGGCAGTATGCAGAAGGGCAATTTTTAAATGCAGCTTTAAAGTTCAAGTAAAATAAAGCAGCAAACTGAATCATTGCCTCCACTTGTGCAAGCCAAAGCATAAGCACTTCCACAGTTCATTATGATTTCAGTACACTAAGTACTGCTGGTACTAGTCATTCCACTGTTTTAGTAACTGCTAGTAAAACATGCAAGCATTAGTGGAATGTCCTCTCTTGTCTTCTTCTGTTAATGATACACTGGATACAGTGTAAAGGCTTAGAAGTTCAAAAAGCAATGCAACACAAGTAAAAACACTCATTTTCTTATATATCCTGCTACTGGTGAATATGCTCAATACACACAAACATTCTTCTTCAGTAAATAAAGTTTTCACCCATTCACTTACACAAGCATAAAAACAGTCATACTTAACCATATGATCTCATACCTTATTATAGTATGAGTTTTGTCCCTAAGAAAATCCTTGTTGGGAGTAGAGACAAACACAAAATTAATAACATTCTCCAGATGCACAATTAGCTTGTAGCATAATCCTATATCTGTTACTTACATCTTTACAGAGTGAGATGCTGCTCATAGCTTAGCACAGAATACGGACTTTTCCCCCCAAGCAAACCAACCCAAACACAGGTTCTGTCTTCATGTAATTTGTAAGGTTATAAGATACTATGCACCAGATGATCTTGCTGGAACATTGGATCTTTTCAATAAATAGATTTAGATACACTGACAAACTAGTTGCCCTGGAATGGTTCAAAAAACTATGGACATCCCATCTACGGTTCCTTTACTGTGGAGTCTCAAATCAACATTCCGGGTTGTCTCCCCACAACAAGCTGGAGAAACAACTCCATGCTCTGTTTCTCTAGCTTACAGAGACAAAGTTAAGGCTAAATGTCAGGTCTGATGATGATACTAGAACCATCAATGGGAGGACTGTGGTTTATTGAGAAGTCTCTGCTGGCAGTGGGAATGACTGGTTAGTGTGTATCAACAGTCTGCCTCCTCTCAAACCAGCCAGATTTCTAAAGAATTCTGTCCTCTTGCTGTGACCAAATTCACCTGACAGACTAAATTAAATGCCATACAGACACTGCACTTTCTTTCTCTCCTTTTGACTCTGCCATCTTGGGTGCCACTTGAAAACTAACTTGAAAGCTTCCTAGGCTTTGGAATAGCTTTTTTGAGTGCATGGGGGCTACAGTGGGAAGCAGAGATTCTTTCCCTTTTGATTTTATTCACAGAATCATAGAGTCGGAAGAGACCACAGGGGTCATCCAGTCCAACCCCCTGCCATGCAGGAACGCATATCAAAGCATTTGCAACGGATGGCCATCTAGCCTCTGTTTAAAAACCTCCAAAGAAGCAGACTCCACCACACTACAAGGCAGCATATTCCACTACCGAACAGTTCTGACCATCAGGAAGTTCTTCCTAAGGTTCAGGTGGAATCTCTTTTCCTGTAGCTTGAATCCATTGCTCCTTGTCCTAGTTTCTGGAGCCACAGAAAACAAGCCTGTTCCCTCTTCGATATAACAGCCTTTCAAATATTTGAACATGGTTTTCATGTCCTCTCTTACCTTCTCTCCTGCAGACTAAACATACCCAGCTCCCTAAGCCGCTCCTCACACAGCATGGCTTCCAGACCTTTCACTGTTTTGGTTGCCCAAAAACAGTCCATATGTGTATGTCTCCCACTGGATTCTGACCGCTATCTCTAAAAACTTAATCTGCCTCTGAAATTTGCTTTCAGAAGCTATTTGTAGTAATGGCATGACTTCATACACAGCTATTAATTAGCATATTAGGAACTGGATGCCAATCTTATCGTAACAATGATTAGCATTCTTCATAGCTATTCCAGTAAGATAAATACCACCAAGAGTTTCTGTACAGCCATGTGTACAAATTGATATTTGTAGAATGATTTAAAATTAAACTTTATCCAGATAACTGAAGCTTAATCATGATCAGTTGAATACCTGATCTGCAAACAGAGATTTAAGCTATGCTAGATAGGATTGCACTCCCCCTGAAAACTCAGTTTCACAGCCACTGTTTGATCCAAACCTGAGTCTCAGTTCTGAATGCTCCACTGCTAGCTATGGCAAGGAGTGCCCTAGTCTGGCATTCCATCTACTCCCATTCCTAGGAAATGCAGGTGTGGATGTGGTGGAATGCCTTACTTACATCCTGCAGTGAACCTCCATGGGGAACTTCTGATGCAGGAACAGACAATCTATGGCTGTTCTGACATTTGACCTGCAATTTCCATAAACGATGGCTGCACATCACTGCCAAAAACCTGCAATTATGGGAGCTGTGGTCCAGAACATCTGGAAAGTTCAAGACAGAAATGTTTAGAAACCTGGACTTAACTGGCCCAGAATGGACCAGTCAAGTGCTAGAACTTTCGCTGAAACAGTTCTATGGTTTCCAATTCATTTCTGGTCCCAAGTCAAAGTGTTGGCTATGGCCTTTAATGCCCCATATGGTTTGGAATGAGTACAGGGCATCCTCTTCTAGTGTGACCTCCGCATGTGCGAATGTAAGGTCACATGAAGTGTCATGTCCCATTATAGTCAATGATAGTCCATTGACTACAATGGGAATGTGATGCTCACAGTTTTTGTTTTAGATGCTAGTTCCTGGAAGAACTCCTGCATATAAGGGGAAGCACTGTATACAGAAATAACTGCTTCTACAGTATGTGTCTTCTTGCTTCAAATCAATGCACCCACCCATTTTCAGACCACAGAAAGGACCTTCTCTATGGCTGTGAAGTAGGTCTAGAGTATGCTGACCACAGTGGTCTACCTTTCTCAATCTCTAATGGATTTCAACAACACTATCAAAAACAAAATGGGATCTGGCCTACAGAAAGTTTTTCAAAAACTCTTCTTTGGCTGTTGTTTAACAATCCTGGCATTTTTTAGTATAGAAACTACTACGTCCATTTTAAAAATATAGTTTACTCTTTAAACAATTTTTTTGTTTTTAAACTTCATGCTTGTTTTTACCTGTTGTTTCCATCCATTTATACCTATAAATACTGTTTTTGTTTAATATGTTTGTAGCCATCTTTGACATTTCATGGAAAAGTGGGGTAAAAGTATTTGGCATTTTTAGTTTGGTCATAGCTTGGTGCTTACCTTTAGCTGATTAACACCATTTCCTTAGCCACTGATTTAACCAGATCGCTCTGGGCAACTCATTCTCTTTCAAACTGCACTATAAAAGAATATTAAAGTAAAAGAATGCTAAATTAAATTGCCTATGATGTGAAGTGGAGGGGACATCTCCACAAGCGAATTGTATACTTTCCATTTTGTATCCTTATGTATTGAAGTAAAGAACAGTGCTATTTTCTATAACATTGAATGTTTGCTTTTTCATAATGGCGTAAATAAAGAGAAACGTGCTCAAAAATACACAGCTCTGAGTGAGAACTAAGTTTGCTCCTCTTACACCTTTCTTTCTCAACTCATCCCACCCCCTCTTTGCTATCTTTCCAGTTTTTATAGAAAATCCCATTTCTTCTACACCATGGCCAAAATTATGTCGGGATAAAAAGGAATAACCTATTCTCTCTCACTCTTACCCTTCTCCTTCTCAAAAAGGGCCTCTCAAGCAGCTTCTGTTTCCAAAATACTCCCCTACAAGAACACAGAAATCATTTTGTTTGATGGCATGCCAGTATTTTTCTGCCCATCAAGTAGCAGCCATCATGCCACTATAAGGCATAGAGGTGAAGCAGTAAGAAAAAAAGAAAAAAAGTGTAAGTTACCTTCCACATCAATCTTAGTAACTAGTTTCAATATTCTGTTTTTCTACCACATTCAGAACAAAGAAAAAGCATTAGCAACTGCATATTGTTTGCAAATGTATAAAGAGAAAGGGCACCACCCAGATATTTTCAGAAGTATCTGAAAAAGAAGCACTCAACACATCCAAACGGTACAAGTGTATTGCAGATTACATAAAATTACTTCTACATCAAGAAACTGTTCTTGCAAGCAGTGAAGCAGAATATGGCAAAAGAAGAGAACAAATATGAGATATTTTCTCAGAAACCAGTATCCTAAAGAAGGAGTAACCTACCAGAAAATACTGGTGAGCTGTTCAAGTGGTAACGCATGCCAAATATTACACCACAATAGATTACTCTGACAAACATACCAATTCATTGTCTATGCCTGGTGTTTATTTCTTAAAAATAAATATCTCTCCTCCCCCTTTTTTCCACTTATACTTTGCTCACCATCCTTCTCCCTCCCTCATTTACCTCACCTCCAAATGAGTGTGTTTCACTTCCCCACTACTGCCTAAAAGCTGCTTCAGACCCATCCTATTACTTGTAACGCATCAGCCTGACTCGGCCAAGTTGCCTGGAGAGAGGAGGGAGAAGGGGGGGGGGGGAAGACTTCCATTACAAACCAATGAAGGCGTCTAGAGCTCGCCATTTAAACCGTATCACGTGCCCAACCTTCCAGAGACTGCGACCTCCTTCTTTCTTCCACTCCCCAGCCCATTAAAGGGCCAAGAACACATGCCACATCCCTTCTGCTAGTCGGGATCACTTTACAAGAAGGCACGGTCCGGAGTTAATTTATCGGGGTGGGGGCTGAGCGGGAAGGGAACGGGTCGATTACAGTCTCGTTAACGGAGCAGCCGCCGGCGCCCCGCGTCACGCCAAAAAGCGGCCTCCGGGAAACGAGCCCCGCCCCCTCGCCCCGGGATGGCGACGACTCTTAACTCGCGCTGCCCCCAAGCCCTGCGATCTCTCCCTCCCTCCCTCCGAAGGAGCCTCTTGCCTCACAGCTATTTCAGGAGCACCACGGAACGAGGGGAAGAACAGATCTATTCTCGACGAACACTCCTCTCGGGGGAAGCAAACTTGCGACTGCCCGACTCCTCTCCCAGGTTTGGGACAGTCCCCGGTTGGCCAGAAGACGCTCCCCTCTCTTCCCGGAACGCAACACGCGCAGTCCGGTGGGCCCGCCAGTTTCCAAAGCACCGCGCCTGGGCTGCAGCGAGGGAGAGGGGAAAGGGGCTATCCTGGTTCCTTTTTAACATCAACTTCCCCCTTCCCCTCCCGCCACAAACACACGAACACACATACACACACCCCGGCCAGGGAAAGAAAAGCCGTTCGGGTCCTTAGCGAGGCCCAGTTAAAAGAAAAAAATTCCCGAGCAGACATGAGAAATTCCAGTCAAGTGAAGCCGCCCGGGAAGTTGGCCGGCGTCGACTCACCGTCAGCTGCGCGCTGTCCCCTCCCTGCCCTTCCCGGGCTCCTCCTGGCGGCCACCGCCCTCGCCTGCCCCAGGGGATCCGCCCGCGCCCCGCTCGGCTCCCTCCGCCTCAGGCCGGTTTCGCAAGATGGCGGCACTTCCGGGAGAGACCATCACAGGGGTTGGAGAGCGGCGCGCAAACAGGAAGGCGCGCGGGCTGGGGAGGACGGATACCCCCCCTCCCCTCGGTTCACGAATGAGAGCGCTCGGCTCTCCCTCGCCTGCCCCTCCCTCTCCCCCTCGCCGGCCGAGGCGCGGCGGTTCTTGTTCCAGCTCAGGGCCGAAGGGAGGGAAATGAGCCCGGCGGCGAGGCCGAGATGAGCGCCGCGGGATGAGCTCCGCCAACGGCCCGCCGTCGCTCCTCTCGTTCCGACGGTGTCGCGAAGCTGCGGCCGAGCTGGCCATGGTGCTCCGGTCTGCGCTGGGGCCCGGCGCCGCGCGGCTCTTTTACTACCCGACCCTCCTGTACACCCTGGTGCGGGAGCGCCTGCCCGGCTCGCAGCGGCCGTGGTTCAGCCGCATCGACCACGCCGTGCTCCTGGGGGCGCTGCCTCTGCGGGGCCGCTGCCGGCAGGTAACCGGGGGCCGGGGGAGAACAGGGGGCCGGGGGGCGCGCGTCGGGGCTCGGGAAAGTTCACTCTGGGGGACGACAACTCCCAGCATCCCCCTCCAACCTCCCTGGAAGTTACGGTCGGGAAAAAAAAAGTGAAGTTTTAGAAGCTTTGTTTTTTAATCGCTCCGTGGTGGTCGCCCTTCTGGGTATGATTCCCCCCCCCCTCCTTAAATGTTTTTTTAAATTTTTAAAAAATGTTTTAAATTGTTTTTAAATGTTTCGCCCTGTGGGTCAAGAGAGAAGAGACGCTGTAAGAAAACACAGCAGTGTTACAGATAAGATGACATCTGGATCCCGTATAAAATCTTTCCTTGAGGCACGAAGAATGCACCGCAAAAGCCTTATCTGAATGCACGACGATACATAATGTAATGGTTGTCATAGTGTTTATAGTTTCACATAAAGGACTAGGTAGTAAACATGAAAGTGTTTCCAAGACAAGTCTCCCATCAACTCTGATTTAGATAAAATACCGAGGGCTACTGTCTCTCGGGCAGTATTTACTGTAGTGAAGTACCTTACTGCACATATACTGCAAGGCAGTGAAATTAGTTCTTTGTCCCGAATGATACAACTTATTGTGTAAGCTAGACTTGTATATTTACATTGGGGTGAGCGATATGGATCATCCCCTTGTCCCTTTTATGGGCCCCAAGCTGAAACTTAGTGGGTAGCCAGTGTGATGTAGTGGTGTGAGTGTTGGACTATGGCCATTTCCGCACTACACTCTTATAGTGCAATTATTCCACTTTCAACATCCTATGGAATCCTGGGGCTTGCAGTTTAGGGAGGGCCCTTTAGAATTCTCAGCCAGAGAGCTCTTTGGCCTCAGTAAACTACAAACCCCAGGATTCCACAGGATGTTGAAAGTGGAATAATTGCACTATAAGAGTGTAGTGTGGAAATGGCCTATGACTTTGAAGACCAGCGTTTGAATCCCTGCTCAGCGTTAGAAACTTGGGCAAGTCACACTCTTTCAGCCTCAGAGGAAGGCACAGGCAAACCCCCTCTGAACAAACTTTGCCAAGAAAACCCCATGATAGAGCCACTGTGATTCAGAAACAACTTGAAGGCACACCGCAAGCTTCACTTCCCAAGATATCCCCCACCTCTGAATTTACCGTGGTGGCAAAAATTACCCCCCCACTCCCATTTTTTTACTGAAGAAGAGTCTGCATATGATCAGTCTGCTGCCAGCAATCCGAGAAGAACTATTTTCACCAGGAGGACAGGATGTGATCACCTTGTTTACTAGATTGTTGCAGTGAATTTGGGGATTGGGGCAGCAGTTGCTGCCTAGTGACATCTAGCATGGAGATTTGGACCTTAGAGTTTAAGCTGCTCATTCATGTTAATAGGATCAGTTGCCCACCCATGTTTATATGTTCATTAGTATTTCTGGAAGGCTTCTGTTCACACAGTTAATTTCTGAGAGAACTTACTTTCTCAGAGGTTCGAAGACACTTCCCAGAGTGATTATGCAGGTTGTCTATGGCTTTTCAGAGAAGAGCAGAAGTTTAGTTTGCACCCCTGTTGAGGTAAAGGTGGTGTGTGTGTCAGGGTCAAAACAGCAGGAGCTAGTAATGTCTGCGGTGTGTACTTGTACCCCAGACCTGAAGAACTTGCCAACTCATGATCTATGCATTCAACACAATGCTTTTGAGTGGTAGTTGTAAAATAACTACTTTGAACACTGTTTTATATATATTTTTTTATAGAAAACCAAATGTTTATTATTAGTACTGTTAAAATAATGGGTTGCTTACCCTTATTTCTGTGCCATTTGTCTGCAAACCTAGATTGAAGAGATGGTTATAGCTGGCATTGAAGGAAAACTCAGCTGTCAGCTGTTTGGGAAGGCTAAACTGGATAGATATTTTTTAAAAAGTAAATTGAAGTATGCAGTTGATTCTTTTTCTTGTAGCTGGTAGAGGAAGAGAACGTTCGGGGAGTGCTTACCATGAATGAAGAGTATGAGACTCGCTTCTTGTGTTGTTCCCCCCAGGTGAGTCCCCCTCCAACTCTAGTTATCAGAAAAATGAGATTGCAGATGATAGTCACTGAAGGAAATATATACATATATATACACAAACATTATTTTGACAGGAAGAAATACAAGATAATTTGAATCGGAATCTCATACTATGCAGCTTTATCTCTGTTTATACAAAAGTCATTGGAGATTACTTCTCTGTAAAAGCATATTTAAGTCTTAATTTGTGACATTGTTCTTTTAGCCCCATAATAGGATTGGTATTGCCCAAGGACTGCATATGGCCCCAAGGTCATTCTTACAGTTCAAAGATGCTGTCCCACCTCACCTGAGTGTTTAGGCTGAAAAGGGAGAATCACCAGTCTTGGAAGCTCTGAACTGCCATTCTCTTCTAAATCAAGGCCTAGTGTCTTGCTTTAATGTGTGTGTGGTAGGCAGTTGTTCTAAAAACTGTTTCCATTTTTGAAAAAAAAATGTGAATTACATTTTGAAAGGAGGCGCAGCCCATGTCAAGTTGATTGTGGGGTTAATTGGTCCTTAGACCTTGCTCATTTAACCTTAGGTTGCTTTCATGCTATTACTGCATTACTTTCCCCTGCTCATTTGCAGTAGTCTTGTCATCCCATCACCTTTCATATATTATTTTAAATTAGTAACTTGCTACTAAAGTTCCAGTTCCAACATGGCTTTGCCTAATAAACTGATAGCTTTTCCACTGGTTTCCTCCTTCAAATGGCTGATTGTGTCTTCTGGGTTGATTGCAGGAATGGGAGGCAATGGGAGTAGAACAGCTGCGCCTTAGTACAGTGGACCTAACTGGAGTCCCCTCATTAGAAAACCTGCACAAAGGTGTTGAGTTTGTACTGAAGCATCGTGAACGTGGGAACAGCGTTTATGTGCACTGCAAAGCTGGTCGCTTTCGCAGCGCCACCATGGTGGCTGCTTATTTAATTCAGGTAAGAAGCATTTGTACAGATTTGAGGTGAGCAACAAGTGGTCCTCCAGATGTTCATGGGTCCCAGCTTCCATAACTTTTATTATACTGGCTATGGGAACTACGGCTAATGGAGAGCCAGGAGTTGCTGCTCCCTGGTACAGACAGAAAAGGTGGTGATGGCAAGGAGGATCTGCTTTAGTTATACATAAAACCATTTCTGCTTAAGAAATATATGAGAAGATGTGGAAGTTTTCCTGAGTTGGCTACTCTGATCCCAACAGGGGCAGAAGGGAACAAAACCCAATTTTATCAACTGGGACATTTCATTTAGTACTCACTAGAACAGAAAATGACAGCATCTGTCAGATTCCTTCCATGTGACTAGGATCGATAGAAGATTATTTTTTCATCTGGAGGAAAACTTGAATGTCCCTTCCTTTTTTGCAAAGTGGAAGAAAAAATATAGTTACCCCTAAGATACTAGGTAAAATAACAATGTATTTGAATCAATTGCAAATGGTTTAAATTTTGAGAACAAGATCTTGGTATAAGTTTGTGTCCTGTTTATCATCATGCAATATTTGAGCTGTACTGAACCCTTCTGAATGTGCTGTTACAACTGAATGGAAAGCAGTACAGAAGTCATCCTTACCTCTACAAGACAAGGGAGAAAGAAATGATAACTGTTGCATAGTCTACTGGGATCAGCTTAAGGCAGATTTCAGCTGAACGATTGTTACAGATGGGAAGAAACAATTGATATTCTATGAAACAGGAGTGTATTGTGAAATAACTTTCCCTTCCTACTATGTTGCATACACCGCTTTGTTTACAGTTTAGAATTTTTTTTTTTCATTTGGCTTTTCCGCCTTTGTAGGTTCACCAGTGGACCCCTCAAGAAGCGATAGAAGCCATTGCTAAGATTCGTCCTCATATCATTGTCCGCAGTAAACAAGTTCAGTTGCTAGAGGACTTTCATAAGCATGTAACTGTTGGAACCCCTACACAATCACAGCAAGAACTACAAGATAGAGAGCACAAACCACCAGAACAGATTGAGAACAACCGTCTGAAATCACCTGGTTCCTAGGATATTATTTAGGAATGGACTACAGTTGCCTCAGCTACCAAACAGTGAGCTTTCTGCAGCATTAGAATAGAAGAATTCTGATAGCTCCCAGCTTTACCACCAGTAGGTGAGCAAATTTTGCCTCTACTGTACTCTTATCTCTGCTGTTCATTGTTTCAAAGTAGATGAATGGGACCACTCCATAGGTACTTCTGTCTCAAATACAAGCAATGATGCAACCACTGTTGTTCCAGTAGAGGCCTTTATTGGGTTTTCACCTCAAGGAGTTTACAGTATCAACAGATACATTTGACACTAAGTATCAGGGCACAGCACCCCAGCATTGGTACACTGGCAGCAAGGGAAGCTTTTCTTTTCCTGCCAGGTGTCTATATAGCAGGGAATAGCGGTCTCCTCTATTCTTAGTACAATCTAGAAAACTGCAATATGTATTACTTTAGTACCTTTGGCTAAAGAATTGTCTTCTGCAACCCTAATGAACAGTCACAACTTGTCTGGTAGTTGCAGCTCCTAGGGATGTTTTATATCTTGAAGGACTGCACATCCTGCAACATGGGGAGCTCTAAGTAATTGGAGGAACAGTTCAATACCTTGTACAGATTTTTGCTGGTGGTAAAAGGTTAAAGCCTAAGAAGTCTTTTAGCTGTGGGGCTTTGGAACACAAAAGTTGACTAGCAGAGGACTACAGTGCTAGCAGTAATCCAGACAGGATCCAGACCCCACTAATTAGGTGCTAGTGAGAGCAAGTGTGGTAGTGGTACTGCTGCTTTGTGAGTGGAAGTTTGAAGGAAGGGTGGAACTCTCTAAAGGTACTGCAGTCTGCCTCAAAGAGCCGGTGCTATGGGGTCTACGCATCTCTGACCTGTTTAATGGAATGTTTCTGTTGTCCTGTTGATAGGTTTTTCTTCCCTTACGCCAAAACAAACTGTAAATTTGTTAGAAGCACTTTGAGACCACTGGTGACAGTTACCACCGAAGTGGCTGGATTGAGTTTGAAGGTGTTGGCATCTCCCTTTTTGTAGCGATCTCGGAAAATGTAGATGTTCCCATTACAGCTAGCAATTTTCCAAAGGGACGGCACTGAACTCCAGGCATCTGGCAAGCAGAGCCTGGTGAAGCTATCCAACAGAGGATTATAACACAACAGTGAATCTCCCTCTGCTACTATAAACACCAGGTCCTTGTGCACTGCAGCATGCATGCAGCCTGCAAAAGGTAACACGTAAGGCTTCACATGGCACTTTTCTGTGTTGGTGTCATAGCACTGGATAAGCCGGGAAGGCTTGGTGAAAAAGTCCAGGTCATTCTCCTCACCACCCAACAAATAAATGACACCATTGAGATTTACACCTGCAGCTCCAGACACAGCTACTTCCAGCTGGCTAGTTTCCGTCCATACATTGTCTCTCACTCTGTAGTATATGACTGCATTAGAGAGGATATCTTGCAGTGTCTTGCCACCCAGTGAATAGATAGCATCCTTACTGGGTACAGAAACCAGAGTGTGTTGAAGCCTGTCACGGGGCAGAGGTGCACACCATTCCCAGTCTATTGTGGTGTTATTGCACTTCCACATGCGGCGTGGAATGGATCCTCCAACAACATACAGGTCGCTACCATGCTTGCAGGCTGCAGTGATCTGGTGACATAAGCTGTTTTGACCACTAACAGAGATGGAGTCATCATCAGCACAGTGCAGTGAGACAGCAAGAGAGTGTGTACGGGATGACTCCTTTCCAATCAGGTAGATATGAACATTCTCTCCAATTTCCTAAGGAAGAAAATGAGCTTTCATTAGATTTGCAGAGGTCTTTGTCCAGAATGCACTCAATAGAAAATTTTCTAATAAGAAGTGCAATCAAATCAAGTATATTACAACTCAGGTAAGTTGTCCCTCCCTTCTATTACATTATCCCATTCACAGGCCACATACTGGGACAAAAGTCTCTCATGACCCTTTTATTTCAGACCAAGCATTAGTGTCCCTTTCCTATTACACAATTATATCACTGATTCTACTTTAACTGTCATAGTTCCATCCTACAGAATCCTGTAATTTGTAGTTTGGTGAGCTACTAGACCTCTGTGCTGAGAATTCCAAATATTCCTCCTTAACTGCAACTCCCAAAATTCCACAGGATGGAGTCGTGTCAATTAAAGTGGAACCACAGTGCTCTAATTGTGCTGTAGGAAAGGGCTCTAGATGAGATGCACAAGTATACCCAAATTACTTAGAAACAGTTATGGAAATGCCAAACCAGCAGGTTTAAACCAGCACTTTAAATTTTTTATTTTCACCTCTTCAAGCAAATATTAAGTTAATCCAGCACTGAAAGTACCTTGTATTTTCAATATAATTTCTACATTGATTAAAGATAAAGCAGGCGATGAACTGTGATGGATCGGATGAGTCCTGTATTGTGTTTCTACTGTGGCCATATTTATGGTACACGCACAAGCAATACTTATGCACAGTAGCACCATCCTGCTTTTGTCTCTCAGCAACTTAAATTGAGAATGACATTGTCTTTGAAAATGGAGGTCTCTTTCAGGAGTTAAGACTCTCCAAGCTGGTGGCCATAACATCTTGTAGTAAACTGTAGAGCTTAGACATGGATGGTGCAAAGACTACTTCCTTTTCTCTAGCATGAATTTCTGGCCATTCAGTTTCATTGTGTGATACTGGAATCTTCTGTTATGGCAGAGACCAAGATATCTGCCTGTGAAATCTCTCTACAATTTGCCTGATTTTGTACACCTCTAAGATGTCCCATGTCTCTCCTTTCTTGCCTTTTTTTCTAAGTTAAAAAACCCTGGACTCATAAATTATGTACCTTTAAACTTGAACGCAGTATCTCTGAAAAACCTGCACGCTCTTCTTTATTAAAGCCAATCCAGGTTTCTATGGCAGCTGTTGGATTCTGAGAACATGGAACCCCATCTGTATGATTGCAAAGACAAAAATCATGAAGTATTCAGCTTGTGTGGGGCATGGCACAAAAAGCATTCCCATCTTTTGTTCAACACGTTAAGTTTATTTACAGTGTCACTCCTATTCTATAGAAGAATATAAAAGCTACAAAAAGGTGACCTACTCGGGACCATCCAGTGAATTCATGACTTGCCTGGGAAATGTGATGGTGATGCCAACACTAGATCACCCCTTCTTCCTACAGCTAAAGAAAAGAGTTTCATTTTAGCGTTCAGTGATCTAAGAGAAGGTTTTGTATTCCTTGTTGTATAACAACATATAGAGGACGACGGTGCTGCAGCAGACTAACAATTCCAATGTTATCTGAGACCCACCTACCAACTGATTCTGTGTATTTTTGATGACAAAGATTCAGTAATACTAAAGGTTATCACCATTGATTTTAAATTCTAACATATTTCAAGCTGATGCACTGCTCAAGAATATCAAAAACCATTTGGGGGAGTATTTACTTTTCAGTATAATGATTTAGCATCATTATACCACTGGTTGTTGAAACAAAAGGCTAAATTTCTAGTCTCCAGCACAGCAAGCTTTGCCTCTGCTGGAAGGCTAGTTTTGTTTGGTTGATCTCGTTACTAGTAATAAGATCAGTGACTGTAGAAGTCAGCAGGTTAATCGAGATTTCAGTTCTAAAAGTGGAACAGTAGGCTTAGTAACAGATCAGTTTTTAAACACTGTTCAGCACTAATGCTTTCCATGAAACTTGCTAATTTTTCTTTGGATATCTACAAAATAAGAGTGCCAACATTGATTTATAAGTTAAAAAAAAGTCATATGCCTATTGTAGATGAAGTATTTTATTATCTCAAAATATGTTTCATCTACAGTTCTTAATATAATGTATGAGAAAATAGCTGACTGAAAATCATATAATAACTAACAATTACTTTGGTTACTAATATAACAACTTGACCTGAGACTCAACCTTCCCTCTCTATGAATATTTCAGTCAGCTAGGGTTTTATACTGTTGTTGTGGCCCAGTCTTTACTTCACTCTTCTGTGTTCTCACTTTATCTTTGCTTTACAAATTCCATCTGCAGCTGCCTCTTATCTCTTCAGCCATTTCTACCATTTCACTTCACTGTTTGTTCCGTACCCGTAACTGCATATGTTTAGGGCTCAGTAACATCTTTCATTAATCAGCAGTGAACCAAATGCATGTTGTGCTAACATTTCCTTTTGACAGGGGAAAGGCCAAATAAAATTCTGTTGAGCTGAAGATAAGAAATCTCTTACCATTTTGCAGTTTGTATTACAATTAACTGGCCTGCCCCCTGAAAAGATGCAACACCCAAAAGGAAGGCAACATTCTTCTCACAGTAACAGTTATATGCCGGAATAGGAGAAGCAGCACCACTCTGTCAGGCACAGCTTGGCTGCATGGAGACTGCATGCAGGTCTCTCTGTTCTAACTGTGTGCAAGACTATTTGCCTTTACTTAGAGACAATCTGGCATAGGAAAGCAAGCATTAACCTTATCACTAACTATGAGTAGATCTGGAGATTTCCCTTTCAACTCCACTTCTACTAGAGTTAACAAATTTGGTATGTGTTCCAAATTTCCTTACAATCCCTGACACAGACTATTCCAACATAAGGTTTAATCATCATCTTACATGACCACTACAAATGAAATAAAATTACTACTTCAGGCTATATGTTTTTTATGGGCCAAAGATATTCTCTGCTGAGGCTGAACAAAAGGGATTTATCCTATCTGGCCTTGCTTTGGACTGGTAAACTGACTTACTGATTAACACGAGCATTAATTACAATTTCCTCAGAGGTAATTATAGTTAAATATAATTACATTACCTTAACTGAAATATGTTAAGGCCTAAAGAGGACACTGCACTGGTGCCAGAGTACAAAAAGGACAGAAGCTTCTTCTCCCACTTCATATTATTTTGGAATGTGACTCTAGAGTAGGCTTTGGGGTCTCATAGAGACTGCAGTGGGGGGAGGGATACTGCTGTCTCCCAATTGCAGTAAGGGAAACGTTTCCATCAGTATCTGTACCTCATCAGATCCTGGCCTGTTATTTTTTAGCGATGGATAATATTGAGTTGCACATGGCTGCTGCAAAATCTATTTCCAAAAAGAACCAGGAGATAACTACTCTGAAACAGGAACACTCTGTAACAAATTTTATCAACTTTAATTTCACATGTTTATGGTCTTATTTCACCACTTTTTGTGCCAAGTGCCTTTCCTTGAACATTATACAGTAAAATCTGTTTCCCCAGAAGGATGTGGAAAAGAAAACACTTTCCGAGGTATAGTGTGCAGCTTCTTAGAGTAGACTACTAGGTTATATAGATGCAGAAAAGAGAGGTGGTTATTTCCTTCAGCAGTGAGCAAAATAGATTTCTGAGGATCAGATCTTGAGCAGAGGGACTGATTAGAGCTGCAGGATATGAGTCACAGAAGCTGTATGATCTCTACTACTGCAGAAATTTCTGAACATGTAAACATGACAAATGTGTAAGCCACGGCTACCTTCTAGAACTAACTGCTGTTCTTTCTAGAAAACCTTTTGTGTGGTATTGGCTTTGCAACAGCTGGCTTGACTCCAAAGTCTGAACAATCCAATGTCAGGAGAACAGACTTCTTCCCCTCCCCTGCATCTTGCAGCTTTGTGGAGCAGACTAGAGGTGCATGAGGACGGATTTGATTTTAAGAGGAAGGAGAACCTGTTAAGTCAGCAGGGTCAGTTCTGCTGGTGGAGGGGAACCAATTCTGCCTCCAGGCAGATTAGCAGAAAGTTCCCTTGCATCAACTCCCTTGTTGTCTACAGGGAAGCTGCTACTTTATTTTTAATTTTTCTAATGGGTTTCTTTTTCAACCACACAGAATAAACTAGTAAAAATATAAATGAACAGTAATGTAAATTATATTTTAAAAATATATAACCATAACATTCTTTAGAATTCAGGCTATAAAGAAAATACCTTTCAGATCGCTATTTAATGACAATACAAAAATAAACAAAATTTATTTTGAAAATGATATTTAACAGTCTCAACAGTCTGTTTAGGAGAACAACATACCAACTGATTTGAATTTAGTGGTATTAAAACATTTGAGCACTTAGTTACTTCCCTCATTATTGTTATACAGTGGCTTTCATTTAAAGCATCTAATTCAGCACTGACTGCTGCCTCAGAATCCCAATATGAACCAAAGGATTACAGCTAATCTCTGTATGAGGTGTAAAAGACCTTATTTACCAGCTGAGCTTTGCAGCATGCTAACAAATACTAAAGTATTAGCCTCAATTTCCAAAGTCATGGTCCTAATGGGTAAAATCCTAAGTAACAATTGTTTTATAGAGAACCACAAATGCTTTCATTACTAAAGTCTTTATTATCTTAAAAGAGTCTTGCTCTGCCTTTCACTGAAAATGTCATACCTGGTATTTATATACAGCTTCTAAAGCAGCCTGGTTATTAAATAAGCTTTACTATTCAAGACTATTTAGCCCTATTTGCTCTGGGTTTTTAATGGCTTTGAAAATTTCTTATGTATATTTTAAAAAAAATTAAGACTCTTAATCTTTACATTATGCTTCAAGTATACAGTAATGTATTATTTAAAATACTTACACCCTACCTTCCATCATCCAGCTTCTAACTACCAGAAACCTTCCTAAACACAATCTTAATGAGCCAATGGATGCCCAGAAGAGGGCACAATCCCTAGGTACAAAATTGCAAGTTTTGGCAAAATAATAGACAAAGCCACCTCCTTTGCTTCAACAAACTAAGGGTTGTGACTTGACAAGAGGCTTCCTGTGGATGACATTAATATGTGGGCAGGCTCATATAGGATCTTAAATCATAGAAGATCATAATCAGCACTTTAAACTAGGGCCAGACCAGATCCAGAACCAATGCAATAGCTGGATTATGTGCTAACACCTGGTTGCCCTAGTCAAACAGGGCACTGCATTTTCAACAAGCTAAAATTTCAGACATATCTCAGACAACCCACTTGTAAATTACATTGCAATAGCCAAGTTGCGATGCACCTAGAACATGTCTTGTCATGGCCCATTCTATCCTTTCTAGAAATAAGTGTACCTGATGTGCTGCTTCTGACTTTAACTGTCGCTTGACCATCTGGAGCCAATGCCAAGTCTCAGCATCTTCAGATCATGAATCTGTGTTTGCAAGGTCAAGTACCCTATCCATCACTGGTTTAATTCCCATGTCTAGAATAGCATTCCATTAATGAAGAGCACCTCTTTGGCTGCATTAAGTTTAAACTTATTAGCCCTTACTTGTGCAATTACTGACTTCATATACCAATTCAGAACTTCACAGCCTCCCTCTAATATGATCAATCAAAGAAGAACTAGAAATAATCTGCACAGTGAAGGAGTTGAACTCCCAACCTTCATGCTATCTCTTCCCATGGATTTTAAACATCATAGGTATATAAATGTTTTAAATAAAGTTAATGGGGACAGACTGGAACCCCATAGGTCAAGGAGATGAACAACTATTGCCCAGGACCACCTTCCAAAACTGCCCCCTCTGGAAAGACCAGAATCATCGTAAAATACTGTCTTGAAATTTATTCTCAGTAATCCACTATGATGCACCATGGTTGATGGTATTAAAAACTATTGAGATTCATAGCAGAACTAAACAGGATGTGCTTGTCCCAGTTCCTGGTGCAGGCCATACACCAGGCAATCAGAAACCATTCTACCTACCTGAGATAATATCTGTCAGGAGACGAAGAGGAAGGTGCAGAAACTCCTCTGTTTCCTGAAGCTGTGACAAATATGACTTGGCACAATGCTTGGCAGCCGTGTAGAGCTCAATATCACTGTGCTGATCAGCCAACCACATGATCTGCAAACAGTTTTTCACCTGCACTGTTCGAGCCAAGAAACGGGAGCACTCCTCAAAGAGGGCAGTTAGCTGGTACATATCTGCCACTTCATATGTTTCCTGCAAATCTTCTGCCCTCAGCTTTACAGTTCCATGATATATGTAGTCCACCAGGAGTTGAAAAACGCTCTCACTAACATCTTGTAACTCAATCACCCGGTTATGTGCCTCCTTCAGGTTGGATGTGAACATTGAACGGAAGAAGCAGCTCTGAGCAGAGAGGACTAGCCGGTGCAGTTGGAATTCTTTGCCTTCCACAGAAATGGTAACATCAGCAAAGAGCTCATCCTCTAGGCACAGCTTCATAATCCCTTGGGCCACACGGCCTGAATGAGAACGGTCTGTGAAAGTATAATTCACAAAGTAGTTCTCCTCAGTTGAAGAATTTCCAGTTTCCTCTGCTGAGGAACCTCCAGTCTCCTCCAGTGAGTCCATATTGTTGCCTAGATTTGACCTCCAGCAATCTGAAATACAACAGACATTTGATATTCTTCCTGTATTGTGTTCTGTATTGTGTTCTCAGATAAAGCAATCAAGCTGTAGTCTTATACGTTTAAATATCAGGTCAGGAATATATCATGTATATGACATTGAAGGAGCAGCAAAATGATTCTGTGCAAATGGTACTTCCAGGACCATGCTACTGGATTCTTGCCAGTTTTCAAGCATCTGGCAATATATCATAGAATAAAAGTCCTTAGAAAGCATGGAACATAGTGCACTATGTTTATATGACTTTAAAAGTTAAATCATTTCTCAAATGGTGGTTAAGCCCTAGCTGCTGGACTCTCCAAAGTGCATATTAAAAATACATCTCATTATGCATAACAGACTTACTAAGTTGAAGTGAAATATTCTTAAGATTTCTTTATATCTTGTAGGGTGGAAGTGTATGTTCTAAAAAGTATGCACATACATATGAGGGATTTCAAATAATGGTAAATTTCTGAGGCTATATGTCAGGGTGAGAAAAGTGAGAAACGAAATGTTGTTAGCTTAAACTCCCATCAGCCTCTGGCCAACAGGGATGTGAGGTTATGTGGCTCCTTCAGGAATGTTACTGGCTCCCCACCTACTTTGTGTCAAGATGTCAAGTATAACAAAATACACACACAAGAGTTGCTTTGAGCAGAACAGCCACAGTCTAATCTAAAGTAAAGTCTGCCTATTAAAATGATTTCCAAAACTCTGAGATCCCGGTTTGTGTTTGCTTAAATATTCAGCGAACATGCTGCAATCGTAACAGTGTGAGAGACAAATTTCATGAGACATCTCTACAGCTATATACCCCTACTGGGAAGATTGTGATTGGTTGAGGTTGCCTGCCATGCACAGAAACAACGTATTTTAAAAACACGTGCTTCTCTGAAGCATCACTTTGAAAAGGAAATGAAAAGGAATAAGGCAACCGCAAAATACCGAACAGAGCAACAGCAGTAAGCTCCAACGAATGCAATACACCTCATTTTCAGGTACGTCTAAGTACTACAGCCTCATCCACAGTGATTTCGTGATATCTGTATATTTTAAACCGAGACGATGGACCAGGACGGTATGCCGAAACGCGCGAGCGATCTCTTTTTGTCTCGTCCCTTAGCTAAGCGACGGAGGCGAGCCACAGCTCCCAACCCCACGGGGAAAGCAAACCACGTTCGCCGCCGATACTTAAATGCCCGCGAGGCCGAGCGGCTCGGCAAGTCCAACCCCGCACAGGAACGATCCTGTGCGCAAGCCCGGCCCCGACGCTCCTCTTCCGAGGGCGAATCGGGAGCGGCGGAGCCTATTATTCCCGCCGGCAGCCAAGGGCTGTCCCTCCCACGGACGGAAGGCTGACGAACCTTCCCGCCCCCGCAACGGGCAGGAACGAGCCCCGGCTCTTACTTGCGGCTCCTCCCTTCATTCCACCGGCTCGGAACTCCACACCGGGAACAAACCAGGGGGACACGGGAGGGGGCTGCGCTTCCCGACTCCGGGCTGCGCGGTCTGGGAAGTGGCGCCGGCCGACCGCGCGAGCTGCGCGCGCCGCACCCTTCATTTCCGGACCATTGCGGCCCTCCCGCACGCGCCGATTGGTTTCGCGAGACGGAAGCTGCTGCTCGCAACGATTCCTCTACGCTCGGCCAATAGGAGAGAAGTCGACGGGGTGTGCGCATGCGCCTTGCTGTCCATCTCATGTCCTTGCGCGTCCTGTAGGTCTGCATCGGGGTCCTGAACGGACGGGATGTTGGCGGCCGTGCTGGGCCTGGCCCGAGCCGGGCTTAGAGGTGAGCCTGCAAACAGACTCTTTGGGGCGTAGCGGGGAGGGATATCTTGGTCTGTCGAGGCTATATCCGCTAATGAGTGGATTCTGCTTGGCTGATGGCTCCCCTGAGCATATCGTTTATTTTACTTCTTGGGGAATCTTGGGAGATGTAGTTTTGTGAGGCGGTGGACGGAGCACTAGCGGATTCTTCTCAGGGGCCCAGGAAACTACAATTCCCAGGATTCTTGCTGGGAAACCATGATGGGGTAAACGGTGCAGATCGGTTCCTCAGTTCCTCTCACAATGTTTTCACATTCTTTTATTAAAAGTCTCTGTTCTGGTTTTTCCAGACTCCTGTTTTTCTTGTACTTGTTTAATTCTTTTATAGAATGTAGTCTGCATATCCTTCCAAAATGCAGTCCGTTCTAGACCGGCAAAGAAGCCTTCTTTTTTCCACCACTACTATATCTTTGATATGCCGTGTAGCAAGATTATGAAAGGTGAACATTCCTTGGGAGGACCCCTGTGATTGGTTTGCAAACATTTTGCAAATAAATGTTCCCTCATCTGGTTGGACTTGGCCACTAGTTTCTTCGGACAGTTTCTGTTTAATCATCTTGGCTGTTAGGGAATGTTCAGGCTTGATTTACTCCAGGATGCATTTATTTGTCTTTTTGGCAGTTTAGGGTATCTGCAGAAATCTCCTCCAGCACTGCATTTCAGCTGAGTTGGTTCTGTCCTTGCTTTCTTTGCTGTCCAGCTTTCACAACCATACATAGAAACTGGAAATGCAGTGGCATGGGCAATCCTGACTTTGGTGTTCAAAGTTATATCTTTGCACTTGGAGGTCTTGCCTAGTTCCGTCATAGGTTCCCTTCTTAGTCCTACTCTTCTGATTTCTTGACTGCAGTCTCCATTCTGATCAATGACTGAGCCAAGATATAAGAAATCTTTGACTATCTCAGTGTCTTCGTTGTCTGGTTTAAAGCTATGTTCATCTTCTACAGTCATTTTTTTTTTCTAACGTTCAGCTGTAAACCTTCCTTTGCACTTTCTTCCTTCAGTTTCTTTAGTACACTGGGCCCTCTGAATGTTCATGTCCCGTTATATTTAATGGCATTGACATGCACACAGATGCTACAGTATGTCTGCGTGCATGTCACTGCCATTTTAGGTATAGGATGTGACCTAGTGTGGTCGCTTAAAATTGCAGATCTGGAGATTGCAGGTAAAGAGGACCCACTGTAATCATTCTGAGTATTTGTTATTTTCTGCTAGTAGTATGGTATCATCTGCATATCTTAAATTGTTGATGTTCCTTCCCCCAATTTTCATACCTCCTTCCTCAGAGACTACGCCAGCTTTGTGAATGATATGTTCAATGTACAAGTTCAACAGATAGGGTGATAAAATGCAGCCTTGCCTGATCCCCTTGCCACTTGGAAACTATTCCATTTCTCCATATGCTGTCCTGATGGTAGCATCTTGTCCCAAGTACAGGTTACACATTAGGATAATCAAATTGTGTGGTGCACCCATTTCTTTAAGAGGTATCCATGTTGTTTCATAATCTACACAGTCAAAGACTTTGCTGTAATCTATAAAGCACAGGTTGATGTTCTAAAATTCTTTGGTGTGCTCCATTATCCAACATATAACTGCAATATCATCCTCATGCCTCTTCCTTTTCTGAGCCCAGCTTGGACATCTGACATTTCTAGCTCCGTATGTGGTAGAAGCCTTTGTTGTAGAGTTTTAAGCATCACTTTGCTTATTTGGGAGATTAATGCAATTGTCCGTGGTTACTGCAATCCCTGGTGTCCCTTTCTGGGTATTGGAGTATATACTGAGCATGTCTAAACTGTGGGCCATTCTTTTATCTAATATATAAAAGTCAAAGTTTGTCTGTCTGTATCAGGCAAAGACCTCATATGATTGGCTGCCTAAGAAGATTCCATGTAATCCTGGGGTTTGCAGTTTAGGGAGAGGCCTGTAGAATTCTCAGCCAGAGAGCTCTTGGGCCTCAGTCAAATGTGCCTATCTTGAATAGGCCAGTTGCTGTGGAGATGAGGCCTAGCAGAAAGGGGAGGACACTGTATTCCCTCAAGAACCCAACCTCTATATGTTAACAACTCTGACTACAGATTGGATTGGGGAATAAGGGGAAAAGTTACAGGTACTGGACAAGACAGTTTGGGGAATTGGAGACACAGGATATCAAATCTTTCTAACAAGTATTACCTATGAGAAAATAAAATCCCGGGCAATGGCGGGTATATATACTAGTTTTCCATAATTGTTGATAGATTTTAATTAGAATTTAAGTGAATTCTGTCTGTGTTACTTGGAAGAGTTCTGTTCATATGCCATATGTTCCTGGTGATTTATTTGTGCCATGTGCTCTGAGTGCAGCTTCCACTTCGCTTTCTAAAATTGCAATTCATCTTCAGATGGTTCTTCCCTGAATGAATCTGTCATCTTTTTGTTTAGATGGATAAACAGACCACACTTTACTGTACCCCAGATGGACACAGAGCTGATAAGAACTCCCAAACACAAGGCAGGAAGGTAGAAAAGAGAAAGAAAGGCATACACACATATAACTTTGGCCTAAGGATCCCTCTAGCAATCACCAAAAGTGATGACTCCAGAAGGATGGTTTATTCTTTCAGGCTTCCCTTCGTATACCATTTTAATGTTTATATTAAAGAATGTTTACAGAAAAGAAAAGATTGATGTGTCAGCGTCAGCAAAGTTACAGCTTGTTTACGTGTTATATTTTAGCTGACCTTTAACATTCCTAAGTCTACATGACCATGTTACATCCTAGGTCATTCTCAAGAGTCCTTCACTTGTACATACCAGTTATAAACAGGAGCAGAACAAAATAATTATATACCAAGGTTGCTTGATGAACTACAATTGTCCAAACTATCAATCAACATTACATTAAATGATTAACAATAATGAATGATTAACAGTTATGAATTTCCAAGCCTAACACTTTCATCTCTTTTATATGGTTCTTCAGTGTATTGTTTCCATCATCTTTTTATTTCTTCTTAATTATGCAGTGTGTTCCCTGGCTGGTCATAGAGTGTCCCCACTCGTGGTTTAAATTTCCCTTTGATTTCTTGAATCTTGTGAAAGAGATCTCTTTGTTCCACCTTTTTTGTAGAATCCTTAAAGAAGAGGAACTTGCCACTTGTGTGCTTGATTCTTGCCCATCATGGCTTCTGAAATGAATGCACTGAGACTTGTACCCTGGGCAGTGGGAGGGTCTGTTTCCTTCAAGAAAGAACATCTATTTTAAAGTGTTGAAAATGGTGCCTATACCATCATCTTTTGAAAACAAAACTGTTTTTGGATTCTTCAGATCTCATTAATCATTGTCCAGTATCCAATAAACCTTTTCTTGGTAGAGTAGTGCTATGATGCTTTCATGAGTTTCTGAGTAAAATTAATAAATTATATAATTCCTGGTCTGCCTTTTGGTCTGGTTTGTATATGGAAACTGCCTTCATTGTTATAGTGGATAACCTTCAGTAGCAGATGGATAAGTTGAATATATCCTACTGATTCCCCCGGACTTCTAGTGGCATTTGATACCATCAGCAATGGCTACTGGACCATTGCACTATATGTGGATTGTACTAAACTTCGGTCCTTTCATTCTTGACAGAAGACCAGAGGATAGTGCTGGTGAATCTCTCCTTGGCCAGTGGCCCACAGAGGGGTTATTTTGGCCTCCATGCTAGTTAGTGTCTGCATGAAATTATTGGGTGAGGTCATTGAGGAGTTGGACTGCAAAGTATATCATGATGGGGGTGAGACCTAGTTCTGTCTCTCATTTTCATCTTAGCCTGAATAATATATCTCTGTCTGGAAACTGTGAGGACCTAAATGTGGTAAGCAAACTCAAACTTAATCCAGGCAAGGCAGAAGCACGGTTGAAAAGTGAGGTACCCTAGTTTGGGATTAGATGTGCAACTTCTTTTGCATGGCATTGTACTCCCTTTAAAAGCTCAAGTGTGTGGGTATTCCTTGATCTGACAGTCATCGTAGATGTGCAGGTAGCATAGAATGTGGGAACTGTGTCTTTCAAACTTTAGCTGTTTTGTCAGCTGTAACTCTTCTTTACAAAGGCAGACCTTGTGAAAATTGTTCATGGCCTCATTATCTCCAGAATTTAGACTACTTGAACCTGTGGCTGCTCTTGAAATTGTCTGAAAACTACAGTTAGTGCAAAATGCTTACAGCTATGTTGCAAGAGGGAATCAGGTGTTTTGGGTACATTATGCCAATTTGAGTTGAACTGTATTGCTGTTAATCTGTTTTGGAGAATCAGGTAAGACTGCTGGCATCAACTTTTAAAACTCTAAATGGCCTAGCACTTGCATCCCTTAAGAACTGCCTTCACCTGTACATTTCTTTCCACATCCTCCAGTTGTTATCTCACCACTAATTAACACCCAGCCTCACAGAGATACTGGAGAGTTGCACAGTCTAGAACAAGGGTAGGCAATTTTGTGGGCCTCCAGTTGTTTGTTAGACTGTAGTTCCCAGCAGTCCCAGCCAGCATACCAATGGTAAGAGATTATGGGAACTGTAGCTCAAAAACAGCAGGAGGACCACACATTCCCCATCTGGTCTAGAGTCCTTTCAGTAGCTCCACCCAGTTTGTGGAATGTTTTGCCAGCCAAAATTTGTCAGACTTCATAGCTATTGCTCAGTGGTTCGGTTGGGTCCCCTTCTTTTCTTCTACTAGGAAAAGACCTTTTTATTTAGGCACATCTTTGTTTTTTAAGTTATTGCAGCAGATGGAGCTTTTAATGGGGTGTATTGTGTTTTAAATATTTTTACACTATTTTTAACGTATATATTTTTTTAAACAGAATTATGGTTTAATTGTTTTTTTAAGTTCTGCAATAATTGTTTTATAGTTGCACTTTATTTTAAATGGTTGTAAGCCACCTTGTATCTTGCGCTTGGAGGAAGGCAGGATATAAATAAAGCAAAATAAAGAGTATGTGTTAGCCTTTGTGGTTACTTGCAGTTTTGTAATTATTGTTTCTTTGGATTTTAAAGATAGCATTAGAGAGTGGCTGTGTTATTTGCATGTGCCATCATGAATACTCTTTCAGAGAACTAGACAGGATACGAGCTTTTAAAAAGTAGTTAAGTCACAAGTCAACTAAACAAGTCATGCTTATTTCTCCATACACATTTGATAATGAGATTGACTTTCAGAATTCCACGTGGCTTTTTTCTCCTGTATGAATTAGGAGTATGGTCTTCAGTTTTCTTTCTACAGAGGGTCTGTTTCATGTCTTAAAACATCTCCCTATCTTGTAATCCTTATGAGAATTAACATTAAATGTATGGTTGTTGTTTATTATTCAGGTTTTAAATAATTCCTGTACATAAATGACTTATGTAGTAAATTGCAAAATGTTACACAGGCATGAGTGCTAAGTCTTCAGTGGAGATTTTGGGGCCTTTAAATTGTAGTGCTGGATCTGGCCATTGACTTCCTATGAAGAAAAAAAGTTGGAGGACTAAAAGAGAACAACTGAATGATCAGTTCAGCCCAGCCTCCCAAAACAGAGTATCGTGGCTACATTCCTGCCCACAGTTAGGCTGCTCATTTATTACTTGCTTACAGAAATGTATAATGATGAAATGCCTTGCCTTTATCATTTGAGTTCATTTTTTGTGATATATACATGAAATAACTTCGTTGTGGAGAAGATACATTTTACAGTGGTATAATTTACTAAGAAAAATGCAAGTGCTTCAATAGATCTTTTCTTTATAGTTACTGGACGTCCTGCAATGCTGTTGCCAACTCGGTTTGAAGGGAGTGCTAGCGCTGAGACTCGACGTAAGTCTATATCTTTAGTGTTCAACTAGATCCTTCTTTATAGTATAGTAAGGGTAGCTTTGTTAGAAGTCCAGAATCCTGACTCTGACAATGTCTAGCCTTTGATGTGAGTGAGGACATTCCAAGATATTCTATCAGCAGATGGCTGATAAAATTCTGTTCATATGTAGGCAGTGGGGCAGTCAGACAATAAACAGCTGGTTCCCCATACAATTGTGTCTTCACCCTGGTAAATTACTGTGGTTATGTGCATTTACCTGGACTTTATGCAATGCTAGTTTCCTATAGGGATACTTTCTGAAGACCTGTGGTGTTCTTCCTAGCCATGATTGTATTTATATTCTCTTAGCTTGTATGGATGTGCTAAAATATTATGTTTCATGGGATCAGTAACAAATAATATTTTGGTACCTTAAAGAACAGCAAACTTACTAAAGCATAAATTGTGATTGACTACAGTTCATTCCATCAATGCATGAAGTGTTGGTCTGAGTTATGGATGAGGACTGAATCATATGCGAAGCTGATTGTTGGTAATATCTGCCCGTATGAGAACAGAATTTTCTCAAACATCTGTGCTGGTTGGTGGGTGTGATGGGACTGTAAACAAAGCAGTCAGAATGAAATGCATGGAGAAAGTACAGGCAATGATAATTACATTGATTACATTCACAAAAAAATTGTTGGTTAAAGTTTAGGCCTCTTGGTATTGGTGGGGTAATTAATACATTAGCATGATTTTAAAAAACATCACAAAACCTTGATTCCATATTGTTTTTATCCCTGTGCTAGTCTAAATGTAATTGTAATAATACTGAGCTTTATTTGATTATGCAGCAGTGCTGTTTATTTCCATAACCGACTGCTATGAATTTTTAGCTACTGTTAGGCCGAAGGATGAAGTAACACTAAAACGGCTGTCTGCCTTTGGAGAGTATGTGGCTGAGATTCTGCCCAAATATGTTCAACAAGTCCAGGTGAGTTCTGCAAACTGAAGCATTCTGCCTTGAAGCTGTAATAAGAAGTGCCAGATCTTTTTTCTTTTTTAAGGGGGTGCGTGCAGATAACAAATATTAGGAGGAGGAGGAAGATGCAAGAAAGTTTCATAATTACATCCTGAACTTTATTTGCTTGAACTTCTTACAGCCATTAATAAATTCATTTAGAAATGGTGCTGTTGGTTTAAGGGGACTTAAATCCAAGTAAGTTTGTTTAGGAGTGCAATTTTTGATTAAGCCCATCCTTCCAGTATATTTCTGTTCTTTTCCCTATCAGGTGACATGTTTCAATGAGCTGGAAATCTTAATCCATCCAGATGGAGTCCTTCCGGTTCTAACTTTTCTAAGAGATCACACAAATGCCCAATTCAAATCCTTAGCTGACCTAACAGCTGTTGATGTTCCATCTCGACACAACCGGTTTGAGGTAGGATCAGACCTTCAACGTGTGGTACAAAGTGGATTCTAAGACGTCTTTGATGCAAAACCTCCAAAGATCAAAAGATTGTTTAGCGTTTGTATAGTAAAGCTAAAAATAAATGTGATGGTATTCCACTAGCTTTTTTTTAATGTCTCCATCCCCATGATTCACCTCTGTGCTTTATGCTTGCTGATCACGAGGGTATTTTTTCCAGATTTCCACACCTGTGTGATCTCTTGTGACAAACTTGCTTTCTTAGCATTTATGCAGTCACTGATTCAGAAATGATTGTCATGCTTAACACTGTTCACGGTATGTTGCTAGTGACATTGGTGTTGTGTGAGAATATTGTTGCTTAAACCACTAAAAAAAAGTTCCTGGGTCATCAAGAGTTGCTTTGGGAGCAATGTTCCCTTTTGGGATGATGTTGCAAGGAGCTCTATAAAGAGCTGTTTCTAAATATACCTGAAAAGGCATTAACTTGACACTTCATGATCTATATTTTACTTGTGTGACCAACCCTTTTAAATGCGTTGACAGTCCTTTCTGATCCATCTGAACTATGACTCTTCTTCCTTTGGCCTAGGCCAGCTTAAAATACTCACACTAGTATAAACACCTTAATAGGTCATCCTAATTATAGTAGTTCAAATTTATATCTAGCTTAAAGTGGTTTGAATTATGTTTAATCAGTGTAATCTGATAGCCAATGGGGTTATATTTGTTTAATTTGAGTTAGTGTCACATGTTAACCCATTATGTTGTGGATTTGTTATTCTGCTTGCACTGCAGTAGGCTCTGACAGATGAACTTTGAACAAATGTGTAACTTTGGGAGTAAGACAGATAAGAACACATTCATTTCATAAAAGTGGTGATTTAACTCTTTATAGACAAGATTTTTTTGTTGTAGATGTTGATGAGTTCTCTAGCTTAAGGAACAAAATAAGTTTTTTTTAAAAATTTTTTGTCACTTAAGAGCATTCTAAATTTGTAGATATTTACAAATACTCCCCCTCCCAATATCTTTAGGAAATAATCTCTCAGCGAGCAGTTTCAGATAAATACATTTTTGACAAATGAAAAGAGGATTTGTTTATTCCATTCAAAATTCAGACACGTATAGTTTGTTTTAGTGTCTTATTTCCCGAAGACAACATTGTTTTGCTGATTCTGACGTTACAGGCACAATAGGTTCCTCTGTTTTTCTGCCCTCTCCATGGGCTTTTTGGCATTATCAGGATGAGTTGAATCCTATGAAGCCCTATGTTTCCCCTTCGGTTTTCTAAAGTTTCCTTTAGTTGAGACAAAACAGTTAATTTAGGAGACCACCCAAAGCTACTTTGTGACATACAAGCAGAGGTGACATCTGGTTCTCTTCCTTTTCTTGAATGCATCAAATGATTGCTATCAAAAGTTTCAGGGATAGGATCTGGGGGCTAGACAAGCCATTTTTCTCACATTGGATGCCCTGAGGGCCACACTTTCAGTTTCTAACAGAGCTGAAGTGAGTTGCAGGTCACTTCCTGATTCATTTGAAATAGTTTGAGTGTTGATCACAGTGCAAGGGGAGGATGTGCCTTGCTGTAGCTGAGAATCATGCCCCTTAGTGCATTCTCCTTTGTCGCTGACATAACTGCATTCTACTTTTCCTTCTTAGATTGTTTACAATCTCTTATCTCTACGCTACAATTCCCGGATTCGGGTGAAAACATATGCTGATGAACTGACACCTGTTGATTCAGCTGTCCCAGTATACCAAGCAGCAAACTGGTATGAAAGAGAGGTAAGCACCAGGATTATTGAAACCTGAGCAGAAGATGCAAAGTCAGTGTATTTCTCAAAAGGAAGAGAGCATGTTGTTACATTTGAGAGCAACTGAATCGTTGTAGACAGTATTTTAGAAGTCCTAGTAGTGTTGGCAGTCTTCTTTATGAGCATTCCTTATTTGTGTTCTTGCCCTTGCAGCCAGAACATTTTAGACCTTTTTTTTAAATTGAAGCAATGCTCAAAGGTAAATCTTACAATAATTACAAATATTATTAAATAAACTAAAATAAAATACATTTTTATGATACATTTAGTTAACAATATCAGGTTCTTTCCTGTAGCATACTTATAAATGAACCAGTAATTCCATAAGAATGAAGAGAAAAAGAAAAAAAAAGCTAACTGTAGCGCCAGTCCTAAATTCATCCTAATTGCTAGTAAATACTTATTTATACAATTATATCCAGATGAGATATTTAATGTCCGTCTTTATACCTGATACTGTCAAAGCTTCACTTCCGACTTCCCTGTGTTGGATTTCTTTTAGCTCATAAATATAAAGAGCCCTCTATTTACCACATTTAAACACGAACCAGTCTTGAGCTATTTCTTAAATTTGTTTGTATGTCTGCCCAATTTCTTTCTTCTGCCCCACCCCTTAACATACCAAGCTTTTTTTTTAAGTGTTTTGGTTTCACACCTTCATCCTTTTTGTATTATTTGAGCTACAACTACTTTCACACTGTCGATTTC